>JAVUPR010000061.1:927500-2330000 GCA_036785695.1 Gentiana straminea
AAGGACATTTACAATGTCAAATTACGTAAAGTTTGAACGTGTTTTTTTTTGTTAATTAGAAAAAAACGTGGAGATTGGAAATAGGGAATGTAAAAAAAATAAAAAATAAAAAATCGGAACATTTTAACAAAATTAGAAAGAATGTGAATACGATTATTAATGTGTAATAAGGATTGTTAATCTATTGAAAAAGAAAGTAGACATGGCAAATACTCATAGTACATCCAAATTGCTGTAAAAAAAGAAAAAAATTTCCGGACATTTTAATAAAATCAGAAAGAATGTGAATACGATTATTAATGTATAATATAATAAGGATTGTTAATCTATTGAAAAAGAAAGTTGACATAGCAAATAGTCATAGTACTTGCAAATTGCTGTAAAAAGAAAACAATAGAAAATATAAATTAAAGTAAGATACTATTATTTGGAATTACCACATCTTCTCGTGAATTGCTACTAAATCTCCGTTCAGAGCACTGAAGCTAACAACTTACTGCACAAATAAGCAAATCATCAAAATTTGAGGCAGTTTGGACATTCTCCGCAAAATAACAAACCTAAATTTTGATCGTTTTATGAAGTGGCAGGAAGGAAAAACTGTTTGCGTTAAAAAAATTAATAATCAAAGAACAAATGGCTGGAAAAAAAAAAAAAAAGGAACAGACGGTGCGGCTGAAAATAAAAGTGAAGAAATGCTTGCCTTTCGGGGCTGTTGAATATTTGTGCTAGTATGTGCAAGGAAAAGAATATATATATCCTTGAGTTTGACTGTGAAAATTTAAATTAGCAGGTGTGAACTAAATTGAAATTCAAAATTTCGAAATTATTCAGTGGGCATAAATCAAGGGAATTATTAGGAGAAGTTGTCTTAAATGCTAAACTTAAAAAAACATGTGCGGCATGACTAATATCATATTGGTTTAAATATATATTCTAATAAATTAAAATTATAAAGAAAAAAAATAGAGAGCATGCTATAGATGGAACATAATTAATGATTGTTTTTATATAAAAAAACATAATTAATGATTAATGTTATTCTTTTTTTTGTAGGTACGTTTTTATATAAGAAAACATAATTAATAAATAATCTTTTTCTTTTTTTAATGTTAGAAATTTAATCATTAAATATGTTCACACTTTATTACCCAGAATATGTTATCTTTTTAAATTATAATTCTTTTACCCATAACCGTTTTTTAATGTTTTTTTTATGTACCTTTTTTTAAAATTATGTTCACATCCGTACCTTTTTTATTTTCAGTTTTCAATTTTGTTTTTTAAAGAATGAGTCAGCCGGCATAAATGCTATTACCGGCTTAAATGCTACTTTTAATACCTAATATTTTGCCTAAATTGAAATGCTATTAATTAATTAATACCTAATATTTTAGTGTGTTTTCTTTTTTTACAACCGGATTTGGGTCGGGTTTTTTTCCGGGTTTGGGTCAAATTAATTTTAAATCCCTTCCCTTCCCTTTCATTTAATAGTATAGATAATATATAGATACATAGATATAGACTAGTCAATAACCCGTGCATTACACGGGGACGTATAATAATGTGATTACATTTAATTAATATGCATAATATGTATTACAAAACAAAAAACCCTTCAAACTTATTGTAATGCTAGCTATTAAAATTCTTATTTAATATTAGTATTCTTTTCGGCGTCAAATAGAGTCAAAAACAGACAACACAAAAAATCCAAAAGTTATATTGATGCCAATAATCGTCGTTATATTTTTGCTTTTAGTATTGCACAATATATTTTAAAAGAAGAATTTTTTTGAAAGATGAAAAGAAGATTTTATTGGCATGTGTGTTACGCATGAATGAAATTGAATGGAATAAAATAATAGGAACAAAATGGAATGCAATGGAATAAATTAATTCTATTATTGCATTTGGAGTATGCGAGATTGGAATGAAATAAATCATATAAAAGATGACACATTAAATGATGAGTAGAGCATGGTAGTGAATTAAGATTGATTGGAGTAGAGTATGATATGGTTCATAAGGTAGGAAATAGACGAAGCGGTGGGGTAGCCCTCCGCCATACCCCATTACACCCTACATCTCTTCTCACCTAGCCCTACCCACCGCTACCATACCTTACCCACCACCCTATTCTACCTACCCAATATCACCATATCTTACCTCGACATCATACCTACCTTACCCATTACCTAATCGACTCCACTATCACCCACCCCTACCTTACCCTACCATACCTTACACATCATACCACCCTACTTTACCCGCCCCCACCCTTCTCTACCCTACCCTACCACCTCCCCAACCATACCCTACCCTATCCACCATTCCACTCTACCCTATCTTACCCCCATAAATTATCCGCCCCATTTAATACCAAATATTCTTACATTCCACTCTACCTTACCTTACCCATCACACCACCCATGTATTGACTACATTAATGTCATCCTGCCTTACGTACCACACCAACCTACCTTACCCACCCCCACCCTTCTCTACCCTACCCTACCACCACCCCAACCTTACGTCCTTACCCACCACACCACCCTACCTTACCTTACCTACTACCCCAACCTATCTAACCATACTCTACCTTACCCTACCCTACCAACCTTACCTTACCCACCACTTCGCCTTACCATACCCTACCTTACCCACCACTTCGCCTTACCCTACCCCACTCTACCTATCATTTCACTCTACTCTATCTTACCCACCACACCACCCTACATTACCTTACCCACTACCCAAACCTACCCTACTCTACCCTAACCTACCCCAGAAACACTACTTTTCCCACCATTTCACCTTACCTACCCTACCATACCTTACCCACGACCACTATTTACCCTATCCCACCCGCCACCTCCCTTACCCTACCCACCACCCTACCTTACCCTACCCTACCCTACCTCACCCACCACCATACCATACCCTACCCACCACCTCATCATACCCTGTCTTGCCCACCACCTCGCCTTATTCAAATACGCTTCATACCTACCATACTCACCGCAGCATTAAATGAGGTGGCGAATGCGTAGCGGATCACCTAATTTTTAAGAATATATCTTATTAATTGGCATATTTGAATTTAGTTACTTTCAAAATGTAATTTAATTTCTGAATATTTTGTATCAATGGAGGACTCTAATTTGTAAGTAATGAAATTTTTCTTAACATATTTGAATTTATTAATGATCCATATAATTAATTTAAAATAGTTTAGAGGATTATTGACATATTTGTAATTGTTTTTTAAAAATGTAATTTAATGTAAGAATATTTCACGTTGAATAACTTATATATTTAATCTAAAAACATTCGCATTACACTGCAAACATTTGACGTAAGTTATTCTTGAAAACATAATGGATTGTATGAATATTTGGCATTTTGTTTTGGAGGACAATATTTGGCATTAAATGGAGTGATTATTTATAGGGAATAACTTTAGTGTAAGAATATTTCGAATTAATTTGCAAACTTGAATATAGTTGTTTTATAAATGAGACTTTGAATAATATTTTTAAATAATCTCTCGCAAAGATCGAGTCCACTACTTGTCCTCACAAAAACATATAGTATATAGTTACTTGTACAACTTAATGTGGATGTGTGATCAAAGTCCACTACTTGTCCTCACAAAAACATATAAGTATATAGTTACTTGTACAACTTAATGTGGATGTGTGATCAATATTTTCCCACTTTTAGATTTTTGGCATATTGAGTAGCAGCATTTGTGTCCACGATTAAATCCCCAGCTATTCACTAGCTTGTGTTGAAAATTACATCTTCCTAAATGAAGTGTAAGTATATCTACATCTTTTGAACTTCTTAATTAGGGCCACGTTCCAACAACAAACACCAAAATTCTACGCTAAATATACTTCAGTGCTAGCCGATATTTTAAGAATTCTATCGACATATTTGTTAGATATACAATTTGTAACGTCTATAGATTAATTAAGGATATTATTATATTGTTTGGAATTTTCTCAATGAAAATAAGGAAATGTTTAATTGCTATTTTATTGTTTTATCCTGATAATTAACCCGAGATGTGTGTTATATATAGTTGGTATCATAGCCCAACTTAATTAAATGCTTGTGCATAAACCCTAATGGTCAAAGGTTTTTATATTGTGAGGCTATCTTAGCTTATGGTTTGTTCTAATCTCTTACTCTATTAGAATGGCAAAAAATAATCATATGAGATCGACTCGCTTTATGAGTAATGCGGATTACAATTCTAATCGGGTGCCTCTTATAGCTTCTGTTTCAGTTGCTTCAGTAGCTATTGTCACCATCCACTTTAAGGACTCAAGAGTAGCCTCAGTACGTACCAAGCTTACTAGCATGGGCGGCCGCAGGAATTCGATGATACGGGTCATGGATCTAGAGCGGTAATCCGTATTACAAGTTTATAAATGTTAATTAAAAAAATCCAAAGATGATTACCGGTCATGGGTCAATATTTAGAAAAAATAGAGGGTCAAATAGTAGTAACTAGTGAACGTGAGCCGTGCAAGGCGCGACGGACCCAACATAAATCGTTATAAATAATAACATCAAAGAATAGATCTCCAACGTGAAATAAATCGCATAAGCTTAAACCGTAATAATTCAAGGCACAAGACAAATAGAGCAACCGAAACATATCACATTCTCTGCAAGAGGTAGCTCTTTTTTAGAGACGTGAATATTGTAAATCACTTATCTTCCAGCCCTATCAGGAGTTTTCCCCTACAAAATAAACCACAATATGATGTATCGGAGAACAATGTTATAAAATCTATCCCTTTAGTTTTAACTTTACGTAATAAAACATTATAGAAAAACAATAAGCGGACCATAACTACACGGTCAAATCTCCCGGGACACCTTAGCTTCAAGATCATTAATATGCTTGAAAATGCGTTTCATTCATTTTCTATACGACATTTCTCTTTCTTATCATTAATGAATACGTCATTGATCTCGTGTACATTCATTTGGTGGAAAAAAAACACGTGTCAAACGGTCCGAAAAATATAAAAAGTGATTTTGTATTCCAACGTCAATTTTAGTGACGTTCGTATTGCAAACGGCCATTGAGTCCACCAACGTTATGTTGTTCAAAATAATAAAAATATTTAATGTGGTGTCCACGTGGTCACATGCGGCATACCTTCTTTATGCGGATATTTGTTTGCCTTATTTTTTGTTGTTGTATTTTATAGCTAAAATTGACTAATCTTCTATCATACACTACACAGTAGAACTTCAAATCCGCCAGTCTTTCCGTTTTTTTTCCTTTTCTGCACAAACTACTAACGGTACACGTTTGGTAAAAAAAAAATTACACGATTTTATTCAATTGTTGTGCCGAAATCGAATCGAAATTTTTCGGTTGATTGAAATTTAAAACTGAATCTGCACTTTCTGTTGGAGATATTAAAAATGAACCGTATCGAAATATACACTTTGTGTGTATATTCAATTGTTTTGTCGATCTCGAATCGAGAAATCAAAAATTTTCGGTTGATTGTAATTTAAAACTGAATCCACACTGGCTTTTGGATGTACTAAAAATGAAACGTATCGAAATATATACTTGGTCCGATTTATGTAGCGGAGAGTCGAAAAAGAAATCGGTTTATATATAAAAGAAATTCTGGTTTTTACCGAGGGGAAAATAGAAACCGCTGTAAAAAAAAGGGGGAAAATGAATCGAAAAGTTACACATTTGATAAATAAAAAAAATACACGGTTTTATTCAATTGTTGTGTCGAAATCGATTCAAAATCGAAAATTTTCGGTTGATGGAAATTTAAAACTGAATCCGCAATGTCTGTTGGAGGTAATAAAAATGAACCGTATCGAAATATACACTTTGTTGTGTATATTCAATTGTTGTGTCGAAATCGAAACGAGAAATCGAAAATTTTCGGTTTGCTTGAAATTTAAAATTGAATATGCACTGTCTATTGGAGGCACTAAAAATGAACCGTGTCGAAATATATATTTTGGTTCGATTTATGTAACGTAGAGTCGAAATAAAAAATTTGGTTTATATATAACGCTTACCGAAATTCCGGTATCGAAGGGAAAACAAAAAAATTGATGTTTTAACAAAAATATAAAAAAGGTATTTGATAAAAAAAAAATACACGGTTTCATTCAATTGTTGTGCCGAAATCGAATCGAAACCGAAAATTTTCGATTGATTGAAATTTAAAAATGAATTCGCACTGTCTCTTAGAGGTACTAAAAATGAACCGTATCGAAATATACACTTTGTAGTGTATATTCAATTGTTGTATCGAAATCGAATCGAGAAATCAAAAAATTTCGGTGGATTGAAATTTAAAACTGAATCCGCACTGTCTGTTGGAGGTCCTAAAAATGAACCGTATCGATATATACACTTTGTTGTGTCGAAATCGAATCGAGAAATCGAAAGTTTTCGGTTGATTGGAATGTAAAACTGAATACGCACTGTCTGTTGGAGGCACTAAAAATGAACCGTATCGAAATATACACTTTGGTTCGATCTATGAAACGGCGAGTCAGATAAAAAATTTGTTTATGTATAACGAGATAACCGAAATCCTGGGTTTTACCGAAGGGGGAAAAAAACGAAGCGTATCGAAATATACACTTTGTTGTGTATATTAAATTGTTGTGTCGAAATCGAATCGAGTAATCAAAATTTTTCGGTTGATTGAAATGTAAAACTGAATCCACATTATCTGTTGGAGTCAAAAAAAATGAACCACTTTGGTTCGATTTATGTAACGGAGAGTCGGAAAAAAAAAAGGTTTATATATAACAAGATTACCGAAATCTCTGGTTTTTACCGAAGGGGAAAAAAATGAACCGTATCGAAATATACACTTTGTTGTGTATATTCAATTGTTGTGTCGAAATCGAATAGAGAAATCGAAATTTTTCGGTTGATTGAAATGTAAAACTGAATCCGCACTGTCTGTTGGAGGCTCTAAAAATGAAAAGTATCAAAATAAACATTTTGGTTCGATTTATGTAACGAAGAGTCGGAAAAAAGAAATCGGTTTATATATAACGAGATAACCGAAATCACGGTTTTTACCGAAGTAAAAAAAAAACTGCTGTTGTAAAAATAAAAAAAAATTGAAGTGCCACGTGTCAGCCACAGGGGCTGCCACATGGCCAATTGTGGGAAGAGCCCCTTAGCTCTTAAAACTGAATCCACATTGTCTGTTGGAGTAAAAAAAAATGAACCACTTTGGTTCGATTTATGTAACGGAGAGTCGGAAAAAAAAAAGGTTTATATATAACAAGATTACCGAAATCTCTGGTTTTTACCGAAGGGGAAAAAAATGAACCGTATCGAAATATACACTTTGTTGTGTATATTCAATTGTTGTGTCGAAATCGAATAGAGAAATCGAAATTTTTCGGTTGATTGAAATGTAAAACTGAATCCGCACTGTCTGTTGGAGGCACTAAAAATGAAAAGTATTAAAATAAACATTTTGGTTCGATTTATGTAACGAGATAACCGAAATAAACATTTTGGAGTCAAAGAAATCGGTTTATATATAACGAGATAACCGAAATCACGGTTTTTACCGATGTAAAAATAAAAAAAAAAAAAACTACTGCTGTTGTAAAAATAAAACTTTTTTTTGAAGTGCCACGTGTCAGCCACAGGGGCTGCCACATGGCCAATTGTGGGAAGAGCCCCTTAGCTCTTAATAGATATAAGATTAGTGTATGAAATTTTAAATAGTGTAAAAAATACATAGAAAATAAAATGGTCAAGTGACCCAATCTGTTGTACATAAAGCAGCCCCTGCTTATTAGGCGTCACGATGAGGTACCTCTATCCTCATCTGATCAGATCATCCTCATAATAAAGGTTAATCTATGTTTTTTTTTTCTTCATATATGATTGCCCGGTTTCTTTCTCTTCTGGTTTTTCACCTCAGCCACATTAGCCTTTGCTTGTCCAACAGGCACAGAACGTTCATTTTCAGATGCTCTATTGTCCTCCTCAATACGAAGTCGGACAATCAAATCATCCATCGTTACTTGCTTCCTCTTGTGCATGAGATAGCTCTTGTATTCCTTCCACGAGTCGGGAAGCTTCTCAATCACACATGCCACTTGAAAATTCTCATTAATTTTCAGATCTTCTGCTATCATCTCGGATATCAGAATTTGCAGTTCCTCCACCTGTTTAACAATAGATTTAGTATCATTAATTTCCTACATAAAAAACCTACTGACAAGAAACTTCTTGGCACCAGCATCTTCGGTTGTATATTTCTTCTCTAATGCTTGCCACAATGATTTAGCCGTTTCATAAGTACAGTACACACCATACAACATGTTATCTAAACCATTAAGAATATAATTCTTGCACAGAAAATCAATGTGCTTCCAGCTTTCTACAGCAAGAAAAGCCGTCTTTTCAGGAGTTTCAGGTGGCGCCACCGGTGGGTCATCGATTAGCATTCTTGCTAGCCCAAGTGTTGTGATGTAAAACAACATCTTCTGTTGCCAACGTTTAAAGTTGGAACCGTTGAACTTCTCCGGTCTCTCATGGTTTGCACCAGTAACCGTGGTCGTCTGTGTCACAATTCCCGTAGTCTGGGAAGTCTGTCCTCCGTTTGACGCACCAGTCGGAGTAATATTGACTTGATCGTCAGATGTCATTTCTGTTCGAGACAGAAGATAAACTTTAATTAGAAGACTCAAAATTCAACTTGTTTCCCAAACTTGGTTTTGAAACCCGTAAAACAAATTGAAGATTGTTTTGACTCGTCAAAACAAGCTCGAGTTTTTTTTTTCCAACTCGATTCTCCAACAGTTTTTCACACCATAACAAGATCAATCTTGTGAAAACGAATTCGAGCTTGTGTTAACTCGTTTATCCAAAACAGCCATGAATCCAAATAAATTCAACAATTATATATATATATATATATTTCCTTAAACGAAAGCAAAAGGCAGACATCAGACGAACATGTTGTTTACAGACTACAACAGACTAACCAACCAATAAAAAAGATGAAAAATTCGTCAAGATATTTTGATTACACACAGGTTTGATTTAGAACTACGGTTCTAAAAAATTTGTCTTAAGCTGTTATCACCCGTGTATAATTAAAATAAACAATTCGAATAAAATCAACAATTTTATTGATCCAATGAATAAATTACAAAAAGAAATACAGAAAGAAATGATAAAAGATATGCAACGATCTGAGCCGAGACAAACTCTTTCCTTAAGACAAATTTGCCCCGGTATGTACCCCGGTTTGCAGCAATTGTCTCCCAGGAATTCTCAGATTACCTTTCAGAATAGTGGTACAACAAATTCTGAACTCCGGCGAACTCTAACAGTGCTTCAGCTTTCTCTTCACTTGATGCAAGAACAGAATTATGCAAAAGAATGATATGTATGCTATTTGATGGTGTTGCAATTCAGTGTGTGTTCTTCCCATTCATGTAGCTCGTTTATATAGTAGAGGACATAGCTGAACTAAAGCCTTTTGATATTCAGCATTCAAGGCAGCCTGTTAATGCAGCCAGCAGTTGAAGTTGTTTCATCTTCACCCCATTGAATTCAGCAGCCTCCTAGAATTCTGAATTAAGTGAAAACGAGCTGAGCTTCGAACTTTAACTCAGAATGTTGCCCATTCCCCAAAGCCAAAGCCAAAGCCCAAACCCAAGCCCAAGGTCAACGGTCAACGGTCAACGGGCACGGGATATCTCTCCTTCTTTTAGCAGAACGTCTGACCGCTAAAACCAACCCGATATCTCTCCTTCTTTTAGGAGCTTATACCACATACAACATTCTTCCCACATAAATACTAGGAATTGTTTCTCTCAACTCCCAATGTGGTTTACAAGTTGAAACTTTTCAACCACCCGACTTTAAGCGTTAATTTCTCATTCACTCGTTATCCGAATTGAATGATTCCAAATCCTGAATTCATCTACGACTCACGTAGTTTTCAAAATTAACAAAACATTACATATATTCTATACAAGAATATATCCGTATTACGCTTACAAAGTCATTAAATAAAATGATTAAAAAATCATTTTAATTCACTTTTAATTCAATTCCTCATTTTCTCCAACAATCCCCCACATGAATGGAAATTAATGCAAATGCAGACTTTGAAAAGATTCTGACAGAAAAATATTGCATCAGGAGAGGTAGCTTCTGGCTTTGAACCTGCCTTAGTGAAATACTATCGGATTTACTCGGCTAATCAGTGAACTTAAGTCTTGAACTGTTCATCCTTTAGTGTAAAACCAGACAATAGTACTCACACAATATTTCCCTTAGCACTGTACTTGGTTCTCATGACTGGATTCGTTTTGGCCCTGAATCACACCTGGTTTCAGAAAGTGCGTTAGAGAATTCTAGCCTATGAATTCTCATTTTGAAGCGGCCCCACTTCGCACTTACATAGTTGACCTCCTATCAAGAGTATTCTGCCATACCCCACTCGAATTTAATCAAGGTATAGGAATCATTAAACGTTTTCACTTAACCTCAACACTTCTGGCAGACAACACTTTTATTCACAGAATGTGTAAGTGTTCATCGACAGCTTCATAACTTAGTTGTCCCTTTGAACAAAGATCTTGGGATCTCCAGTCAACATGGTAGGGTTACCATTACAAAGTTTATCTTTCAATAGGCTAAAGTCCCATTCCAAGTGTCAAAATTGACATTTGATCTCTAGGTAAACCTTTTGTAAGCGGATCCGCAAGATTTTCCTTCGATTTTATATATTCGATGGAAATCACACCGGTAGAGATCAATTGTTTAACGGTGTTATGTCGTCGACGTATGTGTCTAGACTTACCATTATACATACTATTTTGTGCTCGGTGTATAGCCGATTGACTATCACTACGGATGCTGATAGGAGCAATCGGCTTAGTCCAACATGGAATGTCCTCTAGGAAGTTTCGAAGCCACTCTGCTTCTTCACCTGCTTTATACAATGCAATAAACTCGGCTTCCATTGTGGAACGAGATATACATGTCTGCTTTGTGGACTTCCATGACACCGCAGCACCACCGATCATGAATATATATCCAGTTGTGGATTTTGATTCTTTTGTATCAGAAATCCAATTTGCATCACAGTATCCTTCTAATACTGCTGGATATCTTGTGTAGCATAATCCCAGGTTCATTGTATATTTCAAGTACTTTAGTACACTAATAAGAGCTTTCCAATGATCCTCACTAGGATTACTTGTAAACCTGCTCAGTTTATTCACAGCACATGCAATATCCGGTCTAGTACAATTCGTTATGTACATTAAACAACCGATAATCTGAGAATATTTTAACTGAGACACAGGGTCACCTTTATTTTTGACTAAGTGAAGACTTAAGTCAATAGGTGTTTTCACAGGACTTTCATCATAAACACTGAATCTCCTCAGGACGGATTCAATGTAGTGAGACTGTGACAACACTAGTCCCTCAGATATTCTGGAGATTTTAACCCCAAGATTACATCTGGCAGTCCCATATCTTTCATATCAAAGTTACGTGTCAGCATCTTTTTGGTATATTCATGATAATATCATGAGTACTCCCCATAATCAGCATATCATCAACATATAAACACACTAACACATAAGCATTAGGTGTATGTTTGATGTAGACACATTTGTCGCACTCGTTGATCTTAAACCCATTAGATAGCATAGTTTGATCAAACTTTTGATGTCATTGCCTGGGTGCTTGTTTCAGTCCGTACAACGACTTAACGAGTCGACACACTTTGTTTTCCTAACCTGGAACCACAAACCCCTCGGGTTGTTCCATATAAATTTCTTCGTCTAATATTCGAAATGCGAGTTTTAACATTCGATGGATTTCCAAGTTAAATGCAATAAGAACTCTTATAGAAGTGATTCTTGTAAGCGGTGAATAACATCTATAGGCGATATAGTAAGTGGATTCATTGCTTGAAGCAAGGACCGGGGTCTCGTCGAGATTCGTGTGTGTGTTGAGGCGGTTCCTTTGACTTGGTCATTTGGAACATGATATGAAGATAGTATGAGTCCCCACGGATAGTGATCCGTTTATGGATAGTGGAATTTGGTTGCAAGTATTGCATGAGATTCTTGTGTTTCAACTTGGTCTTGTGTGTGCGAGTGATTGGTTTTAGGCCAAGTGGGAGATTGTTGGAATAGTGTCCTAAACCCAATCGGGTTGGACCGGATCCGACCGGGTCGGATCATTTCTACTATTTCTTTATGTTTGTACATATATTAAATGGCTTTTCGTTGTCATATATACGTTCTTCTAAAGAACCAATTGTGAATTGTTATATGATAACGTCCTTAGTATTAAACCGTGGTAGAGAAACCATGATAGGCGATTATGGTTGATGAGATCTCTAATCACTTTAATAAGTTTGATACTTAAATGTCTCTAGCCGACGTACTATCAAACGGGGCATTGATAGTATAAACGGTACTAGCACGTATTGGATGTCTTCTCGTCTTTAAGGGCGGGGATAGATCTCGTCTATCGAAGTGTAGAGACACTTGGACCGTACGTGGACGTGTATTAGAGAATGCGTACGTTAGGCGACCCGACCCACTTACACGGATAAGTGTCACACTATGTGGCGGTTGTGTAATTATCCTTTTGACCGGAGTCTTCATGGCATCACGGTGTGGATTGTCATGCTTTGACACTATTGAGGTTTCCCTAGCCACGGGGCGATCATGCGGTAGTGATTGGGTATGATGCGAAGCATGCGGAGTATACATGATTGGTCGTCCGGGAATCGCGTATTCTATGATTGGGATCGAATATCCGAAATGGCCTTCTTATAAGGAATGTCTTACTCTCGTGAATCTTTGCAAAGTGGGAGTAAACGAGTTACTTCGAGAGAGCTTGATATCCAGATTATAAGATACGGTCGTTGATGTTTTGACACTCGACTAACGACCGTATGGATATTATTACAGCGATAGGATTGTAAGTTACACGGTAACTGTTTCACATGAAAGGTAGTAGTCATTGCATTTGACTCTTCCGATGATTGGGGGTCACGGTGTGTTGCTAGACGCTATCCCGTGATCGTTAGGCGTGAAGGGCATTTTCGTAATTTGCACTTTGTGTCTACGGCCAACATATTCGGAAGCCTATCGGGTCACACACATATGAACATCTAGCCGGATTAAAATGTGGTTATAGATGATGACCAAATAAGGAAAGTTTATCTCGAGACTATAAAGGTTATAGTGGTAAATTAATATGGTGGTATTTATTTATTATGAATAAATAAAATACAAGATATTAATTATATTAATTAAAGAATATTCCGGAAGCCAATTAATGGCTAAAGGTGGCGCAACTTATTTGTGTATAAGATACACTTGGATTGTGCAATTTAATTAATGATATTACCTATTATTAATATTAGATATTAATAAAAATAAAATAATATAGATATATGATCTATACATGCGTGTGTGCATAAATGCAAATTGGATTTGCATGCATGCAAGTATGCGTGTATATATATATGATATTATTAGATTTATTTTGTGTAATATATATATGTGATATATACACATGTGTAAATTGATTTATGGTAATAAAATAAAGATAGTCAATATAAGATATTGACAATATCTTGGAATATTCAATATAAGATATTGACAATATCCTAGATTTATTTAATATGAGATATTATAATAAATGAGATAAATCAATCTATTATATTTTCCTTATTTTATTGGGAAAATGTTTTCTTCTCCTCCACTCATATTTGGGGCGCCATATACACTATAAATATAGTGTGGGTGTCAAGCTCTTTTGTACATCATAATTCCAAGAGCTAATAGTTCTTGTGTAAAATTAGAGAGCATCCTATAGAGAGTTGGAGAGAGGGGAAAAGGGCCGGTCTAGCAACCGGAGTTTTCCAATAGCAATCCATGATGGGATTCCGGCGGGTTGTTCGTGTGGACTAGCGGTAGAGGCCGAACACTTGGGCGGCTCTATGCAGAACTACTCTCCTTAGACGGTCAAAGCGTCGATCTTATAGATCAACCAAGGTAACCACCGTCTACTATCTATTTGTTTATTGCTTAAACGAAGTCGATCCTGGGAAAAAGGAAATAAAATTTTAAATTCCGCTGCGTTCCCGCGTAGATTTCCTAACAATAGACTGCAGCAAGAGCAATAAGAACTCTTATAGAAGTGATTCTTGTAACTGGTGAATAAGTATCAAAGAAGTCAAGACCTTCTTTTTGTCGATAACCTTTAGCTACCAACCTGGCCTTATACTTATCAATAGATCCATCAGCCTTTAACTTTTTCTTGAAAATCCACTTACACCCGAGTGCTTTATGTCCCGGTGGAATATCAACCAATTCCCAAGTGTGATTTTGCATAATGGAATCTATCTCACTATTAATTGCCTCTTCCAGAAAGGTGCTTCTGGATTAGACATAGCCTCGGCATATGTCCTTGGAGTATTTTCTACCATGTAGGTGAGAAAATCTGGCCCAAAAGATGTTGAAGACCTAGCCCGTTTACTCCTACGAGGTTCAACCTCCTCGTTTTCTGGAGTGTAATCCTCCACATTTCCATGTGCCCTCTTAGTCGAATTTGAGTCTTCATTATGTCTTTCTTTGTTTTGAAAGACATCCTCAAAAAACACTGCATTTCTTGACTCCATGATTGTGTTTACATGCACATCAGGGTTGTCAGATTTGTGCACAAGAAATCTATATGCACTACTGTTATGTGCATACCCAATGAATATGCAATCTATCGTTTTAGGCCCAATCTTGATTTGTTTAGGTTTAGGCACTTCCACCTTTGCTAAACAACCCCACACTTTCAAGTATTTATAACTTGGTTTGTGGCCTTTCCACAACTCATATGGGGTCTTATCCATCTTTTTAGATGGAATTCTGTTGAGAATTACATTGGCGGAGAGAAGGGCCTCCCCCCACAAGTTCGAGGTAAACCGGGCGATCAACATAGCATTCATCATCTCTTTCAGAGTACGGTTTTTGCGTTCAGCAATTCCGTTAGATTGAGATGCATATAGAGCAGTAGTTTGATGAATAATGCCCGAATCTAGACATAATCCTTCAAATGGCGATTCATACTCTCCACCTCTATCACTACGAACCTTCTTGATTCGTCTGCTAAGTTGATTCTCAACTTCATTTTTATAATTTTTGAATGCCTCGATAGCCTCATCTTTGCTACTTAGCAAATATACATAACAGTATCTTGTACAATCATCGATAAAATTTACAAAATATTTTTACCGCCTCTCGATTGCACAAACTTTAAATCACACAAATCAGTGTGAATTAATTCTAATGGTTCTGTATTTCTTTCCACGGGTGGAAATGGTGCTTTAGTCATTTTAGCCTAAACACATACTTGGCATTTACCGGTTTGGTTAATTTTAGTTTAGGTAATAAATCCAAATTCATCATTCTTTGAATTGATTTATTATTAAAACGTGTCCTAAACGATTATTCCATAAAGTGCAAGACTCAATCAAGTAAGCAGAAGTAGAAGCACTTTTATTAGCCTCAGTGGGCACAGCAGTCTAAGGTATTATAGCCATTACATTCAGTTTAAATAAACCTTCGGTAAAATAACCTCTACCAACATACATCTCATTTTTGGTCAAAATGACCTTGTCATTACCAAAAGAAAGTTTAAAACCATTCTTATTCATCATACCACCAGAAATCAAGTTTCCACGTATATCAGGAACATGGAGAACATTCGTGAGTGTCAGCTTCTTCCCAGAAGTCATCTTCAGAATCACGTTTCCAGTTCCCTGAATGGTTGATTGGGAAGAGTTTCCCATCCACAGCTTCTCACCATTTCCAGCTTTGTAGGTTGAGAAGATCTCACGGTCAGCACATACATGTTTAGTGGCGCCCGTGTCCACAAACCACTGTCTCGGATTCCCCACGGCGTTGCACTCAGTCACCATGGCGCAGAGATTGTCATCATCTCCCTCAATTTCAGCCATATGAGCCGTAGGTTAGTAAGGCTTCTTTGACCGGCAGTCCGCAGCACGGTGTGTCCAAACTTGCCACAGTTGCGGCAATCACCATTGAATTTATATGGTGTCGGTTTCTTGGACGATTCCCTAGTCTTCTTAGGAAATTTCTCCGGCTTCTTTCTCTTCTGGTTTTTCACCTCAGCCACATTAGCCTTTGCTTGTCCAACAGGCACAGAACGTTCCTTTTCAGATGCTCTATTGTCCTCCTCAATACGAAGTCGGACAATCAAATCATCCATCGTTACTTGCTTCCTCTTGTGCATGAGATAGCTCTTGTATTCCTTCCACGAGTCGGGAAGCTTCTCAATCACACATGCCACTTGAAAATTCTCATTAATTTTCAGATCTTCTGCTATCATCTCGGATATCGAATTTGCGGTTCCTCCTTTGTTTAACAATAGATTTAGTATCATTCAATTCATACTTCAAAAACCTACTGACAAGAAACTTCTTGGCACCAGCATCTTCGGTTGTATATTTCTTCTCTAATGCTTGCCACAATGATTTAGCCGATTCATAAGTACAGTACACACCATACAACATGTTATCTAAACCATTAAGAATATAATTCTTGCACAGAAAATCACAGTGCTTCCAGCTTTCTACAGCAAGAAAAGCCGTCTTTTCAGGAGTTTCAGGTGGCGCCACCGGTGGGTCATCGATTAACATTCTTGCTAGCCCAAGTGTTGTGATGTAAAACAACATCTTCTGTTGCCAACGTTTAAAGTTGGAAACGTTGAACTTCTCCGGTCTCTCATGGTTTGCACCAGTAACCGTGGTCGTCTGTGTCACAATTCCCGTAGTCTGGGAAGTCTGTCCTCCGTTTGACGCACCAGTCGGAGTAATAGTGACTTGATCGTCAGATGTCATTTCTGTTCGAGACAGAAGATAAACTTTGTAGATTTTTGCCAAGGAGGACATATTTGCTAATTAATCAGGATTTAAGTAAACTGATAATTAATAAGGACAAAATTAGTGTAATCTTCCAACAATACCCTTTAACACTCCAAATTCCAAAAATAAAACCGAAATCTAGGTAATTAATTAACGCATAATTTATTGCTACATACCATAAAAAGTGTCTACAATTGTTGATCAAAAATATTAACTGAAAATCAAATCAATGATCACACCATCAAATTAGTCAGTAAATCAAGCTATCTTCTTCTTAAAAAATGACTCGTAAAAAATTAATGTCATTTACTCCAGATACGATTTGATTTTGGTAAAAAAAAAAAAAAACAATGTATCCATTGTAACCGCAAACAATTTTCCAATATTTTAAGAATCTATTATCACTACCAAAAAAAAAAAAAAGAGAACCAAAAAAAAAGAAAAAAATAACCTCACTTTATCTACAATTTCACAACAATTAATCGACTTTATATTTTTCGATCCATATCGATGTTACTATATATTTTTGCTGTAATAAATTCATTGTCTATTACTATTTCTGTTTATATGTTAGTACGTTTTTTTTTGTTGTAACTACATTGTTCAGTGTTACTACAATTTTCCCCCGTAACTTTTTCCATGTAACTACATCTTTTCGGTGTTACTATATCTTTTTTTCGTAAATACATCTATTTTATTGGTTTGTTACTACTATTTTTAATGTTACTATATTTTTTTGTTAGTACTTATTTTTCAAGTGTTACTACATTTTTTTATGTAACTACATCTATTTCATTTGTTATTACTACTACGTTTTTTTGTGGTAATAGTGTTAAGTGTTACTACATTTTTTTTTCCTGTAACTACTTCTATTTCTTTGCTGCTACGACTTCTTTTTGTGTATTACTACTTCATTTTTGGGGTTGTAACTACTTTTTTATCAGTGTTACTATATTTTTTTGTTGTAACTATATATTTCTATTTTTGTTGTAACTATTTCTCTATTTTGTTGTAAGTATATTATTGTATTTTTTATTGTAAGTATAGTAGGACTCTTGCCTGCCTGCACTTTTTTTTTTTTTTTTTTTTTTTTTAGTCATACATCGATAGTATAGGAGTCTTACTTGCTTGCAACTCTTATATTTTTTGTATTTATTTTTTCAAATTTATTATTGTGGATTTTTTTTGATTTCACAGGTTGGATTTAATTTTTAGTCAAAATATTATGAATGGAACAGAAAACTGCGATGTTAACTTTCAAAATATGCTAAAAACAAAAACTTTCAAAATATGCAATAAATCATGTTGCAAATTCTTAGGCCCGCATTAATTGGGAATAGTTACTACACAATCAAAGTAGTTACGTGATGAGAGATAAATTTATGATCGTTTTTATGACATTTCGCCCCATTTCTGATACCATTTTGAGCATTATTGTATCAAATCAAGTCAAAATTACTAAGTTTTATTCAAATGTGTAAGTAGTAGTTATTATATAAATTATCGTATTTTTATTAGTTTTTGTATCGGTTTAGTAACCGGAGTGTCGTGTCGGATTTACGTTTGGTATTTTGGTGGTTCATTGCGGGATTATGTATTGACCAAGATTCCACGTAACGACATGTTTTGAGTCTAAAAGATGTGTTTAGAGGATTAGAAGAAGGTGCCACAAGTTTATAAGTTCAACGGAGCAAATTTTCCTAAGTACTTAAACCGTAATTTATTTTCGATGGAGATTTGACCTAGCTTAGAGGCATTTTCAGGGGATGACTTCTTCATGAAAGTGGTAGATTATTCAACGAGCTTTCCAATGCCGCTGAAATCATGTCGTTTGGAGTTCGGGAACTCAAGTTATGGCCAAGTGGCCAATCGATTCGGATTAGTAAAAATCCCGAAATATCTTCGACATACGGATGGCTCATCAAAACAACATTTTCTGAAGAAGTGGCCTTAATAAAAGTTGTAGATCTTTGAAAGAGCTTTCCAACGCATTTTGAATCACGTCAATCGGAGGTCTACAACTCAAGATATGAATTTTTCAAGTTTCAGCTCAAAATCGATTCGGTCCCGGATCGATCCGGCCTTTTCCCGGATCGATCCGGCGAAACAAAAAATCGCCATAATGATGATTTCGCACATGGGGATAGGCTTGGGATAATATATTTTATTCCCGGATCGATCCGGCCCTTTCCCGGATCGATCCGGCCATTTTTATCTATATAAGCACACCAAGAGGGATGAAAAGCTTTGCCCCTTCTCTTCTCAAATCTTTTCCCCATTTCTTCCCCTCTTCTTGGCCTTAGGCCGACCCTCTCTTCTTTTTGTTTTTTATTTTGTAGATCATGTATATATATATATATTCTATGTATGAATATATATATGATATATATATATATATATATCTCGTTTTATCTCGTTATATCTTTTAATTTTCTTTTCGGGGCCCGTATATATATATATATGTATGTATATATGTTTTGATAAATAATAGTAGTAATGTTGTAATGCTCGAGAAAATTATCGAAGGAAAATGCTTTTGGAAAGGTTGCTATTTTCAAGAATACAACTTAGATGCGAAGTAAACGGGTAATTTTATTGAGTTTTACTTTTTGTTGTTCTATATAATTATATCTATCTATATATATATGTGAGAATTTGATAAGTGTTTGGATCGAAAGGCTAAATTTGGTTGTAATAGAATTTTGTCATCTTGATGAAGGCTATTATGGAAAAACTTCAAGACCGTTTAATCCATGACATTTTGATGAGAATCGATATATATATCTATGTATAACTAAAAATATATCTAGCCAAGATATGAATCGAATTAGTTAATCTTTTGGTAAAATGAATGATCGACTCGGTAATAATGATTAAAATCGATTATGATGAATCTTTTATTTCGCGCTTAATGAAACGTTAAAATAGAAAGACCGGAGGGTAAAATTGGCCGAGTGAAAACGTGACAACGGAATCCGATTTCCTACCCGGGGACAGATTTGTCCTAGAAAAACAAATTTTATTGACATTTGTACTCGAGATCGAAATAATGTTAAATCATCAGTTAATGGAAACTTAAACCGGAAAGTTAAATCGTCCGGCTTTGACAACCGGAGCCTTTTAAATAAAGTTGACCGTTTGACGAACGGAATGACTCCTTTTTATCTAAAGGTAGATTTGTACTCGGGACCTGTTCAGAAAAACCGTAACAGTTGTGGACCTTGGACTGATGCAATGGACATATGACAATTTCATACGCTCGTGTGAGGAGGAGTTGTCTAGCTTAGGAGTACACCGGTTCATTTATAATTGACCTCCTTGAAGCAAGGAAAAGATCTGTCTCATTTATTAACTAAAAAGATATATTGATTCAGTAACGTATTCTTGGCTAGATCCAAAAATATATATTATATTAGTATTTATTTGTTTTATTTTCTGTTTTACTATATTTATTTACTGTTTTACTAACATCTAACTCTAACAATCTAACTACTAACATAATCTAACCCAGGAAAAAGTAAAAACTGCGACTTAGATCGAGTTAATAATAGCTTCTTGGTGTTTAACCCCACTTAAAAGAATTACCATGTTTTCCCTGAGGAATACGACCTGACTCACCAGACTAGCACTACAATTTGACCCGGTACACTGCCGGTTAGGATCTGTATAGCCTAGAAAAGGTCCGTCATTACGACAATTTGGGAAACACTAATTAAAAAAACTATGGGTATTTTGGTCACTTTATTATGATTTTGTCTTTTCTAATCTTTTCTTAAGACAAATTTGCCCCGGTATGTACCCCGGTTTGCAGCAATTGTCTCCCAGGAATTCTTAGATTACCTTTCAAAATAGTGGTGCAACAAATTCTGAACTCCGGCGAACTCTAACAGTGCTTCAGCTTTCTTTTCACTTGATGCAAGAACAGAATTATGCATAAGAATGATATGTATGCTATTTGCTGGTGTTGCAATTCAGTGTGTGTTCTTCCCATTCATGTAGCTCGTTTATAGTAGAGGACATGGTTGAACTGAAGCCTTTTGATATTCAGCATTCAAGGCCGCCTGTTAATGCAGCCAGCAGTTGAAGTTGTTTCATCTTCACCCCATTGAATTCAGCAGCCTCCTAGAATTCTGAATTAAGTGAAAACGAGCTGAGCTTCGAACTTGAACTCAGAATTTTGCCCATTCCCCAAAGCCAAAGTGAAAGCGAAAGCCCAAGCCCAAGCCCAAGCCCAAGCCCAAGGTCAACGGTCAACGGGCACGGGACCGGGCGGCGGCGGCGGCGGCGCACGCGCGTGTGGCCATTTTAGCAGAACGTCTGATCGCTAAAACCAACCCGATATCTCTCCTTCTTTTAGGAGCTTATACCACATACAACATTCTTCCCACATAAATACTAGGAATTGTTTCTCTCAACTCCCAATGTGGTTTACAAGTTGAAACTTTTCAACCACCCGACTTTAAGCGTTAATTTATCATTCACTCGTTATCCGAATTAAATGATTCCAAATCCTGAATTCATCTACGACTCACGTAGTTTTCAAAATTAACAAAACATTACATATATTCTATACAAGAATATATCCGTATTACGCTTACAAAGTCACTGAATAAAATGATTAATAAATCATTTTTAATTCACTTTTAATTCAATTCCTCATTTTCTCCAACAATCCCCCACATGAATGGAAATTAATGCAAATGCAGACTCTGAAGAGATTCTGATAGAAAAATATTGCATCAGGAGAGGTAGAAGTTTAATAATGATCTGTATAAACTTAGACGAGAAGCTTGCAGTTTAAGAAAGATAAATAACAGATAGCAATGCAAACGTAAAGAATGGCGGAATTGATAAAACACAGAAACAAAGCAAACACAGTGATTTAACGTGGTTTTCGGCATTGTGCCGGCTACTCCATGGACAGAAAATGAGATATATTATTATGCACAAATTACAAGATTTTCACAAGTGTGTGAACAACACTCTTGAAAGACACACATTGCATTGATTACAACATTGGTATTTATAGACACAAATCCCAAACCCTAACCACCAAAGATCTTTGTCGGAATTCTCATAAATATCCCAGATGTGGACCCCAGCTCCAGCTGTTATCCACTAGACGAAACTCAGCTTCAAACTGACTTTCCATACTTGTAATCAACTGCCCAGATGTAGAACTCAGCTATACTCAGTAAAACTCGCGGACGTAATCGATCGTTGACTTCAGAAGAAACTCAGTTGTAGTTCATCAAACTGACTTTCACAGAACTGAATATACTTAACTGAACTGACCATCATTCTCAGTCTCAATTTTTTAGATTATTTCCACCAGATTATTCATCAGTTTAGAGATTAAGTCACTAAAACTGACATGATCATTTCAAAGAAACAAAAAGGATCTCAATGTAAACAATGTGTTTTTTTGCCAATGACCTCAATGTTTCTTTTACAACATGTACATAGTACACACACCTTACCGTAAAAAATATCTTGGAGAAACGAAATAATTTAAAGAACATTCTTATTTATTTTCTTCAGTAAAACAATCATTACTCAAATACTACCTCCGTCTCATAATAAGTGTCCATATTTTTGTAAAAAAAATTGTTCTACAAAAAGTGTCACTTTATATTACCAATGCATCATTTAATGTGTATTTTCCAAAGATACCCTTAGTCAAATATTTAATTATTGCACTCATTTCACATCCCAAAAACAAACATTTATTGTTAGGGGTAAGTATGTCAATGTAGCATAAAAACACAACACATTAATTATATTTCTTAATATGTGTGAAAACTAAAAAGATGACACTTAATTTGGGACGGAGGTAGTACACAATTTCTCACATTTATTGCCAAATACAAGAAAAATAATGCCACCACAATGTTTCACAACATTTTTTTTATCATCAATTATGTGAGATCCATTAATTACTATGGGCCACATTCATCAATCGATGTTCTTAACGTGTGACAGAAAATTTACATTTAAAATGAAAATGTAAAAAATAGAAAATGCCAAGAGAATTCTCGGTTTAGTTTATGAATATGAAATAATATCAGCAACAAGCTTTTCTCTGAGTTCCTTCCTTAATATTTTGCCAGACGAAGCTTTTGGAATTAAATCCACGAAAAACACACGATGAATCCTTTTATAGAATACTACCTGAATATATGGTCACATGAAAAATATCAGATTGTTTAACGCAAGAAAGTAATTAAAAGGCTGCCAAAAGACAACTAATTACAAATTATATAAGTTTCCAAAACAAAAAGATAACCATGCCCAGTAATTCTCTTATATTCAGAAAATTCAAAAAGAACACTCTTCACAATCAATTCCTCTATCCCAAATATATGTGAGTACTCCTTTCATTTCAAAATAACTGATCAGCTGTCAAAATCAATTATTACATTTTATGTAATACAGTTATATTTTCAATGCAATATTTATTATATATTAAGGAGTGAGAGAATCAAGACGACATTGCATTAATTATAGACTAAGTTTTTTTTAGTAATTTTGACATTCAAATTAAAATATTAACTCAACTCTTTAATATGCTTGTTTTTTCATCTGCATCAGTTATTTTGGAACGGAAGGAGTAAGTAGTTTTAACACAAATATCCAATCATTTTTAAGTCATTTTAACATTAATACACTGAAATTATTATGCATTCACCCATTTCACTTTAGTACTAGCATTTTATAACAAATATATTAATTAGAAGTGCATGCGGTTTGGGTTGAACGGGTATCATATGAAATCAAAATTCATATTCAACACAATCTAAAGATCAATCCGCAATTGTGGGTTGAGCTAAATGCAAGTTAATCGTCTGGTGTTAATTTCTTGCTTACTATCATTAATGACAATTCCACAACTGTTGATCAAAATTTTAAACTTAAACATTTAAATTGATTATAATTAAAATACAAGTCCAACATTGAAACCATATAGTATACTTATAGTTATATCATCTATCGATTTTGGCGGAGAAGAAAAAATTTAACGTTTATCAAATTTAGTGTAGAAATTAATTGGAGTAACCCTTCTGAAAGTAAATAAAAACAAAAAAGAAAAGAAAATAAAAGAGAAGAAAAAACTCAAACATAACATTGGACTCCAACAACCATATCCATATGCGTGGATGAAAATGAATTTTAAGGGGCTAAATTATAATTTTGGTCCTTTAACTAAACACGTTTTTCGATTTTGGTCCTGGTTTTTCTTCGGCGACAATTTTAGTCCTGTAAGTGGTCTTTTTTTTGCAAAAATAGTCTAAATTTGGAAAACCAAAACTTACGAGGATTAAAATTGTCGCCAGGAAGACCACTTACAGGACTAAAATTGTCGCCGGAAAAAACCAATTTTAGTCCTGTAAGTGGTCTTTCCGATGTTCAGAACTATTTTTGCAAAAAAAAGACCACTTACATGACTAAAATTGTCGCCGGAAAAAAAACAGGACCAAAATCGAAAAACGTGTCTAGTTAAAGGACCAAAATTGTAATTTTGCCAATTTTAAGGTGAAAAAAGATAAAATTAATGCATATTCATAAACATATACGTGGACTCCAACAACCATATACGTTGATTTTTTTTTTTTATTATTATTATTATAAATGTTTTGAAAAGTGAACATACAATTTTCATTTTTAGGGTCAGTCGACCCAAATTGCTTAGGGTGGGGCTGCCTATGGAGAGATGGGAGGAGATTTTTATTTAGGGCTTAATAAACTGTTTTGAAAAGTGAACATACAACGTTTTCACTTTTCAAAGCCAAAAAAACTGTATGTCATAATTATATGTTTTTCATGTATATGCATCTATTGGTCATCTTAATTAACCTCATATTAATAAAGCATACCTGTTTGGATAGATGTTGTTTGATATCTTCTTCCGATAATGTCGAACCAGTTGCTAATACAACAAATGCAACTGGAATCTCTCCAGCTACCTCATCTTTCATGCTATCATATGTATATGTCCACACAATAATATTCAATTAATTTTATAAACAGAGTTAGTTGCAAGAATAGTAGTAGTAGTATATAAATCGGTTTACAATTAAATAAGATCGAATAGCTTACGAGACGACGGCGGCATCAGATATTTCGGGATGAGCAAGAAGTATGATCTCGATTTCAGCAGGAGCGACTTGATAACCTTTATATTTAATCAGCTCTTTGATTCGATCGACTAAAAAAAGCTCATCATCTTCGTCTATATATCCTATATCTCCGGTCAGCAACCATCCATCTTTATCTATGGTCTCCTCTGTAGCTTTCTTATTATTCAGGTACCCTGCTTAATTTGGACAATTAACTGTGGTAAGCATTACAAGAAACTATATAAAGAAAGAAAAAAAACACACATGCATTTACGCAACTATTATTATGTTGTGATCTGACGCAATACGACTTCAAAGCTCTAGGTTTTTATGTGTATTTATTATGAAAAACACATAAATAAAAAACTTATAAGCGTTATTTCTAACATACACATATAAATCCGGTAACTAAAGGTGTTCGTGTACGTTGATGCTAGAACGTCTACATATATACCTTTGGTGAGTTGATCACTTCTAAAACAAATTTCACCATTTTGGTTACGTGGAAGAGAAACTCTAGTAATAGGATCCACGACTTTTAACTCTGCATTTCTTACAACGCTTCCACATGAACCGAATTTCCACTCAGATGGTTCTTTTGCTAAGGACATGCAAATCGTCATCACCGATGCTTCTGTCATACCATACACCTGCATTCATCACATATAATTATAATAAATTCCATCATCACTCATAATTTAATTATTCTTAATTACTCTTTATGAAACCTATATACAAGAAAAAGGACATGGAAGACATTTGCAGGAGTACTGTTTCTAAAGTTATTTAGAAGATCATGATTGAGTAGAAATAATTCAACTACATGGCCTAAGATACATTTATCGAAACAAAACACATCATTATGAATGGAGTAAAACCGTATAGTGGCACATGTTGTGTCATAAAATGCATCGTCAGAGCACTAGTCATGATCTATTGATATTATTATTACATTAATATTATGTGATAAAAAAAAAAAAAAAAACAACAACAACTTTGGTGTATGCTACTTATTTGTTGCATCGATAAAAAAATCAACTTTGGTGTACGGTACTTGTTTGCCGCATCGTATCCTAACATCTCATCACCCCACCCTACCCTACTTAAAGGGGCGGACCCATCCTTTACTAAGAGGGGTCCATCGACCCAGAAAAAAAAAAAAAACCAAGACGACGTTGTTTTGGCGTTTTGAGTTTTTTAATTATTTTAATTTTATATATTTAATATATTCTAAAATTTATCAAACTTAAAATATCCCACCTCAATCCCCAAAACCTTTCCAGCCCCTCCTTTCGATGAAATCATTTCATGGAACGATGATGGATCGTCTTTCGTTGTGAGGAATCCGACTGAGTTTGCTCGAGATTTGCTTCCCAAATATTTCAAGCATAATAATTTTTCCAGCTTTGTTCGTCAACTCAATACATACGTAAGTATGAAATTGCTCTGTTTTCTTAGATTTTGTATTTTTTTTCCTTAAGTTGTGGCTTTGTGTATATAGAATTATTTGTTTTCTTTGAATTTTCTGCTTCTTTTTGGCTTAATTTGTGGCTATGTCGAACCCCGTTTTTTTCGGCGACACCTGTCGCACTCAGTGTGCAACAACACATTTAAAAAAAATAAAAAAAACCGATTTTGTGAATAAAATATCTAACATTTTGGACCCCAGTCAAATTGTTTTCTGGCTCCGCCACTGCCTACTTACACGTCATACTAGGGGTGTAATCGAGCCGAGTCGAGTCGATACTCTTTAGAGCTCGAGCGCGATTCGACTAAAAAAGTTCGGCTCGAAACTCGGCTCGAGTTCGATCGAGCCTTAAAAGCAAGATCGAACTCGACTCGGCTCGTAAGCTCGATTATTTTCCTAGAATTCATTTAATTTTTAATGAAATATGGCAAGATCGAGCTCGACTCGTCTAATACTCGACTCGTATAAATTTTTTTTAATTATGAAAAATAATATTTTATAATAAATTTAAATAATTATTTAATCAAGCTTGATTAAGCTCGCGAGCTACTCGATTTATATATTTTAAGACTCGAGTTTGGCTCGGTTAATTATTCGAGTAGCTCGACATGAGCTCGAACTCGAAAAAAACCGAATCGAGTCGATCTCTCTTGCGAGTCGAGTACGAGTAGTCCAGCTCATTTACAGTCATACGTCATACCACACTCTACCATCATTCTTTACCTACCACCTACTCAACCCATTACATAACCACACCCTACGTACCATACCTCATCATATTCTTCCTCACATTACCTTACCATCATACTCTACCATACTATACATGCTTACCCTATCTAACCTATGTTACCCCACCCTACCCCACCACTTTATCATCCTACACCTCACCCCACCTTACCTACGAACACCCACCACCAGACCACACCACATTTCACCTTAATTAATTACCTTTTTCTTTCACCCCACAACCCAACATATCCCTTCACTCTTCTAACTAACATTACCCCACCGTATCCTACCTATCGTACCCTATCATACCCACTATATATCTCGCCTTACCATATCATACATCATCTTACCTTACCCTACATACTTTATTCAAGTATCCACTATAGCATACCCAAACTTACCCCATCATATATCCACCGTACACTACCCTTTTCAACCACACATCCTACCCTAACTAACCCGACTCAATAAACCCACTCAATTGTACGAATGGAACATGGGAAATATACTTTACTAACTGTAGGAAAAAGTGAAAAAAAAAATTTACCTGACCGATCTTTGCGTTAGGAAGCTTATCTTTGACAGCAATTGCAAGCTTCTTCCCTAGTGGTGCCGCGGCAGACATCACCATTCTCACCAAAGGAATATCAGATTTCTCCACCGCCGGACTCTCCACAATCGCCGACAAGATGGGCGACACAGATGGTAGAATAGTTACCTTGTATTTCTCAGCAGCCTCCATGAACGCATTGATCTCAAACTTGTCCATTAACACCATCGCACAACCAGCTCGTAAGCCACAGAACATCACCGTACACAATGAATAAAGGTGAAACAATGGCAAAACTACCATTATCACATCCTCCTCTTTAAAATATACATTAGGCATTTCACCGTCAACATGTTGAGCAACACTAATGATCAATCCTTTGTGTGTTAATAACACACCTTTTGGTAGCCCCGTGGTCCCTGATTCGAGATAGAGACGTGATATTATAAAGAATAAAGAAAGAAAAAAAAAATTTAATTCGCAACGAAGCGGATTTAGGAATTGGTTCTATCGGAGTTGTCGAAGTTTAAAACTACAAATAATAAAACAACATTTTTTTATCATCAAAACTATATTATTTTAATACTTCAACAAAATTCAGATCTCACCCCGTGCCAACTCCCCCTTATAAGGTAGATCTGCCTCTTCATCACAACTCAAAGCCCTGCACGGACTTCTTCAAAAGTTTTGGATATCAATGGTATGTTTTTGGTGGATTATTAGTCCAGTATTGAGCTTATATGTGAAACAATTACTTATTATTGACTATTAATAAAGATTAGTCCGATGTAAAATTGATCTAATACAGTTTTCGGTTATTGAGCTATAATGTATTATTAGAGTATGAGTCTTTTATGTGTAGAGACTTATAAGGGTATTTTTATTATTTCGTTGATGGTAAAAATGAAAATACCTAAAATATAATTCACTATACAAAGGAGTAATTGTCCCTAGGTCATATACGATTTCATTCTATTCTGTCTCCCATCATTAGATAGAAATACAGAGAAAATCTAAAGTGTTCTCTGAAAAGATTTGAGAAGTGTGTACGTAGATTTAAAAGCCCGGATCTTATGGGAGATCTGCAGCACTACGGATTCAGATACATTTCCATTTTCGTCTTTTCTTTAAATTCTTGATAATTTAATTTAAACGATCTGGATTAAAGTGATTACATCACACGAGGTTACGTCCAACATGTTTTGGAATAGACTTCATATATATACACATTTTGTATTTCGAGCCTGGTTGATCTTTAATGTCAAATTTATTTGTTTTTAAAAAAAATGACAATTTTATTTAGTCAACTTATACACTTTTTTTGATATATACATATCTTCATCTAGTATATATTTATTATAAATAACAGTACATCATAAGTTTTTAGAGGATCAATGGTATAGCTAGAATAATTTTTTTGCCTAGGTCCCGATTCCACCGAAATGGCTTTGGTTCCAATTGATTGAATTTTCTATTGGAAAATGATTTAGATACAGAAAATTAGTACCGAAAATCATCCATACATATGCCCCAGCCCCTGCATACTACACCCCCACCCCCTTCCAGCCCTCTCACCCTCAAGTTTGAGGCATTTCGGTTCTCCAATATCGGTGCCTAAATCACTTTTGTTATCTATTTACTGAGGAAGAAAATAATCGTTTAATATGTGAATGTATTCAGGGGCACACCTACCCCTAGTCAGGGGCAGACCCAGCATAGGAGAGGGGGGTGCATGGACCCCACTCAATATTCCGGTCGAAGTTACTAGTATACCCCTCTAATAATATTAAAAATATGTATGTATACATTTTCAGACACTTTTTAGTGTAATTATGTGTTTAGTTCAACTGGTTAAAAGTTTTATTATACATCCTAAGGTCACTGGTTCAAATCTTGGGTGATTAATATTTTTTCACCTTTTTTTTTTAATCTGGCCCCCTAGTATTAGTATATAATCTGTGAATGTATTCCGGAGTATTAGTATATAATGTCATTTTTTAACTAAAATACTATATATCCTAGTAATTGAAGATCAAACCTTCTTTAGTCTCAATAATTATATATTGAAGGTTTAAATAAGTCTCAATAATTGTAGGTTGTAGGTTCGAATTCTTAGAATTTTTTTTTAGCTTAATTTGTAGTTTATATACTAAAACCACTTCGAATTTTTTTTTTAGCTTTGCAGGTATTAGTATATAATCTGTGAATGTATTCCGGAGTATTAGTATATAATGTGTCATTTTTTAACTAAAATACTATATATCAGTAATTTAATAATTGAAAAGAAAATTTGAAGAATATATCTCAATAATTATATATTGAATTGAAAATAAAGAAATTCTCAATAATTTTAAAGGTTGTGATTTTTGTCCTTTATAATCATGAAAAATTCATTTAGAATTGTTTTTTAGCTTAATTTGTCATTTTTTACTTTATATACTAAAACAAACCTTCTTCAATAATTATATTTTTTTAAGTCTCAATAATTGTAGGTTTCGAATTCTTAATTTTTTTTAGCTTAATTTGTAGTTTATATATAAAACCACTTCGAAAACCATTTCGAAAGTTTTTTTTTTTTTTTCAAAATCATTCGAAATTGCAGTTTAAGGTTGTAGGTTCAAATTCTGCAATCAACATTTTTCTTTAGCTTTGCGCACGGTTTATATACCAAAAACATTTCGATTTTTTTTAGCTTTGCAATTTATACATCAAAACATTTTTTGTGTACCAAAGCGGGGTTTATATACAAAACCATCCCAGAAAAATTTCCAAGTTTGTTATTTTGATTTTCTTTTACCTGAAGAGTACAGCAGCGCCACCGTGTCTTCTGGATGGATCTTCACTTCCTCTGGTAACCCATTTTCGTCCGCTTCACTGAGCTCGGAGAAATTGATGGCGTCGTCAAAAGGGTCGGTGCAGATCATTTTGATACCATTTTCAGAAGCGAAGTCCTTCAAATTCACGGCAAACTTCGATGAAGTAATAATGAGCTTAGACTTGGACGCTTTGGCTTGTTTTTTAACATCATCGGGAAGGTAAAACGGGTTAACGGTTGTGGTGATTGCTCCGATATGGGATGCTCCGATGAATGCGAACATGAATTCGGGTGAATTGTGGAGTGCAAGCATGATTACGTCACCTTGATGAATGCCGAGTTTGTGGAGGCCGGAGGCGACTTTACGGGAAGTGAGGTCAACGTCGGAGTAGGTGTATATCTTACCGGAGGAGGCATTAATGAGGCATGGACGTGTGCTGAATTTGGACATGTTTTCGAAGAGGTATGTGTGTAGTGGAAAACGGTCACTTGGGATGTCGATATCGCCAAGTTTTGATCGGAAAATGATTTCTTGATGCTCTTTGGCTTTGATCTCCATTGCCGTTTGGAATGAAGTGGCCGGAGAATGTCAGTAACTATTGCAGAGAAGTGGCAATGTGTGAAAGATTGTGAACTACAAATTCTTAATATAAGGTTCAAGTAATTATTATCCTTGGACCATTTTAAATTAATTATATAATGTACTCCCTCCGTCCCGTATTATAAGTCTTTTTGGATTTTTCACACAGATTAAGAAAAATCATAAATGAGTTACTTTTTAATATTTCAAGGCGAAATATTGTATTGTTTTTTGGGAGTGGCTTATAATATGCGTTGTTTAGTGTGAACCGAAAACAATGCATTAATCTTGTATTGAAATGTGAGAAAGACTTATATTTTGGGACACCAAAAAAAAATTAAAAGGACTTATATTACGGGACGGAGGGAGTATATCAATTTCCCACCAGAATCAATAATGGGAGTTAAAAATTTAAAGAACACATGCCTTTGAAAAAAAAATGACAATTCAACGTACACCTATATAACTGCCAGATTTATGGTAGCATTTACTCCCTGCGCTCGAAATGGGGTACCATAGTGTATTATCGGTTAGTCTTATACGAGGAGGATATTTGAGGAGTGGCTACGCGCTCGCTCTGGGAAACATTGATTTGAATCTAGATGAGCCACGTAGGCTCACAATCAAGAAGAGATTTGCAGAACATGATCGGTTCTCCATCATTTTCTCATTGAAAGGCACAGTCCGAAGAAGGTATGTCTGTTGTATCTTGGGAGACGATTGCCATTAATTACCGTGGGCACATAATCGGGGCAAAAACGTCTTAAAGACAGAGTGTTACACTCGCCTCAGTCAATAAATTTTTTTTTGTCCTATTTATTGTTTTCGTTTTTGCTTGAATTTCGTGTTAAACAACATGCTACATTAATAATTTTCCCAACATTCTTAAGACGCGTTTTTGTTGTGTTGTAAACTGTTAATTGCATGTTGTTTCGGTATGTTAATGCAAATCTGTTTCCAACGGTAATAATCTGATCTTGTTTGTGTCAATATCTTGCCTTATATTCTGGCAAGTCATTTCTATTTGTTGTAGATTATTATTGTACATGAATCATGCTGGCCGGGAAAAGCATTTTAGACATCTTCGGTGCATCAAACGTTATTGAACTAAGTTTGTGTTATTTATCATTCTGTTTTAACTTGGATGATGGAATTAATAAGAGCAACAATAGTAAGGTATTAGTGGAGATGTTTTCTTCTTTTTTTTTTTGTCAAAATAGAGTAATTCTTTAGGCAAATGTAATGTAGTAGAAGCAAAATAGATAAATGTTTTTTTAGAGACTAACTAGCTCATTCTCTGTGTTGGGATAGACAATAAGACCATGTTCTGTCTCGAAAAAGGTGCCAAACCCCTTTTAAGTACTATTTAATATTCCATCCGTCCCACAATATAAGGTCTTTTGTTCATTTCACACAGTTTAAGAAAACCTAATAAATGTGTTAGTTTTTAGTACTTCAATGTAAAATATTGTCTTGTTTTCTGAGGCTGACTAATAATATTGCATTGTTTAGTATGAAAATAAAAATAATGCATTTAATATTATATTGGAATGTGAGAAGGACTTATATTTTAGGACACCAAAAAAAAAGTTAAAAATACTTATATTACGGGACCGAGGGAGTACTATTTTATTAATAAATTTAAAATATTTACCACCATTACAACATCGAATCACACACAAATAATGTTTACAATCCTTTTATATTTATCACCATTACAACATCACATCACACAAAAATTATCACTATAATTAGGGGTGAACAGAAAAACCAGAAACCAAACCGACCGGCCGAACCAAATCGAACCAAACCGGAATGGTATAAACCGTGGTTTTTTGGTCGGTTTTTGTATTGTAAAAAACCAAACCGTAAAAAACAATTTGGTTCCAATTTAAAAAAATGAAAACCGTTTAAAACCGGACCAAACCGGATTTTATATGTATACATACATACATACATATACATATATATATATATATATATATATATATATATATATATATATATATATATATATATATATATATATATTTATTTATATACACACACACACACACCTACATCTATTAATACTTTAAAACATCAATGTGCTTTTTTTGGTCCAACTCAACTTGTTTAAACTTTGTAATTGTAATGCATTAATGATCAATTACTAATCTCATATCCTAAAGATTCATATTTTGTTGATCATTTAAGAGATTCTCGAGTACATATCAGTTCACAACTCACCACCGCTAACTCTTTCTTCTCTTTCTACTTCCTCAGCACCAATATTTGAATTATGTGAATACTTATTTGTATGACTTACTTCTTCTAATGATGTTGATGAACTTAATCATGGATATTTTCCGATTTGTTCATTTGTTAGGTTTGACATCGTATATAAATAAATACATTTATATACATTAGTTTTATATAAGTTTGTCTTTTATTTGCTTATAATTAGATTCTGTTGGACAATAACATTTTTGAGATAATCAAAATACGAGTTGGTGTTTTGGAGAAAATAAAATGACGAATATGTTCTAAGTAAATAAAGTCCAAAACTATATCACATGTTTTTTTTCGTTTGAAATGTGTGAAAGTTAGCTATATTTAATTTATCTCTCGCTTACTTATGGAACAAACGCATTCCTCTTTAATTCTTCCTTGACCATACTCAAAATATTATTTTGTCAAATGGATTTTGAGATTTATAAATGATATTCAATAATGTAACGATTAGTTCATTATTAGTATTTTTTGAAATCGATGATTCATTGATGAATTGAAATGAGTAAGAGATGACTCTTTCATTATCTTGTTTGTCTCAAACTTTGGAATTCAATTGTAGGTGTCGATTTCGTTGTGTTGGATGGTGTTGAAATATGATTGGTTTTTGGATATTTAAGATTCGCATGGGTAGATGTTAGTTAAATATAAAACATTTGTTAAATCATCTCATTGGATTTACTAGCATAATAGTACTAATGTATTACATATGTTATCATTTGTTGTTACGAGGCAATTTGTGATTTCCTATCAATAATATTAATTGTTAAAGAAAAACCGTAAAAACCCGAAACCAAACTGAACCAAACCGGACCGAACAAATGGTTTACGTCCGAAAACCGTTCTAGTTTGGTTTCGAAAATTGAAAACCGTATAAAATGGTTTGGTTTTAGAAAACGGAAAAAACCGGCCGAACCGGACCATGTTCACCCCTAACTATAATCCTTCTATATTTATCTTTCACTTATCTTTCGCCACGACAACTCAATATCAACAATCAACAAGCTTCTCTCCCGATCATCATTAGGGTTGCTCTAAATAAACCAAAGTCAATAATATGCTTGCAACAGTTACTTTAGTTTGTCTCGTTTCGTGTGTTGGATTTATTGGCTGTGAGTGTTTGCCAAAACCATTTCATCATATCATACTATCAGATTTATAAAGGCAAAGTCTAATTTTGCGTCTAAAATATATCAGTGGCTAATTAGACTTTACAAATTAACATGAATAGTGTAGATTATTTGGTGCATTGGTAACTGTGTTTGTTTAAGTAAAATATTTTGAAACAACAGATTCTAAGGTTGTGACCGTTAGAAAATGTTGTTGTGAACCTAATGTGTTATAATTCTCAAATTCTAAATAATTTGTGTTTGACATGGTATTTGATATGTACATTAGTGATAATTGTTAACATATGTTGTTAAGGGTCAATTTGTAGTGTTTTATAAGGATATATTTTATATCAATATTCCCCATATATGGATGTTTTTCGTAGAATTCGAGCTTATAATCGATTAATTGAGCAAATGACGTTTTGAATAATTAAAATGCAAAATCGAGTAAATATCGTGGTTTTATTATCTATTTTGTATGGTTTTACGTTTTGCTCGGTTTTGTCATCTTTTAGGTGCACAAATGTGGAATGGAAGAGGTCTAAATGATGTTTGATTGAAGATTAAAGTGGAAAGAAAGAGATACAAGAGGATGAAGATGAAATAAAGCTTGGGAAAATCCCGAAATATACTCGTAATACGACGGGCTAATCAAAAATGCGTTTTCTGAAGAAGAGTCCTTAATGAAAGTTGTAGAGTTTTCCGAGAGCTTTTTTATGACATTCGGATCATAATTTTTGGAGGTCTACAACTCAAGATATGAATTTTAGAAGTTTGAGTTCGGCCTCTATGCAACTGGCGTCCAAGGTCGACTCTCGGCGGAACCGACTTACACATTGCCACGGCCGACATATATTTCAATTCCCTAATTAATTAGGATAATTTCAGCCGCAATTATTTAGAAGTAGCCGACATACTCCTCTATATATATGCAAGCAGCGACTTGTAAACCTAAATATCCCATAATTCATACAAAATATTCAGCGGCAACTTCACAGCAGCAGCAGCTTTCTGGGAGGCTCCAAGGCCGGTCACCCGAGCCTTGTGCTCGGGTGATCCGGGGTTAGATTAGGATGTCGTTTTTCTTCCGTTTTCGATTCATGGATTCAATCATGTACCAAACTACGTGAGTTTATTTATTTAATCTATTCAGTCCTTATTCGTTTTTCATGATCTTTAATTTATTTTGTATTTTTCTGTGATTATGATGCTATGTGTGAACTATATCGAAAGATTGTTTACTAATTGATATGTTTACAACATACGGAAGTTGCGTAAACTAGATCACCATAGAAAGATAGGATTTTTAATCATTAATGATGACAAGTTAATCGGTTAATTATCTAGGTTGTTAGGTTCTAAAATACGAGAGTTAACTTGAATCTACACCTTCGTTTTGTATGGAATATCGGTCTCAACATTCGAGAGAGGAGAGATTGATAAATTGAATTCACTACGAGAGTAGGATTTCATAGCTTGAGAATACAGATTCACTAAGAGATTAGGGGTTTGTGTCTCGTGTAAAGGTGAAACCACAATTTGAATTAAAATCATGAGATGAACTAGGATTGAAATCACTTGGTTTGTATGATGTTTGATCCCATGTATCCTTAGTTTAGGTTTTTATTATTTGTTCTAGTTTAGATTTAGTTTACTTGTTCTATGAGTTTATTTGTTAGTTCTTCGTTTATTTGTTTTCGTTAGTAACAATTGAGAGGATTAATTAGGTTAGATTCAACATCCCTTTTCCCTGAGGATCGATACCCGTACTTATCCAACTTTACTAGCAACTACCCGGTATTCGGCCGGTTAGGAGGTAGTTTTGCATGGTAGTATAGGTTTATAAATTTTCTTTTGTTTTAATGATGCAAAATCTCCCCAACATATGTGTTGCTTTCGAAGTCATCTGCATGACAAGTTGATATGAAATGTTGTTTCAACAATAAGTAACTGCTCTTTTGACAAAATGTTAATTTTATCTAAGGTTTCGGTACACCTATGTTCTTGGATTCAACTTGAAATTCACATGAAAAATAAATTGAAGGTTAAAGGAATCACAATATTATATTTTGGAAGCATGTGTTGTTTGATAAAACAAATGGAATGGTTATGTCTTATAAAAAATGAATGGTGTTGTCTCGATTTAACATAAGTTATTTAACTTCCAATGTTCATTCATATTTTCTAGTTTGAGAAAATAATTATTATGGACATGATCGTTAATTGAATGATGTTATATAAAGTAGTACTATAATGATAGTATTTTTCGATTGAATGTTAATTATTTATTTGTTTATGTCTGCATCATTTCATGGGATCATTCGGTGTAACCGAATGAAACCGTTAATCTAAACGGGTGCAACCATAAAGAAGGGTTTGATCTTTAAAGTATATATGATTTAATAAATATATTGGTTTACTTACATTTTGTGCATACCTGAAAAAGAGTAGAGATATATTGTAATTATGTGTCACTGCATTATTGAGTGATTAATATAGTAATGACATATCATTGATTCTGTCTTGGAGTGAGTGATATGGTTGTAACAACTTTGTTGATATAAGGGTGTTGTGTGTAATCAAACAATTATTCTGGAATGAAACAATTACTCTTCTCTTAATTCTTTCTTGGTAGCAGAGCCGGGTTCATGGCGGAGCCTCCACCGCCGCTGAATTCAGGCACCTCCTCCATTACCGGAGTTGGAGCAAGCTCAGAAAATCCACCGTTTTCTTCCACTACAGTAACTTCAGACCATGTTTTCACGGGAATTCCCATTTCTAGCTTTACACTACCACCACCAACCACACATTTTCATGGCAGCCCTTTTCCGTCATCGTCTAGTTTCATTCCTCCACATGCAGGTCCATCGGCGACCGGATTGAGCTTCGGTATTGGGTTACCACCACTCTCTGCTCTTTCGTTCCAACGATCGGAGTCTTACACCCCCGTGTTTAGGACTGCAAGTCCAACATCACCGTTCAACACTCTTACTCCGGCACCCTTTAACGGTCATTTGAATCAAGTCACTACTGTTAAACTTAACAGAGATAACTATCTTTTGTGGAGATATATGATTTTACCAGTAGTCAAAGGCTACAAGCTGGATGGGTTCTTACTTGGAACGAAACCTCGACCACCGGAGATACCTGGTCTTCCCTTGAATCCAGCAACTGATGAATAGGATTCAGTGGATCACCTTCTTATGGGTTGGCTTCTAGGCTCTATGAATGAACATGCGCTTACTGAGGTAATTGGCTGTTCTACCTCGCATGAAATTTGGTCAACTTTAGAACTGCTGTTTAATAATCAATCAGAATCTCGAATGCTTGAATATAAAAGTGCTCTTACTAAGGCTAAGAAAGGTACCCGTTCCATGGATGATTACTTAGCCTTGATGAAATCTTACAGTGACAACCTCACAGCAGCAGGTTATCCCATCTCTAAATCTGAACTGATTCTTGCTACTTTGGGGGGTCTGGATAAAGAATATGAAGCTGTTATAGTAAATCTTACAGCTCGAATTGGATCTTTGTCTTGGCAAGAGGTCCAGTCTCAATTGGTCACACATGAACGTCTCTTGGATAGATTCAATCCTGGAACTCAAGTCTCCCTGGGGCAGTCTAATTCCTCTGCCAACTTTGTAAACTACACAGGTGGCAATGGTCGAGGAAGAGGCAACAGAAGACCTGCTAGCCCAGGTCAGACTTCCTATAGAGGCAGGGGTGGATCCAGAGGAGGTAGAAATAGAGGAAGAGGTGGTGGTAGGCCATCTATAAATAGAATGGTGTGTCAGTTGTGTAGTAAAAGTGGACACACAGTGGGCATCCGCGGCACAGATTTGAGACTGATTTTCATCCTGTTGATCAGAATTCACTAGCAAGACCTACTCAACCTTCAACATTTGTGGCCACACCAAGCTCTGTAGCTGATCATGCTTGGTATCTTGATAGTGGGGCAACCAACCATGAAACCTCAAATTTGGCAAATCTCAATCTAAACACTCCTTATCATGGTACTGATACACTGACATTTGTTAATGGTGAACATTTATTCATTGAGCACATTGGTCACTATTCTACACACATATGTTGGTCTTTTAGTTCTAAATGTTGTTATACATGTTCCACAAATCACTAGAAATCTGCTTAGTTTGTCTAAACTTATGTCTGACAATGATATAATTGTTGAATTTGCTGATGATTTCTATTTTGTTAAGGACAATCAACAAAGAGCACAATTCTCAGGGGTCATCTCAAGGATGGGCTCTATCAGATTCTGCCACTGGACAATGAGTCAGATCAGATCTCCCATCACTCCAAACCTCAGTCTAAAGTTGTCTATCTCAGTCAAGTTACCTCTCAGTCTGATGCTGCTAGGTCTAAGAATGTAGTAGTAGATGATCTAAATAAGGATCCCAATGTCTGGCATAGGAGGTTAGGTCATCCCTCATTAGGATTTTGAACCATGTTTTGAATGATTGTATCTCTTCTATTAATGGAAAGTTGAATTTTTGTGATGCTTGTCAGTTTGGTAAATTTCAAGCTTTGCCTCACCCCCATCCTCTTTTCATGCTGATTCTTTGTTTCAACTTGTTCATAATGATATCTGGGGCCCTGCTCCTGTTAAATCCACTGCAGGTTTTATGTACTACATACATTTCCTTGATGATCACACAAGATTTGCATGGATTTTTCCTATGAAAGCTAAATCTGATGCTCTTTCCATTTTTACTCAATTTAAAAACCTTGCTGAGACTCAATTCTCTTCCAAGATTAAGTGTGTTCAATTTGATTTGGGGGAGGGGTGAGTACATGGTGTTTGAGTCATTTCTGAGACAGCATGGTATTCTTTTTAGACATCCTTGTCCTCATGACCATGCCCAAAATGGAAGGGTAGAAAGGAAACATAGACACATTACTAAGTTGGGACTAACCATGCTTGCTCAAGCCACTATGCCTCTTAGATACTGGTGGCACAGTTTTCAAGCTGATGTATTTGTCATTAACTGTCTACCTACACATGTCCTTGGTCTTAAATCTCCCTATGAATGTCTATTTCACAAAAAGCCTAATTACCAGGTCTTCAAAGTTTTTGGTTATCCTTATCTTAGAACATTTCATACTACTAAATTCCAATACCACATCAGTAAATGTGTCAACTTAGGCCTCAGTCCTTACCATAAAAGATATAAGTGTCTGGATTCCTTAGGCAGGATCTACATCTCCAATAATGTTATTTTTAATGAAATGAAGTTTCCTTTTGCTGAGAGTTTTACTCAGGGTCCTTCTACACAACAGCTTCCTAATCCTGACCTTGATGTCACCTCCCTACCATTTGGTCTGACTCATTCAGAGGGGCACACAACATCAGTGACTGAGCCAGACTTAAGATGTACTGCTGAAAATGACACGGTAACCATGTTGCTTCTCCTATGATCACTACACCAGTTCACACACACACACACACACACACACACACACACACACACCTATGGATCAACATACAGACACAAGTCATGAGTCTCACAGGACACACACACAGTCTGTGTCACCAATCATCACAACACCAGCACATGAATCTCATTATCACCCTGAATCATCCTCCACACAGGAGTCTCATGATCATACAGAATCCAGTTATCACTCCTCACTCACAATAACAGTCAAAATGCTCCTCCTACACAAGTCACACATCATATACAGACTAGGTCAAAAAGTGGCATTTTCAAGCCAAAAATCTATAATGATTCAGTGGCTAAATTTCATACTTTTCCAACTGAACCAACTAGTGTATTAGAAGCCTTGGTGAGTGGTGAATGGAAGCAGGCAATGATCGATGAGTATAAAGCTCTTATTCATAATAAGACATGCGCGTTAATGTGGAGGTTGTAGGCACTGTTTGGTTGGTTCTGCATCATCTTACAATGGTGGTAGATGTGTTGGAGTCGAGGATAATGTTGATGATGAAGTTTGTCTCTTATCATCTTGTACATCTTCAAATGATAATAATCAGTTGACTCTTGGTTGGGATAAAATATTAATCAGGGAAGGTCAACGTTTTGTTGTTGGTGCTGGTGAATTTAGGGATTGCTTGCAGAAACTTTCTATAGAAACTGGTTTTAAGTACGTGTACACAAAGAATGATAATAAGAGGATTTATGTTGTATGTGCGAAGAAGGATGAAGCAAACTGTTGCTGGAACGTGCGTGCTTCAAAACGGAAATCAAATGGATTCTTTTATGTAAATGTATTGTACAATGTTCATACGTGTGGTACATCTTCCAGATCTTTTGGTCGAGATCATCGTATGACTTCTGATCTTCTTTCCAAGTTGGTTGTTTCTAAGGTTCGTGATGATCCAAGTTATTCTGCAACAGATTTGCGACTTGCGATAGCCACTTTTATAGGAATCCAGCTTCTTATGATGTTGCTTGGTGTGCTGTTATAAAGGCTAGGGATTCCTTATATGGTGATGTTGAAAACTCATTCAAAAGTATACCAGGTTATATTACTAGTGTTCGTGAAGCGAATCCTGGTTCTGTTGTATTTTTTGAGGTGCGTCCTGAATCTCGACGTTTTCATCGGATGTTTATTGCGTTTGATGCTTGTATTCGTGGGTTCAAGTATTGTCAACCAATGCTGTTTCTTGATGGGGCACATTTGAAATTTGATATGAATGGTCATTTGTTGGCTGCAACTGTGAAGGATGGTGAGAATGGTATGTTTTATTTTCAGTTACAATTTATTTTTTATTCAGTGACACCTGATTTTAATGTAGTGACATCTGATTTTCATGCAATGACAGTTGTTTTTTATGCTGTTTTGTTTTTTTTTCTTCTTTTTTTTTTCCTTTTTCTTGAAGTGACATTGTGAATTCTGTGAAACCTTGTTTTTTCAACTCCCTGTGTTAACTGTCCTTGTATTTATTTTCTGCTTTTTTATGATGACTTTGTTTTTTGTACACTTTTCCTTTGGTAGTTTTGATTTTTTTTTGCAGTGACATTCCTTTACCGTTATTTTGAAGTGACATTGTTTTGAAATTCTTGCAGGAATATATCCTGTGTGTTATGCTGTTGTCGATTCTGAGGATTTTCATAATTGAAAATGGTTCCTGTTGCATTTGAAGGATTTACTTATACCAATTCGTCAAATTATGTTCTTGACAGATAGAATACTGGATTATTGGATGCTATACGGGAGGTGTTTCCTGATGCATTCCATTCTTATTGCATTTACCATTTGAAGTTGAATCTGAAGACTTGTTTTAGTGGTAAATCTACAAGTAAAGCTTTGCGTGACAGAATGGTCAATTTGCTTTACAATTGTGCTTATACTCTGAGTGTTGAAGAGTATCAGAAGTACACGGATGTTTTCTTACTTGAAGGTGAAGCTCAATCAAGAAAGGTTTTAGAGAATTTACACCCGGAAAATTGGGCCAATGCTTATTTCAAAGGTTGTCGATATGGTCATATGGCATCTTCTTTGGCTGAATGTTTTAATTTATAGGTATTTAAGAAGAGGCGCCTTCCTGTATTGAATATGGTTGATGGCATTCGTATCAAGCTAATGACAAGATTATCAGATATGCGTGCTAATGCGGCGTCATTCAAGTCTTTGATATGTCCAAAGGTTGATGCTATTTTGTATAAGTCGATGGATTCGGGGAGAGGCTTTAGGTTTGCTAGTTCTACTTATTATAAGTATGAAGTTTTTTCATCTTCGCCAGCAAGTGTTGATTTGGATCATCGTGCTTGCTCGTGCACTGAGTGGTAGCGGAATGGCTATCCGTATGTTCATGGATTGGCTGTCATTAGGACTACTGGTTTTCCGTTGGCTGATTATGTCGATCCTTGTTTTTTGACAAGGTCTTATGTTGGTTCGTATGAGTTTGCAATAAATCCAATTCATGGTTCCTTTCTGAAGATGTTGTTGTGCTTGGTCCTATTGCAAAAAAGCAGCCTGGTAGGCCGCGGACGAGGCGTATTCGATCTCGTGGTGAGTCGTCAAAATATGTTATCCAATGTGGTAAATGTCATCAGTTTAGGCATCATAATAAGAAGACCTGCCTTGCTGCTGTTCCTTTGTAGTTAATGGATGGTTTCTTTTTGTAAGCATTGAGATTAGAGTTTGTTACTCATGGTTTCAGACATTTTATTTTCATATTTCCCAAATGTAGTGACATTGGCGTCACTACATCAGTATGCTCATTGAGATTACTGTAATGCACTGATGATATTAAGTTTTTTTGTTAATGCTTTCTTATTTGTAATCCTTTTTATTTCCCATATATTATTGGTATTGGTATGTTTCTATTTCTACTGAAATGGTGGTGTACTTATTGCAGTGACATGAGTGTCACTGCATAGTTATGTTTATGCAGATTTGTGTAATTTATTGACTGGCTATTGTATTTAATGGAATGAGCTGATTATTTACTTAATGTTATCATATTTGTATTTGTTTTTATCATCCATATATTATTGACATCGGTATTTTTGTATTCGTTTTGTGGATACATTGAAATGATCGTGTATTGAGTGCAGTGACATGAGTGTCACTGCAGATTAGTGGCAATCCGTTCATTGGAATAAGATGATTATGTACTTAATAAATTCAAATTTGTATTGGTTTTTATCCCATATATGTTATTGATATGTGTATCTTTGTATTGTTTTTGTTAATGAATTGACATGATTGTGTAATTTTATGCAAGGACATGTATGGAGCTCTACTATATTGTTAATTCATTGATCTGGTAATGTGTTTAATGCAATTACATTATTATGTACATAAATTGTTAACAATCAATGCAAAAAAAAAAAAAAAAAAAAAAGGCAATGCACAAAAAACATGAACGATCAAATATTTCCAATTTGTCAAATTTCCATTAACCATCCAAACTGAACCATCAAACCACGAAAAAAAATTGACAATCAGTTATGGACCATCATAAAACACTGTCATTGCATTATGTCATTGTATCATTCAAATACTTTACATAAAGGATTGACCATGAATTTACCAAAAGTAGTAGACTGGTCAGAAAAGTCAAAATTCAAGTTACAGACATTTTAGTGCTCTGTGTAAATTCTGTTAAGCACTAATGAATTGACAACCATTCCTTTGAGCTGCTGCAATTGTTGATCATCTAGATGTGGTTCAATCCTGAGATCTTGTGCTAGTCTGTAAATGTAATATGCCAAGTAAAGGGCACAGCTCCTGCATTAGATTTCAATGATTATGTTATTATTGTGTATGTTTTGTTATGGTCATTATGTTATGTAATTGCATTCATACTTACGTTTGATTATCCTGTGAAGGTAGATTTTGAACCTTTTCCACTTTTGTTGATATGCTTTGTTTCCTGGTTCTTGCACGTCTTGTTGGTGGAGTGGATTTCAAAATAATCTTTATCCATAAATAAGAGAGGTATGTGTTGAATGTTTTTGTTATATGGAAAGATATTGACAAGAAAGTGCAGTGACAGTACTGTTTTTGTAAAAATGTCATTGATAACTTACTTTATCCTTGCACTCTTTGATGAAAACGTATGTGTTGCCCTTCTCCACCGGTGCAAAATGAAGCATTTTCCGGTTGGTTCTCCTAATTTGTATGTTAGTAGTACCCAGTGGAATGGCCTTGACTCTTCTCCCGTACAACAAAAAAGGATGAAAACTTTATGTCCTTCGTATATGCTTTCCACTATTCTTGCCAATTGTTCATTGGAGCTGTTTTTGTCACGCTCAAGCTCTTCTAGTATAGCATGCAAATTCCATATTGATCAGATTATGAATGTAATCTTAAATTTATTTATTCAAATTAATTTGTATGCATACCCATGTCCCTATAGAGAATATTCGGTAGTTCGGTTTAACTACATTTGAACTTTTTAAAAGCTCAGTGAACCCTTCAACCACATGTTTCAAATTTCATTAGAGTCAGTTAGTTTATTTATTTGAGGTTGGTGAACATTAAAAGCAATTTTTATTTTCCTGTATATGTATTTACCATTTGTTTTCATGCAAGCTAATAACACTAAGATGCATTGAGAGTAAGATGCAGTGACAGTAAGATTTTACCGATTCGTCTATGTACAGGTCATTTAGAACTTCCATTATTGAGTTGATGGTGACATATGGGTAATCACCTAGTGACTTTGCCCAGAGTATACCCCTGCAATAGTAGTATATTGTTAGTATTCTATATATCAAGAATCTTTATGTTTCATGTTATTGTTTAGTAAGTTGTGCTTACTCTTTCCCTTCCTTATCATTGACTTCCTGAATTCTTTTGAATACTTCTGGAACAATATGTGGTCCACAATAGTATTGATCTTTGTTACCTTTGATTATGATTTTTCCTTGAAACTCCGGATTTCCGTCAGGTATGAAGTATTCGTTCTTTTTTCCTTCTTTTGCTTTCTTTTTCTGTTTTGGGTACTGAAAATCAGGATCCTCATTCTTTGGTCTCTTTCTTGCATTTTTCTTCACTCCCTTTTCAATTGTGAAATCTGGGGTGACTTGATGCCTATCACCATGTTCTTGTTGTCTAGCAGGGGTGACTTTTTGAGTAGGGGTGACTTTTTGAGTATCTTGAATTTTAGCTTCATGTTCTTCTTGTAGATTTTGTGTCACTTGATAAGAGTAGCGAAAGAGAATCATATTCATCCATGTATGCTTATAATTAAGGAGTTGTTGGATTTTGTTTTCCATTTCTTGAATTTTAGCTTCATGTCTCGAATCACAAGATGATCATATATGGATTAATCTTAATCTAGACTAGGGCATCTTCTCTTTCAATCCTTCATTGCTTTCTTTCTTATCTTCGAAAAGAGATTCACCGATTTTCGGTTTTCAAATCCCCGATTGTTGTGTCCTTTTATTTGGAAAAAAGATTAATGTAATGTCAAACAATTTTTCATTAGTGTATGAATATAGTAGGTTTTCACTTCGGGATTTTTTCTCTAAGTCCCTCAATTAATCTTCGTTTTTCTCTTGCTCTTGTAACGATACTTCCGTCGCGTAATCGGGTAAGTCAATCATAAAGCGATCCCATCTTTTTCTGTTGTTCTCCCTGTTCATTATAGCTGTCTAACAATGTTTTTATGTTCTCATATTTCTTTTTTCATTGTCTTTTTACCGATTAATTGTAGACAGCGCAATCTTCATCTTATCATTCAATTCGAAGACTTGCAGCTGCAATTCTGTTCTCTCAGCAGTAATGACATCTAGTGTCTCATTCAGCTATCTAAATTGTGCTTCAAGCTGATTGTTTTTGTTCAAGATTTCATCTTCTACCTTCTTCATGCTTTCCACTTTTGAACTTAAGCTTACATTGTCATGTTCTAGCTCTTGAATTCTCTTCTTCATTAACTCAGCATTGGCTTCATCAGTCTTGCATTTTGCCTGTAAATATATTTAAGATATAGATTATTTACTGAATCAAGTTGCATGTTAGTATGATGGTTTTTGTTTATTTGGAGTGACATCAAATATGCAGTGACATCAGTTGATGCAGTAAGAATGACAGTAGTTTGTAGTACTCATTACCATGTGTTGCTCTAGTTCTTCAATTTTGCTCTTGGCATCTTGTAATTCTTTTGACAAGAATTTGTTTTGCTCCTTCATTTCTCTAATTGGATCATGTACATCCTGCACAAGTTGTAGTTAGAGTCAAATTCTGATATTCATTTAGAATATCATGGATCATGTGTGTATAAAAAAATTGAATGAGTAGTTGTACATGTGGTGGTGATGGTGTTGGTGTTAGTAATCTGAATGAAGGAGTGCTTCAAAACTTATTTCCGATTGCATTGGCTGTTGTTGAAGAGATTGTTGTTCTTGGATCACTTCATTGTTTGTTTTGCTTCCAATTCCTCTTCCTTGTCATCTCCTTCCTGGTTTCCCTCATTCTCTTCAGCCTCCCTGTTATTTCCTTCGTCTGCTTCCCGGTGTCCTTCATTCCCTTCACACTCTCCATCATTTCCTTCGTCTGCTTCCCGGTGTTCCTCATTTTCTTCAGACTCCCCGTCATTTCCATCATCTGCTTCCCGGTGTTCGTCATTCTCTTCAGACTCCCCGTCATTTCCTTCTGCTTGCATATCATCTTCTCCAGATTCCAGTTGATTTCCTTCATCTGCTTCCCGGTGTCCCTCTTTTTCTTCAGACTCCCCGTCATTTCCATCATCTGCTTCCTGGTCTTCGTCATTCTCTTCAGACTCCCCATCATTTCCTTCTGCTTGCATATCATCTTCTCCAGATTCCGGTTGATTTCCTTCGTCATGCATGTCATATCTTTCATCATCTGTTTCTTTGTCTCTACTTCCTTTTTCTACCCTCTTTGCCAAGCTTGGTATCAGCAGCAACTCAGTCAATGTAGGAGTCAGTTCTTCAGGATTGAACTGTTTCATTTTGCAATACACACGTATTCAGTTATGTTGGCATGTGATCTTTTAGGTTGTTGTAGAAAAAAACTGCATTACTAATGCATTGACATGGTATAATAGTGTAGTGACATACAACGAATTCTAGTGGCATGTAATCTTTCAGCTTATTGTACAAAAATAAGTGCATTACTAATGTAGTGACATACAAAGAATTTTAGTGGCATGTAATCTTTCAGCTTATTGTACAAAAAACCTGCATTACTAATTCATTGACATCATTAACAATGCAGTGACATGCCTTAATAATGCAGTGACATAGAAAGAATTTTAGTGGCATGTATCAAAAAACTAAATTTAAAGCTGCAATGACATGAAGCAATGGTGCAGTGAAATGCAATAATTAAGATTGCCTATTCATTGAGCATGACATTTTATTGATCACAACATTCTTAATGCACTTGTAATTATTTACCTTATGTTCTCCCATTGATGCGTATAAATAATATCGCCACCGTTTAGTCCCGGAAATTTCCTTTGGCTCATCATACCAGCGGAAGATCCGCGACTACATAGTTGGCGACGCCAACCGACCCAAGTCAAGGTCGCTGTCACCAAACCCCGCCTAGAGCGTCACCATGACTAGGGGCCGGATCGCGTACTTGGACAAAAGGTCCTTAAAAGGACGCACAAGACTTAAGAGGAAGCAGGGAGCAAGGGTAAGACAAAGCAAGACAAGCGAAGCTGGTGGTCTGTGCGATCCCAAGAGGTCGCCGCCGAGATATTTTATCCACTCGCGGTCCAGATATTTACTAGTTTACTTAGCTATTAAGCAAGATTAGTGACTAAGCTGCTTGGTAACATATGTCTTTTACTTAGCTCCTAAGTTTTCCCTTCCTATAAAAGGAAGGCTTGTGTAACCTAAATCAGATATAGATTCTAATACAAAAATAGGCGATAGCTCTGCAAAAACACCACCTCCCTCTTTTCCTCATATCGCCGCCGCACACCTCCGGCTAGCATACATATAATCACCCAAGAATAAGCCAGATATCCACTAAATTTACACTGCTCAGCCACCGTGATGATTTCGACATCATCACCCATGTTTTGTAGTTTCCTTTTGGTTAGAATACCTTGTAGATCTATCAACTTCCATTTTGTCATCCTTGGAATTCCTCTAGATGAGATACTCTTCTTTCCTGTTGCTACTCTTTTTTGTTTTCCTCTTCCACAACATCTTGTATCATATGTGTGTGCTCGCAGAACCAGTACTGTAACATACCATTACATGAACTTCAATGAGAATGCAGTGACATGATTTTTCATGCATCATTTATAATGAAATACATTTATATTGAAATGTTGAGTGAGTAGCATACCAGGAGGAACACAGTGCATCCATTAACATATCTTGTATTTGTCCATTTTTTATTGAGGTCATTTTGTAGTTCTTTGAGTATGTGAGATGACCAATCATATGAACTTAATCTAGTCAAGTCATCTACATAATATAGGAACCCCTATGATATGTGCTGGCCAAAGGTGGCAAAGAAGACTGTTGCAAGTAATAGAAGACATAGTAGCTTTACCATGTCTTCTATTGATGTTGAATCCTTTTCCTTTATCATGCCCTTTATTATTTCTTTGACAACACTTACCTTGATTCTGTTAACATCAAAGAATATCCTTGTTTTAATGGATGTGTCTGTGGATGAGTTTATGGTCATATCTCCAACCTCTGTCTTTCCATCTTCTATGCCAAAGATTAGCTTTACATCATTCCTAGTTGGCATATGATGGTGCTTGCCAATCTTGAAACCTCCTTTGTCTTTGTTGTATGCATTTTTGAGGTCATCCAGCATGTCATTTTTCTTTTTGTCCAATATGACCTTCTTCTTTTCGAATGCTCTAAATATATGTCTGAATGGTGTTTCATCCATCAATTTTTTATGGTCTTTTGTGATTTTTCCCTCTATATCCTTGAATATCTGTTGTATGCTGTTAAGTTTCGATCTATATTGTTCTCTTGTTCTGTAAACATGCAAAAATATGAGTTGCTTCCATTATGTGACATCTAAGTATTTGTAGTTTCAATGTAAGGCTGATGGATTGACATGAAATTTTAATGTTATTAGTGCACTGATATGATATGTTTCAATGTTGTGATTGTAGTGACATGATATCTTGAACATTATGAATGTACTCAGACATTATGAAATGCAGTGACATGATATTTTCAAGTTTATGAATGCAGTGCCATCAAAGTTTGCACTTTTACAACTATACTGAAACTTCACTCATTATGTAGTGGCATGAAATTTTCATTTTTGTAAATGCAGTGAAGTTATATTTTCAATGTTATATTGCAGTGACATTATATTTTGCATTTCCATAACAATAGAAAGACTTCTATCATTATGCAGTGACATGATATTTCAGCAGCATTTATAGCAATATAGTCGCAATCAACTACACAAACCACTTAAACCAATCAGAATACAGTGACATGATCTCTTATACATGAATAAACGAACCGAAATTTGTTCAAAATGCAGTGACCACATATTTCATTAGAGAAAACAGTTACAACTTCTTTCTTTGAGAATTTGAAGCATAATTTCAATCTCTGATTTTGTTCTAATTTAGTGACATGTAATCAATGACTATTGTTGTGCCCTATTATTGATTTTCCTAGCACCACATTTCAATTTTGCACAAAAAAACATGTTTTCTTCGACATCTACATTTCTCAGTTTTTTATTGTTGAATGTTCAGTCATAATGTATACTTACTTATTTTTCTTCAATTTTGATGCTTTTTGTCTCTTCTCCGCCGAAATCACTTGCTTTCTCCTCGCCATTGTCCTCGATTTTGTGCTGTCACGTATTAATGCGATTCTTCTCTCTTCTGCTCTGCTTTCGCTACTTCTTCTCTGTGGTTTTTCTTCGATTTACCAGCGATTTTGCTTCGACTTGGCTTCAATTTTGCTTGAATTTGGTTTTTTGTCTTCGCCGTTGAAAGCTTTAATGTTTGTATAGCGGTTTCAATATTTTTGCAGCGGTTCTATTTTCTGTGTAAATGTTCCTTATTAGTTAATATGGGTATTTTGGTCTATGTAGTAATTTTGTGTCCTTATAAATAAATAAGTTTCTTTAATATCCTATTTGTCCTATTAAATCCAAAATGTGTCCTTTTGGACTCTTGGGGTTAAAAATATTGCAGTGTCCTATTTGTATATTTTTATGTTAAATTGTTTTTTTTTTATAATAAACCCAAAAAAAAAAATAGAAGCAAAAAATTAAATTTATGAGATGTGTATCAAAAAGGAACATCTTTCAAAATGTGTAAAACTCATTTATTGTATGCCGGTTGGGTCTATCCACGTGATTCGCGACTAAAAGATTGTCATTTGTCATTTGTCATTTGTCATTTGTCAAGGGAAAACCGAGAAGATAAGTTTGCACAATAATAATAATAATTAGAGAAAGAGAAAGAAAGAGAAAGATAAGTTCTACCGGTTACGGTTTTTTTTTGTTTGTTTTTGTGTACTGTAATTTTTTTTTGGACCAAGTGTACTGTAAAGGTGAAGATGCCTTGCTCCAAATATTCAGAAAGACATACCCATTGGATAGTCGTTTGACAAAAGAAAAATATAATAGATTGTAGAAAATCTTGACCAAACTCATATAAGAGGGAGAAAAGTTTGTTGGGATAGTGTATCGTGTGTGGAGTGATTTACGGAACAGATTCGTAATTTACGGATTAAATTACGGAATATTAATCTAGAAAATAAATCATCCAAATAGAACAATTCATATTATTCAGCAGATCTAACAAAATATATAACATCATGCATATCTGATTCAAACATTAGACAATAAATGTAGTATGCACAAAATAAAGGACTAAGACAAACCGAGGCGAGTATGGGCTAACTCTTTCCTTAAGACAAATTGCTCGGTATGGTGCCCACGTAGTAAGTAATCGTTTCCCAAGATACAACGGCTTTCATCTCGGATTTAGAGGCACTTCAAAAATCCGAGCTCCGGCGAACTTACATAGTGCTCCGACTTCTCTTCGACTCAATATTTGACTCTTTGTGGTGGAAAGACACAAGAGAAAATTGGATGCTTAAACTCTCATCCATGGGGTTCTTTATATAGTGGAGAGGAGGAACCAATGGTCAAATACGATTGGCCGAGACACATCATCAAACTTTTCCCCTTGGAAAAGTAATGGCCGACTTTTCCTTCAAGAAAAGTCATTGGGGCGAAATTAATATGATTAATTTCGAAATAATCAACTCCTCTGATTGGTCGGATGAAGTGTCGTCGAACGACTCAATGAATTCTGATTGATCGAATAACACAATAATATTCCAAAATTAATTTATGGTAAATTTCATAAAGAAATTTTGTCCAAAAAATTAATAGTAACACCCGAACCGTACCGTACCGTACCGAGCACGAGCCGAGCCGGACGGACGGCGGCCGCGCGCGCGCGCGTGTGGAATAATCTAAGTCCTCCCTCCTGCACAAAAGTGCCTTGCCCCTTGGGGCACATCTATAAGAGAATACACTAGCTCTTATATATGGAGCACAAGTCTCCCATCTTTCCAATGTGGGATATTGAGTTGAGGTACACCCTTCAACTCTTATCTCCAACACATTTTCAACCAACTTTAGGCATTAATTTCTCATTTACCCGATATCCGAATCGAGTGATTCAAAAGCCCATCATCAACTACTCCGTATGGAGTATTTAATGATATCATTAACTCTCGATGACATACATCGGAGTCTATCCGTAAATCGCGCTAAAGTTGACCGTTCAACCCTTTAAAAAGGGCTTTTTCTCCAACAAAGTTATCACTATAGACCAATGTATGAAAATGCATCTCAACCCTTCACTCGGTATAACCCATAAATCACTATTGCACCATAACTCTTCTCTATAAGAGGAGTGACATCATCCCAAAACTTAAGTTGTGAAGTGAAGGATGTCCACCTCTTAATATGGTGGGTGATACAATAGCAAATTCTCAATGTATGATGATGATACGGAACCTGACACGGTCCCATTATCCCCGGTCAACTCGTCTGAGGACATAAGTCAAACTCTTTCCCTGAGCATAAGCGCGCGACGTCGCCAACTTGATGGCCATCCCGCCATCCTCATAAGCATAAGGGGGCCGCCCCGCAAAGATCGCGGGCCCATTCCTATGAGAATATCGGTTAATGGAAAGTTCATAAGCTTAGATAGAATGCGAGGCCAAGCGCCATCCGTCGGGCATCGGCGCCGCTAGCACGAATAGTCTTTTACGACTTTATCCTTTCCCTATAAATACCCCCATTTGTGACATTAATGAAGACAGAGAGAAATATAGAACAACTTTTGCACATTTATTTCTATCAGCACTGTTCTCTCTCTCATATTTATTTCATATTACCACCGCGGGCTCATCACCGACGTCGATAAACGCCACCGTCCGACGGCGATAACCTCACTGATCGGAGCACCACGAAGAGGCCAGATATCCCACGTCCAAGTCTTCCTTTCAAACTACCTGACGGAAATGGATCGCGTCAATTGGCTCCGTTACCGGGAACGTTTTCTTCAAAGGATTCAACACCTTCGTGGACTCCATAGTTGCTCAGCTTGTACCGATCTCCGTCTCCCTTGTATAAAAGGTTTGTTATTCCAGTTTATCATCATCAAATCGGTTATCTTTGTCTTCACAGTCCGTTGAAAAATAGCTCATGTGTTTATGTAGACTATCCCAATCTTGCGTTTGAAGATTCACCACTATTGGGATAATCTTATATGAACCGCTAAGAAACGGCTGTGGTTAGCGTTTTTCCGATTTGTATGTTGATCGGGACGGTGTGAACGCCATAAAATTCGACTTGTAGCATCTCTGTGTTGGGATCGATTGCTTATAGGAGGGTAAAAGGTTCATCGGATGTTGCGTACATAGAATCTGACAGCAGATCACGTCACATCAACTACCTTTTGAAAAGGATACTAGAGTGGGCTTGTGTCAGAGGCAATAATCTCACTTGCTACCTTGGAAAGCTTGTTGCCAGACTGGCATCAGACCTCCCATCATGGCTAACCCTTCGCCTAACCCCGTCACACCCAACCCGGCAGAAAAGCAGATCGCCCCAACGAGGTCTCACGAGAGTGACCCCGCCCGTACAACCGTCGATTACCGCGAGTTCTTAGAGTTAAGAAAGAAAAACACTCGGTTAGAAGCGAGCTCGCCCGAAAACGCATTAACACCGAGGGCCCGGACAAAGAGGCCCCCGCCCCGCCGGTTCCTAGCGAGGCCGATCCGGCAAGAATGAAGAGTTATGGTGAATACGCGGCGAAAATGAAGGCGCCCAACGAGATCTTAATCTCCGCCGGCCGGCCCCGCGCTAGCAATTGATCCTCCCCCAACCGTAGAGGGCATGAACGCCGGACCTAACGTCATCGCCCCTCCGTGGAAAGGGCCAAACATGGGGGAAACAACGCGAGCTCGGCGTCACGAGCATCGAGGGAAAGCGTATCCTCCTCTCGGCACGGTGAACACGGCCAAACTAGAATATCGGCGCACGACCGCCCGGGAAAACGTAGAGCTTTACCATCACCACCGAGGGATGAAGATAAAGGAACGCGAGGCAACGTCGACGGAGACCGGGTCCCCTCGGTGAAAATCCCCGGAACATTATCCTGAGAAGAAGAGCACGGGCCGAAACAGAAAGGCACAGCAGTGACGAGGACGACGCCCACTCTTAGGGCGCACCTCGAGCCCAGACCAACCAGCGATTTGAAGATCTGAGGCTGATGGTTCTGGAGATGAAAAAGAACAAACGAGAAGAGGATAAGGAACCTAGCGCCGCTATGGATGCACTTTCGACTCGCTCATAGCGAGCCTCCCTCGACGCCGAGTCTCCAACATCAACATAACAGATTATCGGGTAAGTCGACCCATACGAATGGATAGCCTCGTTCGAGAGCAAAATGATGCTCGCTACGCGCCATAGCGCGGCCCGGTGCGTGGCTATGGTGGGTTGCATGAAAGATAGAGCCTCTACATGGCTTCGCAAATTGCCGCCCGGATCGGTTAACACCGGGAGGATATGCGGACGAAGTTCCCGACGAAATTCAAGACAGCGCATAGACCTCGCAAGACCACAACCGATCCGTTTTTGATAAAGCGAGACACCTGGGAGTCCGCCCGGTCGTATTACGAGAAATTCGTCCAAGTTTACGATCAAACACGGGACGAGCCCGAACCCACGGTCATGATGGCATTCTTAATCGGACCGGTGGGCGGCGAACTTAAGACACACTTAACGATGCACGCTCCGACCAACTTCGAGGGACATGTTGGAGCAGCCCGGAAGTTTACTACCGTCGAGGTCATCCCCGCCAGAAACCGGGGCCTTCAATCTGATCCCACGGCCCCGTCCAATAGTACTCGAGGCCGATCCCCAAAGAAAGGAGGAGGCCGTCAATCCGGCGAAAGGACGGACGACCGTGATTTCAAAAGGCCGCAAAAGTTCGACGTAAAAGATTACATTCCGCTGAATGCCCGACCGTCGGCAATCCTGAATGAAATTTCGGAACACGTCCGGAAGCCCCGCGACAATCGTAGCGAAGACACCGTTCGTAAAGCGGACACAAGCAAATTCTGTGAGTTTCATAATTATCACGGCCATAACACTGATGATTGTTTTTCCCTGATAAGAATCCTAGACAAAATGGCCCGGGAGGGAAAGTTAGATCGATTCAAATCGGCAGGCGGTGCCAACCAGAGACTCGTCGCAGCCCAGTATGAGCGCGAGCTTAATGTCATCCACGAAAGCCCGCCTAGCAACAGGCAGATAAAAGAACAGATCAACTCGATCAAAGAATTTGGACGAGAGCGGCCTAGAACTCTGCGGCCAGATGAAGAGGCCTTGACTTTCACAAAGAGCGAGCTTAGCTTTGTTACGGGAGCAATGGAGATGACCCTCATAATCAAAATCAGGATCGGCAAGTGCGGGGTTAATAGAGTCCTGGTGGATACAGGTGCCGCCAGAGACATCATCTATCTTGACTGCCTCAAAGGTTTGAATTTCACCGAGGCCAATCTGAAACCGTACCTGGGCTCGCTAGAGGGTTTTACCAACCATGAGGTAAAAGTTAAAGGAATGATTGACCGGAGGTCCGCATCGGAGACTTCGAGCCCTTCCGGATCGAAAAAATAGAATTTCGGTGGTCGATCCGCGCCTCGCTACCACATGATCCTGGGCATACCTGCGATGCGCAAATTTCAGATGGTGTCTTCCATTCCGCATCAGAGGGTCAAGTTTTATACAGACAAGACGATGCCGGCCCCGCAAGCTCCAATTCCACTAGCGCCGTCAACGAACAACCGCGCCAACGGGTGGGCCTCGTGGGGCCGCTAGGAGCCGGTTTGTCGGGCGAGTTGGTCGAAGGGGAAGTGGGTTGTGTTGTCGAGGGATCTCGGAAGCTTGCTTCAAGAATGAACTCGGCCGGGCCCGTGCCTTGATTGCCCTTCGAGGCTCGTACTTGATGTCGAATTCGGTGAGCTCAATTGCCCATTTCGGAGACGACCGGCGAGGTCCGGCTTATGTAAAACCGACGACGCGGACTATCCGATAGTACAATGATCGTATGTGATGAAAAATATGCACGGAGCTTTCTAGCCGCTATAACAAGAGAGTAAGCCAATTTCTCTCGCATTAAAATATCGACCTTCCACAGATCGAGAGCCTTCGAAACATAGTAAATGGGCTTTTGAACGGGCTTCTCGGGAGTCCCCTCTTCCTTTACAAGAAGCGCGGCGACGACCCCTATCTCGAGGCCGCCAAAATATAAATAAAGCCGGTCGCCTATGATAGGACTTACTAAAAGAGGCGGGGCGACCGTGTATTGCTTGAGCTCTTCAAAGGCTTCGGTGCATTCTTCGGTCCATTCAAACCCCTTGCCGCCGCCTTTCAAAATTTTATAAAAAGGAAGGCACCTGTCTGCCGATTTCGAAATGAAACGCCCCAGAGCGGTTATCCTTCCATTCAACCTCTGGAACCTCTTTCACGGTCGTGGGAGGTGCCATGTCCAGAATGGCTCTGATTTTCTCAGGATTTGCTTCGATGCCGCGCTGTGTGACCATGAAGTCTAAGAATTTTCCAGCTTTAACCCCAAACGTGCATTTGACTGGGTTTAGCTTCATGTTGTTTTTTCGTACGTTCGCGAAAGTTTCCCTCAAATATGCTATGAAGTCGCATCGCCGGATTTGATGACCATGTCATCTATGTAAGCTTCCATGTTGCGGCCGATTTGAGTGTGGAAGACCCGGTTGATCATCCTCTGGAATGTTGAACCCGCATTCTTCAGGCCGAAGGGCATCATTTTGTAATAATACATGCCGCCTCCAGCTCTGAAAGCAGTAAGTTGTCCTTCGTCCCCGGCAATACGGACCTGATGGTATCCAGAATAGGCGTCGAGGAAACTGAGGATTTCAAAACCCGCTATCCGATCTACCATTCTGTCTATGCGGGGTAGCTCATAGGGATCCTTGGGGCAGGCTTTGTTCAAGTCGGTGAAATCTACGCACATTCGCCACTTGCCGTTGTGCTTCAAAACCATAACGACGTTGGCTAGCCAAGTAGGATATTGTAGTTCTTTAATGATATCCGCCGCAAGTAGTTTGGCGATCTCAATTTTTACAGCCTCTTCCTTTGCGGTTGAAAATTGACGAGCCCGCGGACGATTTCCATCGCAAGCTCTCAAGCCGCAGTCGCGGCGACCAGAACAGCTCCTCGCGGCATATCTGGATCGCTCTATGCTGTGCACCTCAACATGTCGACCTCGGTCAGACCAACGAGCTTCCTCGCGGCATATCTGGATCGCTCTATGCGCGTGCACCTCAACATGTCGACCTCGGTCGACCAACGAGCACGGACGATTTCCATCGCAAGCTCTCAAGCCGCGATCGCGGCGACCGCAGGCACGCTCCTCGCGGCATATCCGGATCGCTCTATGCCGTGCACCTCAACATGTCGACCTCGGTCGACCAACGAGCACGGACGATTTCCATCGCAAGCTCTCAAGCCGCGCCGCGGCGACCGAAACGCTCCTCGCGGCATATCCGGATCGCTCTATGCCGTGCACCTCAACATGTCGACCTCGGTCGACCAACGAGCACGGACGATTTCCATCGCAAGCTCTCAAGCCGCGATCGCGGCGGCGACGTAACTCCTCGCGGCATATCTGGATCGCTCTATGCTGTGCACCTCAAATCGCAGTCCGCAGGTGTCGTCGCATCTCCCCGCTGCGTCCACAAACTGTCAGGTATCCCAACGGATGGAACGGTTCAAAAGCCATCATTGGTGGTCTTCCCGAGCTTTAGCCGTGTTTAATAGGGCTACTTTGACTAGGGACTATGCTGGACGAAAAATAGCCCATGATTACCCACCATAAATAACCGTCCCTTCGAATGCTCATAATGACGGTAAACCTCTCAGATAACCATCATTACGCCGGTCATTATGACTGTCTCTTCAGATAGCCGTCGTTCTGTCTGTCCACCATTATGGTAGTCCATGCCAAACACGCCACCTCCCTCTATAAAAGCCAGCCATTTCACTGCCTCTTCCACAGATGCTTCTTCTCCCATTCGAATCACTCGTTTCTTTTTCTTTCTTACAAAATCCCAGAAAAACAAGAATGTCTCAGTCGGATAATGTTGAATACGAATTTATGGAGGATTACAAAGGCAACGAGCATCTGGAATCCAGCTTGCACTTCCTCCATAACCCTTCAGGGGAAGGACAACCCCCAATTTCAATACCACGAGTGGAAATGGAACAGAATCTTGATACCGCTGCCGCCTTCTTGCTGCCCGAGATTGCGGAGTTAGAGCGTGAGGAGGAAGCTGAGATAAGTGAATCCAGAGTCCCGCGGGCTCACGGGAGGATCGAGGTATTCATCGGCGATCGGATCCACGGACCGCGCAAAGCAAGTTGTTCAAAAAGTTTGTGCGTCTAGTCCGGAATGGAAAGCGCCGGGGGGCCATGGTCGACGCCGTCCGGGAAGAATGGCAAAGCGTCTTTCACCGAAATTGGGCCCCTTACAATCACCGAGTCCGCAAGCCGAGATCCAAGATGAGAGAGGATCGCTTCCTATATGAGGGGAAGACGACCCGGTAGGCCGCCGGACGAGAGAAGATCGCTTCCTATATCCGAAAAGGGGTGGCCTGGTAGGTCGATCCCTTGTTGCTTGCGACCGATTGCGAACTACCGAGCGCGACGACGACTCTGCATCACCACTAACGTGTACTAGGAGGAGGAAACCCGCTTGTAGTGATTGGCAAGCCTTTCGTATAGCTTCAACTTCACGAAGCGCTCGTGGGATATGTTGCATCAACTTCATGTAGCAACCCCGCCTCGCCCTCGAAGGAGCGGTCTTGAGATTTTCGATACAAACGAGAGAGTACTCTTTTCCCTTGCTTAAGATTTTTTCCCACCGGGTTTTTCTTAAGAAAGGTTTTGATGAGGCTCTACGAGTTTGTATCCCTAATCCTGAGTCCGCTCAACTTTTGTCTTCCAAGAGTGTTCGACAACGGAGACTCCTCGACCAGTATACTACTCTACGCCGCAACAAATTTCCGCCGCGAGTAGGGGGCCATTGATGATACGGAACCCGACACGGTCCCATTATCCCCGGTCAACTCGTCCGAGGACATAAGTCAAACTCTTTCCCCGAGCATAAGCGCGCGACGTCGCCAACTTGATGGCCATCCCGCCATCCTCATAAGCATAAGGGGGCCGCCCGCAAAGACCGCGGGCCCATTCCTATGAGAATATCGGTTAATGGAAAGTTCATAAGCTTAGATAGAATGCGAGGCCAAGCGCCATCTGTCGGGCATCGGCGCCGCTAGCACGAATAGTCTTTTACAGCTTTATCCTTTCCCTATAAATACCCCTACTGTGACATTAATGAAGACAGAGAGAAATATAGAACAACTTTTGCACATTTATTTCTATCAGCACTGTTCTCTCTCTCATATTTATTTCATATTACCACCGCGGGCTCATCACCGACGTCGATAAACGCCACCGTCCGACGGCGATAACCTCACTGATCGGAGCACCACGAAGAGGCCAGATATCCCACGTCCAAGTCTTCCTTTCAAACTACCTGACGGAAACGGATCGCGTCATATGACAACTTTAACACGCCCCCTCAAATGTTAAAGGGCACTATAAGGCCAACAAAGAGTCCCAATACTTTCATAATAAAGAGGTGACCCAAACTCATATAAGATGAGGGATGTAATCCCAAAACTTAGGTTGTAAGGTGAGGGAAACCTAGGTTGTGAGCTGAGGGAAGTTCATCACTAGGTGGTACAATAGCAACTGTTCAATGCAACAACTTTAACATAGATTTCGATCTACAATCATGTACGATGCTCCCACGTAAGAAAATTTTCCACATGTTGATTTAACTTTTGGTTTATGATCAAATAATTGCCTTCAAAAGTCACCCTAAGAAAACCCTAGGAATCTCCTTTTAAGGTTTTGGGTTTATGATCCAAAGAATCTCCTTTTTAGGGTTTAGAATCATATAAAATCAAAATTGATACGACCATAAAATTATAGTTCCAATTTTATAATTTTCCCAATTAAGAATCTAATCTGTTGGATCCAATTAGCAAGACGTGCGGGAATAACAATGAAACTATTAGGTGTTTGTTCTTCAATTGATGTATTACTAAACTCTTAAGCCGTTTATTGGTTATGTAATGTATTTTTTGTTTCGGTATGAAAAAAATAAGGATTACGAGTAATCGACACAGTAATCATGTCTATTACTTTGATTTTGGTACAATTTACGAGAAATGTTTTCTCTGCATATTCGGAGAAGTATCTTAAACATTTTTATTTTATTTTAAAATAGAGACATGATTTAAGAATAAGCAAATATTTATACAATCAGTAGGTAATGGTAAAATTGTTGTATTTATATATCTTTTCCTTCCGATCCATCTAAAATATTAATTCATCAGAATTTGTTATTGGGTCTGCGAAATACCGATTATTTACATTATGCGCTAGTGTATCGCAATATGAAGGAATGAACAGATCTAAATCTTTGTTATTTTCGAACATTCTCTTGAATGTTTAATCATTGGAATTTTTTATTTTTTTTCTCAGTTTAACTGATTTTCGTTTCTATCTTCTTTTTTTTCAACTAATTTTTTTTGTTAACAAATATCTGTTTTTGACGACTCTTGTATTATCCTCCCTCCTTTCTAAAATAATTGAGGCACTAAAATAATTGAGACAGTTGTAAAAAAAAAAAATTGTTTTAAAATAACTTAGCCAAAATATTTTCTAAAGCAATATTAATTGCTAATTTTCCTATTTTATCGTTATTTAACACTATAAGAAGTTAAAAGAATATTGCATTAATTATACTAACTCCGTCCCAAATTAAGTGTCCTCTTTTTAGTTTTTACACATATTAAGAAATGTAATTAATGTATTGTGTTTTTATACTACATTGACATACTTACCCCTAACAAATAATAAATGCTTGTTTTGGGATGTGAATTGAGTGCAATAAATAAATGTTTGACTAAGGGTATCTTTGGAAAATAAATATTAAATGATGCATTGGTAATATAAAGTGACACTTTTTATGAGACAATTTTTTTTCTAAAATATGGACACTTATTATGGGACGGAGATAGTAAGTCCGTTTAAAATACCAATGTAATATTTAATACATTTTTTTTCCTTCTTCCTTTATTTATTATACATCAATCACTTTTCACAACTACACAACTTTTGCATTAATAACGGTCAAATTGTATTTTAGATTTATATCGTAAAATTAATCGCATTTAACTACTTTCTTAAACTGTGTGAAAAGTACTAAACGGATTTACATTTTGGGACGAATGTAGTATATTATTCTAATTCCTAATTATTTATCTTACCTAAATGTTCTCTTATTTCCTGCAAAAAAAAAAAAAAAAACAAACATATTTTCAACTCGTCACTTTCCTAATTCGCACTAATCTCAATCCTATCGAACAAAGACATCCAACTTGAATAAAATTGGAGAACATATTCTCAAGCCCATGTGAAATAGGTATGTGTAGGTACGTATAATGTAACACGAATTTTCCATTCAATTTGATGACTAGTTAAAGAAGAGTGATAAATGATAATTACAAAGATTCATATAAAATAAATTGAAAAATTACAAAAATGAAACATGAATAGCATGTCAGACATTGAATTTTTTTTTAATATTTTGTGCAATTTAGTCGTTGATCAACTATTTGCATGTTATCGTAAATTAACATGAAGAACCGCAAGTGAAGTGTTAATTAGGACATTATCTAGAATGGACCCTAGGAACGTGCTAGTCAATGTCGATAGCTGTCTAGGCGGGTTTGCGGTATGAGGTAACACTCAATATCGGCAGCTCTAGTTCTTTATGCGTATGGGTTATTACGGATGAATTAAGGAGGGTAGTTTGTGTATAGATTGTCTACTGCCATTGTCGGAGTAGATAGGGTTAGGAGTTGTAGCCGTAGCTGAACAATGAATAAATTCACCGATGGGGAGGACTGTTACATGTGTGGGGGAAATAACTAATTACTCATAATTGAACTAATACATTAAAAACTCTTGTTGCTTAGTTGAACTTGCATAATCTTGTTAGTTTGAGGCACCAATACTACTGTCGATATATTATAATTGGTCGTAGACCGTTATCGTAACATCTTGATAATTAGACATTCTTACGAGTCTCTGTGGGTTTCGACCTTGACTCGCCAGTACTCTGCTACGATAGACCTAGTCCTATTGCTAGTAAGTGCTTTGCACACGATCAAGATTTTTGGCGCCGTTGCCGAGGACTCGTGTTATGAATACTTTTTATTTAAGATTGAGTTTGTTGTATATATTTGAGTCTGTTTTATAGTCTGTTTATACTAGAGTCGTACAGAGTCAGTTCTGTGAATTCTGGAAGAAAATTACCATCGGTTTACCGAGGATCCACCCCGATAAACCGAGGGTCTAAATTCTGCCGACACGATCTTTGTATCATACCAAATAAATTGTGTTGACTTTTACATGAAATCTTATAAATTTCTTAAAATAAATTCATTTCATAAAAAAACATATCGTTTGTACACGGCGATATGACTTATTTCAAGATATAAGGGCACGACATGTTGCCTACACGATATTTATATCATGCCTAAAAATATTTGGTTTGACGATTACATGAAATATTAAAATTCTTGAAATGAATTTTTTTTCGTAAAAAAACATATCGTTTATATAAAATATTAAATATCGTGAAAAAAAATTATTTCGGCCACAAATATTGTTAAACTGGCTATAGTGTATTATTGATTTAATTTCTATGGAAATTCGAATTTTGTATTTTACCATGGCCGTTAAAATTAGCCTAGATCTGAGAATACAAAAAAGGGTTCGGTAGTGTCGAAAGATATCGATTTTGTGTCGTGGAATGTTGACAGTGTGTTAGATTTTAATTAATATTCATGTCATCAACCGACACCTGTTGGATATGTCTTCGGGGGTGTATCGAAGCGTGTCGTGTCGTGTTTTTAGTAGAAGACGTGTTGTTGCAAATAATGTCGAAGATAGCTTCATTTTTCAGTTAAAATAGATTTAAGTATTAATTGAAAAAAAATTGTTTAGTAGTGTCGAAAAGTATCCATACGATGTCGGGAGGTGTCGAAGATGTGTCGGATATTCATTTCATCAACCGACACGTGCCAGACATGCCATCATAATGTATTAGAGCGTATCATGTCGTGTTGGTTGTCGGACACGTATCGTATATATTTTTATAGTTTACTCGGGTTTATTATTTCAGTCCTTTATGATTATTATTTGATGATTCATTTTTAATTTTCGCATTTCGATGATTATAAAAATAAACCGGAGCATCAATAGTGCAGAGCACGCATGCTTTCTTCCTAGTATATATATTATATTAGAACAAGTTGGTAAAATGAGTGGACAATGTGTATTTTTTGGGCCCAAAATAAATGCTAGACATTAAGCTGTTCCTGAAGGAATTTAAAGCGAATTTTTATTTAGATCAGCCCTCAAATAAAAATTTACGGATCACCAAACATTAACGGCTACACAATATCACACTATAACGAAATAATGATTCGTTACAAAGAACTGGTTTCTAGTATCTGCTTACTGGCTAGCATTTATTTTGGGCCCAAAAAATACATATTGTCCACTCATTTTACCAACTTGTTCTTATCATATCATAGAGGTACTTTACATATTTGCATCTTCGACGTTTTTTTTTGTCTTTTTCGCTTTGTTTTTTCCGGCCACCGTTTTTTTCTCCCGTTTCCCCACAAATACATTCCACCACCGCCCAACAGTGCAATGGGAGCAGACCACCTCTCCTTTGCGTTGGCAAGAGGATGTATATGCCTTCGGGCCTTCTCTATCTCTTTATTTCTTTCCTTTCTTCGCATGATTTGCAGCTTCGCTTTCAGAAGGTGACCTATTCTTTCTCCGATCTTCTTTACTTTGTTTCAATCTTGCGATTGTCGTTCAGGATTTCATTTCTCTCAGTTGTAGAAACGTCGACTTCTCACCATTTTTGGGTTCTTGCTTCCATCTGGTCGGGCCTCCGGCCTCTGTTGTACAAGAGAGGTGCAGTCGGAGTCAGGCAATGGAGGGTGCTTCAGGATCGCGTCCGGTGTTGGATTGGTTCAAATACAGTGGATTAACCGGGCTTGAAGGTGAGTAAAGTGTAAGGGCAGTTACTAAATTTGCATTTTGATTAATTTCAAGTAAAATTTTGTTCAGTTACGCGGGAAATACTGGGAAATTTCGCTTGCTGACTAAATTTGCATTTTGATTGATTGATTCTGTGACTAATTTGGTTTTGCCGGCTATGAGTTTCGAATAACTTCATTTTGTGCTGAATTCATAGCATTTTCTGTGGTTCTTTGGAAATTTTGTTCAGCAAAAATGTTTTTAATGCGGGCGAATGTGGATTTTTCAATTCTGGTGGGACGTGTATTGATTTTAGGCAGGAATTTTAGATCTAAAGCTTAAAGCTGTGAATTTAGTATATTTTCTGATTGCTTGGGATCAAGCGCGACAATGTTGGTATGGATATTTGTATTTTCGATTTCGAAAAATTTTGTGTTGTTAGGCAATGGTGTATGACAGTTAGGAAATGGCTTCGTCAATGCGGTATATGAAGCACGAAATAGATATTTTATAACTATATGAAAAATGGGAGCGCATGGAAATGTCATGTAGTAGGGGTGGGTGTGAGGTCCTTCTGTGATTGTTTTGGAAGTTGACATTGAAATTTTTAATATGCTGACTGCCATTTGAGATTTTGATTCTTTGGCTGGCAACACGGGATTGTCATACTTTGTGGTTAGTATCTAACCATCGGCACAGCTGTCTTGTCGGATCAACTTCCTTCTAGAGAGAATGGAGAAAGATAGATTCATTGGTTTGTATTTATTTATTAAGATTCCATGTGAACTTTGGTAGGATGGTCATTCTTTAGTTGACGAATTGTAGCATTAAAGATGCTTTTGAGATTTGAAGGTGAACACTGTCTTAGAACAAGTCATGAAGATCAATTTGTTCATGTTGTCACTAGATTTTGCCAGATATCTTATTATGAGGAGTTGGAGTTGATTGAAAAAGTTGTCTTTCTTTTATTGATTTAAACGATTTAATCAAATTTCGTCTTTGGTGAATTGCATAGCTTTTAATGTTCTTGGGGTGACTGGGTTTCATATATGCTTCGGTGTTTATAATAGCATAAGATGGATATAATTAAGCAATGTTTAAGATGAAGATGGTTGATAAATCACACTCCCACTTAAAAGTTTTTTTTTTTTTTTTTTTGAAAAAAAAAGTGGACAAGAAGCAATAGCAAAGACTATAGTTGTAGCAGTTAGTATACGGGGCTACACTGAAGATTGATCACATGACCTTATCATGTGATACACTGATACTATGATGAATGCCCACCTCACTTAAAAGATTAAGCTGTTAGGAAAAAGTGCAATTTTATCATTTATACACATTACTAGCGGTCTTATGAAGGATTGTCTGGAACTATTTAGGTTATAAGCATGTGGATTTTTTATATAAGTTCTGACTTTTAGATCTCCTTCTGAAAATGTGGCCATTATTGGACTTGGACTCTACGTCACACAAGGTGCTCCGGATGCTGAATCAGATACAATAATTCATTGAAATTTGAGAAATTTAATAGGTAAAATTGCAAATACAGTTGCGGGGAACTGGATACAACTGCGGTATCTCGTATAGAAGAACTATATGATTAATCTTTGATTACTGCAGAGATGTTCTCTTATGGTGTTCAATCACTAGCCATTTGATATGATAAACATGTAGTAATCTGGCATGATCCAGTATGGCTACCTTCTATGTACGTTGTATAGATGTCCTCAAATAGCTTAATAGAATGAGAGAAGAAAATCCAATTAAACTGCCAGACCTACTTCTGCCTTAACTTTGATGGTGAATATGCCTGAAGAATATAGCTTCTTTGACTGTCTCTATGTTCAAGGAACTTCCACGTATTATACACTAATTCAAGGATCACAATTGTTTTAGACATTGAAAGATAGTTACAGTAGATTTCAAACGTGTATTAAATTATCGTGAATTACTCTTGTAAGAGCATGTAACTAAGTATGGTTTGATGGCTGGAATCAATCAATCAAACATATTGAGTTAATGTAAGGGAAGGCTGGATCAAAGAGGTGAGAAAATTCATATGCGAAAAGTTTCTTGCTTGAGGACAAATGTGAGAGATTGGCTTCTTTCTGGAACAATCATGTATAATTTATTAGGTGTTTATGATATGACTGCTAGACTGAACTCTCAAGGGGAATATGGAGGGCGCCTCTACTGTATATGTTATCGAAATTTATTTGCACATCTTGTAGATTTGTAGGGTTTTTGAGAAAACTGCTTGAATGAACTCTCAAGGGGAATATGGAGTCTGCCTCTACTGTATATGTTATCGGAATTTATTTGCACGTCTCGTAGATTTGTAGGGTTATTGAGAAAAATTGATAGAAGAAGTCCTCTTTTTAGGTTAATTTTTCAATACATGATTGTTATGTGACTGCTCAAGTGCACATGAAAGGCAAAAAAATTAGGTCCCTCATGCTTGAGTATAGTGCTTGATGGTGCATTTACAAATACTATAACTGTTGATTGAAGGTTTATTTTATTCTATTTATTCTTGCTGCAGTGAAACATACCGCTACTACGATCTTCCATTTTGTATGCCAGGTATCGTATTACGTACTCGCTTCATTGCTTAAATAATGTGGCTTTTAGTTGGGAGCATAACTAATTGTTTTAATCTGCCATATGTACAGATCATGTCAAGGAGAAAAAGGAAGCTCTTGGCGAGGTTTTGAATGGTGATCGTTTGGTTGGCACTCCTTACACACATGAGTTTTTATATGATAAGGACTCAGAAGTTGTTTGCAAGAAAAAGCTTACTAAGGAAGAAGCTGCTCAATTTCGAGCTGCTGTTGCGAAGGATTACTACTTCCAGATGTACTATGACAACTTGCCTCTGTGGGGTTTCTTGGGAAAGGTTGAAAAAGAAGGCAAATTTGATCCTAGAGAGTTCAAATATTACCTATTCAAGCATCTTCACTTAGAAATATTTTACAACAAGGATCGTGTTATTGAGGTTAATGCCCGGAAAGACCCCAATGCTGTTGTGGACATAACTGAAGATAAGGAAGCGGATATGGAATTCTTGTATTCCGTAAAATGGAAGGAAACAAGTACACCTTTTGAAAAAAGGATGGAGAAGTATTCCCAGTCTTCTTCATTGCCAAATCACTTGGAAATCCATTGGTTCTCAATTATCAATTCATGTGTTACGGTCCTCCTTTTAACTGGCTTCTTAGCCACAATACTGATGCACGTTCTTAAAAACGATTTTGTTAATTAAGCATATTCTCTCATATTTATCTTTACAATGGTATTTTTATTTTTTATATTACCTTCTTCCTGATATACATTCTGTAATGACCTTTCATGAATCTTTTTCAAAAGGTATGCCCATGACGAGGAGGCAGCAGATGATCAAGAAGAATCCGGGTGGAAGTATATTCATGGTGATGTTTTTAGGTACCCTAAGTACTAATCTTTGCTTGCTGCTGCTCTTGGGAGTGGTACTCAGCTATTCACTCTGTAAGTTTCGTGGCCATCTCCTCCTCCTCCTCCTCCTCCCCCCCCCCCCCATTTGGTGAGTAATGCAACTGATGTATCTCGTCTAATCTCTATTTGTTTCAGCACAATCTGTATATTCATACTTGCACTTGTGGGTGTATTTTATCCTTGCAACCGCGGAGCTCTTTTAGCCGCTTTGGTGGTTATATATGCATTTACATCTGGAATCGCTGGCTATACTTCCTCCTCTTTCTATTGTCAGCTCGAGGGAACTAATTGGGTAAGTTGAATGACTGCATCAATAATGCTGGTATTGGTGTAATTTTCAATTTCTTGCCTTTTCTCGTTTCTTTGTTCTTTTTTTTTGCTTTATTATTATTATTATTATTTCATTTGATGTGCAAGTGTTTTTATCCTTTTATTTTTGCCCACATCCTACCATATCTTTGATACGTTCATAAAAGTGTTTTAAAACTATCTGGTACATGGTTGCTTTACGTATAATATTTGGTTGATTGTGGTTGTGTATATTTGTACCCCATAGATCCTTCCCTAATAATTTTCGATTTCAGATGAGGTAATATTTATTTGCAGGCATTGATGCAACATTTTTGTTTTCTTCTTATGGCAGATGAGGAACGTGTTGCTAACGAGAAGCCTCTTTTGTGGACCCATGTTCTTGACTTTTTGCTTTTTGAACACCATCGCCATTGCTTATAGTTCTACTGCAGCACTACCTATCGGTACTATCGTTGTCATCTTCCTTATATGGTCTCTTATTACCTCACCATTGTTAGTCGCGGGTGGAATTCAAGGAAAGAACAGCAAGGCAGAGTTTCAAGCTCCATGCCGTATAACAAAATATCCTCAGGGGATCCCGCCGTTGCCTTGGTATCGTGCAACTTCGCCTCAAATGGCAATAGCCGGTTTCTTGCCCTTTAGTGCAATATATATTGAGCTCTACTACATATTTGCTAGCGTTTGGGGTCATAGGATTTATACTATCTACAACATCTTATTCATCGTCTTCATTATTCTCCTTATCGTGACTGCATTCAAAAAAACAGTACACAAAACAACATTGTACACAAAACCGCTGACATACACCTACGGAGACCAAACCAAACAACATTGTACCACCGACGGACGTGTGCAACGCACACTGGATACAAGTAGTATATATATATATATATATATATATATATATATATATATATATATATATATATCTTCTCAACGACTAAATTGCACAAAATATTAAAAAAAAAATCAATGTCTGACATTCTATTCATGTTTCATTTTTGTAATTTTTCAATTTATTTTATATGAATCTTTGTAATTATCATTTATCACTCTTTTTTAACTAGTCATCAAATTGAATGGAAAATTCGCGTTACATTACACGTACCTACACGTACCTATTTCACATGGGCTTGAGGTTGGATGCAGGGGCGGAACTAAGGCTTAGGTGGGGTGGTCTCAAGCCCACCCAAAAAAAAAAAAAAAAAAAAAAAACTAGTGAGAATATGTTTGTAGTTAATAAAGATCCCGAACCAAGCACCACCCCATAATAAAGTCAAGGTCCGCCATTTGGTTGATGTCTTTGTTCGATAGGATTGAGATTAGTGCGAATTAGGAAAGTGATGAGTTGAGAATATGTTTGTTTTTTGCAGGAAATACGAGAACATTTAGGTAAGATAAATAATTAGGAATTAGAATAATATACTACATTCGTCCCAAAATGTAAATCTATTTAGTACTTTTCACACATTTTAAGAAAGTAGTTAAATGCGATTAATTATATGATATAAGTCTAAAATACAATTTGACCGTTATTAATGCAAAAGTTGTGTAGTAGTGAAAAGTGGTTGATGTATAATAAATAAAGGAAGAAGGAAGAAAAATGTAATAAATATTACATTGGTATTTTAAACGGACTGACTACCTCCGTCCCATAATAAGTGTCCATATTTTAGAAAAAAATTGTCCCATAAAAAGTGTCACTTTATATTACCAATGCATCATTTAATGTTTATTTTTCAAAGATACCCTTAGTCAAACATTTCTTTATTGCATTCATTTCACATCCCAAAACAAACATTTATTATTTGTTAGGGATAAGTATGTCAATGTAGTATAAAAACACAACACATTAATTATATTTCTTAATATGTGTAAAAACTAAAAAGATGACGGTTAATTTGGGACGGAGGTAGTATATTATAGAACATTTGGGGACGGAGGTGGTATTTATTACAGAAAACAAAGCGTACGTGAATTACAATCGGCACGTGCAACACAAAAGCTTTTTTTTTTTTTTTTTTTTTTTTTCCAATTTGACGGCTAGTTAAAGAAAGGGTGATATAATTGCAATGATTTAGATAACATAAATGGCAAAATTACAAAAACAAAATATGAGTGTCAAGTCACAACCTTGAACAAAAGATGAGAGTGTTTTGTGCAATTAAGTCTTTTTCCGTATTCCGAAATTTTCAAAACTATTGAAAATGATATTACATAATCTGTTAACTAAGATCGATACCTTGATCGTTTCATGTTAGGTAGTGGGATCAAAAGTCTCGTATTGTGACTTGTCGATTTATTGCTTTAGTTCATAGTCTAAATAAAAGCATGAGTATTTCGTTTTAATACACCATTGATATACTTTAAATAAATTATATCATACACTAATGTTTGGTCTTTTGTAGATGAGTTTCAGATTTTTGTTTTATTTTATTTATATTTATCACTATAGTGATATTTGTTTCAATTTGGTAGTAAATATATGTCATTTAGACCGAACCATAATTATTTTCCGTTATTGTTGTTAAGGGCATAGCCCCGATTTCGATGCTTAACAAACTTATATCAAAGTTTGGTTGTCTGAGTTTAAGGAAATAGTCACCTTGATAATAACTCATCCTTCCAATTTTTTTATCTGTCGTAGAGAGAAGATTCACATAAATGTTCGAAAAAGAGGGTAAAATATAAAAATTATCCTTCACTTTGTGCATGGAAAATTGTACCAAAAATTTGAATTATTAAAATGAAGGGTACATGTGAAAAAAAATATAATAAATGCTGTATTGGTAATGGGCACATAAATAAAATACAAAACAATTTCGAAAATTGAGAGTTAAAAAAAACGGAAGGAGTATGGCTGAAGTATTAATTTGTGAAGCTCGACATGTGTCAACTTTGGGCTGTGACATCTTATTATGGGGGCATCGTTGTTGGAAAGGAGAAGATTTTTGGGAAGAAATTTCTTAAGAGACATGTTTATGTTCAGAAATTCAATATTAGAGACGACTTCTACGAGTTGTTACAACATTGCTTGATTTTGAGTTGTTTCAACGATGTGTTATTTGTTTTGGCTTTCGGAGCCTGTGGACAAAATTTCTGGAAGTTGAATTTTTGACTCAATATGAAAATTTGTTAGGTGGTGGATCAAAAGATGAATGCAATAAGAGACTAAAGTGTGTCTTATATCAAGTTTATGTAAATTTCATGTTTTGTGTTCTGAAAATCCATAAAGTGCCACAAATTACAGACTACAGATCATTGGGTATCTGCAAATAAAAATTTTAAATGTGCGATTTAAACGTACAGTTAGGATTAATTTTATATAAAAAAATAAAAAATAAAATAAAAATTGAAACTTCAACATACTAATTTTCCATGCCTTCACAACAAACAATTACCCCAACAGATAAAGATGTTGCTAATTTTAGTTAGACTTACACAACTCAGCATTTCAACAGTCTCTGGCCAGCATTACAAGAATCAATGATAGAGGATATAATCTTTCTCTGTAAATCTTTGAAATCCATTGCAAGCTTTTCATCCCAGTCAGCCGTTTCCCTGTTCGATGATGATGAAATGTTATAGCCAGTGACGGGGGCCTCCTGTTGAATTATCGTCTCTTCTTCTAAAAAGCTTAAGCTGTTGGGGAGGTCAAGTAGGTAATTTACATATTTAGTATTCTTGTTTTATATACATAACTAGTTTGAATTCATTTTGAATTCACACTCGAACGTGGGCAGTCTTTGTACTTTTAAAGCAGCTGCGCTTACCTATCGTCAACATCCGTGTCTCCCAGAGCTTCTCTCATAGCTTCAAAGGTAGAGCAAAGTTCACCAAGTATTTCAACATCATTTTCAAGGCAATCCTGTGAGGGTGGACACAAATTACAGGCCGAGTTAGGATGGAAAATTTCGAAGGTAAAAAAGAGAGCATTATATATAAGGCACCTTAAGTATAATAACATACGCGTGTATTAGTTTGTAACGTAGGATCTCTAGCTGCTCTTAGATGATCCAGCAAAGGAGGCGGTAAGCCATAACCGAAGATCCTGTGATTCTTTGCAAACCAGGTTCCTCGCACCATATGACTACTCCACTCAACATCTTCATCCATAGCAACATCAATATCTAAACCAAAAGGCAGATTAGATTGATATCAACAGCCGCGTGCATCATACGTAACATTTTGGTGAAGTGTAGAGAGTACAATAGTCGTACCAAGTGGAATAACATCATAAGGATTATCCCGTTTGGGAAAGAAACCGTAGAATGTTAGTAGGTGTGAGCTAGACAAACTGCCATAGCTAAGAAAGCATTGTTCTCCTGCTTTGCATGGTCTTGACAATGGAAACTTTAAGGACTGCGTTTTAGGATCAACTTTTCCGTAGTGTAGTATGTGCGCACATGTCTGTCAAAAAAAATACACGAAAACAGTTCACAAACATATAAACGCAAGTCCTAAATAAACCATCATTAGCACAGTGATAATTTTGAGAGTATACGAGCCGCGTATCATGTTCTTCGGTTTCATGCACGAAGTAAGGAAGATAAAGCATTAGGGTACAAAAAGACGTACCGAGTGATTGAGAAATCCAGCAACAGGAATTAAGCATGTGCTCAGCTTTCCATCACTCAAGACAACCTTCATACTGTTGGAGTACCAGAGTTCACAAGCCCACAAAAATTGCTCCCATGTGTAGAGTTCTGGCGGGAAAATCTCGGGATGCTTAATGCAAAGCGAAGGAAACAACTCCTCGTACTGCACACGCAAATGCTGCATCAACATTTTTAATAGTCAGACAGGATCCCAAGTCGTATTCTTAGACATGACTCATTTGATTACATCACCGTAACTATATAACATCACTGATTAGAATATCAACATATGTGCAGCAGAAAGTAATGGTAATGCGCTTCTGCAAATATAAGGATTGAATAACAAGGTGACCTCTTTTGCCTGCACAATCTCTTCTAATAAAGAAGTTCCATCCAGCTCCATGAGAGCATTGACCCTAAAGCTCAAACCTGCATAAACCAACATAGTAACGAAATCATATGATACCAACCGACAAATAAAATTGATAGAGCATCATGAAAAAGATTTAAGTTTCAAAGAGTGCTAAAAACTTAATCTCGTCTAAAAGTCACATGTTCATGTGTAAACTACAAACTTCATTGTTTCTAGTACTGCAGATTAAGGGTAGTTAAGGACACTCTAATTTGCAAGTTTTCTTTGACAGAAAGGAGAGCTGGGAGGAGCATTAAGTAACACCGTGAAGATTGATATCTGCCAGCTGGATTTAAAATCCGCCATAATTTCAAAGAGATGCATGAATTTTAAACATGAAATGTAAGTAAATAACCAACAAAAAAAACCTGTTTTAAATGCTGTGGGCAGTGTATCAAAATACGGTTTGAATTTGGAGCTGCAGTTGTTCTTCTCCTTCATACTCCACAATAACAACATTGTCTCTGCAGACATGCATTCTATTTTCTCCAATATCGGGAACTTCCTTCAAATAAAACAATCTGTACATTAGTACTAACGTTGCAACAGGGATGCTAATATTTGCGTAAAAAAAATTGATTTGTCATGGTCAAGCAATCATGTCTATAAAAGGAAAAACAAAGTTTGACGTCAGATATGAAAATGAAGAAACCTATCCGTCTTTCCAAACTTGAGAGAAATGGTACATCACTGAGACAGAAAAGATACCACAAAGTGATAAGTTCATACACTAACAACGTCACATATAACATACAAGTTGCAAAATTTTCAACCGGAGTTCTATTGATTCACACATGATACACAATATACAATTATAACAGCAACAAGGACACACATGAACTAAAATCAAGTAGTCAACCACATTAAAACAACATAACTTGGTTGTCTTCTTCAGAAATAACCACTACCAACTCACATAAAAGCTTCAGCCTTCAAGCGTTAAGGACAAGTGTAAAATATTGTACATTTAAAACTAACACTCTCCCTCGCGTGTGGGCTTCCTAACACGTGGACATGAGATAACATGTAGCAGAGTAAAGATGCCCAACAACAGTAATTGTTTATTATAGCATAGTTACGATGCCCGACAATAGCGATAGTGGTATTCTTAATAATTGGGCAGAGTGGGGTTTGAACTTACCATGTTAAATTACCAACTCGCCCAAGAGTTGAACTGTTAAGAAGACATGTAATTTATACATTAATATCAAATACATTCTCTTTCAAACAACCCAAATTATGTCGATCAAACAGATAATTCATTTATTTATTTCATACAGTGACTGTGATCTATAATCGCTTTCAAGTTTCAACCTCAGGGGCTAACCAAAATGTGGTTATTCATGCACAGGTCAATAAAACTTTGTCAAAGAAAATATAAGAATTGATGACATTGTTTAAGCCTAGACATCCTTCACCACAAAAGCTGGAAAAAGTAACAACGGAAATATGAGAGTTTGCAACCAATAAAATGGATACAGAAGAACAAAGGCCTACCATGTCAGATTGCAACACAATCTTTTCAGAAATTAATAAAGATTCAGGAATTTCAAGAGCGATTTCTCCAATTTCCAGATTTTCTCTTGCAATAGCTCCTCTTCCAGCTCCTTCTACATCTACATATTAAACACTGGAACGAGTCACGAGTAGAAAATTTTTGCTACCAATTTTCCAATTCAAACTACAAAATGTTTTAGCTATCAAATCACTTTTCATATGTTGTAAGTCATGATATGGAAGAGATTACTGAGAAAGGTCGGAGATAAACTCACAAGCTATATCCAGTCTGGAATTGACACCATTACGAACACTCCATTGCATCAATGCTTTCTCTTTTTCACAACAAGAATCTGTAATAATTTTGGTAACCTCACCGTTTTGCATTCCAAAGTCATGGATCATAGCAACAGTCAAAGCATGTATGTCTTCCAACACTTTTAATGTCTTGGGTTTATGCATCGAAATTGCAGACTCTATATGCTTCAAAATTGAGTTCAGGGCTTCTAACTCATTTCTTGGACTATTGAAACCCACTAAATCCGCTCCCCCGAAATAGAGCTCAATCTGCATCCCAGTATCTGGTTCAAAATTTGCGGCTAAGATGTAAAAGAAAATGAAACACAGGCATAGGACCATAAACCTGTACCTGATTGAATAATAGAAACATGAGCATTCAGGTATTGCAGATGTGATTCAGAAGTGCCTAATAGAACATAAGTTAAATACAGGTTCTAATGAAATTTGTTGTGTTCTGGAATAATATCCTGATGCAATGATGAGCAGAAAGACTGTTTTTCAATGGATCGAGTACTCATAAACGGGATAGAGAGAAGGCAATGACTTCAAACCCATGAAGTTTAGGCATGTAATTCTTGTTTTGTATAGAGCTATGTCAATAGTTACAATCTAAAAACCTAATCTAATACCAATAAAAGGTTGTGCCAATATGTTAGGGAAAAGAAGAAGAACCTCGTCTAAATGTATGATTCTTGCTTGCTGAAGCATCATGTCGAAGACATGCTTTATTTGATCAGAAGTTGATAGACATCCTAACCATACTCCTCCACTTGAATCAGAACATAGTTCTCTGAGTAGACTCTGCAATATGATCAAAAAATGATAAGGAAGAGGGTAAAAAATACGGAAGGAAGGATAGTAGTCAACCAATTACATGACTTTGGGGGGTGGGGGGGATGAGAGAAAGAATGAAGGGTGGAGCACAAGAAACCTCCTACCTTCTTTTTTTCGACAAACGGGTCATGTTCAGAAAGCTCAAGAACAAATGAAATGCCTTCATTTGTCTCGGCATTTTCAGGGACTTCATTCTCCTTCAACAAAGAAGAAAACAAAAATACTTGGCTTAATTTTTTTTTAACCCTGAAAATACATAAAGATTGAAATTTCAAAGATAGAATTCTTAGTAATGCTGTAAAAAAAATTAGTAGGAATATGAATGCAAGAAGGATGAGCAACTGGTGCTCCACGTTTCGGAAATCTTTCTCCTGCACAATCATCCATGTAAAGGATTTACCCTAAGAAGTCAAAACATATTCAGCCGTAGACAAGTACACTACAAATTTAGACTCTGCCCCAGCAAGAACAAAATTGGATCTTGCCAATTGGGAAGAGGAAACTTGTATGACCAATCAAAGTACCTCCAAATCCGAAAGGATTGAATTCTCCCCAAAGTGCTGTAATGCACACTTGATTAGGCATTATTCCTAACTCTTGGTTCAAGTTGTTTCTCCGGCACATTGTTAAGCAAAGAAAAAATTCTGAATATTTTTCTTCAACTAATTGTAAGAGCCGATACAATTTCAGCTAAAATACTTAAACCCATAAAATAGCAACAAATATGCTTGCATACACCATTATCATAACAATGAACCCATTGCCCATAAGTTGCCTTTCAACTTCATCTCCCCTGCCACAACTCACCCCCTCCAAAAAAAAAAAAAAAAAAAAACCACAACCTTAAAAAGAAGGGAGGGCGTTGGGACTTGAGATAGGCTTTTCGTTTCCCCTTTATCCAAGCAAGAAAGCATTTGACACTCTTGGGAGGAACTAATATCTAAGTTGTTAACATGAGCAGTTCAAATCCAACAAGCTTGTAGGACATACTTAAACGAATAATCAATGCCAGAATTTCGTGATAAAAAGTCAATCAAATTTGATCATTTTTTTCCTTTTATTTTCTGTTCTTTTTGAAGAGAGAATCAAGGTAGATGAGATTTACCTTGTTGATATCCATGGTGCAGGTTGAAGAAGGCAGCGAAAGCGTTGAGCTGCTTCAGCACAAGGTTTGGAAACTGTGCAGGGGTTTTGAGGTGCTCGGGCTATGACTTGTAAAGTAATATACAGTAATATACTACACTCTAAAACGACGTTGTTTGAGCGAGGGTGAGGATCTAGGGTCGGTTTTGAGCGAGGGTTGTCGATAGTCGATTGTCATTGATCTTTTATTGTCACCCTTTATTGTCACTCTATCTGAAGATATGAAGTCTCAAAACAATATCGTTTTAAGTTTTTTTTCTTATACTAGTAAAATGCACGTGCATCCGCACGTGTTTTTAGTCAAATGAAACATTTAAAATTTTATAAATAACAATACATAATTTATTAAGTATTTATTTCACATAAAATATAAATATTCTAGTATCAATAAATATACAAAATGATCTTATGTAATTTTTGTTAGTATTTTGAATTTATAAATGCATGTGCTCGATACATTTATCACACTTTTAAATATAATATCATTCCGAATTTATAAATCTGTGTATTTAATATAAATTGAGAATATGTTTTTCATAATTATCTAGTAAACCTGTGGACATTTAAAAAAAAATCAACTTTTGCGAAATTCTTACTCTAAACAACTCATCTTGATAAATGCATGCAATAAGCATAGCAGGTGGGTTTCATGTACGTATAATTTATATGTTTATTATATCTTAGCTATTAATATACTTTAGTAATTGTAAAGTAATATTTGTTAAACAAAGTAACATTTTAGATAATGATCAGTATATTTTAAATATTTGATGTGTGTATCTAAGATTCAATTTAATTAGTATGTTAGGAAGAATGATGAAACCATAAATATAATTTTATTGTAGGTTGTAAATGGTTAGAGATATATTTTAGTCATTATAACTATATCATTCAATTAATTTCTAAGCTATACTTTCATTGTTCTTATTTAACTGGGGAAGTTGTCAAAAACCATGCATATCAATCCAACATATCTCCCTGCATAATAAATGCGTTCATATTTAACAGATGGATTATACAGCCTGTAACTACTCTTCGTCCTCAATTTTATTTGTCATAATATCTTTGGATTAGACATGATCGACTCATCTTAAATGCTCTTATTTCTTCTCTTTCTCAAGCAAAGACTTCTCATGAGACATGAACTACTTTATATGATACATATGCAAAGCCGTCCCATGGCCGAATAAAATAAGTTAAACAGTATCTCAAATCTATGCAAAAATGTTCTCAAACAATTTCTAATTATCTTAATGTTGTAAAAAACTAAAGCCGATGAATTAGTCGACAGATCCGGATGATCTTGTGAATCTTATTTCAAACTATTTGGGAGATGACTCTAAAGAGTTGGCTAGGGATGTTCAATCATGTGACACCCTTATTGATTTTGAAGAGCTCCATGAAAAGCTAATTAATTATTAGACTCTTTCGTCTAAGATGCAACCTGTTGCCTTTTCTGGCCTTGCTACAACTCATTCGGCTGTATGGCATCCCTCTCTCAGCGCTAGTTCGTTTCCACGTCTTACTATTCTTAATTATTAAGAACATGCACAAAATACTTTCTCTGATGCAGTTTGCTCGAGTTTCGCCCTAAAAAACTTACTTGGGTATTTCCAGTGTGCTAAGTGCAAAGGACATTCAGAGGAATGGTGTAGTTCTTACCATGTTCAACCTCTTAAAAAAATATCATTTTGTCCCGCCCTTCAACATTGCGTCCTTTTAACACATTTGGATGCTTCGTCGTCTTCTCCATGGCTTCTTGATAGTGGTGCAACGGATCATGTTACCACTCATCTCAGTGATTTGGCATTACACATGCCTTATTCTGGCTCTGAAGACATAGTGGTTGGTGATGGAAATAATATTTCCATCACACACATAGGTTATATTTTTCTCTCTATGCCTTTAACTTATTTACATTGAAGTTGCTCGTGAGAGGGGCAACCACTATATTAATATTATATTATGGTGAAGTTGTTGACTTCCTTATGCATCCAGACAAAGGTCTGATGTTTGACGGTGTCTGAAGTCGTCTGGGTTACAATTGAGTTGATATTCACGTAAATAAACCTCCAGGTGATGATCTGAACAACTTTTCAAGTGGATTTGAGAGCGGGACTACAAAATACACAAAAACGTGAGGGATCCTGAAACTTGCCTCCGGGGGGAGACTCTGATGCTCAAGTCAATATTTGAATGGAAGAATTTCTATCGAGATAGTACGCGGGGATGTATAGCAAGCGTGTAATGTGAATACCTTGTAATTGAGGATGATGATCTTTTATATAACTCTCCCTCACGGGGAGTGAATTATGATGCATTGAAGTCGCGGTCAAGGGAGTGTACCATGTATTGATGTAATGAAGCTTGTTATGGAGCAGTTATGGCTCGGGCTATAACGGAACGTAAATTTCAAAGCCATCATTACAGCAGTTACTATCGTGGAGTAATGTCTGCGTGAAGTCTGGAACGCTTATTGAAGAGAATATAACCATTTCATGAATTGTATTGTATTGAGTATAAATGAATGAGGTGACCTGCACGACGTTGGTAATAAAAAAATAGTAGACATCTTGCATCTGGCCGGCTATAAGGGACAGAAGAGGAAATGCGCCATGTCAGACAAAGGATGGAATGAATCATGTCGATTAATGATATAAGGGTGGCCTACGTTGTACTAAAGATAGATGTCTACGTGTACGGTGACTGATCTCACCCATGTCGATGTTCGTTGAGTTCCCATCATGTCTCGTAATTTATTATCTATTTCTTAGCTTTGTCGTGTCCATAATGTTTCTTTTGAATTCTTACTCTCTAAATTTATTTGAAGGATTTTGAGACCAGTACTCTTGTGACGAGCCATGACCAGTTAAAAACGGATTGTAGGATAGACAAACTCCCCCTTTCTAGCTTTTCGCAGTGAATAAAACATCATTGAGTGCTTGGCATCATCGTCTTTGTCACCCAACTACTCCCATTCTTCAAGCTATTCTTTGCCAAAATGATCTAAAAGTTGTCACCACAATTGCATCTTCCTATTGTTTTTCTTGTTTAGAGAATAAAAGTCACAAACTTTCTTTTGCTATAGTTCTATTTTATGTTTTTCCCAACACCTAGAGATTATTTTTACTCACATTTGGACATCTCCAATTGTGTCGTGTAATGGTTTGAAATATTACATAATTTTGTTGATAATTTTTCGAAGGATACATGGTTCTATCTATTTATTCGTAAATATGATGTGATTGGTGTTTTTATACCTTTTAAGGCTCTTGTTCAAAAATTCTGATACTACTATTAAAATTATACCAATTTTGGGGGCTAATACATAGCCTTAAAAAGTTATATAGCACAAGAATGTATAACTCATCAAAACACACTCGTGAGCACAATGTTTTTTTTCTTTTTCTTTATGAGAAACGCATCTTCATCTTATCTTCATTCGCACACATTTTATCACTGTCATTTACAAATATTTGACCATGTGTTATATTTGATGAGAAATTTTATTAGGGATAGACATTTTTAAGGGGAATATATAGAGAAGAAACACAATCGCACTTATATTATTTTTCTATTTCTATAAGCTGATAATGACTAATACATTATCCATCTAGATCAACAAACTAATTTTCCTCAAAAAAAAAAAAAAAAAAAAACTAACTAATTATTTAAGTTATTTGATACCTATCAATGATTATTATATTATATGAAACGAATTAGTTGGGACAAAAACATTTTAGGGGATACACACTCGCATATGTTTACACTCAAAGCTCTGTATGATTTACACACTCAACATCGTCTCACCACACGTTTTTAGAATAGTAGAGAGCAAAATTAATTAATAACACCAGTGCAGAAAATTATCCGTTAATAAATTAAAAATTTCTTATTCTTAAAACATTATTGCACTGACGTTGGTGTTTAACAAGAAACACCAGTGGAAAGTCGTGGACTCATGCCAATGTTTTCTTATATATATTTTCGTTTTTCTAATATTTTAATTAATTAACGATGATTAATCAATCAAGGATTTTGATGATTTTGATTATTTATGTTTTTATATTTTTAATTTTGTTTTTCTATATTTATTTAATTAATAATCAATCAAGGATTTTAATGATTTTTGTTTTTATATTTATTTAAAACTAATCAATTAAGAATATTTTTTGATTTTGTATATAAATTTTGATGGGTTCTCGGTTTTATGGTTATATTTTACTTATTTATGGTTATATGTTTTTTTTTTGAAATAATATATGGTTATATTTTAATTGATTAATCATCAAGAATGGTATTAATAACTAAACATTGATTTAAACTTCAAAAAAAAACTAAACATTGATTTAATTAAAATAAACGTTTTCTCAAAAAAAAAAGCGAAATAAAAAATATATATAAAAATCATCAAGATATTTGATTAATTATTGAATAATTAATAAATTAATCATTATCAATTATTAAGAAAAATATTAATCATCTTCTCACCACACGTTTTTAGAATAGTAGAGATGTGTTTTAAATTGATTTTCAACCAAGGATATTGACTGATTTTTTCTTTTAATATTTTATTTTGTTTTTGTATTTGATTCCCAATCAAGGATATTGATTGATATTTTTTTAAAATATTTATTTCATTTTTTATTTGCATATTAATCAAGCATCTTGATTGATTTTTTAATTTTTTTTTGCATTTTTATATTTTTAATTGATTGTTTTTCGGTTCTTTGGTTTTATTTTAATTATGATTATGCTTATTTAATTTGATTGCTTTTTTTTTAGATTGATTTTTTTTTTTTTAATTTTTTAATTTTTAATTAATTATTTATATATATATATATATATATATTTTTTGAGTAAACTAATGTCCTTTAAACCTTTCAACACTTATGGAATCGTAAAATGTGTTGTAATTTGTAAAGGATCTCTTCATCAATCTTGGATGAGTGGAAAAATGAAAAATGAAAACCTAAAATTTAAAATGAAATTGCAACCTCAAAAAATCGAAATTTTATTTGGTTAAAATTTTAAAATTCTTTTTAGAACAAATCAAATTATGTTTTTATCTCGATGTTATTCTATAAAACACATGAAAATGAGACGTAGTAGCAGGGTCGGAGTTAAGTTCGAGGATGTATGGGAGTGTGACGAGTTTTTTTTTTAAGAGAATGTGATAAGTTTCATAAGATTTTTTAATGACATCACATTAATCATACTAGACTATTGAATTATGTGTTACCACATATCCGGATCAGGATCCTCTGTTGTGTTTCATGATGGCCCCCAGTTGTGCCTCTGTGTTTGATGGTTTATTTTTATTTTTATTTTCAGTTGATGAAATTTTTTCTTTTCTACACAGAAGTCGTTGAAAGTTTTATCGAAGTAGACCAATAAGGGTGGCTCTTTCATCTCCTCAACCTAGCCATGGCATGCAACTGAGGATGGAGGTAATGCCAAAGAAGAAGGAATGTGAGTGGTTGTAATCGAAACTCTACGGATTGTTTCATTTCGTCATGGCCGGAGAAGAAAGTGGATCATGCTATCTAAGACCATCAATCGAAAAAAAGGAAGAAAAGCCCCGTCATAAAGAAGAGGAAGCATTCATCATTTTATCATTGGTCGGAGATAATGGGTATGAAGTTCTTAATAAATTATGAATATGGTAGAGTTTGGTGCTAATAATGGCTCCGGTAAAAGGATTGATAGGGAGAGTGATGACACTATTAACGAGGGGAGGTGAAATTAAGGTTAAAATTGTGTAAGAATCATAACAGTTACGGATAGCCTTCGCAAACTGAACCACTCAGATATATGCCGTGAGAGGCCACTAAATAGCTTTCTTAATTTAAGACTTCCACTCACTAGTAGCCAATGAACTATCCCTATCCTTCAAAAAGAGTTTTGGCACCTTCCCCACTCTAATATCAAAATCACATCTTCTAGTTTCGATTTTTTCCCATATATATCTTCCCACACCCATCTTCCTATCTTCACAACCTTCAAGATTTCTAAAATTTGTAGTTAATCCACAAACACATCAAAGTCACAGTTTAATTTCTCCCTTTACAATAATTAACACCAACATGAAGGAATTATTGGCAACTCTAGCATCAATAATGGGTGTCTGCGCTTTCTGCAAGAGTCTCGTCTACTCAATCTTTCCTCCTGAAATCCGTTACGCTTTACTTAGATTCTTTCAACGCTTTCACCATATCTTCTCCATTTACTGCTTCTACGACATCACAGAAATCGATGGTGTCAACACTAACGAACTTTACAACGCTGTACAGCTCTACTTGAGCAGCTCTGCATTCATAACCGGTAATCGCCATAGCCTCACACGTGGAATCAATTCAAGCGTCATCACTTTTGGGCTCTCCAACAACGATTTCCTCGTCGACAATTATAAAGGTAAAAGCGTGCTCTGGGAACACGTTATTACGCCCCAGCAATCCCAATCGTTTTCTTGGAGGCCTTTACCTGATGAAAAAAGAGGATTCACTTTACGGGTCAAGAAGAAAGATAAAGGGATCATACTCGGATCCTATTTAGATTTCGTTATGGAAAAATCATACGAAATTCGTCGAAAAAGTCAGGACCGTTTGCTTTTTACTAATTCATCAAGAGGGTGTAGTGCTCTTGAATCCCGTAGCCATCCTTGGGAATCCGTACCGTTTAAACATCCGAGTACTTTTGCAACACTTGCAATGGATCCGGATAAAAAATCCGGAATCATTTCGGATCTTGAAGATTTTGTTAATGGGGAATCATTTTATCAGAAAACAGGGAGAGCTTGGAAAAGGGGTTATTTGCTTTATGGGCCTCCGGGTACCGGCAAATCGAGTATGATTGCTGCAATGGCTAATTATTTAAAATATGATATTTATGATCTTGAATTAAGTGAAGTTCATTCAAATTCTGAGTTGAGGAAACTATTAATGAAGACGAAATCGAAATCTATTATTGTGATAGAGGATATAGACTGTTCGTTCAATTTGTCAAATAGGATTACCAAATGTCGTAATCCCCCTCATGCTTATGATGTTTTGCCGCCGCTGATGTCGGAGATGGATGATGGTGGTGGTGGGAGTACCATAACTTTATCGGGGCTGTTGAATTTTACTGATGGTTTATGGTCATGTTGTGGCACTGAGAGAATTTTTATATTTACTACGAATCACATTGAGAAGCTTGATCCTGCGTTAGTAAGGAGTGGGAGGATGGACATGCATGTCTACATGAGTTACTGTACATTTTCGTCGTTGAAGATTCTTTTGAAGAATTATTTGGATTACGATGACGGTGATTTGGAGCAGGAGGTGGCAGAGGAGCTGAAAGCGGTGGTGGCTAATGCGAAAATGACACCGGCTGATGTTAGTGAGGTTTTGGTTAAGAATAGGCATGATAAAGGAAAAGCGGTTAAAGAATTGCTGGACGTGTTGAAGATGAATGTCACTCAAGATAAATCAATTGAGATTAATACATAAAAGGACATCTCGGAACCATAACTAAACAAACATCGGTTTCCGGGCATAATTTGATGCCTTGAAAAAATGATATGTGGTGGGTTTTAAGACAAAAAAAAAAACATTACACGACGAATGAAAGGTTTAATTGACATATAAGATGTGGGATATGAGGTTGTAAGACACTGATACGACACTCGAAACATTTACGGAAAAATAAGAAGGTAACTACTAGCAAATGTGAGGAAAATGTTGATGAAGATCATGAGAAGGTTGGTGTAGGAAACATACAAGTGACGTGGTGAGTTTTCACCACGTAAACTGTTGAAGGTATAGACAGCAGAAGCAACAACAAGTTGGAGCTTGTTTGCTCTTAGAGGCAAATCGTCGAACACTTTGTCTAGTGGACCGTTGGAGTTTGTTGAGTTAGTTACAGAAGCGGTTAGGAGCTAATTAGCTTATAAATAGTGGAATTAGAGAAGAGAAAAACACTTTTGTATCATCAATTTTACTATTCTGTGATCAATAAACGAGAATTTGTGCTTCTTAGCATTCCCGCCTATTTTACTTTTAAATTTGTTCTTGAAGCTTCATCTTCTTCGTAGGAAGTCTGCAATCTTGTTTCAGTAATCGATAATCCTTCAAAGTTAGATTCTCAACATGGTATCAGAGAGTACAATCTTCCGCTGATAATCTTCATTTCATTTATGATTCATCGGAATCTTGTTGTTTTCTTTCTTGTTCTTGTTGAAATGGCCACTTCTATGAATTCTGCAAATTCTAAGAACAATCTTGATAATCCCAACCTTGTATTGGTTCGACCTTTGTTGAAAGGAGTTGATAACTACAATCACTGGAAGCGTTTTATGACAAAAATGCTGTCATCTCGTGGTAAATTGGCTTTTGTTGACGGTTCTTCAACCATTCCAGAAGTTACGGATAATACGTATTTAGCCTAGATGAAGGTAAACGATTTGGTGCATTCTTGGCTAGTTAATTCATTGATTCCTTCAGTGGCAGAAAGTGTCATGTATTTTGACACAGCTAGAGAGATTTGGATTGATTTGCAAGATAGGTTTGGGCGTTGTAATGCCTATAGGCTGTCAAATTTGGAAGAAGAAATAGAGAAAACTAAGCAAGGAAGTTTATCTGTTACTGATTACTACACCAAACTGAAATCCCCGTGGGATCAGTATCTAGTGTTGAAGCCCATACCTCCTTGTACATGCCCTGCTTTACAAATCATAAGGGAGTACTATGATAATGCCTATACAACAAGATTCTTGAAGGGTTTGAATGGAAACTTTAGCACTGTGAAATCTCAAGTTTTAATGACCATACCATTGCCTGACATCAAGACATCGTTTGTCATGGCTTTAAATCATGAACATCAATTGAATTATGCATCTGCTGGTTCAGATTCAGTTATCCCGGCTGCTACTTCCCAATCTTCATGTTCTGGTTTAGATTGTAATGCAATAACTGGTAATCAATCAAGATTTTCAACTGGATCGACTACGGAAAAATTCACCGTTATTATTATAACTTCTTTTGATACCATTTTGAGCATTTATGTATCAAATCAAGTCATTAATTTTAGGTTTTATCTAATATGTAATGCAATAAAATATCGTGCGGTAATCAATCAAGATTTTCAACGTTTGGTATTTTGGTGGATCGGGACATGGCACGTAACGATATGTTTTGAGTGTATCGGTAAAATGTCGTAAAACGACACGTAATGGAAATGGCTCATCAAAACGACATTTTCTGAAGAAGTTTCCTTAATAAAAGTTGTATATCTTCAATAAAGCTTTCCAATGGATTTTGAATCAAGTCAATCGGACTCCTACAACTCAAATGGTGGTCAAGTGGCTAATTGATTCAATTTCGTAAAAATGTCGCAAAAACGCTCGGAGGAACACGAGGTACTCAAGAAGACGTTTTCTGAAGAAGAGTCCTTCATGAAAGTTTTAGAGTTTCTCGAGACCGTAATTTTGGCATTTCGTTTGCAATTTTTGGAGGTCTACAACTCAAGATATGAATTTTAGAAGTTTTAATCCAATATATATCAAATCATCCGAAGATTTGGATAGAATCAGTTAGGATTTGCAATGATTACACCGGATCGATCCGGCCCTTTCCGGATCGATCCGGCCTTGGCAAAATAGTCTATAAATAGACTCAAATGTATCAGGATGAACTGCCTTTGCTTTCGGCCATTTTCTTTTACTGTCTTGTTTTTATTTTGTTTGTAGTACTAATATATATACATATATATATATCTAATTTCTTTTCCTTTCATCTTTTTCTTGTTTTTATTTCTTTGTAGTATCATATATATATATATATATATATATATATATATATATATATATATATATATATATATATATATAGGGTTGGGTTCCCTACATACCATACTATCCATGCTTACCGTACATACTACTAAAATAGTGTATCCGATCACTATTTTAGTGCACCTGTTATTGTTTCAAAGGCAACTACAAATTGAGGAGCGGGTTTCTAGTTAGGTTTCTAGTATTACCTAATAGCGCATTTCCCCCGCTTCATTAACTAGGTGCACTCAAACAATAACCAGTGCACTAAAATAGTGATCGTATGCACTATTTTAGTAGTATGTACGGTAAGTGGATCAATAGGTATGTATATACGAACTCATTTATATATATATATATATATATATATATATATATATATATATATATATATATATATATATATATATATAGATATCTATATATCTACTTATATCTATATCTATCTTTATATATCTACATATATTTGTATATATATATCTATACGTATATCCATATATATATATATAAGTATATACTTTTATACTTATATATATATATATTTATACTTATATATATATCCTTATATACTTATATATATGTATCAAAAAATAATAATACCGTAGTATTGTTGTAATGCTCGGGAAATTATCGAAAGATCGTTGTTGTTGAAGTCGTAATCGTTTCCGGAGAATACGGTCTCCGAATCAACGATTGTAATCCGAAATGATTTCAAGCAATCATACGATGATGAGAGGCTAAAGACGTTGGAACAAGCTCGTGAAACCGATTCTTAGCAACATCTCGATTTCGAATTCGATTATCTTGTAAGTTTTAATAAAAATTGTATCTTTTCTATGTTTTGATTATTGATTATGCAATTTAAGTTGAGGGTTGCGGGAATCGGTGGATCATTGCTTGTTCGTTGTTAAATTAATTGAGGTTATCGTAGTAAAGTGGAATTTTAAAAGACAAGTATGCGTAATTACTTTAGATCTTTATTGTGATTTACTTTTGTTGTTTTCGTTTTTAGTTTTGAAGGACACACAATTGACAAGTGTTATAAAAAGTATGGATTTCCTCCAAATTTCGGATTTATTTATTAGGTGCCTAACAAGAGTAATGGTCACATATCTTCCAAGTGTTATAAAAAATGATTTCCTCCAAAAGGTCCTAACAAGAGTGTAATGTCAGAGGAAGGGCAAGATTTAGATGTTGAACCCTCAGTCCAAACTTCTACAGATAATGGTGCTATTTCAAGGTCTCAATATGAACATCTTTTGTCTCTCTTCAAGGCTTACAATCATCCTCTGCACATTGCAATTATGTGGTAATTGCAGCAGGTTCAGGCTCTCAAAGTCAAGGTAACATTGGTAGTTTGTCACATTGGATCTTAGATTCATGTGCAACTGACCATATAACTTTTTCTCTTAAAATAATGTTTGAAGTAAAACCTGCTATGAAACTTTTTGTTAGTTTGCCTAATGGTGCTTCAGTGCAGGTCACACATGTTGGTAAAGTCAGAATCAACCAAGATATTGTGTTGCATAATGTTTTTTGCATTCCCTCTTTCACTTATAATTTGATATCTGTTAAGAAATTGATTTCTGACAGTCAATTATCTGTTGTTTTTGGTCCTAATTTTGCCATTGTGCAGGAACACAAGACTTTGAGGAGGATTGGTTTATCAAAAAAATGGCTTATACATCTTGAAATCTACTCCTAAAATCTTGTTATGCAATCTAGTTTGTCCCATGAGATCTATAACAATTTTTCTGATTCGTTACTGTGGCATTTTAGACTAGGACATCCTTCATTGCAGAGGTTAAAATCCTTGCAGGCAATAGATTCTAGAATAAAGCTCCCTGCTCATGATTGTGTAACATGACCTTTGGCCAAACAGAAAAGGCCTAGTTTTCCTATTAGTAGTTCAGTTACTCAAAACTGTTTTGATCTTGTTCATGTTGATATTTGAGGTCCATATAGAACTCCTACAATAAATGGTGAATCTTATTTCCTTTCTATATACACATGGATTTTCATGATGAAAGTCAAATCAGAAACTAATGATCTTTTGCAAAGCTTTTTTGCAACCTTGTTCAAACACAGTTTGATACGTGCATCAAGATCATTAGGTCTGATCATGGTGCTGAGTTTAATATGATCAATTTCTATAAGAAAAAAAAAGCATAGTGCATAAAAAATCTTGTGTTAGAACTCCTGAACAAAATGGCCTCATTGAAAGAAAATATCAACACATTTTGAATGTTGCTAGATCACTGAGAATTCAGTCTAGTGTGCATGTTCAATATTAGGGATATTGTGTCCAACATGCAGTTTATTTGATTAATATGATCCCCACACCTCTTCTCAATGGTAAAACTCGTTTTTCTGTCATTCATGGAATAGATCTTAACTTTGAAACACTCAAAGTTTGTGTATGTTTGTGTTTTGTGTCAACCACTGCCCAGGCAGAGGCAAGTTTGAAAACAAAAGTACAAAATCTGTCTTCTTAGGTTATGAACAACATATGAAAGGGTACAGAGCTATGAATATACACACTAGATCCATCTCTATATCTACAAATGTTATTTTCCATGAACAAACATTTCCCTTTTGCAATGATGCAGCCTTATCTACTACAGAGGATCCATGTTTACATGTTCCTCTAATGGATCCTACTAATAGTGGTCCTTATCATCTTTCAGACATTCTTTCTAATTCCTCTTCTGATAATTCTCAGGTCCCACAAATAGATACTAGTAGCACTGAAACAATAGGAAGGCCTATCAGAACAAGGCATTTGCCTTCTTACTTGAATGATTATGTATGCCCTACTAATACAAAAAGGAAGTCACCTCATACAATTGATTCTGTCATGTCTTATAACAACTTGTCCACCAGTTATCAGGGCTTCATTGCCAATATACATGGAGATTTAGAACCAACGACTTATACAGATGAGATCCAAGAAGGCAAGATGCCATGAGTTTGGAATTACAAGCTCTGGAGAATACCAACACTTGGACTCTAGTTCCACTACCAAAATGGATCAAACCAATAGGGTGCAATTGGGCCTATAGAATAAAGAGGAAAGCAGATGGATCAGTAGAAAGATTTAAAGCACGATTAGTGGCAAAAGGCTTCACTCAGACAAAAGGAAGTGATTTCTTAGAAACTTTTTCACCAGTAGCAAAGCAAACCACCATCAGGCTGTTCATGGCCTTAGCAGCACAGAAGGGATGTCATTTACATCAGTTGGATGTCAATAATGCATTCCTACATGGGGATCTTGATGAAGATGTATATATGAGAGCACCTCCAGGACTACAAAAAATGGCATGGTTTGCAAGCTCAATAGGTCCCTTTATGGTCTAAGGCAAGCCGGCAGGCAATGGAATGCCAAGCTCACACAGAAGTTACTTGATCATGGATACACACAATCTCCTAATGATCATAGTTTGTTCACCAAAGGATCAGGAAGCACTTTTATGGTCCTTCTGGTTTATGTTGATGACATAATAGTTGGAAGCCTTAACATGGCACAAATTCAGTCCTTAAAAGATCTTCTACATAAATCTTTTACCATAAAAGATCTTGGAGAATTTATGACACTTCCTAGGATTTGAAGTAGCTAGATCTAAAGAATGGATAGTTATCAATCAAAGGAAGTATTGTTTGGATCTTCTCAAAGAATTTTCTTTTCTGGATTGTAAACCAATCATGACTCCTATGGACACATCTCAAAACCTCACAGAAGTACATGCCCCTCAGTTAGATTCAAACACCAATTACAGGAAATTGGTAGGTAAACTACTCTATCTTGCAAACACAAGACCAGATATTGCCTTTCATGTACAACAACTTAGCATGTTCCTTGATCAGCCTAATGAAGCTCATTTAAAAGCTGCACATAGGCTCCTAAGGTTTCTCAAATCATCACCAGGCAAAGGTCTATTCTTTCCTAGCAATGCTCCTTTCAAACTCAAGGCATTCAGTGATGCAGATTGGGCAGGTTGCAAGAAGACAAGAAGGTCTGTTACTGGTTTTCTCATCTTTCTAGAAGATGCCCTAATCTCATGGAAATCTAAGAAACAACCAACTTTTTCCAGCAGTTCCAGTGAGGTAGAATATAGAGCTATGGCTGTTTCAGCCTGTGATTTGCAATGGATTCTGTATTTACTCAAAGATTTTCAACTCCTATACACCGAGCCAGCCCCTTTGTATTGTGACAGTCAAAGTGCCTTGGACATTGTAGAAAATCCAGTTTTCCATGAAAGGACCAAGCATATAGAGATTGAATGTCATTTTGTGAGAGAAAAGTACCAGGTCAAAGTCATCAAACCACTCATATCCACACAAAGGACCAGCCTGCTGATTTACTAACTAAACCAATGGATAAAGCCACCTTTTTCAAACTGCTACATGCATATCCTTTGAAAGATCTTTATGCCATTCAAAAAAAGCAAGTTGGAGCTTTTTTGCAAGCTTCACTTGGTCTACCATTCCAATCCAAGTGCAGCTTGAGGGGGTGTTGAAGGTATAGACAGCAGAAGCAACAACAAGTTGGAGCTTGTTTGCTCTAAGAGGCAAATCATCGAACACTTTAATTTGTCTAGTGGACCGTTGGAGTTTGTTGATTTAGTTACAGAAGCGTTTAGGAGCTAATTAGCTTATAAATAGTGGAATTAAAGAAGAGAAAAACTCTTTTGTATCATCAATTTTACTATTCTGTGATCAATAAACGAGAATTTGTGCTTCTTAGCTTTCCCGCCTATTTTACTTTTAAATTTGTTCTTGAAGCTTCATCTTCTTCGTATGAAGCTTTTTCCTGAAATCCTGTTTCAGTAATCGATAATCCTTCAAAGTTAGATTATCAACATAAACAACTTTAAATAAAGTAATTTTCATTTCTTGTCTTCTATAAAATAATCACTCAATTCGACACAATATCGTATACAATATAAAAAACAAGTTAACCAAAATTTGCTTATTGAAAAGTTGGAAATGAAATAACTCATATCTAATCATATCCAAAACACGAACCCGTATACATTATGTGATAATCATATCTAATAACTCATGTAAAATGTAAACACTATGTATGGAGTGAAGTTCATATGAAGTTATAGGGACAATACTTCATTCACAAACATTATATCAATATATATTTATAAACCCTTGTTTAAGTAAAACAATATAAAACATGGATCAATGCAAATCTCAATAATTCGTGCAGATTACGTATAAATCATAAAAACGCTTGCAATTGATACCATGAATGTTTACGAACCTAAAAAAAAGGAGGAGAATGTTTGCGAATCCGTATTTAGATATTCAAGTCTTTCCGTTTTTTCCGAAATACTACCTCCTTCCCAAATTATAAGTTGTCTTGGTTTTATGCCAGTAAATCATTTATTGCTTTATCATAATGGTAACTTTTTGGACTCTTCCGTTTGTTGTTGTTGTTCTTTTTTTGTTTTTTCGTTTTTTTTTTTTTGGAAGGTTGTTTTTTCGTTTTTGAGGACCCGACTTTTTCACTAAAAGGACAAAAGTCTCTTTTCATTCCTAGCGCCAAAAGTAAATATAAAAAGCAAAAAGTTTCATTCCCTCCAAAAAATTCTTTTGAAACTCTTGCGCATAACGTATAAATATTCTACTCTATTCGTACTCATGCAAATCTTGTAAGCATCACATACATCGATGCTTGATATTGATCACAATGTTGATATTAATGGAGAAGATGAAAATTGCCTTCGATAGACTTAAATTGTCCGTTGGGGGGAGAAGAACTTGAAGGGAATGATATAGGCTTAAATTATCCGGGGGATGAAGAAGGTCTTGGGGAGGAGGATAATTGGGAGTGGGATAATGTTGAAGATGAAGGTTAAGCATTCTCTTTTCTTGAAGTATATGTATCTTTGATGAGTTCTTGTTAGGGGTGAACATGTTCCGGTTCGGTCGGTTTTTTCCGTTTTTAAAACCGAACCATTTTATACGGTTTCCAATTTTCGAAACCAAACTAGAATGGTTTTCAGACGTAAACCATTTGTTCGGTCCGGTTTGGTTTAGCTTGATCCGGTTTTTTACGGTTTTCTTTAACAATTAAAATTATTGATAGGAAATCACAAATTGCCTCGTAACAACAAATGATAATATATGTAATACATTAGTACTATTATGTTAGTAAATCCAATTAATGAGATGATTTAATAAATGATTTATATTTAACTAACATCTACCCATGAAAATCTTAAAGTTCGAAAAACCAATCATACTTCAACACCATCCAACACAACGAACTCGACACCTACAATTGAATTCTCAAGTTTGGGACAAACAAGATAATGAAAAAGATATCTCTTACCCATTTCAATTCATCAATGATCGAATCATCAAATTCAAAAAATACTAATAATGAACTAATCATTACATTATTGAATATCATGTATAAATCTCAAAATCCATTAGACAAAATAATATTTTGAGTATGGTCAAGGAGAAAAAGGAATGCATTTGTTCCATAAGTAAGCGAGAAATAAATTAAAGATGGTTAACTTTCACACATTTCAAACGAAAAAAAACATGTGATATAGTTTTAGACTTCATTTAGTTAGAACATATTCGTCATTTTATTTTCTCCAAAACACCAACTCTGATTTTAATTATCTCAACAATGTTATTGTCCAACATAATCTAATTATAATCAAATAAAAGACAAACTTATATAAAACTAATGTCAATAATGCATTTATTTATATAAGATGTCAAACCTAACAAATGAACAAATCGGAAAATGTCCATGATGAAGTTCATCAACATCATTAGAAGAAGTAAGTCATACAAATAAGCATTTTTTTTGAAAGGCAAATAAGCATTCACATATTTCAAATATTGGTGCTGAGGAAGTAGAAAGAGAAGAAAGAGCTAGCGGTGGTGAGTTGTGAACTAACATGTACTCGAGATTCTCTTAAATGATTGGAAATTAAAGACAAGTCTGTAAAATGATCAACAAAATATGAATCTTTAGGATATGAGATTAGTAATTGATCATTAATACATTACAAATACAAAGTTTAAACATGTTGAGTTGGACTGAAAAAAACACATTGGTGTTTTAAAGTATTAATAGATGTAGGGATGTGTGTATGTATGTATGTATGTATAGATACATATAAAATCCGGTTTGGTCCGGTTTTAAATAGTTTTTGTTTTTTTTTTAAAATTGGAACCAAATTGTTTTTCACGGTTTTGTTTTTACAATACAAAAACCGATAAAAAAACCATAGTTTATACGTTTCCGGTTTGATTCGATTTGATTCGGCCGGTTGGTTTGGTTTTCGATTTTTTTGTTCACCCCTAGTTCTTGTTTTATGTGTTGCATTTTTTGTAGTATACCGTAAAAAATAAACATGAAGTTAAGGAGAAGGGGTAGATTAGAAAAAAATAGCATTAATGATTACATTGGAATGTAAAAACGACTTATATTATGGGACGTTAAGAAATAGGCAAAACGACTTATAATTTAGAACATAGATGGTATAGATTGCAGTATATCATGTTAGTGAGCTGGAAAGGTATTATTACAGATCAAGTATGCTAATAACCGTCGACGAGTTTGAAAGCAACCACTTAAATAGTTGCCTTTTTTATTATGAATAATATACTTTTGTGTGGGCTGGTAAGCATACACATCTATTATATTTGTAACTTTGAAGTGGGTTAAGGATTCATTATAAATTACAATTATCGATAGTTATTGGCAATCTAGTCAACTTTGTAATTTATTTATGTTATGTGATATCTTGTCATGGATTTAAAGTTAATAGGGAAACTTGAATAAATATTCTCAAAAAGTAAGTGTTTGGAAAAAATATGTTCGAAAAGTAGCTATTTAGAAAATATGTTTGCAGGGCCGCATTCCGTATTCGCGATGCATGGAGCATTCGCGACGCATGCGTGTTGCATTCGTCGCGAATGCAGCCCTACAATCATATTTTCTAAATAATTACTTTTCGAGCATATTTATTCAAGTTTCCCGTGACGAAACGATAGATCATTTCGATTTAACATTTGATCACTTCTCATTAATACGTGTTTCTCTTTTTAAAAAAGAAAAAAAAAACAATACTTTTCTTTCTTTTTTGAGGAGTATGTTACTTTTCTCAACTTATTGTTTTCCAAACATTTCAATCTCAGCAAAGCTCAGTGAAGAAGCTATTGAGAAAAAGAACGTACAAAATGATACTGAAATTGTAGGAAAAACAATAGTCTGTTTTTTTCGTATTTAGTAATCTGTTTTTATTGTTTATAGAAACTTTCCAAAATAGTAGGCAAAATTGAATAACAAAAACGAATAAACACTTTGCAGGAAATTTTATTCATATACATATGCATAAAACAAACATATATGCACATAGAAACGAATGACTGAAAGCAATAGTAAATGCGAAAACTTATTGGTGATTGAGGCGCGTAGAACGATGTCCTTAAGATTTTATTGCCCCGATTATATGCCCACGGATAATGGCAAAAGTCTCCCAAGATACAACAATCAATACCTTTCCGGATTCTGACACTTGAATGAGGAAACTCGGCGAACTGATATGGCCTCGTTATCTCGTAACTTGAATGATGAATGCTGAAAATATTTGTGCAGAGTTTGGCTTTGAAAAATGAATTTTTCTGTCTCTCTTTTCATTCAGAATAGTTTCTTTTATAGGCATAAAAAGTGTAGAGTAGCACCCTTTGAAAATTGGAAGTTTAGGGAAGTTATTGGTTGAATTGATGCCTATTTTCGAACATGCACTTCCTGTTGGCCGAACTGATGCTTTTCTGTTGCTTCAGTTCGGTCAGAACTTCGAACAAGTTCGTTTCAGTTTGATTCTGAAATCCACACGTTGAGCTGGCCCAAAAAATTAATACTTGAGTCGAGCCAAGCCACAAGCCCAAGCCCGAACCGAGCCGAGCCGAGCCGAGCCGGCCGGACGGCGGCGGCGGCGCGCGCGTGTGAACCAACAAGCATCTACGTCCTCCTTCCTTCACAAAATTCTCTTGCCCCTCAGGGCTTACCTCTAAGTGCCACACTACTTCTTAAGTAGTGATTCCACTTGAGTCTCATTACCTGTGTGGGACAAATGAATACATATTATTCATTAACACTCCACATATTTTACTCTACCTTTAGGCATTAATTTCTCATTCACCCGATATCGGAATCGAGTGATTCAAAAGCCTAACATCAACTACTATCTTAGTAGTTTCCAAAACTGTTTTTAGCTTCCGGAAATTCATTCCGTAACAATATCAAAATCGAGTCTAAAGTGGACTGTTCGCCATTTGTTCCAAAACTCAATTTTAGCTAAAAACTCCAACAATCCCCCACATGAATGAAAATTAATGCATATGCTATGCAGACTCTATAGAGATAACAAACGGAGCTCTATTGCATCGGGCGAGGTGGTTTGCTGCCTTGAACCTTCCCTAGTAGAATACCATCGGACATACTCGGTTAAGCAGTGAACTAGGTCTTGAACTGCTCAGGCTTTGGTGCATGCCTAGACAATGATATCAACATAATAGACCCCCTGGCCTTCTCGAAGTTCTCATGGTTGTGTCCATTTTGGCCCTGGAACACCTTGGTTTCAGAAAGTGTGTTAGAGAATTCAGCCCTCAAATTCTCATAAAGCGGCCCCACTTCCACTTACATAGGTGACATCCTATAAAGAGTACTCTGCAATACTCCACTTGGCTTTACCAAGATATAAGAATCATTAAAAGCTTTATGCTTAACCTGAACCCTTCAGCAGACAACACTTTTGTTCTAACAAAATGGGTAAGTGCCAACTGTCCCTCATAACTTAGTTGTCCCTTTTGAACCATGATCTTGGGTTCTCCAGTCACTATGGTTGGGTTACCATTATAAGGGAACATGCGTAATAGGCTTAAGTCCCATTCCATTTGTCAAGATTGACATCTGATCTCTAGATAAACCTTTTGTCAGCGGATCCGCAAGATTCTCCTTTGATTTTATATAATCAATGGAAATCACGCCATTAGAGATCAATTGCTTAATGGTATTATGTATACAACGTATATGTCGTGACTTACCATTATACATACAACTTTGTGCACGTCCTATAGCAGACATACTATCACAATGTATGCCAATAGGAGGAATTGGCTTTGGCCAACAAGGAATATCTTCTAAGAAATTCCTAAGCCACTCTGCCTCTTCTCCAGCTTTATCCAATGCAATAAACTCAGATTCCATAGTGGATCGAGCTATGCATGTTTGTTTTGTTGATTTCCAAGACACTGCACCACCACCAATAGTGAATACATATCCACTGGTGGATTTTGAATCCTTACAGTCAGATATCCAGTTAGCATCACAGTATCCTTCCAAAACTGTTGGATATCTTGTATACCATATTCCGAGGTCCATTGTAACTTTCAAATACCTTAACATCCTGTCAAGGGCTACCCAATGATCCTCACTTGGATTACTCGTAAACCTACTTAATTTATTCACTGCACAAGCCAAGTCTGGTCTAGTACAATTTGTAATGTACATCAGACATCCAATCACTTGAGTATTCCAATTGCCTCACAGGCTCGCCTCTATTCTTGACTAAGTGTTTACTTATGTCAATTGGAGTTTTCACAGAACTCTTGTCAAAAGCATTAAACCTTTTAAGAACAGACTCTACATAATGAGCATGTGACAACATCAGTCCATAGACGTTTTTGAGATTTTAATTCAAAGAATAACATCAGCAACTCCCATATCCTTCATCTCGAAGTTTTTAGTCAACATTCTTTTAGTGTTCACAATTATATCATGATCACTACCCATGATTAGCATGTCGTACACATACAAACATACTATCACGTAGGCTTTAGGGGTTGTCTTTATGTAGACACACTTATCACATTCATTGATTCTAAAGCCATTTGCCATCATAGTTTGGTCAAATTTCAAATGCCATTGTTTTGGTGCTTGCTTCAGCCCATACAGTGATTTCACAAGTTTGCACACTTTCTTTTCTTGACCTAGAACCACAAACCCTTCAGGTTGTTCCATATAAATTTCTTCCTCCAACTCACCATTTAAGAAAGATGTTTTAACATCCATTTGATGGATTTCTAAGTTAAACAGCGCAGCAATGGCAATCAGGATATGTATAGACGTTATCCTCGTAACTGGTGAGTATGTGTCAAAGAAATCTTGGCCTTCCTTTTGTCTGTATCCTTTGGCTACTAACCTAGCCTTATATTTGTCAATAGATCCATCAACTTTCATTTTCTTCTTGAAAATCCACTTACATCCAAGTGGTTTATCTCCCGGTGGAAGATTAACCAACTCCCAAGTATGATTTTGCATAATGGATTCTATTTCACTGTTAATAGCCTCTTTCCAGAACGGTGCTTCTGGAGTGGACATAGCCTCAACAAATGTCCTGAAGGATGTAGTTTCTTTGCGCAACGGATGGATCACGATTTACAAATTACAATACATAAATAAATGATCTAAATTCCTACAAGGGGGTTTAGTATGTCTTACCAATAGCAGGAAGAGAAGCCAAGATCTTCCAATGTATTCTCCAAACGGTGGTTGGTGGATACCAATTCTTGGTACTAGAACCTCATTGATATGTCCACCAGAAACCCAAGACAAGAAACAAGTTTTTCTCTCTATTTTTGTGTGTGTATGTCGAAAAATCTTCTCACATATGTCTTGGAAGAACTCTCTTTATATAGGAGAGTAAATCCATGTCCTCCAAGTTTCTAATTAATTAAATAAATAATTAAAAATAAATCACAATAAAAGATAATTCCATTTATAAAAGATTGTGATTAATCAATCAATCATTTACAAATCAATTATCTTTTATTAATTAATTATTTAACTAGTAAATAATTAATCACACAAGAAAATCAATTCATACACTTTATGACATGGGAGGCGCCACACCTAGGGTTTTAGGCCCACAAAAAATGTCTTTTTTGTGTATTATATTATTTAGCCCAACTAAATAATATTTCGCATATCAATTAATTGGTCCAGCCAATTAATTATCACCGAGGCCCAATAACAGGAAAAATACCCGAATTACAGGAGCCACATTGGGGACCATGGACCTATAACCAGTAGCTCCAATAATTAAGTAAAATATTCATCGAACAGAATATTCATACTTAAATTATTAATTCCGGGTTACGCCATCATAAACCCGAAACTGAACTCTACCAATTATAGATATAAACTTACACTCAACCCTATGAGTAAATAAGCGTCCACTGATATAATCACTACATACGGACTAACCCTCCATTGACTGTCCATTCTGAGTGGGAAGTCTCCGTGAACCCGACTCAGAATATCTTATCCTTATTTACCATTAACCCCCTAGTGATCAGTTAGTTTACATATCGACTAGTAGCTAATTAGTCTAATATGAACTGGGCCCATCGATCATTTTCTTAGGGCTAACAAATAAGGGGACTGTCTCTCTACTTCCCGCAGGAAGGAATGGATTTCATGTCTGTGAAAACCAGAACTACTCACTCATCAGGGAATAGTGCCAACGAGAAGTGACTTGGATCACATATCAAAGTGATCCGTAACTAACACATCAAACACTACCCCGAGACAAGCATCATTAGTGATTGTTAACGGTGAATTTTATGGTTTTTATCGCTTTATTCCGTAACAATATTCTTCGTATTTATTACAAAGAAGGAGTTTAATTGAAATATTGAGGGGTTGTGTATGAAAAGGATTAAAATGCAAATTCGAGCTATTTATGTGGTTTATTAGTCATTTTCTATATATATATATATATATATATTTCTACAGTTTGCATGTTTTTACCCCCTTGTAGATATACATTTTCGAGCTAAAAAGAGGATTAAAAGTGGTGCATCGGATTTATATGATGGAGAAGAGATAAAGATGAGAAAATCAAGATTTGATCGAAACTGAACTAGCGTCCAAGTCCCGTCCGCTGGACGGGCGTCCACTATGTCAGACGGGCGTCCAGGAGGAGATATTTGATTCAGAGTCTTGAAAATTTCAGCAGACGAGCGTCCATTTTTGCATAGGACGGACGTCCAAGAAGACTCGGCCCGACTCGATGAATTTTGTGAAGACTGGACGGGCGTCTACCTTGTTGGACGGGCGTCCAATCGCCGACTTAACCCTAGCCGCCTCAAAATCTTATAAATACCAGCGCATATCAAACCCTAAGGGGCATCATACGCATTATTCATTCATTCAAAACCCTAGCAGCCGCATATCCAAAAGAGCAAACTCAAAGATGAACTCTTCCATCCCAACAATCATGATCACCAATATGATTGTTGGCTAAGCAATTCGCGGTGGGACAACGGAGGAAACCAATCAACAACTACACCAACTAGAGGATTTTGAGCTATATCTTTAGTGAGTTAAATTTACTGTTTTTCATCAATTGAATGTTGTGATTAATTGTTTATGTTTTATTGAATCGAGAGATTGATGAAACTACCGTTCTAATTGAATTTATATGAGAATATTATTCAAGTTGTGATTTCTTTCAATTGATGCAATTAATTGTGATTCAAGAGATTGTTTATGATTAATTGAGTAGAGTATTAGAGACAATCTCATGATCGTGTTATGTATGTTAGTTTAGTTTGGCTTGAGAAAGAAAACGAAACCCTAGAAATTGATTAAAGAGATTTAGTCGAATTCGTGATTTGATCATTACTAAAAATCGTACCTTTAGCTCATAATCTAGTTGGGGTTGGTTGGTTGATTGGTGGATTCTAGTTGCCTTGCCGTTCTTTTAATTCTTGATAAACCAATTCGTTCGTATCAATTGTGATTGCTACGATTAGTTATTTTAAGAACTTTAGTTGTTTACCGCTTTTTCTGCATATTTCTGTTTCCAGCACGTCACCGGACGCCCGTCCACCCTCAGTGAACGGCCGTCCAGTGTTGATTTTTTTTTTTCGTTTTCTGCATATTTTAGTCACTGTTCTTCGTTTCTATTTTACAATTAATATAAACCTCAGTTTTAGATAATTTGTGACATAATCGATATAATAACTGCACCTTAATCCGATAAACATTCGATTCCCTTAGGACGACCCGTTAACACCCTTTACTACAAGCCTTATACTTGGGGTGTTTCGGTTTATAAATTTAAAACTAGTTTTTACCGAACAGTGATCACCTCAGGATTAAGGTCAATCCATATATGATCATCTAATGATTTAATAAGATTTCCTGATTACGGAATTATATCAAGAAATACAGATTAAATCGGTCCAGTCCTATATGAATGCCATCATATATAAATGCCCCACTTGGGTACCCTCTACCGACAGTCCGGATAAGACTATCACACCCTAAGGTGTTCTGGGCACATTATTGGTGTTTTAATCATGAGACCCTAAACTCTGATTAAGTTCACCACGGACTAACAGTTCAAGTATATCACCACTAACTCAATCCTTACATGCATGCCATACACTGAGTTAAGTGGTTACATACTGATATACTTAGGGTTTGCAGTAGTGTATACTTTATAAGCACATAGCAAATAATAAGATGAATAAAAAAATCTGTCATTATTAGATAAAAAAACAATTACATAAATTGTTTTTCGGGCACTACATCTAACACTCTTTTACTTGCACGAATGACAAGTAATAATTGTTTTAGAGAACACTCTATCTTTATTACAGCAAGAACTACATCTCCCACTTGCTCTAAAGCAAATGACTTATCCCTAATACCCATGTTTTCCAATTGCCTCGAAAAGACTTCTATGGAAAGCGTCTTTGTGAACGGATAGCAAGGTTGTCTGCTGCGGGGATTTTCGTGACGGAAATGTCTCCTCGTTGAGCAATCTCTCTGATCAGATGGTATTTCCTCTCTATATGCTTTGACTTCTGGTGACTCCGGGGTTCTTTGGAATTCGACACAGCCCCATTGTTGTCACAGTAGAGACGTATCGGATGTTTTGGATTTGGGATTAATCCTAAATCTCCCAGGAACTTCTTGAGCCATACCGCTTCCTTAGCTGCCTCAGAGGCAGCTATGTATTTGGCTTCCATAGTCGAGTCGGTTGTGCTGGACTGCTTGACGCTCCTCCAGACTACTACTCCGCCTCCCAGAGTAAACACTGAGCCTGATGTCGATTTACGATCATCCTTATCTGACTGGAAGTCAGAATCAGTGTACCCTGCTATATCCAGGTTCGCACCCGAATATACAAGCATATAATTCCTCGTTCTCTTATAGTATTTACATGAACGTCAAGAATGTCTGATTTATGAACCAGAAACCGATAGGCACTACTATATTCACGTAGACAATAAAGATGCAATCAATTATTTTAGGCCCAATTTTTACATGTTTAGGTTTTGGTATTTCTACATTTGCTAAACACCCCCACACTTTTAGAATTTTGTAGTTAGGTTTGTGACCCTTCCACAATTCAAAAGGTGTCTCATCCCTTTTCTTGGATGGTATACGATTCAAGATGAAGTTCGCCGAGAGGATCGCCTCCCCCTCACATGTTCTGGGTTAAAACCCGAACTAATCAACATAGCATTCATCATTTCCTTAAGTGTTCTATTTTTATGTTTAGCAACACCATTGGATTGTGGTGAATATGGTGCAGTCGTTTGATGAATAATTCCGAATTCTGAACAAAATTCATCAAAAGGTGCATCATATTCTCCACCTCTATCACTACGAATCACTTTGACCCGTTTGCTAAGTTGATTCTCAACTTCATTCTTGTAATGCTTAAAAGCATCAAGAGCCTCATCTTTACTACGCAATAAATACACATAACAATATTTTGTGCTATCGTCGATAAAAGTCAAAAAGTATTTTTTACCGCCTCTGGTTTGCATAAATTTTAAATCACAAATATCCGTGTGAATTAAATCTAAAGGTTCGTTAAAACGTTCAACACTTGGAAACGGTAACTTTGTCATTTTCGCTTCAATACACGTATGGCATTTTTTATCATCAAATTGTAGTTTAGGCAACAATTCCAAATTCATTAATTTACGAACAGAATTATAATTTGCGTGTCCTAATCTACAATGCCATAAAGATGAAGACTCAACCAAATAAGAAGAAGTAGATGCTTTATCATTACCATTAGAAATAAAGTTTGCAGTTTTTGGCACTACGGCCTTAGGTACAACAACCATAATGTTTAATTTAAACATGCCATCAACCATATAGCCCTTTCCCACAAATTATCCATTTTTACATGAAGAAAATTTGCCAGATTCAAAGGAAAGTTTAAAACCATTGCTAACAAGTAATGCACCGGACACCAAATTTTTTCGAATGTCAGGCACGTGCAATACATTATTCAGAGTCAAAAGTTTGCCTGAAGTCATTTTCAAGACAACTTTTCCTTGGCCTTCAACTTTAGAAGTGGCTGAATTTCCCATGAATAATTTTTCCCCTTCAACTACTTGATAGTCGGAAAACATGGCTTTTATAGCACAAACATGGCGCGTAGCCCCTGTGTCTACGAACCATTCTCGGGGATTTCCAACCATGTTGCATTCTGACACCACCATTGTCAATGGACTGGTTGAATTCAATGCTCCTTCCATTTCTGTTTCACAAACAGAAGATCAACAATCAAGTTCGTAACACAAACTTTTAATTTTAACAATAGTGTCTTCAAACGGAATTTAAAAAATTCACGAACACTTTTAACAAATAATACAAACGGATTTGTAATCTACAACACCTAAGAAACAACTTTTATTCTTTGAGGTTTCAGAAAAAATGTAGTAATTACAAAGTATTTTGGGCGTGAAAACTATGTAATTTGTTGTGCCAATTTTCTGAAAAAGTGTAAAAAACGTTTCTGTTACTACAAACTTTTGCGATGTTAATTTTTCAGAATTGCAGATGCAATTAAGTGTTCAAACGTGTACAGAAGAACATTCAAATTTTAACAGATTACACACGAATCAAAGTTTTCACACCGGAAGCAAAAATAAAGTCTTAAGATTGTAGGAAAAACAATAGTCTGTTTTTTCGTTTATAGTAATCTGTTTTTATTGTTTATAGAAACTTTCCAAAAGAGTAGGCAAAATTGAATAACAGAATCGAATAAACACTTTGCAGGAAATTTTATTCATACATATGCATAAAACAAACATATATGCACATAGAAACGAACGACTGAAAACAATAGTAAATGCGGAAACTTATTGGTGATTGAGGCGCGTAGAACGCTGTCCTTAAGACTTTATTGCCCCGACTATATGCCCACGGATAATGGCAACAAGTCTCCCAAGATACAACAATCAATACATTTCCGGATTCTGGCACTTGAATGAGGAAAGTCGGTGAACTGATATGGCCTCGTTATCTCTTAACTTGAATGATGAATGCTGAAAATATTTGTGCAGAGTTTTGGATTTGAAAAGTGAATTTTTCTGCCTCTCTTTTCATTCAGAATTGTTTCTTTTATAGGCATAAAAAGTGTAGAGTAGCACCCTTTGAAAATTGGAAGTTTAGGGAAGTTATTGGTTGAATTGATGCTTTTCCGTTGCTTCAGTTCGGTATGAACTTCGAACATGTTCGTTTCAGTTTGATTCTGAAATCCACATGTTGAGCTGGCCCAAAAAATTAATACTTGAGCCGAGCCACAAGCCCGAGCCGGCCGGACGGCAGCGGCACGCGCGCGTTTGAACCAACAAGCATCTACGTCCTCCCTCCTTCACAAAATTCTCTTGCCTTTTGGGGCTTACCTCTGAGTGCCACACTACTTCTTAAGTAGTGATTCCGCTTGAGTCTCATTACCTGTGTGGGACAAATGAATACACATTATTGAATAACAGAAACGAATAAACACTTTGCAAGAAATTTTATTCATACATATGCATAAAACAAACATATTTGCACATAGAAACGAACGACTGAAAGCAATAGTAAATTCGGAAACTTATTGGTGATTGAGGCGCGTAGAACGCTGTCCTTACGACTTTATTGCCCCGATTATATGCCCACGGATAATGGCAACAAGTCTCCCAAAATACAACAATCAATACCTTTCAGGATTCTGGCACTTGAATGAGGAAAGTCGGCGAAGTGATATGGCCTCGTTATCTCTTAACTTGAATGATGAATGCTGAAAATATTTGTGCAGAGTTTTGGCTTTGAAAAGTGAATTTTTCTGCCTCTCTTTTCATTCAGAATTGTTTCTTTTATAGGCATAAAAAGTGTAGAGTAGCACCCTTTGAAAATTGGAAGTTTAGGGAAGTTATTGGTTGAATTGATGCTTTTATGTTGCTTCAGTTCGGTCTGAACTTCGAACATGTTCGTTTCAGTTTGATTCTGAAATCCACACGTTGAGCTGGCCAAAAAAATTAATACTTGAGCCGAGCCACAAGCCCGAGCCGGCCGGACGGCGGCGGCGCGCGTGCGTTTGAACCAACAAGCATCTACGTCCTCCTCTCATTCACAAAATTCTCTTGTCCCTTGGGGCTTACCTTTAAGTGCCACACTACTTCTTAAGTAGTGATTCCGCTTGAGTCTCATTACCTGTGTGGGACAAATGAATATACATTATTAATTAACATTCCACACATTTTACTCTACCTTTAGACATTAATTTCTCATTCACCCGATATCAGAATTGAGTGATTAAAAAATCTAACATCAACTACTATCTTAGTAGTTTCCAAAACTGTTTTTAGCTTCCGAAAATTTATTCAGTAACAATATCAAAATCGAGTCTAAAGTGGACTATTCACCACTTGTTCCAAACTCAATTCTAGCTAAAAAAACTCCAACAGAAATTACATAAAAATTTTCCACTTGAAAAACTATGAAGAGTATATTCCTTAAAGTTTGAACTATATGTACGATAAGTATTTTATATAATAAACACTACTCAGTTCATTTTGCTCTTTCTTTCGGTGAGTTCAAAACAAAAGACCTGAATCAATGTAAGACATACAAAGACATGTTAAGATCAACCGTTTACCGTTATACTAAACCAATTGATGGTAATAAATAAGCTACTATATCTATTTATACAATCGAGAGTGTGAGAATCTCTCCCAACACCCTCTCAACTGTGGGCAATCTCTCCCAACACTTACATAATTTTTATTCAGGAGTGTGGGCAATCTGTCCCAACACCCCTCACTCAAATGCGGACAATCTCTCCCAACAGTACTTGCACAATTTTCAATGATACAACAAAATATAAAGACTCAATACATGAACCCAATATAAATATAAGATATGAAGATAATGTTAACAAGTTTTCGTAGGATGTTCCATTACCATCTCTTTTTCCGACATCTTAGTTATTTTTCACTCCAAAATTACATTATTTTTATGTAATAAGCACAAGAATGACAATCTTCAAAAAAAAAAAAAAAAAAAAAAAAAAAAAAAACCTAAGTCAAATGATATAACTTAGATGGTTTCAAATTCTTAGTAACATTGAAATAATTCAACGTTTGAATCCACTTTTCTTGAGTCTTCAATAGATGAACAGCAATTGTCTCCGGCCAAAGTTCATGTGTACATCTCGTCGGCGGCACCGGAAAATTATACATTGACCATTTCACATTATACCGATTTCTTGCTTTATGCCCATCTCTTAACCAATCTCCAAAGACTCTATCTTCAGGCCCTTCAAAATGGTTCTTCGGAATTTCGGATTCTTTAATCCATTCTACAATATCCCAAGAAACCAAATAACCCATACCCGACATGTAATGCACAAACGGATCCATACTTGGACATGGGATTACATAACCATAATATAAATCATCTCTAGGCAATGGGATCAAAGAATGTACCAAATTCTCGAGACGAAAATACGAATCGTCGTCGGCTTTCATTACATAATGATAGGGTGGATATGGTCCATCTGGGCTACTTAGTATATCCGGCAAGCTCGAGAAATAAGTGTATGTCTTGCCATTATTCATATTCTCTTTGCAATTGAGGATTATAATATCGTCGTATCGCATGATTTCGAGTGCGATTAAAACCCTTTGGTCATCTTTAGTGAGGTTGCAGAATACAAATTTCACGTCCACTTTAGCATGATTCGGAGATTGAGTACCGTATATTAGTCTCAAGAAGTGTCTTTTGTGGTAATGATCGGGAAGCGTAGGGATTCCGATGAGAATACGGATCTCTGGTGATGAAGTTGATGAATTCGAGGTTGAATTTACTAAGTTTATGTTGTGATCATTACCGGAAATTGATGAAATTGAGAAAGGGCATTTTCGGAAATTCAAGAAGCTGTCGAAACGGAGTTGGTTAATGCATGCAATGATGCAAAGGAAAAATATGAACAAGAAAGAGAATACAACGAAAGGCTTGTTATTTGATCGATTTGGCTTCATAATATCAACCTCTTCAATGGTAGTTGACATGATGAAATGGCAAAGATAATGAAGAGTTTGGGGGCAAAGATATTTGATTTATTCATATTGATTATAAGTTAAGTTTATTATAAACGTTACCTTTGCTTCAGTTTAAAGAGATTTGACGGCAATATCGTCAAACTTACTGAACCTTTTCGTGGTTGACTTTTTATTCTAACAAAAGGGCTGACATTACAAATATGCCCTCGAGAATACCCTTTATTTTTATTTTCAACATTTTAATTAATTATGAACGAAACTTTGTTTGAAAATTATAATTGATTATTAATTTATTACTGAACACTATAATGGGAATAGTGAAATTGCCCGAAAACTGTATTTGGGAGACCAACAGTGACTCTATCTTTGGATCACTGAAAAGTGTTTTCCATGGCTTAGATTTTAAGTATGGTGAATCATACGTATCTGCCATGTTCTCTACCCTTTTTCATGCACCAATTAATTAAGTACCTAAACTTTGTCTCTTTGATGTATCGTATGTAACTCTTTAAAAATAGTTCGTTTGCATTGAAGGAAGGAATTGAATGAAAGGAATTGAATTGAATAGAATGTAATGAATATCATTTTATACTGTGTTTGGTAGACTGAGGAATTGAATGAAAGTTTATTTTCTTATTCAATTCCGGTCATTCCATAGCATTTCCAATTCCATTGAAATCGAAATAAATTACATTTTTCGGTTGATAGAATGGAATGAACAAAAAAGCTTTATCAAAGCAAGTCATACGATTAGATACAGGGTACAAAGTTTAATCCACTTAATTACAGAATCCTATCTTGGGCCAATAAGGTAGACGTGTTAGAATGTTTTAGTTGGGCCTAAAATTGTGAGAGTCTAGTTTGGGCCAATATTGTAGACATGTTCGATTGTTTCTTATGTAAAGCCCAAACTTATAATTAACAACATTCATTTGAAACTTTCACTAGTAATTAAGTTTTTAATAAGATGTGTCCTATTAGCACCACATAAACACTTCAAGCACCACATTCATATATAAAAATTAAATGTATAAAATATGGTATCAAAATATTTACGTGGTGTCGATCAATAGAAAGTTTTCGTAGGTGGATTCTATTGTTTCTATTGGATTCATTAACAACATTCATGTGGTGCCCAAACTTATCATTAACAACATTCATTTGAAATTTATAAAAGGTAAATGTGAATTCTATTGGAATTACGAAGTTGTTTCGAGTATCATATTTAGATAAAAAAAAATTTGAATGTAAATTTGTTTTCATTAGAAATTTGGTAATGTCATAGAAACCACATTTCAGATCGCCCTCCGCCACATATTTTCATCGCTCAGATGATGGAACGGGTTCGAAATATTAGACTAGCTTGGAGCCTAGAGGTACAGTGATTTGTATTGATTTTGTTTTTTCGAATTTTTTATAAATGCCCGGCATTTTTAGCTATTGAATAAAACAGATCATTTCCCCCCCCCCCAAAAAAAAAAAAAAAAACAAACAAACAAACACATTTCAGTAAATCAAATCGGTTTGAAAGAAAATCAAAAACCAAAAAAGGAGTCTTTAATTCATCTAGCGGATGATTTAGCTTAAAATCAAGTTTTGGTTTGGGATTCACTTGGAGCATTTGAAGGTGATATTCCCCTACACACATTGATTGATATATGTCCATCATAAAAGTTTTGGTTTGGTTTGGTTTGGGATTCACTTGGCCATGATAAAAGTGTATAACTCATTGATTGATATCTGTCCATCATAATCTATGGTTAACAAATTATGGTGAACATGTAAGTAATGCCATGTTGTGTGGACAAAATGCATAAACCCTATCCAATGAGAATTATTGGATTTAAATTTGGCCCTTACTTCTAATAAAAATCTACCAATTGATTTCCTTCAAAGTGATGACTTAGTGATCCAAAATGAGAATCCTAAAATTCGGTGATTTAAATCCAAAAGAATTAAGCCACATATACTTAAATAAAAGAATAAAAATCTACCAAAAAAATTAATTCCTCAAAAGTAAATTTTGATGATTATAAAGTGATCAAAAAAACCATCCTAAAATTTTTCTTTATTGAATGTTACTTTATATCAATACTCCAAAAGAATTAAGCCACATATTTTAAATAAAAGAATAAAAACATAATAAACTAGAAACACCTCATTTGTTTATCATTAATAATGATGTATTAATTAACCCCGATCCATAATATTAGACATTTTAACCTTATGCATATAGATTACGAAACTCACAAATGAGATGAAAAATAGAAGTCAAAAAGAAAAAATGCCCCCTAAAAAAAATTTGCATTAAGAAATGGTGTAAACCACTATTATTTTTTTGTTAAATGGCAGTCCACTGCAAACATATGGAAATGTTCCACCATGGAGTCTATATTAAAATGATTGATACTTATTCAGCACCTTAGTCGGGCATTTCTTAATAGTTGCGCTTAGTCTTCATTGCATTAACAATAACAAATCTTATATTGAGAAGTGAGTTCAAACATTTGTCCAAACATTATTTGAAAAAGAGAAAAATATTGTTTCTAGCATGCATTCAAACATTTCTCCAAACATAGTCTTAAAAAAAATCCAAAAAAAAATTATATCAAGCAAGATCTCATTTGAAACAAGGGGGCCGGAGGGGAAATAAAACACAAAAATAGTGAAAAAAAATATGGATCAGCACAGTGGAAAATAAAATTAAAAGATACGGACAAATTCACTGTTTGTTACACAAATCCATTGTTCACTACAAGGTTTTACATTGGAATAGACAGCCAAATCTACTATTCCACTGTTTTGGTGTTTTTTTTTTTAATTTATGAAAATGACCTCGAAAAAACATCAAAAAAATATCAAATGAGATATCGGAATATAGAGGATAAAAAAAATGTGGTGAAAGATGGCGTTCAGATCAAAAGATATATTCATATAGAGGACGAAAAAAAAGAAAAATACTCGAAGAGAAGCTACTTTTTATCCCCACTTTTATTTGGAAAATTATCAAAAGATATATTCGTATAGAGGACGAAAAAAGGAACTACGTGTTATAAAAGATAATAATATGTTTATCTATTATTCAAATTGATTACAAAGATTTTCTGGTTTATCTATTGTATTGTATTCACACTGTAATCTCAACTATAAATACCTCATGATACCAGTGAAATAATACACAAGCATTTCTCCTTTCTCTTTATTACTTTATTTCTGTTCTTTCTTATATTAGTTTTATAACACGTTATCAGGACGAGACTCTACAGTTGAGGGAAACCGATGTGGAGGAATGAGATGTGATTCATTGAGGCTGATTGGAAAAACCACCTTTCGCACATCAAAATCTTTAAGGGAAGTATTTTTATATTAGTTTAATCTAATCTATATATTTTATGAATGTACGGGATAGTTTTTGCAAAATAAGAAATAACAGGTTTGATATCCAGTTTTGTTTCTTGTGCAATCTTTCTATTTTCAAAAAAAAAAAAACAAAAAAAAACAAAATTGATTGTAAAAGTGCTGCAGATGAATGTGCCGAAAGTGCAATTGGAGTTCAAACAACTATGAAAAAAAAAAGGATATTGGATCTATTTTCGATAATCACAACGACCAAAATTGTATTGGTGAGATTTTCTATCATTCATTTTTGTTGTTTTGATATATACTTTTCGGTAAATTTATAATACCAATATATGGTCTAGATATAATATTGATTTGTGCATCTTGATAATATCAATACAATGATGGATCAAGTCAATAAATTTGATATGAGCCATGAAGGCTAAGTTTTATTATGGAAACATATATATGATCACGTGAAGATGATCAATATTCGAAACGAGTATATAATGGACAAGAAATCCATATGAAAATATAAAGCTCGTAAAAGTGAATATAAAATTCACATTAACGGACATGTCGTCAGTTGACGAGGACATGTCATCAGTTGACGAAAGTGAATATGAAATTCACATATTTGAAAGTCAGACATGCCAAATACTCTTAAAAATGAACTTGAGATTCATATGGAAACATATATATGATCACGTGAAGATGATCAATATTCGAAACGAGTATATAATGGAACAGAAATCCATATGAAAATATAAAGCTCGTAAAAGTGAATATAAAATTCACATTAACGGACATGAATATAAAATTCACATTAACGGACATGTCGTTAGTTGACGAGGACATGTCGTCAGTTGACGAAAGTGAATATGAAATTCACATATTTGAACGTCAGACATGCCAAATACTCTTAAAAATGAACTTGAGATTCATAGCAAAAACGTGGAGATGTTATTCATAGAAATAACTAAGGACCTGAACTCCATTAAAAAATGTTTCCACGAGTGATCTGAAATTCAGAGATAAAAATCTACTGAATATATCAATAAAGTTATATGATTATCATTTTTATCGTAATGGTATGCCGTGGCACTACCAATTGTAAAATAGACCAGACCACACCTACCATAGGTGTGGGATATGAAAATGAAAATAAATAACCCCTATTGGTGCAAGTTCATTCCCTGAAGTGAATGCGATAAAATCTTCAAATTTTGGCCCTTTTGGTGGTGGACGTGGTCGCAGTGGAGATCGTGGTAGAGGCCGTGGTCGTGGACGCGGTCGTGAAAAATATGTTTCCTATCACAATGACAAGTTTCCTATTACAATGACAATCATAACATAGTTGAGATAAGGCCAGACCACATTAATTGAGACAAAGCCAATATTTTGGTTAATATGCCAATATGTCACAGCTCGTATTTTGGTTAATATGTCACTATGCCAAATTGAGGTTGTGGGTTTATTTATTTGATTTTGATATGCCACTAATATCACAACTTGAAGTTAGTTGGCTTCACAACTTGAAGTTAGTTGGCTTCTGTTAATCATTTTTCTCGATGATTGGCAATTCCTCTCTTTGTGGTATATAATTAGAGCTGTTAACGAGCCGAGCCGAGCCGAGCCGAGTATTGGCTGTTCGAACTCGAGCTCGTTAAGCTCATGAGCTCGTTCGAGCTCGTTCGTTTGTTAAACGAACAAAAAATTTCGTTCTAGCTCGGCTCGTTTAAAACATGAATCGTTCGAGCTCGTTCGAGCTCGGTTCGTTAGACATATTTTTTGTCTTTTGGCTCGACTTTGGCTCGAATTCGGCTCGAGTTCGGTTCGTTAGACATATATTATAAGCATATAAGCATGTTCTCGAACATTATATAAGTATGTTCGCGAACAATAAGCATGTTCGCGAACCAAGCTCGAGCTCGGCTCGTTAAGCAAACGAGCCTACAATCATGTTCGAGCTCGGCTCGTTAAGCTAAACGAACAAACGATCACGAACACTAACGAGCCGAACACGAGCTTGTTCACGAGCGGCTCTGTTCGTTTAACAGCTCTATATATAATTCCTCTAAGTTGACACAGTTTTGATGGTAATTTTTAGTTTAATAATACAATGGTGATCTTCATATACGATAGGTTGGTTTTATTTATGGGCATTAAGATGAATTCTTTCATATAAAATACTCTTAGCAATATTAAGTGAACTCGAATGTTAGCTACATTGAAAATGATATGGGTTAATGTGAAATGGTAGCTGCATTGAAAATGATATAATATGGGTTAATGTGTTATAATAATAATTATAGATCCAAACTCTTTGTTTAGGATGCTCTACACTTAGTCTATTGATAAGACTTTATTCTATTTTCAATGATCGTTTTGATTTTCGCTTATGGCTAAATAAAATGATTAAATGTGTTGAACTTAAAATGTATCTTTCGATGCCAATTTTCGTGAGCATCTTAGTTCATACACCTTTTGCATAAGAATAGATTTACACAGTTTCAATTGATATTCTCAATTTGTAGAAAATCGATTTATACTAATACAACTTTCTAATCAACGGTGAAGATTTCTTCAATATAACAATTCATTTCTATCATATTAATTCACTAAAATATTTTAGAATTTGATAGACTATTACTTAATTCTTAGAAATATTTGAACTCATTCTTATTACTTTTGAGAAGTTGAACACATTATTATATCAAATCACCTTTAATACTATGCTCTATGTAATGCATGATTTATCTATTCATAATATACGATAGAAACATGCATTTAGTCGAGAAAAGTTCTTTGCCATTTATTATGTAAGTGATCACATTTTGGTAATATAGTGTCTATTGACATATAATTTTTACCGACTTTTCAGTTATCGAGGATTCCTTGAGTTGTTCTAGTAATAGATCCCATATGAATTGCTTGTCTTAGGAATCGTGATACATTGTGTTGTTTGATTGTCAATATTATCATTTACATGATACATTGTGTTGTTTAATTGTGAATATTATTATTAATTTCAAAATCTGCTTGACTTAATCATCCTAATAAGCATTGTGAGAATTGACAAAATATCTCTAAAGGAGATAATGCTTCTCCCCAAATCGGAAAATATTAAAGAAATTTGTTGATACCCGCATAAGAGGATCTTTAACATTTAAATGTTGAATCCGTCACGGGTAATTGCAAATTTTCTAGATACCGATTGTGAAAAAGTGTTGTCCGAGAATAAGAGGAGGAAAATCCATTATATCTCGTGACAAATATGGACATATATGAACCATGAGTTCATATATTATTCATTTACATGAAACCCACGAAGGGTAGATTATGCACATTTTGCATATATCAAATATTTTCCAAGAAAGAGGGAGAAACGAACCAAAAGTTCGTTGTCTCATTCTAGTGATTTCTCTAAATATAACGTGAATTTTTTCGAACGATTCTTGAAGAATCTAAAATCACATAGTGATATATTTGTTAGGTGTGATGCCCGAAAGACAATTTTGTAATTGTTTTATTTAATAAATGAAATGATATTGTTATTCATATTTATTATTCTCATAATCACCGATGTGACAATAGTATTTACACTACAGAAAACCCTAAGTATATCGTTTATGTAATCACTTAACTCAGTGTATGGTATATACACGGGAGGATTGAGTTAGTGAAGATGTACTTAAAATACAATTAGCCCGTAGTAAAGTTAATCGAGAGTAACGGGTCTCTCCTTTAACGTGCTATTAATGCGCCCAGAACACAATAGGTGTGATTGTCTTATCCGGACTTTCGGTTAAGAGAACCTAATGGGGCATTTATATATGATAGATATATCATATAGGGTATTTGGACCGATTTGATTAGAGTTCTCGATATAATTCCGTAATCGAGAAGTCTTATCGAATCAATGGATGATCATATTTATGGATATATCTTAATCCCGAGGTGATCACGAGTCAACCGCTTGAATCGTATGAAGTTTGACTTGACGGTTAAGGATTACACCGAGTCCGTGGTCCGAATTACCCCATCTTGGCATTGTCTTGGATTGAGTGAGTAGTACGTGTTATCACAGATACGGAATCCATTCCTTCCATTTATGGAAGTAGATGACGAGTTCCTTATTTGTTAATCCTAGAAACCGATCGATCGCGCGAGTTCATATCACACCGATTGATCACCGGTGAGTTGTATGAATTAATTGATCACTAGGGGTTAATGGTAAATAAGGATAAGAGGTTCTAAAAAGGGTTAACGGTAACTTCCCGATTTAGAATGAACGATCTATGGAGGATTAATCCATATGTAATGATTATATCAATGGACGCTTATTATTATTCTCGTGAGGAGATAAATATAATCTCATAATCGGAGGAGTGCGATCACGGGATTATGGTGGCATATTCCGTGATTGATTTATCGAATATAATTATTCTATAATTATTTATTTGATTTATCGGAGCCGCCGATTATTAGTCCATGGTCCCCGACGTGCCTCCTATATAAGCATAGCTATTCTCGGACGTCGAATCCTAATAATATTAATTTAGTTCTTATTGGACTTTATTAAAACGATATGTGAATTAATTGTTTAGTGGACTATTAAATTAGTTGGGCTAAATAATTAAATATGTGGAAAATACATTTTCCATAATCTTGGCCCAATTATTGTGTTTGTGGAAATAAATCATATTGACTAGGTCAATGATGATGATTTTCGACCCCAAGCATGTTTAATGAACAAGAAATTAGTTTTCTTGTGATTAATAAGACACGTGTGCATAAAATATTTATTGGATAAATATTTATGGTAAGAAATAAAGATAAAGATTATTCTAGATTTGTTCTAGAATATTTTGGGATTATCTTTTATTTAATAGGATTATCATAATTGATTTTGTATTAATTATAAAATCCTTGGGGCTTAAGTTTTACTCTCCTATATAAAGAGAGTTCTCCCAAGCCAAAACACACTACATATTTCGACTTCACCTCTTAGAGAGGAGAAGAAAATATTTTTTCGGCCAAGGGGTATTAGGGAGAAATCTTGGAGATTTTTCCGGGTAGCATATCGGAAGGGTTCGAGTCGAGAATTCCTTCCACCGGGAGTTGCTTGGATCACACGTACGGAAGATCGTGGTGCTCTTCATGCTTTCCTTCGTTCATCCTATTGCGGTTCTTCAACTTGGATTTAGAGATCCAAGAGGTATGATCTACAACCCCCTTGTAGAATAGATCTAGTTGTTTTATTACGTGTAGTATATAGATCTAGATCCATAAATCGTTTCCGCTGCGGATGGTATTACTAACAGTGGTATCGGAGCCCTTGGTGATCTATATTTATACGTATAAAATATTAGATCTAGGAGTGGTAAAACATGTAGATTCTTTGTCCCAACTTTTTTTGGGGGCCGATGCATATGTTTATTTTTTATGCTTATGAATGTCGTGGTTGAAGAGATGGATTGGGGTTGGCTGTTTGTTTACCCGTTAGATCTATTGTAAACTCATATAAACGATGAAAATTCGTCCATCCAAAAATATATGAGTATAGGAAATTATGTAATTCTTTTTTATTGCAATTTTAATTTCCAGAAAATAGATCTGTTTAGTAGCTGTTTAGTTATTTCGTGTTTCCCGTTGATCGAACCGTTGAAACGAAGATCCCTCCGGTAAGAATCAAGATTAGAAGATGATGATCAACTCCACAAATTTTGGCGTCGATCAGAGACCGTTTCGATATCCGTTTGATGCTGCGAAGAGGCTGCTGTAACAGAAAAACGCAGGATTCACAGAAACTCTACCTGTGACTTCCTCGATTTTCTGGGAGAGTTTGGACCGTTGAAACGCAAATCCGACCGTTAAGATTGATAAAATTTGAGTTTTGGACGTACCATAAAAATTTCAGGTCGATCGGGATTCATCTCGATTCCCGATCTGCCTCAGGAAGTCCTTGATGCAGTGCAGTTAAAGTCAGATTCAGCAGCAAGTTTGGGCGTTTTACTGGAGAAAATTGGTAAGTCAAAGCACCGATCCAACCGTCCATATTGAAGTTCAAGGAGTGAAGAAAAGATCTGGAAAGTTTCGTCCCGATCCGAGTTCGTTTGTATGCCGATCGTCGAAGAGTTCGAACAGCTGCAGATTTAGTTAGAAAGTCGTAAACCCTAGTTAGGGTTTTGGTTATTTATTTTCTAATAGGTTAGATTCGGGGGTGCCAACGGTCCATCTCGGTGTTTAAATTTTCCGCATTTATTTTTTATGTGTTTGATCATAAAATAGATATAAAACCGGAATTGCCATGACATGCATCATATCATAAATCCACTCCATGCATACATGTAGAATTTTAATTTTGGTAATTAAAATAGGCATGTATACAAACTCGCGTAATTAGTTGAAATTTAATTAATACGTGGTAATTAATTAATTTAGTAACTAATTAAAGATCCGAGGACGGGTTATGAAATCGTTAAGCCTTTCGGTGTGTGTTCTCGGTGAACCGCCTTAAAGCCCAAACGAGATCACGTTTTCAATTCGTAGTGTCTACGAGATTGAATGATGGTAAAAGAACAATAAATCTTGGATAAAAACGGTTCGCCTATAGGTTGGGTGGTCAAGCGAGCTTCGCTCGACCGACTTAACCCTCCTAGTGTGATGTATGCACGGGGGTCCGGCAAGACTAAGCTACCTTTGGAGAGCGAGAGGGTGATTCCTTCTTATCTCAATGAGGCCGTCTTGACCCGATTTCGTCCATTGTCACATATGTTCCAACGAATAGGACGGGTAGGCTTGCCTACGTTACCGACACCATTCGGAATCCTTGATTTGATGTGCTTTTATGTTAACATCAAAAAGACGTGGTTAGTTAACCCACAACCACTTCCAAAATATTGAGTGGGAGCGGGGGAGGCGACAACGGCCAACCCCACGGCCTCTACTATAGATACAAGTAAGTGAGAGAAGGGTGACGCCTCGAGGCGCTTTGATTTCGTCCCCTAAGGATGGTGTTCACCCCTATCAACATTCATGGCTTGGTCTCCGAAAGGATAGGATTTACGGGTACTCGTCGGGTCACCGACCTATCCTAAGACGGCATACTCGGGGCGTACCTAAGAGATCCGATATAGTAGGTCACACTCATCATGGGTATTTTTTGATAATATCTAGGCTAAAAAAGGAAGGTAGTCAATGAATAAAGGGATGTTCGATTCTCGTGGGATGTACGATTCTCACAAGTTATTCATTGATGAGATTGTCTCGATTTAACCGTCATCTCTTTGACCTACCCCGAGGCGGCAGCGAGATGCGAGGTTAAAACCTTGGAATGGTAGAGTAGACTTAATTTTTAGTCTACAATTCCTAAAATAAAATAATATAGTAGTGTTAAACTTGAATTAATATATGTCATTTTATTTACGATTATATCCCTTACTAAATTGCTTAAAATTTATAATTGACTAGTATTGACTTCGTTAAAAAGTGGAAAGTAACTAGGACGTTGAACTAGTTAATCGATAATGCAATTATTTTTCGAAAGAGATATTTTCTCTTAAGCCTTTTAAAAACCAGAGTGACATATAGGTATCTCACTAGTGTCATTCGGACTAAGAAATTCTTTTAGTGAATTTTGAGTGTGTAGGAAATACACGTGCAATTTTCTAATTGAAAAATCGGAAAATCATGAAGTGTTACTAGTTGGACGATATTTGGAATCGATGAACTAGTGGGAGCTTTATGATTTGTTGTTTTTCTAGAACATTAGAAAAGTGTAACTGACTACACACGTAACCGTTCTAATTGAAAAACCGGAAAGTCATGAAATGTTGCTAGTTAGACGATATTTGGAATCGATGAACTAGTGGGAGTTTTATGATTTGGAAACATTAGAGCTGTGTAAGTGTTTACACGAGAGATTTTCAAATTGAAAAATTGGAAAATCATAAAATAAAGCATTCTTTGGTTAGACGGTATTTGGAACCGATAAACTAGTGGGAGCTTTAATGCTATGATTTGTTGTTTTTTACGGTATATTAGAAAATCCGAGAAGTCTCGACGAGTAACACTCGAAATAGACATCCCACGGTTCAAGAGTAGTGTCTACTCAAACGAACCGGCGGTTCAAGAGCTCGTTTCCATTCATTGAAAGTCAAGAATGGGAGAATATGTCTAAAAGTGTTAGTCACCTAAAGCGAGAAAATTTTAAATTTGAACCGAAAATTAATTAAGCGAAAATCATAGGATAAGGACGGTGATTTTGGATCACCAACCTATGAATTCTTGGTGATTTTCTCGAGCTAAGTTCTTTGGAAGAACAAGGCAGCAGTGCATTTAACGATTAAAAGAGTAAACAACGGGCAGTTAATTTTAGCTAGAATAGTGGGAGTGATATGAGGAAATGAATCTCGGATTCAATCCTTGGATATCGCAGAAGATTTATTTTTATGTTTAAGATTCGTTGGAACGAATGGATTTACCTTCTATTCGATAATTTGTTTGTCGTATAGAAAGTGAATATACCATTTGTAGTACGAATCCAAGACTCGGACTTTTGTTTGATAAAGTCAAAACCACTTACAACCGCTGAAATATGTATATAAAACACATCTTAAGAACTATTAAAAGCAATTGGTTTCTATATTTAGATAAACGCTTCTTCATATTCCATAGTTAGTGCATTGTCCCTAAAAGACAAGACACGAAGGCGGCTCGGGGTGATTCCTTTCTCCCGGTCGGTTATATTGTCTCAAAGGTTCAATGACTAAGTTTCCTTTCAATCGGGAAAGGATAATGGATATAAAGAAGTAACATAGCTTGTTCATGACGACCTTCGGGGTCGATGAAAGATACGAGCTAGCGGGAGCTTAAGTAGTGACTTCTTGTCGATAACTATTCAAAAACTCCGGCAAGTTTATCCAAAATATTTTGAGGTTTTCTCTGTTTTCAACGAGAGATGGAGTATTCTATACTCATAAATGGCCCATCACGTAGTCCTGGGACCGATGCTCGGTACGCCTCATAGTGAAATGTTTTCACTAAGAAAGAAACCATTGAATTGCCTTTACATAGTTGTAGATGTGCCACGATACACTTTGCTTAACTCAATAAAGATATTGGAAGTGAAATAACGGTTTACATTGAAGTGTAGAACCGAGAAGTCTACCTAGAATATGCTTTGGAATTAACGGATAATGAGTGGATTCGGTTCACCCAAATTCCGTCAATATAAGCATTTAGCACATGATGCTTGATGGTTTGTTTGGGAATTTCGCGAACACGTTCGGTCGGTGACCAATCGTTCTATATCTTGTAGCATTGAGAAAAAGGTTTGTTATAAGATTCTTGAAATCGGGAAGGGACGGTTATCTTGTTGCGTCCTTTCGATAGAGTCATGAACGGTAAAACCTTAAACCTTGCGGTACGTTTACTCAAGGTAGTTACTAAGCGATTAAAATCGAGACCACATCCAACATCGGTTGTTGGTGATAACACTAAATACTACTAAACTAGATCAGAATTTCGATCCACCCAGAATGTAGTGGGAGTATGGTTTACCCATTACCCATTACGGGTTCGGCGAACTTTGTAGTCTGAGGATCGATTGATGACCTGTGGCTCTTTTGTGAGCAGTATAGGATTATGATAATAGAGGTTGGTTTAATAGCCATAGCTCGGCTCGTTAAGCTAAACGAACAAACGATCACGAACACTAACGAGCCGAACACGAGCTTGTTCACGAGCGGCTCTGTTCGTTTAACAGCTCTATATATAATTCCTCTAAGTTGACACAGTTTTGATGGTAATTTTTAGTTTAATAATACAATGGTGATCTTCATATACGATAGGTTGGTTTTATTTATGGGCATTAAGATGAATTCTTCTTAGCAATATTAAGTGAACTCGAATGTTAGCTACATTGAAAATGATATGGGTTAATGTGAAATGGTAGCTGCATTGAAAATGATATAATATGGGTTAATGTGTTATAATAATAATTATAGATCCAAACTCTTTGTTTAGGATGCTCTACACTTAGTCTATTGATAAGACTTTATTCTATTTTCAATGATCGTTTTGATTTTCGCTTATGGCTAAATAAAATGATTAAATGTGTTGAACTTAAAATGTATCTTTCGATGCCAATTTTCGTGAGCATCTTAGTTCATACACCTTTTGCATAAGAATAGATTTACACAGTTTCAATTGATATTCTCAATTTGTAGAAAATCGATTTATACTAATACAACTTTCTAATCAACGGTGAAGATTTCTTCAATATAACAATTCATTTCTATCATATTAATTCACTAAAATATTTTAGAATTTGATAGACTATTACTTAATTCTTAGAAATATTTGTACTCATTCTTATTACTTTTGAGAAGTTGAACACATTATTATATCAAATCACCTTTAATACTATGCTCTATGTAATGCATGATTTATCTATTCATAATATACGATAGAAACATGCATTTAGTCGAGAAAAGTTGCTGCCATTTATTATGTAAGTGATCACATTTTGGTAATATAGTGTCTATTGACATATAATTTTTACCGACTTTTCAGTTATCGAGGATTCCTTGAGTTGTTCTAGTAATAGATCCCATATGAATTGCTTGTCTTAGGAATCGTGATACATTGTGTTGTTTGATTGTCAATATTATCATTTACATGATACATTGTGTTGTTTAATTGTGAATATTATTATTAATTTCAAAATCTGCTTGACTTAATCATCCTAATAAGCATTGTGAGAATTGACAAAATATCTCTAAAGGAGATAATGCTTCTCCCCAAATCGGAAAATATTAAAGAAATTTGTTGATACCCGCATAAGAGGATCTCTAACATTTAAATGTTGAATCCGTCACGGGTAATTGCAAATTTTCTAGATACCGATTGTGAAAAAGTGTTGTCCGAGAATAAGAGGAGGAAAATCCATTATATCTCGTGACAAATATGGACATATATGAACCATGAGTTCATATATTATTCATTTACATGAAACCCACGAAGGGTAGATTATGCACATTTTGCATATATCAAATATTTTCCAAGAAAGAGGGAGAAACGAACCAAAAGTTCGTTGTCTCATTCTAGTGATTTCTCTAAATATAACGTGAATTTTTTCGAACGATTCTTGAAGAATCTAAAATCACATAGTGATATATTTGTTAGGTGTGATGCCCGAAAGACAATTTTGTAATTGTTTTATTTAATAAATGAAATGATATTGTTATTCATATTTATTATTCTCATAATCACCGATGTGACAATAGTATTTACACTACGAAAACCCTAAGTATATCGTTTATGTAATCACTTAACTCGGTGTATGGTATATACACGGGAGGATTGAGTTAGTGAAGATGTACTTAAAATACAATTAGCCCGTAGTAAAGTTAATCGAGAGTAACGGGTCTCTCCTTTAACGTGCTATTAATGCGCCCAGAACACAATAGGTGTGATTGTCTTATCCGGACTTTCGGTTAAGAGAACCTAATGGGGCATTTATATATGATAGATATATCATATAGGGGGGTGGACCGATTTGATTAGAGTTCTCGATATAATTCCGTAATCGAGAAGTCTTATCGAATCAATGGATGATCATATTTATGGATATATCTTAATCCGAGGTGATCACGATCAACCGCTTGAATCGGTATGAAGTTTGACTTGACGGTTAAGGATTACACCGAGTCCGTGGTCCGAATTACCCCATCTTGGCATTGTACTTGGATTGAGTGAGTAGTCCGTGTTATCACGGATACGGAATCCATTCCTTCCATTTATGGAAGTAGATAACGATTCCCTTATTTGTTAATCCTAGAAAGCGATCGATCGCGCGAGTTCATATCACACCGATTGATCACCGGTGAGTTGTATGAATTAATTGATCACTAGGGGTTAATGGTAAATAAGGATAAGAGGTTCTAAAAAGGGTTAACGGTAACTTCCCGATTTAGAATGAACGATCTATGGAGGATTAATCCATATGTAATGATTATATCAATGGACGCTTATTATTATTCTCGTGAGGAGATAAATATAATCTCATAATCGGAGGAGTGCGATCACGGGATTATGGTGGCATATTCCCGTGATTGATTTATCGAATATAATTATTCTATAATTATTTATTTGATTTATCGGAGCCGCTGATTATTAGTCCATGGTCCCCGACGTGCCTCCTATATAGCATAGCTATTCTCGGACGTCGAATCCTAATAATATTAATTTAGTTCTTATTGGACTTTATTAAAACGATATGTGAATTAATTGTTTAGTGGACTATTAAATTAGTTGGGCTAAATAATTAAATATGTGGAAAATACATTTTCCATAATCTTGGCCCAATTATTGTGTTTGTGGAAATAAATCATATTGACTAGGTCAATGATGATGATTTTCGACCCCAAGCATGTTTAATGAACAAGAAATTAGTTTTCTTGTGATTAATAAGACATGTGCATAAAATATTTATTGGATAAATATTTATGGTAAGAAATAAAGATAAAGATTATTCTAGATTTGTTCTAGAATATTTTGGGATTATCTTTTATTTAATAGGATTATCATAATTGATTTTGTATTAATTATAAAATCCTTGGGGCTTAAGTTTTACTCTCCTATATAAAGAGAGTTCTCCCAAGCCTAAAACACACTACATATTTCGACTTCACCTCTTAGAGAGGAGAAGAAAATATTTTTTCGGCCAAGGGGTATTAGGGAGAAATCTTGGAGATTTTTCCGGGTAGCATATCGGAAGGGTTCGAGTCGAGAATTCCTTCCACCGGGAGTTGCTTGGATCACACGTACGGAAGATCGTGGTGCTCTTCATGCTTTCCTTCGTTCATCCTATTGCGGTTCTTCAACTTGGATTTAGAGATCCAAGAGGTATGATCTACAACCCCTTGTAGAATAGATCTAGTTGTTTTATTACGTGTAGTATATAGATCTAGATCCATAAATCGTTTCCGCTGCGGATGGTATTACTAACAATATTAAACGCATGAAGCGCAAGAGAGATATTGCTTTCAAAAATCTCATAGAATGAGATATTTAATTGAAACCACTATGTTTTATATGTGTAAATCGCATGAAGCGAATAAAAGAGCATCAATGTATAGCTCGGTGCAACATGTTCGATGAAGATCGATTCTCGGCATTGGGGGAGATAAAGAAAATCTCATGTTAGAATAAAAGAATGCCGAGAAATTTTAACAAGATAAACGATCTTCCACGCATCGCTTTAAGCGAATCGCGAAAATAATCTTACTTGTAGTATTTAACAAGTAATATGCCGTATACCTATATTGAAATTAAATGAGTGATTATTTATAAATGCACCAACAATATGATTAAAGATATTTTCTACGTCGAAGCGTAGAAGACCGATCGGTGTTAAAGATAAAAATCCGCGGAAGAATGATCAATTTATTATTGATATTCAAATCACTCTTGAAATCTCTTAAAGAGATTCGTCTTGTAGACGAAAACCCCAAAACAAAAATTGCACGTGCATCAAATGATTAAATATTGGGGTTGCGGAACAACCAATCCATACATTGATAAGGAATTGGTTTATGCTAATATCGAATTAGCAATGAATTTTATGGGAGAAATTATAATAAAATATAATAGTCGTCGACGACATATTTGCCTCTTTAATTGCTATTATTATATCTCGGATCCGACTAAGTCATTCGTAGAGTGTCAGAAACACTCAGACTAGGTAAAAAATGAAATAAGCAATTGAGGTTGAGTTTGAATTAGAAATATTTGTTTGTTAATGATCAAATATATTCTCCCATTATAGATAATGTTATGTTCCGCTAACTAGTATATCTGGCAGTAACGTTGAGTTTTCATATGTCATGACCACATATTTATGGGTCATTGGACATTAATATAGATATGAAAATCCTTGGTGGATTTCAGAAACAAGTTAATATGACAATCGCAGCATGCATACTATTAAGTTAAAAATATCATTAACATTCATGTTGAATGTAATATGACTATAGTATAGTCCTATTGAGGAAAGAATATATAAGTAACTCAAACTTTGTGTTATGAATTTATAGCACTACGACGTGTGAGAGTGGAATATACGCATGCAATTGCGATTGTATTACTTTCTCCATTGTTTTTATAATTATAGTGCTGACTGAGTTCCATGTGTTGCCCGAATGAGTAGTGGGCATGACAGTATTTAGCCCCTACATTCAATTATGTACATGAAGTCCAGAAAGTACGGATATACAAAGTGCACTCTAGTAACAATCTACAAAAATTGTTCACTAAAATCATTTCTACATCTGTTTTGGAACAGAATGTGTTTATAATACTTTAATGCGTACATAAAGTAGATGTTGTCGTCAGGGGGAGCGACAACTTCAAAGTTATTTTAAGCATAATGACTGTACTCTTTTTCCCTTTAACCAAGTTTTTCCCACATGGTTTTCTTAGTTAAAGGTTTTTAACGAGGCAGTTAGTGCAACACATAAAAACGCATATGACATGAACTATTTACATTGTCTAGTTTTTCCCACTGGGTTTTTCTAGCAAAGTTAATAGTGCATGACATATACGTTATGCAACTCAGATTGAGAAATTAATTCAGCCACATAATAGACTTGCAAAAGAATGGGGAAATTGATGTGCAACGAGATCCGATCAATCGACAACTGCGCATTTATTTACTAAGACATTGTCAATCGCAACATTCGAAAGACTGGTGAAGAGCACTGGGATGCGACGTTGAAAGACATTAATTGATGCTTGGTTCAGGGGGAGTAAATCAACATAGATAAATATGTACTCTTTTTCCTTAACTAAAATTTTTTCCCACTCGGTTTTTTCTTAGTAAGGTTTTAATGAGGCATATCATATCTATTGTTTGTTGAATAATAGATATCCAAGGGGGCATGTTATAAAAGATAATAATATGTTTATCTATTATTCAAATTGATTACAAAGATTTTCTGGTTTATCTATTGTATTGTATTCACACTGTAATCTCAACTATAAATACCCCATGATACCAGTGAAATAATACACAAGCATTTCTCCTTTCTCTTTATTACTTTATTTCTGTTCTTTCTTATATTAGTTTTATAACACTACGATATTTTTTTTAACTTTTTTTACGGATACGAAAGATATATACCCACGCACACCTTTTGTCTCCACTGAGACTCAAACCCGGAACCTCAAGTTTAAGAACAACGACACTTACCGAGTTATCGTTAGGTCAATGCCTTGTTGGCTATCCCTTTTAACATTTATCTATCGAAACAATGAGCTCTCTCCCTACTAAAATTCCAGGCAAGGTCTCATTTGAAACAATGAGCTCTTGAGAACTCTACCACATAATACAATAGAGCTTTTGAATTCCTAAGAAATTCGTGTGATAAATAGCTAATTTCCCCTAAAATCATATGTTAGGGGAAATATCAATGGACATTTTAGACATTAACCATTTACAAAATGAAATAAATGCGAAACTTTACCACATATAATTTGATAGCAACTTAAAATAATATTTTAATATTTTCTTTCTTTTTGAAGGAATTTTTTTTTATTAAGCCGAATCCGCAAAAACGGCAGAGATTACATCATGAGGGGGAGAAGCTCCCCAAATAGTACGACCAGTATGACCTAGCCCATGCCTAGCCAACAAATGCGTCGGAATATTACCAGTGCACTTGACAAATACAAAGGAAGAGGAAACAAAGGTCGACATGTAATACCCACCTCCCGACCCGTAGGTCCACTGGGGTCATTCTAGGAGAGGTTGCGAATCTCTCGCCGCGACTTCAATTAAAAGACTATATTCCCAATATAACAAAATAAATCCGCAAAATAATTCACTAAATCCACAAATGAATTTACTATTGCTTCAATAATTAATTACATTACAATAATTCCACAAATGAAATACAATAGTTGTAACTAACTATTTTAAGATGCGCAACACGTTCCATTATCCCTTTTTCTCTGTTTTCGAACAATATCTTCGCCTAAACTCTTATTTTTTCCTCTATCAAAAACCTGTATATATGTATTTATAAAAGGAAAAAAACAAAGAAACAAGAAAAAATGAGGCGTCAGCAAATGGCTGCTATGAGCCACGTGTGCAAGTGTTATACTATATATATATAATAATATAAAATAAAATATCTTGATCAACTTTTAGAAATAATAGCGGAAGTCTTTTATTAACTGATATAACAAATAAAAAGTACAAATTTTAATATTGAAGTGCACGAGCATTAAGAAATCATGTCAAGTTTTATTTACAAGCACCAGCTTTGGCCGAGCTGATGAGTCAAGTACCGCCCAAACACCAGATTTACCAATTGGATTTCAACCGCACTCCACGAGAACTAGCCATGTCTGACAACTCCGACAGATTGTCAGGGAAAAGGAATCAACCTTCGCCGTGCAAACCTCCTACACGGTTCCAGCCAACTCTATCCATGCCTTAGGACCCACGCACCAACCGTCAGCCCTTGCTTTCCCGGCTGTAGCATGAATCTTCGGGGAAAAGGTACCGTCCCCACTCTTACGAGTGAGCACTCTAGCTACTGTCAGAAAGATTTCGAGTCAAGAGGCCCCGAGACCGGTGACTAGCCGTTCTCCTAGAGCAGTAACTCTAATCCCCCTAGCCACCAGAGCTTTGACACTTTCGTGCCACGAGCGAGCGAGCGAGCAAGTATTATCCGTCAATTCCAAGTATTAGTTTTATTCATTTATAAAAATGTGCACTACCTCAAATCAAGTCGTTTAATTTTAAAAAAATCATTTGAAAATGACTTCCGAGTTTAAAAGTTCATTCGATATATATACACAAAATATTTGAAAATAATATAAAACACACTTTTGGCTTTATATCAAAATTAAAGACTCACATTCCAGTCTGTCAGTCAAGTTAGATGTTAAGGTTGAAATCCTTCAACGGGTTGGACTTAGATCACTTGCTCTAAAACCTTAATTTTATATTGCTTCTCTTGTACCGATGTCGGTTTTCTTACTCCAAGAATTATCACCATTGCAGAACTATACTCAATGGAAACAAACATCTAGTGATCCAATATATTTTAGCCGTATTCCCAAATCCACTTTGAATCCAAATTACAAAACACAACTTCCTGCCAAAACAATTTCTCTCCTATTGGTTTATCGAAAATGTTGATTATTATGACTTGATGAATGCCAATTTGGCAGAAGAAATGAAATACGAGAACACAACATGGGGATATATAGCACGCAAGAATAATTATCAAAAGATACTCTGATTGTTAGAATTTCGGTTTCAGACCATTACGGTTGTGTATTTGATGATGGTCGTAGAACATACTAAATGAATCCATACTTAGAGCAGTAACCGATTGAGGACACAAAGTCATTACTGGAAAAATGAGGGGTAGAGCAACAGCGGTTTTGTGGTTTTTTCATTTGGATTGCCGAACACGGCGACTAAAACGGTTGGAGATGGTGAATGGCGGTGACGGTATTTCCGGTTCCTGAACATTCATTTGTTGATGTCCATGGATGATTTTCGGTGACAATATAAATATATAAAGAGACGGTTACGGTAACGATCGTGAAACAACAATAATTATGTATGGCCGATGAAGGAAACAGAAGAAGATTGGAGAAGACAATTTGGACAGCAGAATAAGTGAGGTTATCAGTTTTTGATGCTAAAAGATGTAATACTCATATTCCTAACATTGCCCTTATATATTCAGCTTTTTTAACGTGATCGAATAATGAGCCGAAAAATAACGTAAACACTTAATAGTAATTAGTATCTACTTCCCAACTGTAATGGATAACAACTATAAAATCAAAAGTGAAAGTAACGTGTGTAATAACAATTACAATCTTATTTAAATAAAATAAAAAATAAGAAGTTAATATTTATCTTGAAAGTATAAGTTTAAATCCAATATATAAATCAAACTAGCTAAAATAACTTTGGAACAATATAGTGATATATAAAGAAAAAAGTTGCGTTTTTGTGACTCGTCACTACCACGATTATAAAATAAACTTACAATTATTATTTTTGACAATTTTACCCTACTCGTCTTATGCTATAAAATTTGGGACGTTACACGACAAGAGCGCAAGACAGTCATGCATTAAACAACTGAAGACATACAAATCATCCGACGGTCGTAGTAAGGTTTGAACACATGGCAGACATTCAGTCTCGAAGGTAACTGCAGAAAGTCCCAAGCGAATAGCCTATTCCATTGCCATTAGGATCGCCTGCATCTCCAGAGTCCCAGGACTTATACCAAGGTCGAGGTGGAAGGAAAATGCAGCAATAATCGAGCCGAGCGCATCTCTGTAGATCAGACCCACACCAGAACCCGAGTCCGTGATCAGAATTACATTTTCAGGTGCCTACAGGAGGAGCGCTCCATATTACCGGGTGGGCAAATTACACACGGCCATACGATACTCCATCGCCCCTACAAAGGATGCAGAAACCACGCGGGATACATAAATAGACACATCATCAAAAACCGCACTACATCGGGTTTTCCATAGATTCCAGAGAAGCAAACAGAAGGTGGAAATCTCATCCGGGGTGTAGCGTACTACCAGCGCACCAAAAAACTCCCTAAAATTCGATATATGCTGCATTCGCTGGCTACCAATTAAAGGGTGAGGCTGCCCAGATCTCTTTAGCATAAACATAATAAAAAAAACAGGCGTAAGGACTCCATCTCCCTGCCACATGCCAAACAAAGACCCGATCCCATATTACGCTTGGCAAGTTGCTCCCCTATCGGCAAACAATCCTGCAGGCACCGCCATAAGAAATGATGAACACGTGGCGGCACAGTGACTTTCCAAACATCCTGCCATACTCTGTCCGGTCTTCATTTTGTTTTGAATTTTGTTTCGTTGCATCAAATTGTGATTTTCAGTGATTGTAGTTGATTCTTTTCACTCGACAGAATCAAATCAAAATAGGTTCGAAACAGACTCTTTTTTATTATTCCAACATACCCAACTAGTTATATTATGAAATTAAACCACATTGATAGCTTCGACTCGTGTCCTAGCTCGTCGGAGAGCTAGATTTGCTTCAATTGTTTGTCTTTTTCCTTGGGCTTTTCTCAAATTAGCTTCCGCTATTTCAAGAGTTTGTTGAGCTTCTTGTGGATCAATGTCACTGCCCGTCTCTGCATCATTTACTAAAAAAAGGATCTCATTATTGCCTATTCTAGCAAAACCGCCCATCAAAGCCAGTGTTACCCATTGGGCGTCAATGCGTATTCTCAAAATACCTATATCTACAGCTGTGGCAATAGGGGCATGGTTGGGTAATACGCCAATTTGACCACTATTCGTAGATAAAATGATCTCTTTTACTTCTGAATCCCAAACAATTCGATTAGGGGTTAGTACACAAAGATTTAGGGTCATTTCTTCAAATTGTTCTCCATTTCTAAGTTTATAGCCTTTGCAGTAACTTCATCAATATTACCTACCAAATAAAAGGCCTGTTCAGGAAGACCATCTAATTCTCCGGCAAGGATCAATTGAAATCCTCTAATTGTTTCTGCTAGACCAACATATTTTCCCGGAGAGCCGGTAAATACTTCTGCTACGAAATTTCATTTCCATGTAAAGATCGTTTCCTTCACGAGTACGTTCACCTACTCCGCCAAATACGGATACGCCCCCATGAGCTTTGGCAAATCCCGTTCTTGAATCGTATCATTTGGTATCGGAGACTTCGGTTGACTAAAGGTAATCAAATATCCCTTTCCGTTTTTTCTGTTTTGATTTCGTATCTTAATTAAAAAAAAAAAAAATCAGGCCTTGTTCTTCATCTTTTTTTTTTTTTCCTGCGTTCTTGATATTATCGTTCAAAAAAAAAAAAAATTTCGTCGTCATTCCTGCATATTATTCATTCAAAAAAACAAAATCGGCAAATCGTTCCCTGCAAATTGCGTTTTTTTTTTTATCAAAAAAAAAAAAAAAAAAGGAAAAAACCTAGCAAACATCCGCCAACTTTGACCCCAAATTTTGGTCCAGTTAGGGTTCCGTGTCTCTAGTAGTAATTGTCTTATCATTAATTTGGTTTATCTGAAGTGCGGCAAAAGTTTAAAAAAAAAAAAAAATTGACTCAGAAAATGCGATTGTTTCACATCTGTGAAAATTCTGTAGTCTTAAAATAAAAAAATAAAAACCTTATTTTTGGACGAATATTTCACATCCCGGGTGTGAAAATTTTCACACGTGTGAAATTTTCTGTCAACAATATCCTTAATTTTTCCTTTTTCCTCCTTTCTTGCTTGTAGTTCTTGCGTCTATTATCTCGTTACACATTTTTCCACACCAGCCATACCTTTTTACCCAATCCCCAAACCTACCTCTTAGTTGTCTAGTTTAGATCGTTGGTTTCGATTGTTACACTTTGCTCGATTCTCTGATTTATTTGAAAAAAGGGTTACTTTACAACTTAGAGAGAGGATGAGTGTAAACACGAGAGTTGTGAGGTCGAATCTTGCATAATGTCAGAAAGAGATAGTAGTGTGCAAGGTGTTGTTGAAAGTGATTTTTTTCGTACACGTTTAATTGGTGAGAGGCGATGTTCTATGATTATTGAGCCGGATTGTTGTGCTAACTTAGTTAGTACATATGTGATCAGTAAGTTATCGATTCCCACTATTCCTCATCCCCACCCTTATGAGTTGCAGAGGATTAATGATAGGGGTACGACACGAGTTACCCAACATGCATTGATTGCTTTCAAATTTAGTTTATATGAAGATGAGGTGTTGTGTGATGTAGTTCCGATGCCCGAGAGCCACATTCTACTTGGGAAACCATGGAAAACTTCTAGGAAGGTGGCATATAATGACCCCATGGACAGATACACAGTATGCCATAAAGGGAAAATGTTTAAACTTCTTCCGTTATCCCCCGAAGAGGCTCACAAAGATAAGGTTCGGGTCGCTAAAACTTTTGAGGAGCATGTAATGGAAAACAAAGCTTGTTTGAAACTTGAAACCGAAAAAGAAAAAGAATTGGTGGAACAGAAAAATGAAGAGATTGTTAACATTCGAGAGGATAAGTTGAAAAACGATGAAGATACGAGTGTAGGGGAGATGAATATTGAGAATGATCCAACATTGGCGGAGATTGTGGAAAAAAAAAGTGAAGGAGGCAAATGAAGCTTCTATATTAATAAACACTTGTTTGAGTTCTTCCTTGTTGTTTATGCAGGTACATGGAGATTACCCAATTGAGGAGAGCTTGTTTCCTATGGTGTTTCTTGATCGTATCACATTCGTGTCAAATCGGATCATACTTATTCTGATCCATTTTCTGAGAGTATTGACACTTATATGACTGGAACTCGCTATCAATATTATTTTGTTCCGTCACAGAAAGTTATCCACAACTTTATCAAAACAATGTCCCACTATTATGACGATGCATTTTTGAAGCGTGGCTATGCAACAAAGCATGCCACTGATGATAATTTATTTATTCAACTCACATTCAATCCTGGTATTTGATTGGTGATCTTTTGTGTTTGTTCAAGTTTTGATGGTGATGGTGCTCGATTTTATGACGTCTTATTGATTCGAGGACGAGTTCATTCCAACCGGGAGGGAATGATGTGATCCATGAAGGGCTTCAGAAGGAAAAAAAATCAGAAATTCACGGTGATGCAGAAGAGGTGCAATTATTTATGATATTGGCCTGAATAAACTGTTTAGCATTTATTTGAGTCATTAGTCCTTTATTATCCCACATTGGTTAGATATCCTTTTTTATTATTATTATTATTATTATTATTATTATTATTATTATTATTATTATTATTATTACTCCCTCCGTTTTTATATATATGTCGCAGATAGAAGATTCACATAAATTAAAAAAGTAGTTAATATGTCTCAAATTTAGTGTTGGAAATGAATTTTTTTTTATTGGAGATGTAAATACTTTGTTGGTAAATGTGTTTTTAGTATTGAAAATGTATTTTTTTATTGGAGATGTAAATATTTTATTGGTAAAGGAGGAAAAAGTAATAAATGATGCATTGGAAATGTACAATGACAGATAAATAAAAAAAGAGTAAATTATGAAATGTGACAGATAAAAAAAACGGACGGAGTATTATTTATTTTTATTTATTGTTATTTTGTCCCACATTGCTAAATTAGCAATTGGACTTGGAGTCTGTAGCCTATATAAATCACCTAGGTTATTCTTTTACAAAGAGACATATTTTGAGTGAAATTATTATTGAGTCTATTGACTTGTTTATCACTTGCGAGTGAGAATCTCTTCGTTGTAGAGTTACATCCCTTAGAGAATTTATCAGCGCCTTGAGCAAGCACTGTGGCGTTTTTGCCAACGTTTTAGAAAGGATTATCTAAGATCGTTGTTTCGAGCTCGTCATTGGTTTCTTTTAGAAGATCCTAGGGCAATTCCCTTTCTTGAATCGTATCAGATGGTCTGCTCCCCAACCCTGCTGCCATAATAGTAGTACCCGGGTGATACTTCGCATTCAGAACACGACTCGCAAGAGCGGCAGGACAAGTAAGGAATCGCCACGACTGCTTAGCCAGCAAGGCTAAATTAAAACACTCAAAGTTACAAAATCCTAGACCCCCTAGATCTTTGGGCAGGCAGCAAGTGTCCCAATTTCTCCAGTGCATCTTCCGCATCCTAGACTCCAGGTTAATATTTTAAAAACACATGAATTGAACCTTCTTGTATCTTAAGGATTGCTAGATGATTATATTTCTTTTTTTATTATTTAAAACACAAAGAACTTTATTAATTAACATTCGCAAAGCAGGCGGTTAAAACGTCTTCTGCCCCAAGAAATCACAGCATGTAAAAGAAAAGCGTGTCGCGCTAGATGATTATATTTCTAATAATAACTTTTATCGCCGTTCAAAAAAGAACAAATTTAGTTAACGGGTAAAGGTTGTGAATAACAAGTTTTAATCTAAAATGATTGAGAATAACAGTTACTATATTGTTATACATGTGTTACTACAAGTGTTACTAACTGTCCTTCACGACCATTAACTTTTTAGTTAAAATAGTAGTTGCAACATGTTCGATCTTTACTCTCTTGGTCTTCAATTTTTTTTTTTAAAATCTGTTTGTTCTTATTATAAGTCGTTTATACCAATTATATGTCAACGTCGAGAGATTATAATGTCAACGGGTTTCGCATCTTACATTTAACATATTACGATTCAACCACAAAGTCTTACAAATTCCCTTGATTATATTGATACAACCTCAATTCTATAAAACAACCACTTCGACCGGTTGTAATTAATTTAATATCACCTAGTTTTTTTTTAAAATATTTTTTTCTTAAAGCATCCGGTATCCGAAACTAGTTGGTCCGACTAATCTGGAGTTCGACTTGTGTCGTGCCTGTAGAGTTTGACTTTTAATCGAATCGGTGACCTCCCTAGACATTTTCTAGTCACTTACCACTTGAGTAAAACTGCTTGGTTAAAAAAACTATATTTTAGATTACATTACTTATGGTAGATATTGTAAATCCTTAAAAACTAAATTTTAAAAATTTTAACATTCATATTTGAGAAAAATTACAAAGCATTAGATACTCTAAATTTTAACCGTAAAATTCAAATTGTGTAATATTTCTATTACACCAACGGCCTTTATCTAGATTCCGTAAATTTTTGTTAAACCTAGCACATTATATAGAATAATGAATTTAATACATTTTATCTTTAATATAAATTGTGTAAACTAGAAAAATATGTACTTTATTTTTTAGTGGAGAAAAATATATACTTAAAGTTGTAAAATAAAAAATTTGTTAAAGATAAGTGATGCAAATGCTCTAAGTTAAATAATAACAGATAGAGAGATATATTAATTTCTGGAAAATTTTTGGGCAGGGATTGAATTTTGAATTCAGTAGACATAAAATAATGGTGGTGAATCTGCGGCCGGCATGTGCAAGGGAGAGGAGACTTTGAAGGGTTCAGCCGTTCAGGTAGCACCGCTAGTTGCTTTTTTTTTTATTTTTTATTTATAATTATTTATATTTATATATTTTTTTTTTAAGCAGCAGTGATTTTATGGTGGTCCGTGTCATCACCATTTTAATCAATCAGAAAATTTAAAAATGATTGTTATTTTTTAAATATGTGGGACCTCATTAAAATAAATGATTGTGATTGATTCCGGTGGCCGAACCATGACAAAAGAAAATAAATAAAATTGAAAACATTTTTTTTGAGAAACCAAATTTTATTAATCAATATCCGTCGAACAGACGATCAAAACGTCATCCAGGGGCGAAGACCCCAAAGTGTCCGAGAAGAAACCAACAATCCATGTCTAGCTAGAAGATGCGCTGAGACATTTACCATGCGCCAAATAAAAGAAAATGAGACAGACTGAAAATTAGACGACAGCGCCAAACAATCCTGGACTAGACACCCGTAAGCAGTGAGATCCTCCCCAGATCTGCGAAAGCTTGCTATACTCGCTAAACAATTACTCTCTACTTCCAGCTGTCCAATCCCTAATTGCTGCGCCTCCTCCAAAGCCAGATAAATTGCTCGAAGCTCCATATAGTCAACGGGATCGCCCGGATCAAAATGGTATATATGCGAAGGAATGCAGAACTAGTCCGTGTGAATCCCGAAAGATTGCCCTAATACCTGCAGCTGTCTCTGTAACTGACACATCCACATTACACTTTATTATACCTGACTGCGGTTTCGACCATCGATCCGGTAAGTGCTGGCTTGAGCCCTGAGACCGATAACTTGCCATCGCTTCTGTATACTCAGCTGAAATCCTAGTGAAATTGAAAACCTAGTTGCTTGAAATCAATTAAATGTATATTTGTATTTCATATTAAACTCTCAGTAAATGTAAAACAATATAAATATAAATAGATATTTAAATCATCCAGATTTACTGTAACATAATATAAATGTATAAAACAGAGATTTAAATAATCCAACCTCTATTCAAATATTATAAATATATAATTAGTAAATTCTGCACTACATGTACGATATCAAATACAAATGTTTTTTTATACAAATTATACATTGTAAAGATTATTATGCATTTATTCTAAATAAAAATCCTGTCAAATAAAAAAAGCATGTGATAATTAGTACGGTAAAATAGAGAATATATGTTTATAGTAAGTTATCTAAGTGTTGTTAAGTGATCCAAGTGTTGTTATTTTGACATTCTCACATCTTTGATTTTGAGTACTCAAATCAGATCGTATATTTCATAGTTTTAAATACACGTTTTTTTTAATCTTTGGTTTATATAATCTCTATTCAATATGAAATGTATCAAATCCTCTATTTTACATAATGCGATAGATCTAAAGAGAAATTTACAGAATTTGAACTAATACGGTATAGGTAAAAAGAATTTTACAGTATTTTACGGTTTCAAATAAAGTAACTGCTGCGTTGTTATTTTTTTTGTTGAAAATTTTAAAAACGAGAAATTTTAAAGTATTTACGATATTTACTGCAGGTGCTCTTATCTTCCAATCACTGGTTTTGCTCTCTTATAATATTTTACATAAAAATCAAGTGTTGATGGTGTATAAATATAGTGATAGTGTGGGTGTGTATATAGAGCTGTAAACGAGCCGAACCGAACCGAATATATGATGTTTGAGTTTGTGTTTGTTTAGTACACGAACGAGCTCAAGTTTGTTTGTTTACAAAACGAACATAATTTTATGTTTGAGCTCTGTTCGTTAATATATTGTTCGGGCTCGAGCCGAGCTCGAACGAGCATGCTTCCCTTTTACCAACTTATCTTGATGTTCTTCAATTTCCGCTTTCAAGTGTGAAATGATAAATGAGTTGAATGTCTTCTGAGTTTGTTTTTTTGTTTTTGTTTTGTATTAACTGAATATGTTATATGAAGAAAATTTAAGAAGAACGATAGAGACAAGGGTGAAGCGACACTAAGATATCATTAGAGATTTATGGTTAGCATTTTGAAAATATACCTACATATGCGTGTGTTCACGAACATTAATGAATATTTGCGAGTTAGCTCGTGTTTGTTCGTTTAATAAACGACCACAACAATACGTTGAGTTTGGTTCGTTAAGCTTAACAAACGAACGAACACGAGCTTATACGAGCCGAATCCGAATATGTTTATGCTGATGTTCTTCTACTTCCACTTTCAAGTGTGTGAAATGACAAATGAGTTGTATATCTTCTTAGTTTTTTAATTGTATCAACTAGATAGTTGAGGTGGAGAATAAAAATAAGATCGATAGAGAGAAGAGTGATGCTACACTAAGATAACGTGTAAGATATAGGTTTAGCCAACAAGGCATTAGCCCAATAGTAATTACCGTAACCTTTATCCATAGGTTCAATTTCCGAAAGTTTCGGATTTGAGTCACAGTCGAGATAAAATTATGTAAGTGCGTATATTTCGTATCCGTAAAAAAGATTTAGGGTTAGAATTTTAAACACACACAATATATAGACACATGCATACGTATGTACGTACATGCATACATATGTGTGTATGTTCACAAAACTATAACAAACGTTTGCGACTGGTTCGTCTTTGTTTGTTTAACAAAAGAACACAAAAATATGTTTGAACACATCAAGATTCCAAGAATAACCCCTTTCTTCAGCCACACGATTCTCATAAAAGCCAGTGAACCGCCATACAGTATTATCAGAATTAAACAAAGCCATCAATGTGACCCGGATCATAAGTAGAAATATGAAGATTGATATCAGAACGCCAAAGTAAAGCTAACCCACCACTAGCCCCAGAGCTACCAACAACTAACGCATTAGGAAAACACAAATAGCACCAAACACGCTCAAATTTATTTATCGAGAGTTTGGTTTCAGACAAAAAAAGAAAAGAAGGCGAAAAAGTACGTACAACAACCGTAAGGCTTTCACTGCACGGGGCTGGCCCAAACCCGATAGTTCCAACATAAAAAATTCATGGCTCTTGGCGAACCTGCACCGCAGACTCTGCCGAAAATTGCACAACACATATTCGCTTCGCTTGCACATCCCCATCAACAAAGGATTCATAACCCCACTTCTCTCCCACCTTCAAAGCTCCCACTACAGGAGCTAGGATGCCCCTTGCCTTGCCAACTGCTTCCACGTCGAGACTCGCGTCCATCTCGGCAATATATCCCTAGGCACGACCTCCGGAAGCTGCACCCCCGGCATCAAAGCAATGCCCGACTGACCCAGCTAGCTCTCTTCCCCTTCCAGCCCTCCAAGCATGTCTTCCATAACCACATCTCCCTGCTCATGCCTCTCTACCGAAGCAGCAACAGCCACATAAGGCACCAAAGCCCAACCCGCCAAATTTCCACCGGCCACACATTATCTATCTGTCCTCCGCCATCATCACCCCCAACGCCAGCATCCTCCATCACCACCTCCCCAAGATGGTTAGACAGCCGATTAGCCTCCAGCCAAGTGCCATACGACTGCTTTTCGCATTCTGCCATGGGCAACTCCCGCCTTAACAGTGGACAATACCTCAGAGCTAGTATGTAGTATTATTGTTAAATATGTAGGTTTATTTTAACAATAATATAAAAGTATGTCGTTTTAGTCGTTTAAAGAAGTTTACGCTATCTTATAATACCGATTGATCATGATGAATGACAATTTTGTAAGACTCAACATATTTTTGCATGTTTAATTTCAGGTTCATGATTAATATGAAAATCAGATTTATTTTTTATTTTTAATGTAGTCTATGGTATCTGTTTTAAAAAAGAGTAATTAGTGTTACGATAAAATAACCATAAAAAAGTACCAGTGCCAGAACAAAATGGTCGCAACACTTTTATACAATTAATTATTATTGAGACCTATTGAGTTTAATGAATTTCAGAATAATCAATTGTGTAAAAATACAATGTGACACGGAAATTTCTTTATTTAGAAAATATTCTGCATCATTAACCAAATTAATGATATATTTTTTTGGATGTAACAAATTAATGATAATTAGAACGACATTTTTGACAATGTCTCATTAAATAAGGGGATTTCTAACACATCAATCCGCAAAACGCAAATTACAGATTCGTCCAATTCCTTTTTCTTGTTCGATGGAGACAATGAAAAAGAAGCAAGAAATTACATTCAGATCCAAAATTCCGGACATCTACATCCCAAATGATCGTTTCCCGCTCCACTCTTACTGTTTTCAAAACATACACAAATTCAGCACACGTCCATGCCTCATCAACGGCTCTACCGGCGACGTATACACCTTTGCCGACGTCCAGCTCATCGGTCGTAAAGTTGCCGCCGGACTGCACAAACTGGGCATACAAAAAGGCGATGTAATAATGCTTTTGGTACAAAACTCACCGGAATTCGTATTTGCATTCCTGGGAGCATCCCAAATCGGAGCAATTTGCACAATGGCCAACCCTTTACTCCTTCAGGAAGATATAGTAAAGCAAGCCAAAGCAACTAATTGTAGACTTGTCATTACACAACAAAGTTGCATTGACAAAGTCAAAGACTTGTTGGCTAATGATATTCAAGGTGTAAAAGTGGTCTCTATCGACACTGCTCCTGAGGGTTGTTTGCATTTCTCCGAGCTGTCTGATTCGCCGGACGGAATTAGGGACGTCCCGAAAGTGAAGATCGATCCAGAAGATCCGGTGGCGATATTCTTCTCATCGGGGACAACTGGGCTTCCTAAAGGAGCTGTATTAACACACAAGGCACTCATTACAGGCGTTGCTCAACAGGTTTTATCAATCATCATAAATATATGTCTTAATTTCATCGGTTTTTTTTTTTTAATTTTTTTGAGAAGTTACCAAGTCATTTTTTATTAATTTTTTTTGAAAAATACTAAGTCATATTCTAACTCCTAAAAATTTACATATTGCCTGTTTTCAAAATAATAAAAAATAAAGCGGCCGCAGGTCAGAAGGACAATTTTTAATCTAAAATGGTTGAGGAGGACAAAATATAGTAACACATGTAGAAAAAAATGTAGTAACACATGTAGTAACTGTTTTTCTCAATCATTTTAGATTAAAACTGTCCTTCACGACCTTTAACCTAAAAATAAAAAAATTTACATATATGTTTTAATTCATCATTGCATCGTTTTTTATTTTTTTTATTATTTTTTTTAGAAGTTACAAATCATATTCTAATTCATAATAATTTGCATGAGAAGTTACAAGTCATAATCTAATTCCTAAAAAATTGCATGAGGTCAAATTTATATCATTGGCATGATCAGTTCGGTAACTTCGGTTCTTCTAGAACGATACATCAATTCGGGTGAAAACATGTGATATTGGGAGAAGCATTGCCTCTTTATATGTCTGGTCCATTCGGGTTAGTGTTTTAGGCCAAACGATTACAACGTTTTAAACAGTTAACCAGATAATTAATGACTCACTTAATGTTACTAGACTTGGGGTTTGGGGCGTCATACTGTAACAAAATGAATTGCAATGAATTTGTGCTTCTCCTATATGAATTAGTTAAAAAGATCCCGAAATGAAAATTCATTCAATATTAAAGCAACAAATTAAAATTCAATTTTATACCTTGCTATAGTATTGTGATAAAAGAATTGGAAAATTAGGATAAGGACACAATCTGAAATATTTTTAAGTAAAATGACAGCTACATATTTTTTATAGGGAGAAGGACAACTGCATAATTTTTATAGCGAGAAGGACAAACAGTGAATCCCGAAAATCAGTGAATCTCCCCAGTGAATCCCGAAATCAGTGAATTTCGACAGTGAATCCCGAAAATTAGTGAATTTCGACGATGAATTTTGAAAATTAGTGAATTTCGACAGTGAATTTCGTCAGTGAATTTAAACAGTGAATTTCGAACACAAGTGAATTTCGACAGTGAATAAATAGTTTTGTCCTTTATGCAAAAGTTTCAAAAAACTGTCCTTCTACTTAATTGATGAAATATTTCTGTCATTCTCCCTCATTCCCCCTAAAAGAATTTCACAACGTTTTCCCAAGTATTTATCTTCCAAAGGAGTAATAATGCAGAAAGGGTTTCATAATCATAAGTGTTTCTCATAGATTGGTCGGAAAAATGTCCTTTGTTTTGAATGATGGTTAAAAACCAGGACCAAATTCGTAAAACGTGTTCAGTTACCGAACTAAATTTGCAATTTAGCCTAGATCCGATCCCCGAATAGTTATAGATAGACAATTGCTATCTGATGTGTTGTAGTACTGTGTTACGGTGCTTGATTATAAATTACTCTTTCTACGTTTGAAGTACTTGATCTTTGTAAGACTATTGTATATTTAATGTATGTTTTTTTTTACAGGTTGATGGCGAAAACCCTCATCTTTATCTTCACAGCGAAGATGTGATAATGTGCGTTTTGCCATTATTTCATGTGTATGCATTCGTTTCTGTGATGCTCATGGGTCTAAGAGTTGGATCTGCAATTCTTTTAATGCAAAAGTTTAAGATCACTGCATATATGGAGCTGATGGAGAGATATAAGGTAACTGTTGCTCCAGCAGTGCCACCGATTCTGCTGGTTATTACGAAAAGGCCGGTGACCGAAATATACGATTTCTCGTCTATCAGAATGGTGTTATCTGCGGCAGCGCCGATGGGTAAAGAGCTTGAAGGTGCGGTCAGAGCCAAGTTTCCTAAGGCAACTATTGGACAGGTATAATCAATTAATTAATCATTAATTTTATGTTGGTCTTGGATTAACTTTTAAACAACTAATTCAGCACCTCTAGCCAATGAAATTTTTTCAAATTGTAGTTTTTTTTTTCTAAAAACAAGAAACCATCAAAACTTTTATGTATTTTTATTGGTTATGGAACACCAACTATCATTTGATTGATTACCAATATAAATTAAATAGATTTTTGCCAAGAAGGACATATTCCTTAATAAATCAGGATTCAAGGAAACTGATGATTAATCAGGACAAATGATTATGTTTTTGCCTAAATTACCCTCATTTATTAATCTTTTTTGCTAGTTGTCATTATTTAAAAAACAAATCTTCAATATCCATGAAAATAGGAGATTCCTTAAATAAAATAAACAAATAATGACTTTTGAGTGGAAAACAAATCATATAAGTTGTTATCGGTTTTTTTTTTTGCCAGTTGTAATTTTTTTTGAGTGGGCCAATTGTAATTATTTAATCAAAAAGAAATTGCTATTTATCATGAAAATAAGTGATTTCTTAAATAAATAAAAAATCATGTAACTGAAAGAAAAAAAAAATCTTAATCTAGACATCCATTATCCCTACATGATTTTAAATCTAATGGAAAAAAAATACTCACTCCTTCTACGCTTGTGTGTGTTACTACATTTACTTATACGTACACTTGTTTGTGTTACTACTTCTTATTAAAGTTTTACTACATTTGTTATTGTTGTATTACTTCTTTTTATGTGTTACTATATTTTTTTTGTGTTGTGACTACATCTATTTTTATTAGTGCTTCTACATTTTTTGTAACAACATCTATTTTATTGCTTGTTACTACATCTTTTCCAGTATTACTACGATTTTTTGACTGTAACTACATAATTTTTTTCGTTTGTAACAACATTTTCTTTTTTGCCTTAACTACATCCTTTTTAGTCCATATAGTGCTACCTAGGATAGTGTTGCTTTAGGGTTTTTTTTTCCCGACAATTGTGGAAGGGTTTTGGCGCAATTACATGTTTATAAAGTAACACTCCATGACATAACATCCCAAGAAATTTATATGAAGTAACACTAACACACAAGAGCATACTATGCATTTCCTATCGGATGTAAAGTTAACACTGCTTTCATCAACTCTATATTATTTTCTGTTACCATTTCTTGTTAAAATGTTACTACATTTTTTTTTTTGCTGCAACCACATCTATTTTACCGGTCGTTACTACTTTTTTGTGTTACTACATTTATTAATTACATCTATATTATTAGTGTTACTATATTATCTGTTTATGTAACTACATCTATTTTATTTATTGTTACTACATTTTATTTCTCACTATAATTGCATTTTTTTTATATTCAAGAAAGAAAAAAAAAAACCAAACTACATTTTTTTTTTGTAAAAAAGAAACCAATTTTTAGTTGTATCCGATTCCATAATATTACTTCAACTAATTTCCTTAGTTTTAGGTAAGTGATAAACCAATTAAAAAAAAAAAGGCTACGTGATCTTTGTTTTGCTTTGCTTAAAAGCTACGTGATCTAAATTTAAAAAAAAAAGAGATAATTACGTGATCCAATATCAATAACATAAATATTGATTCAAATTTTATCTTCTAAGGGTATTTCGGTCCATGTATTATCATTTTATTCTTTTTAATCACTCAAAATAGAAAATGTCCTTGGATCCCTATTTTTGATATTTAATGTCCTTCTAGCCCCTTCCCCCTAAATTAAATTTTGTGTTAATTAATACCATTACTATTCTTCTGTGAATCCCACATGGCTATGGGTAAATAATTAGTAGACATATGAGAAATTATTTTACGCCACGAATGTTTTATACTGCAACGGCCTTAACTGATACACATGGGCGGATTGGGCCTTAACACATGGGCGGATTGGGTCATAAATCCAAAGAATATTTTAATTTGTATTTAAACGATGTAATTTGTTGTTAAAATATCATTTTAATGTTAAAAAAATATAGTTTCAGGTTCTTGTAATGAAGCAATTTTTTAGATAAAAATTTAGTTTTATGATTCGATGACCCTACGTGGAAAAAATTTCTGGATACGCAAATGACGTAACATCATATAATCTAGATTAAAAATATGTTCCGCAACACATTAATTGTGTTAATTTGAATGATGGTTACAACAACATTACTCAAAGATGATGACTAAGACACCTAAAAGGGCACACAAACCGGACTACATATTTCATTCTCAATCTTTAAAAAAATAAAAATAAAAAAAGGTTCATGTTGATAAAAAAAAAAAAAAAAAAGTTTACGGTTAAAAAAGACAATTTGAACTTAGAAATATGTAATAAGGATAGTGGAATTATTTTTCGGGTAAAAAAAAACATGTCCTTATTCTACTGTGATAATAAAACATTAGATTTAAGGCCAGTTCCACTGCAGAAAACAGTGGATTTGGGGTTATGAAAAGTGGATTTGTCCTTATTACTCATTTTATATTTTCAAATTTCTATTTTTCCCTTTTTTTTTTGTCTTTTTAAACCACGGCCCAGAAAAGAAAAAATAGGGTTCATGTATTAATTTTACACTTTCGGTATACATGGTGTGGATAATTTCGATGTATTAATTATTTTCCTTACCTGAAAAGTAAAGTGAAAAAATTAATGTTTTAATTGTAGTGAATTTAGAGAAATAATGCATTAAATATAAAAAGATATTTTGATAATTACGTCAGATAACAAATATTTGGGTGAGTATATGATAGAAAGTTTTGGCCGAAGTGATTTTTTAACACCACAAAGTAATTTTAGTAATTAAGAAGTGATTACTGACACTATATATATACTATAGGAACTGTAAGAATATATATAAACAAAATGCACCATTAACAATCCAATTATATGTAATAAACCCACAAGTTAAAAAAAGAACATACAATAAATTAAATTACATTTTGACTAATTTTTTTCTGAAACTTTCTGTCATTTGTCGTACACACTTTAAAAGTTGTATGGCATGACAGAAGCAGGATCAGTGATAAGCATTTGCATGTCCTTGGCGAAAAAACCATTTAAATCGAAACCAGGCTCTTGTGGAACTGTCGTAAGGAATGCTGAAATGAAAATTGTGGATCCTAATACTGGAGTTTCCTTGTCCCGGAATCAACCAGGCGAAATCTGCATAAGAGGCCAACAATTAATGAAAGGTATATTCATGCACCTTTACAAGTTACAACTCAACTTTAAGTCATTGTATTGATCACTTCTTGGTCGCCCCGAAAATGCCCTTAATTAAACAGGTTATCTTAACAATCAAAGGGCAACTGAAGAAACTATAGACAAAGAAGGATGGTTGCACACAGGAGACATTGGTTATATAGATGAAGATGATGAAATTTATGTAGTTGATCGACTTAAAGAACTGATTAAATACAAGGGGTTTCAAATTGCTCCAGCTGAGCTTGAAGCAATCCTAATTGCTCATCCTCATATATCTGATGCAGCTGTTGTTCCGTAAGCTATATATTTACTTCTTCTTTTTTTTAATCCTTTTAATTGGTCCATTTTTCACCATTTTTTAATGCTCAAATCATATGTTTAAAATCTGTTATCATTGTTTGGTCATATGTAGCATGAAGGATGAGGCGGCTGGAGAGATACCGGTTGCATTTATAACAGTTAAAGGAAATTGTCTCACGATATCAGAGGATGATATCAAGCTATATATCTCAAAGCAGGTATTCTTCTTGCATATTCAAGACATTTTTTTGTTAGAATATCCCTCTAATCATCCCCGAGCTCACGTAAATGGACATAAATTACAGTTTGATGTCTTCTGAATGAGCCTCTGAAACAAATTTGATATATATCATCTATCGATTGCATACACAATTTGATATCATCTCACGTGTTAAACCTATTGAAGTTATTCCATAAATAAACAAATATCAATTTATTAATAACTAAACTTAATCTGTGCTAAACCACACTTAAATAAGTTTTAGGCATTCTAACACGTGGCTTTTATTCTTCGATCAGGTGGTTTACTACAAGAAGATCCATCATGTTTTTTTAGTTGATTCAATTCCTAAATCTTCAACTGGCAAAATATTGAGAAAGGAACTCAGAGAAAAACTTTCTCGACGGGCTAAGTATTGAAAGGGACTAAATGTTTGGGATTGTATATGTATGAAGAACAAAAATTAAAATAATCATGATACAAGTATGACTTGAAGCTTTATTATTAATAGAATTTAAAATAAAATGACATATCACTTTTTTGTTAAAATGTACATTCTCAATTTCATTTTTTGCCCTCTGCTAAAATACTTTATTGATAGAGTAATTAAATATGTTGTGATGATTTAGAGATGACCATATCGGATATCGTTCGGATAAAATCTAAACGAATGAACGGGTAATTAGGCCTTCAAAGTGTGATCCAACAAACCCATGAATGATTTTGCAACACCAAAAAGACGTAAAAAGTCCCAGAGTTTGTCGTCGGGAAGATCCTCTGACTCTAAAGTTAGTGTGGTATAGATGATTTGCTATTAAAACTGTGAGTTCGGCATATAAAGTATGTGTGCCTATAACATGAGGGGGATGAGCTCTTTATGTAATGCACTCTCGTACGTAAAGACATTACCACACATTTAATGTAAAGGGGCAAAAATCATAGAACGGTTATAATTCTTGGTATAACTCCACAATGCTCATTTAATGGAGTATAACGGAACTGTGACCGAAGACGACCTGCGTCACGTCGGCTGTAAGGGACCGAAGACGACCTATATCGTCAGCGATAAGGGACCGAAGACGACCTGCGCCACACGGTCAATTGATATGAAAAGTGGTATGCGCCCAGTTGGAGATGAATCATGTTAAAGTCCATACCATTTTTCTGATGGGGGCCCCAAAATTGATCCAAGACCAGATCGGCCCATTAACTGACGTGACCTTACACTACTAGAATTTTCTGTTTTTCCGACGGGAATTTCCGACGAAATATGGTCGTAGGAAAATTCCGACCAATTTCCGACGGTTTTGCGACGACTAAAATAATTAAGAAAAGAAAAAAATAGTTCCGACCAATTTCCAACGGATTTCAATTGTCACAAAGTCTCCGTCAGTATTTGGTCGGAAACCTAGCGCGCGAAAGTCTCCCTCCTACTGTTTAAGGGCGCGAAATTCTCCCGCTAGGTGTTTCCTACGAATTTCCGACGAACATGTGTTTCCTACCAATTTCCGACGAACATAAGGTTTTCCTACCAATTTCCGACGAAAATAAGTCTTTCCTACCAATTTCCGACTAAAAATAAGATTTGCCGACCAATTTCCGACGGATTTCAATTGTCACAAAGTCTCCGTCGGTATTTGGTCGGAAACCTAGCGCGCGAAAGTCTCCCGCCTACTGTTTAAGGGCGTTTCCTACGAATTTCCGACGAACATGTGTTTCCTACCAATTTCCGACGAACATAAGGTTTTCCTACCAATTTCCGACGAAAATAAGTCTTTCCTACCAATTTCCGACTAAAAATAAGATTTTCCTACCAATTTCCGACGAACATAAGTCTTTCCTACCAATTTCCGACGAACATAAGTCTTTTCAGAAAATAACATGTTATGTACATAAATTTTTATAAAATTTTGTTCCTTTAAAGGAATTTAATTTTTTTTAATATAAAACTTTGAGTTAATATATAATATTCAGTTTATTATAAAATTCTAATATACATATTCTAATAAACATTGCGTTAAAATATAAAATTCATTATTTTTTATAAAAATTCCTTTATCGAACGATAATACATGTGATTTTGATAATACTCTTTACTATAGATTGTCGAGTGAGATCCGACATCGTTATCGAGTGAGATCCGACATCGTTATCGATCATTGAGATAGTACTATCTACTATGGCTCGATCGATCGTTATCGAGCGAATGAGTTAACAGTCGTGGTTCGTTATCGAGCGATCGATTTGAATCTAAGGATTCGTTATCGAGCGAATGAGTTACATCGATCGTTATCGATCATTGTGATAGTACTATCAACTATGTCTCGATTGATCGTTATCGAGCGAAGGAGTTAAGAGTTGGGGATCGTTAGTAAGAGATCGATTTGAATCTCGGGGTTCGTTATCGAGCGAATGAGTTACATCGTTATCGATCATTGTCTCGATGGATCGTTATCGAGCGAAGGAGTTAAGCGTCGGGGATCATTATTAAGAGATCGATTTGAATCTCGGGGTTCGTTATCGAATGAATGAGTTAAATCGTTATCGATAATTGTGATATTACTATCTACTATGGCTCGATCGATCGTTATCGAGCGAATGAGTTAACAGTCGTGGTTCGTTATCGAGCGATCGATTTGAATCTCCGGATTCGTTATCGAGATTGAGTTACATCGTTATCGATCGTTGTGAAAGTACTATCAACTATGTCTCGATGGATCGTTATCGAGCGAAGGAGTTAAGAGTCGGGGATCGTTATTAAGAGATTGATTTGAATCTCGGGGTTCATTATCGAGCGAATGAGTTAGATCATTATCGATCATTGTCTCGATCGATCGTTATCGAGCGAAGGAGTTAAGAGTCGGGGATCGTTATTAAGAGATCGATTTGAATCTCGGGGTTCGTTATCGAGCGAATGAGTTAAATCGTTATCGATCATTGTGATAGTACTATCTACTATTGCTCGATCGATCGTTATCGAGCGAATGAGTTAACGGCCGTGGTTCGTTATCGAGCGATCGATTTGAATCTCCGGATTCGTTATCGAGCGATTGAGTCGTTATCGATCGTTGTGAAAGTACTATCAACTATGTCTCGATGGATCGTTATAGAGCGAAGGAGTTAAGAGTCGGGGATCGTTATTAAGAGATCGATTTGAATCTGGGGTTCATTATCGAGCGAATGAGTTAGATCATTATCGATCATTGTCTCAATCGATCGTTATCGAGCGAAGGAGTTAAGAGTCGGGGATCGTTATTAAGAGATCGATTTGAATCTCGGGGTTCGTTATCGAGCGAATGAGTTAAATCGTTATCGATCATTGTGATAGTACTATCTACTATTGCTCGATCGATCGTTATCGAGCGAATGAGTTAACAGTCGTGGTTCGTTATCGAGCGATCGATTTGAATATTATAAAAATTGTTATATATAATATTCAATTTATAAAAATTTTAAAAGCAATAATGTTTCATAAATGACTAGATGGATCCTCGGTTTGTAATCACTCACTGAATAACAAATATAGGGTTTTGAATCTCGGGGTTCGTTAACGTCCGATTGATCTCAATCCCGATATTCGAAGTCAATTAAGCGATTTCAAACCGATATCTTTCCTTATTGATCATTCTGATAGTACTATCTGCTATAGATCGTCAGTTTGTTATCGAGCGATTGATTTGAATCTTGGGGTTCGTTGATGACCGATTGATCTTAATCCCGAGATTCAAAGTCGATTAAGCGATTTCAAACCGATATATTTCCTTACGCATCATTCGATAGTACTATCTCGATATATATCATCAGTTCGTTATCGACCGATTGATTTGAAACTCGGGGTTCATTAACGACCGATTGATATGCTAAATATCCCACAAAATCACTTACTCGATAACAAACCTCGGGTTAAAGAGAAATTTACTCGAGAATGAACCTCGGGTTTGAAATCACTTACTCAATAACAAACCTCGGGTTCTAATCATTTACTCAAGAATGAACCTCGGGTTTGAAATCACTTACTCAATAACGAACCTCGGGTTCTAATCACTTACTCAATAACGAACCTTGGGATAGAACTCACTAACTCAATAACAAACCTCGGTTTGTAATCATTTAATCAATAACAAATCTCGAGACTGAACTCATCAACTCAATAACGAACCTCAATACTAAAATCACAATTCAATAATGAGCCTCAAAGCTTTAATCAAGTTATCAATAACGAACCTCGAGTTTTAATCATTTACTCAATAACCAACCTTATTGTGATTGAACTCGAGGTTCGTTATCGAGTAGTGATTCAAACTTCGAGGTCCGTTATTGAGTAGTGATTCAAACTCGAGGTTCGTTTCGAGAAGTGATTTCAAACTTGGGGATCGTTTCTTAGTTAGTTGATGATTTCGAACCCAAGGTTCATTAGTTTGTTTAAGATTTCAAGCCCGAGCTTCGTCGCTGAAATCCCGATTCGAATCACGTGATTCGTTAATAAGATCATAATCTCCTCATTAACTATATAAATTTAAATAAAATCAATTTATGCTAAAGATAAATAAAAAATAAAAATCCTCCATTTATACATTTAACAATTGCAAAAAGAAAAACCAAGTACCCTAACCTTCTCCACCCTCCACCTCTCGCGTATCTTCTTCAATCACCGCCGCCGCCGCCGTTGTCTTCCAAACTTTGCCACTCACCGGCTCCCATGGTTGTCTCAACTATCCGGCCGGAAATCTACATGAATCCGAGCCCTCTTTTTCTCGTTTGCCTTGTTCCTTAGCTCGTTTTTATGCTCTATCATTCTCCATGGAAGTTACAGCTCGCTTTTGCTCTACGTGTCGAAGAGACATGAAAAAGGCCGAATACGGCACCGTTCATCCGACGGATTCTATTGAACTTCCCGTTCTATGCTTCTACGGATGAACAACCTCGTGTTTTACATCTCCCTCGCTCAAAATGATGTTCCCCGCAACCGAGACGTTGGCTCCCTTAGCTCGTATTGCGATTTCACCAACAATGGAGGTTGGTTCTTCAATTATTTTGCGAATTTGCCTTTGAATGTTGCTAGTTTGCCCTGTGTAGCTTCTAACCCCAATTCACCGGATTCCATGAGGCTAAAGACTCGGTAAGATCCTCCCTTCGGTACATAATTTATAGAAAATGAAAGCTTTAGTTTCTTGATATGGTTGATGCTATTGCCACTTCAACTGCTAAAGTTATTCACACTGATCTTTTGCTTGATCTTTTTATTGAGTTTGTTGGTGAATGATGACTACACGAACATGAATTCGTTTTATGTGTGCAGGAACTCTATGCTTAAACTCTTTTGTTCCGGTGTTTTTTTCGTGTGTCTGTTTATAATTTGTGTATCAATGGGCGATTATGTCTTCAAAACAGAGGTCCTACTGAAGCTTCTAAGGTGGACATGCCCTTCTTGCTATGACTTTTGTTCTCAACTTTTAGACTTTTGATTACTAGTGGATGATGATACTGAAATAAAAAAAACTCCCTTTTTTGTGTGCACAACTTGGTATCTCAAACAGGGGCAAGCTTGGATAGATTTCACATTGAGTCTAATATCGACTTATAGCCTTGATGGTGCCACTGAGATTTTTAACCCCTGTATTTCGGTTTTTTATCTTTATGTCGCTTTAATACACATATATGACCTTGAAATTCGGTCTAAGTACTACTTGCTTAAAACTCTTATTCTGCTACTTCTCTGGCTCTTCAAGGGAGGAGCTATTTCTTGTGTTTTTCTCTTGATAAAGTCATATAACAAGATTTTTCAATTCTAATTTGTAGTACATACAATATTGATTTATTAGATAAGTTCTGAAATGGCTGACTAATATTGGGGATCTATGTTTATGTTTTTGTTGTATTGAACCTGAATTTTCGTGACTTGATTTCGTTGTAGTTTGTGTCGTATTCCTTTGCGCTTTAATATTCTTTTGACATTATTGATGTTTTCCGGAAGATTAACAACGTTTCAATGAATTGTTTCTCATATCAATTTTCAAGTTCAATCGAAGGGAGACAATGCAGCTCGTCCAACTCCCGCGAGTAAGTCTTCATTAAAATAGACCAAACATTTTGTTTCTTCCTATAATGGTGATTGGTGTTAGAATTTGGTTGAAGTTGCCTATTAATCCGATTGATCCGTGCTAATTAAGTTCGCGCTCTCTATTTCGCAGGTCCGATATGTTTGTTCTAAGCCTTGTTTTGATCCTTGATAATCTGTTTGATAAAGCCATGGTATGAGCCCTTAGGCACCGGTGAGTAATATGGTGGATTTTGTCATATGCATCCCTTGCATCGCTCCCGTTTGCTTAATCGGCCTTGTCCGCTCGAATTTGTCCGAGTCTAGAATGTCTAGTAAGATAGACATCTTTATTTTCCCGTGTTAGGGCTTGAAACTCGTTTAAGTACCAAAGTCATGGATCTATTAGAATCTACTTTTAGGCATGCTATGATATGATAAAGTATTCAGCTTTGAACCCGTCTCGTTAATTTTGTATGCATTTATTTTTAGACTCAATGTGGTAGCTTCACGATCAGATTTGTATGTAGTTTAACAACCCCGTGTGAAGCTATGCTCGTTTCAGAAAAGCTGTCAAAACTGTGTTTGAACCCTAAACTGCATCAGACTTGCATTGACTGTTTAAGTACCTTACACTGATTGGAATGAGCTGAAATTTTAACACAACTTAGTTCACATATAGAGGTACAATTCATGTCAAGAAACCAAGTTAATTTGAGGTCTGTATCATAGCTAAAACTTGGGTACAAAACTGTGTGTTTAATTTTATCCGGCTGTGAACAAGTTGTTGTGTCTGAGCTTTTTAAGTGTCGAAATGAACTTAGATTGAGCTGAAAATTTAAGGGTTTCTAGTTAATATGATAAGGTACAAACTTCATTTAGACTTCATCTTAATTTGAAGCTGTTATCATTGCATTGCAAGAACCTAAGGTGAATAGGCTGCTGCTGTATGTATGAGCAGAATGACCCGTTGTCTGTTCATAAGCCTTTTGAGCATCTAGATGAGCTCCAAATGAGCTGAATTTTTGACACAACATACTTGGCATCATGATGAACAAATTTTGTTAAGGAGTCATCTCAATTTGATGCTGTTATCATAGGTAAAAACGAGCTACAACACTGTGTGCTCAAAACTGTCCGGCTGAGTGTATTGGGCTGTTTAGTGGGCTTTTGAGCATCTGGTTTAAACCGGACTTGGCTGAAATTTTGAGGGATAGTAATCCATCATATTGTGAGCATATTCCATTCTTTGATTATCTGAATTTGGGCACGTTATCATATCAAGAATTCGAAAATAAAAACAGCCTTTCCATCAGTTTGAGAAAATAGATAATTGGTTTGATTGGCTTGTTTGATTGAGATATATCCATGTGTATCAATTGAAATTGATTTTGAATGATGTTCGGTTTGAAATTGTTCGGTTTGAAATTTAACTCAAATTGTTCAGTTTGAAATCTAACTAAAATTGTTTGGTTTGAAATGCTTCATATTATTGACTTTGCTCCTTTTCTATATTAACTCCTTGTGGACATAGCTTGTGCATCTGGAGCTGTAGTTAATACAGTTTCGAAAAATGTCTTCTCAGCGAATTTCTTTCAAAAGTGCTTTTACTTGCTTATGGTGGGGATTACAAAATTCAAGGTACTACATTTTATCTATGACATCTAATCTCAATCTTTCTTGGAATGCCTTATTTTTATGACATATATTTCCTTTATCCTTGTTTTTGTTGGCCCCGCATGTGTTTTTTCCACCTCGGGGATTGCCCCGCATGTGTTGTTTTTGTGTTTTGGACATAACTTGTATGCTTGTCTTGAATATTTAAGCATGCTATGTTCACTACTAATAATCCAAGACAACTCGAATTTTTTCTTTGTACTTTTAAAAAGCTAAACCGAATTTCGATGCGGGGGTTCATTACCGATCATGAGAGAGCTCTTGAGGATCTCTATGGTGAAAGTTCGAGATAACTCTCGTAGATTCGATACATGCTTGAATGTAATGGCTTCTCACGTTGCTATAGTTTTTGCTTCTTTGAAGGTAAGATTTCACATGGCAATAGGTTCGGGTTATATATTCACATGTACATTTATATATATTGGATTAGTGCATAAGAAGGATTAGAAAACAAAGCCTATCTTGGATACATTGAGAAGCTACCAAGACTTGCCTCCGTAAGTCTCTATCCACTTGAAATATATGCACTTTCTCACCATAACATTTGTCGTGTTTAGCGTAAATATATTGCTTTATTCTCTTATTTTCTCCCCTTCTCAAATGCTTCTATAGGACAAAGCGTTGGTCGCTTTAGCGATAGAGGACAAAAAGAGACAAGTATGATGTTGCTGAGAAGCACCTTGAAGATATTTTGCAGTCGGAATAAGCAAATTTTCGTCGGAAATTTGTCGGAATAATTAAGCAAATTTTCGTCGGAATTTAGTCGGAAATTAAGCAAATTTTCGTCGGTATTTAGTCGGGAATTAAGAAAATTTTCGTCGGAATTTAGTCGGGAACTAGGCAAATTTTTGTCGGAAAATTGTCGGAAGTTCGTTGGAACCATTCGTCGCAAATTTCGTCGGAAATTTCGTCGCAACGCGTTTCCAACGGGCTTTTTTCCAACAGCCCATATTTCGTCGGAAATTAGTCGGAAATGCGCATTTCCGACCAATTTCCGACGAAATTTCGCGTAGGAATTGCCGGAAATTCTAGTAGTGTTATCATGTGTAACAACTCAGATGAATACAATGTACTTCAATTGTGAGTTTTAATGGGTGTCACGTGTAGAGGGATCAATTTCACTTATTACAAGAAACACCATAAAACTACTCGAATCATAAATGGATCGAGAAAGGCCAAGGACAGGGAATACTTAAAACTAATGCTAGTCAAATTATAAATAGAGACACCGTGTTAGCTCTACATCTTAGTGTTATCGCTGTATAAGTCATCTAATATAAAGCCGAGAATGGGAAGGTAAATGTCTACAAGTATAAGTCATTTAAACTAAATAAGTTAAAGGCTAAACCGAAACATGAATGAAAGAAAGCATAGGATAAGGAAAGTGATTTCGGATTACTAGCCTATGAATCCTTAGAGACTTTCTTAACCGGGATTATGACCCGGAAGCTAAGTTCTTTTGTAAGAACGAGGTAGCTAGGCATCCATGATCAAAGAGTAGACAACGGGCAGTTATTTCAGCTAAGATAGTGGGAGTGATATAAGGAAATAAATTTCGGATTTTAATCCTTGAATATCGCAGAAATCTAATTTCTTTTTTCAGATTCGTTGGACAAATGGATTCACTTTCACATCGATAATATAGTTGCCTTAAAGAAAGTGAGTATGACATTTGTATACGATTCTGAGACTCGGACTTTTGTCTGATAAAGTCAGAACCACTAAGTAATGTTCTAAAAGGTATATGTAACACATCATAATCTATTAAGACAAATGGTTTCCATATTAAGATAAACGATTTTTCAGCATCTATTAATTAGTGCATGTATCCTAAAGATAAGATCTGAAGACTGGTTAAGGGTGATTCCTATCTCCAAGTCTAAGAACACTATCTCAAAGGAAAAATGACTAAGTAACCCTTCGATTAGGAGGAAAGGTAATAGAGCTGAAGAAGTATCATAACTTGTTCATATTGACCTTCGGGGTCTTGTGAAGGATACAATCTGGTTGGAGCTTTTGAGTAATAGACATTTTGTCTAATGACTACTTGAAATGCCGATAGTTTATCTAAATATTTGGATGAATCTCTGATATTACCAGAGCAGAGATTATTTCATGCTCAAATATAGGCTACAACATAGTATTTGGAACTGATGCTCGGCCTACCTCCGAGTGAAACGACTTCACTGAAAGGATAAACAATAGATTGTCTTGTATAGTTATTGATATGCTACATTTGTTAGGAAATCACTAGTTTAACGCAGCGGAATTTAAAATTTTGATTTCCATTTCTAGATCGTCTTCGTTCAATGCAATAAACACGTTAAGTAGTTTGACGGAATATACTTTGGATGATCTATAAGATCGTCACTTTGACCGTCAACGGAGAGTAGTACAGTGCGCAAGCCGTCCACGCGTCCGGCCTCTATCGATAGCCATACAAACCCCTCGCCGAAATCCTTCTTGGATTGCTATCGGAAAACTCCGGTTGCTAGACCGGCCTTTTTCCTCTCTCTCTATCTCTCTATAGGAAGCCCTCTATTTTACACAAGAACTATTAGCTCTTACAATTGTGATGTACAAAAGAGCTTGACACCCACTTCCTTCTTATAAAGGAAGTGGCGTCCCAAGAAGTGTGGAGGAGAAGAAAACATTTTCCCAATAAAATAAGGAAAATCAATTAGATTGATTTATCTATTTTATTATAATATCTTATATTAAATAAAACCTAAATATTGCCAATATCTTATATTGATTATATTTATCTTATTACCATAAATCTATTTTTCCAAAATCAATTAATATCCAATATTAATATTATGGTAATCTTATTAATTAAAGAACACAATCCAAGTGTATCTTATACACTTCAAGGTGGCGCCCCAATGTCAATTAATTGGCATCCGGAATATTCTTTAATTAATAATTTATGTATAATTGATATCTTGTATTTTATTTATTCATAATAAATAAATACTACTATATTAATTTACCACTATAACCTTTATAGTATTTGAGATAAAACTTTCATTATTTGGTTATCAACTATAACCGCATTTTTATCCGACTCGATGTTCATATGTGTGTGACCCGACAGACTTCCGAATATGTTGGCCGTAGACACAAAGTGCAATTTACGAAAATGCCCTTCATGCCTAACGATCACGGAATAGCGTAGTGATGGGAGTCAACTTTACTGTAATTTGGTGTACAGTTTAAAGCCCCGTTTATCACTTTATTGACATGTTTTGGGTAGTTCTAGACCTAATTAAGAGTAATATCGAGAGTTATATGCACGGGGATTTAAACTGTCACATCGATAGTAAACTCCGCATTTTTAGCGATATTTATCTCTTTTCCGAGCCCTTTTGTCTTGCTGAATTACGCGTGGTGTTTGTTCGTAGGACTTAGGTGACTCGAGGACCCGGAAGGCAATGTTTTGGATTGAGAAACATGGTCGTGGCACAAAAGTAGCATAAAAGCGAAGGACAATCAAGTTTGGAGTGAAAATCAAGGAAAACTGGCCCCAAATTGGCGTTTGAATCAAGCTCATGCCAAACTGGCGTTTTGCCTGTTCAAACAGGCGTTTAACAGAAGTGGCATTGATACTGAAAGTTGGGTTTTGAGGCAACCGAGCGTCCAAATTACCCCCAAACAGGCGTTTGGGTGGGTTCATCCCGAATCAAGAAAGCTCATACAATCCAAACGGGCGTTCAGGCAATCAAACGGGCGTTTGTCCCTCAAGGCATGATCCATGAACTGGCGTTTAGGAGGAGGCAAACACTGGTTCACTGAAGACGAAACCATAATATCATCAAGATGTCCAGGCAGACGCTCGTCTGGCACCGACAGCAGAAATTGACCTAGCACTATAAATACGCAGCTCATTCAGCCATATATGATATCTTACAGACTTTAGACACTTTTGGGGCGATTTTGGTGCGGTTTTAGTGTACGTTAAACAAACTTCGATCCCTTGATTCCAGAATTCATATCCTTCGATTCTACATACTTTTTATAGATTAGATTTACGTTTCAAGTTCCAAAGATTCAACTTTTGGTGGATTATTTCTTCATACTTTTTCAGATCATATTTTCTGCAAATTATATGGTAATGAATACTTTTTCTTTTATTATTTCTAGCATGATTTCCATTCTTTATTCCGTTATTAGCATCATCATGAGTAGCTAGTTGCATGTGTAGTCGAATTATGTGAAAGCGAGCAAAAAACCTAAGGGGGATGAGATGGGGATTTGTGTAGTGCGTAATATTATGTTTAAACGATTAATCCACGTCCTAAAACTTATTATAATATATTTGAATTAGATTGATCACCTGGTTCACTATCACACACATCGAACTTATAGATGCATTTTGCGGTGAGATGTGGGATAAGGGGTTTTAGGATCGTTGCGTAGATTCGGCCTAGTTGTTAGGTCCATTTCCAATACAGAGGTTTGTCATCGTTGTTCGAGCAACTCTAGAGCTTAATCATGTTAGGATAATTGGTTTTCTAAAGGGATAGTCGGTTAGCTTCACATAGGCTGGTTAGATCGAGTTGTTCAGTCTAAACACTAGAATTGGGAGTTGGCACCCGTGGATGTTGTTAAACTACTTAGGATAGGTAGGTCGGTTAAGACACGCTCCCTGTTAAGTCCTTCCTAAGGGGTAAAAGTAGCTCGTGGGATCATAGTTAGGCTATACCTTTTAATACCTAGAAGTAAACTCGTTAGTATAATCTTTCTTTCTGCATTAGTATAATACCTTCCACCATTATTTTGACCTGAACTAAGTTCTACGTCAGCTTTGGTACTTAGACATTAATCCCTGTGGATTCGACCTTGTGACCACTATACTCCCATTGACCCGATACTCTGTCGGTGAAAGTTAGCGGTTAAGTATTTTGCTATCATCTAGCAACACACCGTGACCCCCAATCATCGGAAGAGTCAAATGCAATGACTACTACCTTTCATGTGAAGCAGTTACCGTGTAACTTACAATCCTATCGCTGTAATAATATCCATACGATCGTATCTCGAGTGTCAATACATTAACGATCGTATCTTATAATCCGGATATCATGCTCTCTCGGAATAACACGTTTACTCCCACTTTGCAAAGATTCATGAGATCAAGACATTCCTTATAAGAAGGCCATTTCGGATATTCAATCCCAATCATAGGATACGCGATTTCCAGATGACCAAACATGTATACTCCGCATGCTTCAATATCACACCCGATCACTACCGCATGATCGCCCCGTGGATAGGGGAAATCTCAATAGTGTCAAAGAATGACAATCCACACCGTGATGCCATGTAGACTCCGGTCTAAAGGATAATTACACAACCGCCACATAGTGTGACACTTAGTGTAAGTGGGTCAGTCTAACGTACGCATTATCTAATACACGTCCACGTACAGTCCAAGTGTCTCTACACTTCAATAGACGAGATCTATCCTTACCTCTAAAAGATAAAAGAAATCCAATACGTGCTAGGTCTAATCATACTATCAATATCCCATTTGACAGTACATACGATTAGAGACATTTAAGTATCAAACTTGTTAAAGTGAGTAGAGATCTCATCAACCATAATCACTATCATGGTTTCTCTTTCACAGTTTGACACTAGGGACGTTACTATATATGTACAACCAATAACATGAAGATAAACAATATATAATAACATCAGTGTTTTTATTAATCATAATAAAGATATGACATGAACTAAAATAGTCTGTAAATGACCCGACCCGGTCAGATCCGGTCCAACCCGGTTGGGTTTAGGACACCTATTCAACAACATTACACTGCTTAACTCAATTAAGATATTACTTAAAAAATAACGGTTTACATTATTATGTAATACCGAGAAGTCTACCTAGAAGATGCTTATGAATTTGTGGATAAGGAGTGAATTACATTTACCCCACCTCCGCAAATAGAGGCATTTGGCACTAGTGCTTGAAGGTAGGACTGGAGATTTTACATACACGTTCAGATGGTGACTGTTCGTGAAATATCTTAATGCAATGAGTAAAGGTTGGTTATAAGATTCTTAAGATATGATAATGACGGTTGAACTGTCACAACCTTTCTAGAAGAATGTATAAATAACAACCTTGGATCTTGGAGTAAAATTACTCAAGGAGTTACTATTTGATTTATTCAGACCACATCCAACATTGGTTGTTGGGAATAACGCTGATAAATACTACTGAACCAGATCAGAATATCAATCCACCCAAATGCAGTGGGAGTATGGTTAATCCATTGACTCGCTGTGATTATGCAGACTTTACAGTCTGCTGTGGGTGATTGATAACCTATGGTCTTTTGGAAGGACTGTATAGGATTCTAATAAAAGAAGTTTAGTTTAAATCCATAAACCAGTAAATGGAGTTTTGGTACTCCAGTTCTGTTCACAATCTTGTAGAAACACCTGAGTGTCTCAGGCCCAATATGAGTAATTGGATCTACATGAAAAGAGTTGAATGAATGAGAAAGCTTATCTTTCTAAGCAAAGCCAATTGGTCTTGGGGGTAATTCCATGAGAAGTAGATAGTTCAATAGGGGTGATGCCCTGAACTCTCTCACCATTCAGCCTTGCTTGACTCTATGGAAAGCAGAAAGATTACCAGGGGTGATGCCCTGAAACTTTCTTACGGTACAACGGAGTCTGAATTCATTTGGAACAGAAAGGTTTTAACTCAAAGCCAATGGCAGATTGGCTGCCTATGCTTATATCCATTGGTGGATTAAAGCAAACATCTAGGTCAACAAAAGCCACATGTTTAAAATGTGTGGGCTTGACCAGAATATTGGATGAGTCTTTTGTAGTTTGGAGAATCAATAATGGCAAAGTAGTAGACGTTGGTGTTAATGAAAGGCGACACTGTAACATTTGCAACATGAGTGTGTTATCTGAAGTCAGAAACTGACGAGCCAAAACTTCTCTAAACCAGATAGGTGGACTATACTCTTAGAAATCGATTCGGTCGAATTCATGAGAACAAGTTGTTGGAAATATCCCATGCATCTTATTGGTTAAAGATGATAATGCATTTTCATACGCAAAATTCAACGAGAGGTTTCCTACCCAACCCCTCACGGAATAATTCTCTCAGTCTTTGGATAAAGAGAAAATAGGATAAATTCTCTGGTGGATAGAGAATGTCAGATTATTAAAAGTCAATTAAAGTCGAATATTGGATTCGAGCAATGCTGGCAGTATAGTACATCCTTAAGTACCTTCGGAGAACGAGGAGTAATATGCGTCTATATTCAGGTGCATACTTGAGGATTGTTGACTACACTGATTCTGACTTACAGTCAGATAAAGGATGATCGCTAATTGATCTCAGGCTCAGTATTTTCTCATAGTGATGGAGCTATGGTCTGAAGCAATCCAACACTGCCAATTTGACTCTGTTAGTCGAATACATAGCATCTTTCGGAGCAGCTAAAGAGGCAGTGTGGGTTGAGAAATTCTTTGTTGGATCGGGAAATGATTCCAGGTCTCGGTGAGCCGATACCATTTTACTGTGAAAACAGTGGAGAGGTGGCTCATGCAAATGATCTTTGCAATCACAAGAGGTCAAAAGCATATTGAAAGTAAGTACCACCTGGTCAGACATACCGTGCAGAGAGGCGACGTTTCGGTCCTAAAAGATCGCCTCGAGCCGACAACCTAGCTGATCAGTTTAACCAAGTCGCGTGGCATCTAATGTCACTGATAAGCGGTTGGCGGGTATGAAAGTGGGAGATATGTCTCATCTGCTTTAGAGCAAGTGGGAGAATGTTGTGGATTGAACGAATAAGGGCGTGGTGCTCTAAAAACAATTGTTGCTTGTCTTTACGAGCAAGTGAGAGATTGTGGGATGTAGTGCCCGAAAGACAATTGTTGCTTGTCTATACAGACAAGTAGGAGATTGTTGGAAGTAACGCCCGAAAGAAAATGTATGTAATTGTTTTTTTAATTAATAAATGACAGGTTTATTCTCATCTTATTTTTTGCTTCGTGCTTATAAGTAATACACTACTGAAAACCCTAAGTTGTATCATATGTAGCCATATAATTTAGTGTGTGACACATGCGAGGATTAAGTTTATGGTGATACACTTGAACTGTAAGTCCGTGGTGAACTTAATCAAAGTATGGGGTCTATTGATTAAACCACCATTAATGCACCCAGAACACTTTATGGTGTGACCGTCTTATCCAGACCGTCGATATTGGTTATCTAAGTGGGGCATTTATATATGATGTAGTCATAAAGGACTGGACCGATTTAATCTGCATTTCTCATATAAGTCCGTGATTGAGAAATCTTATTAAATCACAAGATGATCATATATGGATTAACCTTAACCCTGAAATGATTGCATACTCCTACTTGTTTCAAGATAGGGTTTGATGTGTTCGTTAAGGATCGCTAAGAGGCACGGTCCGAATCACTTTCACGTTGGCACTATTCTGGAATGAGTGAGGAGTGTGTGTCTCACAGATATGGAATACATTCCTTCCCGCAGGAAGTAGAAAGACAATCCCCTTATTTGTTGATTTTGAAACTGATCGATCGGCCGAGTTTATATTGGTTATGAACTAATTGATCACTAGTGGGTTAATGGTAAATAAGGATAAGATGTAATGAAGAACGTTTACGGAAATAATCCCGCTTCGTTACGGATAGTCTATGGAGGGTTAGTCTGTATGTAATGGTTATATCAATGGACGCTTATTGACTCGACGTTTTGAGAATAAGTTATATCTATAATCGATAGAGTTCAGTTTCGGATTTATGGTGGCGTAATTCCGGAATTAATAAGTTGAGTAGAAATATTCTGTTCGATGAATGTTTTATTCAATTTATTGTAGCTACTGGTTATAGGTCCATGGTCCCCGGGTTGGCTCCTAACACGCGAGTGTTTTCTCGTTTTGTGGAACCTCGAGAATAAATTAAATAGTTTGTCTATTTAAGGAATATGCGAATATTATTTATTTAGTAAATAATATGTAATATAGAAAAGACATTTTCTATTATCCCAAATGGCTTAAAAATGGCGCCATATTTGTTTTGGTTTTGGGAAAAGAAATTTTCTCCTAATTAATTATAATGTGGATAAGAAATTTGTTTTCTTATTCGATAAATAGGAAATTTGTTTTCCTATTGGATAAAGGTTTTATTTTCCTAAAAGGAAAAGATAAATTTGTGTGTAAAAGATTAACTCTCAAATTATTAGTTATTTTCCTATAAAATGAGAGTTTCTCCCAACACAAAATTGGAACAAAAAAAACCAACGCCATATTGAAAAAAAGGACGCACCTTTTTTTGGAAAATAGAGAAATATTGTTTTTTTGTCTTAACCATTGTGAGAAGAAAAACTAGGGTTTTTCTTAAGCATATTCGGAGAGTTTCTACTACGAGGATCGACGTCCACCAGTGGTCGCTTGGAGATACAATCTGGAAGACTGCGGCTTCTTTTTTGTCCATTGCTCATCTCTCTTCGGTTGGGTAAATCTACTAACCTTCTTATAGTTTATTAATTATTATGTGAATTGAATCGTGGTAAAATCGCATGCGAATTTAATTCGTAGCTTTCGCTTTGCATGATCGAGTGTCTCGATCGGTGCTGTGAATCAGATCTGACGATCCAATTATGGATCGTATCCGGATTTGGGTTTCTGTATATCCAGCAGAACTCCCTAAAAAATGTTCCACCACATTGATACCTCAAAGGTGGATAAAATATCACTTGAAGTATACGTTAGTGAAAGAGGAATGATATAGACACAACGAAATTACACAACCAATTGCCACAACTGTGATTTACTGTAATATTCCGATTCTCGGGAAAGGACAGACGTATCAATTTACGAGAACGAAATATTATATTTATTTCTTTTATGGATTTAAAGTTTTATAAATATTTATATATATATTTTCGAAATATATATTTTTATTGGGGACTGAACTGTAATTAAGAAACAATTAAAGGAAAATAAAGGAATTTAAGAAAAAAGAGGTTTTATTTGGGAAAATAAACCTCCCACTAATTAGTAAGTTTGCCAGAAATTGATTATACGTTCCCTGCAAGTTTGAGAGCAAAAGAGAGGCAAGAATACTCCTTCAAAATTTTGAGTGATTACTTGGTGGTTTTCAGATCAAAGTAGAACACCGGAATCATGAGGAGACATGGATCATTTTGATACAAAGTTCATCAAGTTTCTTCAAGGTATGGATTTTGGCCTTAAGGGCGGTTTTGATCAAGTTTGATGTCTCTTGGTTTAATTCGTAGCCCTAGCTGTTTAGAACTTTGTTCTAATTGATTTGTGAATCAATTGTGGATCAAATAGGTTTTCGGTTGAAGTTTGGAGAAGTGCTGCAGTTTTCTTCAAGTTTTGTTTGGAGTTTTGCTTGCTAGAAGGTAAGAGATCTTCCTTTTGTGTTAATCCAAGTGTTATGAAGTTTGGTTGTGAGTTTAGAGTTATTTTGATTCAAGATTTCGTGTGTTTTGGTGTTTAGACCAATGTGCTATGTTATGGTATGTTAAAGTTGTATGTTTTCTTCTGTTTTGCTGCTAAAACTGATGATGAACGTGTTGGAAAGGATGTAAAATAGTAAGGAGTGTAGAAAAATCACGTTTAGGGTTTTCCCAGGTCGAATGCGTACACATTGGGTAGCAATGCGCACACATTGCTGGAACGGGTTTGGACAGGATTGTTCCAGCAGGTAGAATGCGTACGTATTCCAATGAATGCGCACTGCTTCAGAATGTTCAGAGTTGCTTCTAGCAGGAATGCGCACGCACGCATTGGTTGAACAGAAACTTTCAGCAAGTCTCTGAAGAGTGAATGTGCACACATTGACCCAGTTTTGGGGAAAATGAGGTTTTAAGCTACGTGTTGAGTTTTAAGTGTGGTTTCTTGATATAATAACACTAAATAAACATGATCAAGCCTTGATGGGTTTCTGATGCGTTTAGTTTCGGCACCGGATGTACTCTTTCAAAGAGCTGAAGTTCAGGACCGTCGGAAGAGCATGATAGTCTTGTGCTTTGGTGTATTAGTATTCACAATGTCTGTGTTTGTGATATGACGTTTTGTCTAGATGACTAAGTGAGGGAGTAGAGCTGGTTAATGTGAGGTTTGCCTTGAAAATACTTAAGTGGCTAGTTAACGATTAATAAATACATAATTATGTAGTGAAAGTCTAAATACCATGTCATTCTATGTTAGGCACAATGTTATATCGCGACATGTGGGCGGTCAGTAAAAATGAATAACTCTGCTGGCCTATAAATGGTTGAATGGTAGAGGGATTTCGCCGAACGCGTGCACTATCGGGTTAAACCCGTGGCTATCAGTGCGATCTATTGATAGGTTGCAAATGATATCTCGTGGTGGATACACACCATGCGTAGTGTTCTTGAATGCGGGTATAACAAAGATAAACTAAGTTAGAAACGTTTAGTCATTACATGTTGATGAGAATGAAATAAACCCTCGATTGAGTCGGCTTCACCAAGATAATTTACTAACCATAATGAATATTTTGTACAATTGTTTGATACAATAGCTTCTATCTTTTACTAAGTACCTTTGTACTTACCTTGAATGTATATTTATTTTGTGTATTTAGGAATGAGAAGATTAACATGTGGAATAAGAGTTCGACGAGGATTTTGAGGATCACGTTTGATTTCGCTTTCTATACTATGCTAGACTTTTCTTTTTATGATAAACTATTTTCTAGACTTTGTTGTATTTTGTTTGAAGACATGTTTTACTTTTCCTTTGGAAATTTTGTAAGATAACTTGTTGTTTTTCTTTAGACATCATACGGTTGTAAGTTTTACTTATCGTTGGGTTTTGTAATCCTTCTATCTTTAGAATGTTGCGTTTTTATTCTTGTTATTAAAAAACAAATACCCCAGTTTTTTAGCTTTTGTTAATGTTAAACTCAATACGACGTAGTAGAGTTTTACATATAATATTGATTTATTTAATATTATATGTGTGCCGAAAGTTTCTTTTCCGGATATGGACTCGATGTCCGGAAACGGGACGTTACATCTACATCATTGATTATTGTGACAACTATATTGATTGATTTGAGTTCCATAATAATCAACGATGTAGATCACCATTATGACAATTGGTTGTGTAATTTCGTAGTACCTGTATCATTTCTCTTAAAGAAAATGTCCAACTCGATCTATAGATTCAGGCACAAATCTCAACACTCATTCATTGTCATGAATGTCAATAGAGAATGTTAATACTATTCTAGTGCCAACTTAACATGTTCATCTTTTAATTATCAAAAGTCAACCTACAATTAAAAAATTTACAAGCCTTAAATAAGTAATAATGAATCTCTAACACAACATATTAATCATCTAAACTTTCTTTCTTCACTGGTTCTTCACTGGTTTCTTCAACAATGAAAGAGAAGGGAGAAATTACTACATTCAGATCCAAACTTCCGGACATCTACATTCCTAATGATCGTTACCCACTCTTTTCATACCTTTTCGAAAACATACACAAATTTAGCACCCGTCCATGCCTCATCAATGCCTCTACCGGCGATACATACACCTACGCGGACGTCGAGCTCATCGGCCGTAAAGTTGCCGTCGGCCTTCACAAACTCGGCATACAAAAAGGCAATGTGATAATGCTTTTAGTCCAAAACTCACCGGAATTCGTAGTTGCATTCCTGGGAGCATCCCAAATCGGAGCAATTTGTACAATGGCCAACCCTTTACTCCTTGAGGCAGATATAGCAAAGCAAGCCAAAGCAACTGATTGCAAACTTATCATTACACAACAAAGTTGCATTGACAAAGTCAAAGACTTGTTGGCTGATGATAATAATGGTGTAAAACTGGTCTCTATCGACACTGCTCCGGCGGGTTGCTTGCATTTCTCCGAGCTGTCTAGTTCGCCGGACGAAATCGACGTCCCGAAAATGAAGACCGATCCAGAAGATCCGGTGGCTATATTCTACTCATCGGGGACAACCGGGCTACCAAAAGGGGTAGTTTTGACACACAAGGCACTCATCACAGGCGTTGCTCAACAGGTTTGATCATCAAAGGACGGCCTAAAATTCTCGGTTTAATATATTAGTCTTCTTTTTTATTAACAAATATAATTTTTTTAAATTATCAAAAAATATATTTATTTTACATTATCATAGAAAATATTTTTACATTTTACTTTCATTTTTTTCAATTTATTATCGATCTAACATCGAATCTAGAGCTTGTTGAAATGTAAACTTGATTTTGAGCTTTAATTTCTCAAAGAGTCCAAAATTAAATAGGCCTTAAGGTCCAAGTTCTATAAACTTGTATGAGTCAATCTAGAATTATGTTGTAGGATGTACTTGTGTGGAGAATTCTAGAGAGTTAATAAATTATCTTGTATGGAAGAACTAGAATAAGGTAGTAAAGGAATAAGGTGGAAGACTCTAGAAATAATCCTAGTTGAAGACTAGTACTATAAATAGGACCCAAGCCATAGTGTTTGTATCAAGCAAAAAATCAAGAAGTTTTGAAGTAATAAAAGAAGTCTTTTCCATCAAATCTTCCTACCATCTTCCACTCTCAAATACTTCTCCATTAATAATATCTCATTCCAACAGAGCTGCAAACAAGAAAAGATGGTGTATCATTTTTGGGATAGGATCCTCTCAAGTATGCATGATCCAACCACACACCCCCAAAGTGTAAAACATCTAGCCATTGATTAACTTTTTCCAAAACTACGTAGTTTAGTTCATTACATGTAAAAACACTAACTTTACCCTTAAGTTACTTGAGAGGATCTTGGTCCATCATTTTTATGGTTAAATCACGATCAATTGTTGTTCAACAGGTTGATGGCGAAAACCCTAATATTAATCTTGGAAGCGATGATGTGATAATGTGCGCTTTGCCATTATTTCACATAGCTGCATTCGTTTCAGTGATGCTAAATGGTTTACGAGTTGGATCTGCAATTCTGTTAATGAACAAGTTTAATATCACTGCATATATGGAGCTTGTGGAAAGATATAGGGTGACAATAGCTACTTCAGTGCCCCCAATTCTGCTAGAGATTGCGAAAAGCCCTGTCGGGTTATATGATTTCTCGTCAGTAACGAAAGTGATGTGTGGTGCGGCGCCGATGGGAAAGGAGCTTGAAGATGCTGTCAGGGCTAAGTTTCCCAAGGCAACTATTGGACAGGTATTCTATTTCTTTTCTATATTCTATTTATTGGCATTAAACGTTTGGTGTTCTTTTTAATATACCTGTCCTGAAATTATATTTATCTGCTCGCACGGGGCCGGTCTTGGCATTTTTTGGGCCCAAGACCATTCGTCGAATTAGGTCTTTTAGTTCGAAGTTTTTTTTTTCTTTTTTGAAAAAACATATTTATAAAATATTACTTCAACATCGCGTTTTTAACATATGTAGATACAAAATTCAATTCATTGATAGTCTCAAAACACACCAAAGTAGTCTTTTCTTAGTTTTATAACACATTTAGAAACAAAAACCAAATTCATACGTATACACAAAACAATGAAACATACTTACATATTACTACTTCAAGATCGCTCTTGTACCACATTTAGATGTGAAATCACTAATTAATGTAGAATTGTCAATTTCATCAACCATATTCTTCTCATTTGATATCATGGATAACCCATTCAAACGTTCTTGAGTCATCGTGCTTCGAAGATGGTTCTTTATTAACTTCAACTTCGAAAAACTTCTTTTTTCCAGATGCAACTGTCACCGGAATAGTCAACAATATTCGATAAACAATCTCTGTGTTTGCATAACATCGATTACACTTTTTCAAATATTCCAAAATTTGGATAGGTCCATCTACTTTTGAAGGCAAAATATGTGAAAGAAATTGCAACTCCATAAACAACTCATCCGCATCAACATCTTCGTCTCCATCATGTGTCAAAATTCTTGAAAGATTGTCACAAGAAATCTTCAGACTTTCAACATCTTGTGAGCTTTTTTTCAAATCAAACAAGAAGCCAATTTTTTTTTCATACACACGAAAACGTTCAAATCTATCTTCAAGTGATGCAAGAGCTTTGTCAACTATAAACATGAAGTACTCTACTCTAAAACTCTCTTGAGGAGAAAACATGACTTCTTCACTTGAACCATCATCAAAATGTCTTTTTATACGAACGGTTATTCTTTCACGGAAAACCGGCTCAATACCCATTTCTTGAGCAACTTCTTTTGCTTTTTTTATAGCATCATCGAACCCATTCTCTCTATACATATGAAAGTGATCAATAAACCCTTTCAAATGTTCTATTACGACATCAATGTGCATGTCCTCACTTTGTAAAAACTTGCTTACACCATTGATAACATTGAGAACATCATACCAAATCATTGTGCTAACCAGGAACTCAAAACTCTGAAATTCAGTTATAGCTAGAGTATCCGCTCCATAAGTTGCATCAGAATGATCATTTGAATTTGCCAAATCAATCAAAGCTTCTCTAATTTTCAAACATTGTTGTTTGATTGGTTTAACACTTTCAATGTGACTCTCCCAACGAGTGTGACTCAAATATTTAAGTGTAAGACCATTCACATGTTCTTTAAATATGTCCCACCGCTTTGTTGACGATGAAAAATATTATAAAGGCGTTGAACCGTGCCAAAATAACTATCGGCCTTAGAGATGACCTTGCCGTATCACACAATGTAAGATTTTGCTATGGCAACCATAATGCGTGTAAAATGCTCTAGGATTCACGCTAAGCAATCTACTTTGAGCACCTTTGCAATGACCTTTCATGTTAGCATCATTATCATAACCTTGGCCTCGTATATCATCAATGTCAATCCTAACTTAGATAAAGCATTTTCAAGCTCCGAGAAAAGGCCCAATCCCGGTGTATCATCAACCTTAAAAATCCAAGAAAATATTCTTCAACTTTACTGGGTGATGAATCATCAACATTCACCAACGAATGAGTAAAGTCATTTGCTCTTCATGACTTACATTAGGAGTACAATCAAGTATAACTGAAAAGTACTTTGCCTTCTTGATCTTTTTAATGATAGCAATTTTCACCTCATTGGCCACACCTCCATCTGAATAAATTCATTCTGAATCTTGTGGCTAAGGTAGTGATGGTTGATTTCATTTTTCTCAAACCGCTGTATGTGATCTTCCATAACAGAATCAAACATTGAGACATGTTCAATTAGACTTAAGAAATTTCCATTGTCTTCTCCATATATCTTCTCATTGGTCCCCCTAAAGGCCAAATTATTTTTCGCAAGATATTTGATAGCACCAATTATTTGGAACATAACTTGCTTCATGCGTTCTTTTTCTCTCATAATTAGTTCTTGAGCACTTTTGTCAATTGTTTTTCCATGCTTCAATCTTGTTTCCACTTCAATCCATTTTTGCAAACAAAGTATGTGATCCTTCCTTGATTCATGTTGTTTAAGTCTATTTCCAATATTGTGCCAATCTCTCATACCAATACTATCCAAAAGGTAATCATCATTTTTACTCTTGAAAATCTTACAACAAAAGCAAAACATCTATCAACGGATTTTGAATACGCAAGCCATCTTCTATCGTGCATCTCTCCATTTTTCATGAGACGAGTATAATGTAAATTTGCAAAGTGGTGCTTATGTTTTGAATCATCCCTCGGATATTCACTATCATTCATTTCAACTCATAGGGGTCCTTTTTCTCACAAGTAAGTCTATGAGATTTTGATTAGGTAACTTCCAATTGTTTGGATCAAAATTTTCTAAAGGTTGTCCTTCTTCTTCATGATCCAAATGAATGTCATTATCGACCCATTCTTCTTGTTCGTCATTGACATTATTGGCCCCTTCTTCTTGTTCTTGTTCTTGTTCGTCACGGTCAACAATATCAACTAGTTCATTAGAATCATCACAATTCACATTTACCTCTTCTTCAATCGCCATATTTGCATCATTAGTAGATTCGCCATCACTCGGCTTAGACCGCTTATAAGTTGAGGTGATAGTGATGTACTTGTTAAGTGAACCACTTCAAGTTTTTTTTGATTCTTCTATTTTTTTCTTCTTTCTTTTTTCATTTCCGGAAGGGTACTTATACTTTGGTGGTGACATTTTGCTACCTATAAACAATTCATGTATATGAAAACGGAAAACCATAGACAACAAGCCAACCTCGGTACCTCAAATTAAAGATTCCTAAATTTTAAAAAAGTTTACAAACACAAAATAATATAACATCAATATAAAAGCCACCCCACTAATAAAATGCAAAGGCTAAAGCTAAATGAAAAAAAAAAGTAAGGCCAGCAAGGCCAATCACCCCATCAAGTAATGAAGTAAACAAAACATACATGACTAATGTAATGACTATATGTGCTTCTTTTATTCAGTCAAAATGAAAGTCTTCTTCCTTCCTTGCTGCTAAAACCCTCTTTCAATCTTTCTACATACAAAAAAAAAATCCAAATTATTAAATATATCTACGACTACAAGCTCACAATAAGAAAATTTCAAAATTCAGACTAATCACTCTCAAACTATTAGGGCTTGTAACTATAAGAAAATTACCTATTTACCTCCATTTAATAACTTATGGCTTGTGTTGTGTAGGGAAAGATTGATGCTTGCTTGATATTATAACTAATAACTTGAAGATTGAGATTAGAATTTGAAGGGAAAGATGTGTTAATGTATTATTAATTGTGGAAAATTGAAAGAAGAAATAAAAAAGGAAGAACCGAACCGACGAAAAAGCAGGGGAGGAGAGGGCCGAAAGGCAAGGGATAAGGAGGGACTGGAGGAGGGACGAATGGACGATTGATTTTTATTTTTGTTTCATTGTTTGTTTGCCTTTTCTATATATATATATATATATATATTATATATATATATATATATATATATATATATATATATATATATATATATATATATATATATATATATATACTATATACTAGTGGAGGTAACGTGCTATGCACGTTTTTGCCCACGAGTTTGATGAATCTTCGCGTGCATAAATTATATATGTAATTGCAAAGACTTTGGTTAGACATGGATAAGCGCATTTACATTGTTAAAACTGATGTACTAAGCTTATATCAAATCAGTTACAAAACATTCCAGAGTGTGTTTTAGGCTACATAGTTTATAGACACAGCAAAAGCTACATTCTTAAGCAGGCTTCACGTGCAAATATATACACCTAGTGAACAACCTTTATGAGGATTTCAACTTTAGTTTCTTCATTGGGCCTGGAGCTCGTGTCGAAGCCGAAATAGCTAAACGCTATGATTCTAATTGATGTGAAGTATAAGATCTGCGCAAGAAAAAAAAGTATCATTTAGAATAACCTCAAGCTTGATTATAAAAACCTGTATCCAACACACAATTGCTGGATACATATGTGAATTAGGTAAAACTAAGAGCATAAAATGAAATTTATCAATCCAACCTAAAAACAAAACAAACAAACAAAAACTATAGGCGGGGTAGCAACATCCGATGCTGTATTCTTCTTGACAGCTAGATTAAGACACAACATAATGCAAAGACTCAGAGACTCGGACAACATCATTAACAAACAAAAATAGGCAGGGAAAGCCAACTCAATTAATAATTGGATGATAATAGAAAATGAGCTGAAGAGGACTACCACGGCTCTATTTTGAGCTCATGTTGATTGAGCTGATGTTGATTGCGGATATGGAAATATAAAAAAAAATATGGACAGACAATTAAGGCATAAATTATACCAATATCATCTCTTTCAAAGTGTCTCTCTCCACATCCGTCCTGCATCGGGCCATCTTGCCGACCTCTCTACGAACACCTGCCTGAGCCAATTGAATCACATACCATACCCCCCAAGTACCTCCTGCCATTAAATCCCTTCGAAAATCATTTAACCAAACAGATATGCCCCTAATCTTCTCAAAATAAAAGACTCCTCTTTTTATAAAATCTCCCCTTCATTCTGCTCCGAACCCTCTCCCTCTTGTGCACCCATTTTTTCAGGTAATAACCACGAAATCCACCTCTCAAAATGCCATATTACAGAAAATTTAAAAAATGAGGGAAAAAAGGAAATCCTATTAGTAGATTTTGAGAACAAGGAGAAATAAAGTTGTATGAATTTCTAAGAACGATAACAAAACCTTGAAAAATACTATCAAAGATTTGTGTCTCTAAAAATAGAATAAAAAGAAATACAAACACAAGAAAAGAAGCTACATGTGTGTAAACAAATGAGGCAATTTAAAAAGAACGTACAATTTGAACAGACATGCCCGAGAAGCAGCCACTGCTGCTGCCATTTTCCTAAGAGGCTATGCACATCATAATTTCATTGGGGGGGGGGGGGGGGGGGGGGGAATCAACAGAAGAACAACACATTAAACAACCTGCAAAAGTAGATTTCGAGAAGGAAATCCAAAAGGCACTTTCACCAGCCATTAGCAGTAGCAACAGAGCACAAACACTTTACATAACTTGTTCAAATTCCAAACAGAAAAGGGCTTGCTAATTAGTTTTTTCTGTATAACAGTTACGCGTTGGATTTATTCGGGTCATTTTCCACTAAGTGATTTATATGAATCACTAATCTTCCTATCATAGAGTTTTTCCCTTATTCATATAACTCTCTATTTAAAAAAAAAAGAACAATTTTTTAAGCATAATAACGAGTTCAAGTGCTTTTTTTAAACTGCACTAAAATTGTTCATGTTTATGCTATATTAGTCTTGCAGTAGATCATGAAGCTCATAAAAATACAAGAACATTACATGTGTCACAAACAAAACAAACAACGTCATGAAATCACAATACAACAGTCTGATGTTCGTTGTCTTCCTTCGTCTCGGCTCTTCATTTTTTGTTTTGAATTGGCGGCCTGGTGAAGGGCATTGAGAATTTTGTGATGGAGGTTCCATGAAGCTATAGAAGAGAAAGCGTAGACATCAGACTTTTGGTGAAAATTTATTTGGTACATTGTTTAAAGACCAAAATATATGAACAAGATGATGCCCAAAATTTACGAAGTAGAGAGGATATTTCTACAACCGCCTTACAATTTAAATACAAGCAGACTGATGCATTATTTTTGATATACAATGATATTTTCACACACAGCCAAAAAGCATTCTGAACATAAACATACCGTTAATCCCTTGCATCGCAGATTGATGCTGAACATAAACATACCAATAATCATCAAGTTTTTTTTCTTTATTCATCTTCTCCTGATACAAGATCTAGTAAAGGACCAAAATAGAGATAATAGCAAGGAGGAGGAACACACACAGAGACACAAAACAATGCAACATATCAGAACAAAAATAAAAGAGCAATACTCACACTCTATCAAAATGATCTCAAGTTTAGAAAACAACCCCAAAATTCTAAAAGACATGATTTTTCTTATATACAATTCTAAAAGGTTAAACAAAATATGTATATATTCGCAGATGAAGCGGTTTTCAAGAATCCAATCAAATAAATATATTTAGTTTTAAAGTTATAACCTGTGCAGCCTTATAGGCATTTGGGTATTCTCATCAGCCTCTTTCCTCTCTGCGCCAGTCTTAAATTCAGCCGAATTCTCTGATTATTCCCCTTCAATCTCCCTGCTTTCTTTTGCTGCTGCCATTTGCACATTTCTTCATATCTGTATTTAAAGAGTGCAGGTTGTGCTCTGTGGAATGAGTGAAATCACAAATTAGGCAAAATTATGCAGACACAAAAAGAATGAAATTGACAAAGGAGAAGCCAAATTGAGCCCCCACACAACATGTAATCCCAAAAAACATGAAATTGACAAAGGAGAAGCCAAAGCCACCATTTTGGTGCAATCAGGCGCAACAAACCACCCTACGTAAGCAAGAAACCCACCACACAGACAAGCAAAGAAGACAATGAGCAGCAAAGACGACAAGAAACATAGCGTATCTTGAAAAGGATCGAGAGCCTGAAATCCGCGACGCAATCACGAGGTAACAAACCTGCAGAATCGAATTAAACCTGGATTTGATAAACAATTTAGCAGTAGATTGATAAACAATTTAGTAGTAGATTAACCTGGATTTGGTAAATTTAGCAGTAGATTACAGCCCTATAACATATCTTAGGGATTGCCTGAAGAAATACATTAGGAAATAAGAAGGAAAAAAAAAAAAAGCTTACCTGATCGGAGACGACATCCTGCCGAATGATGCAGGGCGACAGACAGGAGAAAAGAGAAGAAGGGAGAAGCTTGGAGATAGAGATCAAGATGAAGAAGCAAATTAGTAGACGTGGTGTACATAAATCAGGCGGTGAACGTGGAAAGAATACAGCGCAAGAACCGTAAATGTTACACCTGCTTTCCTAGGTGACCGGCACGTGGATTTTTGCAGAAATGAAGAGGAATACGTCGTCGTTTTACAATTAATGGGAACATGGGCAGCCAAGCAGGAGGAGAAAATTGAGGGGGTGGAGGGGAAAAGAAGAAAATAGAGAGGGGTTAAAAAGAAAAAGAAAAAAATAAGGTAAATGACAAAAATAACGACGAAAGATGCAAAAATAATAAGCATACTACTATATATGATATATATATATATATATATATATATATATATATATATATATATATATATATATATATATATATATATATATATATATATATATATATTATAATATATTTTTTCTCTTGTTTTGTTTTGCAAAAAAAAAAAAAAAAAACTTGTTTTAAGTATAAATATAAAATATGTGTTGTATGTTTATTTTTTTTGGGGCCAAGTAAATTTTTTTGGGTCTTTATCGTTTCGAGTAAAAAAAATTTAGGTTACATTATATTAGGTTGGATCGGATTGGATCTACACAATTTTTTTTCTTTTAACGAAAACATGTAATGTTGAGTCTAAGACCGACGCCTCGATGGCCTTATGATAGGGCCGGCCCTGTGTACGCATTTGTATTATTTGTATTTAAAATATATATATATATATATATATATATATATATATATATATATATATATATATATATATATATAGGGGGAGGGGCCATAAGGACAAGAATTAACGAAATGGGTCGGAAGGACATTTTCCATTTTTAAAGATTATAAAGGACAAAAACAAATTTTTTGGACAAAAATACCCATTCACAAGTAACATTCATCCAGTATGCAACAACATTCATGAATCATCAAGTAACATTCACAAGTAACATTCATCCGGATGCAAGAACATTCATGAATCATCGAGTAACTCATCCAGATGCAAGAACATTCATGAATCATCAAGTAACATTCACAAGAACATTCATCCGATGCAAGAAACATTCATGAATCATCAAGTAACATTAATGAATCGCAAGTAACATTCATCCGATGCAAGAACATTCATGAATTCATGAGTCATCAAGTAACCTTTGCACACGATCAGACTAAACAAGCAGTACCATTCATCCATATCATACTGTAACATTGATCGATCCAGCACAGAGTAACATTTACCGTTTCAGGTAGTGAATCCCAAATCCCAAATCCCAAATCCTCAAAAAAAAAAAAAAAAAAAAAAAAAAAAATGCTGCAAATCTGCAACCTCCGCCGCCGTCACCCTCCTTCACCCTCCTCCGCCCCAAATCATCCCCAAATCATAGAGAAACCGGCCGATTTGAATTAGCAGATGTGGGCAATGGACCGAGTTTGGATGAGGGAAGAAGTTCACCACTCCTCCTCCGCCCCAAATCCGGCGCCTTTGAAGTCGAGGTTCAATCTCGCTTACTTGCTTCGTCTTCTTCTTCAATCGTTAACTCCTTCGCCGGTACACATGGCCCGCCCCGGCGGCACACCCGTAGGAGATGAAGCGCCCCCCTACACTCGCTCAACCATAGCCGCCGCCCCTCTACAGCCGCCGCCGCCCCCTACTAAACCTTCTTCAATCGTTAACTCCTTCAAGCATTCAAAAACAAGAGAGATGATGAGGAAAAAAGGGGCATTTTGCAGGGGACTTGCCGGACTTGGGGATTAGGCTTTGAAAAAGCGGTTTGAAGAAGCGGCTTAATGAATGAATTGGGGATTAGGTTTTGAAGGGTATTTTGGGAAGAAATAATATATTTTGTCCTTATTAATATGTAGTGTACTTGGAACCGGATTTATGAATTAAAATGTCATTTTCAAAGAAAAAAAAACTATATATATATATATATATATATATATATATATATATATATATATATATATTATTGGTTTATTTAGAATTAAGTTATTATCATTAAACTTGGATATAAATTACAAAGTTATATTACGATATCTAAAACTTTAGGCAAAAATTGGTCCATGATAGTATTATTTTTCCACAAAAATACAAAAGTGAGGATGGTGGGATCTTAGGAACCCGAGTGGAAGAGCCGGCCCTGATTAAAGCTGCCTAGTGGAACAGCGGGCCCAAATTAATGATATATACAAATACTCATAAATATTGTTGGGGATCCGTGTTACCGTGAGCTTTGACGAATATTAAAGAGTAGTAATAATGTAACAAATTTTTTTTTTTATTTAATCCCTTACAACATAGGTCAAAATCCCTCTCTTTTTCCCATTTTACACCGATTCGTTACATTTTTCTTATATTTTTTCATTAATTACTTGACACGCCGGGTCATTGGGTTACTATTAGTTGAACCACCGGGTCGTCTAGGTTTGAGCAAGTCACATTTTTAAACGGATTGATGCATCATCCATGGCTGATTCAAAAGGTTTGATGGTCAGACCGCCGGGTCGATCAGACTGGCTATGTCATGATATCTATGCTATAAAAACTCGCCAGCAGCCTTGTTTCCGTTGCCAAAATCATAAGTATGTCTAGTTAGACTACCTCAGACTTCATATTGTGACGTAGTTATCCGGTATGCAAAATCTGGTCCCTGCAAATCAAAATAGCTATTAAAGATTCAAATTAATATGCAAATAGAAGATTAGTAAAAATAGAATTATGCTAATTATAACGAATCTGTCCTTTAAAACTTGGAACAGTTATATGGCATGACAGAAGCAGGATCAGTTTTGAGCATTTGCTTGTCCTTTGCAAAAATACCATTTGAATCGAAACCAGGTTCTTGTGGAACTGTCGTAAGGAATGCTGAGATGAAAATTGTGGATCCTAATACTGGAGTTTCCTTGTCCCGGAATCAACCAGGCGAAATCTGCATAAGAGGCCAACAGATAATGAAAGGTATGTAAATTCATGCACCTTTACAGCTCAACTTAATTTAGGTCACTGTAATCACAATGCCCTTAATTATTAAACAGGTTACCTTAACAATCAAAGGGCAACTGAAGAAACTATAGACAAAGACGGATGGTTGCACACGGGAGACATTGGTTATATCGATGAAGATGATGAACTTTTTGTAGTTGATCGACTTAAGGAACTAATCAAATATAAGGGATTTCAAATTGCTCCAGCTGAGCTTGAAGCCATACTACTCTCTCATCCTAATATTTCTGATGCAGCTGTTGTCCCGTAAGCAATAATTAATTAATTGCTATCTACCAATTAACTTATATCCGTTGTTTTTTTTCCATTAACGTTTTAGGTCATATCATATATATTTAATTGTTTATTATTATTATTATCATTGTTTGATCATATAGCATGAAAGATGAGGTGGCTGGAGAAATTCCGGTTGCTTTTGTAGTAAAAAGAAATGGTTTCACAGTATCAGAAGATGATATCAAGCAGTATATCTCAAGGCGGGTACGTATGTTAATTTCAATGAATGTTTAATACTTACGCACGTTATATACAAACACACAACATATTGATAGATATATAAAAAATGAAAATGATGATCAATTGGCCCATGACTTTACGAATCCTGAAATTCTTTCCTATTAACGGACTGTCGGATGACTGCCACGTGTAGTAGAAGACAAAACTGTTTTGTTTGTTTGTATACGTGTCACAAATCCAACGATTGAGTGTAATAGAGAAGTCCCTACAACAGAATTACCTTTATGAATCTTGGTTATGCTTTAAACTAGATTTTCTTTCTAGCCGTTTGTCTTAAGTTTTAGTTGCTTGTGGCCTCGTCCGGTTGTAATTTTCTTTGTTCTGGAAAACGTACTCGGATTAAGTTTTAGGCACGTACTCTAACATGTGTCTTTTTTTCTTTTTCTTCAGGTGGTTTACTACAAGAAGATCCATCATGTATTTTTAGTAGATTCAATTCCTAAATCTTCATCCGGCAAAATATTGAGAAAGGAACTGCGAGAAAAACTTTCCCGCCGAGCTAAATATTGAAGGAGACCAAATATCGCCCAAGAAATGTGAATGGATCAGCAAAATATTTATAATAATGGGTTTTCCTTTCTGGTCGTGTGATTTTGCTTCTTTTTTTTTTTTTTTTTTTTTGTTGAAATCTTGAAACTCTATTGATGATAAATTTAATTTATTAAAGACGTAGGAAGATATATGACCATTAACGAATTCATTCTAAAAGTACTTGCATCAGTTTATGTCTATTAATTGTGGATTCTATGTTATATTGTTATACCTCCCCATCTCTAATTGAACCCAAAATACATTGCACATTCATATCGAAACGGGTAAGGATGTGAGCAATGACTCATATTTATTTTCGACTGATAAGTTTGTATAAATTGCTTTTTAAAACCATATGTAAAATCATTTCCACCTAGGAAGAGTCAACAAGGTAATGACCAAAGGCAAATAAACAACCCGAAGGCTCACAAGCTAGCTGAAGGGTTTCGAAGATCCAATTACTAAGCCTTACTATGTTCGCAAATTAAAAACGACTGAGACAATTTATGGAAAACCTATGAGTTTGCATTAATTGGGAGGCACTAGTGTGATCAACCACTTATGGGTGAGCAGTTTTCCTACTTGATCAAGCAATCAAAAAACACATAAAAAGAAAATGGTTAAAATATGGAAAATTAGTTTAGAGTTCACTTTTTCCTCCTTAATTAAGTGCTCTGTTTGTTTGATTACGGTGGTTGTTTGAAGATTCGTTTCTAGCTGGAATTTTAGTAAAGGCTCTGTTTTTTGTACGTCTCAAACTTTTGTTTTGCATTTGTATTTTATTCTAGCAACTTTCTTACGAATATTGTGTATAAAAGCAGCAGAATATTGAAGTGCCATTTTTGGTTTAATGTTTTGTTTTTGTTGTTTGATATGTGGCCGTGTGAAATTGATATGTGGCTGTGTGAAATTGATTATCTTGTCAAGCTGCCTTGCACTCCCTAATATCACATTGTACTGCAATTAATATTTTGTTGAATTTATAGTGCACATAACCTGCTTTATTTTCTGCGTCTTATTGGCTGATTTTGTGATTTATCACATCTCTAAGTGTTGAACCTTTTTGTGCATTAAACCTGCTGCTTTGCATTTGATCTCTAGCTGAATTACTTCACCTAATCTACATTTGAACACCTGCTGCTGTATATCTGCTACCTCCATTCTTGCTGAACCCTTGGCTGAGACTTTTACCTTTAAAGTGCTGCTGTAAGAGCCTTTTATCATCTGGATGGTTGAAGCTTTGAGTATATCCTGATCCTCTTGAATGAGCCTTATATGATCCAGATATGTGTGTCTTGAAGTAGTCACTTGAATTAAGTCTTAAATGAGTCTGATACTGTTTACTGATACTGATACTGTTACTGATACTGTGTGCCTTATATGATCCTGTTAGTGATATTGTGTGCATTATATGAGCCTTATATGAGTCAGATATGATATTGTGTCCCTTGAATTAAGCCTTAAATGAGCCTTTTATGAGCCAGATATGTGTGCCTTGAAGTAGTCACTTGAATTAATCCTTAAATGAGCATGTTTACTGATACTGATACTATTTATTGATACTGATACTGTATTAGTGTAAATGCTGCGATTAAATTCAGCTTTCAAATACTATGTCGAAAAGGTATCAAATGAGGTCTCGAAATGAAGATTAAAAAAAAATATGAACTTTGGTGAAACAATTTTGATGATCGGTGTTCGAAATCAAAAGTTACGGTCGTTTATAAGAAGAACGGTCCGGTTAATGCAAATATTTTTTCGGCTTTCAAAATTTACGTCGGAAGGGTATCGTATTTTGATTCAAATTAAAGAGCAAAAAAAAATATGAATTTTGGTGAAAACATTTCGATGATCGGAGTTATAAATCAAAAGTTACGAGTGTTTAAAAAAAAAAAAAAAAAAAAACAAAACAAAAACAAACCTGAAGTGGAACGGAAGGACTTCAAGATATGTGCGTGTCCCTTTACAGGGGTATTTTTGTCCGTCTGAAATTGCTTGTATTTTTTGCAACTAAAAAAAATAATGTGTCCTTTTGCATCAATCTCCTTGTGGGACGATATTTTTAGACATAGACATCAATCATTTTATCTAATTAATGTACTAATAGTCATCAGCATCAAGTTATACTTAGACCATTATAAAATATGTGTTGACTTTAAATCATTTCTCGATCCCTCCATGATTAATTGAATTAGTAATTAGTCAAATGTTAGAGAAATCAATTCTTTCTATAATTGTACGCAACATGCATGATCAAATTTTTTTTTCAAAAGTCAAAACACTACTAACTTATTTTTAATCCCAAATTAAAGCCCCTATTAATTTGATAAGGCTCCATAACCATCATTTAAAGGTTCTTTCCATTTTTACATTTGCGCGTTTCTTTGTTTGATCTTGATCAACAATATTAGATATAGAGACAAATGAAAGAGAAGCAAGAAATTACATTCAGATCCAAACTTGCAGACATCTACATTCCTCATGATCGTTTCCCACTCCACTCTTACTGTCTCCAAAACATATACAAATTCAGTGGTCGTCCATGCCTCATCAATGGCTCTACCGGCGACGTATACACCTATGCCGACGTCGAGCTCATCCGTCGAAAAGTTGCCGCCGGCCTTCACAAACTGGGCATACAAAAAGGCGATGTGATCATGCTTTTAGTCCAAAACTCACCGGAATTCGTATTTGCTTTCCTCGGTGCATCCCAAATCGGAGCCATTTGTACGACGGCTAACCCTATCTTTCTTAAGGCAGATATATTAAAGCAAGCAAAAGCAACTAATTGCAAACTTATCATCACTCAACAAAGTTGCATTGACAAAGTCAAAGACTTGTTGGCTGATGATAATAATATTGGTGTAAAAGTGGTCTCTATCGACACTGCTCCGGCGGGTTGTTTGCATTTCTCCGAGCTGATTTCACCGGATGAAATCCACGTCCCGGAAGTGAAGATCAATCCCAACGATCCGGTGGTGATTTTCTACTCATCGGGGACAACCGGGCTTCCTAAAGGGACTGTATTAACACACAAGGCACTCATTACAAGCGTTGCTCAACAGGTTCTTCATTGGAACTTGAAAGCATTAATTATGATCATAGTTTTATGACCGTTCCATTCCAAAATTATTGATGGAGAAACACGAGTAATACTTTGAATGTAATATCAAAATGACTAAAAAAAAGTCTATATTATAATTAATGTAGTGTTGTTTTTATTATCTCAATCCTTAATAAATAATGACAGATGTAAAAAAAAACATAATAAATAGTGTTTTGGAAAATAAATCATATAAAGTGAAACCAATTGCCATCCCTATGTGTAAGTTATACTATATTCGTCCCAAAATATAAGTCTGTTAATTTTTTGAATTTGTCTATAATATAAGTCCATCTCAAATACTGTTAGAAGATAAGGTCAAGGAGGGTATATTTGTTTTTGTGTGTAAGTTTGTTATGGAGGAGGTGTACTAGAATATCTAGTACTAGATTTTTATTCCTAGATTACTATCTTGTCTTATTCTCTAGCTAATACTATTTGTAAGGACTGAGCAATCTATTTTATGATATGAGAAAATTATTATCTTCTTCCTAAAATTCAAGTTGGTATCGGAGACCAGTCTGGGTATGGCCGACTCCGGTGAAACAGCCACCGGAATAACTGATCCACCACCCACATCCACGAACGCTGCACCTCCCACAAACACACCTTCATCCTCTATACCTCCTCCATTATCGGAAGGCACAAATGTCACCAAAATAGCCACCAGAACTCTACCTCAGTTTTCCACCATACCTCTTACTATCGGAACTTTTCCTACCTTTGGCTCTACCTCTTACCTTCGGCCGACGATTCCTCACTTCTCCACCTTCATGCAACAAAATCCTGAAAGAGTAAACTTCACCAGCTCCCTGATGCAAACTCCAACACCTCATATGTCAATGACACCGTCAATGAGCTCTTTAGCTCCCTTCAATGGAAGTCTGAATCAGGCCTGCACTATCAAACTTGATAGATCAAACTATTTACTCTAGAAATCAACCATCTTGCCTATTGTTAGAGGGCACAAGCTGGACGGTCATCTCCTAGGCATTAAACCAAAACCACCAAAAGTTGTTTCCACATACAATCCTGCAACTATGTCTGCAGTGACCATCCCAAATCCATCCTATGAAGACTGGTACACCAAAGATCAGCTGCTCGTTGGATGGTTGATGAGCTCTATGAAAGAGGAAACACTACTGGAAGTTGTTGGATCTGAAACAGCAAATGAGATCTGGACAAGCCTTGAAATCCTATACAACAATAGATCTGAAGCAAGAATGCTCGAGTACAAGACAGCTCTAACTCGAAGTGAAAAAGGATCTAAGCCTATGATGGACTATCTTGCCCAAATGAAGTCATACTCAGATGGTCTTGCTGCTGTTGGATATCGAATCACAAAAGGTGAGCTTATTCTTGCTACACTGGGAGGCCTAAGTAAGGAATATGAATCAGTGATTGTAAATCTGACTTCAAGAATAGGCTCATTATCTTGGCAAGAAGTTCAGTCACAATTAGTGACTCATGAACGATTGTTGGCTAGGTTTAACCCCTCTGCAAGTCTGGATATGGGGTTTCCTTCCGCAAATGTTGCTGTTTCTAGACCCACTGGTTACAGGCAGTCAGGAAACAGGTCTGGAAATCAAACCACTCAAGATTCTGGTTCTGGAAGAGGCAGAGGAAATAGAGGAGGAAGAAACTCCAGGGGACGGAGGTAGAGGCCCAGGTAATGGTACTGGTAATGGTAATGCCGCTGGTAATAACAGGCCAATCTGTCAAGTGTGTAACAAAACTGGACACACAGCAGTGGACTGTTGGCACAGATTTGATTCAAATCTAGGCACACCAAGTCAATCTGGAACTTCACAGAGGAACAACAATGCCTACTTAGCCTCATCTGATACAGTGAATGACTCAAACTGGTACATGGACAGTGGAGCTTCAAGTCATGTCACTGCAGACCTCAACAATCTTCACATCAATTCTGGTTATGAAGGCTCAGATAATCTAACAGTTGGAAATGGTGAGCAACTTTCCATCCTTCATATTGGTCAATCTAAAATTTGTGGTCCTAACAGTATCATTAAACTTAAAAATATACTTCATGTTCCTGAAATCACAAAAAATCTTTTAAGTGTGTCTATACTAACCACTAATAATCCTGTTGTTGTTGAATTTCATGATTCTGGTTGTTGTGTGAAGGACAAATTCTCAGGGATGGTGCTGTTGGAAGGTGAAATCAAGGATGGTCTGTATCAGCTCTCCACACCAAGTCTGAGCTCACTTCAATCCAAGAATAAGAACCCTAGTGTTTACTGTGGTCAGTCTACTAAAGGTCCAAATGAGTCTGTTAGTTCTCATGGACTTCTAGAGTCTCTAGTCTGTTTTGTTAGCTCCCAGGAAAAAGCCACTATGTGGCATAGAAGATTAGGGCATGCTTCTGTTCAGGTCATAGACCTTGTGTCCAAACAATGTAATATTCCAGTCAATAAAATGTCTGTGTTTTGTGAAGCATGTCAGTTTGGAAAACATCATACTTTGCCTTATCCTAACTCTAACACTAAAACCACACAACCTTTGGAACTTGTTCACTCTGATCTGTGGGGACCCTCACCAATCAGATCTTCAAATGGATACACATACTATATACACTTTGTGGATGATCACACCAGGTTTACCAGGATCTATCCTCTCAAATTAAAATCTGAGGCTCTAACTGCTTTTCTGGAATTCAAAACCATGGCAGAGAATCAATTTGATAAGAAAATCAAAACCTTGCAATCTGACTGGGGGGGGGGGAATACAGAGTTTTTGAACATGTACTCAAACAAACTGGAATCATGTTCAGACACCCTTGTCCCTATGCACATGCTCAAAATGGCAAGGCTGAAAGAAAACACAGACATATAGTTGAGATGGGACTTACTTTGTTAGCTCAAGCCTCCTTACCTCTTAAGTACTGGTGGGAAAGTTTTAGACTTGCTGTTACCATCATAAACTCCCTTCCCACTCCTATCCTGTCAAATAGGTCACCTCATGAAATCCTTCTTGGTAAGAAACCTAACTATGATCAGTTTAAAGTCTATGGTTGTGCTTGCTACCCCTACCTTAGACCATACAAAAACCACAATTTTCAGTTCCATACCAAACAGTGTGTCTATCTTGGACCTAGCCCTAACCACAAAGGTCACCTGTGTCTAGATTCCTCAGGTAGGATATATACCTCTAAGGATGTGGTCTTCAATGAAGATCATTTTCCCTACAGGACAGGTTTTCCTAGTAAGGTGTCCACTCCTCTAGTTGTGTCTAGTGAAACTCATGTGAACAATCCTGTTCTTTATATCCCTAATGACAGAGGCATATTCACTAGCAATGATACAGAACATCCTCCAGAAAACTCACCTGCTGGCAACACATCTCCAATGGATCAAGACTCACCTGCAACTGGGACTACATCTTCAACAAGTCATTCACCTCACACACAGCTGCATCTGTCACCACAGAGACACTCTCCATCTCCATAAGTCCACTCTCCATCACCTACACCTAATAACTCACCATCACCAACCACATCACCATCACTTACTCCACAAAACACTCATTCACCATCACCATTGCCTTCACTATCACCTGCACCTCAACCTGCACCAGTTCATCACATGCAAACTAGATCCAAAAGTGGGATCTTCAAACCCAAGACCTTCTCTTTCTTGGCCACTCACCCTGCTCATACATATCCAACTGAACCAACAAGAGTATCTGATGCCCTAAAGCAGAATGAATGGAAAGCAGCTATGCAAGCAGAATATCAGGCCATGATATAGAATAATACTTGGGAACTGGTGCCTCCTAATCCTAAACTCAAACTGGTGGGAAATAAGTGGATATTCAAGTTGAAGCTGAATGTTGATGGCAGTGTTCAGAAACACAAGGCAAGACTTGTTGCAAAAGGTTTTTTTACAGACTCTTGGATTAGATTACACTGAGACATTCAGTCCTGTGGCAAAAACATCCACTATTAGGGTAATCTTAGCCCTAGCTGTAGCATGCCAATGGAAGATTAACCAAATCGACAACAACAATGCATTCCTGAATGGGAATCTCAAGGAAGCAGTGTATATGCCCCAACCTGAAGGGTTTGTGGATGCTACAAAGCCTCATCATGTCTGTTGTCTAAAAAAGGCTCTTTATGGCCTTAAACAGGCACCTAGAGCCTGGTTTGAGGAACTGAGAAAACAACTCATTAGTTGGGGGTTCAAACAGTCAAGAGCAGATGTATCCCTCTTTATTTTCAAACAAGGAACCACTCTTCTATATGTCCTTATTTATGTTGATGACATACTTGTCACTGGCAACAGGTTCCCTCTGATACAGAAGTTTATACAGATGCTCAATACAAAATTTGCCTTGAAGGATCTTGGAAGTCTGAACCATTTCCTAGGAATGCAAGTCCATAGGGATGATACAGGTCTCTATTTGAATCAGACAATGTATGCTACACAACTTCTACAGAAACTTGACTTCACTCATCTCAAGCCATGTCCTACCCCTATGGCTCTTGGGGTAGACCTCACTTCTACTGCAAGTTCCCCAATGGATAATCAAACTTTGTATAGGAGTGTCATAGGTGCACTTCAATACATGACATTTACAAGGCCAGACTTGACTTATGCTGTGAACACCCTTAGTCAATACATGCAGCATCCTAGGGTGATACACTGGCAGGCCCTAAAAAGACTTTCAGATATGTACAGGGTACTATTGATTATGGACTGCATTTTCTCCCAGATCAAGGGATTACTCTTACAGGGTTTTCAGATGCCGATTGGGGATGTGATCTTGCTGACAGAAAGTCAATTGCAGGGTACTGTGTTTATCTTTGTGGCTCCTTAGTCTCATGGAGCTCCAAGAAACAAGGAGTGGTGTCCAGGTCCAGCACAGAATCGAATACAGATCTCTGGCAAATACAACATCAGAAATTCAGTGGCTCAGGTCTCTTATTCATGAATTATGCATCCCCATACCTAAGACTTCTGCAATATGGTGTGACAATCTAGGTGCACAAGCCCTGGCCTATAACCCAGTGTTCCATAACAGAACCAAACATGTTGAGTTGGATGTCCATTTCATTCGAGACAAGATTATGGAAGGATCTCTTTCTGTCAAATATGTTCCCTCTTCAGAACAAATTGCTGACTGTTTTACCAAGCCACTATCCAGCACCAAATTCACTCAATTTAGAGACAAACTCCAAGTTGGCAAGACCCCTTCTCGTTTGAGGGGGATGTTAGAAGATAAGGTCAATGAGGGTATATTTGTCTTTGTGTGTAAGTTTGTTATGGAGGAGGTGTACTAGAATATCTAGTACTAGATGTTTATTCCTAGATTACTATCTTGTCTTATTCTCTACCTAATATTATTTGTAAGGACTGAGCAATCTTTTTATGATATGAGAAAATTATTATCTTCTTCCTAAAATTCAAGTAATACCAATGAAGCATTTATTAAATTGTTTTTTTTTACCCTTAATTTATCACTCCACCTACTCCTACCTTTTTTTTTATTCACTTTTGGTGTGAACACACAGACTAAAAAAAGTAATTAATATATATATAATAAAATTAAATAGCTAGATTGTCCTTCTTTATTTGAATGTATTTACAATTATTAAATACACTATATTGGCAACGTAAACATACATTGATGGTAGTATTATTGGAGATCTAAAATAACTTTTAGTGTTTTTGATGCATTGGAAATGTATTTTTTATTATTTGAAGTGTAACACTTTGTTTGATCTTGTCATTAATATGAGGCATAAGTAGAAAATAATAATAAATGATGTATTAGTAATCTAAAATGACAAATATAAGTGAAAAAAAAACAAATTCTTAAAAGTGATAGTTAAAAAAATGTGACAGGTATACATTCACATACTTTACAACTATTATATTAATTAGAGTCAACGGGGACTTTTACTATTAAAATTAATGAAAATGAACCATTTTTTTAATCTGTGTAAAAATGTCTAAACGAACTCATATTTTGAAACGGAGGCAGTATATTAGTTGAATTTATTTTTGTTCTTGTTGAATCTTTACCGTAAGAAAAAAACCTTTTTTTAATAAACGAAACATTTTATTATTAAAAGAAAAAATAATACTGGTAAATTGATTTTTTTAATATAAAACATCAAAAATCATAAATTTTCCGTCAAAATAAAAATCAAAAAATTTTCAGTGAATTTCTTAATTGATCAACTTCTTTCTATAGGCCCCGTTTAAATTGAAAGAATTAGATAGAAAAGCAAATGAAAGATAGTGACAGAAAAATAAAGGACATGTGAATGAAGGATTGCAAAGTCTATTTTGAGTGTTTGGATAGTTTTAGACAAAAAAAAGAAAAGAGATACAGTTGTTGTCAATTTAATTTTACTAAAAAATTTTCACCTGTTTTGGAAGGAAACAAGATTGTCCAAATTGTGAACAACATATCTAATAAAAAACAACACTCAAATTTAAATTCTACCTTTCCGTCAATGCTCATATGATTTAGGGTCAAAATTCACATGTAAATTTCAACAATGAATTGAGACAGTGTATTATCTTGAAAGATATTTGACAACGTTACTAAAGCATAAGCATTGCTCTACAGGTTGATGGTGAAAACCCTCACCTTTATCTTCACAACGAAGACGTGATCATGTGCATATTACCATTATTTCACGGTTATGCATTCGTTTGCGTGATGCTGAATAGTCTACGAGTTGGGTCAGCAATTCTGTTAATGCAAAAGTTTAATATCACTTCATATATGGAACTTGTGGAGAAATACAAGGTAACCGTTGCTTCATTAGTGCCGCCAATTGTTCTGGCGATTGCAAAAAGTCCGGCAGGAAGATATGATTTATCGTCGGTCAGAATGGTGATTTCTGCGGCGGCACCTATGGGAAAAGAGCTTGAAGATGCTATCAGAGCTAAATTTCCTAAGGCAACTATTGGACAGGTAATTAATGCAACCTCATGAAAAACATGATTAAACAGTAGAACACCAAACTAATTAAGAAAAACAATAAAACCAATTAAAAGAACAACTTCCTTTGTTCTACCTGTACCAGTACAATAGCATATGGATTAAATTTTCGGCTGCAACGATCCTTGCTACAGTTGTGTTTATTCTTTGCAAGGTAGTATTAACGTCATCACCACCGATTGCTCTCGTGTTCCTTCTTTTCGTATTCACTTAATCGATCATCAAGTAAATTTCACTGTCAATCCATATAAAAAAATAAATAAATCCATTTTCCAACTACCAACTTTAGTGCCGTTAAACGAAACAGAGCCGCTCGTGAACAAACTCGTGTTCGGCTCGTTAGTGTTCTTGATCGTTTGTTCATTTAGCTTAACGAGCCGAGCTCGAAACATGTTGTAGGCTCGTTTGATTAACGAGACGAGCTCGTCGAGCTTGGTTCGCGAACGTTCGATTATGTTTGATTAATATAATGTTCGCGAACATGTTTGCAAACATTCTTATATAATGTTCGCGAATATCTTTATATAAATACATCAATTTACTGAACCCCGATTCAAAAGAGATAATTCATTAATCTAATAGATATTATAGATTTGATTTATATAATATTTAGATATTTTTATAGTAATTTTACTTGTGTAATATATGTAATTTTAATGTCCAACATATTATTTTTACATTTGCACTTTATGTTATATATTTTAACGAACCAAACTCGATCCGAATTTGAGCCAAAGTCGAGCCAAAAGGAAAAAAATATGTCTAACGAGCCGAGCTCGAACATTTCATCTTTTAAACGAGCCGAGCTCGAACAGAATTTTTTGTTCGTTTATCAAACGAACGAGCTCGAACGAACTCATGAGCTAAATGAGCTCGAGTTCGAACCACCAATACTCGGTTCGGCTCGGCTCGTTAACAGCTCTACCAACTTAATAAACAATAGACCCACCACACCCGAAGAGATGAAAATACCTTGTGACGATATATGGGTCCACTGGGCCGGGTTATTTACTCTTGGGCTAGGCCCATTTCACAGTCAGGGAATAATAATGGGACTGGTAGGTCAGGACTCCGCCAGGCCGGCCCTGAGTAGAACTAGCAGAACAGGACTCCGCCATATTCTGAGCAGAACTACCTCTAGACAGAACAACCAAACAACCACCAGAAAACAGAGTTTATAGTGACATAACCGTTTATGAACGTGGGTAGACCCCACATCGTATAATGGGCAGGATAACTGGTGATAACTCCCCATCACGGTAAGGGAAGTTATCACCACGATCTAAAGTATAAAAGGAAAGACTTAAACTATGAGGGGGACTTGATTCCAATTCGAGACTTGAATTGGATACGTAGGCGGCTCTCTCAAAAGAGTTCGTTCAAATTCATACAAAATTCTATTTGTTTCTGTACTATGTTCCTAACTCGAATCATTTAACTACCCGGTTGCAATTTTAAGCATAATCACATTGTTTCTCATATTTCCATCGATTCTGTATATTTCAAGGACACTCCCTACAACCGGCGTGTCGCGATTCCGACACGCACCGGACACGAACATGCCTCGGACACGGCGTCGGACACGTCATCGGGCCGAATTGGAATTTTCAAAAAATTTGGACATGCGTGTCGGACACGCCATCGGGGCGAATCGGAATTTTCAAAAAAATTGGACACGAATGTCCGAAAAATTAGACAATTTTACTAGATTTTGGACACTTTTCTACAAAAAAACGACGTAATTTCGCTTAAAAAAATATATTCTTGCCCATTAAAGTGAGATGTGGTCCTCATTTGGATCAAATCACATCAAGTTCAAGGAAGAAATTCTAGTGGTCCTCATTTGGTGCTTATAGTTTTTAGTTTTTGTAAATTACATTTTAGTCCTTATATTTTTAATTTTTACATTTTAGGCCATATATTTTCAATATTTACATTTTGAACCCTGCACCCGTGTCCTATATTTTTCAAAACTCCCGTATCCCCGTGTTCTGTATCCACGTATCCGTGTCCCCGTATCTGTGTCCGTGCAATTATAGGTATACAAGCATTAATTACGGTCGTTCTCTTGCCCACTTCTCCGCCGCGTGCGTTTGATAATCCTCGAGTAGACATTCGAAGAGACGGAATGGCATAGGGAAACGATTAAACGTAAAAGTCGTCGTCGTCGTCGTCGTCTGTTTTTTGAAAGCCAGAAATTGCAGACGGGAAACTTGAAAAGGGAAAGGTTGCACCACCATAAAATTACTATTAAAACTCTTCCAAAAAAAAAAAAAAAAAAAAAAAAAAAAAAAAAAAAATTCCCGGCAAAATAAAGGTTTTAACAGACGGGAAACTTGAAAAGGGAGAATAGGGCTTTCCATAAGCAAAGCAGGCCATAAACCTCCAAGTCCATTCTGAGGATACAAGCCCACGAACTAAACCAAACAAAACAATAACATCTACGAATTTTTTCGCAACCCAAATTAAATGACGCATCGACAATAGCATGTTTTTTTTATTAATAGGAGGTAAGAAATTTTGCTGCGGCCATTAAGAAAATAGGCAAATTTTATGTTAGTTGTTATTTGAAAGTTCCTGGTTTGATGGAGAATGTGATGAAATGGTGATCCTGGACGATCTTAAAATTATTGAAGAAAATATATCTCCATGCATATAAAGATTCAAAAACAGAATAATGGATCACAATTTTTGGAGGAAAAGGACAAAAAAAAAAACCAATTTTTTTTTGTAAGTCTTTTCTAAAAAAATTATTGAATGAGCAAATATGACTTCGTAGACTTCTAAAAAAAAGAAAAATATATATGACTTTGTAGTTTGTATTCGATAACCAATATATTCACACACACATAATACGGTATAACCTCGATAAATAAATACTCTCGGGATCAGGAAAAAATATTTGTTTAACAAGGTTATTTATTTATCGATAAATGAATATATCAATCATTTATCGATAAATGAATATTTATTTATTTAGATAGTATTTTTGCATTTTTATTTTATTTTTTTGCTTATGATTAGTTTTTTTACATTAATAATTTACAAATGTACCTAGAGAGTAATGGTAAAAAATCTTATGAAAAACTTAATTACATTCATTTTCTTTAGACTCTAGATTGGGAATACATTCACTATACATGTGGACTAAGTATATTGTATTATGTATTGAGACTAATAATAAAATTGTTTATATGGAATACTTAGAGTTTAAAAAAATATACTTAACATACACTACAAACTATATATAGTTCTAAGAAGTAACATCCAAGTATTAGCCAAAAAGATATGCAAGAATGAGTGAAACAAAAGTTTAATTTTGTTACTAGCTAAACCACAATAACAAATACTCTCAAAAGATCATCTGAATATTTGTCGAATGAGATGAAAAATAGCGATGTTAAGAGGCTCAAGTCAGCTAAGTACCCTATCCGTTATATATATATATATATATATATATATATATATATATATATATATATATATATATATATATATAATTTAGTGATTATTCATTTATATTTACATAGGGACTTTAAAGACTAAATTTTTTTTATTCGTTAATGCATTTAGCGAGGTTTTTCATTTAACCCCTTTGCCCAAGTTGGGACCGGAAAAGATTATTCATTTGACGAGGTTATTCATTTATCGATGTTACGTATATATATATTTCTTTTCTTTTTGACTCCCTACATTACAATTCCTTAGAATTTTCACAATGTTGAAAAAAAAAAAATTGAAGGTACAATGTTGTTTTAAAATTTTGCCCATTAATATGCAAACAGAAAAAAATAAACAATCAAAACGGATAGTATAGGCCAATGCATTAGGATTAGTAAAAACAGTCATGCTTATAATCGATTTTGTTCATTTTTAGTAGGCCAAGGCATTAGGATTAGTAAAAAGGGTCATGCTTATAATCGATTTTGTTCTTGATAAAATTTGGAGTAGGTATATGGCATGACAGAAGCAGTATCAGCGTTGAGCATCTGCTTGTCCTTTGCGAAAAAACCATATGAATCGAAACCAGGCTCTTGTGGAAATGTTGTAAGGAATGCCGCAATTAAAATTGTTGATCCTAATACCGGAGCTTCCCTTGCCCGGAATCAAGCAGGCGAAATCTGCATTAAAAGCCATCAAATCATGAAAGGTGTGTAATTAACAACTCAAACATTAAGTCATTGTATTTCTTCTACGATTAAAGATATATACTCTTTTATTTACCCAGTGAAATTCGCGTAATTAAACAGGTTACCTTAATAATCAAAAGGCAACCGAGGAAACTATAGACAAAGACGGATGGTTGCACACAGGAGACATTGGTTATATTGATGACGATGATGAAATTTATATCGTTGATCGACTTAAAGAACTAATCAAATACAAGGGGTTTCAAGTTGCTCCAGCTGAGCTTGAAGCACTCTTACTTGCTCATCCTAATATTTCTGATGCAGCTGTTGTCCCGTAAGTTGTATTTTTATTTTTATTTATCTGCCAACATATATCCGTTGTAATTGTTTTTTTTTCTTTTTCCACTCAAATCTTAATTTAATTCATGACCAAATCTGTCTTTGTAGCCTCAAATTAAAAAGAATAAAGAAAAGTATTGTGGACCTAAAACAAATTAATTATCATTTTAAAGATTCTGATTGGTTCAAAGGTGCATGAGACAAGGGGTTTGATTCTGAACCATCATGTAATAAAATTACATATTACCAGTAATGTATTAGCTTAAATCATATGTTCATTTTTTTAAATTTATTTTTGGTCATGTAGCATGAAAGATGAGTCGGCCGGAGAAATTCCGGTTGCATTTATAGTAAGAGGAACTGACGTCACATTATCAGAAGATGATATCAAACAATATATCTCAAAACAGGTATGTTTCTTTGCAAGTTTAGCACGAGTTAATGCTATTAGCAGTATTGTATAAATGAATAATATTATATGTGTCTTTTATTCTTCAGGTGATTTACTACAAGAAAATACATCATGTATTTTTAGTAGATTCAATTCCTAAATCTTCATCCGGCAAAATATTGAGAAAAGAACTCCGACAAAAACTTTCTCCCCGAACTAAATATTGATAGGAACAAAAGAAATAATGGGATTATAAGAAACAAGAATTGTTCGAGAAAGATCAAGGATGAGGAAAAGAAATACTAAGCTATTTGTATGTTAAATCCTTCTAATTTAATTCCTGTTCAGTCTCTTTTTATTAAGTACTTCCTCCGTCCCGCAATATAAATCCTTTTAACTTTTTTTTTTGTTGTCCAAAATATAAGTCATTCTCAAATTTCAATATAAGATTAATGCATTGTTTTCATTTTCACACTAAATAATGCAATATTATAAGCCACTCTCAAAAACAATACAATATTTTGCCTTGAAAATTAAAAAGTAACTCATTTATGATTTTTCTTAATCTTTGTGAAAAATCCAAAATGACTTATAATACGGGACGGAGGGAGTACATCTTTATGAAGATCAAACCCACCCGCTCGTTTCTAGCCTTCTTGAGAAGTTGTTGAGGATTTCACCTCATCATGGTGATGAATTAGTTCATCACCAATATTTTCCGTTAGTTGTTTTTTTTTTTGAGGAAATAAATATTTTATTAAACATTATCCGCCAAACAAGCGGCTAGGACATCACTCGGAGGCGAAGAACCCCACAAAGTGCGGGAAGTAACAAACAAACCATGTCTAGCTAAAAGATGCGCAGGAACATTCCCTACACGTCGGACAAAAGAAAACGAAACAGACGCAAAACTAGCCACAAGGGCCAAACAATCCTGAAGAAGACAACCCTGAGCTGTGAGATCTTCTCCTGACCGTCGAAGTCGCGAGACACATGCCAAACAATCACTTTCCACCTCAAGCCGCTGAAATCCTAGGTGCGCCGCCTCCTTCAAGGCCAAGTAAAAAGCCCTAAGCTCCAAAAACTCTACAGGATCGCCTGGATCAAAGTGATACCCTAAGGAGTGGAGTACGGATCCATTCGAGTCCCGAAAGATGACTCCAATACCCACACCCATGTCAGTAGCTGATGCATCCACATTCCTTTTCACCACACCTGTCAGAGGCTTCATCCATCTATCCGGTAAGTGGCAATCCGTCGCCTGAACCCAAAAAGCTGTCATAGCCTCCATATACTCTACCGAGGCTGACAGAGATCGCGTACATACTGCAGAGACATAAACCGCCTGACCATCGAACACCGCAGAACACCTCGCCTTCCAGATCCCCCACATAAGCCACACAAACCTAGCCGCATCCTGAACACCTTGTTCTTCAAATAACCTCATAAAAAACTCCGCAAAGGAAGGAACGAAGGTGTTGCAACATCCCCTGAAATGGTGATGCCCGCCACACTCTACAGTCTACATGCCATCTCACATTCAAAAATCACGTGTCGCATCATTTCAAGGGTTTCCCCACAAGCCAAACAGATGCCATCCCCATATTCTGCCTCTGTAACCCTTGGCCGATAGAAGACAATCATGTAGGCATCTCCACAAAAAGTGTTGAACACGCGGCTGGACAGAGAGCTGCCAGTATCTCCGCCAAAGCCTACTCACTCCCCCCAATGTAGACTGACCTGGCGCAAATGACGATCGATATATTGATAAGGCCAAAAAGTACACTGACCGAACAGTATAAACTCCCCGCGATCATAATGCCAGATTCGTCGATCAACATGCCACCTAGGGGCCACAATAGTCCCTAAAATAATATCAGATTCCCATGGTCGGAATAGCTGCTGCACCCGCTGCGTGTCCCATACCCGAGATCCTGGGATAAAAAGATCTGAAACTGTAGAATCCACAGGGATCTCATGCCCGGCAAAAGATATACGGAAAGAATGCTGCCTACTGGTCCATGCATCATGAAAAACATACACCGACTCCCCATCACCCACTCGCCATCGTAGCCCACTGAACAAAGGGTCCCGCCCCTCCAAAATGCTACGCCACAGATAGGACGGCCTAGCCCCCAGCCTAGCTGCTGAGCTATTCTCATGGTACTTCACATGTAATACCTGTGCCGCGAGTGAGCCTGGACTGGTCAAGAGTCTCCAAGACTGCTTCGCCAATAAGGCCAGATTGAAACATACCAAGTCACGTAATCCCAAGCCGCCCAAATTTTTCGGTAAGCAACAAGTCTCCCAATTCTTCCAATGTATCTTGCGCTTATTCTCCGTAATTTTATTATAAGATTAGTTTATTATAAGGTTTGACATCACATATAAACAAATGAAAAATTAGTTTATTTGAGGTTTTCTTCAATTTACAAATGATTTAGTCATGATGGAGACGGCAACTTTATGGAGGCCGTCAAAATCAAGGCTTGCGTTATTATGAACATAAAAAGAATTGGAACTTGAAAAAATATGCCTGAAAAGTTAAAAATTAGAAAAATTTGCTTTAAAAGTAAACATTAAAAAACTATGTCTGCTTCCGATGCATGAGCGACGCACGAGGCATGCATGCGTCGAGGCATATTTTGTCAAAATTTTAACTTTTCGGGCATAGTTTCTCAAGTTTCCCTAAAAAGAATCTATGCTAATAAAAGAAGACAATTTATACTCCCTCCGGTTTTTTTATCTGTCGCAGAGAGAAAAATCACACAAATTAAGAAATTAATTGATATGTCTAAAATATAGTATTGAAAATGTATTTTTTTAGAGGGAATGAGGCTAAATTCCACTTTTTAATACAAAATAAATAAATAGCACACATTCCTTTTTTTAGTTGCAAAAAGGGCAAAAAAAAATTCAGACGGACAAAAATACTCTTACTTACAGAAATACACGCGTTGCGCGTCGTTCCTTTCATTCAGTTTCGTTACTTCCGATCTGCGTCACTTTTTTCTAATTTTTTTAACAGTAAGTCAATTTGTTTTGTTTTTTTTAAACTACCGTAACTTTTGACTTAGTACTTCGATCATCAAAAAATTTTCACCAAAATTCATATTTTTTTTGCTCTTTATTTTGAGATCTCATACGATACCCTTCCGACGTAAATTTTGAAAGCCGAAAAAACATTTGCATTAATCGAGCGTTTTTCTTATAAACGACCGTAACTTTTGATTTAGAACACCGATCATCAAAATTCTTTCGCCAAAATTTATATTTTTTCCTTCATTTTGAGATCTCATACGATACCCTTTCGACGTAGATTTTGAAAGCCGAATTTAATCGCAGCGTTTACACTAACACAATATCAGCATCACAGTAACAATATCACAAAGTATCAGTATCACAGTAACATAACATATGTAGTTCAAAGTTCAATAGCATCACGGCTGATCTAAAACATTTAAATATAATACTAGTAGTTTCCAGAATGCAAAAATATGGTTATAATGAACATATAGTATTTGTCTCATCTACTGCAAAAAAAAAAAAGCACCAACATGAGGGAAGAAGCATCAGCAAGACCAAATGAAAGTTCCGAAAATAAACTAAAGCACCAAGAAAAAGTCTATTAGCTGCAACAACATCAAGTACATCATTCCCCAAGATCTTTGCACTCCCTCAATACGGAAACTCTGATGCGGAACACGCTGCCCATTCTTATATATCAACTGGCTAGGAACTTTGCAAAAGTCCATTGAACTTGTTGTCTTTCTTCATAAACTCAAACAATGGAGCTGCATTTTCTCCATTTACTTCAATTGCTTCCACATTGAACTGCATTTTGTATTAATAAAGAGAGAATGAGCCTACAATATCAGTAATACAGTATCAATATCATAGTATCAGTATCACTGTATCAGTAACAGTAACACCCCCAAAACTAGTGTATTAGAAAGCTTAATGATATGAACCAATAATGTGGTTCACAAATTTAGAAGAAAACAAAATCAATCATCAGTAAAATGCAACTGCACGGAAGAAAGGAAAATGAAAAATAAAAGGCTGCAAATCGATAAGAATAGCAGTATCAAGGTAACAATATCAGTAACACACTCTCAGTATCACAGTGCTTGAGTTTGCTAATGCTTGATCCCTATGACATAAACAACTTTTACAACAAAGTGGATATATAATCATGTCATGTGCCAAGAATACAAAACAAAAAAACAAGTAATTAAGACTGTAATTAATTAGCAAATGGAAGTAGCACAGAACAATATGGGCCAAATGCCATTTATATGTATCCATGGTTTGCATTCGGCCACCTCACTCCATTTGTCCATCTGTCATACAAGCTAGCCAAGAAACAAAATCTGTTTCTTGACCCCAACAAGAACACTTTTTCAATCACCCTTGGTCAGAAACCACAATTTCAACCAAAAGTAGCATGTGTAGTGCGCATACCATTTCCCTTGTTCTTGAATGCCCTTCATGTTGGAAGTAAATAGGTCTGCCAAAAAAACATTCAAAACAGGTTTTAGTAAGGAAAACTTTTTATCAAACATCAAGCATATCTCCTAAACAAGACATGTAGTCAGCTCCCAGGTTTGATGGAACTGTTTCTAGAGAAGTAATTCCATACCTATTCAATAATAACACTGTGGCCTTTGGCTTTTCCATTTGGCATGCTAGTGCTAGCATTATTACTGTATTCACGCTTGGTGGACATTTGATGAGTAATTTTATCAGCTTCTTTGACGACAAATCTATCCATGGGATCGAAAGCTGGAGAAAAAGTGAATTCACTGATAATATTGAAGTGTGACAATGTTATTTGCAGTTAAAGATGCTGAAAATAGTATGACGTTTAAAAATCAATGCACTTAAGGAAGACAATGCTAATCATTTCATTTTCTGAAGAGGTTTGTCTCAATGCTAAACATAAAGCATCAGAATTCAAATCACTTTGAAGAATGAGGGATTTGGAATATAGGCTTTGTACATGTCCTGCATTTCAAACGGAATGTATTGACTATTTTGAAATTCAAAAAAAGAGAGAAAAATAGAGTGGATTGCTTTTCTTCCATGCATGCTTGCCGAGCAATATAGGCATTTTGTAGCCTTTGATTTAGAAAAAGAAGTGATCGATCGACCGTAACAAACTCTCTTCTGTCTCAAAACTCAATCAACTTGACGGATTGCTTTCATAGCTTTCTCCAATTAATCAGCCATATTGGTTATCAAAAGATCGATCGATAATATATCAAATGAGATATTAAAATAAAGAGCACGAGAAAAGAAAAAACATGGTGAAAGAATCGTAATTTTGAGTGTGTGGATCGAAAGATATGATTGATTGAGCAATTTTGATGATCAAAATTTTAAGCGAAGAAGATGAAAATTTTGATCCAGATCTGCGTACGTTTGCGTCGGATTTGTTTTCTAGGAGAATAGGAGTATATTCGTCGGTAGAATTTATTTTATCCTTAATACAACTAAAAAATTGATGCTGGATTAAAGATTAAATAAGGGGGAAAAATGAATTTTTACATTTTTTATTTTTTTATTTTTTATGGAGATGTAAACATTTTGTTGGTAAAGGAGTTCTTAATATTGAAAATGTATTTTTTTTATTGGAGATGCAAATACTTTATCGGTAAATAAGGAAAAAATAATAAATGATGTATTGAAAATGTAAAATGATAAATAAATAAAAACAAAGTAAATTTTGAAATGTGACAGATAAAAAAACGGAGACAGTATCGTTTATTCATTTTATGAAATAAGTGAAGTTAACTACTACATCCGTCCCAAAAAGTGTATCTCAGGTCGAGAACCCGACCTCTCGTCACTTTTTCAAAATGAATCATAGTAATCTGCAGCCTTGTTATCTTTGTTTCCTGTCATCAAAAAAATATTCATTTCAAAAATCAATACATCATTTAACGAAATTATTTTTCCAAACATACCCTATCATAACATTTAATGTTTATACATTCATTTCATATTCCAAAATAGCATATATTATTTGCATCGGGCGTCGTGGTGGTCAATGCATCCGGATGGTCATTGCATCGAAGTCGTCAATGCACGTCGGGGTGGCCAAAAATCGCGATCGGTATACATCGATTTAAAAAAAAAAAAAAAAAAAAAAAAAACCAAAACAGCAGCATCGCCTGGAAAATAAAAAATAATTTAAAAAAAAAAAAAACAGTAACAGCGCCTGGAAAATATTTATAAAAAAAATTATAAAAAAAAACAAAACAAAACAAACCAACAAACAGCCTTGTGGCTCCATATTATAGTGCAATGATTGGGACAGGAAAAAAAAAATCAGCGCCTCTTCTCCCCTTTTTTTATTATTATTTTTTTTTCTTTTCATTAAGGGTATTTGAGTCTATCTATCTAATTTGTATCCTTATATGGGTATATATCATTTCGAAAATCAATACATCATTTAATGCATTTTTTTCCAAACATATCATATCATAACATTTAATGTTTATATATTCATTTCATATTCCAAAATAGCATATATTATTTGATAGGGTATATATGTCTATCACTATTTAAAATACAACACTTTAATTATTTTCTTAATCTGTGTACAATACAAAAATGGACACTTTTTAAGAGACGGAGATAATATCATTTATGAAGAAAGAATGAGTTCATTTCCCTGTCCCACATACCCAAAACTGTCATGTCTCAAGCATTTTGTTATTTATGTACTCCTTCCGTTTTTATTATCTGTCACATTTTAATTTCTTTGTTTTTATTTATGTGTTATTTTACATTTCTAATGCATCGTTTATTACTTTTTTCCTCTTTTACCGATAAATTATTTACATCTCCAATAAAAAAAAATTCCAATACATCTCCAATAAAAAAATAGAGATGATAGCTTTTGTTATTTACAACTCCTCTACCAACAAATTATTTACATCTCCAATAAAAAAATACATTTTCAATACTATATTTTAGACATTTTAATTACTTCCTTAATCTGTGTGAATCTTCAATCTGCGACGGATAAAAAAACGGAGGGAGTATGTGTTATTCATAATTGTAGATTTAGTGGTACGCGTCAATTTTGTTGCTTTAAACGATGGTTAATAATGGTTGGGTTTAACGGGCTTTATCTTTGAGGCCATCACAATTCCTTCATAAGTTGGAAGAGACATTGCAAGTGGAATATAATAATATTTTGATGCAAGAAGAAAAGCTTTGGCACCAGCGCTCTCATCTTCAACGGTTCGTGGAAGGCGACCGTAAAAACACATTTTTACCACATTACCGCAGTGAGAAGGAGGCAGCAAACCTGTATAAAAATGCTGAAAAATATAGACGGTAACTGGACTGTGGATGAAGGCGAAATTCAAGACACGATGAGAAATTTCTTCATTGATTTATACTCCGATGAGCAGAGAACCCACCATTGTGACTGTGAGCTTCGATTTGCTGAACTCTCCGCCATCTTTTAAATAGAAATGTCCAGGAATTAGAAAGTGAGGAAGCGTGCTTTGACATGGGAACTTATAAAACTGCTGGACCGGGCGGGCTACCCCTTATTTTCTTTAAAAAAATGAAGGGGAATTATTGGGCATTCAGTGATGGAATTTGTCAAGAAAGCATTCAATGATCAATCGTTCCCTACAGAGATGAATGAAGTCCTTATCAGCCTTATACCCAAGGTGGAATGTCCCGAAACGGCTGCACAATTCTGCCCCATTGCTCTAGCTAACGTCATTGTGAAAATTATTACCAAGGTGCTGGGAAACAGACTTCGGCTGGTCAATGGCGAAATTATTAGCCAGAACCAAAATGCTTTTATTCCGGGTAGAAGTGGGGCTGAGAACATTATTTTGGCACAGGAGATCATGCATTTCCTGCACAACAAAAAGGGTAAAACATGGTACATGTTCATTAAGGTTGACTTGGAGAAAGCTTACGATCGTGTGGATTGGTTCTTCCTCCGAAATGTCTTGAGATCTATAGGCTTGAAAGAAAGCATTTTGAACTTACTTATGTATTCGATCACTTCATTTCGATTATCTGTACTCTGGAATGGCTCGAAATTAGAGGCTTTCACCCCAAAACGCGGTATGAGGCAAGGTGACCCAGCAGCGCCGTATTTATTAGTGCTATGTATGGAAGTTCTGAGTAAGATGACTAATTCAGAAGTAGAAGATGGTACTTGGAAACCCCTTCGCATCACCAAACAGGGTCCACCAATATCCCATATTTTCTTCGCCGATGATTTATTACTATTTGGAGAAGCAACAGAGGCTCAAGCAACAATAATGGAGCGAGTGCTTAACGAGTTCTGTAGGTGTTTGGGACAGAAGATCAGCCTGGCTAAATCTAAATTCTATACCTCCAGAAATGTGGGGGCGGGCATGCGCAACAACATATATGAAAGGAAATGATTTTCCCCTTCATTTTTCATTGATGTCTGTACATTCATATATACAATTACATGGCTTGATTCTAGGCTATGAATCATGATACAATAAATGCAAATCATTGACTCTAGTCTAAGTATGGATGGAAAAATATTTACGAAATATTTACATATTCTAACATACCCCCTCAGTGGAAGCGGGAGGTTCGCGTACGTTGAGACTGGCACAGAAGTCTTCGAATAATACACGTGGAAGCCCTTTGGTAAAAATATCGGTGATCTGGTAGCGGGAAGGGACACGAAGTACACGAACATGGCCACGAGCAACTTTTTCTCGGACAAAATGAATATTCATTTCAACATGTTTGGTGCGCTGATGTTGGACGGGATTGCTGGAGAGATATATGGCACTCACATTATCATAATATACAAGGGTGGCTTTATGGATCGGATAGTGAAGTTCCAAAAGTAAGTTGCGGAGCCAACATGATTCAGACACGACATTAATGACGCCTCTGTACTTAGCTTCGCCACTGGATCGAGACATAGTGGGTTGGCGTTTGGAGGACCAGGAGATGAGGTTATCGCCGAGAAAAACATAATAGCCAGAGGTGGACCGGCGAGTGGTAGGACAACCTCCCCAATCAGCATCGGTGTACGAGACAAGGGAGGAGACTGAGGATTTGTAAAGGTGAAGCCCATAGTCCAGTGTGCCTTGAAGATAACGCAGAATGCGTTTGAGAGCATTCATATGAGAGTCCTTAGGATCATGCATATGGAGACATATTTGTTGGACGGCATAAGGCTATTTTGGGATTGCGAGGAAGATGGGATGGGACGGTGGTGGTTAGGAGATTATACGGTTGTTTGGGCTTGAAAATGCCATGAATAGCTCGGGTAGTAATTGTATGGTTGATAGAGGGGTCCACAATAGGTTGGGTAGGCGAATTGGGCCGAGGAGACGAAGAAGGGGATGGAGCAGCGAAGCTGGAGCTGGGCTGGGCCGTTTGAAGAGCAAGGCTTTCGGCAGAGATGGGCTACGGAGAAGTGTTGGTGGGTGAGGTTATCCAATGCGCTATCCATGCAATTTACATCGGTTCTGAGTGACTATCTGGGAGTCCCGATTATTCAAAGCCGGTTGAAGATGACCTATTTCACATCACTGCTTGATAGAATGAGGTCAAAGCTTGCTTCCTGGCGCTCAAGAACTTTATCTAAAGCAGGGAGAAACATCTTAATCAATAGCTCTTTATCCACTCAAGCCTACTATCATATGCAAACCTTTAAATTACCGCTGTCTATAACGTTGGCCATGGAACGAGTCTGCCGAGAGTTCTTATGGGGTGATGAGGATGGGGCTCGAACAATGCACACGATTTCTTGGAATAAAATATGTAAACCAAAGGAGTGGGGTGGCTTGGGAATCCGCAAACTACAGGAAATGAATCTAGCTTTCTTGGGCAAACTAGTGTGGGATCTAATCCATCTGAAGGACCGGTTGTGGGTAAATGTGCTATCTCATAAATATGTCGAGCTGACTGCCTCACCAAAAGCCGGCTGCTCCCCCTTCTAGTGTGGCCTTTGCAAAGCCTACTCCATCCTATGGAAAGGCCTAGCAAACGAGAACAACGTTTTTGTTTGGAAAGAAGAACCGATAGGCGGCTATACAGTTGCTTCCGGATACATGTTCCAGTTGCAGGAGCATGCGCATGATATTGTCCCGGACGAGGAAAAAAGCATATGGCGACAAATTTGGAGTCTAAAGGGTCCAACTCGTGGGAGTTATCTTATTTGGAGTATGAAACATGAAGGGATGCCAGTCTACAAAATACTAGCGAAACGACGTATTATTCCATCACCGTTGTGCCCACTTTGTGGCATGGATTCAGAATCCATCTTACACGCTATGAGGGACTGTAATTGGGCAAGTCAAGTTTGGTGCTCGCTTTTACCTAGTGAATCGTGGAACAAATTTTTTTCGGCAAGTTCTACGGCAAACTGGATCGAGTTGAATTTGAAGAGAGGCATTGATTCCTATCTCGGGTCACCAAAATGGAGATATACTTGGAGGGAAGCTATCTATGGAATTTGGCTATGGAGGAACAAGATCGTTCATGACACGGCAAGCGAGCACCCCCCCAGCTTTTGTGTTCTCATCGCAAGCAGTTGAACGAGCAAAGAATCTTCACCTAGCTTGGCGATAACTCGTAAATTTTTGTTTTTTTCATGTTGCTCAACTTATTATTTTTTTTAGCATTTCGTTGCTTGTTTGACGCTTTTGATACATTATGGGCATGTTTGGTATATGGAAAAGCTAAGAAAAGAAAAGTGCCGAGAAAAAACCCGAGAAAAAAAAGTTGAGAATAGAAAAGAATATATTCTCACTATTTGTTTGGATATGCAGAGAAAAGATGTTGAGAATAGAATTCATTTCCACGTATTCCATTTGGCAGAGGGAAATGAACAAAACAAAAGAAAAGAACGATAATCAACCGACAGTGGACAAAGAATTAATTGCAGCCATGATTTTACCTTCACAATTAGTTACAGCAGTTTGCAAATCTATATTACCAATCGATTAATTTAGCACAGAATCTGAATTTAGCAACAGAGACAATCAATTTATGAAATGTAGAACAGAGAAAGACATCAAAAGGAACAGATTGTGAAGTATCAAACCCTACAACTACTAAATCAACAGAAATCAAAGAAAAAAGCAATGACATTGAAGTAAAAATTACTGGAAATGTAACAAAACCAGTTTTCATATATAGATAAAACTCAAATCAAATTTGGGAAATAAAGTTCAACATGGAAAAAAATATACTCGCTTACAAAGATAGCAGACCACGACAAACCGCACCAAAGGGGAAATAAATGGTAAGAAGAAACCATGGTTTTGTTTTTAACGGCAAGGCAAAATTGAACCAGCAAGATTGAAAAAAAAAAAAAAAACTGGAAAATCCAATTAAACAGAACGATTGAAAATCAAAAAAGAAGAATAAATCGATTACCACACTGGCCTTGCAAATAGAAGCAGCTTATGAATGGCTGTACTTTTTTGACAAGCAATTGCACACCTTAGGAAGAACAAATATGAATCTGGAAAATTCACCTAGCAATCGATATGGCAGAAGAAAAATCGGCGATAAATATCAGATATGGCAGAATATCCGGGATATGGAAGATAGAAAAAATCGCGGGAATGATTGGGGAGAAAAAAAATCGCGGGAATGATTGAGGAGAAAAGATAGACGTGGTTGAGAAAAAAGTCGTGGAAAAAAATGGTCTTTTCTATTCCCACTCTTCTTTTCTTCAGCCTAGGCTGAGAATTAAAAAGGTGGAAAAGAATTTAATTTTGAGAAAAAAAGTTTTCAACTTGAGAAAAGTCACTTTTCTATTCTCGATCAACCAAACATACTAAAATTGAGAATATAAAAAATATCTTTTCTTTTCTCAACCCTTTTCTACCTACCAAACATGTCCTATATAACTTGTTTGGGTGGCCATGTTTAACATATTAAATAAAAGCGATCGTTTCAGAGATAAATAAAAGAAAATAGTTGTTGGTTTTTAGATCTTGCATTTGAATGAGAACAGGTTGGCTTTAATTATATAATAATATTGAAGTAATTGCATTTTGTATGCGTTGTTTTTAAACAATTTGTGATTTACAATAAAAACAAATTATGTTCATAAAATCCTTGAAAAACCGAAACCTAACTGAATCAAATGAGACCGAGTTTTAACCTTAAAAATGTTTGATTTTTGTTTATAAAATTATAAAAAAATTAATTCAACGATTTGCTTGTAGGAGCCCGAACGCAATTAAAATAATTAACACGAATTAAACAACAATTTTATTGAAAATAAAACGAATTACAAATGAAAAATGAAATATACTAAAATAAAAGTGGATACAATAACTCCGAGACGAGTAGGACACTCTGTCCTTAAGACAAATTTGGTCCGGTGTGTACCCCGGTTAAAACCAATTGTCTCCCAGGATAACTCGGATTACTGATTCGAATGTGTATGTGTATGAAGCTTCAATCCATATGAATGTATGAAGCTTTCTGGTGTTGTATTTCGAATGTGTATGTGTAGCTTCAATCCATATGGAGGCTATATATAGGAGAGGGCTGGGCTGGAATGAATTAATTACGGCCGTTTCATCGATTCATACAATGAATTACCATAACTCATCTTAATTACGGCCGTTTCATCGATTCTGACAATGAATTAACCATTAATTATTGCTTGAACCGAACTATGTTGGATAACCGAACCGAGCTGAACTCAATCTTCAGCTCAATCAGAATGTTTATGAACTGGACCAAGCCCAATTAACTTTTGTATAAAAAGTTTAACACAGGCCTGGGCCTAGGGCCCTCAGGCCCAGAAGGCCCATTCCCCAAAGCCCAAGCCCAAGGTCAAGGTCAACGGTCAACGGTCAACGGGCTCGGGCTCGGGCACGGGCACGGGCTCGGGCGGGCGGCGGCGGCGCGCGCGCGCGTGTGGCCATTTTAGCAGAACGTCTGACTGCTAAAACCAACCCGCTATCTCTCCTTCTTCTAGGAGCTTATACCACATATAACATTCTTCCCACATATATACTGGAAAACATTTCTCTCTTTTTCCAATGTGGTACATAGTTTAGTTGAATACTCTTCAACTTCCACTTCCAACAAAAGTTCTTTCAAACACCCGACTTCAAGCGTTAATTTCTCATTCACTCGTACTCCGAATTGAATGATTCTAAATCCCGAATTCATCTACGACTTACGTAGTTTTCGAATTATCAAAACATAGTATATATTCTATACAAGAATATAATCAAATTAAGCTTGCAAAGTCGTCGAATAAAATGATTATAAAATCATTTTTATTCACTTTAATTCAATTCCACTATTTTCTCCAACAATCCCCCACATGAATGGAAATTAATGCAAATGCGGACACGAAGAGATTCTCGACGAGAAAAACATTGCATCGGGAGAGGTAGCTTCGGCTTTGAACCGCCCTAGTGAAGTACTATCGGATCTACTCGGCTAATCGGTGAACTTAAGTCTTGAACTGTTCGGCCTTTAGTGTAGAACCGGACAATAGCACTCACACAATATTTCCCTTAGCACCGTACTTGGTTCTCATGACCGGATTCATTTTGGCCCCGAATCACACTGGTTTCGAAAGTGCTTTAGAGAATTCTAGCCTCTCGAATTCTCATAGAAGCGGCCCCACTTCGCACTTACATAGGTGACTTCCTATCAAGAGTATTCGCCATACCCCACTCGAATTTAATCAAGTTATAGGAATCATTAAAAGTTTTCACTTAACCTTCACACTCTGGCAGACAACACTTTTATTCACAGAATGGGAAAGTGTTCATCGACAGCTTCATAACTTAGTTGTCCCCTTGAACCAAGATCTTGGGATCTCCCCAGTCAACATGGTAGGGTTACCATTACAAAACTTAACTTTCAATAGGCTTAAGTCCCATTCCGAGTGTCAAAATTGACATCTGATCTCCAGGTAAACCTTTAGTAAGCGGATCCGCAAGATTCTCCTTCGATTTTACATAATCGATGGAAATCACACCACTAGAGATCAAGTGTTTAACGGTATTATGTCGTCGACGTATATGTCTAGACTTACCATTATACATACTATTTTGTGCTCGGTGTATAGCCGATTGACTATCACCGTGTATGCTAATAGGAGCAATCGGTTTTGTCCAACAAGGAATGTCCTCTAGGAAATTTCGAAGCCACTCGCTTCTTCCCTGCCTTTGTCCAAGTGCAATAAACTCGGCTTCCATTGTGGAACGAGATATGCATGTCCGCTTTGTGGACTTCCGGGACACCGCAAAGCACCACCAATCATAAAGATATATCCAGGTTGTGGATTTTGACTCTTTAGAATCGAAATCCAGTTTGCATCACAAGTATCCTTCTAATACCGCTTGGATATCTTGTGTAACGTAATCCCGGTGTTCATTGTATATTTCAAGTACCTAAGTACTCTCATCGGCGCTTTCCAATGATCCTCACTCGGGATTACTTGTAAACCTCGCTCGTTTGTTCACAAGACACGCAACATCGTGTCTAGTACAGTTGGTTATGTACATTAGACACCCTATAATCTGTGAATATTTCAATCGAGACACAGTGCTCACCCTTATTTTTGACCAAGTGAAGACTTAAGTCAATGGGTGTTTTCATAGGACTTTCATCAAAAACATTGAATCTCCTCGAACGGATTCAATGTAGTGAGACCGTGATAATACTAGTCCCTCGATATTCCGGAGATTTTAATCCCCAAAATTACATCTCGCTTGTCCCATATCCTTCATATCAAAATTGCGTGAAACAACTTTTTGGTATTCATGATGATATCATGAGTACTTCCCATAAATAGCATATCATCAACATATAAACACACTAACACATAAGCATTAGGTGTTTGTTTGATGTAGACGCATTTGTCACACTCGTTAATTTTAAACCCATTAGATAGCATAGTTTGATCAAACTTTAGATGCCATTGTTTGGGTGCACGTTTCGATCCATACAAAGACTTAACGAGTCTACACACCTTGTGCTCTTGCCCGGAACCACAAACCCCTCGGGTTGTTCCATGTATATCTCTTCTTCTAATTCACCATTTAGAAATGCGCTTTTAACATCCATTTGATGGATCTCCAAGTTATAGGCTGCGGCAAGAAGAGCAATAAGAACCCTTATAGAAGTGATTCTCGTTATCGGTGAATAAGTATCAAAGAAGTCAAGACCTTCCTTTTGTCGATAACCCTTGGCTACCAACCTGGCCTTATACTTATCAATAGATCCATCGGCCTTAAGCTTCTTTTTGAAAATCCACTTACACCCGAGTGCTTTACTTCCCGGTGGAATGTCAACCAATTCCCAAGTGTGATTTTGCATAATAGAATCTATTTCACTATTAATAGCTTCTTTCCGAAAGGTGCTTCGGATTAGACATAGCCTCGGCATATGTCCTTGGAGTATTTTCTACCATGTAGGTTAGAAAATGCGGCCCAAAAGACGTTGAAGTCCTAGCCCTCTTACTCCTTCGAGGTTCCACTTCCTCGTTTTCGGAGTACTATCCCCCACATTTTCGTGTACTCTCTTATTTGAGTCTTCATTGTGTCTTTCTTTATGTGGAAAAACATCCTCAAAAAACACCGCATTTCTTGACTCCATGACTGTGTTTACATGCACATCAGGATTGTCGATTTGTGCACAAGAAATCTATATGCACTACTTGTTATGAGCATACCCAATAAATATGCAATCTATCGTTTTTGGCCCAATCTTAATCTGTTTAGGCTTAGGCACTTCCACCTTTGCTAAACACCCCCACACTTTCAAGTATTTATAACTTGGTTTGTGGCCTTTCCACATCTCATATGGAGTTTTATCCATCTTTTTAGACGGAATCTCGTTGAGAATTTTATTGGCGGAGAGAAGGGCCTCCCCCCACAAGTTACGAGGTAACCCGAGAACTAATCAACATAGCATTCATCATCTCTTTCGAGTACGGTTTTTGCGTTCAAAGCAATTCCGTTAGATTGAGGTGCATATGGAGCGGTAGTTTGATGAATAATGCCCGAATCTAGACATATTCTTTCAAATGGCGATTCATACTCTCCACCTCTATCACTACGAACCTTCTTGATTCGTCGCTAAGTTGATTCTCAACTTCATTCTTATAATTTTTGAATGCCTCGATAGCCTCATCTTTGCTACTTAGCAAATATACATAACGAGTACCTTGTACAATCATCGATAAAAGTTACAAAATACTTTTTACCGCCTCTCGATTGCACAAACTTTAAGTCACACAAATCGGTGTGAATTAATTCTAACGGTTCTCGTGTTTCTTTCCACGGATGGAAACGGCGCTTTAGTCATTTTAGCTTCAACACGGACTTGGCATTTTGCGGTTTCATTAACTTTAAGTTTAGGTAATAAATCCAAATTCATCATTCTTTGAATTGATTTATTATTAACGTGTCCTAAACGATTATGCCATAAAGTACAAGACTCAATCAAGTACGCGAGAAGTAGATGCATTTTTATTAGCCTCACCTGGGCACAACATTCTTTGGCATAATAGCCATTACATTGAGTTTAAATAAACCCTCGGTAAAATAACCTTTACCCACATACATATCATTTTTGGTCAAAATGACCTTGTCATTACCAAATGAAAGTTTAAAACCATTCTTATTCAGCATACCACCAGATATCAGATTTGCGTATGTCAGGAACATGGAGAACATTTGTGAGGGTCAGCTTCTTTCCTGAAGTCATCTTCAGAATCACATTTCCAGTTCCCTGAATGGTTGACTGAGCAGAGTTGCCCATCCACAGCTTCTCACCATTTCCCTTGTAGGTTGAGAAGACATCACGATCGCCGCGAGACATATTTAGTGGCCCCGGTGTCCACAAACCATTGTCTCGGATTACCCACGGTGTTGCACTCTGTCACCATTGCGCGAGAGATTGTCATCATCCTCGGTTTCGGCCATATGAGCCTTATGGTTGTAAGGCTTCTTTGATCGGCGATCCGCAAAGCACGGTGCCCTTGTTTGCCACGGTTGTGACACTTGCCATTAAACTTGAATGGCGCGGCTTATCCCCCGTCGGCTTCCTTGAAGATTCCCCCGTCTTCTTAACCGATTTCTCGGGCTTCTTCCTTTTCGATTTCGACCTCGGCGACGTTAGCCTTCGCTTGTCCAACCGACTCGAACGTCTCTTTTCGGATGCTCTATTGTCCTCTTCAATACGGAGGCGAACAATCGATCATCCATCGTTACCGCTTCCTCTTATGCATCGATAGCTCTTGTACTCCTTCCAAGAGTCGGGAAGCTTCTCAATGACACGAGCCACTTGAAAATTCTCGTTGATTTTCGGATCTTCTCGTTATCATCTCGGATATCGAATTTGCAACTCCTCCACCTTTGTTTCACAATAGGTTTAGTATCGTTCATTTCAAACTTTAAAAACCTACCGACAAGAAACTTCTTGGCTTTTGAAGCATCCTCTCGTTGTGTACTTTTTCTCTAAAGCTTTCCACAACGATTGAGTGAGTCATACGTACGTAGTATACACCATACAACATATTATCCAAACCATTAAGAATGTAATTTTTACATAAAAAATCACTATTCTTCCGGTTTTCGACTACAAGAAAAGCCGTCTTTTCAAAGCGATCTCGAGTGGCACCACCGGTGGATCTTCGATTAGCATTCTCGCTAATCCAAGTGTTGTTAAGTAAAACAACATCTTCTGTTGCCAACGTTTGAAGTTCGATCCGTTGAACTTCTCTGGCCTCTCGTGGTTAGCACTAGTCACAGTAGTTGTCTGTGTCATAATTCCCGAAGTGTGGGAAGACTGTCCTCCGTTTGGCGCACCAGCCGGAGTAGGAGTGATTTGATCATCAGATGCCATTTCTGTTCAAGACAGAAAATAAACTTTTATCGAAAAGAATAAGCGATAATACAACACGTAGGTTTTTCACCCAAAGAAAACAATTTGAAGATTGTTTTGACTCGTCAAAACAAGCTCGAGTTTGTTTCAACTCGATTCTCCAACAATGTTTGTATTTCAATCTTGTTTTAACGTGGTAGTTTTTACCAGAAAACACCAAAAGGAGGTGGACCGATTTTGCCAGAAATCGATACCAAAAAGGAAGTGGACCGATTTTACCAGAAATCGATACCAAAAAGGAAGTGGACCGATTTTACCAGAAATCGATACCAAAAAGGAAGTGGACCGATTTTACCAGAAATCGATACCAAAAAAGGAAGTTTTAAACTAATTATAAAACGAGCTGAAGTTTCAGAAGTAGGCGAACCGTTCGAATAAGAGCCGACATGTTCGTAAACGAGTGAAAATTCGAAATAAGCCGAATTAATCAAGAACGAGCCGAACCGATCGAACCGAGCCGATCGTAATCGAATTCGATTAAAACAAGTTTATTTAATTCGTCTAAACTCAGAAAAATTGAGTAGAAATTCGTATAAAAAATTTCGATTACGCACGGGTTAAAATCAGAACATCGGTTCTGAAAATTTGTCTTAAGCTGTAGGAGCCCGAACGCAATTAAAATAATTAACACGAATTAAACAACAATTTTATTGAAAATAAAACGAATTACAAATGAAAAATGAAATATACTAAAATAAAAGTGGATACAATAACTCCGAGACGAGTAGGACACTCTGTCCTTAAGACAAATTTGGTCCGGTGTGTACCCCGGTTAAAACCAATTGTCTCCCAGGATAACTCGGATTACTGATTCGAATGTGTATGTGTATGAAGCTTCAATCCATATGAATGTATGAAGCTTTCTGGTGTTGTATTTCGAATGTGTATGTGTAGCTTCAATCCATATGGAGGCTATATATAGGAGAGAGGGGGGGGTGGAATGAATTAATTACGGCCGTTTCATCGATTACGACAATGAATTACCATAACTCATCTTAATTACGGCCGTTTCATCGATTCTGACAATGAATTAACCATTAATTATTGCCGAACCGAACTATGTTGGATAACCGAACCGAGCCGAACTCAATCTTCACTCAATCGAATGTTTATGAACCGGACCAAGCCCAATTAACTTTTGTATAAAAAGTTTAACACAGGCCTGGGCCTAGGGCCCTCAGGCCCAGAAGGCCCATTCCCCAAAGCCCAAGACCAAGGTCAAGGTCAACGGTCAACGGGCTCGGGCTCGGGCACGGGCACGGGCTCGGGCGGGCGGCGGCGGCGCGCGCGCGCGTGTGGCCATTTTAGCAGAACGTCTGACTGCTAAAACCAACCCGCTATCTCTCCTTCTTCTAGGAGCTTATACCACATATAACATTCTTCCCACATATATACCTGGAAAACATTTCTCTCTTTTTCCAATGTGGTACATAGTTTAGTTGAATACTCTTCAACTTCCACTTCCAACAAAAGTTCTTTCAAACACCCGACTTCAAGCGTTAATTTCTCATTCACTCGTACTCCGAATTGAATGATTCTAAATCCCGAATTCATCTACGACTTACGTAGTTTTCAGAATTATCAAAACATAGTATATATTCTATACAAGAATATAATCAAATTAAGCTTGCAAAGTCGTCTGAATAAAATGATTATAAAATCATTTTTATTCACTTTAATTCAATTCCACTATTTTCTCCAACATTGCTTTTATAAATTGAAGCATCGGGGAGAATATTCTAAATTCATATCTGTGAGGCCGGGTGTAATGGTTATAAAAGACAATATTCTAAATTCATATCCGAGAGGGGTAATGGTTATAAATTACAATTGTGAAGAGAAATTGTCAAAAAGGATAGAGGTAGTGAAAAATTGTGAAAAGAATATACACTGCATCTGAAAGGACAGAATTATCCTTGCCACATTAAAGACTTCAATTCCACTATCAAATAAATCCATTAATTTTTTTATCAAACAAATCATTGCCAAACAAATTCACTAAACAAAAAAGGAAAAATGACATAATCATGCAGTGGAATGACAATCTATCATTTTTATGATTTTATTTCATCCGGTCAACTAAATGCCAATGTATAATTCTTGAATTTGTCTTTTTTTAACATTTGTTTATAAATAAAACAGATAAAAAAGACAAAAGGGTTCACTAAGAGATTACGTGTTTATTTAAACAAAATTTTTAAGAGATATCCCTTTCACATTCACATGAGAATGAATCAGTGGGAATGAAAAGGATGGCTCTAAACGAGATATTACATGGAAGAGAGACGAGAATGGATAATGTTAGCAGCAGCAGGTCAAACTAATTAAAACTACTACCAGGCCTTATTTACTTGTGCGATAATTATCCAGGGCATATTTACTAGTACTAAAATATTTTCAAAGAATTGACTATATACATAACGTTCATATGCATTATTGGTCAATGGTGTAATAATTAAGCAATCAATCGCGTAAAATTATTCTTTGGTAATCATCAGCAAACTAATCCCAAAGGAGGAATGATACAACCGCAACCATATAACACAACCAATTGACACAACAATAATTTACATTATTGAATTTTTTAGAACCAATATATATATATATATATATTTATTTATTTGTTCATCAGTTGACTATAGAAAGTGTATATTTTAAAAGTTAATGATCCTTATGGTTTTGACTGTGGGCTTTTTTTTTATCTTAAGGATTGCTATAAGCTCGTATAAGAGCATTATTATCAGTCTTCCTATCTCTGTCCTCAAAAATACTATTAAAATATACATATCCCTATTTTACAGTAATTAAATCCAGAGTACTCTACATCAGCTTCCCTATCTCTGTCATTACACCATTAAAATATTCATCTTTATCTATAAACAATTTTTTCAAAATTAATTTTTGTTAGAAAGATAGAGAGAAATAATAAATAAAAAATATGTAGGGTGAGCTACACTACCACCCTACATTTGGGGTGACGCTGTTTATGGCCCTATTGTAGGGAAAGAATGGAGAGGCTGATGCAGTGTGTTTTTGGTTGTATCCCTACATTTTATCCCTATTGTGGAGATAAAAGAAGATGTAGGGAGTTTGATGCTAATGCTCTAACATTACCTACGTCACAATCAAAATGCAGCTCATTACTATTGGAGGGCTTCATGATCATACACACCAAACATTCGAGACTTCGGGTTGGTCTCAGGCTTAGGCTAGCATTAGCATCTGCTAAATTATTGATCCATAGCTTCCTCAAAGCCATATATGGGGAGGCCCTAGGCTCGTTTAACACTTCGTAGCCGCTCTAAACTGTCCCCAAGGCTCATGTCTCTGGATCGAGGCATCATGCCCGCCTCAACATAGCCTTGCACGTTGACTTTATATACGTGCTGTAGTTATGAAGTAAGCCTTCATCATTGATACCACATCGAGAATCGTTGGCATATTTACCCCTACACTACCTGGTCATGAAGAAAGTCAGTTAAAAGCCATCAACTTTAGAGATAAAACATATTATACATATTGTATAGATTAAAGAAGCAAATTAATGAACTATTTTTTAAAGGTTAAAGGTTGTGAAAGACAATTTTAATCTAAAATGGCTGATAAGGACATTTACTACATGTGTTACTACAATTTTGTACATGTGTTACTACATTTTGTCCTTCTCAACCATTTTGTATCTTATCTTGTCCTTCTGACCTCTGTCCCATTTTTCAATATAATAGGACCTAAATACCTCTCATCAATAAATAGGTTACACGTTGAAATAAGAAAAAACGATATATTAATGAGTTGTGAAAAAGAAAACAATACATCAAATGTTGTATTGTTTGTGAGATAGACTTATAATATTGGGAAAAAAAAACTAGAATGAATTATATATCGGGACGGAGAGAGTAGTAGTCATAAATAAGACTGTTTACACATGACCAATAATCAAGATTGGTTGTTCAAAAAAAAAAGTCATAAATAAGACTATTTACACATGACCAATAATCAAGATTGATTATGGGTTTGATTGTGGTCTTTTTTGGGTTAATGTTTGTTAAAATCTCGTATAGCTCGTATTACTACATACGTCACAATAAAGATGAATCTCATATATTAGAGGGTCTTATAGTCTCTCACACCCGACATATGAGACTTCGGGTTGGTCTCATGCTTACCATGCGTTAAATTATAGATACGGAGGCTTAATGACTCGAAACCATGGGGAGGTCTCAGACTCGTCTTACACTTACTTAGTAGCCACTCTGAAGTCTGAACTATTCCAAAGGCCATGAACATGTCTCTGGCCCGAGACACTGTTACTCTCTTACATCAATTTAGTCTTTCATGTTGACTTTACATACACAATATTTCTGGAGTAGACCTTCATCATAGTCCACAATGAGAATCATTGGCACATTTACCCCTACACTTCACAATGACTTTGCTTATGTCATTACATGCAATATGGTCATAACCGTACATCTCTTTTACATTGGTTCGAGGTTTATATAGACATCAAGTTCCCACAGAAGCGGATCTATATACCTTAGCAGTGGGGAACGTGCCCCCACTATATATATTTTCACGATTTTTATTTATATTAAAACGATGTTGTTTTACTGTTAATACTTAATACATATCAAAATATCGTGGAGGTATATCAAATGCCATTGTAGTGCCTTGGCATGACTTGCATTGCTTGATATGATTTTATATTCTTTGTGAGAAACATTGGCAACGAATAGTTAAATTATCCCAAAGCTTATAGTGATAATTAAAGTATACATAACTATATTTTCATAACACTTAGTATCATTGATAACAATCATAAAAGATATTATAAAGCATCCCATTTTATAAAATGTGGTACATATCGCAACGTTTTGGATACTTGTGGTTGGGATTTGAGGAAATAATATGGCTTGTTTCCTATATATATATATATATATATATATATATATATATATATATATATATATATATATATATATATATATATATATATATATATATATATATATATCACGTTATGACTAATCATATAAAAATGTGTTGTTTTATTTGATGTGCACATACATCATCACAATAGCATTTTCCTTTTGTTAAATGTCAATGGCTTAGCACGTCCCATTTTTTTACTTTTTTTTAGGGGGAGGGAGGGGGGGGGGGGGGGGGGGGATAGAGAGACATTGTCGGATACAGAAAAATATCTCAATAAACAATATCGTTTTTTAGATTTTGGTGGCACTGCCCCCAGCATCACCCTATTTGGGTAGGTCCCGGTAGGAGAAAACAAAAATAATTTTTAAATTAGTGTATCAGACATCTTTTCAAAACTTTTACATAAATAACAAAATTATTATAAAATAATGTTGGACGCATGTTACAAAAAAAAAAATACAACATGTTTTTCTCTCATCGATCATTTTTAAACACGATCTCACAATCTACATATTCCAACATAAAATTCACTATCGAAATTCATTGTTTTTCGGAATTCAATAGTAAAATTGAATTGCGACATTGTCATGAAAAATGATATAATGATATCGAACCACGTCTCAAAACGATTAGCCCTAAAAAATAAAAGAAAATAGTGAAATTTTCATCACGTTTAGAGATCTAGATCAAAATTCAAAAGATCTTCTAGACTGGTCTTGGTTTGCATGTTCTATTAAGGATTTAGTGTTCCATGCATCGATACGTTCTTACTAACTAACAGGGTTAGGAGACATATCTTTCTACTATAAAAAAAATACTTTATTGCTACACTAGTTTTTGCCACATAAAAAAAATGTGTTGCTAACAGGACTTGGTTACACTCTTTTGCCACGCTCATGTAGCTGAAAGTAAGTTTATAGCAATATCCTTTTGTTGTGTGGCAAACAATAGTGTAGCAAAAAGTGTTTATAACCATGAACAAGATATCCGATAGGATTGTTTAAAAATGAGGGAGGAAAGAGAAAAAAGATCAAAAGATATAAGTGATTAAAAATAATGGAGGGAAGAGAAGGAAAAAAAAATACACAGCCCCTCCCCTTTCCTAGGCGTCGATGCTTTTTTTTTTTGGACAAACTATATTTCTTCCTATAAAAATTATTTGCGTGTCTTTCTAATTAAAAATCTTTCAAAAAGTGTTATATTTCCTAAATCTTGTTATGAAATAATATCATTGATGGATTATCTATTATTCTGATTGATTTAAGTAGATTTGTGATTAATTCAGATTATTGTGTTCACATTGTAATCTCTACTATAAATACCCCTTATATATCGTTGGAATAAGACACAAGCAATTTTCCCTTCTTCTATACTTGCATTTCCTCTTGTTCTTCCTCCATTATCTTCTTAGTTTTATAACACGTTATCGCACGAGTCTCTAACCACGAGTCTCATTCAGCGTAAATTGACAAACACAATTTCACCGATTCACAAACTTCTTGTTCATCTTGTCATCACCAACCTCACTAATTCGCCGGCGATCAATGGTGCATCATCACGGAGGTGGATCTGTCCCGCAATATGATATTCAGTACAGGATCTGAGGGTGAACCACAAAAGATAATCAATCGTCAATATATGTGGCAGGCATATATAATAATCGAAGGGGAAGTATTCTTTTTGAATCTTTAAGATCTATATATTACTTAGAATATGAAACGTCATAAAAGATCCACTTGTGCACACCGAGCCTCTGCTCAATTCATAGTTTCATTAGCTCTATTCTATTTTTATGCAATATAATTTATACACTTTTGTTCAACCTTTATTTGATCTTTTTGGAACAACAGGATGTATGAATATAAATCAAAAGTTTTCGGGAAGCGATTTAACTAATTAATTTTGATGAGGGAGCGGTGCGAGTTTAATACATGATTCGATTGAAAAACGAACTATGGAAATCGTGTAATTCTTTTGCCTTGTCTAAAATTTTATATTATTTTTCACTGACGTCATTTATATTGGACAGATGCATTATATCACCAGGAGAAAGATGATATGGTTGAAACAAAATTGTTAGTTTAATCGGTGTGAAAAAAAAAAAAAAGGGAGAGAAGAATGATCCAAGAAAGAAAGGAGAAAGGGAGAGAAGATTGATCCAAGAAAGAAATAAATATTAAGGTAAAATTTTGCTTGTTTAATTTATTTTGTAATGATTAAAATATTACCATACAATTCCATATTCTATATGAGATGGATACAATTTAATTTTACCTAACGCAATAGCGTCTTGTCCTTTTGACAATTTTGAAAAAAAACTTGATTATTTGGAGATGATCAATACATTGAACGAGCATATAATGGACACGAAGTTCATTTAAATATGTAAAGCTCGTAAAAGTGAATATAAAATTCACAAAAGTTGACATGTCGAGAATTGACGAAAGTGGACATGAAATTCACATAAATGAGTGAATTTGAAAAATAATGCCGACATGTCATTACATTAATAAATAAGGCCATTAAGTCCATTCAAAAGGACATGCTCCGAGAGAATGATTGATCAAACGTTAATATTGCCATGTATGAATTATGGAACCGTTTGAAAAAAAATGTTCGACTATGATTATTTAACGGTGAAAGATCCGTATGAAGTATGGAACCGTTTGAAAAAAAAAAGTTCGACTTGTACAACCATTTGAAATAATGGTTCAACCACTTGAGATTGGTCGTTTTAACGAAAGCCATACATGATTGGTTCAACCTGCGAATGCAGGATTTTAAATCGGTTAATTTAGGCATTTTTATTGCACCATGATTGAAATAATATGGTGTAAGTGACAGTGCTACGGCAGCAACAATATCCCGAGAAATGTCTCAAGAGATATTCTGATCTCATTGTACTCATATTGCTGGCTGATGAGTTGATCTCACTGCATGTCCATTGTTCGCTGAAAAAAAAAAAAAAGATTTGTTATTGAAAATCAATATTGGTGCCGGTCCATTCTCGGAGTGAATATAATCGAATTTTGGCCACGGCATAATATTCCAATTTTGGTCATGGCCGTGGTCGCCCTGGAGGTCTTGGTAGAGGCTGTGGTCGTGGATGCGGTCGTGGAAAATATGTTTCCTTTCACAACGACAATCATGACATAGTTGAGAAAAGGCATATAATGCCATATATTAATTGAGACAAGGCCATATATTAATTAAGAGAAGGCCAATATTTTGGTATATTAATTAAGAGAAGGCCAATATTTTAGTTGATTTTGATATGCCACTGATATCACAATTTGAAGTTAGTAGGCTTCACAACATGAAGTTAGTTGGCGTATGTTGATTGTATCCTTTTGCTCGATGGTTGGTAATTCTTTTATGTTGTGGTATGTAATTCCTCTAAGTTGACGCAGTTTTGAGGTAATTTCTATTTTAGTAATAAAATGGTGATTTTTATATATGATGGGTTGGTTTTATTTATGGGCATTAAGATGAATTCTTCTTTGACTCATATAAAATACTCTCCTAGCTACATTGATAATGATATGGGTTAATGATATAAAATGGTAGTTTGCATTGAAAATGATATGATATGGGTTAGTGTGTTATAATAATAATTATAGATCCAAAACTCTTTGTTTAGGATGCTCTACACTTAGTCTATTGATAAGACTTTATTCTATTTTCAATGATCGTTTTGTTTAGGATGCTCTACACTTAGTCTATTGATAAGACTTTATTCTATTTTCAATGATCGTTTTGATTTTCGCTTATGGCTAAATAAAATGATTACATATGTTGAACTTAAAATGTATCTTTCGATGCCAATTTTCGTGAGCATCCTAGTTGATACACCTTTTGCTTAAGAATAGATTTACACAGTTTCAATTGATATTCTCAATTTGTAGAAAATCGATTTATACTAATACAATTTTCTAACCAACGGTGAAGATTTCTTCAATATACAATTCATTTCAACATATTAATTCACTAAAATATTAGAATTTGATAGACTATGACTTAATTCTTAAAAAATATTTTGAATTCTCATTATTTTTGAGAAGTTGAACGCATTATTAGATCAAATCATCTTTAATACTATGCTCTATGTAATGCATGATTTATCTATTCATAATATACGATAGAAACATGCATTTAGTCGAGAAAAGTTGCGCCATTTATTATGTAAGTGATCACATTTTGGTAATATAGTGTCTATTGACATATAATTTTTACCGACTTTTCGTTATCAAGGATTCCTTGAGTTGTTCTAGTAATAAATCCCATATGAATTGCTTGTCTTAGGAATCATGATACATTGTGTTGTTTAATTGTGAATATTATTATTAATTTCAAAATCGCTTGACTTAATCATCCTAATAAGCATTGTGAGAATTGATAAAATATCTCTAAAGGAGATAATGCTTCTCCCCAAATCGGAAAATATTAAAGAAATTTGTTGATACCCGCATAAGAGGATCTCTAACATTAAAATGTTGAATCCGTCACGGGTAATTGCAAATTTTCTAGATACCGATAGTGAAAAAGTGTTGTCCGAGCATGAGAGGAGGAAAATCCATTATATCTCGTGACAAATATGGACATATATGAACCATGAGTTCATATATTATTCATTTACATGAAACCCACGAAGGGTAGATTATGCACATTTTGCATATATCAAATATTTTCCGAGAAAGAGGGAGAAACGAACCAAAAGTTCGTTGTCTCATTCTAGTGATTTCTCTAAATATAACGTGAATTTTTTCGAACGATTCTTGAAGAATCTAAAATCACATAGTGATATATTAAACGCATGAAGCGCAAGAGAGATATTGCTTTCAAAAATCTCATAGAATGAGATATTTAATTGAAACCACTATGTTTTATATGTGTAAATCGCATGAAGCGAATAAAAAAAAAAAAAAAAAAAAAAAAAAGCATCAATGTATAGCTCGGTGCTACATGTTCGATGAAGATCGATTCTCGGCATTAGGGGGAGATAAAGAAAATCTCATGTTAGAATAAAAGAATGCCGAGAAATTTTAACAAGATAAACGATCTTCCACGCATCGGTTTAAGCGAAGCTGCGAAAATAATCTTACTTGTAGTATTTAACAAGTAATATGCCGATGCCTATATTGAAATTAAATGAGTGATTATTTATAAATGCACCAACAAGTATGATTAAAGATATTTCGCTACGCTACGCCGAAGCGTAGAAGACCGATCGGTGTTAAAGATAAAAATCCGCGGAAGAATGATCAATTTATTATTGATATTCGATCACTCATGAAATCTCTTAAAGAGATTCGTCTTGTAGACGAAAACCCCAAAACAAAAATTGCACGTGCATCAAATGATTAAATATTGGGGTTGCGGAACAACCAATCCATACATTGATAAGGAATTGGTTTATGCTAATATCGAATTAGCAATGAATTTTATGGGAGAAATTATAATAAAATATAATAGTCGTCGACGACATATTTGCCTCTTTAATTGCTATTATTATATCTGGATCCAGTACCTAAGTCATTCGCGAGTGCCATAAACACTCGGACTAGGTAAAAATGAAATAAGCAATTGAGGTTGAGTTTGAATTGGAAATATTTGTTTGTTAATGATCAAATATATTCTCCCATTATAGATAATATAATATTCCGCTAACTAATATATCTCGCAGTAACTTTATGTCATGACGGTATATTTACGGGTCGTTAGACATTAATATTGATATGAAAATCCTTGGTGGATTTCAGAAATGAATTAATATGACAATCGCGACATGCATATGGTTAAGGTCGTTATCATTCATGTTGAATGTAGTATGACCGATTGAGTAGATTCCTATTGAGAAAGGAATATGTAAGTAATGCATGGTTAATGTCATAAATTTTAAGGAATTACGATGCATGATAGTGGAAATATATGCATGCAAATTTCGATTATATTACTTCCCCCATTATTTAGCGATTACGGTGTTGATTGTGTTGCATGTGTTGCACAAGTTAGTAGTGGGAATGACGCTTATTAGCCCCTACATTCGACTATCCAATAAACTCTAAAAAGAGTGATATGCAAAAGTACGCTCAAGTGACAATCTCATAGATTTGTTCACTAAGATTATTCCTACATCGGTTTTGGATAATAAGTGTTTATAATAATGGAATGTGTACATTTGAAAGATTGTTGTCGTCGAAGAGCGACAACTTCAAAACTTTTGTGTGGATTTGGTCTTAAAACCAATGATTGTACTCTTTTTCCCTTTAACCAAGTTTTTCCCAAAGGGTTTTCTTAGTTAAAGGTTTTTAATGAGACGATCGGTGCAACACATAGAAACGCATATGACATGAACTATTTACCTTGTCTAGTTTTTTTCCCACTGGGTTTTTCTAGCAAAGTTAATAGTACATGACATATACGTTATGCAACTACGATCGAGACAATTAATTGAGATATTGTCTAGATGAGAATGGAAATTATTTAATTGCATGAAGACAATGCATCTTGCATATCTCAATTGAAGTGAGGCTATATTAATGGAGATTAACAAAACATATTTCACCCAAGTTATTCTTTACTCATGATTTGCAAAAGAATGAGGAGATTGATGTGCAACAGATCCGGTCAACCGATAATTATTTATCAAGACAAGTGTCGATCGCAACATTTGAAAGACCATTGAAGAGCATTGGGATGCGACAATTGAAATATCGAAATTGACGCTTGGTTCGGGGGAGTAAATCAACCGGATAAATATGTACTCTTTTTCCTTAACTAAGATTTTTTTCCCTTTGGGTTTTCTCTTAGTAAGGTTTTAATGAGGCATATCATATACGTTGTATGTTTAAATAATAGATATCCAAGGGGAGTGTTATGAAATAATATCATTGATGGATTATCTATTATTCGATTGATTTAAGTAGATTTGTGATTAATTCGGATTATTGTGTTCACATTGTAATCTCTACTATAAATACCCCCTTATATCATTGGAATAAGACACAAGCAATTTTCCCTTCTTCTATACTTGCATTTCCTCTTGTTCTTCCTCCATTATCTTCTTTTTTTTTTTGGACAAACTATATTTCTTCCTATAAAAATTATTTGCGTGTCTTTCTAATTAAAAATCTTTCAAAAAGTGTTATATTTCCTAAATCTCTATTTTTTTATATGGAAGACACCTAATGATTATTTCGATTTGATTTTTAATTTGATTTAACTACATTAATTTAAAAAATCCATTAGGAACATGTGAATTGAAAAGAATAATTTGTAATAAAAGAAAAAAATTGTACCGTGTGATTATCTTTTTATTATTTTCTAAGTCAAATGATAACAGTTTTAAACCTAATTACCAAGTCATGCATTAGGTTTGGTGGATGGGTAGTCATAGGGTTACTCCCTTAAATTTACACAATTTTTACACTAGTAAATTTTTTTATAAAAACTTGAAACAATCACAACCACAAGATTTTATTGGGTTTCAAAATGGTATAGATTTGAGTGATTAACTCTATCATTTTCTTTTGTGGATTAAAAATGATAAATCTATATTACGTGCATTCAGTGTATATAGATACATAAAATTTATCTTAGATTGGTACAAGTATAACTTGATGATTTAGGACCAATATGATACTACATAAATGGATGGATCCCTATATTTTACATTGTATTTACATGTTTATCCTTATTTTAAAAATTGTTATTGATCGAACGTGTATGACATTATGTACAACCATTGGTGTTTTTGATTTTATGAGTTTATTTATTTATTTATTTCAAGTGTGGATTAAATTATGTTATGTATCTTCAACAAATGATGCAACCATATATTGTTCAATGATATACATCAATTTAAGCTTATGAAAAATAGAAGTTAAACAACACATTATTTATTATGATGAATATTTTTTTTCCCGAAGCGAAAGGTTCACAAATCCTATTTTTGTTTCTAGCGGGGCTCGAACCACCTGGTAAAACCACGAGACCGATACGTTGTTGGTTATTTATTACTATGAATAACATGCTGAGTTTCACTATTATCAATCATGTAGTAAGTCGTAACAATTTTGAAACTAAATGGTAATACAACACGAGACAACAATTCCCTATAAATTAGCACTCACAATCAACCGAAAATTCATTCGTCTGGACTACACACATATTCTTTTGCATTTCTTTTCTTGTTTTCGATCAAATGGAAACAACTCTTCAGAACCCAGAAATCACTTTCCGATCAAAACTTCCGGAAATATACATACCAAATAATCGTTTCCCGCTCCATTCATACCTATTCGAAAACATACACAAAGTCAACACACGTCCATGTCTCACCAATGGCTCTACCGGGGATATATACACCTACGCGGACGTCGAGCTCACCGGTCGTAAAGTTGCCGCCGGACTGCACAAACTCGGCATACAAAAAGGGGATGTAATAATGCTCTTAGTCCAAAACACGCCGGAATTCGTATTCTCATTTCTCGGAGCAATCCAAATCGGAGTAGTTTGTTTATCAGTTAGTCCGTTCCTACTTGAGGCAGATATTGTAAAGCAAGCAAAAGCTACTAACTGTAAACTTATCATTACACAAGAAAGTTGCATCGTGAAAGTGAAAGAGTTTGCAAATGAAAATGGTGTAAAAGTGGTTTCGATCGATACTGATGCTCCGGTGGAATGTTTGCATTTCTCCGAGCTGTCGGCGTCGGACGAAAGGGAAGTTCCGAAAGTGGAAATCAAGGGAGATGATCCGGTGGGGATATTCTACTCATCGGGGACAACCGGGCTTCCAAAAGGGGTTATCGTATCACACAAGGGGCTAATCACAAGCGTTGCTCAACAGGTTGAATCTTCAAAACCCTAATTTTTATTTTTTTTATTTACTCAGAAAAAATCTCCAAAACCCTATTTAGTCATTGCAAAAATAAAATGTTACGTACCGGTGATATTAACACTAACGACACAACCTTTTAACACAATGAATAATCTAATATGTTTTACATCATTCATCATGGTCATGATGTATACCTATCATAATTAATGAGTTAAAAAAATCTTGTGTCCCTCATGCATGTTATCTGAATGGTTGTAACAATAGATTTACTTATGTTCTTGATCGAATTAAGACCCCCATAATCATCCTTTGTTAAGGTTTAAGGGTTATGTATGAGTTGAGCTTAATATGTATTATGAGCTGAGTTGTGTTGATTATCTAGATTAGTGACAAGTGTATGGTTTACACTCTAGATAAGATCAAGTTTGTTAGGAATGACTATGATATATGTGTGTAATGGTGGAACACAATTAATTAATGAAAATCATTTTGATCTACTCCTAATATTCTAAGTTGGTATCGGAGCAATTTTCGGGGGAAGAATGTCCACTGGCGATCCAACCTCCACGGTGGAGCCACCACCTATCTCCGCCGTTTCCTCCACCGTTACACAATCTGGAATGCCTACTGCTAATCCCGCTTCCATTCCTTTCTCTGCTCCTACAAATTTCACTTCCATTCCTCTCTCTGTTGCTACTGAAAGGTCTCTGCCCTCGTTTCTTCGTACCGGTTCTAGCCTCTTTCCAAAATTTGGATCTATTCCGGCCCAATTCTCTGTACCCAGCCAGATATCACCGATCAGAGCTCTTTCTTCTCCAACTCCTACTTCTCCTCCGTTTGGAGGAACGCTGAATCAAGCTTGCACAGTCAAATTGGATCGGAAGAACTATCTCCTCTGGAAGTACTCTATTCTTCCGGTGATTCGTGGACACAAGTTGGATGGTCATTTGTTTGGGACCTTTACACCACCACCACCAGTTCTTCAATGAGGATCTACTCTGGAATCCAATCCAGCGTTTGAAGCATGGACCACCACCGATCATCTTCTATTAGGTTGGCTATTGGGCTCGATGACAGAACAAGCACTGACAGAGGTCATAGGATGTGCTACCGCCTTTGAAGTCTGGAAAACATTAGAGACCCTCTATAATAGCCAGGCCCAAGCTAGGATTCTTGAATACAAGGATGCCCTGACTAAGACCGAAAAAGGTGCAAAGAGTATGGCAGATTATCTAGCCCTGATGAAGAGTTATTCTGACAATTTAGCTGCAGCTGGTCTTCCCATTCCTAATTCTGAACTAGTACTTGCTACACTTGGAGGTTTGCCCAGGGATTATGAGTCTGTTGTGGTCAACATTGCCTCCAGAGTTACCTCCCTCTCATGGCCAGAAGTTCAGGCTCAACTGTTAACCCATGAACGTTTAATCTCAAGATACAATGCTCCTGCTGCTCATTTTGGTACCCCTAGTGCTAATGCTGCCTTTACACAGCCGAATGCAGCTCATAATCAGCCTAGGCCACAAGGAAGAGGATCCTATAGAGGTGGAAGAGGAAGAGGTAGGTCTAATGGAAAAGGAAATGGAAATGGTCAGTCCAGTAATCAGTCCAGCAATCAGGGACAGAATTCTTGGCCTACCTGTCAAATTTGTCTTAAAATTGGTCATATAGCATCTGAGTGTTGGCACAGGTTTAAAAACGACTTTGTCCCCTCACAGAACAATCGAGCACTAGAAAAACAAGTCTCTGCTTATCTTGCCTCCCCAGAAATTGTTCCTGATCCATCCTGGTACCTTGACAGTGGAGCAAGTAATCACATCACCTCAGATTTGAACAATTTGAGTCTCAATACTCCTTATGAGGGGTCAGATGGTTTGGTCGTAGGTAATGGTCACAAGTTATGCATCACACACACTAGTTCCAGTTGCATTCGTTTCCTACACACTAATATTGTTCTGTCTTTGAAAAATATACTGTGTGTGCCTCATATAGCAAAGAATTTACTCAGTATTTCTCAGCTGCTTGTTGATAATAATGTGTGGAAATACTATGGTTAATATTACATTATTATTACACTCATAACATGTTACAATGTAACGTGTTACTTTCTATCAAGGGACATATTAATTGCATTGAATAAACAATTAATATGTCCTAATAGTCATAAAGTAACTATCCTTTGTCCTATTATGTAATAGCATAGACATAGCCGACTCTAGCATTTATTGTAGCCGGCTCTAGTTACTTTTACTTTACTAGCTAGGATCCTCTCTTGTAAGGATCCTCTCTTGTATCTATTTATACTCATTCTTTCAACATGAATAAACAAGTTGGAGTTTACTCAAGTATTATTTACTTTCTCAAACTCTCTTCATGGTATCGAGCCTTAAACTCCCGAATCCGCATTGCAAATTCTCGGCACCCTGTTTGAATCAAGAATGTCTTCATTATCCGAAGCTTCCTCACCCTCGTCGAGTCCCACCGCCTCGGCGGGTGGGGTCACCGACTCTTCATCTTACACAAATCATAGACTTGATGGCAACAACTACTTACTGTGGTCAAGATCTATGAAAATGTACATCTCTGGACAAGGTAAGATGGGATACATGTCCGGCTCTAAACCTGCCCCTGCTGAAGATGAACCAGGATTTGAAGCATGGGATACTACTAATAATCAAGTCATGACCATTCTCACAAGATCAATGACAAAAGAGATTAGTGAGAACTTTATGATGTATGATACTGCAAAGGAGATCTGGGATAATGCCAGGGATCTTTACTCCAAGAAAGACAATACATCTGAAGTGTATGAACTTGAAGCTCAGATTCAAAATTGCAGACAAGGAGATATGTACGTAACTCAATACTTCAATCAACTATCTAGGGCATGGCAACACCTGGATATGTTGGAAACTCACCCCCGGAATGATGTCAAGGATGCCGCCCTTTATAAGGACATTATTGAGAAAAGAGAGTATTCAAGTTTCTTCGGGTGAATCCTACTCTTGATGATGTTAGGGGAAGAATCCTTGCCACAAAACCTCTCCCCAATCTCAAATCCATGTTTGTCGAAGTCAAACATGAGGAAAGCGAGGAGGAAAGTGATCTTCTTGAACTCCCCTACCGACAACCCTACCGAAAGTGCTACCCCGCCGACCGTCGGGAAGCCCGCCGAGGTTACCGAGACCGTCGGGAAGCCTACCGATCGAACCGGAAAGTTGTTTCGTGAGCACCGCAAACGCACAAATCACACCAAGGACACTTGCTTTGGAAGCTACATGGCATGCCCAAATCCTCCAAGCCTACCGGGGAAAGTCGGGCGAGGCACGTCAATGAAGGGGAGAATGATAACAAGTTGAATGCTCGGTTCTTTGCCGCATTCAAAGCTTTCCTCACTCAACAAAAAGAAGGTAGTCCCTCTACCGACATGGCTACACGAGCCGGTACGGGTAAATTCTACTCTTCTATTAGTAATGAAACGTGGATTGTTGATTCGGGGCCTCCTCTCATATGACCGGCAATAAAAACCTCATAACTCACCTTATGCCATGTCATCAAATTCATAAAATTAAGGCTGGCGATGGATCTATCTCTCATGCAAAAGGTTTTGGAAATGTTAAACTCACTAATAAGATATGCCTAAAGGATGTCCTATTTGTTCCAAAATTAGATTGCAATCTCATATACGTCAAGTAAAATTGCAAAAGATTTGAATTGATTGTGGTGTTTAATAAGAATCGGTGCACTTTCCGGGACCCTTCTTCACGGGAAGTGATTGGGAGGGCTAAACCCCGCTCAGATTGTATGTGGTCAACCCCGCCGAAGACAGAGAAGACGACCGCGAATCGCCTCGGCACTCGCACTCAAACCTTAGATAATATCATTTTATGGCATTATAGACTAGGACATCCAAGTTTTGGTTATTTAAAGTCCGTAATTCCGAATTATTTAAAGGATGTAATGTCAATGATCTTCAATGTGATATTTGTCAATTTGCCAAACTTACCAAATCTGTGTATACCAAACTACCTTATTTGCCTTCAAAACCTTTCACTTTAATTCATAGTGATGTATGGGGACCTTCAAGAGTAAAAAGTATAACAGGGAAAAGGTGGTTTGTCACTTTCATTGATGATCATACCATAAACACATGGCTGTTTTTAATGAAGGATAAATCTGAAGTTGGAACAGTTTTTCAGGAATTTTACAACATGATCTCTACTCAATTTGACACTAAGATCAAGATCTTAAAGACTCGATAATGCACTTGAATACTATGAGTCTAACCTCGGTAATTTCTTGATGGATAAGGGGATTGTCCATACCGGTAGTTGTGTGGAAACACCTCAACAAAATGGGGTTGCCGAGAGAAAGAACGGGCACTTACCGGAAATGGCTAGATCACTCATGTTCACAACACATGTTCCAAAATATATGTGGGGTGAAGCTATATTAATTGCCACATACTTAATCAACGGACTTCCCCGGCGAGTGTTAGGCTTCAAAACTCCTATCCAAACCCTTTTGACCACTCACTCCCGTCCTCATCTTATTTCCCAATTACCTCCAAAAATCTTTGGTTGCCTTGTGTTTGTTTATATCCATGCCCAACACGAAGCAAACTTGATCCCAAAGCTCACAAGTGCATTTTCCTAGGATATGCAAAGGACGGGAAAGGTTACAAGTGCTATTCTCCTTCGAAAAGAGATTTTACAATTCTATGGATGTAAAATTCTTTGAAAGGACTCCCTACTACAAAGCAAGTCCACCGAGGCGTCACCGATGGAAACCCGATTGAACTTGACCTAAATCCTTTCCCTCAAAGCAAACTCTTGAACCTCGACCCCACCGACTCTCGACATCCTGCGATCCTCGGCAACCTCCCGAACCGAGACTGCGACCCGAGCTCGCCGAACCGGAGACTACCGACACTCGGCAACCTGCGAGTCACGGCGGACCGAACCTCGGCACCCCACCGACTCTCGGCCGACTGGCCGACGTTGATGACGGACTATTGCTATCGGGAAGGGAAAGAGATCTTGCACTACCGATCACTCTATTCATAATTATCTATCCTATGATCAGTTATCACCTGTTTTTGCCATGTTTACACAGGACTTGGATTCTCACTCTATTCCTAAGAATATACAGGAAGCTCTCCAACATGATAAGTGGAAGGCAGCTGTCAAAACTGAAATGACTGCTCTCCTTGACAACCATACTTGGGATCTCACCACTCTCCCACATGGAAAGAAGACAGTACTGCAAATGGCTGTTCACTATCAAGTACAATGCTGATGGTACTATTGACAAATACAAAGCTAGACTGGTTGCAAGGGGATTCACTCAAACATATGGCCTTGACTACAAGGAAACCTTTGCACCTGTGGCAAAACTAAACACTGTCAGGGTACTGATCTCAATTGCTGTCCAACTTGACTGGCCTCTACACCAATTGGATATCAAGAATGCTTTCCTAAATGGTGACCTTACTGAGGAAGTCTATATGAATATGCCTCCTGGTTTTTCCAACACTCACACTCAAGGGAAAGTTTGCAAATTGAGGAAATCTCTATATGGCCTAAAGCAGTCCCAGAGCCTGGTTTGGCAAACTCACTACTTGTGGTTAAAGCCGCCTTGGATACCATCAATGCAACTCGAGATCACACAATGTTTATCAAAACAACAAACCGAGAAAAGGTCCATTCTTATTGTCTATGTGGATGATATCATCCTTACCGGTGATGACCCTGTCGAGATCCAACACTTGAAGACCTTTGGCAAAAGTATTTCAAGTTAAAGATTTGGGCTACCTCAAGTACTTTCTTGGTATGGAAATAGCTAGGAACGACCATGGTATATCTCGTTTCACAGAGGAAGTATGTCTTGGACCCGAAGGAAACCGGCATCTTTGGGATGCAAACCCGTTGTATCCCCAAGTAGACCCCGTAATACCGTCGCATGGTGACATTCTTCGTCGAAAGGATCAATATCAAAGACTTGTAGGGAAACTCATTTATCCGTCCCATACAAGACCCGATATTGCATATGGCGTCGTCTGGTTAGCCGATTCATGCATTGCCCTACCGAGCAACATTGGGATGCGTGAACGGGATACCGAGGTACACGAAGTCCACTCGGCCGGGCTTACATTTCACCAAGTCTCCCGATAGATCAATCAAGGTCTACACGATCGATGCCGATTGGGGTGGATGTCACATTGACGAGAAGATCTACCACAGGCTATTGCTCATATGTATGGGGAAACCTAGTTACTTGGAGAAGCAAGAAACGACCTCGTGTCAAGAAGCGAGTGCTTGAAGCCGAACTCGGGGCACTTGTACTTGGCATTTGTGAAGCTCGTGGCTAAAAAGGGTACTCACCGAACTTCAACCTCTTGACAACCTATCACACTCTTTGTGACAATAATTCGACCTTATGCATGGCGAGAGGATCCGATCCATCATGATAAAACCAAACATGTGGACATTGACGGACACTTCCTAAAGGAGAAGATTGATGCCAAGATTATTCAACTCCAAGTATGTTCCCTCGGATCGAATGCCGATATTCTCACCAAGGCCATACCACCACTTATGTTCAGTAGACTGAGTAGCAAACTTGGCTGTATAAACATATACAACCCAGTTTGAGGGGGGTGTGGAAATACTATGGTTAATATTACATTATTATTACACTCATAACATGTTACAATGTAACGTGTTACTTTCTATCAAGGGACATATTAATTGCATTGAATAAACAATTAATATGTCCTAATAGTCATAAAGTAACTATCCTTTGTCCTATTATGTAATAGCATAGACATAGCCGACTCTAGCATTTATTGTAGCCGGCTCTAGTTACTTTTACTTTACTAGCTAGGATCCTCTCTTGTAAGGATCCTCTCTTGTATCTATTTATACTCATTCTTTCAACATGAATAAACAAGTTGGAGTTTACTCAAGTATTATTTACTTTCTCAAACTCTCTTCATAATGTCTATATTGAATTTTCTAACACTGGTTGTTGTGTTAAGGACAAGGGAACCACAACTACTCTGTTGGAAGGCCTGCTTAAAGATGGTTTGTATCAAGTTCAAGGTCTACCTAGCCGGGTCAAGCCTCTTCAGTCCAGTCAAGTGTCCTCCACTCCTAAATCTAGTTTTTTAGCTAGTCCTGCCAAGTCCTTAGAACTATGGCATAGAAGATTATGCCACCCCTCTGTGAGGGTTTTGCAACAAGTTTTGAAATCTTGTAATCAATCTATCAGTGTTAATGAAAACTTTCCTTTTTGTGAAGCATGCCAGTTAGGGAAATTGCACTCTTACCTTATTCTACTTCTACTACTGTGTCTAATGCACCTCTTGAATTGATTCATACAGACTTATGGGGTCCCTCCCCTGTTAAGTCTATCAATAGTTTCTCCTAATATATCTCCTTTGTTGATAATTATAGTAGGTTCACTTGGATATATCCACTCAAGTACAAATCTGAAGCACTAGATGCCTTTCTCAAGTTTCAAACTCTTGTAGAAAATCAATTTAGTCTTAAAATCAAGCAACTGCAGTCTGACTGGGGGGAGAGTTTAGGTCTTTTGAACCTCGCCTCAGTCAGTCTGGCATTCATTTTAGACATCCATGTCCACACACACATCCTCAGAATTGTACCATTGAAAGAAAGCACAGACACATCACTGAAACAGGCCTAACTCTTTTAGCACAAGCCAATCTTCCTATGAAATACTGGTGGCAGAGTTTTGAACATGATGTCCATCTTATCAACATCCTTCCAACCCCTGTCCTACAGCACAAATCTCCATTTGAAACCTTGCACAACAGGATTCCAACCTATCACACACACAAATATCAGTACCACTCACAACAATGTACCTACCTTGGCCTAAGCACTCACCATAAAGGTTACATATGTGTAGATCCCTCAGGCCGAATCTATATCTCCAGGGATGTCAGCTTCAATGAGTCTGTCTTCCCACATAGAAACACACATACTGCCTGTCCAGAATCTCCTACACCTGATGTCTCCAAAAACACCATAAATATTGGTTTTTCTCTCAACAAGTACCATGTGCTATCCTTCCTTGATCCTGATACAGACAATCTGGAGACCTCACCAACAGAGGATACAGGGACTGCTGAACACACACATACTTCATCTTATCCCAGTCCTACTCCTACACCTGCATCTCCATTTGCATCTCCACCAGGTCATATATCAGATTCTTCTTCTAGTGAGAGTTCACCAGACATTGAACCTCAGCCTGAACAAGTTCAGACAAGTGCCCCTGAGGCACCTGTTCATCAAATGCAGACACGGTCAAAGAGTGGAATTTTCAAACCTAAACGGTTCAGTGGTCTAGCACAGAAACAGGAGAGCCATAGTGAGCCTACAAAAGTTGTTGATGCTTTAGCAGATCCACACTGGTCAAAGGCTATGCAGGAGAAGTATAAAGCCTTATGTGACAATCATACTTGGGATCTGGTCCCAGCAGATCCCTCACAGCACATAGTAGGGAACAAATGGGTGTATAAGTTGAAGTTGAAGCCAGATGGGAGTGTCTTAAAGCATAAGGCCAGATTGGTGGCCAAGGGCTTTCATCAACAGGCTGGAGTGGATTATATAGAGACAATCAGTCCTATAGCAAAGTCTTCCACAATCAGAGTTGTATTGTCTCTGGCAGTTCAGAAGCACTGGCCAATTCAACAGGTAGATATAAACAATTCCTTTTTAAATGGCACTCTTCATGAAACTGTTTTTATGTCACAACCAGAGGGGTTTGTTGATCACACAAAACCTACTCATGTCTGTCGTTTAAATAAAGCTTTGTATGGACTGAAACAGGCCCCCAGGGCCTGGTTTGAGGAAATGAGGACACAACTCCTCAGGTGGGGTTTTAAACAGTCCATCTCAGATTCCTCTCTCTTTGTTTTCAAATATGACACTACTCTGGTCTATGTTCTGGTGTATGTAGATGATTTTATCATCACAGGTAATTCAGTTGAAGCCATAAAAAGGTTTGTGACAGTTCTAAACTCAAGATTTCCACTGAAGGATCTTGGTCCAATCTCTCATTTTCTGGGTATGGAGGTTTATAGAACAAGTGATGCTCTCATCCTATCTCAGAAGCAATATGCTCTGCAGCTGCTTGACAAGATGAACATGTCCAATGTGAATCCTTGTCCTACTCCAATGATTTCTGGCAAGATTCTCAGGCCTTATGTAGGCACTCATCTTCAAAATCCTACTCCTTATAGAAGTGCCATTGGTGGCATCCAATATCTGACATTCACTAGGCCAGACCTGTCTTTTTCTGTCAATACACTGTCACAGTTTATGCATTCACCTACAGAGGAGCACTGGAAGGCTCTCAAAAGAGTGTTGAGGTATATTAAAAGGAACAATTCATCTAGGCTTGGTCATTAAGGCTACAGGAAGACAACAGATTCAGGGGTTTGCTGATGCTGATTGTGGCTGCAATCCTTTTGATAGAAAGTCAGTAGCTGGGTACTGTGTATTTCTGGGAGATTCTCTCATTTCATGGTCATCTAAGAAGCAACAGGTTGTATCACGCTCCAGGACTGAATCTGAGTATAAAGCTCTTGCTCATCTTGCTGCTGAAGTACTCTGGTTGAAGTCCTTACTGAAAGAAATACATATCACATTGCCTGCACAACCCTGTCTTTACGGTGACAACATAGGGGCAGAATCTTTGGCTCAGAATCATGCCTTCCATGCACGAACCAAGCATATAGAGATAGATGTTCACTTCATCAGGCATCATGTTCTAGTTGGGAATCTTCAAGTCCACCATGTTTCCACCTATGACCAACTGGCTGATTGTTTAACCAAGCCTGTCACTGGACTGCAGTTTACTACATCAAGAACCAACCTCAATGTGGACTACTCCCCATTTAGCTTGAGGGGGGCTGTTAAGGTTTAAGAGTTATGTATGAGTTGAGCTTAATATGTATTAATAGCTGAGTTGTGTTGATTATCTAGATTAGTGACAAGTGTATGGTTTAAACTCTAGATAAGATCAAGTTTGTTAGGAATGACTATGATATATGTGTGTAATGGTGGAACACAATTAATTAATGAAAATCATTTTGATCTACTCCTAATATTCTAAGTTCCTTTGATATTCATTTATCATGACGTCAATGGTGAACGTAAATGTGTTAAGTACAAGGTAGCTACCTTTATCAATAAGGAAGGGCCCCTCCTTAAAAGAAAAAAAATTATATACAAATAGTAGAGAATTTTATAGCATGTATAACTCTTAAATCAAGTTATAGCATGCCTAATTTGTGAAGAAAAAAAAAAGTTTCTCTGCCACCATTTCTTCCAGATTTTTTTTAATGAACGAAACCTTTTATTAAGAGAAATAGAAAAGGCTCATACAAACCGTATATTGGCCCTCCCTTATATAAAATGGTAAACCCTCCCTTATATATATACTAAATTACGTAGACAAAGCATAACCTTAAAACATATGCGTGGCAAATCCGATGTGGGAAAATCCTACATATAAAAAAGTGTACAGCATCCTATGTTTCCAAAATAAAAATTAAAATAATTATCGTTGAAAATGCAACTATTCGAATTTTATATTAAACACAATTAAATTTAACAAACATACAGTATGAGTGAGTATATATATAGTATATAGGAGGAATGAGGGAGAATGACAGAAATATTTCATCAATTGAGTAGAATGACAGTCTTTTGAAACTTTTGCATAAATGACAAAATTATTTATTTACTGTCGAAATTCACTGCCGAAATTCACTGTCGAAATTCACTAATTTTCAAAATTCATTGTCGAAATTCACTGATTTTCGGGATTCACTGTCGAAATTCACTGATTTCGAGATTCACTGATTTTCGGGATTCACTGTTTGTCCTTATCGCTATAAAAATTATACAGTTGTCATTCTCCCTATAAAAAATATGTAGCTGTCATGTTACTTAAAAATATTTCGTATTATTGCGTCATTATCCCTAATTTCCCATAGTATAGATTGCACAATAAGATCAACAAATAGCTTAAACACATATACAATATAAAGAAAAAAAAATATATAAATAGATATGTCTGAAGTAATGACCTCATTGTCCGATACAATATTGATTAACCATTTGTCCGATACAATATTGATTCACCATATTTTCTAGATAACATGTTGGAAAAAAAAAAATCAATATTTCACACAATTGACTTCAATACAATACTGTGTATGCAAATGATGGGGACTGGCGGGTTAAGCTTATCCGAAATTATTTATACCAAATATATATAATCTAATTTATCCTTCACCAGTCATCTCAACTTATGCACGTAGATTAAAATTTATTCTCACACGGCAAACAAAATATAGGATTCCAGCTTATGGAAGCTACAAGATGGATTAAATAAATAGAATATGAAAGTTTAAAATAGAAAGAAAATTAATTTTATTGATATGTGTCCACTAATTAAGTTTACAATGATGTCCACTTTGTTTATCCAGTTGACCAACTCTTCCTTACATTAACAGAAGTTTGACTTTATTGATGGGAATATCTATAATACGTGCACAATGCCATGTACGACGGACCGGACCGGACCCACCAGGCCACATGTTAGAAGCCTATCGAAGTTTATATCTTTTTCTTTTCATTCAAAGTTTACAATCGAAGGTATTACGTCCACTGTCCATAATGTGCATTGTATGCAGGGGGCGGATCAGACTGTCTCCAATGACACACTCTTTCAATACTTTAAAGTATATATTCTCTACTTGATGTCTACAACAATGCCTTTTATGTACACTCTAACTTTAAATTTTTCTATAGCCCACTCCAAATTTGGAGTTCATGATAGAGTAAAATCTTCTTTTTTTTTTTTTTTTTTTTTTTTTTTGGTGCTTTTCCATTGTTTGCCGAAATTCCTTTTTTTTTTCTCTGAAATATTATATTATATCGTGTATGATTATAAACATGAAAATAATGTAACTAAAATACTGGAAAAAATAATAAGAAAAATAGTAGAGTAAAAAAATTGGATGTTCATCGTATGATTTTGTTTGTTATATATAAGATGAAGGGAAAAAATGTTTTAAGAGGATTGTATAAAGGGTGTTTGTTGGAGTAGATTAATTTATAAAGTGTTAAAAAGATGAAACTGGAACGGAGAACGATACAATTAGAGGGTGATATAAAGGGTTGTTGTTGGAGATAGTCTCAGGTAGACGGTGGGCTGGTCTCAAGACCACCTCAATTTTGAAAAGGAAAAAAAAAACTACATGTGTTTGTAATAGTATTAATATATATTACAAATGTGTCCTAACATTGTGTTAATGCATCAGTATCCTGGTGTTGTTGGCATGATTTTTTTTGCATGTTGGTGCGGGTTCGATTCTCGTAGCGTGTACTCCCTTCGTTCCTAATTATATGTCGTATTTAAAGAAAAAATAATTTTTATTTTCTGGATGAAACGTGGTCGATCACTTTTTAGTTGAAGGTTGGTCATTTTTAAATGAACGGATGAAACGTGGTCACTTTTTAGTTGAAAGTTAGTCATTTTTTGGATGAACCTAGTCAGTTATTTTTTCTTTAAATACGACATATAATTAGAAACGGGGGAGTATATTTTTTTTCTTTTAGGTTTTTTTTTTAAACAAACTCTTTTTAGCAGCATTTTCTCCCACTTTTTCCAGCCTGTTTGCAGCATTTTTTGTTTTAAAATTTATTTATTCTACCTTATATCATTTAATTTATTTATCTTGTACTTTATACAATCTAAAACTAATAATAAAAATAAAACACTAGCTTCTCATATTGTGTAATGTATTTATATGAGCAATACTTACTACATGACTAAATATACGATGAATTTTTGTACATCGAATGAAATTCTTGTACATCGGAATTTTTGTAAAAGTATATACATATATAAATTTGAAAAGTAAAATCCAAGACCGTCCCATAATAAATTTATGGTTCCGCCACTGAATGTATGATCACTATTCACTTCTTATCCATTGATTTTAATTATTACACTTTAATTAATCAATGTATAAAATATGAATATTGAATGTACAATACACATCCACAACACAATATGTAAAATACACATATCATTTTCCATTAACAATGGTTTAGATGGTGTGTCCAACCAATGTTTTTGGTGGTCTCATTGTATCAAAAAACCACCAATTATATTTTTACAAATTGATGATATAGTGGTCTAAAAATTTAATCCAAAATGATCATAAAATTATTGTTGTTTTCAAATGTTTGTAGGATATTCAACACCCAATTAACAAACAATTATTTTTTATTTCAGCTAAAAAATCAATAAAATTCAACTTCGTGCTCAAATTCAATTAAAAAGACGGTCTAACAAATTATTTTATACCTTCTTTTTACGGCCATTTACCTTGTTATCGTAAAAATAACTACTACATCCGTTTTAAAATATAAGTTAATTTAGAGTATTTTTCACATAATTTAAGAAAGTGTGTTAAGTTGGTTATATAATCTATTAATTTTAGTGATAAAAGACTAAAATAACGTTAGAATGTTATTAACGGACATTAGTAAATTAATGAAAAATAAGTGAATATATAATAAATAGGTGCCAAAAGAAGAAAAATATAATAAATGTTTTATTGATATTAATTCTAAATGGATTTATAATTGTTCCTTCATATATTTTTACAAGGGTAAAGGTCGTTTTATTATCATATTTTTTTCTTAAGGTCTCCGATTAATTAAATAAACTTTATCATTCTTTGTAGTGGCGGATGTCGGGCCGGTGGCGCCGCCTGCCCCAGCCCGTTGATTTTTTTTTTACCATATTTATACTTTTTGATAATTTCCAATATATATACATATTTTGTGTTAATGTTTCTTTATATATATATATATATATATATATATATATATATATATATATATATATATATATGTATATATATATATATATATCATGTCTTAAGACGGTAAGACCCGACAATTTTTTTAAACCGCAACTGATTCTGTCTGGTTGTATTTTGGACCACCAAAATAGACATTAAGTGGATCAATATATAGTATGTTTTAAGATAATAATTATTTTGTATAAGGAGGCACTACTAAAAAAACTAGTTTTTGCCGCGGAGGAAAACTGACACTAAAGCCCAGAAAAGTGAGTATAGACAAGGATGGAGCTAGTGTGTTAATTTAGGGGGGCTAAGCCCACCCGGACAAAAAAATATTACACTAAAAAATATATGTAGTTTAGTCGGATCCATAAAATATTCTTAATCCAGCCCACCGGACGAACTTGATATAGTCCATTAGCCCACCCCAAGTTAAAATCCGGCTCCGTCCTTGACTATAGACCTATTGCCACGCCTAAAACTTTTGTGTCACCCGTGGTAAGCAACTATGTGGCAAAAAGTTTTTGTAACAGCAAGTTGGCGCACCGCGGAAAATACTTAAAATCTATTGCCACGGTAAACACAACGCAGCAAAATTAAAATCTATTGCCACGGTAGATAAGTGCCACATAAATAAGTAAATATATTAAATGATAGTAAAAAGAAAATTAATTATTTCTTACCATACTTTTATTTTAGTGCCACAAAAAACAATTAATTTTCCAAAAAAAAAAAAAAAAAAAAAAGCAAAATATAGAATCTGCACCCCCACCACCCCACACCTACCCCACCACCCCTACCCCCACCACACCCCCATCCCACCCCACCCCAACCCCCACCCCATACACCCCTACCCCATCCTACCTTACCCGTACCCCATCTGTACCCTACCCTACCCTACCCTACCCTATCCTACCCTACCCTGTATCATTATGCGCCTGTCTTTGATCTAGTTTGACGATGTATTCCAACGTATTGGCCATCTTTTGAAACAAAGGACTATTTCATCACATGCATGCTAGTCACGATGTTTTGGTTACATTGAGCAAATGCACACAAATAGAAAACAACTAGAAAAAGCAGAATGTCTCCAAAAAAAAAAGCAGAAAAATGCCAGTTGACCATATAACTATTTATCAGCAAAAAAATAAATTCTTTCTGAAAAACGCTAAAAGAATACTTAACCTGAATCGTACTGCCTAATAAACTCTTTCTGAAAAACGCTTTGAATTCTCCCGATTGTAAGAACCTGCGTAATTTCACGAATTTCAATTGTTATTTTAGGTGGAAATCCATAATAGAAATCGATAGGCAGAACATTGGTAATCACCGCTACAATCGCCGATTGGTAATCACCGCTTCAGGATTGGGTGTTTCAATCGCCGATCCGATCGATTTAGATCTGATTTTGGGATGACGATCGCTTTTCTATACTTTACTTTTTCTCTTTGAAACGTTGATTGCTTTCGTTTACGCTTTTCGTATAATAAATGTCGACTGCTTTTATTTTATTTTTATTGTTTTATGTAGCACTTTTATAGAGTGTGATGCAAAAAGGTAAAAGTAATGTTGCCGTAGAATTTTTTTTTAGGCTATTGTAGCATGCAATACGGAAGTGTGATAAAAAAACAGTATCTATTGCAACAGTTTTTTTATAGTGCGGCAAAAACACCGACACAATAACCTAATTTTTTTTGTAGTGAGGGGACATCATAAAATACTAAAATGTGATTGATTTAGAATGTCATACTCTTAGCTGGACAATCATAAAAAATTGTGGATTCTCATTTCTCTGGAAGGAATAGAAATGGCTAATATGAGTGGCTTTGCTGAACAGGTTGACGGTGAAAACCCACATCTATATTTCCACAACAAAGATGTGATAATGTGCGTAATGCCATTGTTTCATTTTTATGCATTCGATGTTCTGATGCTGAATGCTCTGAGAGCTGGATCTGCGATTCTGCTAATGAAGAAGTTTGAGATCAATGCATTTATGGAGCTAATTGAGAAATATAAGGTTACAATTGCTCATTTAGTGCCCCCAATTATGATGGCCATCGTGAAAACGCCGGTTGGTAAATACGATGCATCGTCGTTGAGAATAGTGATATCTTCGGCAGCACCGACGGGGAAAGAGCTTGAGGATGCTGTCAGATGTAAGCTTCCTAAGGCAACTATTGGTCAGGTACGTACGTAATTAATACCCCCTTGCATGGATGCAGGCTAATATTGCTAATGCTGAAATAGTATACTAAATTGAGCTTTAAGTTTTGAATGTCAATTTTTAGATTATGAACTTTTTATGCCAAGTCAAGTCAAAACTAATTAAAAGTGTAAAGTAAGCTCACCGACACACCCTAGTAGCCACCAATACCATTGGCCTTGGAGGACCCTGGTCAATGATATAAGAGGATCTCCATGAAAGTGGTTTTTTTTTTCCTTAATTAATTACAGCCCTCAAATACCGGGGAGCTAGCTCGAGTAATCCATAGTTCGCATGGATGGTGTTTACAACGCGCGTCTAGTTTTAATTCATGGAATAGATCACAAAAGCTATCACGATTCACGTGGCATCAAAATGAATCGAACATGTATCCTTAGACATTCTTAACTCATAAACTAAGTGAGCCAAGCTTTTGGGTTCATGTGCATTCTCATACTACCTTATTTCATCAGTTTTGAGACAAGGATGTGAGTATTCGAGATACAAATTTACCCCATGGAATCCATAGGTTGTAGAATGATAATCTCTTATTAAAATTTTATGTTGGAGAAAAAGCCCTTTTTGAAGGGTTGAGCGGTCAACTTTAGCGCTAATTACGGATAGGCTACGATATATGTCATCGAGAGTTAATGATATCATTAAATACTCCATACGGAGTAGTTGATGATGGGCTTTTGAATCACTCGATTCGGATGTCGGGTGAATAAGAACTTAATGGCTAAAGTTGGTAGAAAATATGTAGGAGATGTGAGTTGAAGGGAGGACCTCACCCCATTCTCCCACATTGGAAACTTGAGTGTTGGGAGCTCAAGTAATAAGAGCTAGTGTGTGCTCTTATAGATGTGCCTCAAGGGGCAAGGCACTTTTGTGCAGGAGGAAGGACTTCGATAATTCCACACACGGGCGCCGCCGTTTTCCTTCCGGTTCGGTTCGGGTGTTACTATTAATTTTTTGGACAAAATTTCTTTGTGAAATTAACCATAAAATTAATTTTGGAATGTGATTCTTTCATTCGACCAATCAGAATTCATTGAGTCATTGGACCAATCAGAATTCAGACGACACATCATTCAGACGACACATCATCCGACCAATCAGAGGATTGGATTAATTCGAAATTAGCCTTATTATTTTCGGCCAAGATTCTTTCCTTGAGGGATAAGTCGGCCATTACTTTTCAAAGGGGAAAAGTTTAATGATGTGTCTCGGCCAATCATATTTGTGCATTGGTTCCTCCTCTCCACTATATAAAGAACCTCATGGATGAGAGTTTAAGCATCGAATTTTCTCTTGTGTCTTTCCACCACAAAGAGTCGGTCATATAGATCTAGATATTGAGTCGAAGAGAAGTCAGAGCACTGTGTAAGTTCGCCGGAGCTCGGATTTTTGAAGTGCCTCTAAATCCGAGACGTAAATCTGTTGTATCTTGGAAGACATTTGCTACTACCTTGGGCACCATACCGGAGCAATTTGTCTTAAGAAAAGAGTAACTACTCGCCTCGGTTTGTCTTAGTCCTTTATTTTGTGCATACTACATTTATTGTCTATTGTTTGAATCAGATATGCATGATGATATTTATTTTGTTATATCTACTAAATAATATGAATTGTACTATTCACATGATTTATTTTCTAGATTAATATTCCGTAATTTAATTAATCCGTAAATTACGGATTTGTTCCGTAAATCACTCCACACACGATAGACTATCCCAACATTTCAAACATAACACATTTTATTATATCACGAATATATGAATCTGTATTTAAAAATATAAATAAAACGCCACAAGGTCAATAGAAAAGCCGTGTAATATAAATTGGGTGAGAGTAGGGACAAATCATGACTCCTGGTGTGATACTATGGTGAACATATAGATCAAACAACATATTTCATGAGCGGTATTGTTAAAATGTCTAATGTGGGACATTATAACAATACCGCTCATCAAGCTATGTTTCACCCACCACCATTTTAAGAGATGTACTTACTCACCTCACAAGCTATGTTTTGATGATTAAGCTCATATTCATATATGAGTTTGACCTTATATTTTCAACATGCATGTTATCAAATTAAACCACATTTTATTGTGCAAGTATTAGGCCTCTTTGTTGGATTTATAGTGTCATTTACATGTCTTGTGTGTCATGTAACTCAGACTCTTTATAGGCCCAAACTTGAGGCCGGAGGCCTGTTACAGCGTCTCACATTCGACACTTGTGATTGTTTCATCAATCATATTAAGAGATAGACTTCCTTCGCTTCACAGCCTAAGTTTTAAGGACGGGGGGGGTCTTCCTCTTATATGAGTTTGAGTTTATATTTTCAACAGTACCGGTCACAAAACTTAGGCAATGAGATGAAATAATTCATTTTTTTAACATGGTACGGTGGAAGAAACAATAGGCTCGAACACCCATCCAAATGAAAATAGGTAAAGCGTGTGTTTTTTATATTATATTAAATTTTCATCTTTCCCAAAAGCCTATATAGATTGTTTAAAAGACTAGAAATTCATATATTTAAACACAATACGCTTCAACATGTACAGGTCTATGGCATGACTGAAGCAGGATCAGTGATGACAATCTGCTCGTCCTTTGCAAAAATACCTTTTAAATCGAAATCAGGTTCTTGTGGAACTGTCATAAGAAATGCTGAGATGAAAATTGTTGATCCTAATACTAGAGTTTCCCTCCCTCGGAATCAACCGGGCGAAATCTGCATAAGAGGCCAGCAGATAATGAAAGGTATATAAATTCTATCATTTCAATAACTCATATCTTACTATATTGTGTATTCACGTATACCAAGCAACATATGTATCACATCTTTTCATTCCGATTATCATTCAATTCATCGTACGCACATCTATTAAATGAAGGAAATTAAAGAATATAATGAATGTGATTTGAAAAACCTTCTTACAACGGGTTTTATTCTATAATCAATTCCCAATTTCCCATACACACACAGGATATCTTAACGATCAAAGGGCAACTGAAGAAACTATAGACAAAAATGGATGGGTTCACACAGGAGACATAGGTTATATTGACGAAGATGATGAACTTTATGTAGTTGATCGTATTAAGGAACTAATTAAATACAAGGGTTATCAAATTGCTCCATCTGAACTTGAAGCAATCTTACTTGCTCATCCTAATATTTCTGATGCAGCTATTGTCCCGTAAGTGCTAATTATCCCAAAAAACTTGCATCTAATTTATTAATCAAGATATATGATTAAATTTTAATTAACAATGTAGCATGAAAGATGAGGTGGCCGGAGAAATTCCTGTTGCATTTGTGGTAAGAAGAAATGGTTCTATATTATCAGAGGATGATATCAAACAATATGTTGCAAAGCAGGTTTGTTTAATTACAATGGTTATGACTGAAATAGATATAGATTGTACACATACACCTATTGATGGGGAGATGTTTTCGGATTTATTTAATTTATTATTATAATAAGTTGTTTTTATGAAAATTATTTTTAAATAAATATGATTATAAAATGTATAATTTTTTGATTTAAAAATATGAAGATATTTCACAGATATAAATATTGAAAAAAAAAATTCCTCAAAAAAAAATAAAAAATGAAAAAAATGACCTTTACCTTGAATAGTTCTAATTAAAAAGGCATTTTATTTTTATAAAAAGAGCCCTTTTTTTTTAAAGAAGAGCTGGGATTTTGGTAATTTTTATTTACTTCATAGTAACAGTTATTCCAAATTGTCATAATAAGATTAGTTTTAGGCAAATTTATGATAGTTCGGCCTCCCTCAAAATATATATATGGTTCAAAAAAAAAATTATATATATATATATATAGGGGGAAAGCGGCGCGGGGACAAAAAAATTAATAAATGGGTCTCGAAGGACAAAAGAATAATATTTTTTATTATATATATATATATATATATATATATATATATATATATATATATATATATATATATATATATATATATATATATATATATATATAATGTAGTTTAAGAAAAAAAATTAGAGAATGTGACAAGAGTAGGGAAATGTGACATTAGTGGGTGTTTTTTTCATTAATAAACAGGGTAAATTTCTTTTCAGCATTTTTCTCCATTACATAAAACATAATTAACTGTTTTTTTTAATTTTTTTTTTAAAGAAAATGCCTTTGTTATTCTGCAGGTGGTTTACTACAAAAAGGTTCATCACGTAATTTTTGTAGATATAATTCCGAAAAATCTTGGCAAAATATTGAGAAAGCAACTTAGAGAACAACTTGCCCGCCGTGCAAAATATTGACATACACATGACTCATATATAGCTTGAAGAAATTTGAATGGATAATTTATATTTTTTGTTTATGTTAAGCCGGTGGAATAAACTAATTTTTTGATCAAGGATCATGTGTGCGATAAATAAAGGGCTAGCTAGGTGGCCATTTTATGTAAAGTTAAATTGAAACGATGTCTCTTGGTTAATAAAAATTATATTCTATTTTTTTTTTTTTTTTTTAGTCTTATATATCTTGTAAGTGTCGTTGAAATTTGAATCTTTCGTGTATATATATATATATATATATATATATATATATATATATATATATATATATATATAGAGTGTATATAGATAATTAAATTGAAGGCATTAATATCGCATTTCTCTAGTCACTAGCCAATAAATCTGTGTAATGCACGGGGAGTTGATATAAATATATGAAAACTCATGTAGTCATGTATATTCGCGCAGACGATTGAAAATCCGACAAAATATAAAAAATGCAATATGTACGTGTGAGATGCAGAAATCATTAAATAAACATGTACGTGTGACATGCAGAAATCATTAAATAAACAATATCGATCATTAGTATGACATATTACACTTAGGCAAAATTAGTTATAAGGCCGTCGCTAGAGACTTAATGATCATTTAGGACACTCTGAAATCTTATTTAGTTATAAGGACATTCTAATTTTAACAAGGAAACTTATTTAGTTATAAGGACATTCTAATTTCAAGTGGATAAAGAAGAAGAAGGAAAAAAAAAAAAGAAGAAGAAGAAGATGAAGCGCTGGAAAAAAAGATGATGCTTGTTTTTTTTTTTTTTTTTTTTGGTATATATAATAATATAGATTTTTTTTTGGGATTACATGAAACTTTCATGTTGGTTTAACTTCATTTAATTTTTTCTGAAGAAGTTGACTTTGTTTGTAATATGGTTCAAAGGTATTAATTGCGTGAAAAACAGAATTAAAAGAAGGCACTTAGTGGAGAAGGTTGCGCACAGGATACAATAGCAAAGCGACATTACACCAACTAGCTAAGTCTGCAAGATTAATAGGTAAAATTTTTCATAAAAAGTCAAAAAAATAATGGGCGGCTCAAGAAAGATCGGCCTCAAGCGGCCTCCTCCACATGATTAATCATCAAACCATGGAAAATCGAATGAACATACGTTCACCGTGTGCCTTGTTTATTGCTATTTTTATCATCCGTGCTTTATATCTATCTACTACTAGTGATAATAATAACAGATTGGTTCGACTTCAAGAAGATGAAGAAGTTGATAGCAGCGACGCAGCCTCACGAAGAAGTCGCCGTTTTTCATTCAAGATGCAATTTTTTTCTGGGACATGGGTTTTTGATGACAGAAATTCTCCTTTGTACAGAGAGAAACAATGTTCTTTTATGATTGATGATTATTCTTGTGAAAAATATGGCAGAAAAAAAGATTTGAAGTATCAACAATGGAGGTGGCAACCCCATGGATGCCATCTTCCAAGGTCTCTTACTCTATTATCTCTTTTACTTCCCCCTATGCAGTGACAACACTTGCATTAGATACTCTTTAACATTACATTTTCGTGTTTACAGAATCTCTATCCGAGATGAATCAGATTTTCTATTTTTCAGATTCTGGATGAATATATAAAATCATCAAATCAATACTCTGTTTTACGGAATCTTGGATGAATGTGGTAGATATAAAAGTAAATTTCACAGAGAATCTGAAAGAACGTAGTAGATGTAGAGAAAATTTTACAGAATATGTCTTTTACGATAAAAAAATTTAGAGTATTTAGATGCAGTGACATTGATGTCTGAAGCAGTGACATTGATGACTTATGCAGTGACATTGATGTCTGATACAAGGACATTGATGGCTTATGCAGTGACATTGACGTTAGGTTTTATGCAGTGACATTGAGGTCTGATGCAGTGACATTGATGATTTATGCAGTGACATTGATGACTTATGCAGTGACATTGATGTACGTGCGCAGGGACATTGATGACTTATGCGGTGACATTGATGTCCTCAAGCGGTGATGACATTGATGACTGTATTTACAATTAGATAATTGATGCAATTATATTGATGTCACCGCATATACAACTTGATACACAAATTTGATAACTTTGTAAAGTAACTTTATTTCTTTGTTATCTTTAAATATTTGATTGATGTTGGTTTATTTGATTAGTGTTGGTTTAAATTTTCGATAACTTTGTAAAATAACTGTTTTTTTTTTTTTGGTTTAAATGCATATTTTTACAACCAAATGTATGCATAAATTGTTACAATAACACGTCACTGCATAAATCGTTACAATAACACGTCAGTGCATAATTCGATACAATAAGACATCACTGCATAGATCGCTACAATAAGAAGTCACTGCATAAATCGCTACAATGAGACGTCATTGCATAAATCGCTACAATGAGATGTCACTGATCAAGGTTGTCAATGGATCGCGGCGGTCAATACATCATGGTAGCCAATGAATCGCGGCGGTCAATGCATCGGGGTGGTTAATGGATCTCGGTGGCCAATACATCCGGGTAGGTGGTCAATGCATGACGGTAATCAATACATCACGTCGATTTCTATGAAGAAAAAAATTGATTTTATGAAATTTATTCGGAAAAATATCAAATTTGATTTTAGAATAAAGAAGGCGAAAAAATATGAATTTTAGTGAAAAAATTATGATAATCCGAGTTTTAGATCAAAATATATGACCTTTAGAAATATGGTGAATTATAAAACAAAAAAAAAAAAAAAAACCCACGCACAGTAATTTTTTTTTTTTGTTTTGTTTTGTTATGTTTTTATTTATTTATATTACTTTGAACCCTTTTTTTTTCCTCTTTCTTTTTTTTCCTTCTTCCTCTTTATCCACTTGAAATTAGAATGTCCTTATAACTAAATAAGTTTTCTTCTTAAAATTAGAATGTCCTTATAACTAAATAAGATTTCGGAGTGTCATTCTATTACCCTAATAAGTTGAAAATCAGTCCTTTTAAATAATTGGCCCTTACACTTATCAATATCGATCATTAGTATGTCTCTTGGTTAATAAAAATTATATTCTATTTTTTTTTTTTTAGTCTTATATATCTTGTAAGTGTCGTTGAAATTTGAATCTTTCGTGTGTGTATATATATATATATATATATATATATATATATATATATATATATAGAGTGTATATAGATAATTAAATTGAAGGCATTAATATCGCATTTCTCTAGTCACTAGCCAATAAATCTGTGTAATGCACGGGGGGTTGATATAAATATATGAAAACTCATGTAGTCATGTATATTCGCGCAGACGATTGAAAATCCGACAAAATATAAAAAATGCAATATGTACGTGTGAGATGCAGAAATCATTAAATAAACATGTACGTGTGACATGCAGAAATCATTAAATAAACAATATCGATCATTAGTATGACATATTACACTTATCAATATTAAATCATTAAACAAACATCATTGGTATGACATATTAGTAACTAATATTAGAGTTATATGGTACATGAAGCAACAAGATTTAGGCCAAATTAATTAAAGATCTAATTAATTGAAAGATCAATTAACTTTCAACTGAAAGAAGAGGTTTGAAGAATAGAGCCTAAAAACTCTGTAGGCAGAAATGGAAGCAATGGCGGCCAAGAAAAAAGAAGCAATGAGGCCACAGAATAAAGCGCCGCCGATTTGGAAGCAGAAACGGCTGTATTTATCGCAAAGCTTAATCCACTGAAAGCTATCTTCACCTGTTACTGCTAATACTGATGCTTGTGTCGCTGCTGAATTTGTTGCAAATACTATGTATACTACTCCCTGCAGAAGTCATGCATGTGTCACAATTAGCTTAATTATACTATATAACTCTATTTCACATTAATTATCATAAATTCATCATCCAAACTAATATATTATTGTATTTCAATCTACTACTATATGTGACTGAAATAAATGCACCTTTAATTAAATAGAGTATATGAAGAAGGTCACTGCCTAACACTTAAAATAGCATGGTCCACTGTTAGGTTGGAGCTGTATGTCATAGCTTATATTTATTGCTCCCTTTAATTTGAAGAAATAATTGTGTTGATCGAGAGGAGATTTTAAGGTGAAGAGACGGATTAAACGATCAGAACCATACAATTTAAATATAGAATGATATTGTATTGTTCATATTGAATCAAACGGTCTCTACACACGTGTGAAAATACTACACAAGTATTTCCCTTCTCTTTGCCTTTCCTATGCCTATCACGTAGTACTATCACAAGTATTTGTATTTTATCTTTTCCAAAATATTTTATTGTTGAAAAGTCTTCATGTAACTTTGTTATATAAGTATACATAGGGCCGCCACATGATTTTTGACACATGATAAAACATACTCCTACCTTGTATTATCACACCTTTAATTCAAAAACCAAAAAAACACTATCACCTATAGACATTTGGTTTTCATGCCAAACTTGTATTGTCTCTTATACGATTTTTTTTTTTTTATGCCTAACTTTAGTACGAATATCCATACTCTACAACTATTAATTGTGTGGGCACTTACATTAAACAATAATAATATTACTTGTTAAAAAGTGGGGTGACACATCACTCCCTATATCTACTAGGTCTTCCCCTACACATCCTTAACATCATTGATTATTGTGAACACCACATCAATCAAATAGTCCTACAAACTCGAAGACGGAGCCACGAAATTATATTCGAATAGACTAACACACAACATTATGACGATTGGATGGATTAATAGACTACATTATGATGATCGGGTGGGCTAGTAAATATGTTTTACTGCGTCATGTTAAAAGTGATATAAGGAAATATAGTAGCGCCTTTACTAACACCAATTGGTTTTAGTACAACGGTAAGCGCTTGATCCTAATATGGTATCAAAGCAGGAGGTCATGTGATCAATCCTTGCTTCCAACATTGTTTCCCCAATTATATTGTGCGAGTGTTGGGCGCCCCCTTTGTATGCCCTTTATATGCCTTTGTGTGCCGTGTCTCTTATTGTTGCGAGGGCGTGTTAAAAGTGATATAAGGAAATATAGTAACGCCTTTACTAACACCAATATGCCTTTGTGTGCCATGTTGGGGCTTGTTATAGGCCCACACTTGAGGGGGCGTGTTAAAAGTGATATAAGGAAATATAGTAACGCCTTTACTAATACCAATTGGTTTTAGTACAACGGTAAGCGCTTGATCCTAATACGTCATAATGTCAATTTATATAAAATCTTTATGCATAAATAATTTATTGGGGTGGCTTAGTCCCCCCTAAAAAAATACACAGCTACGTCTTCGTACACACTGTTCGATGGTTAGATCACATGTTATGATACATCTTATGACATATATGGTTGTGCATATATCATCTTCCTTTTAAAAACAAAAATATAGAAATATCATCCACCTTATCCAAAAAATTTAATATAAAAATCACAAATAATTTTTACATCAATGTAAATAAACACAGACTTTCCGTACATTAATACATGGCGATCATGAGTAAGAGCACATCCAATGAAATGTTCAAAAAAAATTGTAATGCTTTACAAAAGCTTATTGCCCATTAATTGAAACACTCTGAGTCGACATAGATTTATTGAAAAAACTTCATGCAAATGATGCGGTTCTAGTGGATTTTTTTCTTCTTTCCCTGACCATAGGTATAGCTTTTTGTCTTCTAAGTAATTAAATTGAATGATGTGACACAATTATAAATATGTTAAAAGGTCAATAACTGGAGATGTCCTAAGACGGGAAAATAGTGGGTGCATCCGCCATATACGGAGTGCATCTATATGGCAAATTGTACACCTTATATTTTTAAATCGAATTCAAAATGTGTGATCTACATTTGTTTACCACTCAATTAAGTGCATTCGGATATACCACACAACAATTTCCCCCTAAGACTGTTAGACCATAATGACTGAAATTCGGTTCGTACCATTAGAAAATAAAAATAAAAATCAGTACTTGAATTATCGTTTGTTTATTGTATAATATGGATTAATACGTTTTTCAATTAAAAAATAAAACGAAAATCAGCATAAAATGGTAAAATTACATATCAACTAATGTACGAGTTTTTTTTTTTTTTTTTTTTTTTTCCGAGGAAACTAATGTACGAGTATTAAACGTGAACGCCTAATGTTTCAAAAATACATTTTAAAATATTATCGCAGAATTATTAAGAGTATGACTATATCTAATACTAACATAACTCAATCATACAAAGAGATTAAATCTTATATAATGAAAATTGTAGATGCATTTATTTGTATCTCTCAAGATTCGAATCATGATCTCCTCTGATCTTTCGAATGTTTTGACTTCTCTATGTTGAAACAATTGAAACTTGAAAACAAAGCATTAATCATAATTTTTTTTTATTTTAGGGGCCATTAATCATAAGTTTCAAAGGCAAATGATCATTTTTATTTATATGAAAAAAAAAGTAGAATATTTGCGTAATATGATTAAATTGTGACCTATTCAACCCGAAAAAAATCATGATATGAATAATACGGATCGATTTCTGACACAGAATTTTCACACACAAAAAAAGAAATACACAATGGAAAACATAAATATTGTTAATTAATGATGTACCTGGTCCAAAAGGTAAGAAAGCCATGCTTGGCTTCTGTAAGAAACTCCATATTTCATCTTACTTAATGGAAAGATTATACATCTTAATAACTGGAGCACACTATAACCAGCTGCCACTGAGTCAACCCACACCAATACACTATATGTAATGAAATCAAGCAAATAAACACATTATTATTATTATTATTTAATAATATATATGAGAAATTAACACTAATAAAGAACTTGTTATTTAATTAATAATTTAAAGAGATGGGAAAGAAATTAAAGAACACATACGTACGTCAAAGCATTTAGGTCTCTGAAGGTGGCTTTTCTTGATATAGTGTAGAACAACACTTTAGTTTCACTGTCAAATACCACCAAGCAAGCAGTCAAAACTAATAAACAAGCTCCACAAAGCCTTAAAAGGGCATCAAACTTTACATTCTCCATTTTCTTTTTCTTTTCTTTATTTTTGCAATTTGAAAAATCCAAAATTAACACACATGCAAGAAAACTTAGTAGAACTAGCTATAACGTTTTTATAGGGCAGGAAATTAGCTTGTAATATAATGGAAGAGGAGGAGGACGGATCTGTATAAGTTTTCTTTCTGGTTATTGAACTGTACACGTGAAAGTAGGGCCTCCTTTTCCTTTCTTAAATGATACTACTCCGCGTCCGAAAATGTATATCCGTTTAACTATTTGAATTTATATAAATCTATTTACAGAATCATAAACCTGGAAGTCTATCTTAAAATGACAGTTCGGTGTACACATTATCTAGACTATAATTATCCATGGCTATGTTTGGCTTATGCTCGGTAAACCAAAAATAGAAAACTGTCTATTTTGGTTAATGATATATATTACCACTTAACATACATATAGACCGGGGAGGCTTTACATAGGGATTTGGGATGCGACCGACCCCTTAAAATAAAAATATTATGTATAAATAATAGAGATTTTATTTTGTAAACACATATATTTTATTACATTGATACAGATAAAAAAAATATATATAATTACATTTATAAAATTGAATATCCAAATATACATGTATACGAAGAAAAAAAAATTGATAAATTTCTGACCCCATATTAAAAATCCTGCAGCCGCCCCTACTTATAGAGTTTCTTCTCTTTTTAGTTTTTTTTTTTTTTTTTTTTTTTGGCAAAGTCTGGAAGGAGATTGATCCCCTTTTGTACATGCACAGAAGGGGCGTGTCACGTTCACACTTGGGTGTGTTCATTCATATTGGCGCAGAACGAGCGAACCCTACCAAACCCCCGCGGGGGTTCGGCTCGGCTCGGTATGTTCGAACCTTATGTTCGGCTCGGCTCGAAATGGCCGAGCCTTATATTTTCATTATCCGGCTCGGGTTCGGTCCGGTATTTGGGGAAAAAAGCTCGGCTCGGTTCGGCTCGAACATGTCGAACCGTTCGAACATGTTCGGCTCGAACCGGGTTTTAAAAAAAAAATCAGAACATGTTCGGCTCAGTTTTAAAAAAACATGTTCGGCTCGAACTGTATATGAATTTATGATATCCGAGCCGAACATGTTCGGCTCGACCACCGAATATCTAATTTGTAAGGTTCGGCTCGAAGTTCGAACCCACGAACCGAGCCCGAATCGAGCTTTTTCGAGCCGAATACTCCGGATCGAATCGAATACTTAGGTTCATTTACAGCCCTATTCATGACTATAGTGCCCAGATCTCTTCCTGTACACCGGAGGTCCAGGGAAAAATGTTACATAAAACTGCATCATTTTGTATTTGTATTTTAACGACTGATCATTCAGAACAACATCGTTTCAATTAAAAGTCTGCACCGGATCCTCTCAGCTCCGGTCTATGTCTGTTTTCTTCGTTAAGTAGTTTCAAGTTATGGTTCATCCGTGATGAGATTTGAGGCGGCTCCACCTTATATCAATTGGGTCAACCGACCCGCTAAAAAAGATTTTTTATTTTATTTTAGATATACATATATATATGTGAAGTTTCCCGTTTTTTTATGTATTGACCCGTGTTGATCCGTATTGAACTATAATATACAAAATTAAGTTTAGTAATTATAAAATATGAAAAAATTCCGTCCATCAAATTGTTGGAGAAAATTGGGCTTGCAGTCTATTTTATGAGTGTTTCCCATGATAATCGGTCCATTGCGAAATTATTATCGAATAAACTCACTATAATTTTTCAGGAATTTATGATATCATTAAATTCTATGAAAAATGTTGATAATGATATCATTTGAATGTTAAATTAATGCTCTAATTAATAAATCAAATAAATCCTTTTAATAGACCTGGCCAATACAAACCGGAACCGCCGGTTGGAACCGGAACCGTCGGTTTGTGGAACCGCCGGTTGGCCGGTTGGGGGCCGGTTTGGGATTTTTGGAACCGAAACCGGACTGGAACCGCCGGTTGGAACCGGACTGGCCGGAACCGGGTGAAACCGGCAGGAACCGGAACTGGCCCAACGGCTAATTTGCAACGGCTATATTTTTTTTCTCCCAAACACCCCAAAAAATTCCCATAAATACTATCCCATTCCATTCTTCTCTCAATTCTTACATCTTCTACTCATTTCTTACATCTTCTACTCATTTCTTTAATTATCAAGTTTGTTTAGCACCTTGCTGATAATATAAATTTTGGCTGTTCAAAAAAAAAGTTTGTTTAGTTGTTAAAAACAACAATCAAATTTACTTTACGATACCGATTTTTGAAGTTGTTCTGATTTAATCGTTACTTCAATACGGTTTTAGTTATAAGTAAATTTGGTTTTGTATTTTATTCAACTAATTTTTTGCAAGTGTAAAAAAAAATTTCAATTTTATAATCAAATTTACTTTATTTGACCGAAATTTGAAGTTGTTCTGATAATCGTTACTTCAATTCTGTTTTAGTTATAAGTAAATTGGTTAGTTAATTTAATTTTTTATAACCGTTATATGTAATAAATATTTTGTACAATGTCAAGAAGAGGTGCATCAACACAAGGCAGTCGAAATGTTACTTTCCGTGATGACACGGTTGTGCCGGAATCGGATGATTTTTCTGGTGACTATAGACCCCAATATTATACAGACCCTGTCATCGGTAATCACATTTCGATTCCTCAGTTCGACACACCTTCAGGTTACAATCAACGTATACTTAAAACCGAATCAAAAAACTTATAAAATAAAACTGTAAAAGACTTTAAAAAAACTATAAAAATCTTTACAACAAACTATAAAAGACTAAAAAATAAACAATAAGAACTACGTTCGCATTGATTTTTTTATATGTGTTGTGCCTCCGACACGATTACATATAAAAAATACGTAGGCAACCGAATTACCGGTTCAATCATTGAAAAAATATCACAATTTACATATAAGAAAAACAACACAATATCTCTCATGTAATAAAACTATAAAACAACATTTATAATCAACGTACACTCAAAACCGACTCAAAAAACTTATAAAAAAAACTATAAAAGACTTTTAAAAAAACAATAATAAAAATAACTATAAAAATCTTCACAACAAACTATAAAAGACTAAAAAATAAACAATAACAACTACGTTCGTTTTGATTTTTTTATATGTGTTGTGCCTCCGACATGATTACATACAAAAAATACGTAAGCAACCGAATTACCGGTACAAGCGTTGAAAAAATAACATAATTTTTCAAAATAACATTATTTAGAGATAAATAATAAAATAACACAATATTAATATTATATTTAAAACCAAATAGAAAACTATTTATAAAAATATATATATTACATATGCTTTATTAATTATAGTGAAAAGAATAATAATTTTTTATTGTAGTGAAAATAATAAGTATTATATGAAAATGAAAAAAAAAATAAAATTTATGAAGTTTTAAAACCGTGGTCTGAACCATGATCTGAACCGGGAGCAAACCGGATGAACCGTGAACCGGCACAAACCGGTAACCGGCGGTTTCGAGCCTCCAACCGCCCGGTTCGTCAAACCGGTCCAAACCGGTACTGTTTAAAACTGCCGGTTCCGAATCCGATTCCGGTCCGGTCCGGTTGCTCCATTGGCCAGGTCTAGATATACACTGCTTTATCGGAAATAATTCTTTGAAAGTTTGACCAAGTCACTAAAATTATTGATGCAGTGGCCGAACGTGACCACCATCTTAATTCATGGGTGAGTGCTGTATCATGGCCAACAGTAATTTTATGGTGGTCCAGGTGCAAGTTTTTGGACCACCAAGTCAGCACTTTTAAAGGAATACATTGGTGGAAAGATTTACAGGTAGGATTCCATTGATGGAAGTTGAATTTCTATTGGTTGGGCACACCAAATAGGATTTGATCCTGGACCATAGTAAAATTTGTGCAAGGCCAAAAGTGGCATAGTGGGTAATTTGGACTCCAAGTTTGGTTCTCTATAAATTCCCTTTTGACCGGAAATTGCAAGATAGGGGAAATTAGCATAGAATAACCTTCTAACGCATTAATTCATTTAGAGCAGTCTTTGCATTGTTGAAGAGAAAAGTCAGAACACCGACAGAGTTCGCCGATGGTCAACGTTCGAAGTGCCACCACATTGAACAGGTAAACCGTTGTATCATGTGAGACAATTATTATTACCGTGGGCATTATACCGGAGCAAAATGTCTTAAGGACAGAGTGATTTCACTCACTTCGGTTTGAGTTTTTATTTTTGCTTTGATTTTATCATTGTTGTATTTGTGGTATTAGTTGTGTGACACGAACAAATTGTTGTTTTGATCTACTGTGTATTTATTTTCTAGCACATACGCGCTACGTTACCAACACAAATTCCTGAAATCGACCTCGGCGGTGATGATATCAAAAAATTCCACTTGTTCATGGAACTGTCTTATGAAATTGAAGTTGTTCTTGATCAAGAACATTTTCCAGAATTTGAAAACAATAAAAGCGGGAAAATATAGAAGAAGATGAACTTTCTCATTCAATTGATTATAATCAGAATCAGTGTTTACAAAATGTAATTCATGATATATATATATACTCTTCCTCATCCTAATTGCTACTACAAACAGTTATAACGGCCTAATTCAAGATAACCAATTATAACGAGTATTACTCTAAGGTGTTTGTTGAAAGTCCACAAAGATAGTTATTTGTTGTGTTGTTGTTGACTTTTTATCTGATGAGCTTTGTTGTTATATTGATGCAGCAACTTCAACACCCCCTCTCAAACTGGATTATGTGGCTGGTAGATATTAACAACTTGATAACAATCTAATAAAAACCGAAATCTTGCCTTATCTAGAGGTTTAGTGAATAAGTCTGCCAATTGGAGTCGTGTTGAGATTGGAAGTGGTTTCAAGAGTCCTTGTTGGTATCTGTCCCTAATCACATGACAATCTATCTCTATGTGTTTAGTCCTTTCATGAAAAACTGGATTTTCAACTATTACAAGGCACTTTTGCTGTCACGAAAGAGAGGGATATGTTTCTTTTGTTTAATGCTGAACACTTCAAGGACATATGTGAGCCATTGCAATTCACATGATGCCATTGCCATGGCTCTGTATTCTAACTTGGAGGAACTCTTTGATGCTATACTTTGTTTCTTTGATCTCCAGCTTATGAGAGATTCTCCTATGAAAACTGAAAAACCAGTGACTGATCTTTTTGTGTCACTACAACCACTCCAATCTGCATCTACAAAACACTTTAGTTCTAGGTTGCTATTTGCTGAGAAGAATATCCCTTGTCCTGGTGATTTCTTTAGGTATCTTAGAAGCTTGTGAGCTGCTTGTAACTGTGTTTCTGTAGGCTGATTTAGAAACTGGCTTAATTGTTGTGTGGCAAAAGTGATATCTGGCCTAGTGAGACCTAAGTATAAGAGCTTGCCTACCAGACTCCTGTAATAGCTGTTTGAGTCAAGTTTTTGTGAGTCTTCACTATGCATCTTTACAGAGGGATCCATAGGAGTTTGACTAGGCTTGCAGTCTGTATATCCATATTCTTCCAACAATTCTAGACAATATTTTCTTTGTGATAGGACAATGCCTTTCTTGCTTCTTGCAACTTCAAGCCCTAGGAAGTATTTTAGATCTCCTAGATCCTTTTTTCCAAACTTGTTGTTGAGAAAGTCTTTCAGATCCTTGATTTCTTTCATGTTAGGACTAGAGACTAGCACATCATCCACATACACTAAAATTGTTATAAAGCTGTCATCTGATCCCTTTATGAATAAATTGTAGTCTTGCTTTGATTGTCCGAACCCCCTCTCAAGCAAGGCTTGGGTTAATTTTATGTTGCATTGCCTACTTGCTTGTTTTAGTCCATAGAGAGACTTCTTTAATTTGCAGACATAACCTGGATGTGAGTTGAAACCTTGAGGCACATCCATATATACTTCTTCTGTTAAGTCACCATGCAAAAAGGCATTGTTTACATCTAATTGATGTAGATTCCAGCCTTTTGCGGCTGATATTGCTAGTAAGGTCCTGTCAGTTGTCAGCTTCGCAACAGGGGAGAAAGTGTCTAAGTAGTTTAGGCCTATTGTTAAGTATACCCCTTAGCTACTAGTCTTGCCTTGAACCTTTCTACTGTACCATATGATTTTCTTTTAATTCTGTACACCTATTTGCATCCTATTGGTTGTTTGTCTGGTGGTAAAGGGACAATCTCCCATGTTTTAGTGTGATGTAAAGCTTTGATTTCATTGTCCATGGCCTGTCTCCACTCCTCATGCTTCACAGCTTCATTGTAATTCTTAGGTTCTGTCAGAACCTGTGTACTAAGCACATAATTTTTGTAATTCATAGATAGAGAATTTAGACTATCAACCTTCCCAATAGGGTGATGTAAAGTCTTAATGTGTATACTGTGACATTGATAATCTTGCAGATAAGATAGGGCACCCCTGGTTCTAGGATATCTTCTTGTTTGAACAGTGAGCAAAACTTGCTGCTCATGAACCTGTTGATGAATATTCTCTTGTTGCTCAACATTTGGTTGTTGATCAACAATCATAGAATCAACAGTATGTTCATGTGCAACATTGTCCATTAGGTCATCATTAGATTGTGCAATGTAATTAGTGTCAGTAGTTAAGTGTTGAGTGCCAGGTATATGCTCAGTGAATATATCATGATCAAAAGGAAAAGGTAAGGGCATATGGTTGATATTACCTGATGAGGAATCAGACTCTTTGAATGGAAAAAACATTTCATGGAATATTACATCTCTGGCAATGAAAATTTGCCTAGAGTGCAGATCCAGCATATAAATTCCCTTGACATTTTGGTATAAAAACCTAAAAACATAGACTTGATACTTCTAGCAGCAAACTTATTATTATCATTATGAAGATTATAAGCAAAAGACAAAAAAAACCAAACACCTTAACATGATCATAAGTAGGTTAAGCATTATATAACAACTCATGAGGAGTCTTATTATAGATCAAGGGTGATAGAGTAATATTAATCAGATTAACTGCATGAAGCACAAAATAAGACCAGTAGACAAGTGGCAAACCAGACTGAAATCTGAGACTTCTAGCAACATTTAAAATATGTTGATGTTTTCTTTCAAAAACTCCATTTTGTTGAGGAGTTTTAATGACAGATGTTTGATACAATATACCTTTGTCAGCATAAAAAACAGGCAGGTCAAACTCCAAACCATTATCAGATCTCAAAAAATTTACACATTTATGAAACTGAGTTTGAACCATATTTTAAAATCTCTGAATCAAAGGTCTAACTTCGCCTTTATTTTTTAACATATAAATCCAACAATATCTACTAAAATCATCTACAATTGTCAGGAAAAACCTATGACCATGAACACCAGTAATCCTGTAAGGACCCTAGATGTCCATGTGCACAAGTTCAAACAGATCCTGTGTTACAGATTCACTCAAAGGAAAACTGAGTCTAGTTTGTTTAGCTAGAGGACAAACAATACAAATTTCTTTATTTGTTACAACCTGTTGGAGTTGCCAGAATCTGAATCCGACCCAAACACATGAATTTTACGATCTAATTAACTAATAAATGATTAATTAATACCTTAAAGAAAAGGTTACGAGATTACCCAACCGAATCGAGATGCCGTGATCTTCCAGATTGTATCTCCAAGCGACGACTGGTGGACGTCGATCTTGTATTCGAACACTCCTCGAATATTCCTTCAACATCCCAATGGCTAAGACGAGAAAACAAAATTTCTGGCTAATAACCAATAGTTTTAAAGTTCATCTAATACACACAAATTTAATAAAATATTTATCCAATAGGAAAACAAATTTCCTATTTATCCACTACGAAAACTAATTTCTTATTTTATAATTATTTAGCAAATAAATAATTATATTATCCACATTATAATTAATTAGGAGAATTTTTTTTTCCAAAATCAAAAAAAATATGGCGCCATTTTTTATGCCATTTGGGATAATAGAAAATGTCTTTATATATTACATATTATTTACCGAATAAATAATATTCGCATATTCATTAAATTGACCAACTATTTAATTTATTCTCGAGGTTCCAAAATACGAGAATTCACTCGCGTGTTAGGAGCCAACCTGGGGACTATGGACCTATAACCAGTAGCTATAATAAATTAAATAAAATATTCATCGAACAGAACATATATATTCAACTTATTAATTCCGGAATTACGCCACCATAAATCCGAAATTGAACTCTATCGATTATAGATATAACTTATTCTCAAAGTGTCGAATCAATAAGTGTCCATTGATATAATCATTACATATAGACTACCCCTCTATAGACTATCCGTAATGAAGTGGGAATGTTTCCGTAAACCTTCTTTATTACATCTTATCCTTATTTACCATTAACACACTAGTGATCAATTAGTTCATAACCAATATGAACTCCGCGGATCGATCTGTTTCTAGGACTAACAAATAAGGGGATTGTCTTTCTACTTCCCGTATGAAGGAATGTATTCCATATTTGTGAGACACACACTCCTCACTCATTTCAAAATAGTGTCAACGTGAAAGTGATTCGGACCGCGCCTCTTAGCAATCCTTAACGAGCACATCAAACCCTATCTTAAAACAAGCAGGAGTCTGCAATCACTTCAAGATTAAGGTTAATCCATATATGATCATCTTGTGATTTAATGATATTTCTCAATCACGGAATTATATGAGAAATACAGATTAAATCGGTCTAGTCCTATATGACTACATCATATATAAATGCCCTACTTAGATAACCAATATCGACGGCCCGGATAAGACGGTCACACCATAAAGTGTTCTAGGCGCATTAATGGTGGTTTAATGAATAAACTCCGTACTTTGATTAAGTTCACCACGGACTAACAGTTCAAGTGTATCACTATAAACTTAATCCTCACGTGTGACACACACTAAGTTATATGGCTACATATGATACAACTTGGGGTTTTCGGTAATGAATTATTTACAAGCACGAAGCAAGTAATAAGATGAGGATAAATCTGTCATTTATTAATTATAAAAACAATTATCAAAATTGTCTTTCGGACCCTACTTCCAACACAACCACAGTAGGAATATCTTGTTTTAGAACCTTTAATCTCTGATATGAGGCATGTCCAAGCCTATAATGCCAGAGTAAGTCAGTAGAATCAAGATTGTTAACAACATGACAAGCAACATGAAAAGAATAGCGGAATGGATCAGCCTTAAGTATGTACAATCCCTTAACAAGATCAGCTGAACCAATCCTCTTTAAACTGATCAAGTCCTGTATAACTGACGGACTATTTCTAGGCTATACAATCCTTACCGGCAGTGTACCGGGTCAAATTGTAGTGCTAGTGTGGTGAGTCAGGTGTCGAATCATCAGGGAAACGTGTGGTAATTCAGAGTGTGGTTAAACCCTTAGAAGCTGTTATTAACTCAATCTAAATCGCAGTTTTTACCAAGCAAATAATCTCTAAACTACTAAAACAGTAAATAAATGCATAATACTAATATAGATATATAGAAATACACATATATATATAGATATAAATATACATAGGCACCAATATAATAAGTGCTAATATAGATAATAATAATATTATTAGAAACTAGCCAAGAATATGTTATTGAATTACAATCTCTTTTTAGTTCAATGGATGTGCGCGATCTTCCTTTTTAGGTCTAATTGATTACGTGTAACGGTATACTCCTAAGCTCAACAATTCCTCTTCACACGAGCGTATGAAATTGTCATATGTTTATTCCTCTGTCCCATGTCATCTTAATCATGGGTCACTCCCGTTTTGTCATACGGCCAGTATTTTAAGATCTGTCGATTAAACAGGTGATTTCAACGTAATAATCTCTCGAGTACAAATATTCTGCCCAGGATAGGAAATAAGATTCCGTTTGTCAGACGGCCATTTTTACCCTCCGATCTTTCTATCCACGATCTCATAACCTAACTTCTCTGGTCAGTTCATCATTAGATTATGACTCCGTTTATATTGGTTAATTACGTCAGTAAAAACATGCCATTAAGTTCATATATAAAGAGATTCATCATAATCGATTTTAATTAGATTTTAACATAGTCATCATCCATTTCCTTAAAAGATAGAACTAATTCAATTTCATATCTTGGCTAGATATTAAGTTATCTTAATATCATTATAACTATTATATAGATACTAATAATAACAAACAAACATAAATACATTAGAAAGTTACCAGATTACAATTGAAGCATCAGAGCCGTATTGATGCGGATATACGGTTCCAGGAAACGACTCAAGGGATCAATGGCGAGCTATGAAACCTAAACCTAGAGTCTTCGACCTAGGCTACGTCCAAGAATAGACAACGCGTGCTCAAAACGCTGATTCATTCTTGAAGGATGTAATCTCTACGACAAAGAGACTACTCACTCGCAAGTGATTTTGCTTTAATCAATCACAGATTAAAACGGCAAGAAGAGAAAGTTCTCAACTCAATAAAAATGATTAAACCTCAAAATTATATGTCCTTATTATGATAACAGCTTGCCTATTGACGGACGTTTTCTAGGCTATACAATCCTTACCGGCAGTGTACCGGGTCAAATTGTAGTTCTAGTCTGGTGAGTCAGGTCGTATCCTCAGGGAAATGAAAATCTAATTCAAGTGGTTAAACACCAAGAAGCTATTATTAACTCGATCTAAGTCACAGTTTTTACCTTTTATAGGGTTAGATTGTTAGATTAGTTAGATTGTTAGTAAAGTAGTAAATAAATATATAAATGTAAAAATAGATAATATATATATTTTTGGATCTAGCCAAGAATACTTTACTGAATTACGATCTCTTTTTAGTAGAAATAAATGAGACAGATCTTTTCCTTGATGCAAGGAGGTCAATTATATATGAACCGGTGTACTCCTAAGCTAGACAACTCCTCCTCACACGAGCGTATGAAATTGTCATACGTCTAGTCATCTGTCCAATGTCATCTTAAGCATGGGTCACTCCCGTTTTGTCATTCGGCCAATTTTAAGATTGATTCATTAAACAGGTGATTTTAACGTAATAATATCGTGAGCACAATTTTAATAAGATTTATCTCTCCCAAGATAAATCTGCCCCCGGGTAGGAAATCGGATTCCATTGTCACATTTTCACTCGGCCAATTTTACCCTCTGGTCTTTCTATTACGATCTCGTATTCTAATCGCGAGTTGTCAATTCATTAGATTACGTTTCTAGTAAAAATCGAGTGGCTAATTCAATTTTTACTTTCATTAAGTGCAAATAGAAAGAGATTAATTATAATTGGTTTTAATCATTATTACCAGAGTCGATCATTCATTTTACCAAAAAGATTAACTAATTCAGATTCATATCTTGGCTAGATATATTTTTAGCTTAACATAATTAACATATATAATATATAAATAGAAATAGAAATAGTAAACATAATAATATTAGAATATATTACCGATTACAACCTATTTGAATCGGGGTCGTTTCCACCGGATGTAGTATAACAAAGCTTCGATTTTAACAATCTTCGATAATTATTCCGCCATTACATCGGTACTATAACTACTTTATTTATATATATAAAAACATATATATACATACATAGACATATGTATATATAAGGGCCCCAAAACATAAAAGAAATAAAAAGAAAGAGGTAGAGGAAAATATATATAGAGATATATATATATATATATTTTGGGACATCTTGAACAAATGGACTGAGGGGAGTATTTATAGGGGTAGTGCACCGGCTCGGGCCGGTCTTTTCCCGGCTCGGGCCGGTGCTACAGTGCAGATTCTCTCCTGTCAGAGTCCATGTGCTGGTGGCAGAGAGATTCCGGCTCGGGCCGGTTTACTTTGGTTTGGGCCGGATTTTGAAAAATATCCTTTTTCAGTTTTCTACTGTTTCGATATTAATTCTTTAGTTTTTCATCACACGTACCCTGAAACAGTCAAAAACACAAACCACAGTAAATCTGACCACAAAATCATAAGTTTTATTAAATTTATAACGATAATATCTATTTATAACGATTTAGGTTTTTATGAGTTTTTAGTATATTTTTATGAAATTATACGATATTTTATATAATAATTACTACTTATACATTTTGATAAAACTTAGTAATTATGACTTGATTTGATACATAAATGCTCAAAACGGTATCAGAAATGGGGTGAAATGTTATAATAATGAGTGTTAATTTATCTCTCATCACAACCCCCCACTTATCTTTTGGTCGTCCTCGAGCAAAACAAGCGATAAAACAAATTGAATGAGAGATAAATTCATTAAGATATAAGATATAAGGGACAACCAGATAATACAACCATTAGAATTACAACCAGGCTTTAACCTTAATATAAATGTATAACAGAGTGTGTGTGCGACAAGCCTTTTCAATTTCCACTATCCTCTCTTGAATAATTCAAGAAAACGCACAAATAACCATTCAGATAGTCCTAATGACTTTCCTAGGTATAGGCAGTAACATTTCCACACAAAGTCCTTTCGTGTACTTATTAGGATAATCCCTAAAGCATATCATTCAGTTTATACTGGGGATAGTCAGAAGATAACTAAGTTTTCAACCATATTTCCATATTGTCATTTTTTTTTAATTTTTTTTTATTTTCACATTTGTAGCATATGCCTTCATTCCCAGCAATAGGACGTTTCGTGATAACACCCTAGCTGGACTACTATCATCAGGCAGTCGGGAGCTTTTAAGCGTCATAGTGGTATAGGATGTTTCGTGATAACGCCCTACCGCACTCAAATCATTGGTAGCTACATCCGACATATAAATAGTTCATCTTAGTTTGGTATTCTTCCTTTCATTTCACTTTCCCAAAAAACTTAACTTATATCCTTCCTATCACATTCAAACCTTCAGATATTCACAGTACACGTTCAGAAGTTAGGTACTAAGTTACTGCAAGTATCTATAGAATAACCACTAAGATACTGAATGGATACAGTTTAAAATTTTCCGCTTCAACATCAAAGGCTTTACGTGAAGGAATTCATGTTACACAAATAAATTTGGGGTTAAAATGCACTTACGGTTCACGTTGGTTATACACATCCAAATTGATCATTATATCTTCAAATCCATGAAATATATACCTTATACAATTTATTTTAATCAACTAAATAATGTTCGAAAAAGATCAAAAAAAACTAAGGGATTTATTGATACAAAATAAGCATCAATGCCATTGCTAGACCAACCACGACTCCACTCCCCACTAACGAACTTACATTGTCCCCAATGTAAAGTGAGTGTAAAAAAAGTTGTTGGGAAAGCAATGGTGCACTAAAACAAGTCAAAACAAATACTGGGATTATAAAAAAAAGGGTGGGTGGGTGGGTTAAAGTTATGACCTCCTCAATTCCATAGTATTTGAACTAATACATGTCACACGTTATTTGAAATTTAAAACAGACTAGATCATGAAATGTAACGTATGGCAAAGTATTAACTCTGAGTCTTTTATACCCAGATCCTTAAGGGTTATTTCAAATCGTTCGAACAACCTAAGTCCAAGAAATGACGCATTTGAATTTTTCTCTTTTTTCTCCATCGGGATTTTCGGATAACCACCTAATCATTCCCTTTTTTAATGACATTCAAACATTCATCCTAAGACTTGGTGAAACAAAATGAAAATCAATCCGAAGTATTCGCAAAGTATCATCCAAAGTATGAGTAATTATTATATTTAACATTTTTGCGGGCTGCCTCCCGGTAGCGCTTTTGGTTAACGTCGTTTGCTCGACAAACTTAAACAACCAAAATGATGATGATTAACTAATATACTAAAATAAAATAGGACACTTCTAACATTTACTCACAAAAGCATGTAATAATTAATTTCGTGAACTAACTAGAAAAAAATGCTTAAGGAGTAAATAGGAAGGATAGTACCATGTTTTTACTATATTTATAGTCTATAGCTAGACTTTCTGCTCCGGTTTTCTAATGTACTGGTGGTGAGTCATCCTCATGCACCACATCCTTCTTCAATACCGGTTTCCAACAGAGGTTAGACAATTTCCACCAATCCAAACGATTATTGACCTTTTCCTTTGATTTTCGAGCCTTCGGTTTATGAGCTTTTACATTATTGCTGAAGTCATCTTCTTCAATTACCTGCGTGTTAGTACGATCCACAACAAGGGGACACAAAGTGTCCATACAAGAACAAGATTCTAGTGTAGTGCATGGATATTTCAATGAATTGTAAATGTTAAAGACAACGCGCTCATTATTCATTCCCAAACTAAGCTCTCCCTTATAAACATCGATGAAAGGTCTATTAATTGTTAAATGCCGAAAAGTGTCAAGAAAATGTGCATACTTCTTATCCAACTTCATCTCTTTGATTTCCTTTTTCGGGGAATGGGGGAGTAATTCAAGATCAATTAAAGTAGGGTTAGAATGTATACCTCCCTTACCCTTGTCGTTAAACGAAGATGGTAAAGCTTCCTGGAATGATTGTGCCTTTTGAGGACACTGTATGTCATCATTCTGTACCTTTTTCTTCAAAATATGCACTGGATATGGTGCTGCCTTATCAGATTGAATCGAGGTGAATTTGGGTTGATCCGGATAAGGTTCGGTTTGAATTGGCCTTTCCAAACTTGATTCATTCTCAACATGATCATTGGTCAAGGTCCTACTCATTCTTGGATTTTTCAATATTCTAGGAACCTTGACCCATTCCTCATTCTCACTTCCAGGTTCAATATATCTGTTCTGTCTTAGGAAATCTTCAATAATGTCCTCTTCCTCTTTAGATTCCATGTTTTTCTCATATTTACCATCTAAATCATTCTCTTTAATTCTGATGTTTTCTAATCCATTACTTCCATAGATCCTTCCACTTCTAGTAATAACAGCAGTTACCTCTTTCGGGTTTCTTTCAGTATTACTTGGTAGTCCTCCTGGTGGTCTACTGTTTTTATGTTCTCGCTCTCTACTCAAATGATATTCCATATTCCTTATTGAAGCTTCTATAGTTCTTATTCTGGTATCATGTCCACTCATAGATGTTTTCAATGTACTCATATCCTTAGTGACTGTACCTATAGAAGTCATCATGGTTTCTATATTTTGAGCTTGAGTTGACATCATACCCATCAGATTTTCGATTAATTTCTCCCATTTATCAACTCCTTCAGGTTGAGTTGAACTTTGGGTGACTGGTATACTTTGAGTGCTATGTTGTGGATACGGTCTAGGTAATGATTGTAGGTTCTGATTCGAGGTATCTCCTTGATAAACCTTATTAGTATATGGATTCTTATATTGAACTGGATACGGTGGTTGTCCTTGCTTACTAGGGTTTTCAGACCAACGAAAAGTAGGGTGATCTCTTCTAATAGCATTAAACGGGTTTGAATACGCGTTGTTCAAATTCCTATGCTGCTGTAAAAAAACTCACCTTCTCCCTTGAATAACCTTTTGGTTCTTCCATCCCTAATGACACATTATCATGACTTGAGTATTCATTTGGTAAGATATTTTCTGAGTTTATAGTTTTACTAGCTAATAAGCCGTCAAATTTCCTACTCAAATTCTCCAAGTGTGCTAGGACTTCTGTATTCGATGTACTTTCTCCTGCAAATGCTACTTTTCTGGTGCTAGAACCGGTTTCCCACATTCGATTGTTTTTGGAAATCTTTTCTATAGCATCGTAAACTATTTGGGCTTCACTCATCATTAACGAACCACCACATGCATGATCTACATCTGCACGTGAGTCTCTCCTTAATTTACGACAGAAAAGTTGAATTTGCATATCTAGGGAATAACCATAATCGGGACAAGATCGTAATAGCTTTTTAAATCTTTCCCAAGCATTTCCAAACGTTTCTTCAGATCCTTGTCTAAAATTAGCAATCTCGACTATTAATTCCAATTTTCTACCAGGAGTAAAATACTGCTTTAAGAACTCGGTTTGAATATCCTCCCAACTAGTCAATGAATGATGTGGAAGTGACAGAAACCAATCTCGTGCTCTTTCTTTTAAAGAAAAAGGAAACATAGACATCCTTGTTAATTCCCGATGAGCACCATGACTTTTGGCTGTATTACACAATTCTTCGAAAAGATAGAGATGATGATGTGGATCCTCATCATCTTCTCCTAGAAATTGGGCTCTTGTGTCAATTAAACAAAAAAGATGAGATTTTATTTCGAAATTAATTGCTCCTTTATTGGGTAAACGAATTGGATTATTAATCTGGTACCTTCTTACGGTCCGATCACATATAGGTCTCGGGTTAGAAATTTGGTTTCGACGAGTATGCTTATTCCGATTCTGATTATTTCTATTATTCTGATTCTGGTTATTAGGTTAAGGTAAATTCTGATTAAGGTTTTGGCCATGCCCTTGAGCATGAGCAATCCCTTGTTCAGGTGTTTCACCAACGGTTTCGACCATTTTCGTAACTCGATTTGACAATTCTTGTGGAATAGAAAATATCGAATAGAAGGTAACACGAAATCGATAAAAAAACAACTTTTTCTTTTTTTTCTTTTCTCGGTATTTACCGACTCCACTCGGTATTTACCGAGTGTATTATTATTATTATTATTATTTTTTTTTTAAAAATTGGTATCTTACCAATAGGTAGGTACCAAAAAAAAAAAAAAAAACCGAACCGCGTTTACTTTCTACTATCGAAAATAGAAAATAACTCGAAATTGGTAGAAGAAGAAAATTGGTAACTAAAAGAAGGTAGGTACCAACGGAAAATAAAAAAGAAATGTGATAAGAAGAGTGTTGACTTATCCTCGAGAATTTTGAGCTAATACAAGTAGTAACCATAGACACAATGAATTAGCGTCGTTTCCCCGGCAACGGCGCCAAAAAGCTGACGGACGTTTTCTAGGCTATACAATCCTTACCGGCAGTGTACCGGGTCAAATTGTAGTTCTAGTCTGGTGAGTCAGGTCGTATCCTCAGGGAAATGAAAATCTAATTCAAAGTGTGGTTAAACACCAAGAAGCTATTATTAACTCGATCTAAGTCGCAGTTTTTACCTTTTATAGGGTTAGATTGTTAGATTAGTTAGATTGTTAGTAAAGCAGTAAATAAATATATAAATATAAAAATAGATAATATATATATTTTTGGATCTAGCCAAGAATACTTTACTGAATTACGATCTCTTTTTAGTAGAAATAAATGAGACAGATCTTTTCCTTGATGCAAGGAGGTCAATTATATATGAACCGGTGTACTTCTAAGCTAGACAACTCCTCCTCACACGAGCGTATGAAATTGTCATACGTCTAGTCATCTGTCCAATGTCATCTTAAGCATGGCTCACTCCCGTTTTGTCATTCGGCCAATTTTAAGATTGATTCATTAAACAGGTGATTTTAACGTAATAATATCGTGAGCACAATTTTAATAAGATTTATCTCTCCCAAGATAAATCTGCCCCGGGTAGGAAATCGGATTCCGTTGTCACATTTTCACTCGGCCAATTTTACCCTCCGGTCTTTCTATTACGATCTCGTATTCTAATCGCGAGTTGTCAATTCATTAGATTACGTTTCTAGTAAAAATCGAGTGGCTAATTCAATTTTTACTTTCATTAAGTGCAAATAGAAAGAGATTCATTATAATTGGTTTTAATCATTATTACCAGAGTCGATCCTTCATTTTACCAAAAAGATTAACTAATTCAGATTCATATCTTGGCTAGATATATTTTTAGCTTAACATAATTAACATATATAATAAATAAATAGAAATAGAAATAGTAAACATAATAATATTAGAATATATTACCGATTACAACTGCTGAATCGGGGTCGTTTCCACCGGATGTAGTATAACAAAGCTTCGATTTTAACAATCTTCGATAATTATTCCGCCATTACATCGGTACTATAACTACTTTATTTATATATATAAAAACATATATATACATACATAGACATATGTATATATAAGGGCCCCAAAACATAAAAGAAATAAAAAGAAAGAGGTAGAGGAAAATATATATAGAGATATATATATATATATATATTTTGGGACATCTTGAACAAATGGACTGAGGGGAGTATTTATAGGGGTAGTGCACCGGCTCGGGCCGGTCTTTTCCCGGCTCGGGCCGGTGCTACAGTGCAGATTCTCTCCTGTCAGAGTCCATGTGCTGGTGGCAGAGAGATTCCGGCTCGGGCCGGTTTACTTCGGTTTGGGCCGGATTTTGAAAAATATCCTTTTTCGGTTTTCTACTGTTTCGATATTAATTCTTTAGTTTTTCATCACGCATACCCTGAAACTGTCAAAAACACAAACCACAGTAAATCTGACCACAAAATCATAAGTTTTATTAAATTTATAACGATAATATCTATTTATAACGATTTAGGTTTTTATGAGTTTTTAGTATATTTTTATGAAATTATACGATATTTTATATAATAATTACTACTTATACATTTTGATAAAACTTAGTAATTATGACTTGATTTGATACATAAATGCTCAAAACGGTATCAGAAATGAGGTGAAATGTTATAATAATGAGTGTTAATTTATCTCTCATCACCTATATATAGGCTACCAATAAAAGACTAGTTTTCCTCCTTGGCAATGTGGGAGTAATAAACTAGTAGGATAAAAATCTAAATAAAATAAAATAAACCTAGGCGCCACTTGTAGGGCTTTCTAAGCCTTCTTGTGTCATCTAAGCCCACAAGGTAATTATTAACTAAGTCCAATGAAAACGAATAAAACAAGTCCAAAATAACTTAAATAATGGCGCCACAAATCTTGCAATCTAACCAATTGCATAAATGATGCATTTTATGGGTTGTTCTTCCTCCGACTTGGGCTGCTCTTGCTCCAAATAAATATCTAGGATCAGATTATTCAAAGCCTCTCGCATCCTTTTCTTTTGGAGCCTCGTCATAGGCCCATCTCGAATTACCAGATGATCTATCGGCTGCATCGGGGCCAAAGGGTCGGGAACCTCATTCGTGATCGTATCACGTATTCTCCGGAAATAGCAACTCTTTTAACAACAATGAGCCCTGATAAGTCTTCTAAGTATTACAACGATACTTATACTACATTATTATTTCGGCAGAGTGCCTTTTACTGTATTTACGAATTAGAAATTAACTAAAGATAAGATATATATATATATATATATATATATATATATATATATATATATATATATATATATATATATATATAAGTGATATATATATTGGTACCCCCCAAACATTTGCAAATGATGGAGTATTTATAGGCAGGGGTAGTACACCGGCGCGTGCCGGCCCCTTCCCGGCACGTGCCGGTGCTATAATGCAGATTCCTTTGCCAGACTCCCATGTGCTTGAAATGATGAAGATTCCGGCCCGTGCCGGTCACCTCCGGTGCGTGCCGAACTGTCAAAAACATCTGTCGTTAATTTTTATTCTTTCGTTTCTGATTTGATGATTTTTCTCGTATTCACCCTGTATCAGTAAGAAAAACAATTCCCACGGTAAATCTGACAACAAAAGCTATAATTTATACTAATTTTATAACGATAATATCTATTTATAACTAATTAGATTTTTTTATAAGTTTTAGGTTATATTTTTATGAAATTATATGATAATATTATAAATACATAATAAAAAGTCATATAATATAGTTATATTTTTATCATATATCAATAACACAAGAATCCATGAAGAACTTCACATTATAAGCTTTAGATCTGATGAGTTTACTAATGGACATGAGATTAAATGTAAAATCTGGCACACAAAGACCATGGTCAAGAACCAAGTCTTTGTTGATCTTAACTCTGCCAATATGTGAAATCTTAATCTCATTTTCATTTGGTAAACTAACAGTCCTATTATTGACAGGATTACAATCTAGAAACAAGGATTTATCAAAATAATATGATCTGTTGCACCAGAATCAACTATCCAATAAAAACAATTACTAGTGTTAGTCAAACCTGAATTTCCAAAATTAAAACTTGCAGACAAGACTGTTGAATTTGCAGAAGGATAATCACCACTCGAACCTGGAAGAGAACCAGCCCTAAGAATGGATAAAATCTGCTGGTATTGTTCTTGTGTCACTGGAGCCTTAAGATCTGCCACTGGATCCTTGCTGCCAACTTCAGAACCTTCCATATCATAAGAAACATTGTTTACCAAGGGTCTTCCCATTCCTCTTCCTCTAAAATTAGGTGGAAAACCATGCTTTTTGTAACATCTATCAATGGTATGTCCAGTCATACCACAATGAGTACATTGAGGCTTCTTACATAATTCTTTCTAAAACTTCCATTCTGACCTTGACTCTGTGCCATGAGAGCCTCCTTTTCACCAAGATTAGAACCAACTGATCCAAGAACAGAACTGGCATAGTGTACACCAGCATTGAGATGTTGTCTTTCTTGCTTTAATGCCATAGAGAACACATTCTTGACAGAAGGGAAAGGTGTAATCATTAATACTTGAGATTTCATAGTAGAAAAACTATCATTCAGACCTTTTACAAATCTCATTACATGGTGCCTCTCATTGTGATCTTTGTTGCATTGTTGGCCACAAGGACAAATGGGGGGAGGTGTAAGATCAAGCAACTGATCCCACAAGATCTTCAACTTTGCAAAATACTCTGACACTGAAAGATCCCTTTGCTTCATGTTCTGAATTTCTTCCATGAGATCTGACAATCGATCTGTATCACCACTGCCATATCTTTTTTCAAGATCATCCCATACTTATTTGGCAGTCCCATAGCACATAACACTTTGTGCTATGTGTTTAGATACAAAATTAGCAATCCAGGCCTTAATCATACTGTTATTCTGATTCCATAAACCAAGATTTCGATCTCCAAAAGGAGGAGCAGTAACTGTTCCATCAATGAACCCAACCTAGTTCTTGGAAGACAATGCATTGATCATAGAAATCTTCCAGCTGTGATAATTTTTCTCATCCAATGCGGGCTGAACTAATACGAAAGCCGGACTTTCACTAGGATGAAGAACCAAATCTAGATGAATGGCTGGTACTTGTTGCATTTGAGGATTATTCATGGCGATATTCATTTGTGGGCAAGAACAGCTACTGAAGAATAATAAAAACGAAGAAACAAATATAGGAAAGGAAAAATTGCAGAAGGAAACGCAGAAAAGAGATCAAGAACTTGTAAGCTCTGATACCATGATGAAATTGAAGTTGTTCTTGATCAAGAACATTTTCCAGAATTTGAAAACAATAAAAGCAGGAAAATAGAGAAGAAGATGAACTTTCTTATTCAATTGATTATAATCAGAATCAGTGTTTACAAAGTGTAATTCATGAGATATATATACTCTTCTACATCATAATTGGTGCTACAAACAGTTATAACCGCCTAATTCAAGATAACCAACTATAACCGACTACTACTCCAAAGTGTTTGTTGAAAATCCACACAGACAGTTTGTTGTTGTGTTGCTGTTGCCTTTTTACCTGATGAGCTCTGTTGTTATATTGATGCAGCAACTTCAACACTGTCCCTGCCACACATATTTATTCTACTTGTCTACTAACCAACTTAGATTAAATTGTTTTGTTGGAGTATTTTCGTTTTATAAATCAAGAATTTACTATCATTTACCTTTTGTTTCTCATCACTGTTATCATTTCTTTTCTTTTACTTATATAGAAATATCACTATCACTGATGTTGTTCGAATATTGCAATTGGGTAATCGGGTAATTCTAATTAGGAAAATAATATAAGAACAATGAGATTTGCACACAATTTTGGACAGAACTCTCGAGAGACCTGCCTACGTATCCAATTTAGATCATAAACTGGAATCAAGTCCCATCGTAGTTCAGGGTGTTCCTTTTATATCAATAGATTGTGATCCTCTTCCTTGCATGATGGCAGGTTATCACCGGTTGTTTCTATACATTACTGGTTGTGGGGTCTATCCACGTCTACAAGCAGTTGGACTGATATTGACTCGGTCTTCGTTATATCCAACCGAACGTTCTGTCCAGAAATTCTTCTGCGCAGCGCATCGCTCTGTCTAGAGACACTTTTGCGCATTGCATGATGGAGTCCTGCTCCTCTACCTATTCTGATCAGCACTTATGGTCCATCCTTGCCAAACCCTTATCTTGATTGTCTGACTTTGGGCCTGACCCAATTATGGATAACCCGACCCACTGGGTCCACCTATCATCAATCACTATAATTATTTTATTTCATTTTACTTTTTTGTAATAAAAAAAAGACAATGAAGGTCTCTTTTTTATTATGTTGTTGAGCGAGCGGATGAAAATTGAAAGGAACGTAATGGTATCCCTACTATCAGGCTAACTTTTGTACCAATACATCAATGACTTAATAAAATTCAAATTCAATAAATGTAGGCCTCAATAATACAGTAAGAGTTTATACTTTATATTATTATCATATTATCAATTAATACCTTAAAAACAGTTGGAGTTTTTAATCTTATGAAATTTTTAATGGGTGGACAAAGTATTTATGGAACAAAACAAACGCAATGTTGCATCTTTAATGCCATGTGAACTACTACTGTAGTACATGCATATGATTGAGAGGTTTAGCCAGGTACTAGTTCCAATGCTACGTAATTTCCTTTTTCAGAAAACAAAAGATTTTGATTATGAAAGACTAACTCTAACTTTCATTTAATTTTAATTATCCAACTACTCCTATCTTTAGAGGTAGTATAAGTGTATAAGTATAACTAATTGCGTTTGCAGCGTGGCTTTATTGCTACCACATTCTATATTTTAATTTGGAAATGATATAGAATTCTAAAACTCTAAAGTCTACCTTCAACATCATTTCATCGCATTTTGTATTTGTAAAAAAAAAAATTATAAACGCTTAAAATTACAAGATGATTTTTGTTGTAGACTTTATGTAGAGTTTTGTGTGCACAACGTAGATTATAATATATGTGTATGTATTTTGAAGATATGTCTGTGTATGGTTAATAAAGAAATTCTTAGATGTATGTGACCTATATATTGAATTACTACCATGTATCTTAAGAACTCAAATTTTCAGCTAGAGAAGTAAATAATTAACATGTTCAGTACTTACACAATATAATTGGAAGGACAATGTTGACATAGAAATTTGAACTCTTGACATGTTCGGATACTATATTGAATTACAATCTATTTTAAAAAAAATTAAAATTATAGGAAAATAGAGAATTAACAAGTTAGCAGTAATTGTAAAGAGTGAGTTTAATACTTGGGCAATGTGGGCGTGGTTACACCTCTTTTGCCCATTATCAAATTGAATGCACATATATACAAGTTGAGCCTACTTGCACAGTTGCACTTGTGTCTGGGTTAGATACATGTTTGCAAGGCAACATTTAATTTGAAATTTTAATGTGTGGTAGGATGTACCCATATAATTATGGCAAATTTCTTGTGGTCCGACCATAAGTATGACTTGATAATCCGAAACCAATTATTTTATGGTCCTATATGATTAGAAAAAAAAAAACCACTCATTTTAGAATTTGAGATTGGTGGGTTATGTGATGACATGATGATGTTGGACCACCATAAAATCACTGTATTATAATTATAGTGTCGTCACATTTATTTATTTTATAAGAGTCATTTTGAAATTTTTTTTTGGGTCAATTATTTAAAACGACTGATTTTCAACTTATTAGGGGTAATAGGACACTCCGAAATCTTATTTAGTTATAAGGACATTCTAATTTTAAGAAGGAAACTTATTTAGTTATAAGGGCATTCTAATTTCGAGTGGATAAAGAGGAAGAAGGAAAAAAAAAGGAAGGAAGGGAAAAAAAAAAAAAAAAAAAAAAAAAAAAAAAAAAACGCTCAAAGAAGCGGCAGTTTTTTTTTAATTTAATTTATTTATTTAATTCACCATATTTCTAAACGTCATATATTTTGATCTAAAACTCGGTTCATCATAATTTTTTCATTAAAATTCATATTTTTTTCGTCTTCTTTATTCTAAAATCAAATTTGATATTTTTCCGAATAAATTTCATAAATTTCTTCATAAAAATCGACGTGGCGTATTGGTCACCGTCATACATTGACCACCTACCCCGATGCATTGACCACCGGGATCCATTAACCACCCCGATGCATTGATCCGCCGCGATTCATTGACTACCATGATGTATTGACCGCCGCGATCCATTGACAACCTTGATCAATGACATCTCATTGTAACGATTTATGCAATGACGTCTCATTGTAGCGATTTATGCAGTGACTTCTTATTGTAGCGATCTATGCAGTGATGTCTTATTGTATCGAATTATACAGTGACGTGTTATTGTAACGATTTATGCAGTGACGTGTTATTGTAACGATTTATTCATACATTTGGTTGTAAAATTCAGACTTTAAACCAAAAAAAAACACAAAAGAAATACAGTTATTTTACAAAGTTATTGAATATTTAAACCAACACTAATCAAATAAACCAAGTTCAATCAAATATTTAAAGATAACAAAGAAATAAAGTTACTTTACAAAGTTATCAAATGTGTGTATCAAGTTCTATATGCGGTGAAATCAATATCATTACATCAGTTATCTAATTGTAAATACAGACATCAATGTCACTGCATAAGTCATCAACGTAAACTGCATTTGACATCAATGTCACTGTATAAGTCATTAATATCACTGCATCAGACATCAATGTCACTGCATAAGTCATCAATGTCACTGCATCATACATCAATGTCACTGCATAAGTCAGCAATGTCACTGCATAAGCCCAGACCACCAAGATGATCATAGAGGGCACTCTTGTCAATCTCTTGATGATGGTAACTCTTGCACACATAGTAAAACACACTCTGCACTAATAGGCCAGCCAGATTAACTATCACCAACAACCCAACCAAGAATCCACCAACCATAATTCTTGTAAGCACACCATGATTATCCCCACCATTAACCACAACTGATGAGAATATAGTGTGATCAGTCCACAAATAGCCATATACCCAAAAACAAGGTTGAAAGCTATCATGGTCCCGCCTTTAACAAGCGATAGCTCTTTTTCATAGTTGCAAGCCCATAAACCGGCTCCAATACGAAACCACGCTAGCCAAATGCCACAAAGCACTTATATCGACACCGCAACCCAAGAAACGGGACAAAGACAACCATAAGAGAAAAGAAAAACAACCCCAAACTATGAGTATCCACAGCTATTATAAGCAGCACCAGAAACCCAAAAAATACTTAATTGTAAGCCACCATGGTGAGTGAAACCCATAAGAAGGTAATAATTAAAGAGCCTCATAGATCGTACTTGTGCTGCGAAAGCAAAAGGGACTATATCATCTATTATAAGCACCCAAATACACTGTCAACTAATTAGTAAAACACAATCTATGAATGCCCTGAATGTTTCTCCTAGACGTGTTATTGTGTCACTGCTTCAGACATCAATGTCACTGCATAAGTCATCAATGTCACTGCATCAGACATCAATGTCACTGCATAAGTCATCAATGTCACTCCATCAAGTAGCATGTAAATCAGAAAAATAAAGCAATATGTAACGAAATTGTATTTGCCACACGAAGCATTGGTTAAAGCTAAATAAGAAAATCAATGAAGTCTGAATAAAGGTTTCATTTTCCATTAGATGTATGCAAAATTGTTTAGCATAAGCAAAGTGAAGTTACTATAAAAACACATTGCTTCTACAAAATGTATTTTACACTCTATAGTCAACGTATATTACCTTCAAAAGGGTAAAACCAAGTGGCAATATAATCTTAGAAGTGATGACTAACAGTACAACACTTGATCCATAATTAAGGGAAGAAGCACGGTTTCTCTCACAAAAAGCTAGTTCCAAGGCTTGTCAATTACAACTTAATATATAAATCTGTAAGAGCATCCATACAAAAAAATATATAATACAAAAGAAAGGAAAATCCAAAATTTAATTGATAAGAATCCCAGATCATCAATAATAAAACAATCAATCGGTATTGCAGGGGTCTTCATGTTGTCATGACATTTGTACAGATCAACAACGTGTAAAGTCAAAATATTTCTTACTTCGGACCGGAGCAAATCCACCCGGAGGTGGCATGTCTTGCAGTAAAGGCATGTCCTTTACCGATGCCATTCCAGGCTTGTTCCTCACATATGCCTCAGTCATATTCTTGAGCTTTTTCTGCAATTTTTCCCGGAGGATCTGGCTGAGAGAGGTGGAGGAGGAGGAGCTAACAACCGTAAGTCGCAATCGGCGCAATCTCCGATTAAATCAGTTCCGAAGTTCTGAGTTATGTTCCTCGGATTTAGAAAGAATAAGCCGGAGAAGATTCAGGCTCCTGAGGAAGGAATACCGGCGGCACAGAAGCATCAGCTTCATAAATCGCCGGAGAGTGTACAGAGCAAATGGTTCACAGTTGAATGTGACGTTGAAGAGGTTCGGATTGCTCAAATTGGGCATTGATACGTGGGAAGGTGGAATTAAAAAAAGTGGTTATTAGTTATAAGGCCGTCGTTAGAGTCCTGATTTCACGTTGACAATGTCTACTCTGATCGTTCCTCCCCAACTTCCCTCTGTTGCTGAAGACGTTGAACAGCTCCACAAGGCCTTTGCAGGTTTGCTTTTTTAATCTTTAGTTTGACTCGTTTTCTTTGTTTTTTATGGAGTTTTTACTGCAACAAATGGCGGATTTTCTTTGTTTTTTTCGTGTATTCAATCACTGTTTTAATTAATCTTCATGTTTGAATCTATTTGCGCATCTGCATTTTTCCAGGAGTTGCAGACAAATGCGTTGTATTATTTTTCATCTATTCCTGTTATTGATTAAGGATTCATTTGAAAAAGAAATTAGATTGTCCTTATAACATAATAAGTTTTTGGAGTGTCCTAAATGATCATTAAGTCTCTAACGACGGCCTTATAACTAATAACCACTATTTTTTTTTGTTTCGTTCTAAATGACTCTTACTTAAGGACAGAGATAGATGGGGAAAAAAAAATTTGGTGCGGAGTTGATTTTTTTGTTGTAGTTGATAATGTTGTGGGCAGTCCAAATTCTTTGTGGGCCAGTTTGAGTATGTAAAGACTATTGGGCTTGGGTTAGCATGGACTGCTCATCGAGCTATACCATAGGTTCTCAATTAACATGCGGCATTATCAACCCCCTATTGTAATATTTTTTGGTTGGTTCTATTAGCATCATAATCATAAAGTTGCTAATACCATTACATTGTACATGTTAAATTTGCATTTTAATTGTGGTGCTCGGAGTAAATTCATGGGGCCAATACCGATAATGTGAACCTATCGAACTTGTGTCTTCATATGCCCCGGCACATTCATATTATTTACAATAAAAATTTTGTTTCATTAAATGATGCACCAACCACTTAAATAGTATGAATGTAAATTATTTCAATAATTAATGTGATTCATTAGTATCAACTGCATTTTTTAAACGACATGAAAAGTCGTTTAAAATGTGACAAAGAGAATATACCTACTTATATGAAGAGGTTGGAAAAATGCTCTCAAGGTGTACACGTCGACAGGTTTGTGAATTTATTTGCGATTGGGCTTTTAGTTTACAAAGTCCAGTAAGTGAAAATGGGTCCAAGAAATAAGCAGCCTGTTAATCGGACCTTCTATACTTAAGGCTTCTTAGGGTTTGAAATGCAGATTAAAAGGTTAGGTAGTGGGTTCTTCTCGGCGACTGCGGGTTCTTCCATCTTCTCCACACATCCAGATGGGTTTGACGTTCTGCTTGTACCGTCGTACATTTCCACACGTTTCTGGTAGCGATGGCGGATGCACAAGGTCTCCGATGGTCAGCGTCGTCGAGCCCAAATTTGTATGGGCCTCCTTTACCCTTACAAGGTAATTAGCTTTCTTTCGAATACACGTTGCTGCCATTTACTTTCATAGAGTACACATTTCATACTCGTGGATTTCATTATGTGCGTTCAGCTTTTCAATTCAGTAATGGAACCCAATGCTTTTCATGTTTCTGTACTTATTGCTCCCTCCCTTTTCATTGTGCATTTCAATTGCCAGTTCTTTCCTATTGCGATTTCATCTTTTTGGATTGGACTGGTGATTTCCAAGATTCCCTATGTTATTTTCAGGAATCTTTTTTCTGTTATACTTCGTTCTCTTTTGTTCTCTTTGCCATTGATGGAATTGAGGCAGCTACGTTACTTGTATTATAGTTATGTTCTTCATCATTCAAATCCAGTAATTGAATTCCAAGTTTTGGCATTCAACTGCCATGGGACTAATTCCTTGGACTATGTGGCAGATGAAGTGACGGTCGACCTCGATGTTGTAGCAAGGATGGATTTACTAGAAATTTTCAAGGAAGAATGTGAACAGGTATGTGCTGCTTGTAGATATGCTTGTTTTACATTCCTATGAATATTTCAACTATCAGGATGGTTCCGACTTACGGCCTCTTGATGTCCACAACATTTTGAGTACATTCTAATATGATGGTTTGATCACAGAGAGGGGCTACCATTGTTTACGCCACACACATATTCGATGGCTTGGAAACATAGGCAACCGATCTTGTTTATATCCAAGAAGGCACATTGAGGAAACATGAGAAGATGTCAGAACTCTCTGAATTAAAACAGTCCCCAAACCTACTTTCAGTAGTCGAGGCTTGGCTGCGGGCTGAGACCAAGATTGAGAAGAAAAAGAAACCAATAGATGATGTTGCTGCTGCCCAGGTGAAAAATCATCACCTTTTGATGCATCTCCGTTCAGATTTTTTTTTCTTTTTTTTACTGTTCATTAGGCGGCCCAGCCCAGAAAAAAGTTTTTTTTTTAATTTTATTTTTATTTTTATGTATCCCCCATTTCATATCCAACGAGTTTGTACAAGCCGCGCGTTGTGCGGCCTTCCCATCTAGTATATTTATATCCTAAAGAGGGCCCTCCTAGGATTTTCAGACGACTTACTAAAGTAGGTCTGCAATAAGGTTTGAAAATAATTTTCATGAGAGACTAAATATAAGAATGCATCAATTATATTTATAAAAAAAAGAAAGAAATTGGTCTTTTCAGTAATCAAGTCAAAGTAATTATACATTATTTATTTATTTTTAAAGAAAAGAGAGGCCATTACAGGGAAAATACGAAAAACCCTTCCGAAAAGAAGATGAGCTGGAAAATAAAAATAAAAAAGAAGTGTTTCATAATATAAATAATACTACCTCAAAGAAGAAAAAAAATACTACCTCAGTCTCATAATATAAGTTATCATAGAGTTTTTCACACAGATTAAAAAAGTGGTTGAATGGTCATAAATTTGAAGATTAAAGCCTAAAATGTCCCTTGACTATCATTAATGTAATAATATTTAAGTAATTAAAGTTGTTGAATTGATAATAAATTAATGATAGGGTAGAGAAATGAACAATAAATGCTGCATTGGTAAGGTAGATTGACTTATATTGTGAGACATATCTAAAAATGTAAGATAACTTATATTATGGGACAAAAATAGTTTAAGAAAACACAAACATTCACATGCACTATTTTTGGTGATAATACGAATGAAAAATAGGCCGTTGAGTAGTAGTCAACGGAGCTTAACCATGGGTGATTCTATGGTGGGGAGGCCTTAATAAGGAGTTGTATACGTGGCAACATCTGGACCACACAGTTTCATCCTACGTAGGGAATTTCTACTGCAGATGAAATTGTGTGGTCCAGATGTTGCCACGTATACAACTCTCTATTAGGGTCTCCCCACCATAGAATAACCCATTAACCATTACTCATAAACAAAGTATATTTGACACTAGCAAGTTCTAATAGTTTTTGAATGTCAATAAGGAGTGGTTTCACGAAAATAACATATCCAATTAACCAAACAAATAAATGATATACGTAATTAACCAAAAACAATGTTATTTTTTACTATGAAAAGATAATCGGTTTCGAACCCTGGACTCCCCACCAGGAGCCAGGTTAGACCCTAGTGAATTATCACTAGGGTATGTACCCCGCTTGGGGCGTGTGTGGCGTTATCCTTTCGTTTCTGGAAAAAAAGAAAAAGACAATCAGTTTGGGTTCATATCGGATTGGGGTAAAATAAAAATAACCGGAACAAATCCAATATACTCCCTCCGTTTTTATTTATATATCGCAGAGAGAAGATTCACACAGATTAAGAAAGTAATTAATATGTCTAAAATATAGTATTGGAATTTTTTATTTATTGAAGATGTAAAAACTTTGTTGGTAAATGAGTTTTTAGTATTGGAAATATATTTTTTTATTAGAGATGTAAATACTTTATCGGTAAAGAAGAAAAAATTAATAAATGATGCATTGAAAATGTATAATGATAGATAAATAAAAACATAGTAAATTCTGAAATGTCACAGATAAGAAAAACGGAATGAGTAATTTGATTTGGGTTGAAAGTGAACTAACCCAAACAATTTAATATGCAATTGATTTGGGTTAGTCGGATTTAGGCCGGTTTAGATCGATTTCTCACCCCAAGTAAAAGGGATGAGCTAGGACCTGTTTATGTGCATTGAGCCTTGGGCAAAAAAAAACTATCAATCTCATTCAATACACAAGTGTGAACATCATATGCCCCTCCTGTGTATAGGAGGGGATCCAGCTCCAAAAAGGATGAAGTAGTACCGGGGGTGGATCTATCTTGGTGGGAGGGGGCAGTCACCCCCTCGTAGTCAGAAAAAAGAAACATTACTATATAAGTTATTTTTATCCTCCTATTAAATTTATATACGCCCCTTGCCATTTATAATAATTGAATAAATTGACGTGAAGATGCATAGTTATTACAAAGGTAATACATTTAAACAAAATATATACAGTAATGTTTCTCCTATAATCCAATGAGACAAAAAAATGTATTAATTTGTACCATCTCGATTCAACCGATACAACACACTACCATGCACGACACCAAAACAACCATCAGAAAGTCGATTTTGTGTCAAAAATCAACTTTTTGAAGGTTGGTTGTGATAATCGACTTTGGAAAGGTCGATTCTTGAGTCAAAAAGCGAATTTTCGAATGACAGTTGTGAAAATTGATATTGGAAAAGCCGATTATTGAGTCAAAAATCGACTTTTACGAAGATTGGTTCTGAGAATCGACTTTGGAAAAATCGATTTTCGACTCAAAAATTGACTTTCCCAAGGTTGATTATGTGCAAATAATAAACCCCAAAAACTACTAGTATACATTTTTGTACTTGCGAAAAAATTCTACTAATATCTTTTTCCGTGACCCAGGATTCTGCGTCCGCCACGGTGTAGTACAATAAAACTTCATATAACAACTACATATATCAAAGTTAGCAGTTGATGCTTTATTGTAGTCTAATGCAAAGTCAACTATTGAAAAAGCAACGTTTATGCAGAGGAGATAATAGTACAGCTGTTCAAAATAATGCCATGGACCGATGGACGGACTAGATTGAGACAAGTTTACCAGTTTTTTAAGTTGATGAACTGGTCAGACAAGTACTAATCGACCTCCAATTGTTTCTAGTATTTTACAATTTGAGTTTAGATACCCATAGATAATTATCCCAATCAACCCGGCCTGTTTTTCTTAATCTTGAAATCAATCTCGCGGTTGACGTTATTTTTTTTCCCCCTAAAGTTATGAAAGCTTTTAATAAAAAACCGGACAAACACCGGTAAGAACAAATACAAAGCCGGGGCAAAATCGGACAAACTAAAAACACTAGATAAACAAAGACTAACAAACTGCAAACGAAGCTACAAATAACAACTACATTGTTGTCAAAAACAAAAGACTACTAGGATAAATTTTTGACAAAAAGAAAGCTCATGAAGGTCAAACACCATCAAATCAGACAGAAGCACAAAGAAAGCAACATACAACACAAACTAAAGATAAAATTATAATTTTAACTTTATGCCCGAAGAACAACGACAACCAACTTCACCACTCACCGTCACCGTATGGAACAAGAAGCCCGAAAGAAAGACATCCCCTCCCGAATAAGTGGACAGCATCCGAAGTAGTGAAAGAATTATAAAATAATAACTTTATTCACACTTTGGAATGAATGATATACATTGTTTATATAAGCTAAGCTAGGGGTATAAACGGCACATACAATTATAATTACAAACCCTAAGATATATATATATATATATCGCTATTACCACCTCTCAAGTTGGACAAGGGAGGAGACCTAACTTGCTTCGTTGTTGTTGAAAAGCCGGGCGAGGCAAAGACTTGGTCAAACAGTCAGCAAGTTGATCTTGAGCATTAACATGAGCAACACGCAAGAGGCCACGTTGTACCTGATCATGAATAAAATGATAGTCTATCGCAACGTGCTTCATACGAGAGTAAAACACATGATTAGCACAAAACTGCGTGTTGCCCAGGTTGTCACAGTAGATAACCGGAGCTTGCTTGGGAGGAAAACCAAGATCACGATGAAGAAAAGTAACCCTATTAAGCTCCGCAGTAGTCGAGGCCACTGAACGATATTCAGCCTCAGTGGTGGACCTAGCAATGGTAGCCTGCTTCTTGGAGCTCCATGAGATAGCATTGCGACCAATATAAACAATATAAGCTCCAGTAGACGAATAATCATCTCTATTACCAACCCAGTCTGCATCAGAAAAAGCATGAAGAAGCATAGGTGAGTCACGGTATAGCTGAAGACCAAGATCCAGTGTCCCAGCCAAATACCGTAGCATACGTTTGGCATGATCCCAATGTACATCTGTAGGGGCATGCATAAACTGAGACAACTTATTGACAGCAAAATCAAGATCCGGGCGAGTAAAAATCAAATACTGAAGGCTGCCAATAACCATCCGATACTGAGAAAGATCATCCAGAGGCGTGCCAGACTTAGTAGTGAGCCCAGAAATATCAGCAGGCAGAGGAGTGGTGACCGAATTAGCACGATCCATGTGAAGTTTAGCCAACAATTTAGTGGAATATCTTTTCTGAGACAAGATACACCCAACAGAATTGTAAATTACCTCAATGCCCAAAAAATAAGAGAGAGAACCCAAGTCCTTGAAAGCAAATCGACGACCCAATAGAGCTATGAAGGTCTCAAGTGCTTTGGAATTATTCCCTGTAACAATAAGATCATCCACATATACCAAGATATAAATTATAATGCCACCAGAATTATAAATAAATAGTGACGAATCAGCATCCGCATTCCGAAACTGACTCGCCAAAAGAAAACCCTTGAGCTCATCATACCAAGCTCGAGGCGCCTGTTTCAAACCATAAATCGCCTTACGCAATTTTCAAACATGAGTAGGATGATCCGAATTAACAAACCAAGACGGCTGAACTAAGTAAACATCTTCCTGTAAATGACCCTGTAGAAAAGCATTATTAATATCAAGCTGCCGCAATGACCACTAGGGATGACAATGGGTACGGATGGGTGCGGGTTTTGCTATATCCATACCCTACCCATCAAAAAAAATTTCTACCCATACCCTACCCATTATCCATGCGGGTAGAAAATATTTTACCCATGCCCTACCCACATGGATATCCACGGGTCAATAGATATCCATGGATATATGGTTATGTTACAATTAAACTTCAAAAAATCATATAATAAATTTTTTTAACTAATAACGATTGACGTAAATACTCAACATCAAGTCTTAAAATATGTGTTGAATCCTTAGAACGTGATATTTGAAGGTGTTTGTTCCTTGTCCCTGTGTATCTAAATGTGTTGAATTCTTAGAACAAATGACGTGTAAATCCTACAAACTATTAAATAAAAGAAATTCATGGCAAAAATCACTTAGACTCTCAAAATATCATACATGTGACAAAATTTGCTTATCTTCACACAAAAACATAAATAGATTTTTTTTAGTTACTTAACAAAAATAAGTTCCTTACGAGTTTCAAGATCGTATTTTTAAATATATTAGATTACACACATGGGCGGACCTATAGCCAATTGGGTGGGGGCAGTGCCCCCACTGAGATCCGGAAATTTGATTAAACACTATTAATGTCCCCACTAGATTTTCAAATTTGCACCGATGCCCCAACTGAGAACTTTTCATGGGTTTGCCACTGATTATACATACACTTAATTAATTAAAAACTAAAAGATTAAAAAAAATCTCACCTATCAACCTTGATTTTGACGGTATTAGTTGTGAAAAAAAAAATACTACTATACATTATAACAGTATTGACGCATGTTTTGGTTTGCCAATTGATGTTAATGTTAAAATAGATTATATTAAAAAAATACATTCATAAAAATAAAAAAGCAAAAGATTAAAATATATTTATATATCCCACATTTTAACCATGATTGACAGGACGACTAAATCGATTGGGAGAAAAAAAAAAAAAAACAAGACTTTCGACATCGACAATTGATATATAAGGAGAATAACAGTGTATCTAAATGACATTTAATTTTTTTTCTTTTTCTCTTTTGTCATTTGTTTAGCTGTTTTTTTTATTTTTTGTGTAACAGAAGTAGTCATTATATATATATATTTATCGTGGGTCGGGTGGGAATTATGACGGGAAGACATCACATATCTATACCTTACCCTACCCACGGCGGATTTTGAAAAATTAAACACATACCCTCCCCTACCCTAAAAAAATACCCTACCCTAACGGGTAGGGTCGGGTGGATATCCACCGGGTTGGGTCGAAATTGCCATCCCTAGTGACCACCCCTGCGAAAGAGCCAAAGTAAGCACAAGACGAACAGTAGTAGGTTTAACCACAGGACTGAATGTCTCAAAGTAATCAACACCAGGTCATTGAGCGAACCCCTTGGCCACAAGACGAGCCTTGTAACGATCAATAGAGCCATCCGGATTACGCTTAATACGAAAAATCCACTTGGAGCCAATGATATTATAGTGATGATGCGGGGGAACGAGTTCCCAGGTTTCATTACGCATTAAAGCGTCATATTCCTCTTGCATAGCAGTTCTCCACTTGGGATTTTTAAGGGCTTGAGTGATAGTGGTAGGTTCAGTTTCAGAAGAGGAAAGTTGAGTGTGAAGGTTGAGTTTCTGAATGGGTTTATGAATATTATCTTGAGCCCGAGTATGCATGGGGTGAGTGGGAGGAGGATTCGGAGGTGGAGAAGGAGGCGGTGAAACCGATGGGGGTGTGGGCGGGGATGGGGGTGGGGAAGGATCCGGAAGTGGGTTGGTGGAGAGGAAGATGCAGGCAGGTGAACAGGAGCAGGAGTGGGGAACCAACCCGAGGTAGGTGGGGTGAAAGTAGGAGGAGAGATAGCGGGATTGGCAAAGGGAAAAATAGACTTTACAAATTCAACATGACGAGAGACATAGATGCGAGAGGTAGTCGTGTCTAAGAAGTAGTAGGCATGTTGTTCTAGAGCATAGCCTAGGAAAACACACGGTTTGGAGCGAGGTTGCAACTTATGATCAGTGTAAGGGCGGAGCCAAGGATAACAAAGGCAGCCAAAGACACGAAGTTTGGTGTAGTTCGGGGACGCACGGAAGATAGACTCATAAGGAGAGTGCATTTTGAGAGTGGGGGCAGGCATGCGATTAATCAAGTAAAACGTAGTAGAAAAAGCAAAGGGCCAGTACGTGTTTGGAATGGATGCATGGGTAAGGAGAGCAAGACATGTTTCAACAATATGCATATGCTTGCGTTCAGAAATACCATTATGTTCCGGAGTGTGAGGTGGGGTGGTGAGAAAAGAGATTCCATGTGTAGAAAAATAGTCACGAAGGGAAATAAATTCGCCCCCATTATCGGAATAGAGCACATTACGAGGTTGATCAAAATATTTTTCAACGATGGAGCGGAAGCGAATAAATGTTGAGTGAACATCAGATTTACGAGTCAACGGGTAAACCATACATAGCGAGTGAAATGATCAACAAAAATCACATAGTATTTAAAACCATTCACAGAAAACACAGGAGATGTCCAAACATCACTAAAAATGATTTCGAGGGGTCGGGAGGAACATAAGGTAGACCGGCCAAAAGATAGTTTATGGCTTTTACTTTCTAAGCACGCAGAACAATGCGAAAAGGAAGAAACTGTCGAGTCTAAATTATAGTTGCGTAAAATGATAGATAACATCGGGTTGGCAGGATGACCCAAACGATGATGCCATTTCTGAGAGATGGCTTTTGTGGAGGCAAAGGCAACTAAAGGTTGAGACGGCCATTCATAGAGCCCGTTTTTAACTGGGCCACGGAGTAGGGGTTGATTCTGTCTTAGGTCTTTTACAACAAATTCAGAAGGGAAGAATTCTACAGAAAGATTATTGGCTTGACATAATTGAGAGACATAAAGTAAGTTACGAGACATGCTAGGAGCACACAAAACGTTGTGTAAGGGAAGAGATTGTGCAAGGGAAACGGGGAGTAAAGTACTGCCAATATGAGAAATAGAGAGACCGTTACCATCACCAACGATAATATCATCGGTCCCAGTGTACGGGAAGTGAGGCGAGAGATTCCGAATATCTGGAGTCACATGGTGCGAAGCCCCACTGTCAAGAAGCCATTTGGACGTAGACGAATCGAGCTGAGCCGAGTTACCAGGTGGGGCGGCTAAGTGAGCCTGTGGCCTATCCGAACGAGCCGAGCTTTGGCCAACCGATTGAACATGAAATAGTGTGCAAGTACGAGCCGAGTGTCTAGACACATAACATAATTGACATGTACCGAGATAAGGACGTCGAGGACGGGAACGTTTACCATGATTAAAATTCAAGGGGATTCTGCTGTTCAGAAATTGGGTATTGCGTTCAGAAATTGGGCATTGCGGCGGAGATGCCGAGTACTGAGATGAGGGTTGTTGCTGCGATGAGGGAGCCCTGTAAACATGGTGTGCACTCGCCGGAGCAGAAGGTGAAGTGCTGCTGCTGTGCTGAAAATTGCAGAGGGAGGAGCCGGGCTGAAGATAATTGTGGTTGCTGTCTGAGGAGCTGCTCGGACTGTGCAAGGGCGGCGGAGATGCCGAGTGGTCTGAGAGACGCGGCGAGGTGGTTGAGCATTGCGGCGGAGATGCCGAGTGCTGCTATATGACCGCTGAGATGCCATAGTGGTTGTTGAGGCTGTTATAGAGCTGACCGAAGAAGGAGATTGCCGGACGTCGGCTATTATCACCGGTAGGAAGGATGAGAAATTTAGGGTTTAGACCGTGTAGGTGGCGGCACCGTAAAACAAAATTAGGATCTTTTAGAGCTCTGATACCATGACAGAATTATAAAATAAATAACTTTATTCAAACTTTGGAATGAATGATATAAATTGTTTATATAGGCTAAGCTATGGGTATAAACGGCACATACAATTATAATTACAAATCCTAAGATATATATATATATATATATATATATATATATATATATATATATATATATATATATATATATATATATATATATATATATATATATATATATATATATATATATATATATTTATCGCTATTAAGTAGCACCGGCAAAAAAGTAGCAGCATCAACCACCAAGCATAGGCCATGAAGACACGGGAAAGACAGAGGCATAAGACACTAAACGCCACGGAAGAGGCGCTACCTGAAGCAGAAGCTAAGCCATCGCCGAAGAAACCATCGGCAACCCAGATCGACCACCAATTGAATATAAAGTCAAGGATCAATAAAACTTCATGCATGAACAAAACAGCAGCCCCCGATCCACATCCCACCTCCACAATCTAAGCAAGAAAGATCAGATCTGGTGGGGGTGGTAAAGACACTCGCAAAACGATGAACTTCACATATCAAAATCGAAGGAGAATAGCTAAGAAACCGAGAAAATACATACATAGGGTAGACGCCGGCATCAGATATTGTTGCGGCGTTAAGAGGGGCATGCTAAAGGAGTACTGATTTTTTTTAATTACAATTGAAAGATAGAACAATACAACTATTTACAACTACACAAGAGTGAATTAACACACCACATAATGTGGTATAACTTCACTAAAAAGAAAAACTATGTTGAAGGACTAATTTGCCTTTAGAGAAATTCGAACCTGAGACTTTTTGGTTTGACATTTTACGGTTGGATCGGTTCAGTTTTTGACACCCGTGTAGTATATGGATTATGGTCTAAGCCAATGTAAAGAAAAACAATTTATACCAAAATATCTTGTATAATAATTTGACATAAACCATAAAAATATCTCAATTCAGCCAAACATTAGTTAATCCAAATATATAATAGTATCTCTTCAAGAAAACCAGAATACTAGCAAAAATATAAATAAAGACTGAAGTGGTGTTTTTTTGATTGATCAAAATGTTACACTAGTACTCCTTTATATAGGAGAGAAAGTGATTATTCAAACAATAATAAAATAAAGATAAACTCCTATCAAAATCTAATATGAATTTAAAAACAAATTATAAATCTTTTATTTAAACTAGACTTTATCTATAACAATTTTATCTCTTTTTGACATTCTTTCATATTCCTTCAATTTTTGTCTTCTATCACCCTCCCTCAAACGAGGCCGGGTTTGGAGGCCGAGTTTGTCTTGGCATGATTTGGAGGGCATCTCCACTCCGGTGCTTTTTCCGGAGTCCATAGTTGTGGTATTTTGGAGGGCATCTCCACTCCGGCGATTTTTGGAGGGAATTTGTTTTGTCGGAGTCCATAGTTGATGTATTTTTGGAGGGCATCTCCACCTCAGATGATCTTTCCGAGGTCCATAGATTTTTTGTTGGAGGGCATCTCCACTCCGGTTGTCTTCCCGAAGTCCATAGTTGTGATTTTTTTTTTACTGCATCGGCGCACGTAGTTCCGGCTCTTCCGATATATGTTTTTTTTTTTTTTTTTTTTTTTTTTTTGGATTGTGATATCAGCCTCCAATTGTTTCGGATTGGATCTATCTCATACCTGAAAAAAAGAGATAACTAATGCCAAAAGGATAAAATTGATGATATATATGTAGCAAAAAAAACTGGACGTAGTTGGTTTTTTTTTTTTTTTTTTTTTCCTCAGGTGTGAGAGAATGGCTGATGCTAAGATTATTTATTTATTGTAAATAACAACTAATATTCAGAAAAAATATGTAGATTCATAGGGATAGTTGGACGAGGTATATATGCTGGATTAAATAAGGGTAAAACATGAAGGTTTTTATTTTTTATTTTTTTTTATTTTATTTTGTTTAGAGTGACTGGAATGATGCAAACAATGGGAATGACGCAGAGACGGGATTAAGGAGATGAACATGGAAATTCTAGAGGCTGGGACTGAATCTTATCACAAAAAAAATTATCAAACGATGAATCGCATGTTGAAAAGAGGAAAATTATCGGGCGTTGTGACTAATTGAACAAGGAGTTTGTTTGGGTTTGAAAAAGCGGAAGTAGGATCGGGCGAGGGTTCACCAATGTCAAGGCACTCGAACCCTCGCCCCTGGCTCTGATACCATAAAGAAACCGAATGAAAAAAATATAAATAAAGATCGAATTCATTGTTTTTTTGATTGATCAAAATGTTACACTAGTACTCCTTTATATAGGAGAGAAAGTGATTATTCAAACAATAATAAAATAAAGATAAACTCCTATCAAAATCTAATATGAATTTAAAAACAAATTATAAATCTTTTATTTAAACTAGACTTTATCTATAACAATTTTATCTCTTTTTGACATTCTTTCGTATTCCTTCAATTTTTGTCTTCTATCATCTCTAACTCCGTCCTTGGATTTTAGTTTGCTTTGATTGGTATATTTTAGTCGCATTGGTGAATTTTCTTCATGTATTCTAAATTTTATTATTAATTAAAAAACTAAAAATATCACTTATGCCCCTTTAAAATCAGGAAATTTTCGTGTTTTATTAAAAGAATATAGTTTTGGGGTTTAAAAAAAATTACATATTTCATTTATGCCTCACTGAGATTTGATAATTTTGTTGTACTAAGAAAATATAGGATGTGTTAAATAAACTGCAACTACAATTTGTATACGTACCGGCGGTATGAATCATATGCATCGGCCACCAGTGTCTTATGAATGAGCTCAATCCTTGTGTTTAGAATTTACCTTGCATATGGTTTGATAATTTGTAATGGAGTGTGTTTATTTTAGTAATTTCGTTTGAGAAAAATTGTCAAAAAAAATTAAAAAATGGATTGAGACTCAAAAAAAAAAAAAAAAAAAAAAAAAAAAAAAAAAAAAAAAAAAAAAAAAAAAACAATAAACAAAATGGATTGTATGAAATCACTTTTGTATAAACACATGAAATCAACCTTGAACATGTAGATTCCCAATTGGGCCATCAACCTTATTCATCAAACAAAACAAAGAAAACCAACATTCGAAACTCTATATTCAAATCAAAGAATAATAATAATAATAATAATAATACAGACAAAGAACAAGCTTGTTCAAATCCATCATCGATCAACCATGGAAGCTGCACTCAGACGGAAACCCTTGTGGAAATCTCTTGACATCAGTACAGTAATTATAAATCATATAATTCTTTTGCACCCATTGCAACCTAGCTTGCCCTGTAGTATCAAGTTGCTGCGAAAACCATGGCTGTGTCGATTTCGAACCGCAAGAGGAAACACCATTGTTCCAGACACAAGCATTACTAGCATCATAACTTGAGAAAGAAGCAACAAAAGGAGCCTGTGTCCAATCTGTCTTGATTAAGCCACCTTCTGTAGCCCAATCCTCTGCATCCCATAAACTTGCGTACACACTCATCGGTTGCTTGCTTGGGTATGCTATGCCTTTTGATTCCAAGTTCTTGAATACTCTTATCGGTGTTCCATCCACATAGAATCTGCACAAATCAAATTAGATTAATTCAAGATTATGATTCGGTGGGGGCTCTGTTTGGATGGATATGAATATATTCATATTTGATTGATATCATATATATGATTACTACTTACAGGGTAGATTGAGGATTCCAGAGGATGGAATAGGTGTGAAAATCAGCCGTTGGATCAAACCAAAGGTGGAATTGTTGCTCCCGATTTCCGGTTCCTTGTGTGTATATGTTTGTATGAAGTGTGTATGGATTTCCAGTAAGATTTCCCAAGAATTCAATATCAATCTCATCATGGTTTGGACCCTGTGAAGATAGCTGCATAGTACAAAACAGAGCAAATATATATTATAAAAAAAAAAAATGTTTATAAATTGGAAATATATAAAAATATAGGAGCATGCATATATATATATATATATATATATAGAAGAAACATACATAATAAGTGGTGACAGTGCCGGCAGAATTGCCATGGACAAGTTTAAGGGTCATATCAATCCTTCCAAACATGTATTGATTCTTAGATTGCATCCCAGAACCAGATGTTTTGTCGAGAGACAGAGTCAAAAGCTGTCCGTTATTGAGTATTTGGCCACGTCCATTACCCCATATTACATCGAAATCTTGAAAGAAATTACCAGCAATTGTGATAGCTGGCCAAAAAAAGAGAATTAGAGCAAATATTATTGGTGTAAGCACCAATTTTGGTTTCGTAGAAGCAGCCATGATATATATATATAAACTGTTTTGGAGGAAATAAGAAAAAGATTTTTTGGTTGTTTGTTTGGTACTAAGTTGTGAAGAAATGGTGCTTTTGGGTGGACTATTTATAGCTAGCCGTCTGCGTGTCTTCTAGAGTTAATTTGCACATCCAGATGCTATAAAGCACACTTTTCTTTTTTTCCTAACACTAATATTATTATCGCCATTATTCTTTTTTTTTTTTAAGGGCCATTATTCGCCATTATTCTGGTCACTCAATAAAGATATTTGTATCGTTGATTAAGACGAGTCACATCGTTTTTGATGTGACATACATTAATGTTGATTGTGTACATATGTGTTGATAATTGTATTTTCCATTAATAATCAACTTTGAGATTCTTTTGAAAATTAATTTTTACATATAATGTTTAAATAAAATTGATTTAACGATATCAAATTGATTTCTGATGCAAAATATTAATTAATAAATTGATGAATGAACGATTTCTTATAATTGAAATCATTATGTTGCATATGTTATTTGTAAATCATAGCTACAATGTTTATTATATTATTTGAAAACTACTTAAATTGCTTAAAATATTAAATTCATTTTTTTTTTGAGGGAAAAAGAAATTTTAATTAAGCAAAATTAAATTAATTAACAGTTGTTACACAAACATATGTTTCTAAAAATAATATAATGATGGAATCACAACCCCCTCATTCACGATATTCCTTTATGACAATTGGAGATATATAATCAATCTGCTAATAAATATGAGACTGATTGATAGGTGATAATTATTATTATGACTCATATAATGGGATAATACTGTTGAAAGGTATACATCTAACATTATTGTTATTATAAGTAATGATTTAACAAACTAAATCACCCCAGGATGAGAAACGTAATTTTATTATCTTTATTTTTTATTTTTTTGTGTGTGTTGTGGAAGAAGTGATAATCTTTTTATGGTAATTGGAATTAGGAAATTTCGATGAAGGGTGAGATTGATGATATAATCAAAGACGAGTTCCCAGCTGGCATCCACTATGTTAAATTTGGTGGGCCATAATGGATGACATGGTCCATTATCTTAGAAGCTGCCTTTGGAGTAAATGGACTTGTAGTCAACGCAACTATGTAAATCACCATTATGTTCGTTGATGTTTTTTTACTCAACCATGTGATCACCAAGTTATGTAAAAACAGTGATTTTGTTAATATTTCAAAAAAAAAAATTATTGTTTTTTTTCCTGCAAAACGAAAGGTTTTCATTTTATTTTTATTTTTTGGATGGAGAAAGGTTTTCATTAAAACACAACAACAAACTTACAACGAGTTATACCGGACCAAGCCAGAAAACAGCCAGACCAATTCGGGATCAACACCAGCCTAAAGCCGGACACCACCACCACAGAAAACGAAAATAAACAAAGGACATGGGAAAGACCCATCTCCACCAAATTCTACCTCATTATAAAGGACTTGATTTGGTACCAAATACAATATTCAGTCTTTCCATGTCATAATAAGACTTAAAATAAAATAGAAACCTAAAAGAAAAAATGAACAATCCGGAAGAACCCGACTATTACCGACCTAACCGGAAACACAGACAAACAAGAGAAACAGACATGCACAAACACATAAAGACTTCTTCCGCCCAGAACCACCGTCCATAATCACGAGCCGCCAAGCTACAACAGGTATACCTCCTTCCGGGCACATCGGGTGAACAAAAAACCAAATCGGGCCGAAAAAATCTGCATGCAATCAAATTCAACCCAGAAATTCGTGCTAGACCAACCGGAGAAATTCAGTAGAAGTCCGGCGAAGGCAAAATCCACCACATCAACAGCCATAAGCCTCAAGCCATCACCGGAAACCTTGCTCTCCATCAAACCGGCGAACGTTAAAAAAGATCCGGCGAAGGTGATCTTGGCAAGAATAGCAACGATAGACTCAAAACCATCGCTGGAAAAGTAACTGTTGTTCAAACGCCGCCCAGAAAAACTTAAAACGGTTGCTTCAAAAAGAAGAGACAACCACGGAATATTCGCCGCCAGCCGAATCGGAGAAAAGAGGAGGTGAAAAAGTAGATCTGAGCTTGCAAAGGGCGTCCTCAGTTAGACAAACTGACAAAGGGTAGATCTAGACAAGAAAAACTAACTAACAAGAAAAATTAAAAGAAAACGAAGGAAAAACAGCCGGCACCGACGCCGGAAAACAAACCATGGTCGTTGAGGGCAAGAAGTGAGCGTTTAGTCAATAAAAAATTATTGACTCAATCGTTTAAGTTATTCAATTATATAAATAACAAATTTTAATTTTACGTCATTATTCAACATGACGTAGGCCAATGTTCAAAGAGTTCCCATCCACAAGGGATGTGAGGGCAACCAACCCCCTTGATTTTAAAAAAAAAAAATATGTGTACATTTTTTATCTTTAAAAATTTTATACACTAAAAATGAATTATTGACATACCAATTTACTAAATTTCTTAAATATTGACATTTATTGTACTAGATCCTTGACTTGATCATATACTTCCTACAATCGTTTCTGTTAATAATAATCAATGATTTAAAATCAAATTATATATTCGTTCTAGTTGAATAATTGTGTCGGTACGTAGCATTCACAGTTCCAAAACTAATTTCCAATCATATTTTAAAATAAACTTGTTACAACAAATTCAAAAAGTGACAAGCTATAATAGGTTTTTTTTTCAACAGTAGAAAAAGGTGTCATCAATAGGTTCCGGATTAGTTGGGACAATTGGATTCGGATTCGAGAACTAGCAAAAAAAAAAAAAAAAAAAAAAAAAAAAAAAAAAAAGTATTATCAGTAGGCTCAATAAAATTATCATCATTTACTTAAATTAGGGTAGATAAAATTTGTTAGCATGTAATAAGAGTAAAAAAAATACTTACCTTTTTGATTGATTTTAAAGTTTTATCACACGTTTATTGTTTGATGATTGAAAGGGGTGCATCCAAAAGGTAAACATCCGGTTGGCTAGTTGAGGAGGGCGGCTGGCCGGATGGAAACGCCGCCAGCAGCAGGTTCAAACTCCTTGACTTTTATTTTGTTTTAATTGTGGTCCATTGTATATTTTCTTCATTCACGCGTTACTTTTCCAGTTGACGTGTGGTTCAAGCAAGGATAAAATGGTAAAAAAAAATTATACCATTAATTATCGTAAATTTTTTTTTTGAAGGAATTATCGTAAATTTTAGGGTGATAATAAATAAATCATCATTAATCCATAAAAAATTAGAATGAGGTAAAAGTTGATATAGTGATTTGATATCTAAAAAGAAAATAAGGACTACACACAAGTTATATACCATCAAGTCATTATATCATTCAAGGGGCCTTTTAAGATATATAGGTTTAATTTGGGACCATGCGCGAACGCAAGATCTCGGGTGAGGGGCAGTAAAAATTTTAAAGAGAAAAAAAAAATCAAGAGAGAGAAACATGCATACTACATATATTAGTATACATTTTTCGGATTGAGGGGCGTATCTTATTTACCAATTTGCATTATTTGTTTGTTTTTGACAACCAACCCGCTAAAAATCAATCTTTCTTTTATTTTTAAACTAACACAATCATCTTTGTATTATTATTATTATTATTATTATTATTATTATTTATTTATTTATTTATTTTGAGATGATCTAGTGTATTATTGGAGAGCAATTTTTGCGTTCTTTCTTTCATATTTTATCTTTACAATTTAACACAATTATCTATGCATATTGTTTACATACTTAGTCCAATATAATATTCACTATTGAAGGTACGACATACTATAATAATAAAAAAAAACTTAAAATGTGATCAAATCGGATTGAAAAGGTAAAAAACAAAGGACGGAGATAAGAGTTAAGGTGTAAAAATGATGCATTACGATAATTATGCAAATATTATAAAACAAACCGGTCTTTATCCCCATAGTATAAAGTAAGACAATATACTTGTGAGTAGTACATTCCTTATTAGTTAAACAAGATGTCAAAATCATGCATGGAAATTAAAAAAAGTGAGTAATGAAAAAGAGGTGAATGGCACACAGCAAAATATATAACACACATATATTTTTTTAAATTTTATCCTTCAACATTTTCACACAAATTTATTCTGACTCAAAAATTTTAGCATATCGTTGATTTCTTTCAGCCCGTGTTTTGGTCAGAATATATGAAATATGTTTTCTGACCGATATTGAGTTTAAAAACATTTAAGTTTTGACTGAAATTACGTCAGAATAATTAATAACATTCAAACTTATCTTAGGTCAGAACAGTGTGTTGTGTGAAAAGATACTTCCAAAGAAAATATATTATAACTTATTTTAATTCTCTCATAATATAATAAATTAAAGGTACTAGTGAAAAGAAAAAAACAATAAATTTTTTTTTTACGGATACGAGAGAAACAGACGCACACAAGGAAGAATGTAGTATACAGGCAAAGGTGGGCTAAACCCACCCAGCCATTTTTATTTTTTCTGCATAGAATGTATATCCAGCCCACCAAATCGATCATCCCACTGTATAATTAACCTTATAACCCACCTAACCCGAGCCACTAAAAATGTATTACAACAAAAAGGGTTTTATTGGCGTCACGCTTGTTATTTCTGGCACAACGATCACTTCAAATATATACTCAAAAAAATCAATTCAAGCACCACGATTATATTTAATGAAAATAACAACAGTGGTATTGACGTTAAAAAAATAACATCAGTGACGCTGACGTTACTTTTCAAAAATAATATCAGTGACACATATATTTATAGTTACAAAAGTGTCACTGGTGAAAAACATCAAATCTACTTATGTGACATTAGCCTTGACGTTCGTTATGTGGTGCCGAAAGTACAAAAAAAGAATATGTGTGAGGTGACGGAAGTAAAAAAAAATTAAAAAATTAAAAAGGTGCAGGAAGTAGTATGCGTAGTGCCACTAGAACCCTGCAAAATGATCATTCATATTTTCTTATGTAGGTGATCGATCCACATGATATTTTTGTTCATCAATATTTATCTATCGTTTTTATTATGAAAATTCATCCAACTTTATGAAACTATAAAATAAAAAAAATCTTAACCATAATAATAGATTATATATAAATTTTAGTCTTTTCGGAAAATTATGTCGTATAAAAAATATTGAAAAATTTTAATCTAGCCCACCCAGTGGCGGAACCAGAAAAAAATTTCGGGGTGGTCTTGGTATATAAACTGCAAAGCTAAAGAAAATCCGGGAAAGAAATATGGGGTGGTCTTGGTATATAGTACTATAAAGCCTAAAAAAAAATCGAAAAAAAAAATATGTTGGTAGTGGAATTTGAACTTACAACCTAGAATTATGGAGATCGAAAATGGTTTGTTCTTAAACCAGTAGGATATAAGGTCTTTTGTTCAATAAAAAGACACATAACATACTAATATTATAACTACTACTAATACAATAATAAATTTTATTTTTTTTCAAAATTTGGGGGGGGGGGGGGGGGCTTGAGACCACGATGAGAGATAAATTTATGATCATTATTACGACATTTTACCCCAATATTGATACCATTTTGAGCATTATTGTATCAAATCAAGTCAAAATTACTAATTTTTATTCAAATGTATAAGTAGTAGTTATTATATAAATTATCGTATTTTTATAAGTTTTTTATTAGTTTTTGTACCGGTTTAGTAACCGGAGTGTCGTGTCGGATTTACGTTTGGTAGTTTGGTGGTTCATTGCGGGATTATACATTGACCAAGATTCCACGTAACGACATGTTTTGAGTCTAAAAGATGTGTTTAGAGGATTAGAAGAAGATGTCACAAGCCTTACGAGTTCAAATGGATCAAATTATCTTACATACTTAAAACCAAAACCTGTTTCGACGGAGATTTGACCCAGCTTAGAGGCATTTTCAGGGGATGACTTCTTAATGAAAGTTGTAGATCTTCACATAAGATTTCCAAATCACTTTGAATTACGTCAATTGGAGGTCTACAACTCAAGTTATGGTCAATTTACTAATCGATTCGGATTAGTAGAAATCCCGAAATATCTTTGTAATACGAATGGCTCATCAAAACGACATTTTCTGAAGAAGTTTCCTTCATAAAAGTTGTATATCTTCAAGAACGCTTTCCAATAGATTTTGAATCAATTCAATCGGACTTCTACAACTCAAATGGTGGTCAAGTGGCTAATTGATTCAATTTCGTAAAAATCCCGAAAAAACGTTCGGAGGAACACGAGGTACTCAAGAAGACGTTTTCTGAAGAAGAGTCCTTCATGAAAGTTTTAGAGTTTCTCGAGACCGTAATTTTGGCATTTCGTTTGCAATTTTTGGAGGTCTACAACTCAAGTTACGAATTTTAGAAGTTTAATATATAATTATATATACATAACCGTGCACATGCTGAGCAATTGAGTGTAATCATTTGCAATCATGATTCCGGACCGATCCGGCACCAATCCGGACCGGTCCGGCAAGAGCAAAATTTCCTATATATACAGAGCCAAGTGAATGAATAAAATCGCCCCTTCTTTTCTCTCTTTCTCGTTCCTTTCTTCTTTGTTGTTTTCTTTCTTGCATACACTTTGTATATATATATATATATATATATATATATATATATATATATATATATATATATATATACACACACACACGTCCCAAAAATATATATATACATCCATATATATATATTTCATCTATCTTCTTTTATTTTCGGGGCTCGTATATACATATATATGTCTATGTATGTATGTATATATGTTTTTCACATATATAAATAAAATGGTTATAGTATCGTTGTAATGGCGGAATAATTATCGAAGATTGTTGATTTCGAAGCTTTGGCATGTTAGATCCGGTGGAAACGACCCCGATTCGATAGTCATAACCGGTAATATATTCTAAAATTGTTATGTTTATTATTTCTATTTCTATTTATATATGATATTAAACTAAAAATATATCTAGCCAAGATATGAATCTGAATTAGTTAATCTTTTGGTAAAATGAATGATCGACTCTGGTAATCATGATTAAAATCAATTATAATGAATCTTTTTCTATTTTGCAACGTATTGATAATATTCGGAATGACGTAATTAATCATGATGAATACCACATATAACCTGACGATGAACTGACCAGAGAAGTCAGGATATGAGTAAAAATAGAAAAACCGGAGGGTAAAAATGGCCGTCGATTAACGGAATCCTATTTCCTACCCGGGGGCGAGATTTGTCTGGAAAGATGAATCTTATTGAAATTTGTACTCGAGATCTTAATAATGTTAAAATCACGGTTTAATTGAAACTACACCGTTTGTGTTAAATCGATCCGCTTGACAACCGGAGCCTCTTGAATAACATCGGCCGTCCGACGAACGGAATAACCTCTTTTATCCGGGGTAGATTTGTACTCGGTACTGCATTCGGACTAACTAAGATTAGCATGGGGCGAGTTGTGGACCTTGGACTGATGCAATGGACATATGACAATTTCATACGCTCGTGTGAGGAGGAGTTGTCTAGCTTAGGAGTACACCGATTCATATATAATTTACACCTTGAATAAAGGAAGATCTGTCTCATTTATTTTTACTAAAAGATATTGATTCAGTAAAGTATTCTTGGCTAGATCTAAAAATATATATATTATTTATTTATTTCTTGTTTTACTAACAATCTAACTACTAACATAATCTAACCCGGAAAAAGTAAAAGCTGCGACTTAGATCGAGTTAATAATGGCTTCTTGGTGTTTAACCCCACTTAAAAGAATTACCATGTTTTCCACGAGGAATACGACCGACTCACCGGACTAGCACTACAATTTGACCCGGTGTCTTTGCCGGTTAGGATCTGTATAGCCTAGGTAATGTCCGTCGACTTTTACGGCGCCGTTTCCAAGGTTAGGTTTAGGTCTGTCAGTATTTTGGCGCCGTTGCCGGGGAAATCGTCGCTAATTTCTTTCTTTGTGTCTAGGGTTACTACTTGTATTAGCTCAAAATTCTCGAGGATAAGTCAACACTCTTCTTATCACATTTCTATTTTTATTTTCCGTTGGTATCTACCTTCTTTTAGTTACCAATTTTCTTCTTCTACCAAATTCGAGTTATTTTCTATTTTCGATAGTAGAAAGTAAACGTGGTAATAACAGCCGAGGATAAGTCAATACTTTTCTCAATCTCATTTCTATTTTTATTTTCATTGGTACCTACCTATTGGTAAGATACCAATTATTTTTATAAAAATACTCGGTAAATACCGAGTGGCTTCGGTAATTACCGAGAGAGAGAGAGAGAGGGAAAAAAAAAAAAAACAAACAAAAATTTCGGTAAATACCGAGTGGAGTCGGTAATTACCGGGAGAGAGAAAAAAAAATATAATAATCAATGTGGTTTTTTTTTTATCGATTTCGTGTTATTTTCTATTCGATATTTTCTATTCAACAAGAATTGTCAAATCGAGTTATGAAAACGGCCGAAATCAGTAATGAAACACCATCTGATTCAGGTTTTATCTATTTCAAGTTATTTTTCTATTTTTCGATAGTTGATGACCAGAAGTGGTAAGGCCCCACTCACTCCTTATAGGCCCGATTTAAACGATTACGAAAGGCGAGTTAAGAGTAGAGAGTAAACGCGGTCATATCGATCGGAGAAATCGACCAAGTATCATTTTCAAATCGAAATACGAGAATGACCGAAACTAGTGATGAAACACCTGAACGAGGGCTTGATCATGCCCAAGGGAATATTAATAAATAAAATAAAAATAGAAATAATCAGAATTGGAAGCAGGTTGAAAGGAACCAAGTTTGAAAGGGCCAATTCAAACCGAACCTTATCCAGCTCAACCCAAATTCATCTCGGTTCAACCAGATAAGGCAACACCATATCCAATACATATTTTGAAGAAAAAGGTACTGAATGATGACACACAATGTCCTCAAAAGGCACAATCATTCAAGGAAGCTTTACCATCTTCGTTTAACGATGAGAAGTATGCATGTTTTCTCGACACTTTTCGGTGCTTAAATATTAATATCCCTTTCATCGATGTTTGTAAGGGAGAGTTTAGTTTGGGAGTTAATCATGAGAGCGTTGTCTTCAACACTTACAATTCATTGAAATATCCATGCATTACACTAGAATCTTGTTCTTGTGTGTACACTTTGTGTTTTTTTTGCTGTGGATTGTACTAACACGCAGGTAATTGAAGAAGATGACTTCAGCAATAATGTAAAAGCTCACAAACCGAAGGCTCGAAAATCAAAGGAAAAGGTCAAGAATCGTTTGGATTGGTGGGAATTGTCTAACCTCTGTTGGAAACCGGTATTGAAGAAGGATGCGGTGCGTGAGGATAACCCACCACCAGTGCCTTAAAAACTGAAGCACGGTAAAGTCTGGCTATAGACTATAAATGTAGTCAATGACGGGTACTATCCTTCCTTTTTACTCCTTAAGCATTTATTTTTAGTGGATTATGTGCTTAATTGTTACGTGCTTTTGTGAGTAATTGTTAGAAGTATCCCGTTTTGTTTAGTATATTATATTAGTTAATCATTATCATTTTGGTCGAGCGAACGACGTTAACCAAAAGCGCTACCGGGAGGCAGCCCGCAAAAATGTTAAATATAATAATTACTCATACTTTGGATGATACTTTGGTAATACTTCGGATTGATTTTCATTTTGTTTCACCAAGTCTTAGGATGAATGTTTGAATGACATTAAACGGGAATGATTAGGTGGTTATCCGAAAATCCCGATGGAGAAAAAAAAGATAAAATTCAAATGCATCATTTCTTAGACTTAGGTTGTTAGAACAATTTGAAATAACCCTTGAGGATCTGGGTATAAAAGACTCAGAGTTAATACTTGTCACATATTTCATATCATGATCTAGTCTGTTTTAAATTTCAAAAATAATGTGTGACATGTATTAGTTCAACTACTTGTGGAATATTGTGTGTTTTAAATCAATAAAAGTTTATGTGGTGTGTTTATCTACCCTTTTGCATTACACTTGTCACACTCCACACACTTTTATTTCATTTGCACACACAACGGTCATAACTTTGACCCACCCACCCACCCTTTTTTATCATCCGAGTATTTGTTTTGACTTGTTTTAGTGCACCATTGCTTTCCCAACAACTTATTTACACTCACTTTCACGAAACGTCTTATTGCTGGGAATGAAGGCATATGCTACAAATGTGGAAAAAAAAAAAAAATTAAAATAAAAATTTAAGCGTGGTTGAAAACTTAGCTATCTTCTGACTATCCCCAGTATAAAGGCTGAATGATATGCTTTAGGGATTATCCTAATAAGTACTCGGAAGAACTTTGTGTGGAGCTCATTCGCTTATACCTAGGAAAGTCATTAGGGCTGTCTGAATGGATATTTGTGTGTTTTGCTTGAATTATTCAAGAGAGGATAGTGGAAATTGAAAAGGCTTGTCACACACATACTTTGTTATACATTTATATTAAGGTTAACGCCTGGTTGTAATCCGAATGGTTGTATTATCTGGTTGTCCCTTATATCTTCTATCTTCATGAATTTATCTCTCATTCATTTTGTTTTATCGCTTGTTTTGATCGAGGACGACCAAAAATTTAAGTAGGGGGTTGTGATGAGAGATAAATTTATGATCATTATTACGACATTTTACCCCAATATTGATACCATTTTGAGCATTATTGTATCAAATCAAGTCAAAATTACTAAGTTTTATTCAAATGTATAAGTAGTAGTTATTATATAAATTATCGTATTTTTATTAGTTTTTGTACCGGTTTAGTAACCGGAGTGTCGTGTCGGATTTACGTTTGGTAGTTTGGTGGTTCATTGCAGGATTATACATTGACCAAGATTCCACGTAACGACATGTTTTGAGTCTAAAAGATGTGTTTAGAGGATTAGAAGAAGATGCCACAAGCTTACGAGTTCAAATGGATCAAATTATCTTACATACTTAAAACCAAAACCTGTTTCGACGGAGATTTGACCCAGCTTAGAGGCATTTTCAGGGGATGACTTCTTAATGAAAGTTGTAGATCTTCACATAAGCTTTCCAACGCACTTTGAATTACGTCAATTGGAGGTCTACAACTCAAGTTATGGTCAATTGACTAATCGATTCGGATTAGTAGAAATCCCGAAATATCTTCGTAATACGAATGGCTCATCAAAACGACATTTTCTGAAGAAGTTTCCTTCATAAAAGTTGTATATCTTCAAGAACGCTTTCCAATGGATTTTGAATCAATTCAATCGGACTTCTACAACTCAAATGGTGGTCAAGTGGCTAATTGATTCAATTACGTAAAAATCCCGAAAAAACGTTCGGAGGAACACGAGGTACTCAAGAAGACGTTTTCTGAAGAAGAGTCCTTCATGAAAGTTTTAGAGTTTCTCGAGACCGTAATTTTGGCATTTCGTTTGCAATTTTTGGAGGTCTACAACTCAAGTTACGAATTTTAGAAGTTTAATATATAATTATATATACATAACCGTGCACATGCTGAGCAATTGAGTGTAATCATTTGCAATCATGATTCCGGACCGATCCGGCACCAATCCGGACCGGTCCGGCAAGAGCAAAATTTCCTATATATACAGAGCCAAGTGAATGAATAAAATCGCCCCTTCTTTTCTCTCTTTCTCGTTCCTTTCTTCTTTGTTTTTTTCTTTCTTGCATACACTTTGTATATATATATATATATATATATATATATATATATATATATATATATATATATATATATATATATATACACACACACACACGTCCCAAAAATATATATATACATCCATATATATATATTTCATCTATCTTCTTTTATTTTCGGCCCGTATATACATATATATGTCTATGTATGTATGTATATATGTTTTTCACATATATAAATAAAATGGTTATAGTATCGTTGTAATGGCGGAATAATTATCGAAGATTGTTGATTTCGAAGCTTTGGCATGTTAGATCCGGTGGAAACGACCCCGATTCGATAGTCATAACCGGTAATATATTCTAAAATTGTTATGTTTATTATTTCTATTTCTATTTATATATGATATTAAACTAAAAATATATCTAGCCAAGATATGAATCTGAATTAGTTAATCTTTTGGTAAAATGAATGATCGACTCGGTAATCATGATTAAAATCAATTATAATGAATCTTTTTCTATTTTGCAACGTATTGATAATATTCGGAATGACGTAATTAATCATGATGAATACCACATATAACTTTGACGACGATGAACCCGACCGGAGAAGTCGGGATATGAGTAAAAATAGAAAAACCGGAGGGTAAAAATGGCCGTCCGATTAACGGAATCCTATTTCCTACCCGGGGGCGATTTGTCTGGAAAGATGAATCTTATTGAAATTTGTACTCGAGATCTTAATAATGTTAAAATCACAGTTTAATTGAAACTACACCGTTTGTGTTAAATCGATCCGCTTGACAACCGGAGCCTCTTGAATAACATCGGCCGTCTGACGAACGGAATAACATCTTTTATCCGGGGTAGATTTGTACTCGGTACCTGTTCAGACTAACTAAGATTAGCATGGGGCAGTTGTGGACCTTGGACTGATGCAATGGACATATGACAATTTCATACGCTCGTGTGAGGAGGAGTTGTCTAGCTTAGAGTACACCGATTCATATATAATTTACTCCTTGAATAAAGGAAGATCTGTCTCATTTATTTCTACTAAAAGATATTGATTCAAGTAAAGTATTCTTGGCTAGATCTAAAAATATATATATTATTTATTTATTTACTTGTTTTACTAACAATCTAACTACTAACATAATCTAACCCAGGAAAAAGTAAAAGCTGCGACTTAGATCGAGTTAATAATAGTTTCTTGGTGTTTAACCCCACTTAAAAGAATTACCATGTTTTCCCGAGGAATACGACCGACTCACCGGACTAACACTACAATTTGACCCGGTACTGCTTGCCGGTTAGGATCTGTATAGCCTAGGTAATGTCCGTCAGCTTTCTGGCGCCGTTTCCAAGGTTAGGTTTAGGTCTGTCAAGACCCCCCAGGGCCTCACTTAGTTCCGCCCCTGAGCCCACCCGGACGAAATTCCTGGCTCCGTCCTTGCACGCACACACAATTTTGTTCTCTATGGGACTCGAACCCAAAACCTCGAGGTTGACGACAAGCGTCCATGTTCCCAATTCAACGCAAGACATAATAGCTAATCCATGTTTTGCTAAAAAATAAGCTGGGACATTCCCCGAGAGTCTAACAAATGAGAATGTAAGTGAATTAAATCGAGACAAGGAAGCCTTGCAAGCGTCTACCACTTGACCAATGCTTGATAAGTCCTCGTCGTCAGATTGGAGGCGACAAACCACCGTTTTAGAATCGTTTTCCATGGAGATATCGCAGCATCCGTAAACGAAAGCAAACGAAAGACCGTGGAAGATAGCAATGCCTTCACCAATATCTATAGCTGAGGCACGACCTAAGTTTAGCGAGAAACTATTAAGGATAGTGTCTGTGGAGTCTCAAAAAATTCCGCCCACAAAGAGGGTATTATCTTTGATAACATCATCAACATTATATTTCACAATACCAGTCGGCGGAGGATCCAAGTGAGATAGGTGGCATTTTAGCATCAGAATGAACCACGAGGTTTAATCATTCGATTTCTTCAGCCAAGGTCGTAGCCTTATTTATTAGAGAAGAGAAGTTTATCAGGGTGTATTCGAAGATCCACGAGCAACGTGCGATATAAAGAGCTCTCGTACGAGTTATAGGATCATCTCAGTTAAGCAACAGATCAATAACATCGACGACACTTGCACTGACTTTAAGAATAAAACGGCTAAAAAGACTTGGAGACTGAAACAGATAAATTGGAACAAAATAAATAATATGCATTTAAAAGATGCACGTGTCAACATCTTAAAATAGTAGGGGAGGTAGGTAAACGCACACCACAGCTTCACACGCATATATTTTTTTCGAACATTCTTTACATGCAATACTTCTTTTTCATTTTTTAAATTTATTTTAAGACTCAACATGCAGCAATTCAATCCATGTAAGTTCCACTCTACCTACCAACCCCTATTATCCCAACCTGGAAACAGCTGTCCGCTCTCTCTACATACATTTTGGAAAGAGTGAATAATTACGCCAATTTTTTTTTGGAATCTTCTTTTTACCCTCATATTAAAACAAAGGACTCCTTATTTAAATGTTATAAACCACTCTAATCTTTGTTATAATGACACTATTATCTTTGCTAATTTGGACTGAAGCAAACCATTACCAAGTGCCAGTAAGTAATATATTTGGACGGAGTATCATTTTCTTGCTTTATCTACACGGTTGTCAAACTCATTACTCTTTAAGCCATTCTTGTCTTTTCGGTATTTTTTTTTATTTAAAATGATATATATATATATATATATGTGTACTACACTTTCACTACCTATTTTTTAGTCAATGACTAAAGTGTAGGGTGATTTGTTTAAAATAAATTTTATCATAATCAATGGATAGAAAGCGTATAATATGTAATAGATGTATCACCACTCTCTTTTCTTCTCTTTGAAGGGGTCTATTAGATTTCTAGTAGAATGAAATATAATAATCTTTAATTTTGGTTAATCTTGAAATTCAATAATATGTAACATAATTGCGTCACACTCAAGTAAGATATTTTCTATGTAACATAACACTATGCATGTATCATGTATGTGTGCATTATTTTTATAAACATGTTATTACAATCTATATAACAGCTAAAATTAATTAATGGTTTAATAAAAAAAATTAATGGTTTAATTTAAACATGGATATATGTATTTTTTAAAATTGGCAAAAAAGAGGATATCCCTTTACTACATAGAGGAGGGAGATGAAGATTTTTAACACTAAATCTCACCCAAAAGTGAAATTTATTTTACCACCATCAGATCCAATTTAAACAAATAAATTATTATCAAAAAATAAATTACAATCCGGATCATCAATTTTTTTAAAGGGTAAAAGGATACTTATTTATTCCCACAAACAGAGTATGTCATGATTACATGAGAAAGCGGCATGATGCCTCATTGTTTGACACATACGAGAGATAAACTCTCATTTGCTAGAAGAGGAGCATGAGTGTTACCCTCTCTTTTGACAAAAGAAAAATTGCAATTAACAAAACCAGCACTTCGAAGTCATCAATAATAGATCCCAAATGTGAAAAATATGCATCTTCTGACATTAATCGTTGATGGACTATCAAGGAATCACCTTCAAAAGCGACATTGGAATAGTCCCACATAATATCGAAAATCATAGCCTGACGGATGGCCATGACTTCAGCAATTGCAACATCATAGCCTCCGACTAACTTTGAGGAGAAGCTATAGAGGATTCCCCTATTGTGTGCATGCACCAAACCTCCGATTACTACCTTATTTCCTTTTACAGAAGCATCCTCATTAAATTTTACCAAAAGCGATTGGAGAGGTTCCCACACCACCTTAGAGTGCATTACGATAGCCTCCAGCACTTGGCTACCTTGAGCTTGGACATAGCTAGAAGCTTCTATTTCTGCTTGTATTATAATTTTTCCTAACATCGGCTCTTGTTGTTCATAAATTAAGCTACATCGGCTCTCTCAAATCAACCAGAGAGTATTAATAAGTCTAGCAACCGATTCTTCACTTTCTTTCTCAATCAAAAGCTCAAAAAAGTCAGGGCATGAACAAAAAGTGAAGCATCGAATTATATTCCTTTTGCACCGAAAAAAATGTTTTTTTTTAATCCATAAACTACTTTCCTTAGCCATGCTTTATTGTGCGATAATTGCTTATTTTACGAGATCACAACAAATCGGGAGGATTAATGTTAATTAATCAATGATCTCAAGATGATAAAGGAAGAAAATCGGAGCATTAAACGAAAGAAGTAATCGATCGGCACGAAGCGTGGAGTGGGGAGCAAGGCGGACGAAGAAAACGTGGAGAACTTGGAAAATCCGGGTTCGGTCGACCGAGCCTCGTCATGCTTCGGTCGACCGAGTGCATCCCTTCGGTTGACCGAGCCTCCGGTCGGGCGGTTTCGACTTTAATCGTGTTTATCCTCTAGATCCTTCCTAAGTCGGCCGAAACTCCTATATAAGCAACAAACTATGAGCAATTGTAAAACACACCTCTCATACTCTAGAATATAATTCTACTTTGATATTTTAATACAATGTAGCATAAGTAGATTGAAGGTTTCCAGCAATTTAAAGGCTGCGAGTTATGTAAGCCTTTATTTTCTTTTCTTTTAAGTAATTAATCCCTCCCAATTATGCTTTATTGTTTGAGTTAGTTAATTCATAGCTAGATGATGTAGATCTAGGCTATGACGTTAGGGATGTGGCGATACCTTGTCTATGGGGGTCCCATAACCTACGTCATAGACTTAGTATTTATTCATGAATCTCGTATTGTTTAATTAATGTGTATCTAAGTTAGTTTATATGAATGCTTTACGAGTTACCGTTTAATCGTACGTATGATGAAACGCTGAGAGATACGTTCAGGGATGTAATCTGGGGACGAAATTGATTCGGGTGACCGAATGAGTTCACTCGGTCGACCGAGCCCACCTATTCGGTCGACCGAGCCCTGTTTTCATCCGTTAAATAGCCACGTCTTTATGGTTAGGTTAACTTAATAGAATTTATTATCTCAGTAGGTATGGCTATGGCTACGTTACTCGCTTAGTTTAATTAAAACGTGTAAAAAGGAAATACCAATATAAAACTCTTAGGTAGGCTCATGAATTGATCTTCGGACGTTCAGCGTTATCTAGGTAGGTTTATATTTGGGAATTGCATGCACCTGCTTATACGTACGTCGTAGATTAGCATGAGACTATAACTTGGTAATTGCTAGTTGGACGAGAGCTTGAGTAATTGTTTAGGAAGTACGCCTAACCATAGGAATGTTGCCTAGACGAGGTGTACGGTTAATATCGGCATCCTTAGAGTCGTAAGCGTGTGAGTTATATGAGATGGAGGCACCAAAAGGCGAAGTCACGTAACAATATCACAGTGATCTAGCGACCTAACTGGTGCTAAGTCAAGTTAAAGAGGATGACTCCCGTAGCCAATCTAAGATAGATACAAACGGATTGACAGTTAATAAGTTCAGTTTATTATATAAATTATCTAGGTCCAAATGATAAAGACTATAATTGGGGAGGTTAATTACGTTGTGTCGAGTCGTGTCTTTACTTTTCTTGTCTTATGTTGGTCGTAGACCGCCTCTATGTCCTTGACATGTTTAATTAATTGTTTGTATATAAGATGATCCACAATTGGTTCCCTGTGGGATCGACCTTGATTCACTATAGCTATACTACGATGGGCCTAGTCCTCTTGCTAGTATTGGTTTATGGTGGTCAAGTATTTTATTACTTGATCTACGTCATCACATGCATGTTAATAAATTTATTGAAAAAACATATATTATCCGAGGGGGCCCTTATGTAGATTGTGTATAAGTAAGGGTGGACATGGTTCGGTTCGGCCGGTTTTTTTATTTTTTAAAACCGAACCATTTTATACAGTTTCCAATTTTTGAAACCAAACTAGAACGGTTTGAAGATGTAAACCATTTGTTCGGTCCGGTTTGGTTCGGCTTGGTTCCTGGCTTTTTACGGTTTTCTTCAACAATTAAAATTGTTGATAGGAAATCACAAATTGTCTAGTAACATCAAATGATAATATATGTGATACATTCGTACTTCTACTCAAAAAAAAACGTTAGTATTGTTATGTCAGTAAATCCAATGGGATGATTAAACAAATATTTTATATTTAACTAACATCTACCATGCGAATTTTAAAGATCCAAAAACCAACCACCATTCAACACAATCCAACACAACAAACTCAATACATACCATTAAATTCCCAAGTTTAGGACACACAAGATAATAAAATAGTCACATCTTACTCAATTCAATTCATCAATGAATCATCAATTTCAAAAATACTAATAATGAACTAATTGTTATACTATTGAATAATATATATTAATCTCAAATTCATTAGACAAAATAATATTTTGAGTAAGGTCAAGGGAGAAAGAGAAATGCGTAGCTAACTTTCATACATTTCAAACGAAAAAAACATTCATATAGTTTTGGACTTCATTTAGTTAGAATATATTCGTCATTTTATTTTCTCCAAAACACCAACTCTAATTTTGCCAACATAATCTATTCATAAGCAAATATGAGACCAACGTGTATAAAACTAATGTCTATAAATGCATTTATTTATATAAGATGTCAAACCTAACAAATGAACAAATCGGAAAAATGTCAATGACAAAACTCATCAACATCATTAAAAGAAGTAAGTAATGCAAACCATCATTTACATGTTTCAAATATTTGTGCTGAAGAGGTAGAAAAAGAAGAAAGAGTTAACGGTGATTAGCTGTGAACTCGCATGTACTCGAGATTTTCTTAAATGATAGAAAATTGATGACAAGTTTGTGAAATAACCAACAAAATCTGAATTTTCAGGATATGAAATTAATAATTGATCATTAATACATTACAAATACAAAGTTTAATCATGTTGAGTTGGCCCGAATAAAGCACATTGATGTTTTAAAATATTAATAGATGTAGGTATGTCTCTCTCTCTCTCTCTCTCTCTCTCTCTCTCTCTATATATATATATATATATATATATATATATATATATATATATATATATATATATATATATATTATAGTTTGGTCTGGTTTTAAAAGGTTTTTAAAATTTTAAATTGGAACCAATTTGTATTAAAAGGTTTGGTTTTTAGTTATATGAAAACCGACAAAAAACCACGGTTTATACCTTTTTGGTTTGGTTCGATTTGGTTTGGCCGGTTGGTTTGATTTTCAGAATTTTTGTTCACCCATATGTATAAGTTAGTACAAAATTTCAATCTAAGGTACTCCATTTGTTCCTAATTAACTGTCGCAGTTTCCAAAAACGTGCATATGAAGGAGAGTAGTTAATTTTTGACATAATATCAAAATGATAATAACCCTCTTTGAATATAATTAATGCAATTTATTTTTGACAACTACGACAGTTAAATATAAACGAAGGGCGTACAAAATAAGACAATATACTTTGGTTGTAGTGTATTGCATCAACATTTGTTCCTTATTACTATGAACAAATTATGAAACTACAATTGATGTGAATTATGTAGATTGAAAAAAGTGAATAATTGTTGTTTTGACTTTAATAGTTTAAAAAAAAAAAGAACAAAAAAAAAAACCTAAAACAATGTCAATTACAATTGATGCATTTACTTCTCCCACTCTCACGTAATGATCAATACTAACACAATTCTAGTTGGAGTTGCTACAAATTGCTATCTAGTAGATGCACTCAACATGGTTGTTCTAATTACCAGAGCAATCGTGTTTTGACATTTACATAATTACTCTGACAATAAATATGACGATATCGTACGCATTATCAGAATTGATCTGAGAATAAACATAATGAGGTGTTTCCATCAACTAAAATAAACCTCTATTTCCTCTCTTTGATTTCCCTCGACGTCTAGGCCTAGAACGTCTTGTTATCTTAGGTAACGATGCTGTCTTAGGTAACGACGATTTCAATTTAGAATCTCCACATTCCGGACCAGGACCCTGAGAGAATCTCCACTTATCCTCACAATAATTATAAGTTATATATTTCTTCTGAAACAACTCCATTTCCTCCCTAGTTCTTGAATCCAACTCTTCCGATAGCCAGGAACTCTCGATCGAATTCGAATTCAAATCGCATGAAGATGTTTGAGTTTTATGTGACCAAATGCAAGCTTCAGCACTGAAATTTCTGTATGAAGCAACAAAAGGTGCTAGACTCCAATCTGTCTTCACACTTCCACCTTGTGTAGCCCAATCATCTGCATTCCATATACTTGAGTATATCCTCATTGGTTGATCTTTTGGGAATGGTACTCCTATTGATTCCATATTCTTGAACTCTCTTATCGGAAGCCCATCAACTGAGAATCTGTGAGTACGTACGATGAAATAATGTTACGTACTATCACAGCGACTCTGACACGATAAACAAACGTCAAAAGATAGCATGTGACGTTTGACTTACATGATGCATTTTGGATTCCAAAGAATGGAATAGGTGTGAAAATCTTGGGTCGGGTCGAACCACAACAAGAATTGTTGCTCACGTTCACCTTTGCCTTTGGAGAAAACATTAGTATGGAGGGTATAAGGGTTACCACTTGAATTTCCCAGAAATTCAAAGTCTATTTCATCATGTTTATCCCCTTCTGATGACAACTACACCACAAAAATGCATATTATTATTATTAAAAACAGAAAAAAGGTTCAAAAAAAATAAAATCCGGAGTTTTGTAGTAATAGTTTATGTATATATATAGGTAGGTAGGCTTACGTAATAAGTAGTAACAGTGCCAGCAGAATTTCCAGAAACAAGCTTGATTTGCATATCGATCTTTGCAAATAAGTATTCTTTCTTAGATTCAAAACCAGATCCAGAAGACCTATCAAGTGAAAGAGTGAGAAGTTCACCCTTTTCAAGTATCTTTCCTCTTACTTCTCCCCATGTTAGTATAAAGTGACGATTGAATGTCCCATTTGAGAAGCCTATAGTACTCGAGCTGGATAAATCATCAAAAACATTTTTTTTTTTTCCCGTTAATTAACTATTTTATACTAATACATTAAACACCCCTCAAAAAAAAAATTACAATAGGCAATTCGATGCATAAATCATGTTAGCTAAGCGCGGTCACGAAAGAACGATCAGTGATAGTGTTACAACAACAAAATGAAAACAAGGTTCAAACATTATACTCCCTCCGTCCCATTTTGTTTGGGACATTTGACTTTTCAACCGTTTACGAAACGTCTAATTAATCCTTCGAATTTTATCAAATGATCTAATATTTTTTACATTTATGTACTTTAAGTTTCACTTTATCATAACACTAATAATATTACATCAATTGACGAAATTTTAAGAATTAATTAGACTTTTAAAAATGCGAAATAAATGAAATAAACGTCACAAACAAAATAGGACGGAGGGAGTATTAATTTTTGTTATAAATGTAAATGATATTGTATATAGGTGCATACTAGCTTACATGTCCACATACCCTGCAGAACCGAAAAATTATCATATATTACACGTAAAATAAAAAATTATGTACCCCTTTAAAAAAAAAAGTTACATAAACATAATATTGTACATCTACTAAACTATTTTTCTGGCTCTGTTCTCGATAGTTTCCCACCTACTATCTCCGTCCTATAAAAATGTTCAATTTTTTATGATGTACACGGATTAAGAAAATAATTAATGTGTTGTATTTTAAGTAGTGATTGACATATATGCCTCTATCTCACAATAAATGATCTTTTAAATACATTGGTGCATTATATTTCGTTTTTAAATGATCATTTTTTATGGAACAATTCATTTTTAAAAAAATAGGCAATTCTTATAAGACGGAGGTAGTATTTTGATACATATATTGCATGTTTTAAATATGGACCACACTGATTGAATTCTATTTAAAAATAAAGGATGGACAGTTTACCGTATGGGTGCATTCCGCATATTTCGCATATGGCGGGCGGGTGCACCCAATACAATAACTTCCCGTTTCAAAGGTGTGATTCAAATGTACCTTGTTTTGTCGTAGGAGGTGGGGTGTACATAATACTGTTGACTAGGTGTGTTGTCAAAACTCCGGCGAGCGGCAGAAACAGCCTGTGATATAAGAACGTCCACCTGCACATAAGCATCAAATACCAAAATTGAAATCTTCATCGTTTTCATAAGAAATTGTTTTTTATTTTTATTTTTAATTTAAAAAAAAAGAGATCGTTAATTAATTATATAGATATAAAAAAGGCAGGAGACCTTGAAGACGAACAGAGCGACAAAGGCGAGAAAAGCGAAATATTGACAAGAAGACTTGGCGGTGGTGGATTTAGTACTATATGTTTGCAGGTTAGAGGAGTTTCTGGTTCTATATGTTGCTGCCATTTTTTATTTTGTTTCTTATTGTTAATTATAATAGATAATAATAATAATGAGAGAAAAGAGGTTGAACTGCATGCTTCCATTTTCCTTCGCCTTGTTTTTTTCCACTTTTCTCGTCCTTTTTCATGCTCCTCTCCTCTCCTTACCCTTTACTTTCTCCTACTTAAAGGATGGTGTTTTAAGAGCTTTCAATTTTTTTTAAAATTAATTTTCTGTTTTTTTCTTAATCTTATCAACAAACTGCAACACCCGTATTTAATTATAGATAAAAGTAAAAGTCGCTTTTTTTTTTCGACACAAAATAAATAAATAGACATTTCATTTTTTAGTTGCAAAAAGACAAACAATTTCAGACGGATAAAATTACCCCTTTTATTAAAGGGACGCGCGCATATGTATTAAATCTTCCGCTGCTTCAGGTTTGTTTGTTTGTTTGTTTTTTTTTTTTTTTTTTTTTTTTTTCAAACAACCGTAACTTTTGATTTACAACTCCGATCATCGAAATTTTTTCACCAAAATTCATGTTTTTTTTTGCTCTTCAATTTGAGCCCAAATACGATACCCTTCCGACGTATATTTTGAAAGACGAAAAAATATTTGTATTAACCGGAGCGCTTTTTCTTATAAACGACCGTAACTTTTGATTTAGAACACCGATCATCAAAATTGTTTCACCAAAGTTCATATATATTTTTTTATCTTCATTTTGAGACCGCGTTTGATACCTTTTCGACGTAGTATTTGAAAGCCGAATTTAATCGCAGCATTTACATTAACACAGTATCAGTATCAGTAGTATCGTATCGTATCGGTAGTATCGTATCGGTAGTATCGTATCGATTATACAAGAATATGCGGGAGAACATTCCACCAAAGCGTTAACAAACTCAACGGATTAATAGCAAGTACAACAAACTATAGATTTAGTACAATATGTACATCGGTTAACAACATGAAAAATAAAGAAAAAAACGAGATTTCGCTTGTTTAGTCTCTATTTACCATCATCAAAGCTATTTAATCACCGAATTTTTGTAAGGTCTTTATCCAGAGATAAAGATCATTTTCCAAATGCAAAATCCGGATACACTAACACACCGTGTTAAATTGGTTTATATGATACAATTCGAAGAGATAGAATCATTAACAAACTAACTTGATTAAGGTGTGGTGTTTATAACATGCGAGTTCGGTAGTTAATCACTTGAATTAAGCCTAAAAAGTACATCGACTAAAAGGTAATACATAGAAGATCGTACAACGGACTATAGTTTAGTACAATAGGTACATCGACTAAAAGGTAATACATAGAAGATCAATACAAGTACGAAACGGTACCGAACTATCACCAAATTATGAGAAGGATATTCTAGTTCAAAGAACTAAATTATCATGCCCGGAATTCACAAGGTGTTGAATTACAAGTTCGAAGCCTTTATGAACTAGGCCTATCTATTACATGATGATACAATGTAGATCAAAAACTTCAAAGCACGCCAAGGCACATAGTAAGCCTTTGAACTAGGCCTATCTATTGCATTAAGGCACACGATATCGATATCGATATCGGCGGTATCGTATCGTATCGCGTATCGTATCGTATCGCTCAAAAGGACTCTTCATTCGGTTTTTTGTATCAGTAACAGCAACAATGGCAGAAGAATAAAGCTCCAATCTTTACATATTCCACTCAAATTAACACCAACAACAACAGAAATCACCAGCAAATATAGCTGAAAAGTAATACCTCAAACTTTGTACATTTCCCCTCTCAAATCAACACCCATAATAGCAGAAAACAGCAAAAATGGCAGAAACTAAAGCCCCAAAAAAAATGGAACAAAATATGCAACTAGTAAAATAAGGAGAATACTTCAAGGCAGGTAATCAGTATCATTTAAGTCTTAATTCAAGTCTTCAAGGCACACATATCTCGCTCATATAAGGCAAATTAATACGATATCGATATCAATATCGATATCGATCATCGTTATCGATTTGTTAAAAAAGTAGATAACAACACCTTTGATACATGTCGATTTTCGCTTCAAATGCCTCCATTTTACTATCAAAATCGCTCCAAATTACGTCAAATTTTCATTTCGGATGCAACCATCTCGCCGCGTTTTCTTCATGATTTTGCTATCAAATTTTTCGCTTCATACACTCAATGTTCACCCATTTTTCAACCCCGAAACACTTTGTTTTCTCGCTCCAAAAATCCACGATTTTCGGCCTTATTCTTGATGTATATATGGCGAAAATGCGGACCAATCAGAATGTGACCATAGTATCTTATCAAATCACTTGTTCTTGGTGTGTAAAACATCACCAAATGAAGTCTCAAACTATCCAATATTCAGCCCAAATATGTCTCTATTTCGAAACTTCAAAATCGCTCAAAAACATTATCAATTCACTTCAAAACAACACAAAGGTGTTCCACTTTTAGCCTCAGTTCTTGTTCATTTCTGTCACAAAATTTATGAGTAAAAACTCTCATTCGTCTTCTCAATGTTTTCTTATATATATATGTTTAAAGTTAGTCTCAAGTCTCAACAACATAAGCTAACACATTTCAATGGGAACTAATGTTAATAATATCCGTACAAAAATTGAAGAAACAAATGTTCATATTAACATGTTCGTAAATAGCTTAGCTTACTGAGTCTATTAATATGAAGAAAGTGAAATAAGAAGATTCCACACCGCTAATATTTACTATGTCCACAACCACAACCAACTCTCTACAACCTTATTAACACAAATATGTAGAAATGTTGTGAAGTTATACTAAGAATTTACAGTCGAGCTAGAAAAAGAGTAAGCCATTCGAACATTGGAGGCTTTAATACGAAGAAATTGATATTTCAACAACAAAATGAATGACTAGATTCCATAAAAAAAAAAACCCAACCCAACCCAACCGAGCACATTCAAAGCAAAGAAAGAAACACAAATACTTCACCTTATACTAAAAGGTGCAAAAAGAAATAACTGCAAAAGTTGAGTACTCAATCACTGAAGAGATGGAAATGCCTGAACAGAGACGGAGGCGGAATAATAGACTAGTGCCGATAAAGTGATCGGAAACACGAGTGAGCAAGCTGAGTTCTATGAGTTGTACCTGGGTTGGTGTGGCTGTGTTGCCGGCGACGAAAATTTGAGAATTTCATCAGAAAGAGTGGGACTTGGCATATGCAGATTAATCGGATAATGAATGAATTAATTATATCTATATATATCTATTAATTTTGACCCTTCAAACCTACCAAGTCTTCACAAATTATTTAATCCGCTTATCTCACGTAAATCATCAACAATTTCTGATTGTCTTATTCAAAAATTAAAAAATTTGTGATTGTCTTGTATTATTGAATCTGCATATATATCGCACAACAATATTTTTGTATAGCAAAATTTTTTTCCCCACACATGGTTAGACTTTTGCAACCAAAAAAAAAAAAAAAAAACCAACACCACCACATTTAAATGAAAAGGGCTGAGCTAGGGTCGGGTTGGGTTCGTTTGGGTTGGGTTTTTCATAGTATTAGTCGGGTTGGTTTAAAAAAATACTAACCCAAACCAAACCAAATTATTAGAAAACCCAATAGTTTGGTTCGGGTTGGTTTCGGGTTGGAGATTACATTATGAGGAGGGGAGATGCCCGATCTATTAGGATCAAGCGTATACCGTTGTACTAAAACCAATTGATGTTAGTAAATATGCTACTATATTTTCTTATATCACAATCTACACAAGCAGACGCTATCAAGTCATGCTTAGCTAAAAGATGTGATAGCAATCATGAGGAGGGGGAGATGCCCCAATCTACACGAGCAGATGTTATCAAGACATGTCTAGCTAAAAGATGTGATGGCATATTACCAGTACGCTTAACAAATGTTAACTGAACGGAAACAAAAAAAACCGCAAGAGAGATAAGCATTCCCGAGCTAAGCATCCAAGCACCGAATGATCATCAGAAGGATGAGATAACGCACGGACACATGATAAGCAAAATTACAAAATCAATTTATAATGAACAAAGAAAAATCAAATTACTCCCTCAATCCGAGAATATTCGTCAATATGTTGTTGTTTAATGTCATTATAGATTATCAATGAAACCTTTTTTTTTTTTTTTTAAATTTATTTCATTTTTCTTAGAAACGGAAGATACACACGCATCATTTTTCGTCTCAAGCGAGATTCGAACCCTGATCATTATCGGCTTATGACCTAATGCTTAACCACTAGACCGATACATTGTTGGTTGTCTTACCTTAATTATTAACAATTCAGTTAGTTTTTTTTATTACTTTATAACTATTATATTAATATTATTTTAGTCATTTCTTCTTAAATAGTATATAATCCAACTATTTTCTTATTCCACCTAAAAATACCAAATGTGAGTAAGATGCGCTTTTTTTTCTCCTTTTTTTCAAAGCTTGTAGCTAGACGAGCGTTGAAAATTGTGTTTCTTCGTCTCACCCGAAACTTTCAAGCATCTTATTTTCTCAACTCTCAAGTCTTATACTAGTAGAAATGATTCATACAATAATAAAAAATCGTATGTGCACAGTGCACAGTGCACTATACATCTATTATTGAATATCTATATAGTCTATGTTAAATATAAACCTACGTTATAAAAGTTTGACTTTCTTCTACGTAGTGTTTCTCCACACACATAAATAAAGAAAATAACATAAAAACATTCATATCTAATCAGTTATATTATCTCATACCCCCTCTGTTTCATAATATTTACCACATTTTTTTTTAATATTTCAAGATAAAATATGGTACTCCCTCCGTCCCATTTTAATAGTCCAGTTTGACTTTTCACACGATTAAGAAAAATATAATTAATGCTTTGAATCTCATTAAATGATCCAATATTTTTATATTTATATCATTTAATTAAGTAATACGTTGTCATAAATATAAACATATTGGATCATTTAATGAGATACAAAGTATTAATTACATTTTTCTTAATCGTGTAAAAAGTCAAACAAGATTATTAAAATGGGACGGAGGGAATATTGATTTTTACGATTGATTTATAATATTGCATTGTTCAATCTAAAAGAGGAAACAATGCATTTCATGTTGAATTGAGATGATTAAATATGAAAAAATTCTAAAAGAACAAAAAGACCTTATATTATGTGACTGAGGGAGTACAACTTATAAATTATAATATTTGCTACTTATATATAAATTATAATATTTGTTACTGTTGAATGATGATGATTAAATATAATAATAGCGTGGCTGTGTACAGCTGAATGTCATGGTCATGAATGGTTTACACATCCCAATACTAAACGTCATCTATTTTGGATAGGGTTAGGTTTGGCAGCGCCATGAATAAGAAGTCTAAACTCTCCATTTTGGCTAATTTATTTGTTTGATGATATATATTCCGTATTTAAAAAAACCTTTTTATCAAGTAATAATGAATATGTCATTTTATTATTGTGCTATTTAAGGTTTTTTCTTTCATTCTACCTTCTAGACACGAATAAACTACTTTGTCAAGAAAGTCCCCATGCACTTAAAGCGTATTATTATAGGCCAATTCATCACGACACGTTACCACGTATTCACCCTTTTATTCCAATGACCACAAAGTATCGTTATCAGGTCAATGTTTTGTCATAATCTCCTCTCATATCATTCAGTCAGAACGAATGACATAATTCACTATAATATGGGTTCATTTATCTAACGGCGTAAGAAAATAGAATGTCTAAGAATCTAAGCCCATCCGGACAATAAAAAAAAATTACACTAAAAGAAACTACGTATTCTAATTTGATCAATCCACTGAATCATCTTAATTCAGCCCACCTATGATGTGAATATAATCCATTAGCCCACTGCAAATTAAAATCCTACCGATGTCCTTGTCTGATTATTGTGTAGACTCATCATAATAAATAATATTAAAAAAAAATTGAGTCACTCATTGAGTTGGGTTATTATATGTGGACAGTAGCATTACCAGGTAATTTATGGAAGCATCTATCACCAACTAGGGAGTGGGGACAATTTCTCCACTGTGATCCAGGTTTTCTTTTTAACGGCATAAAACGCCATTAATGTACCTGATCGCCAAGAACCAAAAAAAAAAAAAAAAAAAAAATCACAATCCAAAAAAAAAAAAAGGACATCATTTTCAACATTGAGAGTTTTAAAAAGTTTTTGTATACATAACGGTCCATCATAAATATCTTCATTCATATTGGTTTGACATTTGGGCCCGTTTGATAACTTCATTAAATACTTATTCTTAAAAGATTAAGTGATGATTAAAATAAGTGGTGTTTGATAATACTTTTTAACACCACTTAATTAATTAAGATAATCTGAATTTGTTGTGGAAAATTTTAAGTGATTATGATACTACTTAACATTGAATTTTTTTGCAAACCCACGTTCTACCCGTAACTACCCATCATTTGTTTTTCTTTTTTTACAATCCTATGTAATATAATACTACTAATATATACTTTTGTGTCCAGCGTAATTTTTTTTATTTGTTTTAATGACTTTATACTTTTATAACACAATTGTATGATGACGTGTTAAATATTTTTTTTAGTAACAAGTGTTTACTGCTTATATAATATTTTATGATTCTACAAAATGTTATAAAAAAAAATTGTAAAACAAATGTTATAAAATTAAAACACAAATATTCCAAAGAAATAACGACATCGCTCAAATTATATGTGAAAAATTTATAGTCACATTATATTAAGAAAAAAATCTAATGATAAGGAAACATTGTAAAATATGTTTCTTGTAATTAAATATTTATGTACGCTTCACATGTATTATATCTATATTTCTAATATATAAAGCCGTTGAAAGGGCAAAATTGTAAAATTAAGCATTTTCATATTTTCGAGTTATTGTGTTATCAAACAGTCTTATTATTTTCAGGTTTCAGTTACTTATTATATTCAGATTTCAGACTTCAGTTTTAACAAACGGCCCTTAGTATGATTTGTATGAAACTTCTGAATTGCATACCACTTCCCGTTTAATTTCCATGACATTTGATCAGATTAACCAGGTTTCATAAATTTAGGTGGATTCTAGTTACGCCTCTAATTATTTGTGACGTCATATTTTAATGTTTAAATTTGTATCTAATTGTGATGTAGGAATTAATTAAATGGTGTCGGTCGGTAGAACCCGTAAATTTATCTCAACTATTATGCCTGCAAACTATAAATCAAATGCGTCAGAGCCAGGTATATGTAAACTTCTCAAAGATATCTGCTCCAAAAAAAAAAAAAAAAAAAAAAAAAAAAAAACATAATATTCACGTTCCTAATTACAAAGATGAATCTTCTCAAGGTTTCAAAATAAAAAAAGAAGAATATTAAATTACAAAGATAAATTATCTTTCATACTTGCCCACACAGAAAGAAAAAGAAAGAAAAAAAGAGATCTTAGACGTATGATAAAAAATCAGCACAAAGCATTTCATATGAAAAAAGATATTATCAAATACATTGAGTCAACATCTGTAAATGCTAAATCAAAGTATAAGTTTAATATCAATCAACAAGACCGACCATGATCAAAAGGGTATACTTGCAGCAACACTAACACCATCCCAGTTATACAGAAAACAATAAACAAATGGTTCAAGCAATAGGGTCAATACCTTTCAAAAAAAGAAAAAGAAAAAGAAAAAGAAAAAAAAAGAAATAGGGTCAATTCAATGGCTAAACATTTCAGATATTGAAATATAAAGCTTGGCCATAATAATAATAATAATAAAGATAACAAACAAGGACATACAAACAAATCCATGTCAATAGTTTGATACACTTGAATACAAAATCTGAAAGCACAACAGTAACAAATCAAGTTATAAGATATAGGGGACTGGGTTGTGTCATTATGCAAACTTCTTACTGTACAAAATAATGTACACAACTGATGTCTGCAAAAGAGTGTGACAGAGAAGAGCCCATCTATTCATCCGAATTCGTAGATTCTACTTCTTCAATCCTAATACAAATAGAGTAACGTGGTCAGCTATGAGAAGAATTGTACATGACAGCAACAGTTATTTTTAAGGGCATACCGAGTGGAGAATGTGAGATGCATTCTTATTACTCTCTCACATACTTGGATACATCACACAGCTTCACTAGTATACCCCTAAAATCACTCTTGTTCCATAACTCCTCTCGGTTTGCACCAAACTCCCTCTCTATTCATCTTCCAACTCCACAATTTGGGCACGTCTCTCAGCAGCTTTCTTCCTGATGAAGAAACCCCATCTCATAGCAGCCTTTATTTTAAGCCACCCCACAACAGCTTTCCCCGAGCGCCCACGATCTTCTTCAAAACCAAAGTTTGGAGATGGTGAATTAGGCATGTAAGATGGAAATGAAAAACCATCTTCAGGTATATTCATATTTCCATGCCCACCCATGCTGAAAAGCCTAAGCAAATGCTGCATATCTTCACTCTCTAACATCTCATTGCTTTTTAAACGAATTTCCTCCTCAGAAAGAAAGTCCTCCACAACACCCTTGTCTTGATTCTGTGGCCAATTCTCGTAAGGATTTATGTTTGATTGCTCAACTGATGACCCGAGTTGTGATAGGAATGGTGACGTTGACTGTGGGGGAGGAGTAAGGGTCAATGCTTGTCCATTATCGTATGTAGTGTTGTCGATAAGGTGAGGGTTGTTCACTTGCTGGTCATTCAGAGAGAACTGAGGACTGTTATTATACTGATTGCAAGAACTCGAACTTGGTAGCTGTGACTGATTAGAGTATCTGTTCGACAAATTACCATTGTAACCAGATCCTGCAGGTGGGGGGCGGAAGTGTGTGTGTGTGTGTGTGTGTGGAGGGGGGGTTATAGCACATGAGAAACAACACAACTGCATATGATGATACATTAACAAAACCATCAGCCATTAAAACAACTACATTAGCAAGGAAAATTCTGGCTATAGTGAGAGAAAATAAAAACTTCAAAGGAAAATGCAGGCCTACGAAAAGGTGCTGAACCGATTCATATGATTCTAACCCTTCACACTAAAAACATATACTCACAAAGATATTATCTGGATTACCATTTTCATTCTCAACACAACCTCGATTATAGAATAACACCCTGCCATAACCTCGCTTCTATCAATCCCTCAAAAGATAGCAACAGCATTTTTATGCACAAAAACAGAGACTCGATATGGCATCAAGCAGCCCAAACACAAAGATATACAGGTGAAAAAACAATTTGTTTAGGAAACAGCATGAAGATCAAGCCGAATGAGTAGGTCACAATAAAAAAATGGCAATGGCAATGGCAATGGCAATGGCAATGGCGATGCTGACAATATCAAGAACACTTGAGGCATTTACAACCAAATAGTTGATGATCCCAAAGTATGCAAGCAAGAAGGTGCCTCCTCTCCCCAAAATATATGTCCTTGCTTAGATAATTTAATCAGACCCCATTCACACCCTCTCTTATTAACCGTACATTTAATGGAAGAAAACATGAAAAGAGGTTCTGTGCATATCAAAACCATCTTAAGTCAAAAACATCAAGCTCAAGGCACAGGCACAGATGTAACAGATGAAGGTAACAAAAGTTCTCAATATTTGATTTAACTGCATGGATTAATCTTTCAAGATCAGTTATCTTTGCATCACATTTGAAAACATGTAGTACTATCCGCAAGAATAAGTTAGATCACGTCACACAGATATTCCTGACAGGTTAAAGGCAAATCATCCACATTATTCAGCACAACCAGCACCCTATAAATTATCCACTTTGTACTCCCACTCAGACTTCAGAAAGAGCACCAAAAAAATAATAATAATAATAATAACAATAATAAGAAGAAGAGGAAGAAGAAGAATACAGATTTTTTGCAACCACACTAGTTAAGTAATAAATCTAAACAAAAATGGCAACAAGTAAGCCAATGTGGTCCGTATCCATTTTAAAATTAAAGTCCAATAACATCTTGAACCTTCGATATACCAATTAAGCAAGGGAATAGGGGGGAAAGCTGTTAACACCCAAACAGATACTAATAAGAAAGGGAAAACGCGTCTACAGATATACCAGCCATAGAAAAATCAACACTACAACTTAACTGGGAAATAAAAAGCATAAGATGCATACCTCCAAATATCATGGAGGGATCCACAGAAGATTGCTCAGATGGGATTGGCACAGGGTGTCGAGGAGCATAAAGCTGATTATCCAGAGCATGAGGATAATCTAAATTTCCAACCGGGAGTTCATTCCTAGATGCACTCGATTTCTTGATTTGCTTGAGATTTAAGAGTGACTTTCCATCATACTCTACGACTTGATTCCAGTTTTCATAGGCCTTTTTAACCAAGCCATCAACAAACACCTAAAGCCAGAATCATACTTAGAAATCGCCATGAACAAGGTTATAGCGTTAAACTAAGGAAAAAAGTCTTGGCATCATCAAGCATATGCTTTAATTCCTTTCTGCTGCTGCCTTTGACTGAAACAGATATGGGGTCGATCCCTTCCACAATTCCTCCTAGCCGTCGCCCGAGTAAACATACCAATAGTCACAAGGCTCATAAAAATTTGTTTGTTGAGGGTTTTGGCAATAAACATCTTGGAAAAGAGCTCTCATGTGGATGAAAAGATCTCGATGAATGGTACGGTAGGGAAATGGAGAGGGGACTAGAAGAAAAGAGTCCATTGATGCACAGTAATGTGTTTAAAAGCATGCCTTTCTTTATTATCTTTCATGTTGCTAAAAAAAACTCTTGCAAGTCTTACAACCAGTAATTTCAAAAACAATATAAAAAAAATCATAGGTCAATCATACATAAAGACCAACCTTTTGGCTGTCAGAAAGTGAATCAGCTGGATAGTATTGTTCGCCAGATATAAGGCCAAACAGCTCATAAATATTGTTGAAGACAACACCTATACTTCTTGAATTATCACTATAATAAACATACAGCTTTCCACTCAAGACACAGGTCTTCGCATGCTCTATGAGGGCATCCCACATCTTATTTGACATGCCACCGCCAAGAATCTGCTAAAACAGATGTATCCCTTAATAAGACAGAAAAGGTTTGCTTTATATATTAGAAAACAGGAGTGGATGATGCCTACATTTCGTAGTTTTTGCGAGTCTCTTACAACAAGCCGGAGGAAGTCTTCAACCGTGAATATTCCTGCATTATTTAGCCTTTTGTGGAATGAACCATCTTTTCCGATCTTCTCCAATCTCCATACGTCATCATTCAATGCAGGTGGATAATGTTTTTTGTACACTGTAGTACAGTAAAAGCATTTAAAATTGTTACCAAATAAAAAGATTAACCAAAGACTAGATAAGTTAGGCAACCTACATTCCCCTCTGTGATCTTTGACAGTAAAAGCCTCGGTTTTCGCCTCACGTATCCGTACTCCTTCAAAATATCCAGATGTGACTTTCAAGCCAAGTCTAAATTTTCTGCTCCTAATCCAACTTGAATTGTCAGTAAATGTGAGATCGCCTAAAGTTCCTACACCTTCCTTTAGCGTGACTTGCAGATCGCCAGTCAAAAGAGGCCTCTTCCCTTCACGTTCTTTCACGACATGGCTTTCAAATTCTTCTTGGGTCCAGCCTTCATTGCTTTCATTGTTAAAATCACCTTCAAGCACTACAACATCTAGCTTAACAGCTGACTCGGGCCCAGATGTAACAACATGGCCAGTATTTGCATCAAGCAAGACGACATGAATCGCAGCACCATGCTCGCCTTCTATTTTACCTCCCGTAAAGAGAGGCAGAGAAAGTCTAGATTTGAAATGCAGCTGGAAGTTTCTCCCATTCGGCCCTTCAATTCGCTTAGGTGATTGCCTGAAAAGCATCAACTTTTTACAACTGACAATGAATGCTTTGTGTAAAGCTTGCAAATTCAGAACTTAATACATATATATATACATAAAAAGAGATAGATATAAGTGTGTGTGTGTGTGTATACAGAAACCACCCTACTAAATACAGAGGTCTCTGTAAACCACAGCAATCAAGGAATGTGACCACTTAATTCGTTCTTCGCAATTCAATGAAATGAACAATATGGGAGTTAAACCAAAGCCATACAACATAAAAAGTTAAGTGAAAAAACACACCAACCAGTACTGTATTTGGTCACAACCACCATACCTAGTTGAAAATAACTCTTGTTGGACTGAAAAATGTATGGATTTGAAAACAGGTAATATCTTTTAGAAGACGGAAAAGACATCTCGAAAATCTATGACAAGCGCCATGCAAGATATGTAGAACAGTTATGGGACATGCAAAGCCACTACCGTAAATCATCGATATTAATTTTTATCTTAGATGTTTTTACCTCCCTGAGACTCTGGCAGGGCCTATCTTCGCCAGAGCACGTTCCACTTCTTCACTGACCTGTTAAGCATAAATACAAAATTAGCGAGAACAAATTTTGTTGGGCTACAAAAATACAATAATCAAGTTTTATTCACATCAAATCCCCTTGTGAGTAATTTCAACCGAAACCTGCTCTCAAATACAGATATAGTTTAGCCACACTAAAATATCACTACACAAACAACTTTGTTCGGTTTTCCTCACTCTTACCCTCCCCCTCCCCCTCCCCAACGAAAATAGAAAAAGATCAAACCTCTAATCACCAATAATACCACGAGTTCAGAAATTAAGTATCACAAGCATTGAAATGACATCCATTAAGCCACAAACAGAAAAATCCTACTGTAAAAATATGTACACTAAATAATTATACAACTCTTTGGGTGGGAGGTGGGAGGTGGGAGGTGGGAGGTGGGAGGTGGGAGGTGGGAGGTGGGAGGTGGGAGGTGGGAGGTGGGAGGTTGGGGGGGGGGGGGGGGGGGATGAAAAGATTAGTGAAACTTGATGTAAAAAGATAGAGTGAAATTACAATGAGAATGATGTGGCAACTCTAGTTATCCAATATCAATAGGAGGGAATGGAAGTTGCATTTTTCGTTCCTTCTCTTATACGTTTACATCATTTAGATTGGAATTCCACACTATCTTTTCACATAGAATGACATTACTCCACTGAAAAAGTGAAAGACCAGATAGAAGGATCAGAATATCGAAGAAAATCAACAAAACTATCCCATCATAAATAAACTTCACAAAATATTACATTTACGGTCCAAAGTTTTTACAGAACATTACTGAAATTATTATTGGAATAGACAAATAAACAGAACAAGTTAAATAAAAAGAAAAGTTGAAAGCTTACAATTCTCCGGAGAAGCGGCTCCATTGATGAGAAAAGTTTATGAAGACTGTCTAATTTCAGAGCTTCCACAATCACACTGAAAAACAAAGGAATTTTAAGTTTTAAGTACTGAGAAATCAAGTTGAACTACACAAACTGCAGCACCAGCAATGGAGGAAAAAAGGCAAAGAGGTTTGGTGAGAGAGTTAAGATCACTATGTATTCAAGTTTTGGAGAATTGTTTACTAGTAATTGTATTTCAATTAAAATTTAAATTATCTACAATCCACTAGGGTGGATGCCGAAAATTCAAACCAGATTCCCCAAAATTCAGCGGCAGCATCGCTACATAAAGGTCAAATTTGTATCAAGATAAACATTAAGCAAGAGAAGTATGAATAGAGGACACCAGGATTCCAGAAACATGAATATGTATACAGAAACTTTCATCTCCCCATGAAAGACTTTGGAGTTTCAAACACATCATCATATTGAAGCTCTCCAAACATGTATAGAAACTATATAATGGTCCATTAGCTGGTACAGTTACATATTATGCTCGCCAAAATTCAGCAAATAACTTGATACTTCAATTTCTTTGGGTACTTCCTTTTGGGGACTTAAAATTTATCAGTTCAAAAATGCACCCCTATCAGCTGAACAAGAATACAGCATATCACCATAAGCAGCAGCTAAAATTTTGTATTTCTAAGGCGACAGACCACAGTAAAAGAATCCAACACTCAATCCCAATACAGTATTTTGATATTATCCACTTGAATACAGAATAAGCACAGAAGCAAACACCAAAAGTCACTTGTATCGCCATAAAAGAGCAAGCAACAAGAGAAATATAGAATAGCATCATCTTTCTTCAAGATTTGAGCCCATATCCAACACACTAGTAGATTCACAAAAGGGAAATAAAAAAATAATAAGCAGGCATCTGTTTTCCGAGAAATTTCCAGATATCCACCTAGTCTTCAACAAAATATGTAAACTATGACAATTATTCGTGTAAATTAAAATAAAAATAACAAACCACAAAGATAAATACCTAGCCAGAGCTGGTCTTTTCCTCTCCGGTTGCTGGTCATCTTCCCCATCCAAACCCCTTTTCCTCGTCTGCATTTCCACCAAACCCTATCCCAAAAAATGACCTGTACCAAAAATTACAAAAAATTATCTCATAAACAGATCTCAAAATCGACCAAATTCCCAAAGTATCCAACTAAATCACTAATAATTGTAGAAGGTTGCAGAAATCAACAAAGTTTACCTGATTGACTACTGGTTGAATAAAAGTCCACGGCCTCTTATCTCTCACACACACACGCATATGCACAGTGAGTTCGGAAACAAAAGAACAAAGACGAGCCGTCGAGACGGGGGTTGTGTTCTGGTGTGGTCTGACCTATAGTAAGGGGGTTGCTCCAACAGTGTATTAACTGATTGATTGTACGGGTACTGCTGTTAGTAATAGTAAAGTACGTATAAATTTTTAACTTTTTTTCGAAGAAGTACTTATACTGTGGAAGATAAGAGTGGCGATATTTTTGTTGTACGGTCAGATCTGAATGCACACGCGGTATCGCCGTTTATTAACCGTTCAACACTTTTTAATTAAATAAAGAGACATACACATAAATTTTAACAACAGATTTTAAGCGATAAGATTAAGAGTACATTAACGCACGTTTCGTGGAACTCTATTTTGATATGTTGTCAAACTATGAAAAAATTAGATGAGTGATAATGCCACAATAAAAATATACACAATAAGTGTTATGATACACTTTTAAGTCATTGATTTTGATATGGAACATATTGATTAATCTGGGTCTTATAAAAATCGATGATGTAAAAGTTTGTTGTAGCACTTATTGTATATATTTTGTTGTGGCATATATATTTATCAAACAATTATACCAAAAAATATAGTAGAAAATCAACTCATGTAAAAGAGAAAGGGTTTGTTGTTAAAAAGGACAATTTGAATCTAGAAATATGCAATGAGGACGGTGGAATTTTTTTCGGGTAAAAAGGACATGTCCTTATTCGACTGTGATAATGAAACATTAAATTTGAGGTCAGTTCCACTGCAGAAAATAGTGGATTTGGAGTTATGAACAGTGGATTTGTCCTTATCACCCATTTTATATTTCCACTGTCCTGGTTTCTATTTTTTCCCTCTTATTTGTCCTTTTAAACGACTGCCTCAAAGAAAAATATGTAAAGAGATTTCTTAAAATTTGTTAAACTCTAACCACAAGAGTCCCTACTCCGCTATCTCCCCACTCCACTGTGTCGTAGGATGAGTAGATATATTAATCAAATAATCTAATGGCTCAAAGTTATTGGCTCATTTACGATGTTCGAACGTCCACAGTTCAGCGTCAGGCAGGGGCGGACCCACGTACCCCAGGGGAGGGGCACGTGACCCCACTGGAATTTAAAAAAAAAAAAAAAATTTTAGTATTAAAACTATGTAGTTTTGTTGTTAAAAATTGACATTTTGTAGATAAAAATTGATGTTTTAGATCCCGGTGACCCCACTGAAATTTTTTTTGGATAAAATATATAGTTTTAGACTCCGGTAACCCCACTGAAATTTATTCCTGGATCCGCCACTGGCGTCAGGTCCAATTGCCCTTTTAACTCACCTAAGTCCTTTAACACTAGTCATTGTCCTGAGGACGATTAAGGAGATTTCTTATAACAATTGTTTTTTTTTAAGGGGTCTTATAACAATTGTTGAGCCATATCTATTGATGTCATTATATTTGATCTACTAAAAAGAGATTACAACATCACATGAGACAACTCATTTTATGCAACAACAAAAAAAAATGGAAATTTATAAATTTTGACAATTTCAAAGTTTTGTAATTCGTTCATGGGCCTTTTAAAAACTTAGTGGCTATAGCATATTATATAGCTTATAAATATTTTCTGCACTATCATTAAACTTTTCATACTATCATATCATCAATTTATAAATATTTATATTAACCTTTGACACATTACATAAGTATTTATTATTTCATAACATAAATACAACAAATATATTTTTCTTAAAACTATATAGAGTATTATAAAGAATAAATAAAATTATATTTAATGCGTATTAAAAATATAACTATTTTTATTTTTTATTTGTCAATACTATAAATATTGATTCAATTGGAAGAAATGTATACATGATTTGTTGTTTTCTGTTTTTTGTTTTGTTTTGTTTTGCAACGTCTATTGATTGAAAAAAAATAGCTAGAAGACAAAAGCAAAACATGTCATAATAAAGCTAAATTAAAAAAATCCAACTTAGGGAAGCTTGTCTGGCAAATTCTTACAGATGATCATGCTCTTTGGGTCAAGATTTTGGTGCAAAAATACGGAAATCCCTTCTTGAAACCCAAGGTGACCAGCTCTTTTATTTGGAAAAATATTTGCTATGCGGCTAACCTCTTGAAAGATGGTTTTGGAGTGGATGGCACGACTATTGTGTGGCTAGATAGTAGCAATAGGAAATATTCTGTGGCAGCCGGATATGATTTTCTCACCAAAGAGAGTAACACCCCAGTGACACAAGTTTGGAAGGACGTCTAGAACCTCAAAGGCCCGGCGCGTCTAAACTTTTTGATGTGGCAAGCAGCTCATAAAGCTTTCCCCACCTTGTCTCTGCTGTTTAAGCGGTACGTCAGTGACTCTGCAGCTTGTAAATTGTGTCGAAACGATGAGGAATCTACTATGCATGCTCTGCGAGACTGCACTCTACCGAAGAAGCTTTGGAAAAGTACCCTCCCCAGACAGTCTTGGGGTGAGTTCTTCTCGCAAACTTCTGCACCTGACTGGATAAGTCGTAATATTGACATTCAGGAACGTAATAGAGAATGGGCCTATCAATTAACGGAGATGGCCTCCTGCATCTGGATCTGGCGCAATAAAATCTTTCATCGAGTAGTGGAGAATCCCCCACCGATCAATGTTCTCCTCTCAATTGTGGAAACTCGAGCCAGGAATCTTAGGCTAGCTTGGAATTTAGCTTATAATCCTTTGATGTATTTTGTTTAATTGTTTTCTGTGTACGTTGTGGACGTTCCATTCTTAATTTATAATAAAAAGCTCGTTTTTCAAAATAAAAAATAAATAAATCCAACTTATGAAGTCTAAATATATATAAATAAATAAATTAAACCCTTCATCGGAGGTGGGTGATTTTTCTCTAGTCCCTCCATACGTGGGGAGGGACGGCGTGGCTTTATTGACACCGTTTATTTTTAAATTAAATTTAAAATGTACGGTTTAGATTATTTCAGGACACCAGTGACTATAAGAAATCACCTTTGGATGTGACCTAACCGAGTTGACCTTACAAGATTCAAAACCGACAGAAAAAAGAATACGAATATTGCTTGAAATGTTTAATGTCGAAAATAATGCTTCCTATTATTGGAGGAATTAGGTGATACACCAAACATGCGGGGAACGACCACCAATTTCTTTGTTTATCATTATTTACAATAGGTTGAAAATTTTAAAAGTTGTTTGGGACGGTAAGTCGTGGCTCTAATCGGCCTTGATTTAACTCTGTTTCTTTGATTGTAATAAAAATGAACCGTTTTCTTTAAAAAAAAAAATTACAGTGCTTCTTGTACTATCAAGTGCCGAATTTGAAAAGGGAAAAAAAATAAAATAAAAAACAATATTCAGCCCAAAGAAAATGAAATAGTGTATACATATATGGAAACAATTGATTAATATTTATTTTTTAGGGGTAAAATAAACTTATTCATCACAATCCGCAATAGAAGCATGAATAACATGAGATGGGGGTTGAACTCCATTCCACACATCCTACGATATGAAGACCTTCTCTAGCAAGCATATGTATGTGTGCTAGTACATTCCCTTGTCTTTCTACAAAAGAAAAATAAAATGAGAAACAAAAGCTAGCAATAAGGACTGATAGTCCAGAATAATAGCTTTAAGCTCGGGAAAATCTTCAGCATGTTTCATGGGGCGATGATGGATAGAAAACATATCCCCATAAAAAATGACATTGAAAAAACCACAAGTGAGTGCAAAAACGTAAGCACGTTGAATCTTCCCTCTAGATTTTTTGAAAAGCTTCGAATAATATTTCATATACTATCGTGAAGCAGACCACCCACAACAACTAAATTTTCTTCAAAAACAGCATCCACATTAAATTTGAGAGAGCTCAAAAGGGAGAGGTTTCTCAATAAAAGAACCAAAAAATGGAGGACTCCATTTGGGATTCATTGGCACAATGAAGTTGGCATTTTGTTGTTTCGACACGGTAAACTATATTCATCTGCTTCTATTCTGATTGACCGATACACGTGAAATTTTACAATGAAACGGGTATACCACTTGGATTTTTGACTTGGTAAACAACTCATATTATGGCCCACCTGCTATTATCTTTTATTTTTATTTTTATTCAAACATCACCTTAACAGAGTTTTGATGGACAGGATGGGGGTTATTGGATTTTTAGTCCTATAACTTTTCCCGTTTTTGTAAATAGTCATCTTTTTGCGTTGGTAGCATTTTCAGTCCTATAACTTTCTATTTTCTGGATTTTTAATCCTGTGGCTGATTCGTGGCATGTGGGGCCCATTTTGAAGAGTTGAAAATAAAAATACGGCCAAGAGGATTCGAACCCATGACCTTTGGATCATTTTCCCAATCGACTTACTATTACACTACATAGAATACTTTACTCGAACTAGAACTAACAAATATAAGTACCAAGTATTATATGTGAATAAATTCGATACATATTATGTATGTTACGTACGTTCGTGTGTGTATATATATATATATATGTTATGTATGTATATATGTGTATATTTATATATCTATATACGTGTATATATACATGTATCTATATACATACATATATATATATATATATATATATATATATATATATATATATATATATATATATATATATATATATATATATATATATATATACATAAGTAAATATATATATATATATATATATATATATACATATATATATATATATATATATATATATATATATAGACACACGCACGTACGTAACATACATAATATGTATCGAATTTATTCACATATAATATTTGGTACTTATATTTGTTAGTTCTGGTTTGAACAAAGTATTCTATGTAGTGTAATGATAAGCTGATTGGAAAATGACCTAAAGGTCATGGGTTCAAATCCCCTTGGCCTAAAATCCAAAAAATAGAAAGTTATAGGACTGAAAATGCTATCGGCGTAAAAAAATAACTATTTACAAAAACGGGAAAAGTTATAGGACTAAAAATCCAATAATCCAACAGGATGGTGCAAACTTTTTTCAAGATGTGTTTTCTCCCTCACATATCTTTTTCTTTTTTTACTTCGTTTTTGTAATTTCGGCCTTTGGCCTTTTCTTCTCCTCTTATATACTACATTTTCAGAGAATTTTAATTTTTTTTTGTTTAATTAACCCACCGTTACTAAACGAAAAATGATAATGGAAGTACATACTTGCGTCGAACAAGTTTTATTTTTCTTAAGAAATTGGAAATGGTGATCTTTATTTCTCTATTAACTTGGATGAAAATTTTAGAAAGAGGTAGTATGGATGGTTGTCTTTGTGGAAGTCTCCAACATGTTCTTGGTTGTTCTTTGTTTTTTATTTTTTTATTTTTATTATTTTTGTATATATATACCAATTGGAATTTCAGGAATTTTGGCTTTTTGGATTTTTTATTTGTAAAAACTATCAATATAGACATTTCGAGTACTTGTAACATTTCTTGAATTGTTTTATTAGTGAATATTAGAAATCAGAATAAAATCAGACTATTATTTATTCTTTGATTCTGTATTTATTATAAAGATTTATAGAATTCTCTAGACATCTATTGTAAGTGTATATATATACTCTTGTATCATTCTAGTAAAACCAATACATACAAAATATTTTTCAATTGTCTCCACGTGGTATCGGAGCACCTCAATCTCCTCCTCTTGATTTAGCATTACTCATCCCAATCCCCAAAATCCTCCTCTCTTCGGTCAGCACTTTCCTTTCTCGTTCCCTTCTCCCCCACCTCCATTTCTACATCCAGGCTTCTTCTCCTTCCTCCCTCAACCTGCTTCTTTTCCTTCTCTAGTTCAAGTCACCATGTCTGAGATAACAACAGCTGAAAGCTCCAGCACCGCAGCCCCTCAAATTGTGGCCATTAACTCAGCCACCCAAACCCTCATTAAGCTTGACACTTCCAATTATTCCATATGGCAAAAGCAATTCATCACACTTCTCAAAGGTTATGATTTACTTGGCTTTATTGATGGTACAAAACCCTGTCCATCCAAATTGATTCAAGAAAATGGCACTTCCAAACCCAACCCGGCTTATTCTCCCTGGGATAGACAAGATCAATTAATTCTCAATGCTATAATGGCCTCCATCTCTCAGCCACACAGTCATCTCATTCTCAATGCCAAAACTTCTGGGGAAGCATGGAAGATTCTTGCAGATGTGTTGGCAAAACATTCACAGGGTCGAATCAACATGGTTAAGCAGTCTCTCAAAAGACTCAAGAAGGGTGAAAAATCAATCTCAAAATATTTGTATTTGGTACGTAGTAAAGTCAATGAACTAGCGAGTCTTGGTGCTCGTATGGATCCAGATGACGTGGTTGATTTAATATTTGATCAATTGGGTGAAGAGTATCGTGATTTAGCCCGAGCTATTCAAGCCCGGGATTCTCCAATTGAATTAGATGAACTCCATGAAAAGCTGTTAAATTATAGAAATTTGCTGGCGGAATCGAATCAGATTCAACCATTCGGCCAAGCAAGTGCCCATGCCGCATTTCCCTATTCACAACCAGCGTTTCCGCACTCTCAAGCCGCCGGATTATTGCCCCGACCGGCAGCTCAGCCATGGCGCAATCCTTCTCCAACAGGTCCTCCTCCGACAGGCTCCAATTCACAGCGCCCTCGTCGGACATACATGGGCAAGTGCCAACTCTGTAATGTCCAAGGGCACTCAGCCAAGTTCTGCCCTCAGTTTCAAATCCACGCCATCAACCAACAGCAGCAGTCCTTCCCACACCCGCCACCACCACATCAACAGGCATGGCGCCCCAGACCCCCCAAACCTTTGCCGCAGCCCCAACCAACTCTAACTGGCTCTTGGACAGTGGGGCGACCCACCACATAACGTCTGACCTCGAGAATTTGTCACTCCATACGCCCTACACCGGCACCGATGATATAATGGTTGGTGACGGAAATTCTCTTCCTATAACTCATACCGGTTCGATCTCTCTTCCTTTATCTTCCTCGCAGTCTATTACACTAAATAATATTTTATGTGTGCCTAAATTTTTTCGTAATTTAATATCGATTTCTCAGCTATGTCAAAACTATAATCTTTCTGTTGAATTCTTACCATCAAAATTTATTGTGAAGGATCTTCTGACAAATCGCCCGTTGATGCATGGTCCGGTTAAAGATGGACTCTATATATGAGTGGCCATCCAACCCCATTTTCGCCTTTGCAGCTAATAAAACAACTCGGCATACGTGGCACCACAGGCTGGGCCACCCTTCCAGATTCATTTTCAGTCTCTTATTTCGCAAAATAATTTGGATGTTATTTCTTCGTTTTTTACACATTGTGATGCTTGTCTTGTCAATAAAAGTCATAAGCTTGTTTTTGGATTATCCATGTTACATTCCTCTCGTCCCCTTGAAATTATTTTCTCTGATGTCTGGACTTCCCCCATTTATTCTGTGGATGGTTTTAAGTACTATGTGATATTCGTGGACCACTTCACAAAATATATATGATTTTACCCTCTGAAAAATAAATCCGAAGTGGTTTCTACTTTCACCCGATTTAAATCCATAGTGAAAATTTTCTTTAACCTCTCTATTAAAATATTATATTCGGATAACGGCCATGAATATATAGTGCTAAAAGATTTCCTTGCTACCAATGGCATTTCCCACTTCACTACTCCCCCTCACACTCCCGAGCACAACGGATATTCCGAACGACGTCACCTTCACATTGTTGAAACTGGTCTTTCCTTACTCACTCATGCCTCTTACCTATTGGCCTTATGCGTTTTCCACCGCCGTTTACCTCATTAATCGTCTTCCCACACCCACTCTCTCCATGAGGTCCCCCTACTTCTGCATCTTTGGTGAAAGTCCTAATTATAATAAACTTCGCGCTTTTGGTTGTCTCTGCTATCCCTGGCTCCGCCCTTATACGACTCATAAGTTACAGGTCCGGTCCATTGCATGTGTGTTTCTCGGTTATTCCCTTACACAGAGTGCCTACTACTGCTACGATGTGGCCTCTTCTCGGCTTTATGTCTCTCGCCACGTAAAATTTGTTGAAGACATTTTTCCATTTCGATCCTCTTCATCTACCTCCACCCCCAATACCTCTATCATTCCCTCCCCACCGTTCCCTCCTCTCGGTCCTCCACCTCTCCCACCTCCGGTTTCTCCATCTCCTCCCAATCGTCCTTTCCTCTATCTCATCCCTCCCCCACTTCCCCTCCTTCGTCTCCACCTCCTCCATCCCCTCCTCATTCGGCTAGCTCACCACCACCGCCACCGCCCACTCACTCCATGCGCACCCATTCTAGGAACAACATCCACAAACCTATTCAAAAACTCAATATTCACACTCAACTTCACTCCCTTCCAGAAACCGAACCTACCACTATCACCCAAGCCCTCAAGCAACCCAAGTGGCGTAATGCTATGCAAGAGGAGTATGATGCCTTGCTTCGCAATGATACCTGGGAACTCGTTCCCTCTGATCCTTCTTTTAACATTGTTGGCTCCAAATGGGTTTTTCGGATAAAACACAAGCCCGATGGTTCAGTTGATTGCTATAAAGCTCGGCTTGTTGCAAGGGGTTTTCATCAGCGCCATAGTATTGATTACTACGAGACCTTCAGCCCGGTTGTCAAACCAACCACTGTGCGTCTCATGCTCTCTATTGCTCTCATGCAGGGGTGGTCTTTACGCCAACTTGATATTAATAACGCGGTCTCAAGCAAGCCCCTCGGGCTTGGTATGATGAATTGAAGAACTACTTACTCTCACTTGGTTTTCGACACTCTCACGCGGACACGTCTTTATTTATTTATTCTCATGGCTCTACATTGCTTTATATGCTTATCTATGTAGATGACATCATTATCACTGGCAATAGTTCCACTGAACTTGACAGGTTTATCACACGGTTAGCATCTCGGTCTCAAGGATCTTGGACCCCTCTCCTATTTTTTAGGGGTGGAAGTTCTTTATAATCATGATGGCATTCTTCTTTCTCAGCGGCGTTATATTACTGAATTACTTGCCAAGGTCAATATGCAAGATGCAAATGCCGTGGCTACACCGCTCCCCGCTGACATCATTACTTTATCCTCTACTGCCGGCACGCCCCTTACTGATCCTACGCAATTTTGCATGGTCATTGGCAGTCTCCAGTACCTCTCATTCACCCGGCCGGACATTGCATTTGCGGTTAATAAACTATCTCAGTACATGCATCAACCTTCCAATGTTCATTGGTCCTTTGCTAAGCGCATTCTTCGGTATCTTATCGGTACACTGAATCATGGTCTTCAGCTCTATCGCAACTCTCCCCTCACTCTTCATGCCTTTTCTGACGCGGATTGGGGAGGTGATAAGGACAACTATCCGTCTACAAGTGCACACGTGGTTTACCTAGGACGAAATCTCTTATCCTGGAGCTCAAAGAAACAACAAACAATTGCCCGTTCCTCCACCGAAGCTGAGTATCGCTCTGTTGCCGCTGCCACGGCTGAACTTCATTGGGTTACCTATATTCTACGTGATCTCGGCATTTCACTCTCTCATGCCCCCGTAGTCTACTGTGACAACCTTGGTACTACCCACTTTTGTGCCAATCCCGTATTTCATTCGCGTATAAAGCATGTTGCCATCGATTATCATTATGTTCGCGATAACATCCAGCAAGGTCGTCTCCGCATCGCTCATGTTCATGCTCAGGATCAATTAGCGGACTCTCTCACCAAATCGCTTCCCCGCACATTATTTCTTCATCAACGTGACAAGTTAGACCTGCGTTCGCGTCCTACTTGAGGGGTGGTATTAGTGAATATTAGAAATCAAAATAAAACCAGATTATTATTTATTCTTTGATTCTGTATTTATTATAAAGATTCATGGAATTCTCTAGACATATATTGTAAGTGTATATATATACTCTTGTATCATTCTGGTAAAATCGATACATACAAAACAATTTTCAATTGTCTCCACATGTTTTTTGAGATTCGTGAATTAGTTGCGTGATGATGCAGTTTAGATGGTTTTGTCAAATGTTTATATGTATTAATTTGCAATGTTGGTCTTGCTTTGGTCATTCATTTTTTCTCTTACAATGGATCCGTTGTTAGGTGTTGCCTCTTAATTAATGTTGCTTGTTTGCGCTTGAATGTCCTCGATTTTGTTAACATAAGATGAACCTACATTTGCACTTGATTGAATTCCACATATCACTCCATTAGAAGTTTTAATGAAATCAGAACTTGGTTTTTCCTTCTCATGGAGAGATTAAATTGTCATTTTCTTCATTGACTTTAAATTGCAGAATATTCTGAAAAAGAGAATGGCCCTAAAATAATGTTTTTGGGGGTATTACCAATTGCCTTTCAATTCTGCTAATGTCTCGTATACGTACATGGCAAATGCCCAAGTGTGGTGTATGGAAACAACTGTTGGCTTAAGTGATAATCGGAGCTCAAGACTAACGGAAGCAAGTATGATGTCGCATCAAAATTCATTAATGAAGGATTTAGTAGATTAATTAATGTTAAGGATTTACACCATGCCATGTTTCTTAGTCTAATAAACATTGTTGACAAAAGGTTTTTGCAGAAAAACCTTCGGTGTTTGAGGTTATATATTAGTAATTGGCATGTGATGAATGAAAGTGCAATGGTTTCAGAAAACAAAAACATCAAAAAAATTGGGTAGTGAGTTTATTCTTGTCTAGCTTTGAATTGGGGTGTAATGCCATATCACATGTAGAGGCATATTTTATTCTTCTTGATCCTCTCTAGCGCGCTTTCATTATGTAGCATGGTTCTGTCAAGATTTAGACGTTGTAGCCAACTTCAGATCATGTCGAGCATCAATCTTTTTGAATTGAGTTCGATCTCATTGCAGCAACACTTTCTCTGTTACATGGTGGTCCAACTATCGGGTCGGGCCTCGTAGAATTTCTTATTTCCCTTTTATTATCCCAAATCCTTTAACAATTCCATGTTCATTGTATACATCATATGCTTCCAATTCATTCTTAAAAGTCATCATGTCAACCTTAAATGTATTTATTCACAACATATTGCATTGCTGCTGCCAATGTAATCTGTCGATTTGATTATCAACACAAATAGCTCCAAAACTTAGCAAAAATAGTTATGCAACAAAAATCACAAAACAAATTAAGGAGGGATAATGAACCCAATAATCTCTCACATTTGTTTGTACATGAAAATCGGGGCACAAAAGGAAGGCAAAAGCCCTTCGATTTAAAAAAAAAGTAAAAATAAAAATAAAATAAGACGTTGAAGATGGAGAGAAGGGTGTTGAAGATGTAGAGATGGATTGAAGAGGAAAGAGGAGGAAAACTCCGTTAAGCTGATGTTGAATTAAATAAAAGATAATAGTAGGTGGGTCATAATATGAGGTGTCAACAAATCAGTGGAGAAGTTTTACCAAGTTAAAAATCCACGTGGTATACCCGTTTCGTAGTAAAATTTCTCTACATTACTTCAAATGAGGTCGATCATTGTCGTCGTCTAAACTTGTAATCTCTTGAAAAAGAATTCATAATTAATCGAGTGTACATTTTGACCGCACAAAAAATGATCCCAAATGATGTCAAAAAAACAAAAAAGAGCTCGGGGAATTTCAAATTTCTAATAACCACAATCAAATCAACTATTATCCTAATTTTAAAGTTTGATCGATTTCAGTGGTCTCCATTCCATTGGAGCATTAAATGGGGTATATCTGTTTGTGAAAGGAATATATATATATTTATTTATTTATTTAGTTTCCAACGAAAGTTTGTAATGAGATTATAATTCCATCAAACAAATAAATAAATAAAGAGATGAGATTACAATTATTTTGGGCATGTTTTAATGGCATCATGTAAATTATTCGGCATCATATTTTACCTACAAATCTTTATGTTTAGGTGATGTCGAAAATATTTACGTGATGTCAATAAAAATCATCTTATTTTTTAAATTAATGCAGTGGATGAGACTAGGGAAGGAAATTATTAAAACCAAATCATGGTAACTTAGGACCAAGTTGACAATATTGGGCTTTTAGAAATGGTGGTTATTGGCCACCGTTTCACTTCAAATTCATAATACTTCAAACCGTTGAATCAGTATTTCCGAACCAAAACCGTTCACAACTCGTATATACATGAACGAGTCAATACCACAATTGTGATATCCCTTAATTCACGAAACGGATTTACGTCAAAATATATATTTATCGTGTATCATATTACTTTCCGATCTTTTTAATAAAATTTAATTGTTGTATGAAAGGATTTTATTATTTTGGATTTTATTAACATGTTGGATTTACATCATCATACCACCATCCTCTCTAACACATTTACCCCCTCCACCTCAAATTCTCTACACATCCCACCACCTCTTCACAGCAAAACACTCCACACCCACCATTCCATCATTCTACCTGTAAGTTTTGGTGATTTGATCTCTAAACTGATGAATAAACTGATGAAACTAATTTGTAAAACTGAGACTTAGAATGATGGTCAGTTCAGTAATGGTATTCAGTTCTGTGAAAGTCAATTGTGGTGAAGTGCAAGCTGAGTTTCTTCTGAAGTCAGCTTTCAGTTTTGTCAGCTAAGCTATTGCTGAGTACATCTGAGCAGTTGATTACAAGTCTGGAATAATCAATCTTTGAGCTGAGTTTTCATATGAGGATAACAACTAGAGCTGGGGTCCACATCTGAGGTATTTATGACAATCCCGACAAAGATATTTTGGCGGTTAGAGTTAGAGAATTGTGTCTATAAATACCATCTATTGTAATCAATACAGTGAGTGTATGTTTTCACAAGTGTGTAAAAAATCCTTGTAACTTTGTGCATAACAAAAATCTCATTTTCTGTATATGGAGTAGTCGGCACAACGCCGGAAAAAGCACGTTAAATCACTGTGTGTTCTCTTTGTTTCTGTGTTTTATCAATTTCCGCAATACTTTATGTTTGCATTGCTTCTGTTTTAATCTTTCTTAAACTGCAAGTTTTTCGTCTGTGTTTTAACACTATCTTTTCCACAAGTTGCATGTTTGAAAGTTGAGAGAGGACCCTTGGAGAGTTTTGTGAGAAATTTGAAGAAGAAGAACATTTCCTCATTGGTTTCAACCTTGGATTTGTAGATAGTTCAACCCAAGAGGATCATCTTGAAGTGGGCTTTTCTTGGACACATGAAGATCATCTCATTTGGGTGAGAATCAAGAGAACTCATCTTTCCAATTCCTTAGTTTCTTGATGTGTTCTTAGCTCAGTAATCGTTTTGAAGGTTTAATATATAACCTTAAAATCCTTTTATGTGGTGTAGGAATTGAAGGAGGGGCTTAAAGTTTAAGGGTTCTTCAAGCTAGGATCTTGGATTGGAGTTTTGCTTCAAGAAGCTTAAGGTAGGGAGGTGTTCAATTGAATCTTTTATCGTGAAGAGCATGTCTTAAGGCTTTGTGTCATGTTTTTAGATTTGAAATCATACTTTAGACTTGGTATTATGTATAAAACTTGTATAGTGATGTTCGAGTATGTTTATAACATACTTTGGTGAGGTTTTGACAAACACCTTGGAAATGAGCCTAGAAAATCCTGCTACTTTGATGTTCTGGGCTCAGGGCGAACGCCTTACTAACCTGAATGCGTAGGAAATGTTGTTGTTGCTGTCCATGGTGTACGCCTTGCATAATTTGTGTTTTGAGCCTTGTATCGAGCATGTCTAAGTGTAGAAGTTTTTTGTGGTTTGTTGTAGAGTAAAATGATTGTGTTCTAGTGGTTTTGGCCACGCACCATGACTCACAGGAGTATTGAAACACATCTCATTTTGCCTTACGTGATGTTGGCTTTGTTGGAAGTCAATATCGTACTTGTTATGTGGCAAATTTAAGGGTTTGGCAGATTGGTGAGATCCTTTGTGTGGAGAAGTTCGGGATCATTGGAAACCTTAATCCTTAGCCTAGTGAGTATTGGATTAGAATCCAATATTTTTTGCGACACGTGCTAGGTAGTATATCTTAGAGTTGTCTAATGTCTGGTAGTCAATAGAAGCCTTATTACGTGCAATGCACTTAGGTGGCTAGATTAAACTCATAAATACATATTTGAGAGTCTAAAAGATAAAGCATTCTAGTATTTCATGAGGCACGTTTAATTTCTATATCGCAACCGGGAGATTTGACACCCCAGAGTCGGGGAGACCCGAGGCCTCGGACTCCACTTAGGGCGGCCCTTATGCCTTTTAAGAGGTTGAATATGTCGTGATGCAGTCTTCACCCCACAAAGTGTCCTTGGACTTTTATGCAACTCATCCGCTTGTTTCATGAGGTTACTAGCGAGGCTACCTGGAGGAGAGTGTGCTTTATATTGTTGTTGTTTGTACAGTTTCGATGATTCCACTTCCTACTAAGTACGTTTGTACTTACCTTCTCGTTATGTTGTTCCACCCCGAGAAGATGATGCATGTTATGTTGATGACTGTAAGTACAAGTACTTTGAGGAGTATAAATGTTGTAATGGATTCGATATATGGTTTTCCTATTCTACCTATAGATTTGTATGTTTCATGAGTCATTTTTAATTCCCGCAATTATACTCTGATGTAGTATATATTTATAAGGCACGTGTATAATTTGTTATAAATACGAGTTATATACGTATCGGACGTTCATTTCCGAATAAGGACTTGGTGTATGGAAACGGACCGCCACAACAATGTTAGGTTCACACCAATTCTGTTTCATGAATGGTAGTTAAGGGGTAAGGGCACAATTAGCCTATCAAAGCAGCTCTTATATCAGGCTCGATCATGTAATAATTATCAATAGCTAAGAAAATAGACAAATTTTATGGTGGCCCGGACCACCAAGTCATCCGGTCACAAGTATGATTTGATGATCCGAAATCAATCATATTTCACTATTTGTCAATGGTCTCACATGTTTAAAAACAATTTATTACTTTCAAATTTTATAATTAGATGAAATACTGATGATATGGTATGGCTGGATCACCATAAAATCACTGAAGAAAATATCAAATATATTATTATCAATTAGCACTACCATCCCGTGGCTAAGAGCTTTGAACGAGGCGAGCCGAATATCTCTTGTTTAGTTTTGTCTTTATTTAGGCTTCAAGTTTGTTCGTGATCGTTTGTTTAATAAACAAATAAAAATAATGTTAAAATTTTGCTTCTTTCAAAGATAAATTGTTCATACTCCTTTTTTTAGTTTTGCTCGTTAAACATATTTAGCCCCTTGTTGTTTGATCAAACATTTGGCTACTAGTCTATTTGTTAAAGGAATTAAAGTTGCACCTTTACTACCACCAATTGGTTTTAGTAAAACGATAAACGCTTGATCCTAACATGGTGTCAGAGCGGGAGGTCATGAGATCAAACCCCGGCTCCCTCGGTTATATTGTGCAAGTGTTGGGCCTCTTTATCTTGTTGGCCTAGTTTGGTCTTGTCTTTGTATGCTTAGATGACACGCTTGATCCTAACACTATTAGCCTATTTAGTTTGGTGATCGATCAAATGTCGGGTAGCCTACTCCTTTGTCCGTGGTGCTGTAAAGTTTTGTAAGGTCTATTAGTCTATAAGTGTCGTAAGTGAATCAGAATACTCATACTCAACTTGTACATGAGCTTGACCCGATTTTCCCCCCCGTTTTTTTAGTTCAAACTCAAGTCAACATACTTGTATAATAAATAAAGTCAACTCAAACCTCAAGATATATTAATCGAATAACTCGTGAGTTAATAGATCTTTACTTATAATAATTATATAATTAATTTTATGTATAATTAACTATTATCATACAAATCATCAATTTCGACCGAGCTGTTTCGTGTATTAAACGAGTTGAGTTCGATCTTGACATATTTATTAAAAAATAAATGAATCTAGAAAAATATACTTGAACTTACAATTCACATCGAGTTATATCGAGTATTAAATAAATCGAGTTTCCTTTAGTATTGCTTGATCGAGATTGAGTTGAGTTTGAAACTAAGTTTATTAGTCGAATTGAGCTAGGACTCTAAAAATAAAGCATCAGCTCAATTTGACTAGTTACGACTTACATCCTAATGACAAAATGCATTACTTCACTATGTTTTTAGATTTTTTTTTTTTTTTTTTTAATTTAGATTTTGGCTGCACGAAAAGTGTTGAGGTGACCGGAACAACAATAATAATAACAATTAAACATAATAAAAATCATTATCTTCGTCGGTCAGAAAATTCTTAGGTGCTAACTATATTCGTAGAGTTAGTCTATATGGATCAATCCGAATTTTACTGTTTCAATATAATAAAAAATATGCGGTTCATTTTGATACATGTACGTAGGGGTGAGAAAAAAAAAGACCAATATACCAGATCAAACCACCCAAACCGAAATGACCCAAAACCAATTGCAAACCAATCCGAATCACACTTGTATGGTTATGGTATTTTTCATTCTACCCCAACCCGAACCCAAAACTGGTTGCTTGTTCACAGGGAAGCGGCAATAATGGGCTTAATGGGTCAACTGAACCCCTCCCAAGAAAAGTTGTATTTATTCTTACCGCTATTCAATTTTTTTATCTACTAATATTTACTAACTGACTCGCTAAAGTTTTTGATATTGACCAATAACTCGTAATCATAGTTGGATTTTTTAAATTGATGCTTATAAACTTGTAATACGATGTGCCGCTTTCGATCGCTGACCCGTATCTCAGAATTCTTAGAGCTGCTCTGCTTGTTCATACATAAAACGACATTGTTTTGATTGAGTATATATATTACTTATTTTTATTGTTGGTTGACGGTTGTGATACTTTTATGAAACCACTACTATTGAATTGTACGGCATTCAAAGCCATGATACAGATTAGTGTAAAATATACTCTTTTTCTATATGAGTAGTGGTTAAGATATATTGATGATGGCTTAATTATCATTTTTTGGTCATATAATTATCACCCTAGATATTGTAAAAGTCAATGTTTCGTGTTTCCCTATTTTTTTTCCGAATATTCATTCTCAGAAGTTTGGGAATATCACGAAACAATGGATTTAAAATTTAATTGGCTAATTGTCAAAAAAAAATAAAAATTAATTGGCTAAGATACTCAACAAAAAATATGAGTGGGGAGTGGTGCTATTTGTAGTGTGTCAATGGTTGTATAATGTGTAACATGTTTGTGTTTTTTGGAGGGCTTTGTTTGATTACACTTCGCTAACTATTTTATTTACACACTACAAGTTTTGTTGAAAAAACAATTATACGATATGCTCTATAATATTTTTATTATTAAATAAAATTAAGCTTGATAAACCGACCCCAAACCGAAACCAATTGACACCAAACTATTGGCCATGGTTCCGAGAGGGGACTAGTAATATGCGTAATTAAACCGAACTCACACAACCCGACTCAAGCTCGTCCCTACAAGAATGAAGTTAGGACAAAAAACTTATTACTATTTGGTGTATCGGTGCTGGATTAATACTCATAAGTTTATGTCGACCAAATAAAAAACGTATAGGTATTTCCCGTCTTATGTGTAATTAATAAATGATAGTAGGTCGGTTTGATAAATTTATATTGAAATAATAAAAGCTAGGTTGGACTTATGTGTTTCTATTGCTTGACTTTATATATGCTGTCTAGACTTATTTAACCTTGCCCAATAATAGAGCAGCAGAAGAAAAGAAAAGAAAATCTGAAAATATCCCTAGGTCAAATTCCCTGACATCATCATTCATATGTCCTATTTGAGTGCAAATTTGTTTAGTACCTAAACACCTAATACATGAACGGATAGGTGGCTGAGATAGGAGATTATTGCATTGTGTCTTCGTTTATAAAGATTTGACGTGTAAATAAACCTGAAATACATAATAATTTAAATCCAACTTTTCCACATCGTTTAACTCCACGGATGGAGGTATGGAGGGTGCGCGTAAAAACTTCCCAGCCGAGATTATCTAATAAAAGGAAATCATCTATCAGGTCAGGTGCCCCTTGATATTCGACACCGTGTGATTCAATCAGAACCACACAATTTCATTATGTATTTTTTTTTCGGATACGAAAAGTTACACACGCACACTGATTACGCCCCTACTAGGCCTCGAACCCTGGTCTCGAGGCCAAGGTATACCCTAGCTAACCGCTAGGCCGATGTACTGAGTACTTTATTCTGTATTTAAACTGTGTAGTTCTGATAGTTTCACCCGTCACTCCACCTCAAAATCCCCTCTCCACACAAGTATTTCCTGTAATTAACCACATGTTCAATTCAGTCGAATGAAGTTTAGGTCTTTATAAAGAGTAGTACGTTTACTATCATGAATGAATATCGTAAAGGGTAAAGATAAGGTTACTCTCTCAAGTCTACATCATTTCTACACCTAACCTAATCTTGTGGTTGAAGTTGTTTTAAGTTTTTCTAATTTTTTTTACAAGTGAAAAAAATATGGTGAGATGATGATGATGATGTAAACTTGATGGAGTAACTCTATCACTCCACGTAAAGGGTAAATATATCTCATACTTGTAACGTTAACTTATGACCTTAATTAAGAAGAATCATAAAATCAAAGCATGTAGGATTGTAATTATCATTCATAAAAGTCATAAAAATCAGAATAAAATTCATTGAAAAGTAACTTAGACGATGAAGTTTCTTAATAGCTGATAAACCTCATAATTTGCAATATTCTAGTCTTCAAAGTTGGTTTTGAAAAAAAAAAATCCAAGGAAAAGAGAGATATCATTTGGATTTTACGGCACAACAAACAAATCGTTTTGTCAGCTATCTCGTGCTTGTTCTTTCAATAAATGAGAACAATAATATATTTAATTTGATTCGTTTAGTTTAACAGTCAAACAAACCCGAGTTTATACGAGTTGAATATGAATTTACTCGCGAATAAATCTGGTCGCTACTGAACAGCCCTATAGGAAAATTAACACAATATGACAAAAGAATGAATTTCAAAACAAGTAAACCAATCTTAAAATTAAAAAAAAAAACAAGTAAACCATATAATCTTTTCATTCTTTTGAGATATGTTTTTTCATGCCCTTAATTTGAAGACCGTAATCCGTAGAGCTGTCAAACTCTTATGAATTTTGTGTCAAAAACTTTTATATATATTAGAGTGGTAAATAAATATAGACTTATGATGTCAAAGAAAATAAAAAGAAGCATCTACTATTTGTTGAGTTGTGTATAAATTAATACAAACACAAGTCAAATTAAAAACAGCCAAAGAAAAAAGTGATGGATTTGTTAAAAGGCGTTGACTATACATGCATATAAAAGCTTCGGTAATAAAAACTTTCGTTTCCTGGGGTAAAAAAAAATACATGCATTTAAGTGTGGTAAATTAATTCTGAGGGATTAGGGATCGACTTAATTTGATCCCAGCAACTGCGTCTGTTATTCAAAAAAAAAAAAAAAAAAAAAAAAAAACAACTGCGTCTGTTTGTAGCGTATTGTCAACTGAAGGTCGACCAAATTAAAATATTTAATTATTACTATACAGATCGAATTAATATATACTCACTGGACAAATTATATACCTTGGCTCTAATAATTGTCAAACCCTTATTAGGCTAATTAAAGGAATTAATTGATAATTTAATGAGCCCTATTAATTTTATGCCATAAATAAGGTTTGCTGTTGTAGATAAGATTACTTAATTAGCAGGTGGTAGCCTTTATTTAGGGTTCACGGATGAATTTAATAAAAAATTATCTATGCAAATTTGCCAGCACGCCTAATGAAAGAAAAAGAACAAGCAATAATAAGAACCCCTAACACTCTACCGTTGAGGCTCATACAACCCAAAGCCGATAAATCCTCTCTTACGGAGCATAGACAATGGATTGGAAGCCTGGCTTCTGTGCCTACTCCAACCCACGCATATAATTAATAGCCAAGTCATCTCCATAGTCGTCTCGTTGAATATGACGCTGCAATAGTCTTCGATCGAGACCGCTCTCAAAACCTGGCCACATGACATTGATCCTATGATATATTTTGTAGCCCTCATAAACTTTTATATTATTGATTGATTATTATAAGATCTGAATCTATTCAATAGATACTGATCTACGATTAATGGTGTAAGAATATGATAAGTTGTACGGGTCAGTATGACGTAGAACTAACTCTCATATATAATAGTTAGATTTTAAGAGAAGTCAATGAAGCTAACTACAATCAATTATTCCGCGTATTATTAGTCTAATAAATATATATATATATATATATATATATATATATATAATATATATATATATATATATATATATATAATATGAGTAAATAAGCCTACTCCCTCAAGTTTACACCATTTATCCAATGCTTAATTGATTATGTTTGTCAACAAGACTACTTTTTCATGCACCGCCAATTAATATAAAAAAACATAAGTCTTGGGTGACAGTCTTCTTGATGATGTATGAATTAATATTGGCTTGTCAATGGAGAGAGGGAGATTCTATCCAAGGAGAGAAAAGACAAGCACAATTAAAGGTTTTTTTTCTTCACGCAAAGATCTGAGTCCCCATACATATATATATATATAAAATTGATATTAAGTTATTATTATTCTTTTTCTGATTATTTCTTGTTGTTTCTGAGACAGTGGAGTCCCCCCCCATCCCCTTGAATTATTTTACTACAAAGATAAAAACACCATAACTTTGTTTTATATATATCTTCTGCTGTTTCAAATAGTTTCCAACATCGTTAGCGATATCGTGATTTATTCACGAATTATTTACGTCCGAATGAATTAAATAATAATATATATACTTGCGTTCCATATTTTGATTTTTCGATTGTTTGCAAAATAAATTCACCTTTTTATGGTGTGTGCAAAATTAGCCTATGTAATTCATATATCCCGTTATACATCAATGAGTGCTACATTACACAAAACAAAGTACTGGTCAGAAAATATTGCGGATTGATGAATTACTTTCTTCTTTTAAAGATTAACGTGCGGATGGAATCACCTTTGCACGTCAACTACCGTGAACTACCGTGTTGACGATCGCAAACAATATATATATAGTATAAATATAATAATTAATTTTGACTTTATGTAAGGACTCAGCTTATTTTTATCGTCTTAAAATTTAATTAAGATAGTTATTAAATTTATTTTTGAAGATAATTAAGATAGTTATAAGCAGGGGCGGACGCAGGATCCCGGGTAAAGGGGGCGATACTATGGGCGAGTGTAAATTTTTAGGGGGGGAAAAAAAAAAAAACACAACATACATAATAGTGTGTTTTCCGGATCTAAGGGGGCGCTTGACCCCCACCCCTCGTCTTATCCGCCCCTGTTTATAAGCACCAACGCACTTATTGGCTAGAAATGGATTATGTCACTTTGGTCGTACCGTTTGGGGAACTTTCCTTCCTCATGATAAAATTTATGTCGCAATTGCGGATTTAGCGTGATAAAATGCTTATCTTTGCTAAAAAATAAAATAAAATTATAAGCACCGTTTTTTTGTAAGGTTTAAATAGATTTCCTTTATCAGCATCCACAATAGCCCAATGTACATATTAATTGTCTTTTGAATGGTTATTGACTACCATAACATAATCATTGGTTTGTAAGTTTTTATTCAATCCATAGCAAACTACTTGTAACTCACTTGTGCTCAACTCAGTAAGAAAATTTGACTCGATTCAATTTTTTACAATTTGAACTCGAATAATTTTTTTGTTTCAACAATTAAAGTATATACACATTTGCCTCCATGGGGACATGCCATAGCCTAGGACCCTACAAAATTCATATTTTTAGGTCCGCGTTTTTATATGCTAGTAATGTTTTTTTTCTTCCCTTATTCTTATTCAAGCTAAAAAATAAATTATAAGACTCAAATCATTACACGCAACTGGCCATGGATATATATTCGATTTCTATACGCTGGGGCGGCTCTACATAGGGGAAGTGAGTGCCGCCGGCCTCCTAAAATAAAAATATGATGTATAAATACTAGAGATTTTTTTTATAAATACATATATATGTGAAGTTGTATCCCTTATTTTTATATATTGACCTCATGTTTTTATCTATTATCTTATAATTACATTATATAATTGAATATCCAAATATATGTGTGATACGGAAAAAAAATTGACAAATTTCTAACCCATATCAAAAATCCTAGAGCCGCCCATGACTATACGTATGAACTTAATTTGTAAATATAGGTAATGAAAGTAGTCTACATGGTTTACGACCTTGGGATGAAGGGACTAATTTGTATTTATAATTAATACCACCTTTAGTTGTTATAATTTGATACGTAATTAGGTAACCCAAGGTCAATGGTGGGCTCCTCTTTAAAATAACTTTTGCTGTATTTTTACGTTCTAATAATATATCTTATATACTACTTAATTACTACATGCTATAATTGATCACTTTTTAGCTTTGAGAATAAGGTGTTCTTTTTTCTTTTTGTAGCCAACTTGGTCGATCCTCTTAAGTTGCACACAGCAAACGAATTAAATTGATATTTGTACTCGTCGGCTGACTATGTTGTGAAGAAATTACTAAACAGCGACATGCATGTGTATGGGTACCAAAATGTCAACTTAGGTCTATGTTTGGGTTGAATTATAATTCTTAGACGTTAATTATTATTATTATTATCTTTGGCATTTTCCTGATATACTTTTCATTGCGTCTAATACAATCATTTGAAACTATTGTCTGTCCGTTGTAAACAGAATCCTAAACTTTACGTGTCCCTAGTTCCTTAAAAAAAATACGTGTGACGTGTCCCTATGTTAATAGACAAATTTTATAATACAACCGTTGTAGCAAGGTTGTACCAAGTGGCATAAATTACAATCATTCATTTCTAACCTCTCACACGCGATAAAAGTGTATTATGTGAAAGAGAGTAAAAATAAGAGGCTCTAATGTATGCCACTTGGTACAATCTTTTTACAACCGTTGCACCATTAAAGTCTCTTTAATACGTTCACTAATTGATCGTGTGATCATTAATGAAGTTGTACAACTTTTGTTTGAGGGAAAATGGTGTTGTGTTGTTGTATAGCCTTAAGACACTAAATTAAAATGGATCTCACTTTTCAGTTTTCATGGATGAAAATCGAGTAAGGATAAAATTACTCTGAAAAATCTATATTAATTCTAAACCCAACATCATATTGTAACCGTGAGTGTTTCTATTTAATATCTATCATGTATTTGTGACAAGTTTAGCGTTACTATATATCGAGCTTCTAACACCATTTTAACGTTAATATTAGAGAAGCTAATATGGTATGTTTCTTAACCGTGAATGGAATGACATTAAATGATTTTTCAATGCATTTCAATAATTCTGTATGATTATAAGATAATAAAATTAAATTAAATTTTATTTCAATGAAATGAAAAATGACAATTTTAATTACCTCCAAAATTGAATGAAATGAGGCCGAATGGAATGAAAATCGACAAAACATTTGGGTGGTGGATAAGATTAATGTGAGGTTGTGTGGGTGGTGAGGTGGGGGTGGGGTGAAGTTGGGTAGGATAGGGTGGGGTAAGGTGGGTAGGATAGTGTGGGTATATGGTAGGGTGGGGTGATGTGTGGTATGGTGTCGTATGGTAGGATATGATGGGTGGGATAAGGTATGGTAAGGTGGGGTGGGGTGTGGTATTGTAATATAGGGTGGGGTATGGCAAGGTAATGTATGATAGGGTAAGATAGAATGAGTGTGGTATGGTACGGCAGGGTAGGATGGGGTGAGGTGTGGTTGGAATGATAATGTATGGTACAATGGGGTGGGGTATGGTGAGGTGGGTTGGGATAAAGTAGGGTAGGGTGGGTGAGGGCACTGTAAGGTAGGGAATGGTAGGGTGGGGTGGAGTATAGTATGGTATGGTAGGGTGCGGTATGGTATGCTAAGGTGTGGTATGGTAGGGTGAGGTAAGGTAGGGTCGTATGGGTGTGGTAGGGTCAGTGGTGGATGGGGTGAGGTGGTGTAGCGTAGGTTATGTAGGGTTTGGTTAAGTATAGTAAGGTATGTAAGGTAGGCTAGTGTGGTAATGTAAGGTGGATAGGGTAAGGTGATCTAGGGTTGGGTAGGTTGGTGGTAGAGCTACCCACCCTACCATTTCCACCATATCATACCCTACCCCACCCACTCAACCTTAATTCATTACCGCGCCCAATTCATTACTCATGCAATGTGTCATCTTTTATATAATTTGTTTCATTCCATTCTTTCATACAATCCAAACGCAGTAATGAAATGAGTTTATTACATTCCATTTCTATGACTTTATTTCATTCTGTTCTATTAATGCTTAACAAACATGCCAATAGAGTTAGTGACATGATGCCTCTTATAGGGTAGTGTGACGTCCCCTTCCAGACACCGTGTTTTTATCCAGGTAAGATAAAAACAGAACGTATATAAGTTAATATTTAAATCAATTATATACGTAAGTCTTATGTAATTACATCAGAGTTAAAGCGGAAATGAAAAAACACGGAAGAAATCTTAAACGACCAACAACGTGGTACCAACTAAAGAAATGTAAATGATGTTCCCAACAATATTTAACTGAAAGAAAGTCTAAACATTATTACAACACTCCAAATGAAAGATCTAAAAGTCTAATTAACAGAACAAAAGTATCATCATCTCATCTCACGAAACATCAAAAGAAAACAGTAAATAGAACACCCACATGCCACCACAAGCTTACTTCTCATAATAGACATCTTCATCAAAGTAACCTACATAACATTCTCGCAATGAGAACAATATATAAAGGGTGAGTAGAACAACACTCAGTAAAGGGAGTACCATGTTTAACATAAGCAACCAAATAGGCAAGTTTATCAATCAACAATAACATCCCCGTTACTTTCTAACATGTATGTATAGTAACACTCCCCTCAACTAGTCTATTGAGAAATAATGTTAATTATCTAACTTTCCATTAGCTTAATCTTTTGGAAGAGATGGTAGTTCAACATGGTATCAGAGCAGGAGATCTTATATTCAAACCCTGCTCCAAGCACAAATTCCCTATAAAAAAAACAATTATACTTATAAGTGTTGGACCTATCTCCCTTCTTATAGGTCTACACGAGCCTCTCTCCCTTCTTATAGGCTCATGTCTACATGGGCCTCTCTCCCTTTTTATATGCTAACACTTGAGGGGCGTAGTGAGATATAATGTTATGTTAATTATCTTATAGGCCCACACTTGATGGAATGTATTGATATATAATGTTATATTAATTATTTAACTTCCATCAGATTAAGCTTTTGGAAAAGATGGTAGTTCAACATTGTCTTTTGTGAAAGATAATACGTAGTTCAACATGGTCTAACTAGTAAACCCAACCAAACAAGAGATGAGTTGCACACTATGATATCCCACATTGAAAGTGGAGGAAGATAATCACCACCATATAAGTGTGAGGCATAAATGTCTTGTTAACTCGAGTTATTCCTTTTAGATCAAGATATGACGGCGGTCTAAGCAGTTGACCGGACCATTTATGACTCATTTAGCGCTACCAGACCCGGGTCTGAGGGCGTTATAGAATTGTATTCAGAGCCGACTATCAGACGTATCTAAGTGTCACATGCCACCTTGAGACGAACCTAAGTGCCACAGGCCACCTATAGAGTCATCTGGTAGAGACGAATTGGGACAAGTCCACATGGACAAGTCTTGGCCGTCCTGGCGAGGACGTCAGTCCCTTATAAGGGGGGATAATATATCTCACATTGGAAGTGGGGGAAGCACATCACTACCATATAAGTGTGAGACATAAAAGTCTTATTAACTCGGATTAGCCCTTTTATACCAAACGAAGACGGCGGTCTAAGCAGTTGACCGGATCATTTAAGACTCATTTAACGCTACCAGGTCCAGAGTCTGGGGGCGTTACACACACAACTCCGATGACACTTTGCCCTCAATGATTTATTTCTCTTTCTAGTGTCTTAAATCTCTTAACGTAACTTTTTCTGTTTTACAGCTACATGTGATTCCCCTTACACGATAGATATTTTATTTAGGGTTTCAGGGGTATAATAAGAATACTGATATATATGATTGCCATTAGAAGACATTTCGCCTACTTTTGGTTGACTTTCTCCAAAATTCTGTTTGGAAAATCAAGCAACTTCTTCTTCTTCTTTTTTTATTATTATTATTTTTTATTTTTTTTATTTTAATGTGTGTATTTTACCGTCCAGATTAAAGCGTGTGCTTCCCCGGCCGTTGATAACTCAATAATGGTTGTGTCTTTAATTTCCAATGTCTGTTTAGTTTGTATTTTCTTATTTATTTATTAGATCCATCACTTTGATGGTGTGGTGATTGTTTTATGAGTTTGTATCCTGTAATAAAATAACACTTATTCGATCCGGGGTGAACTCCGGAATAGCCGGACCAGTGGTTTCGGATATCAGAGACTTTAAGCTAAAAAAAAATTAAAAAATACTCCCTCCGGTTTTTTATATGTCGCAGAGAGAAGAGTCACACAAATTAAAAAAAGTAGTTAATATGTCTAAAATATAAAATAGAAAATGTATTTTTTTATTGGGATGTAAATAATTTGTTGTTAAAGGAGTTTTTAGTATTGGAAATGTATTTTTTATTGGATATGTAAATACTTTATTGGTAAAGAAGGAAAAAAATAATAAATGATTCATTAAAAATGTAAAATGAAAGATAAATAAAAACATAAATTTTTTTGAAATGTGACAGATAAAAAAACGGAGAAAGTAACACTTCTTCGAGAAAAAAATCTAGAGGAATGATACTAGTAGAATGGTCGTTTTATAACGACTGAGCTGACACATTTGAATATATAATTGATAATGACGTATAATCATTAATCATATGATGTGCGCCATTACAATCAATTGTGCAAATTTGTATTGTGTCACTAGTATCGTCACCCAAAAGTGAATTGCATACCCAAAAACACTGAGCTGACAATAATGTTATTGTCACAACAACATCGACATAAACTTTTACATTATATATTGTTAATGATGATACCTATATCATTTAAAATATCATACATTATGATCAATAATGTAAAATTATATTATAACATTTGTTGCGAAAGTAATATCACTCCTGATTAAATAATTGACAAGAGGGAAAACAGTACACTTCTCTTCTACTTTACTGATCATTGATGGAAAAAACAAATGTGAGTGAACTAATCCAACTTTAGGAAGAAAAGTTGGAGTAACCCTAGAAGAAAATACCCAATCTTACTTCCTATAAAACCATGGTCTTCTCCACAATCATTTTCCATTAGCAGTTGGCAATAAATAATAACTTTATTTTTTCTTCTTCTTCTTCATCAATTAAACAAGAAACCATATAGTCAAAGTTGATAGCCCAACAAGTCAAATGGGTAGAGCCCCTTGCTGTGATAAAGCTAATGTGAAGAAAGGTCCTTGGTCTCCTGAAGAAGATGCTACTCTTAAAGATTATATTGAGAAAAATGGTACTGGTGGCAATTGGATTGCTCTTCCTCAAAAGATTGGTATATTCATTTCTTGATCTTGTTTTCTCATTTTTCCATTTTTTTGTTTGTTCTTAAGTTACTTATCTATGTATATTAATCTGAAAAATGATGTTGCTACTACAAATGTTACAATAAAATCTCTCAATAAGAGTAGCAAAAACATCTCAAAGTATCATGGCCGGGGTGTAGCAAAAACCGATGCGTGATGCTTTGCTATGCTCGCCTTTGCCATGTTTCGGCATTATTTGATATGCCCTGTGACATCTTGCTATGTTTTGCTATGCTTGTTGTGACCGACATCCGAGTTATTTCGTTGTGGTAGTAGTAGAAGTCTATAAATTAATTAATCTGGTTAGTTTAATTTGTAATCTCTCACTAAAAATTCTCTTAAAAGTAGGGATTAAAATTCTCTCCTCTTTCCTGAGAGCTGTTGATTATTGACTAGGGAAATGGTTTTTTTTTCCTCCAAAATTTATTCTATTCTTTTACATATATATATGTATAACATGATCCATACATAATAATATATATAGGGATAAAGAGGTGTGGAAAAAGTTGTAGACTCAGATGGCTGAATTATCTTCGACCAAACATCAAGCATGGTGGATTCACTGAAGAAGAAGACAATATCATCTGCAGTCTCTATATTAGTATTGGGAGCAGGTATAATTTTTTTAAAATTAATTTACAATTCATTTGCTATGAAATTTAACCCAAAACCCTTGTCCTTTAGCTTTTGTCAATTATTCTTTATTTCTTTCTTTTTTTTTTCCCCTTGCATCATATCTGTCCCTACGTACTCCATTTTAGATCTAGGGTTTTCTTTTTATAGATCATGTTATATGATTCCACAAGCCATTAATTGTTGCATAATTAAGGAGGACACTGGATATTTTATATTAATTATATGGTGTGATATGTAAAAAGACATCATGCATATCTGGATATTTTCTTTGAATTCTGCAACATTGATTATATTTATATAATTAAATGTTTTGTTTGTGTAATAAATATAATTAGGTGGTCAATAATTGCTGCCCAGTTACCTGGAAGAACAGACAATGATATCAAGAACTACTGGAATACAAGATTGAAGAAAAAATTGCTAGGAAGAAGAAAACAATCTCGTATGAATCGAATGTCTTCATCATTGTTTTCAGAGAATGAGCAAGGAATTGGTAATAATAATGATCAAGAAGAAGAAGAAGAAAACCCTTTCTTACAAAATCTAAGCAGTTCAGCCCTTGAAAGACTTCAACTCCACATGCAACTTCAAAATCTCCAAAACCCTCTTTCTAATTTCTACACCAATCCTTCACTTTGGCCCAATTTTCATAATCTCCTCCAAGAAAAAATGCTTGAGAATATCCCAACAATGCAAAAGATCCCATCACCTATTATTCTTCCTAATCATCATGTTCAATTACTCGAAAACTCGGCTAATGGGACGTTATTATCATCGTCGTCCTCGTCCCAAGCTAATGATTTGATGTATAATGGAGTAGTAAAAGATTATGCGACTAATAATGTGAGTGAGAAAGTTAATGTTGATTCAGGGATTCAGACATTAATGAAACAAGTTGATCATAGTGAAGGTGTTGGTATTGAAACCTTGGAAAATCAGATGGCTGAATTTGATTCTTGTCTGAAACAAATGGATGAGGGTAATAACTCAAGGGAAGGCATCACATGGTGGTCATCAAATGATATTATTGAAAGCAATTCGACTTCGTCTAATTCGTGGGAATCTGCTTCTTTTCTTCTTCAATCTGATGAAATGTACCATGATTCTACACTATGGTACAACAATATGTAGAGACGAACAAAGTGTACAGAATACAAACACAAAGTAAACTTACTTTGCATAAAATAAGAGTATACTTTATGGAAAAGTAAATTTACTTTCTGTGTAGATCTATACACTTTTTGTGTCATTTTTCTCTGTGTCTATCTTGGAAGAAGATTGTGTAGATGTATATACTTATTTAATTTGGTTAATTCGATCTGGTGTTTAAGAGGTTGGACTTCATTTTGTGGTACAGAAGATTTGATCCGGTTTGTTAGTTGTAATGCATGTGTTTTTGACTAGCAGGGTTGAAAACATACGGATGTATTCACGTTTTTCCCTTTTCTATTAACAGCAGATCGATGTATTTGCATTTGTTCTCAAATCTACCGTAAGCCAAGGGCGGATCTATTAATTAACGTGAAGGGGTATTCGGGAATTTTTTTTTTATTTTTAGTATTAAAACGATATAGTTTTGTAGTCAAAATATGTCGTTTTGTCGTTAAAATATATAGTTGTAGGCTCCGGTGATCCTATTGAAAAAAAATTCCTAGATCCGCCACTACTGTAAGGATTAATTAATGGAATAAAATTTTCAGCATCTTGCTGATTCTCTTACTGATAAATTTATTTGCTGTTTAAGAAAATTAGGTATATTTAATTTCGAGGGCGAAACTCTTTTAAAAGAGGGATGATGTATTGACATGAATCACCATTAAAGGCATTTTTGTCCCTCTAAGAAAGCCCCCCGGCCACCGGCTCAGTGGTGTTGTGCCGCAACTGCACGCAGTGAACTTGGAGCCTGGGGGGTATATATAAAAGCCACACTTACTATACAGAATTCAAGTTCATTTCCATGTTTTTCAAACCCTAGCTAGCTGCCGAGTCTGTGATTTTTTCTCTCGTTTTTTCACTCAAAATCACCATATAAAACTCGTCTATGACTATATATATATTTTCATCTTTTAATCTTGGGAGGCCAAGTGCTAGCATTAACCATTGAAGAAGAAGGCCAAGCCCTTTGGTAATATTTTTAAAACTTCGTTTTTTCATCTCCTATTGTGTTTTAGGAAGTCTGGTAGAATGTCTTGCAAGTTTCCTTCAATTCCTTGTAGGTTTAGCTTCCTTTTAATGTATACTTTCGTTTTTCTAGGGAGTACGTTCTTCTAATTCAGCCTCTAATTCTCTGAGCTTTTGGAGCGAGGATTTAATTTAAGAGGTAACTGAGGGTTAATTTAAGCGTTTTCATCATTTTTAGCTTTAATTTTGCACTTCAATTACTTGAGAATTCGGGTTGGTATCAGCACCGGAGAGCTGGAACATGTTGCTGTGAGGTTTTGGGTGCCTCACCCACCGGCCTGTGCTGCCTTTGGCCCCATCAACCTCAAATAGCCCAGTCAGCATACTGTCAACATCTAGTTGTGTTTTTGGGACATTATTTTTCACTAAGCTGAATTCTTTGATTACACTGATTTTGCTTAATATTGTAACCGGGTAATCAAATGATTCGAGTTAGGAAATTGTACAGAAACAAATAGGTTTTTGTATAAACTTGGACTGAACTCTTTGAGAGAGCTGCCTACGTATCCAATTCAAGTATCGAATCGGAATCAAGTCCTCCTCGTAGTTCATATTTCACCTTTTATACCTCTAGATCGTGATGATAACCTCCCCTGCCATAATGGGGAGTTATCATCGGTTCTCTTGAGTACTGACTTTAATTTATCTACGTTGTAAACGGTTACGTCCCTATCGCTGACAGTTATTTGGTCGTTCTGCTCAGAATGTGGCAGAGTCCTGCTCTGCTAGTTCTTCTCAGAAGTTATTTTCTGCTCAGGGCCTGGGGGAGTTCTGCTCAACATCCCATAATAATAATGATAGTGAGATGGGCCTGGCCCAACAGTATATAACCCGATCCGGAGGGCCCATATATTGTTATAATTCATTTAATTTATGTACAAGTACAAATCATGACATTAAGTTTTGCTTATGCATGTGCAATTAGTTGGTTTTTGGTTAACTATTGGTACAATACAATTTATTATGAATTCTCGAGAGTCATCAACATCCTAAATTCATACCCTATATATGTTGGAGAGGTCATTTTAGTCTTAGGGATATGATAGTAGTAGTAGTAGAGTTCCCATATTAGTTTGAAAACGAATAAGTAGTGCAGATTTATGGTTAAATAGTTGCTTATCTAAATGGGAGATTAATGTCATCCTCTTATATAATTAAAGTGTCTTTAACTCCTAAGAACTGGGAGTAAAGAGAAGCACTTAAGCATTGTGTGTTATCCCATGATTATTTATGTCTAAAAGAAGAGATTTAGAAAGCTTCATTTTTGGTTCTTGAGTGGCATGAGCGATCCATTTCTTGCTCTGAACTTTTCAAATGTTGATCAGTTTTTATTTTTACATTCTGGAAACGACTAGTATTATATTTAAATGTTTTAGATCAGACGTGATACTATTGAACCTTGGACTACATCTGTAACTGTTACCGTGTTATTGTAAACGCTGCGATTAAATTCGGATTTCAAAAACTACGTCGAAAAGGTGTCATATGAGATATCAAAATGAAGAGAGAAAAAAATATGAACTTTGGTGAAAGAATTTTGATGATCGGTGTTTTAAATCAAAAGTTACGGCTGATGAATAAATTTACCTCTAGGTGTGTATTGTATACGTATCAGATACAGTGTCTTGCAACATCCCATAAAGCTTCCCACTGTCCCATCTAACCTAAAGGCCTCTCAGTGCCCTGCGAGTAAAACATCATGGATGTTGTAAATCGAAGGATGTGACTTTATGGTTTAGTGTGTAAAGGATTGTCTGTATACCTATTATTACAAAGAAAAATCGACCCTTTACGAAATCAAATTCCTAGTCTCAACTCAAAAACAAGATTGTCAAAAGCAAGATTGTCGTTACAATTCTCACATTACTTTAGTATTGAACTATGCCTTAGAGTCTCATACGCTCCGCTTAATACAAATATTTTTTCGCCTTTCAAAATTTACGTCGGAAGGGTATCGAATGATATCTCAAAATAAAGAAAAAAAAAAAAGAATTTTGGTGAATTTTTTTTGATGATCGGAGTTCTAAATCAAAAGTTACGGTTGTTTAAAAAAAGAAAAGAAACAACATATTGAACCAAATAGAGGGGAAAATAAAATAAAAGGAAGCAACGGATCAAATGATGTCCGTTGAATTATGAGCTAATGTCCGATTGAAAAAAAGAAGCCGGCGTGTGTTTTTTTATAGTATGTAAGATTATTTTGGTCCGTCAGAAATTATTTTGTTCTTTTTAAAATCTTTTTTAATCGTGTGTTTTGTTTATTTATTTTGTATTAAAAAATAGATTTTTGACTCAGTGTCTTTAAAAAAAATAAATTTTTTGGCGTGTGTACCCAACGACATTTTCCTATTTCTAAAAAAAAATTATAATCTTTTCCTCAAAAAAAAATTGTTAAAAACTTGAGATTCACGCATTTTCAGTTGATTTGTTTTGATACGATGGATTGCTTTGCTTTGTGGATAATTCCTTCGTTTCCAAATATAAGCTATCATTTTAGATTTGCCCCATTCATTTTATGTACAAATGCAATATTTATTACTTAATTTTTTATTTTATTTTTAATTTATTATCAATTCAACAACTATTTTTAGTTACTTAATAATTATTGTATTAATGATAGTTAAAGAGCATTTTAAACATTGACTTTCAAATTTTTAACATTCAATTATTTTTTTAATCTGTGTGAAAACTTTTAAGCATGACTTATATCTATGTGAAAACCTTTAGCATGAGGTAGTATGGATAAAGATACGTTCCAAGATAAAAATTAAAATTTTATTTTAAAATCAGCTAAGTGCTATATTACGGGAAGTTATTGTGTGGTGAGGGAATTTGAAGGTGAAGTGACGGTGAAACGATCAGAATTACACGGTTTAAATATAAAATAAAACTGTGTGTTATGAGGATTGACACACGGTATCTCCACACCTTGCAGAGACACCACACAATAATAAGTTTCCATATATAACTGTGAGAAGTGTTGACACGTTTCAGTCTCGTCACCTAATTTTATCCAACTTTTATCAATTTTATTAGTCATCTTAAAAGTCGCAGAGTATTATCCATTATTACCTTCTAAAAAAACAAAAAATAAAAACGCATATCTCTCTCAGTCGTTCCTTTAAAAAAGAAAAACCGCAATACTAATCTAAACCCCTTTTAGGCTTTAGCTTATTTTCTGTATTTTTTCTTACCTGTTCACTGGACTGAATTTCATCGCCGTCTCGAAAAATTTATCGGGCTGAGGTAATTATTATTATTTTTTTCGGTTGTGCATTTAGGAAATTTGATAATTTTACAGGCAACCTTTAGCAACTGTGATTGATGATCAGTATTTGATGTTTTCTTGTTAAATTTTTTTTCTCAAGCTCTAGTTAGTAGTTCTGTGACTATAATTTTATTCAAAAGAGACTTTAAATTCCTGTATTATATGCATCACGTTTTACTCCATCCGGGGCCAGATCAATTTTTTATGATGTTCCATTTGACTGAAATTTTCATTTGATGATTATGGCTTTTTTCTATTCACTCAAGGTTGGGTGCTTATTCTGCTGTCATGAAAATGAAGGCTGGGATTTTGCTGGCATTTCTCTGCTTGAATTTCGTATCCAATATTGCGGTAAAGTAGTTATCTTTTTCATTATTCCTACACTGCACTTACTTGTAGTTGGACACAATGCTTGTGCACCAGAATGAATCAATTTTAAGTGTAAGGGATAAAAGACTCTTTTAGTCCCTTTTGTTTTCACAGATTTTAGCATTTCTATCACCAATGTTTCATCTTACTACCTTTTCAGCCTGGAGGTCATCTTATCACTTTTATCTTTCATCTATGCAAATTTTTTTTATTTACCTTTTCAGCCTATTTTCACCTCATATCAAGTATTTATTGGTTGAAGCATTTCGTCATTCAATTCTGGTTGTTTGACAAGTGACACTTCGACTCAAAATGTAAAAAAATTGCGTAGATGATGGGTTAAAGTGTCGAGATGAAATGTTTGGGATAGAAACAAAAAAAAATTGTGAAACAAAAGTGACCAAAAGTTTCCTTATCCGATCTTTGTCATACGTGGAATATGGATTTAATTGTACGAGGAAACAGATCGCTGCAGGTCCACCAACTTGTCCAGCAGATGTTGGCGAAGAATGTGCCAGTAGTACAGATGAATGGAAAGGGGAATTCTTCCCAGAAATTCCTAAGATCAAATATGAGGTATCTTGAAATATATTTTTGTTGGTTGGTGCAAACGTTTAACCTTGTTTGAATATAGTATTTGTTACCTGTTGTCAATTTTGCAGGGACCTTCTAGCAAGAATCCACTGGCATTTAAGTGGTACAATGCAGATGAGGTTATCCTTGGAAAAAAAATGAAGGTTCGTACCTGATAATTTTTTTACAATATTTCCCATCCTGTTTTACATAGCTACTAATCTTAGCAATTGTTATTTCTTTACTGTACATAGGATTGGATGAGGTTTAGTGTTGCATTTTGGCACACATTTCGTGGGTCAGGAGCCGACCCGTTCGGTGCACCAACAAAGATGTGGCCATGGGAGGATGGTACCAATTCTCTGGCCATGGCTAAAAGAAGAAGTAAGATAGTTGTTAAATGTTTTCCATCGACGACATGTCAAGAAAATTCTGGTCCAATTCTTCAGACGTGTTCTCTAATGTCTTTTCGTTTTCTTTCCCCTGGTATAATTGTTTTATATGACAGTGAGAGCTAACTTTGAGTTCCTGGAAAAGATTGGGGTGGACTTGTGGTGTTTTCATGATAGAGATATTGCTCCAGATGGTAAAACAATAGAGGTTAGTATGTTTCTTATCTTTTTTCACATGTCTATAACTTTGGAAGTTCATAAAGTAATATAAAGCGCAACGGATGTTTTGATTTGTTTATAAGCTCAATCTTTAGTATTACGATTTGTTGGCCCGATTTTATTGGTGATTACCATCGGCTTCAGTTTTCGGCATTGTTCATCATTCTTCACTGTTCCTGCAGCAACATTTTTTCTTGGTCTGTTAACTTTTAGATCATTTGAATTTAACTCGTTGTTATGATTTGGTGCAGGAATCAAATGCTAATTTGGATGAAGTTGTAGCTCTTGCCAGAGACCTACAGGTAATTTTACAGTAGTTTTGGCATATAAAAGTATCTTGCTCGCAGATTTCCAGGAATAATAATGCATTAACTTAACGTCCATTCTGTCTATTCTCTCTCTGTTTGTTTATTGTATCGAGGTTATCAATTAAATTCTAGTCTCATCAGTTTATAGGGCTCATTACTGTTTTTACTTCTAGTATCCTGATTGCTTGTGGTTGCCAGGGAACAAAAATCCATCCTTTATGGGGCACAGCACAGTTGTTCTTGCATCCTCGTTACATGCACGGTGCAGCTACCAGGTCTTATTTTTCTCCTTAATTGACAGGATACCTATTTTGGATATCGGTCTGTGATTTTGGTGGCTGATCTTTGGGCCTTTTTCTTGATTTCAGTCCCGATTTAGGCGTATATGCTTATGCTGCAGCACAGGTCAAGAAAGCCATAGAGGTAGGTTATTTTTCTTTGGTCATATTGATCCTTGAAAATGTAGACGATCTTTTTCCCCACTGCTGTTTTCTCCTTTGTTTTGATGGTAGGATTAAGTAAGTAGCTAGCGAGTAGGGGACGGAACTCGTATGTAATCCCATTACGACTACTAACACACATTGTACTGTTTTAGCACTTCTATTTTCTTGTGTGGTAGTGTGTATGATTGTTTAATGTAATTGTTTGTTACAGGTGACACATTATCTTGGCGGAGAAAACTACGTCTTCTGGGGTGGTAGAGAGGGCTATCAGAGCCTTTTAAACACAGATATGGAAAGAGAACTGAATCACTTGGTAAAAACGAGTTCTTTTTTTATAATAGTGGTTTAAAATGAATTGATTTTCCCCTTTAAAAAATGAAGTAGTTTGTTGAATAAATATATTGAAGTAGTTTGTTGGATTTTTTTGCAGGCCAGGTTTTTGGAAGGCGCCGTTGCTTACAAGAAGAAGATTGGTTTCAATGGTAGTTTCAGAGCTTAATGTCCATTCATCTAGTTTGTCTATGCTACAACAATTATAATGGTTTTGAGAAACATGATCTGATTTTACAGCATATCATTATATTCCATTTTTTCATTCTAGCTTTTCTCTGTTTTTGTGCTGAATTATTTTTGTATTTTAATCCTGTGTAATCTTTTAATTTGTCTATAATATTATTTTCCACTTTTTCTTTTAGGCACTTTTCTCATTGAGCCCAAGCCTCAAGAGCCGACAAAACATCAGTATGTGTTCCCTGTTTATACTTCATAGCTCATTGACTGCAATTTTCTTGTTGCTACATCTGGTACAATGACAGGTATGATTGGGATGCCGCAACAGCAGCTAATTTCTTGCGTAAATACGACCTTTTAGGTAAATCCTCCATATCTATACTTTTACTTCTTTATTAAGTTTAAGTAACAATACCTTTTTTTTCTTTCTAAACATTTATCCTTGCAACTTTTTTTTGTAGGAGAATTTAAATTGAATATTGAGTGCAATCATGCTACTCTTGCTGGTCACAGGTAATGTAGCTTCTGTTGTAGAATTAGTCACATTATCTATTGTCTTTTTTTATGAACTGTTCACATATTCATCCATCATGTATTTGCATCTTGTATTGTTCAGCTGCCATCATGAACTCGAGACAGCTAGAATCAATGGTTTGCTTGGTAATATTGATGCCAACACCGGCGATCCTCAAACTGGTAACGTGATGTTTTAGAAATACCGTTCAGCTAACAAATTTGAAATTGAACCCTTTTGACACATTGCGGTTTTTAATGAATGCAGGTTGGGATACCGACCAGTTCATGATGGATGTTGGGGAGGCAACTATGGTTATGCTCAGTGTTGTTAAAAATGTGTGTAGATTTTTTTTGCAAGCCTAATTGTATTGCCTATGAATTAACTCCTAATGGTTTTTTTTATTTTATTTTAAACCTTTGGTTTGCAGGGAGGGTTGGCACCAGGAGGGTTCAATTTTGATGCCAAACTGTGAGCTTTTCCTCTTTTACTCTTCAACTTCCTATATTACTGAACTCACTATATTGTGTGATGTAATTATACATATATGTAACTTAGGCGACGAGAGAGCACAGATGTAGAAGATTTGTTTATTGCCCACATTGGTGGAATGGATACACTGGCTCGAGGTCTAAGAAATGCAGCAAAACTAATTGAAGAAGGTACCTTAGAGGAACTTGTTCGTAAGAGATACGCAAGTTTTGACACAGAAGTTGGTGCCCAAGTCGAGGTAGGGCGGGGCCTCTTTTTGAAGCAATTTTTCATTCTTTGGTTGCTTATATAGTACTATATTATCCCTCACAATGTTGTTGTTTGGCTACTGATTGGTTGGTTGTATATTATATATAATCACAGGCCGGGAAGGCGGATTTCGAATTGTTGGAGAAAAAAGCTAAGGAATGGGGAGAAGCTAAAGTCAGCTCTGGCAAGCAGGTAAAAACACAATATTCTCTATTTTACAGACTCAAATGTCATTTTTCATTATTTAGGTGTTTCGAATGCAAAAACACAATCTAAAACCATGTCTAATTTATACCGTCAATGCAAAAAATAATACACGGAAAAAACACACATGTCTTTGCTTTTGACATGGTTGTTTGTTTTAATGTTTGCAGGAACTAGCAGAGATGATTTTCCAGGCTGCAATATAGGAGGAGTATGAAATAAGGCATCTTAATGTATATAAATAAATCAACTTTCTATAGCAGCCTTAGATCTTTTCCATTGACATTTCTTATTATGAGCTTTGGATCAGTCCCTTATTTTCTTTTTCGACGAGGTTAGGTTTTCGATGAAATAAAAAAAAAAAAAAATTTGAATAATTATTTATATGTTGTTTAGTCTACATTTTTTCCATTCTTTTTCCCCTTCATTCATCATCAGCAACCACAGATGTACAAAAAAAAGAAAGATCATCTATATATAGTAAATAAAACCTGGCCATAAACTTGGCCATATATAGTAAAGGAGAAGGATGCAGAGAGATAATCACCGCAGATGAAAAATGGTGAAAATGTGCAACAGAAAGAGCCCCTTTCTGTGTGGAGTAATGATTTTGGCAATAACATTGTCATCATCAGATGTTGTCCATGGAGGAGGATTCTTTTCCGGCATCAAACAATCATTGTTTCCAACGATAGAGGTGACATTGTTCAATGATGGTGAGGAACCTGTACTCTACATGTGCAAATACTCAAAAAGCCAAAATATGTTTACCCTTCCACCAGGGGGATCATTTCGGTTCAATTTCACGCAGATAGCGTTTCCAATGAGATGGTGTTACGTGTATGTGAATGAAAATATCCAGGGATTCTTCTGGGCTTATAACGTGAGATTGAGATGCACAAAATGTTTTTGGAGCATAATGAAACATCCTTACTTGTATCGTGGTGATCGTGGTAGATGGGAAAGACAGAAGCTTTATTCTCCTGTGGGTTTTAATATCTCCAGTTTTGTTATCGACACAAATTAATTTTTGTTTGTATTTTGATCAAGATGCTGTTCTTCATAGCCGTTGTGAGATGACAAAATTGGTTTCGGCTTTTAGCTTTTGTACTTTGCGGTGGTTTCTTTTTCTTTTTTTTATTATTATTATTATTTTGTGTGACACAATAAATTTGTCACAAACATAATTTGTGCAACGAAACCTTTATTGCTGTATTTATATCATATAAAGCATATCACAATAATCTCAGAGAATCTGTTTGGAATTGAATCAAAATCCGGATCAAACAATTCAACCTGACACGAATTTGAGTGCCACCATCATTCGATTGGAAAGTTCTTCTATGGTGAGGATATTTGAGGAGTAATACACGTGGTGATTCAGGACCACACGGTTTCAAATCAAATTCAAACTATGGTCCAGAATCATCCACGTGTATCTACGGTGCAAATGGAGTGACTATACGGAAAGTAGCTGGCGTTTTTGTTTGTTTTGGTTGATAAAATTTTAACAAAAACGTAAGACTAATGAACAAATGTCATATGTACAATGCTGTATAAAAAATATTATAAAAATAAAAAAAAATAATAAAAAAAAAAAAAAATCTACAAACAAACCATTGAATCAAACAATTCTTAAACCAATACAAGTATTTCACAAAACATTTTGAATAATATAATTCAAGACATAAACATTATGACATTTTCAACATTCAACTGCAACTTTCTCATCAACCTGAAAATGATATATCCACTCTTTAATATAATCCATTTCATGTATCAGTCGATACGATTAATCTTCGTTAATCAAAGTATACGACTTATCGATTGATATGAATTTCATCATGATCAATACTGATAAGAGTATGAAATGATATATGAAAAACTAAACATATGAAGTAGATGTATCAATACCCTTGTCGTTTTACAAAATAAAATAAAAAACCAATGAAGTATTGCATTTGCATCATGATCATGAATCAACCATACCTGTCCATCTTTTTCTCACCATAACGTTTATAAGGATCTTTCATCCTCTCAATCTCAAGTGCACTAAAGATACCATAAGCACTACTATCATCTTCATGCTTTGGATTGATCCTACGATCACCAACATCATTATTATCAGCTGTCGTCTTATCAAGGGCCATTAATTCTTCTCCATATTTGATACTCTGCAGCCTTGTCGCCATCTGCGTCTTGTTTCCACCTTTATTAGCATCATATCTTTTCAACATGTTCACAACTTCCTCCATTGTTGGCCTTTTATCCGGCTCGCCTTGTACGCACAACGCCGCTATATGGATAGCTTGTTTCAGCTGGTTTTCATCAAAGTTCCCTCGTAGTTTCGGGTCCACGAGGTCCCGGTAACTGCCTTCGGCTATAAGCGGCTCGGCCCACTCGGTTATCGTTCTCTTGACACCGCCTGGGAGCTTTTCGATCGGTTTTCGACCGCTAATGACTTCAAGTAAAAGAATGCCAAAGCTGTATACATCACAACTTTCTGATACTTTTCCCCACATAGCATATTCTGGGGCTAAGTATCCCAATGTGCCTTTAACTCGGGTTGTCATGTGGCTTACTCCATCTGGGATGAGCTTTGCAAACCCGAAATCAGCAACCAGTGGCTCGAAATTCGAGTCAAGTAACACATTGCTGGCTTTTATGTCTCTGTGAATTATATGTGGTGTCACCACATGGTGCAAGTACCTATAGTAAACCAAAAAAAATCAATGTTCAGTAGTCTATGATTCTTGTGCACTGTATGTGTTTGATGAAATGCCAAAATTAAAAAAGTGCAAGAGCAAGAAGAAACTTACACCAAGCCTTCAGCAGAGCCCAAGATAATCTTGATCCTCCTTTTCCAATCCAGGAGAACTTCTGCAGAGAATTGACCATGAAGATGAGAAAGAAGACTGAGATTCGGCATGTAATCATAGACAATCATCCTTTGGTCTGAGTCTACACAGTAGCCTCTCAGTCCCAATAGATTTTTGTGTTGAACCCTTCCTAGTACTTCAACTTCAATTGCAAATTCCATCTCTGCTTTTGAAGTTATAGATTTCAATTTCTTCACTGCTATCTGAAATACCAACGATCAACATTTATTCATGCATAATCAATACTAACCTCTGCACTGTGTCAGATATGTATCAGATACAAGACACAACATGTTACCATGCATACAAAAATATCCGTGTGCCATATCGATTTTGACTCAAAATGAATGAAGAAACATATGATGAATAATTAAGAGAACCATTATAAAGAAATTAAAGATACGTTAGTAAAGTGAAGAATGGTTGAGTTTTACCTGAAGATTATCAGAGGTTTTACCCCAGTAAACACTTCCAAATCCACCTTCTCCAAGCTTGTTTTCATCACTAAAACCATTAGTCGCAGAATTCAATTCTTTGTACGTAAAAATTCTCCATGTTGTGTTAACAGTACCACCCGTTGGTGACGATCTGCAAAAAGTAAGTTCATCCTCATTATACCAACATTATTAATATCTCGCAGTTTCAACAGAAAAAAAACCAGTCAATAAAAAATAGTGGTATATTACGTACCCTTCATCAATCCTTTCTGAACCACAGCAACTTACAGACGAACCCATATTTTCACTGCTGGAAGATCACAAAATCCAGAGGAGCTGAGGGTGGGGGTGAGGGGGGCTATTTTGAAGAAAGAAAGGGAGGCTATTTTCAATTGAGCTTCTTCCAAATGGCAATAACTATGTGATATCATACGAAATGCCGTCCCTGCCGGCTGATTCTTACAATCCAGCTAATTGTCTCTTGTGGATTAAACTAATTCTAGCTAGCTTTTGCTTGGTCAATGAAAATGTTTTAAAAACAGTGTTTGGAGAAGTAATGAAAATGTACTATTTCTATTCCAACATTGGAATATATTCTTTGTATTTAAGAAAAAAATGGAAGAAATGAAACGTGTAATACAATGCTAAATACAAAAACATAGATGAAAATTATGCCGCCATTCATTCCATCACAATTTCAGATTACACAGCTGATTAATTAATTAAGCAATGAGTTGTTTATACGGATCGAATCGAAGTTGAGCAACAGGAAAATCGAAGCTAACGAGACAGGTAGAGAAATTAATTATGTTTTTGATTTCATGCTTCTGATCAACATTACAACTGAATTAATTACTTCTCAATGGTTGGAAATTAATACACATTGTCATAATCACCCATGTGATAACATGTGTTCATTGAGTTTTGCGGTCATTGACCACCATGTAATTTGCCCTTATCAATTAGTTGTTGGAACCAACTTAAAACTTGTCAAGGTCTTTGTGATCATACCTACCCACCCCGTCATAACCTGCCACCACTCTCCAACCCCGTCTTGACTCACCACAACCCACATATCACACCATCCAGCTAACCAAGCCGCCACCAGGGGCAGGGGCAGAGGCAGGAATTTTCTTTAGGGGACAACGATTTTTTCGGTTCAATCTTTAGTGTTTGCCCCATTCCCCAGTCAGATGTTTGGATGTGAGCTATACTCCGCGAGGAGCCACACAGGCGTATGGCCTTGCCTTGCCATTTTACGCAATGGCTTTTCAAGCTTGCCTTTTCAAGCTCTGCCCAACCTATACGCCTGGTACCGCTGCAGGGCCCAATCACAGTCAAAAGAAGTTGTTGAACTGTATGGGAGCTAATTCTTCGGTATGTAATATATAAAAAAATCTACCATGAGGATTATCAGCAAGAGTTACAATCTCTGCACCAAAAACATCGTCTACACCTGTTGTTCCCAACATTTATGCCGAACGAGAATGAATACCACACAGAAGAGTCAAGACCAGGCTCCCTAATAGAATGGATTTACCTCAACCGAATCAATTTCCATTGTTGGCTGTCCATGCTTCTTTGTAGGTGGAGTTTCCTGCGTTCGACTTTGAGTTGGATTTTTTGTTTATAATATCCCTGGCGGATCCCCCTAGATGGTACAATCCTGCGGCCAGAAGTTAAATATCGCCAAGAGCCTAAACAAAGGAAAGGTTCTCCTCAGGACTCAGAAGAACCTATATAATCCTTTTATGTTTAGTTCTTCTTCGTGCTACCGGGCGATTTGGGATGTAGTTTTCGGCGATGTTATGACTATAGCTTCCGTTCCGATATATGGGCAATATGATCATCAAATTCCATGAACCCTGCTATCCATTGTAGCAGAGCCGTTTCATGAGCGGGGGGGCTAGATGTTAAGGGAGTCGTTTCGGCATTCATTGAGAATGTGGACCATGAAGTCCTGAACGCTAGTTGGTTCTCCCCGAAATGCGTTGAGGCACAACAGTTGACTGGACGTCTAGGGGTAAAGCACAACGCTGGCAAGTCACCTTCAACAGAGTAGTTATCTGCTTCTCGTTTAATCTCTTTGAATACCTCTGACCCTCCACGATTGGCTGCCTCCCGAGGTGTTATATCTCAGTCTCGGTCTTCCCGCTTAATTAGTACAAAATTACCGTCCTCGCTTCTTCCGAAGCAGTTCGCCCTCCGGCTCATGTATTTATCTCGAACACAGTTAAGCGAGCAACTGTTGATAAAACCGGAATTTAGTAGTAGGCGGCATCCCCTCTTAGTTTTGAGTCGGCGGAACCATTCTGTAAGTTCTATACAGAGGATAAGTGGGTTCATTAAAAGAGAATGTTTTATATGATCAGATCCAAATCATGTTGTACATGAGCAGGCTCCTGCTTGAAATGAGTGCATGTACATCACACCTCCTACTGTTGTTGCCAAAGCTCCGAGTGAACTGATTTTTTTTTTTTTTTGAACATCTCCGAGTGAACCGAAATAGGCCATGTCTGATTTCCGGCTCCTAGGCTTTCCACCCGGTCGATAGATGCGATGAGCCAAGCGCAGGGGACATGGGATTTGACCCGGAACAACAGGTTTGCAGAAATTGAGGCGCCGAAATCAGACGAGATAGATAGATAGTATGAGTTTTGTCAGCTGAATTGATAAATAAGAAGTTATTTAAAATTTAAGATAAATAAATAAAAAATATTAAAAATTGTAGTAGAGTCTTGAAACAACTACCCACATATTATTGATACATCTTCCCTAGAAACGCCCGCCCCCCCCCCCCCCCCCCCCCCCCCCCCCAAAACCAACTTTGCTGTGCGTCATTCATTTTTTATTTTTATTTTTGGAAACGAGCCTTTATTTATTCAACGAAACCAAGATTACAGAATCACGCGCGATCAAAGACTAAAACAATTCGACATGTAAACATCTAAAACAGCCCAACAATCAATTCATTTTTTAGTTATACAACATATTACTTATTATTGAATTTTGTTCACAAAAAAAAAAAAAAACAAGGCTAGGATAGTAATTATTGAATTTTGTTCACAAAAAAAAAAAAACAAGGCTAGGATTGTAATTTCAAAAAGTAAAATTTGAGGGAGGACATACACCCCCTTGCCCCATTCTACCTCCTCCGTCCCTGGTCGCCACCACTTACCAAAGAGAGGCGAAGCTATGGACCCCAGAAAAATAACATGAATATTATACAAAAAAAAAAAAAAAAAAAAAAAAAAACCCTCTAAAAATCGGTGACATTGAGAAAAAAATTGTGCATAAAAAACTGATGATTTTATTTATTTATTAGGGCCAAAGACGTAAAAGTACATAAAACGGACTTATTGGATTATAAGGACAAAAAGAATCATTAACTTATAAGGACACAAATTAGATAGATAGACTCAAATACCCTTAATGAAAATAATAATAATAATAATAATAAAAAGGGGGAGAAGAGGCGGTGTGTTGTTTCTTTGTTTTTTTTTTTTTTTTTTTTCAGGTCAGGTTTTTTTTTTTTTTTTTTTTTTCGAGCTGTTCAGGTTTTTTTTTTTATTTATTTTTTATTTTTAAACCGATGTATTGACCATCGCGATACAATGACCACCCCCGATACATTGACCACCGCGACGCATTGACCACCCCGATGCATTGACCACCTCGATGCAATGACCATCCTGATGCATTGACCACCGCGACGCCCGATGCGATGACCATCGCGATGCAGAGACACCGTGATGAAGTGACACCGTGATGTAGAGACACGGCGATGAAGCGACACCGTGATGCAGAGACACCGCAATGAAGTGACACCGCGATGCAGTGACCACCCCCGATGCAGAGACACTGTGATGCAGAGACGTCGCATTGCAGAGACACCTCGATGAAGTGATACATCAACGTAGTGACCACCCGCGATGCAGAGACGCCTCAATGAAGTGACACCACGATGCATTGACCAAGCCAGATCCATTGATCACCTCGATACAGTGACCACCTCCGATGCAGAGACACCACGATGAAGTGACCAACCCAGATGCAGAGACACCGCGATGCAGTGACCACCCCCGATGCAGAGACATCACGATTTTATAACATTTGACGATGCAGAGACATCGCTAATAAGAGACACCGCGATGCAGAGACACCGCGATGAAGTGACACCGCATTGCAGAGACACCACGATGAAGTGACACCGCGATGTAGAGACACGGCGATCAAGCGACACCGTGATGTGAGACACCGCAATGAAGTGACACCGCGATGCAGAGACACCCCGATGCAGTGACCACCCCTGATGCAGAGACACTGTGATGCAGAGACGCCGCATTGTAGAGACACCTCGATGAAGTGATATAGCGACGTAGTGACCACCCGCGATGCAGAGACGCCTCAATGAAATGACACCACGATGCATTGACCACGCCAGATCCATTGATCACCTCGATACAGTGACCACATCCGATGCAGTGACCAACCCAGATGCAGACACACCGCGATGCACTGACATCATGCAGTGACATCATGCAGTGACGATACTCATGCAGTGACGTCTTATTATATCGATTTATGCAATTAAGAAAATCCAACGTAAACAGAACAAGAGCCACAAGATACTGAAGCATCGATCAATTCCCAACAGTGTGCTTCACTCAATAAGCAGTTGCAAAACATTGCAACTTGCAACACATAAAAGCTTCTTCAAGGTCACTTAACGATTTATTGAAATGAATACCTGATTTGCCCTTGTAGGATAAACTATTGGGCCAATGAAATTTTAAGGTACAACAATCGTACCAAGTGGATGGTTCTTTCACATACTAGCAATGTGTGTATAAGGTGAGTTGGTTGCATCAATCATCCACTCGGTACAACCATTGATGAAACGGTTGTACCATAAAATTTCTCATTTGGGAAAAAACTTGCATATATACAAATTAGGATACAGTAAGAAACTTCTGTAACATAATACCTGTTGGAAAAATGCCTCACTTTCAACCTTATGAATTTCTCCAACTTTTAGGTATCCCGTTTAGAATGTAAAAGTACCTTCTGAAAATTAAAGGATCTAGTTATTTTCCATCCAAGGACATCTATTCATGCTTACTCAAGAGATTATTTACACCACATAAAAGTACCTGAGCCGAAGAATTCTATGTATACTTGCACGTGGATTTAGAAAAGCAGAGTCTGTCACTTCATACACCATCAGCATTACGATTTGCCGAACGTATTGATCATACAATGGGTAATATCTTGCCGGAATATGATCCTTGAATCGTTAAAATAAAGACAACAAACAATTAACTTGAGTGCACAAGTTAGTAAAAGGCCATCCACAGATTCTTGATCATCTGGGATTGGACCATCAAATGAATTTGATGATAAATCAAGTTGTTCTAGATTAGCTAGCTCCGGGAAAATCCCTTTAGGAATAGTGCCGAAAAACTTGTTTCCGGCTAAAATTAGCCTCTCTAATTGCCGGCAATTCTTCAGCTCTTTATTCAAAGGCCCGGACAAAGAATTATGCGAAAAATCAACATTTTGAATTCTCTGGGGATTGCAAATTGAAGGAGGAATCAAACCAGAGAGATTATTATCATAAAGGAAAATACTATGAAGTGAAGAAGCATTAAACAACTCATCAGGAATTGAGCCGTGGAGATTGTTTCCGGAGATAAGTTAAGCTGCCTAACTCCGATGGAATGTACCCAACAAGACTCCTCCCGGCGACAGAGATTCCGACAACTCGTGGGTCAGTAGAACATGTAACATTCATGCAAGAAATCCCTGTCCAGTGACATGGGATGTCGTCATTTTCATTCCAATCACTGAAAATTGACGTGTCGCCGCCGTCCATGGCGGATTTGAGGGACAACAGAGAGAGCCCATCGGATGTAAGAGCAAACCCACCATTATTTTGCAGATGTAAAGTGAATAAAATAGAAAGTGAAACAAAAAAAAAAGTTGTCGGTTTTTGAGATACTCGGTTTCAGCTTAATTTATTAGATGACGGGTATTTTGGTACATGTAGATATATTATGTCCTTATAAATCCAACAGATTCTTTTATGTCCTTATGGGCTAATAAGTATAAAAAACTATACTTTTAAATAATTAACCCTATTTATTATAAAGGTAACGTCCGTTTCTGGTTGAGCAGTGTTATTGTTACACCATCCATCATGATGTACTTTATAGAAAATATTAGGTATAAATTCAAATTTCTTTTCTATATTAAACTTTAATCCACAATTTATTTTTAGGTTGCAATAAGAACAAAATAAATTTTTTGTTTTTGTTTTTTTTGTTGAGAAAAGAACCTTTCTTTATTTAAACAAGTGGGAAGAGCCCCCAACGTGGCAATACATTAAAATTATAAAGCAAATGCCATCCGAGAAAACAATCTGATGTGATACATGGTGACATTCTGGAAATTGAAGATCTGCTACGGTTTTGAGCTATTTTGACAATTATAACTTATCCGGATGACTTTATGTCCTTGATGAAAGTTGTAGATCTCTTTGAGGACTATAAAATCCATATATGGCTCGCAATAGTTGGACAACCGAAGCTCCGGATACGGACCGAAACTGTAGGGTACTGAAGGAAGATACTATCTTTATTTTTCCTAAGTGTGGTTATTTTTCCCACATCGAATTTTAGGAGTTTTTCCACCAAGTTTGTAGCCTATATAAGGAATTTCCTTGTATTTGAATAGGTAGCTTATTATTGAATCAAAAAACTATTTTGGTTGAAATTCAGAGATTGAATTTTTATCATAAGAAACTTTCGAGATTGGGTTTCTTTCAAGAAGTTTTCGAGATTGGACTTCTTTCGATTATCCCGAGATGGGGTAATTGGTTGGTGTTCCCGAGATGGGATCACCGTAGTAAATATTCCGAGATGGAGTATTTACATATCCTTTTGTTATTTTCGTTATATATATTCAAAAAGCCATAAAAATATACTTTTCATTGCCGAATCGTTTGCTGTGCTTTAATCAACGATCCTACGAGATTCGGTTAACATCACAATCTCAAGCAAGTGTCAAATCTAAAAACATCTATTCTTCAATGCCCCAAGCTAGTCGGAGATCCTTCGCCCGTTTAATGGCTTTTGAAAGAAAAACTTGTGAGGGTGGCCTCACCAAACTCGGATCGTGCACAACTTTGTTCCTCCAATACCAAATGCCATAGCATATTTCTCGGAATACATAGGGCCATTTCTTTGCCTTTCTAAGGTTACATCCAATCCAATCTTGCAAGTGTAATGCCGAAAAAAAATGGTGCTCTTCCTCTGCCGGGACAACCCGCCTCCACACCGAATAAGCCCAATCACAGTCACGCAAGGCATGAAGCACTGTTTCGGTATGTTGAGTACATAGGCTGCATTCCGGGCTTGGTGCAATACGCCGAGAGAAAAGAAAATCTCCAACCAATAGGCTATCGTGGCAAGCCCGCCAAATGAGGAAATTATAGCGAGTGGGCCCTTTTAGACTCCACATCAAAGTCCAAAGGTCCGACGGCTCATTCTCCAAGAAGCCCATTTGCCGCCGTACGCACTTTTGACGGTGTATTTGCCTTGTCCAGAAGGGTTCCAAATAATATCATTATTGAGGGCCGCGAACCCATCTTGAAGTTTCGTACTTGCTGTCCATATACCTTTCCAAGTCGGGGACGCATCAGTCTTCGGTTTCTCAAAAGGGCTCTCATATTTGTTAATAAGAACCGAGACCCATAATGAGGAGTCATCAGTAAGTAATTGCCACGTAAGCTTGCCCAAAAGAGCGATATTCATAATCTCAATATTTTTAAAACCAAGTCCCCCCTCACTCTTGGGTTGGCAGAGTTGTTCCCAAGATATTGGATGAATCCTTCTCTTATCGTTTTCTTCCCCCCAAAAGAATTGACGGCATATTTTTTCAATGTCACTAGTGATGGCTTTCGGTAGTTTCGTTGTTTGCATCACATTATTCGGAAGCGTTGAGAGAGAGCTCTTAATAAGGATGGCCTTCCCAGCTTTCGTTAATGCATTCATCTTCCAAGTACATAGTTTTTTCCAAAATATAGCCGTATGATCTCAAGTCTCTGCGCAATAGCTCGTTGTTGGTTGGCAGAAATATTTTTTGAGACCATAAAATTAGACTTGGCCATACTAATACGTTGCCCTGAAACTTTACAGAATTCGGCCAACACTTGGTGTATAACTGTAGCTTGATTCACACTAAAATACCTTACCTTTTCTCCTGTTGAGTTTTGTTTTTTTTTTTTTTTTTTTTTTTTTTTTAGTAAACTCCTGTTGAGTCAGTCGGACTAAAATCACCCAAAATATGCTAATTCCCTAGAGCTAGTCCCTTTTCACATTCCACCGCCGCCGGAGCTTCTTCTTCACAACCACACCACTAATGGCCTCCCACTCCATCTGATGGCCACACTCAAGAACGAATACGAGAAAGCCAGCCCTCAATTTTCGACCCTTTTAACGGGAATTCAACCAGATTTGGTTATCTATGATTTCAATCAACCATGGGCTGTAGAAATGGCGGTTTCTCGGAACATCCCAGCCGTTCAATTCATGGTCACCGGTGCATGTATTATGGGTTTCTTTTGGTTCATGATCAATTGTCCCCAAATTCAATTCCCATTTCCAGAAATCTATTTCCGAGGATATGAGATAAAGAAAATGCAAGATTTGATTTCATACAATGGATCAATTGTATTCTACAACGGAATTCACACTGATATTAATCATTCTCTGTAAAAGAATTGATTTTGCATTCTGGGTTGCTTCTGTTTTTTTTATTATTATCATTTTTACAAGAAGAAATTGCAATTTTTGGTAAGAAACATGTACATTGTAGATAATTTACATCGTTTTGAAAGGTTGAAAATGCCTATAGAAGGCTTATCCCGGTGGGTTTTGTGAAATTTAGGCTGATTAAATTTGGAATGAATTAGATTTTTTTGGGGATTTTGTGTTTGAACAAGAAAAAAAATAGTAGTTGTTTTGTTTTATCTTGAATTTGCACATTCAAGGACAAAATTAGGATTTTAGTTCTCTAACTTGATCTATTTTGGATTTTATTCACGTTTTCGGTGAGGAAAATGGTCCTCTAAGTTTGTTTTTATTTTTGGATTTTTTTATCACGGAAATAATGATTGACACCGAATTTTTAAAAATAGTCTCTAACTAGCCGCCACGTAAGCGTTTTTTAAGATTCGGTAATCGATTATTTCCATGATATGACTAAAATCCAAAAAAAAAAACCAACTTAAAGAACCATTTTCCTCACCGGAGCAGGACTAAAATCCAAAATAGACCAAGTTAAAGGACTAAAATCTTAATTTTGCCCACATTCAAGTTGTAGCTAAAAGATTGACATTTTTCATACCCAATATTGTAAATTAATTTCTGTTCATTTCTTCTTTTTAGATGGTGATTACTATTAAATGGGATGAGCTCAATGCTATTAAATGAACAAGAAATCATCTTCAAAAGCTAAGTACTCACTATTAATCTATCTTTGATTTTTTGTTATGATTCAAGCACGCTTATATGATTGATAAACGAATTAAACTGAGCTGAAAATTGATAAACTAAGATGCTTTGTGATTGAGCTGAATGGTGAGTTTATACGGTTGATTTTAATGTTATATATTGAGATATTGGCTGATTTTGAGACATATATGTGCTTTGAAGAAAAAACATTTTACCCCTCGCGGTTTGCTAATTAAAACATTTACTTCACTATGGTTTAAAAATATATAGTTTATCTCTTTGGGGTTTGCCACAAAACCTAATTTGACAATTTCATTTGAAACAAAAGAATATACCGTCAGAATATTCTTATTTTTCATGTTGTTCCGGTTGTGCCCCTCTTCTTGCAATGTAGACCAAAAAGAAGAACCACCTGAGTCAATGAAAAAACCCGTGATTCATACCGGTAAAAATGTAACAAGATTCACCATCTCATCTCAGAAACAACTTAAAACCAAACCAGAAAGAACCTTCTTCACATCTTTCTGCATCATCACTCGTACACAACGACCTCTATCCATAACTCTTCACATCTTTCTGCATCATCACTACCGTCTGTCATTGAAAGATGTAGCTTTAGTTTTCTCAATTGACTAATGCTTACAACACTTGTGCCTTAATTAATTATAATTTCAAAAATTAATATCAGGAAACAATTTTGACATAATTTCGTACAATCAAATCTAGATTGCACATCACCTAAAAATTAAGGAAATTAATATACCATGCTTCTGATTCAAATCCTAAGAAAATACCTTTCAATGGAAGAAAAAAAACAAGTCACACCGATCAATTTAAGAAATCACCATCGGAATCACACCGCTGAAATTAAGAAATCCCGTCGGAAAACACCTGAATCCACCCACATTGCACCCAAGTCACCCAGTCGCACTTGGGGAACTGTCATCATTGTTGTTGTTTTTTTTTTTTTTTTTTTTTTTTAAGGAGAAAGTCTATTACATTTAGATTATTAAACCATCATTGTAATTACTCTAATTTCGTTTTTTAAGGGAAAAAATAATGGTAATTAATGGGATTCGAACCTGGCACCAAAGAGTAAACAAAAGCACACACTGACCACTGAGCTACGAAAATTACCTTTGCTTATTGGTTGCATAAAATATATGTATTATGAAACACTACTAAATTTCAATAATTGAATATCAAGGTCTTCAATTCAATACAATCAATCAATTATAATAATCAATATTAAACAACATATAAATTTAAATCAATATCCATTTGATGCTCAAACGTTTACAATCATCATAATTAACTCAAAGTCAAAAAAATTTAATAATTGTTAAATATTATAATTTACTTAAACGAACAACAATAATTGTTATTGATAAACTTATATGAACATCAAATCGAATTTCCAACAAACATCATAATTAACTCAGATAAATATCGTATTGATGTAATCAATAATAATCAGTGTTAAACACTATTGTTAACTTAAATAAATATCATATTGGTATTCCGTCATTTAAAATCATCATTAAGCAGTATAATAAACATAATACGACATCAAATTATTTCTCAATCACACATAATCGTAATCAAACATTATAATTAACTCATATAAACATCATATTGATGTTTAATCAAGAATAATCATTGTCAAATACTATAAATAACTTAAATAAACACCGTATTGATATTCAATCACTTGCGGTAATAAAAAACAATGTACTCCCTCCGTCCCAAATTGTTTTCCGTCACTTATAATCATCATAAAACACTATAATAAACTTAAATGAACTTCAATTTAATGTTAAATCACTTATAATCATCATTAAATACTATAATAGTATTAAACGAACTTTAATTTGATGTTCAATAACTTATAATAACATTGAGTGAACATTGATTTGATGTTTAATCATTATAATCATCATAAAACACTATAATGAACTTAAGTGAACTTCAATTTGATGTCCAATCGCTTATAATCATCATTAAACACTCCAATAAATTTAAACGGACTTCAATTTGATGTTCAATCGCTTATAATCATCATTAAACACTCTAATAAACTTAACGGACTTCAATTTGATATTCAGTCGTTTATAATCATCATTAAACACTATAATAAACGTAAACGGACTTTAATTTGATGTTCAATAGCTTATAATCATCATTAAACACTATAATAAGCTTAAACAAACTTCAATTTGATGTTCAATCACTTATAATCATCATTAAACACTACAATAAGCTTAAAGGGACTTTAATTGGATGCTGAATCATATATAATAATCATTAACACTATAATAAACTTAAACGAGCTTCAATTTGTAGTTCGATCACTTATAATCATCATAAACCAATATAATAAAGTTAAATGAATTTCAATTTAATGTTCAGTCACTTATAATCATCATTAAACACCATAATAAGATTAAACGAACTTCAATTTGATTTCAATCACTTATAATAATCATTAAACACTATAATAGCCTTAAGTGAACATTGATTTGGTGTTTTATCACTTATAATCATCATAAAACACTACAATGAACTTAAATGAACTTCAATTTGATGTTCAATAGCTTATAATCATCATCAAGCATCACAATAAGCTTAAACGGACTTCATTTTGATGTTAAATCGCTTATAATCATCATTAAACACTATAATAAGTTTAGATGAACTTTAATTTGAAGTTCACTCACGTATAATAATCATTAAACACTATAATAACCTTAAACGAACATTGGTTTGATGTTCGATCACTTATAATAATCTTAAATGAAAATTCATTTGATGTTCGACCACTTATAATAATCTTAAATAAAAATCCATTTGATGTTTAACCAATTATAACCATCATAAATCACTATAATACACTTAAATTAACTTTAATTTAATGTTCAATCACTTATCTTTATTTTCGGTCAATTATTATCATCTTCAAACACTATATAGAACACAATAAACAATAAATTTGATGTTGATGTTGAATTAGTTGGTCATAATCATCATTTTTTTAAAAACTCATAATAATGACTAAACATTGTAATACAACCACTAAAAATCATCATTAACAATTACATTAAAAAAATTGACAAACAATTATATTAAAATTAATAAATATCATGTTGCTTCTTCTAAAAAAAAGACCTCTATGAATATTTAATATCATGTTGATTATTCTATACATATACAAATAAATAAATAAATATTGTTGCTCCAATGAGGCAATGACACATAACAATTTGACTCTCCCGGTCAAATCATTCCCTTCCCCTCAGGATTCCCACTTCATCTTCCTCACCAAATTTTTACTGCAAAAAAGGGAAGAAAAAAAAACAAAACAAAGCACCTTGATCATCATTTTGATTAAGATACAATAAAATGGAATACCCGTCATCTAAACTAGGCATGAAATAATAAAGGGAGAAGACGGCGGGGGATCGGAGTAGGAAAGAAGGAATGGTCGCCGGAAAAACGAAACGGGATGAACGAGGACATGGCTGCCTGTTTTTGATGTTCTGAAGGGGTAAACGAGGAAATGGTGGTCGGAAAAACGGGATGAACAAGAAAATCGTCGGAAAAACGTTATGAACGAGCGCCGGAAAAAACGGGATGAAATGGTCGCCGGAGTGGAAGGAGAAAATGACCGGCTGTTTTTTATATAAATCAGTAAGCAGGGTATTTTAGGTAATTCATATTATTTTTTTTGAAAAATATAAGCAAAAGACTATTTAAGTAAAGAACTTTGTAGATGAACTAAATAGACAAAGATCTTTCAAGGGTGTACTAAATAAACAAATACCCCATAAAAATAAAGGGTAAAATGGGAATAACGCAAAAAATAAGAATACTCCGACGGCATATTCATTTGTTTCAGCCGGAATTATTAAATGAGGTTTTGTGGCAAACCCCAGAAAGCTAAACCGCATATTTTTAAACCACGAGGAGGTAAAGATTTCAATTGACAAACCACGAGGGTGTAAAGTGTTTTTTTCCTTAAAAAATGAGTGTGTTCTCTTTATTTATTTTTTATTGAAAAATGAACTTTTGACTCATTTTCTCTAATTTATATCAATCAATAAATTATACGCATGATTTGATAGTGTATTAACGTGTCTTGTAATTTATTATAAGACAATTTTGTCTAGATAATAACATATCCCTTTGCAAGAGTCGGCAAGAGTTCCAGACTTGGGAGGTGGACGCCATCCTTCAGACTCCAATTGCAGGTGGTTCGCACCTCGACAAGCTGATTTGGCATTACGACCGCCGGGGTAGGTATACAGTAAAGTCAGGATATTTCCTAGCCTTGAGCTTGTGTGGTGGATTGCCTGAGTCGGCACAAGCGGCATCATCCTCAGGACCAGACAGAGTATGGCGGGATGTTTGGAAAGTCACGGTACCGCCGCGTATTCACCATTTCCTATGGCGGTGCCTGCAGGACTGTTTGCCGATAGGAGAGCAGATGGCCAAGCGTAATATGGGCTCGGGTCTTTGTTTGGCATGTCGCAGAGAGATGGAGTCCCTACATCATGTTCTTTTTGATTGTGATTATGTCAGGGAGATATGGGCAGCCTCGCCTTCTGGTAGTCAGCGTATGCAGCATGGATCGAATTTCAGGGAGTTTTTCTGGTGTGTTGGTAGTGCGCTACACCCCGGATGAGGTTTCCACTTTCTGTATGCTTCTCTGGAACCTCTGGAAAGCTCGGTGCAGTGCGGTTTTTGATGATGTGCCTATTTATATATCCCGCGTGGTTTCGGCATCCTTAGCGGGGGCATTGGAGTATCGAATGGTCGTCCGTACTTCTCGCACGAGCCTGGAGAGTACGCTCACCCGATCATATGGAATGCTCCTCCCGTGGGCGGTTGGAAATGCAATTGCGATGCTTCGTCACGGACTCGGGATCGGGTTTAGGCACGATCTTCGAGAGATGCGCTTGGCTCGATTACGCCGCCTTTTCGTTCCACCTCGATCCTGGTATAAGTCCCGAGACTGCGGGAGATGCGAGGCAATCCTAATGGCAATGGAAGAGGCTATACGCTTAGGACTTACCGCGGTTGCCTTCGAGACTGACTGTCTGCCATGTGTTCAAGCCTTGTTATGACCGGCAGATGATTTGTCTGTCTTCAGCTGTTTAGCCTCTTCTTTTACATTTGTTAAGCGCACTGGTAATTTCCCGACGCATTTGCTGGCTAGGCATGAGTTAGGTCATATTGATCGTATTGATTGGAGAGTTTTCCCCCCTAATGATGTAATTTCCGCTGCTATTACGAATTTGGCTTAATAAAAATTCTTTTTCCTTAAAAAAAAAAATAACATATCCCTTTTTCAAAAAAAAAAAAACATATCCCTAAATGGTTTAACAATTTGTCTTGGAAAATGGGCCAATGGGCGTGAATCTGGGCTGAATTAGAGAGAGAAGTACGCCGAGGTATAGAGACAATCGGCCCAAGTCTGATTGATAGAGTCAAATGTTGTGTAGAATCGGAGGGGGCCTTAAAGAACAAGTCGGGGAACCTTAAATATTTGGTTTATAACATAGTCCTCACATGTCACAACTTATTCACTATATAATTATTATTTATTATGATTATTAAGGAAGAACTTTAAGTTTAAAAAAAAAAAAAAAATCTAAAGTTTAGGCCATCCACAATGGGATGTAGCCAAAGGTTTAGGTCTCTAAAACGACACCCTAAATCCATAAAAATTAGCATCTCAAATTTAAGGGTCTCTATAAGTACAAGATTGATCCTTAATTAATTAACTTTATCACTTACTGTATGTATGTATGTATCGATTACCGAGTGGTCATTACTTAATTAATAGGATATATAAGAAAAAAACACGTAATCGTTCAATTGAATCCATATATGAATATCAACATCTTATGTATGAAATGTTGCTTTCAAAACTTTAAAAGCTAAAGAACAATTCAAACACTCAACTACTACTACAAGCTGGTAAGTGTGTATCCAAATGTCCTTTTATCTTCTAGAATGAGTTAAGATAAATCATTTCACAATCATTATTTGGATTACCTTCTATTCCTTCTCAACGTCTTCATCCTTCTCACGCCAAGACAACGCCATTAATGCAGGATTTTTCATTGCCTTGTAATTCGGCGTTTCTAGAAATTTTTATCATCCGAGTGAAAATTTTAAGGTTTTGTCCTTGATAAGACGTAAAGAAAACTCATGTCTATATATATCTAGGAAAGGGGGGAATGTTGAAATCATTCATGCATGTTATATACATCCTCATATGCTTTTTTAACCGGTGAATTGTCATAACACGACGATAACTTTCGATATTGTGTCAACGCTCTACATACATACCTCTATGGTTTTATAAATGTAGGGCGGTTTGAATTGAACATGCATGCGTTTGGTTGTATGTGATCGAGGTGAAGAAGCCGTTTTAAATCAATTTTTGTTGGATGTAGGTAGTGTCTTTGAATGCATTTTTGTGAAGTGTAGTTCTCAAGGAATGCATTATTGAGGGGAAAAAAAGTGTGAATGTGACTTTAATGGGGTTTGAAGTAACTTGCACTTCATGACATCCTTGATCAACCCGATTCATGTATAACGAGTTTGGCTAAACATATATAAATAGTGATGATCGATGACTAAATAGTCCTCTGATAAAAGAGTTCATCGATCTATATATATCCTCTTAAAAGCTATGATCGATCTATATATATCCTCGATTAAATTAATATTATTTAAAATTTAAAAGTCCGACACGTTGCAAATTATTGGGATCACAATTTTTAATGTTTTTTTATTCTGAAAATATGCATTTTGAACAATTTTCCGTATAATAACAAATATCTATTTTAGATATTGATAGAGTTTACGTATTACATATCTTATATATATGTATATATAGATGTATATATGTGTGTATATACATATACATGTGTGTGTATATATATATATATTATATGTAACGTGTCGGGGCCGTGTCGTGTCCTTAAATTTTAGAATTAGCCGTGTCGCCGTGTCCGTGTCGTGTCGTGCGGCGTGTCCGTGTCCGTGTCCGTGCAACATAGCTTAAAAGTGTTGCAAATTATTGGGATCACTAATATCTTATGCAAACAATTTTCAACAGACAAAATGGTTGAGGCAGTAACATTAACAAGTAGATTGTCATCCTTATAGCCTTCACGAATATATATAGCTCAATGGTAAATAAAAAACCGATGCTAGTGACTACATTGCCTTTGAATTGGAGTGTGGATGTTCAATCGATTCTAGAAAGAGTCGAATTTTCTTAAGGTATACAGACAACTAATATCTATTAAGTTATATTATTTACGAAGATCTAGGGGGCAGCCAGTGGAGACCCTATGGGATGGGGCTCGACTTTAGAATGTCGCCTATATATCAAAAACGGTTAAACCGTAACCGAAATGCCTCATACTCTCCTGTCTCACAAAATGAGTGGAGAGGTTAATCAGGTAACCTAGTGGCTCAAAGTTATGGGCTGCTATTATATCAAGAGACCGAAAGAAATCCTTCCTTTACGGGATTCGAATCTCCACACTCCAGCTCTCGGTACAGCTGCTAATACGACACTCAAACCCTTTACCTATAGGCCATATCCTGGGGACGTGTCACCTATATATACATTAAACTTTTAAACCACTTATTTATTTGGACTCATATGATTAGATCTCACATCATAATCAAAGGTCCCAAAACATGTTGTGTACAATATTGTTGTTATTTTGTTGTGGCATTCTCTTTTTTTTTTTTTGCACTTTGGACGAAAGCATTCCTAAACTACAGGGGAAGGGGGAATCGAACTGGAGCTCTAATTTTAATAGGATGAGCTACTTGCATTATCAACGCTCTAATTTTAATGAACTTGCAAAATATTGATCTAAATTCATGTGTTTTCCCCCTTAAAAAAAGTCGTGTGTTTTCATTATTGTTCTCTTCATCTGACTAAATAAATGTATCAAATCATTTTATTTAGGGAAACTTGAGTTTTTATGCCCGAAAAGTAAAAAATTGAAAGTATATGTCTCGTATAAAGATGTTTGAAAATTATGTTTGAATCCGATGCACGAGCGACGTACGTACGCGACCACTGAGCGACGCACGCACGACGCATGAGTAACGCACACGTCACGCATCATACAAGACATATTTTATCAAATTTTTTATTTTTAGACGTATTTTTTCAAGTTTCCCTTTTATTTAATACTATTGATTGATGTGAACCCAATATCTTTATTAGGTATAGCGTGTTTGGCAAAATATTTGTTTATCTTTAGTTGTTTTTTTCTTTTTCTTTTTCTTTTTCTTTTTCTTATTCTTAGGGGACTTATTTGATGTTTTGTTTTGAGGGGAACTTATCTTTAGATGTTAAATCAAGTCTTTTCATGTCTAATTTTGTAGTAGTGCTTGGGGAAGTTCTATCACGGGGTACAGGTCGCAATTTATTGAACCACATATCTTTAATTTTTATTCACACTTATTTATTTCGAATAAAAACATGTGGTTCATAATTGAACACATGGGGGACTCCCTACACCGGAGTCCCCGTGATAGAATTTCCCGTAGTGCTTGTGTACAATCGCAATTTATTTTCTGGTCCTAGGCTTCGTTTTCCCGTCATCCTTCTATATATATGGGTAATTCTTTAGTTGGGACTCCCTATGGTATCCTGTTAGATTTGCGTCATGTGTGTAAGAGAATAAAACAGTGCACACGTGACGCACATCTAGCGGGGTACTCACCGTAGAAGAAACCGTAATTTTCCTATATATATATTATATATATATATATATATATATATATATTTGTACATTCAACAATCATTAGATTTCCACTAAACGGCCAAATTTTTGTATGGTAAACGTATGATTCAATATGAATCACAACTTTATTTTAAATGGTTGTGTGTGGTCAAGATTAAATCGTGGGATAACTTCAAACGGATTAAGTTACCACACAAAAATATTGCTATTATTAACATAAATTACATTTTTTTAACAGCATAAATAACTATAATAGCTATCCATTAAAAATGAATGGTTGATTGATTCACATAGCTGTGTATATACAAAGAAGTAGCCAAAGCAGCTAATCCCATCCGGCGAAAAAAAATTCTACAACAAAAATCTTATATAATCCAATTTATATAATCAAAACATCTTATTTAAACCTACCCGATTGCCCGAATATACTCCATTAACCCATCCGAAATCCGATTCCTTGCCCCGTCCTTGGCTGTGTACTAAAATGTGCATTAAAAACGTTTAGGTTAGTTTTGGGTTATTTCACGTTTTTTTCCCTCGTAATTTTGTATTTAGAAATTGTACCTATCCTCATCTAAAATTGTAATAGTATCCACTTCAATAAATAAAAAAGTTGTAACAGAGTCGTTATAATTTATAGACTAATAATATTTAGGGCAATTACTAAGCATGTTGAATAAAAATCCGCATGCAAAGATTTTAAAATAAATAACAACAAATCTATTAGATAGGTCCAAAATATATTCTTAATTAACCTAGCTAATTGCTACTCAAATTTCGATAAACAAACAACTTTTAATTTTTCATGTCACTTATTCATTATTATTAACAATATTGAAACGACTATATATATCTTTGACAAAGATGTTGTAATTAATGACAAACTTGTTTTAAAATGGGGTGTGAGTGTTCGATTCAGTAGATTATCGATTTACCTAAGTAATAAGAGTTGTACATGCATGCAGTGTTTTGCACATTAAAAACATTTGGGTTTGGACTCAACTTTATCTTTCTTGGTTTTATATTTTTATTTTTACATTGAAAAAAAAATACTCGACAAATTTTATAGTGATGAATAACTATCAAACAAAAATTAAATTTTAATAGTTGAAAATGAATATATAAACACACACTCACCATAAATTTTGCCATCGATCTATGTAACTGAGACAGAGAGCAAATCCTCTCCCACCATAGATATGTACGTTGTACTGATCGTACAAGCTAAGGGAAATGGGAATGCATCTTCTTGTTGCCGCATATTTCCCTCTTTCCATATGTGCGCTAGTCTCCTATGAATCCACTTTTAATAGATTTAATAATAATAATAATAATAATAATAATAATAATAATAATAATTGGTATGTAATCATTAATAATTCTTGTGCACTTTTGGTTTTTTTTAATAGACCTAAGGCTTGAACTTTCTGATAATGAATATTTGACATGATTATTTTTAGTTTAAGAACATTTTGGTTTTCATATTAAATTTGAGTGGTCAAAACTAATAATATCAAAACCAATCGTGTTCGATGGGGAAGTGGTCACGGGTCACCTCTCTAATTTAGTTTCTACTGTAAAATCTAATTAAAAAGGTCGGCTCGAAACCTTTATGGTTGTTGTGACATTAATTTTCTTGTAAAAAAAATACGTAAAAACATAAAATAAAAAAAAAAAAAAGAAGTAGGAAAGACTATTCCTTTAACACTTTAGCAAGAATACTAGTAGTAAATATTGTAACTCTACAAATTGGACCAATTATTGGCATCCCATGAAATCTTTTATTTTATTTTATTTTAATAGTAGTAAGATAAAAAAAAAAAAAAACATAATGGGTTATGTAAGTGAAGCATGACGTACCTTTTCTCACAATATCATGGGTCATTATTGTTTCCTTTTCCTTTACCTTATCGGCATTTTTCTTCTTTGGTTTTTTCCGATAAAATGTTGAACTCCAACATTAAAGGTGACGGCATGAATGTATATGTTAATCAGATTATTAGTGGCTTAGATTTATAAGCTTGTCTTTTATACCAAAAAAAACTAAAAGAATTCTTTTATATACTAAAGAACTGAAGGAATTCTCTTTTTACGAGGTTCGAACACCTTAATATCTATCTCGGCTGTCTTAAGCACTCAAACTCCTTACCAACTGGACTATGTCTTTTGAGAAATTCTTTTCATTTTTCAATAATTGAGATGAATAGGTGTTTTTATCAATCAAGTTTAATAATATAAACAAAGGGGGAGGTGTGAAAAAAAGAAAATAAAAAGAAAAAAGGTTACGCAAATGATTTAATAGGTGGAGCTTTAAAGGTGTGCACCCACACAACTAGACACAAGACAGTGCGTGCTGTTGTGTACCACTTTCTTTCAAACAGTTTATTATTTCCCATTCCATTTTAATTTGTTGCTATTTATTTATCACTTCATTTTCTTCAAGATAACACATCCCACTATTTATGTGCTGCAGAGACACTATTAATTAACATTGAGTACTAATATATAGTGTATTTTATTTTTAACTTTATATAGTAGTAAAAAGAGAAATTTGTTAATTAAAATAAATACAACTTACCTCATCGGTTAAGGTGAGCCCACCGTTTGCATGTTTGAGTAATTGTCTTCTAGATGAGATAATTTTGTATTGGTGAAAAAATATAAATAGAAATAAAGATAAATCTTATCATATTTTAAGATGAATATGAATCGTCTTATAATATAGTAAAGGAATATTATTTAGGGTTAATTACTTAAAAGTATAGTTTTTTATACTTATTAAATTTAAGGACATAAAGGAATCATTTGATTTATAAGGACACATTTTATTCAAATTTTACCTAATTTACCCTCCTTTAATTATCAGTCCTTTCTTCTCCTTTTCCAATTTCTCTTCGAATCCATCTGGTAAAATACTCTTGCCGCCGCCGTCGTTTTCATCTAGAATTTTTCCGATGACCCATATGAAATAATGGCCGGAAGATTCTAACCCAAGAGCAATCTCATGGAGTTGAGCCTTGCGTGCTAAGCTCCCGAAACTTACGTAGAGATGGAAATATTAGATGAAGATCATAATTATCACTCACACTTAGTAAAGCGGGAGTTACACCGCTCATCAAGTACCGGGTGTACGGCTTTCATCAACGGCGAGCACGATGAAACCGAAGACTCCGCCGTAGTTATAGATGAGGATAACTATGATGATGAACCAAATGCTAGGAAAAGGTAATTACTTTTTTTAGCTTCTATGTCCGATCAATCGAAATCCAAGTGAATCAAAAAGGGAAAAATAAAGGATTGATCCCTGTTTTCGTTTAATGAGTTTAGGCACGCTTTTTTGTTTGTAAGTTCTTCATTTTCAATGGACTTTTCGATATGTGCGGGAACACCGAGTTTGGTGAACGTGTATCTACTCCACCATTGAAGACGATCCACCGAACCAAAAATAGTAGTTCGGACTCGAAGTGAAGTTGATCTTTTGGATGATGGATTTAAGTGGCGGAAGTATGGACAGAAAATTGTTAAGGGAAGTTCTTACCCAAGGTTAGATTTTTCCCCTTTTTTTTCGTAGTGGCCGGTTATGAGGTTTTATTGGTTTATGAGAGGCATTTCATTACTATATATGAGGGCAAGCATGATCATGAGCAGGCAAACAGTGAACCATTTCCTCACCTGAACCGCATTCGTTGAGTGATATTACTTATGGGAGGGGATGTTTTTACCAAAGGACTTTCTGGATTTAGCAAACAAACAACATTGTGCTGTTCATCTGGAGATGAAACTCTCAACCTGTACCCCAACCCAAAGGCCAGCACTTGAAGTCATCAAAGTCACCAAACTTGTGCTGTTCCGTGTGCATGCTCACGGAGATGATACTCTCGGGATTCGGTATGTTTTGGAACTCCGGAACTCGTCAAAACCTGCACCAAAGGCAAGAAATGAAGAGTTTCCTCACCCACAGGACCGCATTCGTTGGCAGGGGATGTTTTTCCATAGTCAGCAACATTGAGCAAAGGATTAACACTGTATTCAACAATCAACCTTGTGTGTGCTGTTGCATCTAGAGAAATGCAGGGTTCGAAATGTTATTGGAACTGCACAAGTCATCAATAACCTGCACCTAAGGCTAGAAATGAACCGTTACCTCCTCACCCGAGACCGTTAGGGGATGTTCTTTCATAGTCAGATAGTACAGTAGTAAGCAAAGGATTCTTTGATTTTTTTTATAGCAAAAACTGCATCGTAGTAGTATTCTTGTACAGGTTTTTTTTTCCTCTATAAAGTTGGTATTAATGGTTGAAGATCAGATCAGCATTTGTGGAATTCTTTCTGTCTTCCTCATCCCTCCCCTCCCCTCCCCTCCCCTCCCCGTTTATTTATTTATTTTTCTTTTGTTTTTTTTAGAATACTATTTGTGTCTTAGCTAACAGCCCGAATTCCTAACATGCTTTACTGTTTTAAATACACAAGATTGTCTTTCATGCATTTATTGCTTCTACTAGTATCAATGACTTGTGATCAACAGAAGATGGATTGTGTTCTTGAGGTGTGTAATAACCCCGAGTCAATTTTATTGATTGATTGACCTGAGTTTGAACCGAGTCGGAAGTTGTATGTATCACAAGATGTTTCAGGAAACTCATGTTTTTGTTATTTAAATCGTCTAATTTGTTTCTAAGGATCTGTATAGAATCAGGACATGAGAAATAATATGATTTAAAGAGAGCTGGGCATTATTTAAAGCAAATTTCGAGCAAATCCCGTGTTCGTCCATTTCAAAAAAAAAAAAAAAAAATTATCCTGTGGTCGTAATGCATGAAGAAGAAATAATTTCTAGACTTTCGACAAGTAATCTGGTTTCTGTCAAGTGTGTATTATCTAAAGTCCTTTAACCCTATACTTATGTCCTTATGAGGCTAATAAGTATAAAAAACTATACTTTTAAGGAATTAACCCTATCTATTAATGAAGTAACATTGATGTCACTGCAGATGTCACTGCATACATTAGACAACTAATGAAGTGACATTGATGTCACTGTATACATTAGACAATTAATGAAGTGACATTGACGTCACTGAATAAATCAATACAATAAGACGTCATTGCATACACCGATACAATAAGACGTCATTACGGTGTCTATGCAATGCGGTGTCACTTCATCGCGGTGTCTCTGCATCGGGGGTGGTCACTGCATCGCGGTGTCACTTCATCGCGGTGTCTCTGCATTGCGGTGTCACTTATCACGGTGTCACTTCATCGCGGTGTCTCTGCAATGCGGTGTCACTTCATTTCGGTGTCTTTGCATCGCGTTGTCACTTCATCGCGGTGTCTCTGCATCGCAGTGTCTCTGCATTGCGGTGTCATTTCATCGTGGTGTCTCTACAATACGGTGTCTCTGCATTGCGGTGTCTCTGCATCGTCAAATGTTATAACATCGCGATGTCTCTGCAATGCGGCGTCTCTGCATTGCGGTGTCACTTCATCGTGGTGTCTCTGCAATGCGGTGTCACTTCATCCCGGTGTCTCTGCATCGCGATGTCTCTACATCGTCAAATGTTATAACATCGTGATGTCTCTGCATCGAGGGTGGTCACTGCATCGCGGTGTCTCTGCATCTGGGTTGGTCACTGCATCGTGGTGTCTCTGCATCGGAGGTGGTCACTGTATCGAGGTGATCAATGGATCTGGCGTGGTCAATGCATCGCGGTGTCACTTCATTGAGGCGTCTCTGCATCGCGGGTGGTCACTACGTCGATGTATCACTTCATCGAGGTGTCTCTGCAATGCGGCGTCTCTGCATCACAGTGTCTCTGCATTGGGGGTGGTCACTGCATCGCGGTGTCACTTCATTGTGGTGTCTCTGCATCACGGTGTCGTTTCATCGCCGTTTCTCTACATCGCGGTGTCACTTCATCGCGGTGTCTCTTCTTCGCGATGGTCATCGCATCGGGCGTCGCGGTGGTCAATGAATCAGGATGGTCAATGCATCGAGGTGGTCATTGCATCGTGGTGGTCAATGCGTCGTGGTGGTCATTGAATCGTATTATTTATCACATATATTGCTTGTTTATTTTTTTTTTATTTTTTTAATCACATGTATTGCTTGTTGACAAGGGTGGTGGTGTAATCAAAAAGTTATATGTATCATTCAAATTGGGGCTCGATCAAGCAGGTAAAAATGGTCAATAAGCGAGTCCGACTTAAACTCATAGTTGGGGCCTAAGTTCGGAAAGTTCAGTCCGGAATAAGCCGGCCTCATTCGGGTCGTTATCAGAGTTCAGTAAACCTCATATCAACAATAATCAACCGACTCGACATTCAAATGCTCACGAGCGAGCAGGAGGTGACCTCTTCAAAGGTGGTTATATCGCATTAATAGATATAATCCCATGATTGATTTCTATTAACTACCAGAAATATATAGTTGATTACATTTTCTTGCAATTGGCATCACATTGGCCCTCAATCACATACCCTACTAATCAAAGGTCTCTCAACATTAACCCTCTCACGAAGGAGATCTATAAAATGATCATCATCATTTTCAACATTCTAAACTACTTTATTGGCTTGATAGATCGGATACGTCGGTAGTTTCTAAGACACAACCATAAATCATCAAGTTATCTAGTTCCAATGGTTAGAATTCTCTCAAAATAATCCCATTATCCGACTAAATTACTCAGCGATATTCCGCCCCTACAGTAGATACATATTTTAAGTCTCACGCTTAACCCCTTAAAAATAAAAGATCTTACACTGAAATACGTAAATAGAAATTAGATAAAATCACACGTTTAATCAAATAGAAATCGGAACTTTACTTTTATTAGGCAATTGATGATATGGGGACACCAAAAGCAAAAGGCACGGACCCTAGCTAGACATAATAATGTGAGATATTTTATTCCTAGGCTCTCTATATCTATAGTGATCCATATATATGCCTTTCCTACGGGATTTATTGGATGCACCCGTCATATACGGAGTATATCCATTTGATAAACTGTATACATTTTATTTTTAATCTAAATTCAGACTATATAGCACAGATTTATTTATCTACCAATTCGGTATATTTAGATATACCACACAAAAACTTCCCCTCCTACCGATCGGTGGTCCTTGCATACCCTCAAAATCACTTCAAATTACTAATAAATCAATCAATCCCATTTTAAACACATAATAACCTCACCTTAATTAAATCATTCTCTATAAACTGCGTTACCTCTACCAAACAATCAAACAATAGTCTGGCCAACCCAATCAAATCTATTCATCTTAAATAACTTAATTTGTACGTTGCGTGAACAAAAGCTTTATGTTGGATTGAGAAAGTAATGGCTTCTTTTAGCAAATTTATTTGAAGGGTAAAAGGGCAATCTGAAATGAATATATAATACCCCATCCGTTTTTATTTAATTGTCGTAGTTATCAAAAGTAAAAATTCTTTTTTACCCGTCGTTGTTATGTTTTCAAAATATTATTTATTGTATTTTTCTACATATACCCTTATTTATTAAGGACTGGGAGATTGAAAACAACATTACTTTAATTATATTCAAGGGGTGTTATTATCATTTTGATCTTAAGTCAAAGCATTAATTTTTTTCCCTTAATATATGTGTTTTTGTAAACTGTTAAATAGAAACGGAGGGAGTAGTTACTACCATTCATGTTTCTTTAGGTGTTATTATTATTATTTTTTAATTTTTATTTTATTTTGTAGGTGTTATTATTTAACTTTCGTATACATATACTTTTTCTTTCAACGGCAAATATGGTTTTCTTTTGATTCTACAATTCATGTGTGGAAGTTGTAAGAACCGAGAGATATACTTAGTCAGAAAAAAATGTCATAATATATGTTGGTGTACAGTACATGTAGTTCTTGACAAATTCCCAAGATTTATTATATCACAAATCACATTAGCCTCATCTCACCTTTTAACATGTTGAAGTATTTAAAATGTTAATTATATAATTCTCTATCAACTTAAGTATTCGGAAGCAGTGGCAAATTCAGAAAAAAATTTTAGTAGGGTCACCGTTACACAAGTGTATTAACCCTAAAAAAATTTCGGATTGTACGGGTAATTAGATCAAAATTTTTGGATCGGAACCGGATTGGACGGGTAATTAGGTCAATATTGATTTCTTTTACCAAAACAACGTTGTTATACAATTTTTTTTTTATTATTATTTTAAAATTAAGTGGGGTCGTGACCCTCTCTAGGTACACTAGATCCACCCCTGTTCGGAAGAGATAATAGTTGAAAATGGTATCAGACAAAAAGGCCATTAATTCAAACTTTGTTGGACTGATACCATGTTGGTTTGATATATTGAGGGGGAGTGTTGAAGAATTAGGAAATGTTTAATTAAGATGAATAATACACTTCATAATTGGTAGTAATTTACAAAATGAAGTCTAATGGTTCAAAATACCCTTCTTCTTTTTTTTTATTAAAAATTAAATGTTTTGGGTTAAGAAAAAAGAATTGGTGATGTCATAGTTTCATTTTCAATGAAACTATTTGTGCAATTTTACAAGTGAAATTCGTCCCCTTGAAAAGATCTTAGGTTGTACATTGTATTTTAGATTTGTTTTCACCAAATCAACAATTCGTTTCTATGTAAAATTTATGACATTTACTTACTATATGAAAAAGGTTGTATATATATCCTGCCTATAATGATATATTTCTCACATGACAAGCACAACAAATTAAATTCATATACATGCAGCCACATAATTCTCAACTTATATATTCTAAGAAATTTTAAGGGCGTAACAATGAAAGTCATATCGGTACTTGTTACTCAACTTTATTATTATGATTATTATTATTATTATTATTATTATTATTTGAGGCGGATGTATTACTAAGTTTAGGACGTAAAGCAGTTTATTCGAGGACGTCACGATATTTGTAGGTGAGGAAGTTATTTCGGGCATGGTGTACATTTCACATGCAACGGCCGGCTGTGTACGTTAATTTTCTTCCGATAGCCAAATGTCACGTGACCTACCACCCTCTCCTCTCTACATGTAATAATGCTCATAATATTTTTTAATCATTTTATTTCAGAAGCCTCGTATCTTATTAAAATTATAAAATTAGTATTATTCATATACTTATATGGATCAATCACTCATATCATTTGTTGTAGTATTTCTTGTGTATTAAGTAAAAACTTGTAATGGATTTACTTTTTTTTGGATGTGTTTTTCTGTTTATAGCTTGTATTTCCTTAAATAAATGTGTCTAGCCAAAACACAAAAAAAATAATCTATTGGGAAGGAACTAATCATTTTTTTCACACACACACACACAAAAAAAAAAAAAAAAAAAGAGGTAAGCACAGCTAAAATGACAAAATGATTGAAACATCTCTAATTTTATATATTTGGATTTGTAATCATGATGTTTATAGTTCGGCCCTGAAGAGTACTAGGAGGACTAGTAGTATTAACAAATTCACAACTCTTTAATTTCTTAAATAAAATTAAAAAAAAGAAAACTCCTGAAATTAATTTAATTCGTAGGATAACTAATGGGGGAAACATAAATTAAACAAAAACTATCTGAAGAAATTTAAAGGAGGCCAGAAGACTGCATTCAATCAGAAGTTTTCTGTTGCCCGCTTTGGCAGGCAAGCAAGCACATCTCAAAGCTTCCACATCAAGGGAGAAAAAGAAAAAAAAAAAAAAAGCAGAAGAAAAAAGAAAAAAATGATGTGGCTGGTGGCTTAATTAAACAACTCCGGCCACCAAACTAATCGATGAAGCATGATTCAAATCTCAAAACTGGTATAATAACTAATCAAAGTACAAAACAATGGATCTTGAGACATGACTTAACTGTGTCTTCACACACACAAATTTTAATAATACGAGAAGTACCGTTGTTGTATAAAAGTCGTAACAAAAGACATAATTACAACCTTTCATTTCTAACCTCTCTTACACACACCCAAGAGAGTTCGTTCAAATGAAAGGTTGTCATTTGGCAGAACTTACTACGACCTTTGCAACATAAAATGTTTTCGGGGTTGTTTGTGTCCGTACGACAGTGAAAAATCATATTCTAAGGCATATTAATTGTATGCCTTGAGATGACCGTACATCATACAAGAATATATGTGTGTGTATATAAATAGATATAGTATAGATATGATTCTATGATTGTGCAATATAACCGGAGGAAACGCCTGCTTGTTGCAGATGATGAGGTGTTGGATTTGTAGTTAAGCCTGGCATTTCTAGATGATGAACTACTCCACTACTTTCTAGCTGCATCTTGTCTTTATTCTCACCAAATGATGAGCTGGCTTCAGTATTACTACTGCTGCTACTAGTACTACTATAAGAACTTTTGCTGGTGCTACCAAAAGAAGATGCTCTACTCCACATTGGTGTTGCCAAACAAGTTGGTTTTTGCTGACCTGGCATAATCACCAGAAATTTCTCTTCATATAATACCGGTGCCGTCGACGGTGCTGTCTTTTTCACGTCGTCTGCTTCGGCACCATCACCACCGTTGGATTCGCCGCCGGCTTCGACGTCTCTTTCGTTTTCGAGGTAGCCGGAGAGGCGCCAGTAGGAGCATGCAAGGACTAAAAGTGCAAAAGCAATGAGACCCAACATGGCTGCTAGGCCTCCGAATAAGTACGGCACCGGCGAGTGCCATGGCGACCGCTGGACGCCGGAGATGTTTGACATATGAGCGGCTGTCGGTGTATCTGCTATTGTCATTGTTTTCTCGGCAGATGTGTGTAATGAATATATTAAAGACATTTTTACTTTTTTATTTTTTATTTTTTGGTGTGGGGGAGCTTTTTGTTGGATGTGCTTTGTGGTGTGTTTGTTGAGATGGATGAGATGAAAATAAAGATTGGGATGAGGTGGGATTTATATAGGCAAAGTGGAGATTGGATTAAAATTACTAGCAGAGGTTTTTTATTCATTTATTTATTGTGGGGATGGTGGTTAAGGTTGGATGTGAGTGGATTTTGGATGATATTCTTACAATAAAATAAACACAACTCAAAAAGATTTTAGAGAGTTAGTTTTTATTAAATTCTAAATTTATCTTTTATTCTATTTGTTAGGGGTCACCATATCGTATAAAATTTGTGTTCACAACATGGCTTGTGATGAAACATTTATCCATTAATGAGTTTATCACCATAATGAACAATGTAATTTATTGGGTGTTTTTGTTATTTCTATTTTGTTGCAAAGATAACATTACTCTTATTTAAGTAGAGATGGCCTTATGTTTTGGTACTCTCCAAACGGTTGTGTTATATAACTATCGATACAACACGCTATTACATTATTATTAATTGATTATAATGATATTACATCATAAACAATTAATTTTAATTTATATCATAATATCAAAAATATATTATATATTCGTTGTTATCTGTGCAGACCCAAAATAATATTTCTCAATGAGGACACCGACCTCTGCCGTTTTTCACCTGGGCGGCTGCGCCCGCCCCTAGATGTTACACAAATGTTGCATACTATCATCACCTTTTGGAATAATACTACAACAACAATAAATTATTTTAAAAAAAGTGATATATCGTAATTTTATATCATTGACGAAATGATGATAACATATTATACTTATTGATTATAAAAAGTTTTATCATAATAATAAATGATGTAGAAGTATAGTATTTGATATTTTATGACAACAATAACATATATTTTGGTATGTTTAGGGTAGTGGAGCGTGTCGTCATATCATGATGAGTTGGGGTCTACAATGTTTATGCTTTTTTTTTTGTATCAAAGCAAGTAATAAAGTACACAGTAGAAAGGCAAAAAAAAAAAAGAAAAATAAGGGAGAAAAAAGAGAGAGTATATATGATATGATGTGCTGACATCAGAGAATAGGATAGTGGGATGGGTGGAAATTCTAATACCATATCCATTTTGGTTTTATTATTATTATTGCTCAATAGGATTAATTAACATTAATTCATTGATTTGTTCTTGAAAAAAAAAAGAGGGTATCGAATGTTATATTTTATGTTGAGAGAATCATGAATTTCATGCATGTCTCCCTTAAAACAGTAGTATATATTAATATAAGGATTTCATAAAGTAAACTTTGGCTGATCAATACGAATAAATGAATCATTACTCCCCAGATAATGCATGCCATCTTCGTAGGAAAATGACAAATATTTGTCTGCTACATCATCTTCTTTTTTTCCCTTTTTTTTTTTTTTTTTTTTTGTGATAAGAAAATATATAAGAATGTAATTTGGGTTATTACAAAAAGAAAATGCTAGCTAATTACCTATTAGGTCATCAGAACAGTGAATTTTGCACAAATTTGGGAGATTGGTTAAACAACAAGCTTTCATAGTTAAGAGAGGTACCAAATTGAAAGTATTACGGTATTAATTTGGCCTAAACACGTACGGTTGTCCCTTATAATTAGAGAGTGGCCAGTGGGTTATTTAAGTAAAATTTGGGTGCATTCCTATGATTGATATATCATTAATTAATAAATGAGCTATACATATATATACAGCGCCAGTTTCACTGTAATCTAGTTGTTAGAAATAATAACAAAATTGAGTTAGGAGTTTGTTTAAATAATAATGTTCGAATTTAAATTATGATAGATGTGTCTTAGGATAGATTTTTTAGTTTAGATATCTATCTATCCATCATTAATAATACTATAAATATTATATTCATGTTCATCAGTATTATCAATCAATCAATTTATATTTCTATATTACTTGGACCTAAGCTAGAGCAATGATCCTCTCAACTTCGTGAGAAAAATATTCTCTCAAATATAGTTGTTTTTAGACATTATCAATGAAACGACCTAGTTTTGTAAAACAATTTACGGCTATATTATTATTAGATCAACCCAATAACCAAGAAACTAATAATATATAGTCCCGGTCAACCCAAATTTTATTAAGTCAATTACCTAATTTTAAATCCCAACCAAAGTTACCATTTACCAAACCTTAAATATTAATATTTTTTTAAGGATAACGATAGAATTACTTTTTAAAATATACACAAGGGCTACACAATCAACATCTCTCAGCACACATTTTTCATTTGTTAAAAAATTTGAAAAAAACTACAATGAATACCACAAGATGATGATGTGACGTTATAAAAGTGTCGTTATCCTACACTTTTATAACTAAACCAATGGGAAGTTTTTGCATACACCGTACCTACGTGCGGATAGCCTCCGTCGCACACCACACACCACACGATTTCATTCTGCACTTAAACCGCGCGTTCGATCGCGATCACCTCATATATCCACACGTAGGTACGTACTACCCAAAAACTAAACCAATCTAACTATATATGAGGATTAAGATAAGAATACGAGGAAAAGAATAAGATTATTGTAGTACAAATGTACAATACAAGATTTGCTTTATTCACAATCAATCCAAAACTTGCCATTCTTGTTTTTCTGATTCTCAGCCTTAAATTAATTAATTAATTAATGGGTTTGCATGGCCATCGAGTTAGTTAGGTAAATTCCCATAAATTTACTTTTGGATATTAAATAGATTGTGTTTCTTTATTATACTCACTTCTTCTTCTTTTGTTTTTTTTTTAAATCAAAAAGTAATTAATCGGACTTCTTTCAGTTTCAGCAACGGATAAACCGTGTATTCCCCATCTAGATGCTGTAAAGGCAATGTGAAAATTGTTTAAAGCCATGACTATGTGAAATTTTAGGGTGGTACAGGTGCAAGTTTTGGATCACCAAATCAATATTTTTAAAGGGATATATTGGTGGAAAGTTTTTATAGGTAGGGATCCATTTTAAAATGTTGAATTCCTATTGATTTTAATACACTAACTATAATTTACACCAGAATTAACATAAAATTTGTACATGACTATAATATAAACAATGTAATTAATAAATGTATTTATTGTTCAATCCTACAGGTCGACCATCACAGTACAATACAAATGTGACAAGTGTCTACTTTCACCTTTTTATTTTGATACCATCCTTATTTTAGTGTATACTCATAAGGGTAAGTCCAATGGTGGATATCAAAATCAAAATTTGATACCTAAACTAAGATACTAACATCTCCAATAAAAAAAACGTATGGTATCAAAATTTGATTTGGTACCAATGAAGGTATCAAATTTGGTACCACAGCTAATACCTTCACACCGACAACACGCGCGCACTTCAAACTACAAATTTTAGGACGGAAAAAGCTATGTCCACTACACAAACGTGTAGTGGATTTTACACTACATCCATCCTCACCATTCACTAGAGAGAGAAATATTTTTAGGCTGTGGGTCCAGATTAAATTAATAGTGTGGATGGTGTTGTGGATGATGTTGTGAAGATTGATATAGTGGATATAAAAGTAGTCCCGTTTTAGGAAGCTGGACTGCCAAGCACGTTTTTTGTAATGTCAGAACTTGTCTACTAACTTTATGTGGCTGAAATTGCGTCTTTAATTTTTTTTTTTTCATTTAAAATGATTTACTTTCCCCTCCAAATTGTTTTATCCTGCATTGTCTTACGATTTTTTTATCTTATCAATATTTTGCATTAACCATTTTTCTTGTGATCTGTACATTAATTATATTTGATTATATTTCTGTTAGATATTTTTCAACAATGAAATAAGTTTTTCATATTTATTTATAGAAAAAACTATAACTATTTAACAGAACATGAAATATATTTTTAACACAAAATTTTAATTATTTAAAACACAAACACACCAGAACTAAGTATGGAATTCAATTTAAAAAGTAGTACATAAAAGATAAAATTAGAGTTTTATATTGTGATGTGTAACAAAAAAAATTTAAGCATAATATTTGAGTAGAATATTTATTAATTAACATGATAATATTATTATATATTATATTTAATGACTATAAATCAATAAAGTTAATTAAGACTCATAAACAATTTATACTTAAAATTTAATACATACTATTGGAGATGTTGTTTACACGTATCAAAACCAAATTTTGATACCTACGATTGGAGATAAACATTTGATACTCACGTGAATAGTAACCATAGGTATCAAAATTTGGTTTTGATACCCATGTGCATTGGACTTGCCCTAAGGTAATGACATAGGCCCCCCAAAATACACATTTTAAGGGCCTTAAAATTTGTATAACTAGTAGTAGTATTATATTATGGCCATTTTATCTTAAGATAAATGATCTCTTCACTACATATTGAGTCATAATATGTATCATTACACACCCTACGTACGTCTCGAAATAACTGAGGCAGTTGTCAAAAAAACGCATATTAAGGAAATGTGTTAATGCTTCGATTTGAATGCCAAAATGACAAATTCTTAGTCTATAATTAATGCAATTTGTATTTAATTTCTCATCATTTATTAATAAAGGTAGATGTAGAAAAAACACAATAAATGTTGCATTGAAAATGTAATTGTCTCAGTTATTTTAGAACAAATATTTCTGGCAGCTAGCTCAGTTATTTCGGAACGGAAGGAGTACTGTTTATGATTATTAAACGCAATTGATTGATAATAGACAATTAGATCTAAAGAAAAAAGAATTATTTGACAATATTTTAATATGATCAACAGGATAAAATGTATCGTTTGCATATTATCTATCTTAAACTACCTAGAAAGTAGGAGCAACAACGCAGCATTACAAACTAACATCCCTATTATTATGCAACAGAATTAAAATGCAGAGAAATAGTCAACAAATCCTCCCCTAAACTAAAATTGCAGACTGCAACTTAGTTTATATCCAGAATCATCTTCATACCAAGTTCACCTTTAAGTCTTTCAAATGCCTCCAACTTTAATGGTTTTGTCATTATATCAGCAACTTGCTCATTTGTACCACAATGTTTGATGATGATGACTTCCTCTTTGGTAAGATTCCTCAGAAAATGAAACCTTACTGCAATGTGCTTGTTTTTTCCATGAAACACTGGATGTTTAGCTAGTTGAATTGTTGATGAGTTATCACATAGCATAGTAGTTGAATCACCTTGTGTTCCACCAATCTGCTTTAGTATTTTTTGCATCCAAATGCTTTGACAAGCACAAGCAGCTGCAGCTATATACTTTGCCTCTGTGGTAGAGAGAGTTACCACTGATTGCTTCTTTGAGGACCAAGCCACAACTCATTTACTTAATAGAAACACATATCCAGAGGTGCTTTTAAACTCATCAATGTCTCATGCATAGTCATTGTCTGTGTATGCCAATAGATCATCTGTGCTTCCACTTTGATACAAAATACCATGTCCAGTTGTCCCTTTAGTATCTAAGAATTCTTTTGACAGCTAGCAAACGAGATTCCATAGGATTGGCCATAAATCGACTTAACAAACATACACTATACATCAAGTCTGGTCTTGTTGCTGTCAAGTACATTAGGCTTCCAATCATCCGTTTGAAGAAAGTTGAGTCAACTTTCTTTCCACCTTCATCTTTGGACAGCTTGCTGCCAGGCACCATAGGATTTTTGACACTGTTGCACTCCTTCATACCAAATCTGTCAAGTATGTCTTCTGCATACTTCGTTTGGCAAATGTGGATTCCTTTGAGTGTTTGCTGCACTTCCACTTCCAGAAAATAGCTCATTTCACCCAAGTCAGTCATCTCAAACTCATTTTTCATGGAATTCTTGAAGGCTTTCAACATGTTTGAGTTATTACTAGTAAAAACAAGGTCATCAATATAAAGACTTACAATTAGGATGTTCTTCCCTTCTTTCTTAACAAACAAGGTGTGCTCATGGCTCCTTTTCTCAAACCCCTGACTTGTGAAGTAGCCTTCAATTCTGCTAAACCAGGCCCTAGGTGCTTGTTTCAAGCCATACAATGCTTTCTTTAGTTTGTAGATTTTAGATTCTTCCCCTTTCTTTTCATTACCCTGTGGTTGAGCAATATACACATCTTCTTTTATTTCTCCATGCAAAAAGGCACTTTTGACATCTAGTTGGTATAGTTTCCATCCATTTTTGGCTGACAATGCAATGAGTGTTCTGATTGTATCCTATCTGGCTACTGGTGTAAATACTTCATTGTAGTCTATTCCTTTTTCTTATGCATATCCTTTTGCAACAAGTCTTGCCTTGCACTTGTCTACCTCACCATTTTCATTTAGCTTGGTTCTATATATCCACTTTACACCAATTACCTTTGCCTCTTTAGGTGCATTCACAAGTTGCCATGTTTGATTCTTGATAATTGACTCTATTTCTAGATCCTTTGCTGCTGTCCATTTCTTGTCAATCACTGCTTCTTCAAAACATTCTTCAAAACAGGTAGGGTCATCAGATGAAGTAAACATAATGTAATTTTGTACCTCTTCATCATCAGATAATCCTTCACCAGTGACATAATCTTGTAGATATGCTGGGGCTCTTGACCTTCTTCTTTCAAGTAATTGATTGTCATTACTCTCTGGATTGGGATCTGTGCTGTTGTTGTTCTGATTTTGCATGGGAGCAGGTTCAGTGTTGTTTTCTTCAACAACAACTTGATTATCAGGATCATTATCAGGATCATCATCATGAGTTTCTTCCTCCTCATTGCTTTCTTCATCACTTGAATTCTCTAGTTCACTCTCTTCATCATCCCCAACTAACCATATTCAGAATTGAACGATTCTTGCTTTCTGCTACCCCATTTTGCTGGGGAGTATATGCTCTGGTCAATTGGCGTTTTATGCCTTGATCCATACAATACTTCAGAAATTCTTTTGAAGTAAATTCCCCTCCTCTGTCAGTTCTCAAACTACATATAGACATACCACACTCCTTTTCTACAAGTATTTTAAATTGCTTGAAAACGGAGAAGGCTTCATCTTTAGTATTTAACAAATGGACCCAAAGCTTTCTGGAAAATCATCTATGAAGGTTAAGATGTACCTTTTGTTGCTGTGAGATGAGGGACTTATAGGACCACAAATGTCCGAGTGAACTAGCTGCACACTCTGTGTTGTTTTCCCTTCAAACAAGTTTGGCAAACTTTGTTGGTGGTGCTGATTTCAGGAAGACCCTTAACCCATTGTTCCTTTTCCATCTTCTTCATGCTTTGTTGGTTAAGATGTCCAAGCCTTTTGTGCCATAGGTATCCTATCTCTTCTGCTTTGACATTGAAACAATTTGAGGTTGACTGTAGCTTTGCTATTAGCACAAACATTTTGTTGGTTGTCATCTTGCTTTGGAGAATGCACCCCTTGGTTTGATGATATATCCTGCATGTGTTTTGTTTGATCAAAATAGTCAATCCCCTTTCTTGTAATTGACCAATGCTCAGCAAATTATTCTTCAACTCAGGAACATAGTAAACATTACTTATGTTTTGATATGATCCTTCAATGTCAAGCTTGATGTTTCCCTTTCCAAGTACCTCCATTCTGTGATTGTTTCCTAATTTCACAGAGCGTTTGAAATCTTCATTGAATTGACCTGGATCAAACCATGCCTTGTTCCCAGTCATATGATTTGAGCACCATGAATCCAGAAACCACATTTCTTCCCTTTTTGCATTGTGTGGTTCCACATGAGCCATTAGTAACATGTCTTCCTCTTCAGTTATTTCAGCATCAGCATATTTTGCTGTCTTTTCCCAGGTGGGGCATTCGTACCTGAAATGTCCAAGATTGTGACCTCTATAACATTCCACAGTTGCTTTATTAACAGGCTGTCTGCCCCTCCCTCTTCCACGACCACCTCGGTAATTTCCTCTTCCTCTGTCTTCACTTGACACTTTCAGCACCTGTTCTTCCTCTGCAAATTTTTCAGCCTTAACTCATGGATAATGAGGCTACTTTGGAGTTCATCCACTGTTAGTGTGTCCATATTGTTGGATTCTTCGATTGAACACACAACATAATTGAATTTTGATGCCAGAGACCTTAGAATTTTGGCAGTAATGTCCTTTTCTGGCATATTTTCACCACAAGCTTTCATGCCTTTGGCTATGGTCAGAGTCCTTCCAAAATAAGTGTTCACAGATTCATCTTCTTTCATTCTCAACAGTTCAAACTCAGTTTTGAGTGTTTGGAGTTGTGCCCTTTTCACTCTTGTTGATCCTTTGAACTTCTGGGCCATGAAGTCCCAGATCTGCTTGGATATCATCATTTAGGATAGTGTCCATGATCTCTCTATCTATTGACTGATATAGATAGTTCTTGATCTTCTTGTCCTTTAGCCGTTGATCCTCTAATTCCTTCAACTGAGCTTCAGTTGCTTGTGTGCCTTCCGGAATGTTAATGATTCCTCCCTCAATCAAGCTCCAATATTCCTTTGATCTCAAGAAATTCTCCATGAGCTTGGCCCAATGCTCATAGTAGCCATCAAATTTTGGAATTGCAGGTTGTATAAACTTCCCATTTTCATTACTACTTTCAGCCATCTCTGTGTTTTGCTTCCTTTCAAACAGGCCTTGATTTATAGGCTCTGCTACCAATTGTTAAACTATTTAGACAATTGAGGTAAACAAATAAACTTCTTGACTGAAATCAGAGGCTTTAAATAGCCAAATAACACAATACAAAATAAGGAAATCCTACTAAATCTCCAACTAACCTGAAGACTAGGCAACTACCTAGAAAGTAGGAGCAACAACGCAGCATTACAAACTAACAACCCTATTATTATGCAACATTATTAAAATGCAGAGAAATAGTCAACAGGATAAAGATACGTGTATTTCCAAAAATCAACTTAAAATACCCTAAAAAAAATTACTTAAAATTTATACTAATATCATCTTGTGGTTTAAATCGATTGTTATCTGAGATAAGGATGAAAGGAAATATTTATACCCTCATAATTTACATGCTTTCATCACATTGAACGTTACAAATGAAGCAATCCGTTCCATGTCGAATTGGATCGTCAGAGCAAGTGGAAAAGCAATGGTAGGCAATGAGAATCATAAACGTCATGGCCATAAAAGACAACAAAAACATTAATATATATATATATATATATATATATATATATATATATATATATATATATATATATATATATATATATATATATATACTCCATCCCTTTGTAATTATATGTTGTGTTTGAGAAAAACAGACAGATTAAGAAAATTGATAGGTTGAATAAGTCTAGAAAATTGAAAAGTAATATTAAAAAGCGGAAAGAGTATTAAAATATGTATTATAAATATAACTACGACATATAATAATGAAATTTTGATTTTGACAATTACGACATATAATTAAGAACATAGGGAGTATAAAATAAGCCATAAGCCGTTACAAAAGATCAGATCCTTCCACGCATTGCTAGCTTTTGATTTTCTGTCTATTTCTTCTTCTTCTTATTCTTTTTAAACGGCAAAAAAAAAGTTTATTGAGAGATGAAAAATTTCAGCAAGTTGAGGAAATGATGAACAATATACACCATGTAGAAAACCACAAAACACACACACACTTTACTGAAAAAATAAGAACACGGGCTGCAATGTGCAAGGCCCTAGAAATGATTTTATTGAGAAGATTTTTTGGATTCTATTCTTCTTACTTACAATGACTGCCTAGAGGCTTTATTTATAGTACAAAACAGCCTTCTAATCCTATTCTTTCGAATTTAAACAGAAGATAAACATATAAAACTGAAGCTAATCACTTAGTCAAAACTCAAGTGACCCTTATCTCCAAGTTTCGAGCATATTCCAGCATTCATTTGAAAGAGTTGTATCAAGTAAGTCCACCTTATCTCTCCTTTATTTGAAATAATCCAACCTTATCTCTCCCTTACTTGAATTTGAGTTGTAATTGGCATCTTTATCATCATAGTCTTTACTTTGAACTTGTTATTTCAAATTTGCTGCTGTTGTTTGAATTTGTGCTATCTGGTTTTGTTGTTATCTGATTTTTGAGTGTTGTCGGAATTTATATTGTCTGAATTTGGGTCGTTATCACCCCCCCTCAAACGAGGCTGGGGTTTGAGGCCGAGTTTGTGTCGTAAAGAATGAAAAGCAGCTTTGGGAAGTGCCTTAGTAAAGATGTCTGCCAATTGGTCTGAAGCTGGAACATGTTTTGTAACTAGGAGATGGCGGGCCACCTGCTCTCTGACATAGTGGTAGTCCAATTCTATATGCTTACTCCTGGCATGAAAAACAGGATTAATAGTCATATGCAATGCACTGAGATTATCTGATAGAAGGATAGGTGTAGACTTGAGAGGAATATGAAGCTCTTGGAGTAGATAAGTTAACCAAGTAATCTCGGCTGCAGTATGAGCCATAGCACGGTATTCTGCTTCAGAGCTTGATCTTGAGACTGTAGGCTGCTTCTTTGCACACCAAGAAATTAAATTGGAACCAAGGAATGTGCAATAGCCGGTTGTAGACCTTCTAGTGAACTCACAGCCTGCCCAGTCTGCATCTGAAAAAGCCAAAAGAGTAGGCCAATCTGCATCTGTATGAGCAAAAGCCAAGATATTGATGGAGGGAGACTTGTGGAGTGTCATGCCAAGGTCCAGGGTCCCCTTGACATACCTGAGAATCATGTGAACCAATGTGAGATGGGAGCTGGTAGGCTGTTGCATAAATTGAGAGACATAGTTGACACTGAAAGCTAGATCAGGCCTTGTAAATGTGAGATATTGTAGGGCACCTACAAGGCTTCTGTAGTATGTAGGGTCCTGTAGAAGCTCAGATTCTGTCTGTTCTTTGTGTTTGGTGGCAAGGGGTGTCCTCATAGGTTTGCAGTCAAGCATGTGAGCCTTTTCTAAGATGGTAGTGGCATAATGTGTCTGGCTGAGATGTATGCCTGCATTGGTATGGTGAACCTGTACTCCAAGGAAGTGGTGAATGAGCCCCAAGTCTTTCATCTTGAATTCTTGACTGAGCAAGCCAATAAAGGAGTCTAATAAGTCTGTCCTGGAACCTGTAAGCAGAATATCATCCACATACAATAATAGCACTAGAGTGCCATGGTTAGCATGATAATAAAAAAGTGATGGATCAGATAGACTGCAGTGGAATCCATAGTCAAGTAGGAAGGTACTGAACCTGTCAAACCAAGCCCTAGGGGCCTGTTTGAGGCCATAAAGGGCCCTGGTTAGTTTGCAGACATGATCTGGGTGAGTGGGATCAGACATACCTGGGGGTTGGGTCATGTAAATGTCCTCTGTGATGTGACCATGCAAGAAGGCATTTTTAACATCTAACTGCTTAACATCCCAAGACTGATTTAAGGCTAGACTGAGAACAACTCTGATTGTACTAGGTTTGACCACTGGGGAGTAGGTTTCTGTGTAGTCAACACCATCTATTTGACTGTATCCTTTTGCCACGAGCCTAGCTTTCAATCTTTCTAGGGTGCCATCTGGGTTAAGTTTAGCTTTAAACACCCATTTGGAGCCAATGATGTGCATGTTTGGGGTTCTAGGGACTAGCTGCCAGGTTTGATTGTAGGTTAAGGCCTCTAGTTCTTCTTCCATTGCTGCTCTCCATCCTGGATGTTTGAGAGCAGACTTTACAGATTTAGGTTCTGGTGGAATGGCAGAGATAGTGATAGTGAGGGCATACTTAGGGTTAGGTTTAAATATGCCATGCTGAGCTCTGGTAGTAACATGGGGAATGTCTTGATTGTCAGGTTGGTTTGGGATTGGTGAACTTGGGGTTGATCCTAGGGGAGGACTGAGGTCTAATTCAGGACTGATAGGTTGCTGATCTGGGGATTCTGTGGATGAAGGAGTTTCAGGAAGTATTTGTGAGGTATCTGTTGTATGTATGATTGGTGAATTGGGTGTGGAGACTATAGGTGAATGGATGGATTGGTGATTTTCAGAATGTGGAGAGGAATCTATCTGAATAGAGCTGTTGTCAGAGTGTGTAGGTTGATCAGTGGAGGAACTCAGATTGTGAAGTAGGGTGTTGTCTTGGGAATGATTGGGAGAGGGTGGTGCAGGATCTGTAAAAGGAATAGGTTGAGGATCAGATGCTGGTATGGGATCTATAGAGGGAAAGGTAGTTTGAGACCAGGAATCAAAGATTGTGCTGACTGTTGTGGTATTGTAGGAGTCCTTGGATTTATAGGGAAGGAGAGTTTCATCAAAAGTAACATGTCTGGTCATAAAAAACTTCCTAGAAGGAGGATGAAAGCATTTGTAACCCTTATACTGACTGCTATATCCTACAAAGACACATGGAACTGTTTTTGGATCAAACTTATGTTTCTTGGAGTCCCAAGTATAAGGATAGCATCTACTCCCAAAGACTCTAAGACTAGAGTAGTCAGGTTGGACATTATAGACCAGAAAATAGGGAGAATTCATATTAAGGACAGAGGTTGGTATCCTATTTATCAAGAACACAGCAGTAGAAAAAGCTTCTACCCATAAAAATAGGGGCATTCTGCTATGGAACAGCATTGTGAGGCCTAACTCTCTAATAGTTCTATGTCTTCTTTCAACCACCCCAGTTTGTTGGGGTGTATGAGGGCATGAAATTAAATGAGTAATGCCTGTTTTAAGAAAATGATCTGAGAGTTTATTATTAATGAATTCCCCTCCCCCATCTGAATGAAATCTTTTGATATGTTTGTTAAACTGCCTCAGAATATAGCTTTCAAAATTATAAAAGACTTGAGTGAAATCAGATTTTTGTTTAAGGGGAACAAACCACATGTACTTGGAGTAGTCATCAACAAAGGTAACATAATACTTAAACTTGCCAATAGAATCAACTGGGGCAGGACCCCATAAGTCACAATGGATTAATTCAAATAAACATGAACTAGAATGAAAAGAAGAACTAAATGGGAGTTTTGACAGCTTGCCAAGTTGGCAGCTTTCACATAAATGCTCCTGTTTATTTTGTCCTAACACCTCTATGAGGCCTTTATTTTTAAGAATCTGAACCATAGGAAATTGAACATGCCCTAAACGTTGGTGCCATAGTTGTGCTGACCCTGACTTGAATCTGTGTGCAAAGTAGACTTCTGGTGTAGCAGATAGTATGTAAAGTTCCTGTCTAAGAGCACCCTTCAAAAGAACCTGATTTGTTGTTTTTGCCTTCAATACAAAGTCATTATTAGTAAAGACACATTCTGCAGAGTGCTGATGTGCTAATTGTTGACTGAAAGTAAATTTTTCTTAAGATTAGGTACATATAAGACATTAATAACTGAAATAGGTGATGTTGATGTATATAGATGTAATTCACCTATACCTTGTATAGGTAGCCTTGTACCATCTCCAATAAGAACATATTCTGAACCTAAATAAGGTGATAAATTATGAAGAATATGCTTATTACCTGTCATATGATTGGATGCACCAGTGTCCATTATCCATTCTGTCTCTGCTATTGTATTGTCTAGGGTCAGTGCTGTTAGTGCTTGGGGGAGACCATCATTTTCAGTCTTCTTCTTAGAGTTCCACCAGCATATTTGTGCAACATGCCCTTTTATCCCACAGCACTGGCAGATTTGGTCTTTATATTGATCCCTCTCTGCTTTCGACATCCTTCTGAACACTTGTCCATCATTTTGCTTTTGATTGTTGCTGACTGTAGGTCTTGATGAGTTTTGTTGTGCTTGAAAACCTCTACCTGCAGAATTGAACCTGGTGCTTGTTGTTGTTGGAGTTAGATTGTGGTGGTCCTCTTTGGCCATAGAAGGCCATATGTCCCAGATTTTCTGGTTCTTTGCTCATTGAGAACCATGTCCTCCGTTGATCCAGACTTTGCAGCTGTGAAACCAGTTCAAAGTAGGTAGGTCTTGGAGGTTTGAGCATAGTAGTGGTGAATGTCTCATATTCAGGTCCTAAACTTGTGAGCAGGTAATAGACTTTCTCTGGATCTGTAATTGGTTTCCCAATTGCAGCAAGGCTGTCACACAGCCCTTTGAAGGATCTTACATGTTCATTTATGTTTTTGTCATCAGTCTTCCTTAAGTATGTGATTTGCTGCCTTAAATTGAATTCCCTCTCCTGGGAGTCTTGAGCATAAGAGTTTTGTAGTTCTTCCCATACCGCCTGTGCAGAGTTCAAGCCAATAACTAATCCTAGAGATTCTTCAGATAGTGATCCTATCAACCATCCTCTTAGCATCCTGTCAGCCTTTTTCCATGCTACATACTCTGGATTTTTTGTTGGTGCAGTGGTTTCACTGCCTGTTGTGCCTGGTGTTATGGAGGAGGTTTGACTGGCAGTTGGAGTTGCAGTTGTGATAAATTCTGGGGGTGCAGGTGTATCATTTGTGAGATGACCTGCTAGATCCTGGCTTTCAGCAAGGGCTAGGACTTGTTCACGCCATAGGGGATAATTTTTGGAGTTTAGTTTTAGACTAATGAAGTTGGCTACGTTGATTGACAAGGTTGTCATGGTGTTAAACCACCAATTGCTCTGATACCATGTAGAAAACCACAAAACACACACACACTTTACTGAAAAAATAAGAACACGGGCTGCAATGTGCAAGGCCCTAGAAATGATTTTATTGAGAAGACTTTTTTTGGATTCTATTCTTCTTACTTACAATGACTGCCTAGAGGCTTTATTTATAGTACAAAACAGCCTTCTAATCCTATTCTTTCGAATTTAAACAGAAGATAAACATATAAAACTGAAGCTAATCACTTAGTCAAAACTCAAGTGACCCTTATCTCCAAGTTTCGAGCATATTCCAGCATTCATTTGAAAGAGTTGTATCAAGTAAGTCCACCTTATCTCTCCTTTATTTGAAATAATCCAACCTTATCTCTCCCTTACTTGAATTTGAGTTGTAATTGGCATCTTTATCATCATAGTCTTTACTTTGAACTTGTTATTTCGAATTTGCTGCTGCTGTTTGAATTTGTGCTATCTGGTTTTGTTGCTATCTGATTTTTGAGTGTTGTCGGAATTTATATTGTCTGAATTTGGGTCGTTATCACACCATGCAACAACATACAAAATATAATCCAATAATATATATATATATAAGATCCTCAAAACCAATAACATAAATCAAACCAAAACCAAATTATATTGAGGAATTTATATAGTAGCGCGGAGAAGACTGATTGTGCATTAATCACATAATTAGGCCAGCTTAATTAATTACGTGTTTATGCAGAGCAAATTTCCCTTTGTGAGCAATGCGGGAATAAGGGGAGTTAATAATTTTACTATTATCCAGAACCAAATCCTACTTGATGTGTCCAATCAATAGGATTTAAGATATTGTTTGTGGACTCTTGTGTATTAAAATAAGCATCCAATCATATTTTTTCGAACTGATAATATGAGTGGTCAAGGTATTTGGTCCAGGGCCACCATAAAACTACTGTGTTAGTTAATACTTTCCTCAATCTATTTCTCATTCAAATTGTACTCCAACTCTAAGTAGCAATGTTCTTCTCAAATTCAAACACATTGATCTAACCACATACTCAAAACTCAAAATGTGAAAGGATCTAATTGTGATTTTTTTTTCTCTTCAAAATTACATCGTTTTGTTGTTGATATCTAAAAATGCATGTGCTTGAGAGATCACATCAGAATCAAGTGATTAGTATTTTAAAATACCGTAAACTGTCGATGGTATACATCGGAGCTTAAATGAAATTAGTGTTTGAAATTGAATGGCCACAACATTAACTAAAACTCATTTAAGAGTCATTTCTTCGACATAATTACGTACGGGACATGATAGAGCAAGCTTTCCTATAAGTATATACACAAGTATGCAATATATTATTCCCCAGATAAATAGTGCATAGACAAAAATATGTGTTTCCCTGCAAAAGAAAAAATAAATAATAATAATAATACGTGCTAAGTTAATGGGGAATTGACCTTACGGTGCTACTAAGAAGCATAAAGAAAAACAAGTGTTGCATTAAAAATAGATACTCGGATCGATGAAAAAGAGAAATCGTATCCTAATCTTTTTTGTTTTGTTTTGTTTTGTTTTTTTTGAAATTTTTAAATGTCATCGAATTTAGATAATGCTACCAACACTAAAACATTTGCTAATACAAGTTGCAACAACTCAAGGTCCCAACAAAACTGTGGGATACCTGAAACTTGACCACTCACAACTTCTCATGTAGCTACATTGGATCATCAACTTTTAACTTTTTTTTTTTTTTTTTTTTCAAAACAAAGCTAAGTAAATTCACATTGGATCGAATAAATCTTGTAATAAGTATCTGATACTTTGTGATAAGAGTGGTGCTACGGAGCGCGTCAGGTGTGCGCATGACGGTAATGGTTATACGGTGATCTTGATCACATGAGGATCTAGATGATCGATCATCTAGATCCTGCATGAATCAATTGTGAAGATCGAATAAATCTTGTAATAAGTATCTGATACTTTGTGATAAACACTGTTGAATTTGATATATATGGCCTGAATTAAAAGCTTCCAGAAAAGAAGTAAAAATCCATATATGGAAAAGAAGAAAACGGAGCGGGTCAGGGTCAATTCACTAGAAAACTTTTCACATTGTGTTTCGATATTACCGTTCAATCTAGCGGCTCGACTCGATTAGTGAACCACTCATCCCCCGACTATCAACTTGTGTGGTGCAGCTTTATTGTTTTTATTTATTTAAATTTTTTTTTCCAAATGAATAGTGGAAAATGTTTGTGTGTGTATTTGTGTGGATAAGAGGTGGTGTATCACTATCCTTAAGCAAAATGGTGATATGGTTTCAGTTGGGGCCTGCAGGGGGGTCTCAACTCTCAACTAGCTAGCTACTGTCTAGTGGAGCACCTGGGATTGGGAATGAATGAAAATCTGTATCCATTTTAACATACCCCTTCCCCATCCCCCATCCCCCCCCACCCCCCACCCCTCCCAACCCAAATCATTTCGTCAGCTAGCTTCCACCAACTCATCAATTCCCCCGTACACACGCTATGGTTATAATTGAATTAGACCTTTGATAATATTTGTCGGGGAGGGGGGGGGGGGGGTGAGATTGGTGGGTGAGTGTGTGTGCGTGTGGGAGGGGGAGTGAGACTCTACTCCATACATTATCTGTAGGAAAACAACCTTCTGTTAGATAATGTATTAGGGGCAATGACTCTTTCCTCACATATTATGTATTTATGTTCAAGGCGACTCTCTTACATTTAAAAATTTAAAATAACAATTTATTACGGGTAGAGTTTCCGACCCTTATAAATTATCTATAAGAAAGATAACACATGCCTGATTTCGGAATTTCCCATAATAATGCTTGACAAGTATCTAGTGATGGATTCAAAAACCGAATTTACCATAGACATATAAAAGCAATGATAGAGGCATATTTTATCTTTTGGTTATCTTTATTTTATTAGGTGAGATGGATTAAGATATCTAAACGTGTTAAACTGAAATATATATATTTTAAGTATACCAAAAATAAAAATCGGATGGACCTCCTTTGGGTATGTCCATGCATAAAAGAAATTAAAGAAAACAAAGGGATTTAATGGGATTTGATTTTAGGCGTTTGTAAACCGTAAAAGAATATGAATGAATTAAACCAAAAGAAAATGTTTGATACATGTACCAAGTGACAATCATATAAGGTCAAATTATTATTTCCTTCACATAATACACTTATATCGTGTGCATATAAGAGATTAGAAATAAAAAAATTATAATATTGTCATTTGATACAACCATCGTACGTGCAACATTTGTAATATTGTATAAAATTTCAACTGAATGATCGATACTTGTGCAAATAGTTTTCATGATGGAGCTGCTAATTAGTTCAGCTAACCAGTCGATTTTTGAAACGTTAAGAAAAAAGAATTATAATAAATTGGTTATAATGTCGTGAGGAATACTACTACAATAAAAAGTGGAATATGAGGAGAAAAGTGTCAGAATTGGTGGATTCATTCATTAAACTTTACATAAACCTCTCACGAATAAAGATTATTACTCCTGTTTAACAGAATAAAGACTAGTACTTAGTTGTTAAGTGGAATTCTAACTAACTTAATTAAATATGTAATTGGGCAAACTTAACATAGGAGATAATAACGCAACACGCAACTTAGTGTTTAGCACGAATGATAGATTTATCCAAAATAAAATCAAAAAAATACATTGATTCTGCGTAACATAATATACATAAAATAAGTTTCTTTTACATAAATTAATCAACTAAAGTAATTGTATACAATTGGTGTATTTTCGATGGAAGTATATTGCAAATTTTTAAGTGTTGCTAATCAATATTAGCATTGATTAGTTACCCTGATTGTAAAAGCAAATATTATTTCAAATTCATAGTGACGTATATTTTCTTACTTTGTTTGAGGTGAAACCCATTTGAATCGTTGAAACTTCAGTTTGATCAAACGATTAGCAAAAAAATAAAAGGGTAAGATTGAAAAATAAATATGGTGGGTTGAGATTTTTATAGGTGTAAAAATACATTTACACGAGCTATAAGGGGCTTGAAGGGAAATTCACTCCTTAAGTTATTATTAGATATAAAGATATGTCACGTCTCCTAATAAACCCGCGTCAATATGTTATGTGAATGAAGTAGTAACCTATCAAAAGTATAAGGATCGGATCTGATTTAGTGGTACAGGTCATTGCATATACTTTCTGATGAGAACCAGAGTTTGATTCTTATATTAGTTTCGAATAACAATCTCCTTCCATTCAATAATATATCCCATCATCTAATAATCTATCGATAGTGGCAAAAACAGGCATGAAGAATCGATGTACGCAAGCAAATCTATTTGCATACAACAATAGGATTATGACTCATTGCACATCATGGTTTAAATATGGGCTTGGCTATATATTTTAAGTTCCTCATTTCCATAGAGGAAACGATATGTTGAGTGCTCCATTTATATTGATTATATATATATTATATGTCTAACCTGATATGACTAGCTAGGTTACCTTTGCTATTTATATTAGGAGAGCAGATCATGTGCTGTAAAAGGAAACCAGAAACACAGGCTGCTGTGGTAAGAGAGTTGGATCAAAACGACGATGTATTGATCTAAAGTTAAAATAGAATACACAATCAAAACGACGTCGTTTAGATTCTTTACATAATCACTGCATGACACAACAGAATAGGACACATTAGGGAATCTCAATTCAGTGTGCATGCTTAATTACTCCATATATTGTAGGTTGACATGCACTTAAGATCATTATGAAAAATCTTGTTTCGCCCTTGAATTTCATCAACATAACTTGGATACGTAGGTTAATTAGCATGGAATGAAACAACAGTACGTGCGTACTTCTAATGGGAAAAATAATGTTGGAATCTATAATTAAACACTTCGAAACATAACAAATAAAATGTTATAGTCAAAAAAGAAAAAGAATACTACTAGGATACGTATAGGGTTAGCATAATTATCCCCTTTTTAATCTTTGGGATTTTAGTATTTAGAGTGGGGTTAAGCATGTTTAATATTGCATGCTTTAAAACATCAATAATTGCAACCTTATCTAAGTCGTAAGTGCTTTTAACAAATTAAAAATTAAAAAAAAAAGGAAGCAATCAAGCAAAGCCCTAGTAATTAAGTATTGCTGAAAGGTTAGATCACTAACATTAAATAATCAATACTTTCCCTTCATGTGACTATGTGAGTAGTACTTTAATAATGTACTGATTCTAAGAGTTGGGTGGTTTGCTGAGCTAATTTCTTGCATTAAATAGCAGATCAGCTTAATAAATCCAAAAAAATATGTAAACACTGTGATAAAAAGTTTTTTTTTTTCTTTTCTTTCCCTTCTTTCAAACATAATAGAAATGAAATCTAAATGACGTAGCAATAAACTTTAATTTCTAAGTAACTAACAAGATCGTGTGAAAGAAAAACGTATCACATCTTCTGGAAGTCTCAGGATATGACAAAAGAAAACTTACACATCATTTGGTTAGAAGTCTCAGGGATATAACAGTAAAAAACTTTCATCGAAATTTATTGAATCAAACAAAATGCCAATAAGGCGGAAAGAAAGGGATATAACAGTAAGCTTTTAAATTATATTATCCTTGCTTTCTATCGCAAATTTATCGAGTGAATCAAACAAAATCGTTTCCAAACGGGGAAATCCCAAGCAAAAGGCGTTAGACTTTGCCGTTTAACCGGAGAAGCTCACTAGTGAAAGTAAGTAGTGCAAGACCACAACGTGCCCTTAATCTGAAAGTTTTGAGTTTGAATACACAAAAAGTGTGCGTACATATATTTAATTTCAATCAAAATAAATAAATAAGAGAGAAAAATCTCAATTTTTAGCCTTAACCTGGCCAGACTTTCTCTAAAGAAATTCCAAGGTGGATTATGTATTCCACCGACAGTTAAACTTGTCAAATTCATGACTGGCTTTTCAATTAATGTGAGATGAGGGACTTATAGGACCACAAAACTTACACATCATTTGGTTAGAAGTCTCGGGTATATAACAGTAAAAAACTTTCATCGAAATTGATTGAATCAAACAAAATGCCAACAAGGCATTAGACCACAACGATAATTATTGCTCTTAACCTGAAAGTTTCGAGTTCGAATACACAAAAAGTGTGCGTGCGTATATTTGATATCCAAAAAAAATATTAAGAGAGAAAAATCCCAATTTTTAGCCTTAACCCGGCCAGACTTTCTCTAAAGAAATTCCATGAGATTATGTATTCCACCGACAGTTAAACTTGTCAAATTCATGACTGGCTTTTCAATTAATGTTCTTGCCCAAATGCTATTTATGAAAATCAATGGTTAATTCAATTTAAGAGACAAATAAAAAAAAATAATAATAATAATAATAAAAATAATAAAAAAATAAAAATAAAAATATAATAATAAACTTACTCATTTAATTAATTAGGAGATAGTCTAATCACTTGAAATCTGTCCTAGAAAAATAAAAACACCGTACCCTCCATGCATATGGACTTTGTAATTGATGCATGTAAAGGATTAGGGGAGGGACGCAGCAAACCTAAATTAAAACAGTAGTGGACATGGTGTCAAATTGTGCATATAGGAATTAATTTATGATCCAAAAAATGCAAATGAATTTTATAAAATAAAATAAAAAAAACTCCAGGCATCTAAGTTCTTCCTCCTATACAAAGTCAACAAATTAAATCAAATCAAGTTTATGATGTTTTGTCTATCGTAAAACAAATATGTTATTGTTACAATAAAATTGCACAATATAATATCTCTCAAATTAAAACATGCATATATCCCGGGGCATCACGAAGGCCGTTGTGATGCTTTCTGATGCTCCTACATCAATGCTTTGCGATGCAACATCAATGCTTTGCGATGCAATGCCTCAATATGCTTTGCGATAAAACCCTGATGTGGTGTGATAGTTTGGTGTGACATTTATTTTGAAAGTTTATCGTGACACTAATATTTTTGTTTTACAAAATCTTGCTAATCATACATTTTACTTTGCATTAGAATCATATAGATGATGTCTATTGTTTCAGGAGCATGTGTTAAGGATGTGCATCTCAGTCCCACATAACTAATATAGTTTAGTGTTAGACCTTTGACTCATCATATCTATAAACAAGGTCTTTGGTCTTTTTTTATTACCGTGAGTGAAGACAGGAGATAGAATCTATTATTGTATTGGAATGATGAAAAGTGTCCTTACACCATTACATAATATACCACAAAATCTATCTGTTATCTAGTGGATAAGACACACTCCAAAATTACTTAATAGAACCAATAACTTAACATTAACTACAGAAGAGTCTTTATACTTCAACATCATCCCTCAAACTGAACGGTGTAGAAATCACATTCAGTTTGTCTCTCGTAGTAGTGAAACATAGTGGCTGAGAGAGGCTTTGTCATTAGATCTGCAACCTGATCAAAGGTAGGAACATGTTTGACCTCCATAACACCTTAAGCAACCTTGTCTCTAACAAAATGGACACCCAATTCAACATGTTTGATCCTGGCCTGCACCAAGATTATCACACCAGAGCACTGGTTTGGAAACCAAATGGACTTTCATTTCTGACAGAAGATTAAGGAGCCACTGTGTTTCTGCTGCAGCATTTGCAAGGGCTCTGTATTCGGACTCAGTACTTGATCTGGAGACGACCTGTTGTTTTTTTGAGGACCAGGACACCAGAGAACCAGCAAGATACACACAATAAGCTGCAACTGATTTTCTATCGACCTTATCCACCCCCCAGTCAGCATCACTAAAAGTATGTATGATCAATGGCTGTGCAGGTTTAAAATGCAGACCATGGTACAAAGTGCCTTTAACATACCTCAGAAGATGTTTCACCTGCTGCCAGTGTCCATTGGTAGGAGATTGCATGTATTGGCTCAAGGTATTGACATAATATGTGAGATCAGGCCTTGAAAAAGTAAGATACTGAAGGGCCCCCAATGTACTTCTGTAAAGAGTAGGATTGGTCATAGGAGTGTCACCTTGAGCTATTTTGGGAGGTGTGATAACCATAGGTGTGGAACAAGGCTTCAAGTGTTCCAATCCTAACTTGAAAAGAAGCTGTTGGGCATACACATGCTGTGACAAGTACAATCCTGAATGGTCTCTCCTCACTTGAATGCCTAGAAAGTGATGCAAGTCCCCCAGATCCTTCAAGGCAAACCTGTGATGCAAAGAAGCAACAAACTGCTGGATTTTACTGGGAGCATTTCCTGTGATCGGGATGTCATCAACATAAACCAAAACATACAGCAAGATGGTACCAGACTTGAAAATAAACAAAGAAGGGTCAGCTTTGGACTGAGCAAACTGCCAAATGATCATTTGTTTTCTGAGCTCATCAAACCAAGCCCTGGGAGCTTGTTTCAAACCATAAATGGCCTTTTTCAAGTGACAGACATGGGTTGGCTTGGTTGAATCAATAAAACCTTCAGGCTGTGTCATAAAAACAGATTCATACAAGGTGCCATTGAGAAAGGCATTATTGATGTCCACTTGCCTAATGGACCAGTCCAAGGACACAACAAGAGCCAAGACAGTCCTGATAGTGGAGGCTCTAGCTACAGGACTGAAAGTGTCTGAATAATCAATGCCTGGTGTTTGGTGGAATCCTTTGGCAACAAGGCTGGCTTTATGTTTGTTAACAGTGCCATCAGGATTCAATTTCACCTTGAATACCCACCTATTATCAACAAGATTGTGAGCCTAAAATCTAGGCACAATATCCCAAGTGTGATTCTTGATTAGGGCATTATATCCTGACTTCATAGCTTCCTTCCAAACTAGAGTCTGTAAAGCATCTGATACTCTAGTTGGTTCTGGTGATGGTACAGAACAAGTGGATGTGGCCAAAAAAGAGTAAGTTTTAGGTTTAAAGATGCCACTCTTGGCTCTAGTTTGTATAGGATGTTTGTTGTGATTGTCCTGTTGAGGAGCAGGACTAGGACTAGGACTAGGGTATTAAGGATGAGGACTAGAAGATGCTTCAAGTCCAGGGACAGGAATGGAGGTAGGAGAGGACATGGCTAGAGGGGAGGACTGGTGTGATGCTGATGGTACAGGTGAATTATGATTCTGATAGATATCCTGATTAGGGGTAGGAATAGAGGTGGAAGAAGAACTGATAGGACATGAAGGATGAGTGAAAGAGCTATAGTCAGACAACACTGGATTTATAGGAGTGTTGGAGACAGAAGATGGTGATGAAGATAATGGAACAAATGGAGGACTGGATGGTGCTGGTAGACACACAGTGGGATTCAAAAAGAAGTGAGGTGACACAGTGCTGGGAGCTACTTGTTCATGAATGGAATTCCTGTTATAAGGAAAATAAGATTCATCAAAGGTAACATCTCTTGACACATACAGTCTTCCATTGGGATCAAGGCACAAGTAACCTTTATGTGAGGGATTTAGGCCAAGATGAACACATTTTTTAGGGTGAAACTGAAATTTCCTGGATTGATAGAGTCTAAGATTGGGGTAACAGGCACAACCAAAGATCCTAAGGAGAGAATAATTAGGAGGCTTATCAAAAAGACACTCATAAGGGGACTTATGATCAAGAACAGGTGTAGGCAGATAATTAAGGAGTCTGACAGAGTGCTAAAAACTTTCCCACCAGAATTTGAGAGGCGTGGAGGCTTGTGCTAGAAGAGAAAGCCCCATTTCTACTATAAATCTATGTTTTCTCTCTGCTATCCTATTTTGGGCATGAGCATGAGGACAGGGGTGTCTAAACAGGGTCCCTGAATCTTTAAGAGACTGTTCAAAAGACCTAAATTCTCCCCCAATCTGTTTGAAGACATTTAATTTTTCTGTGAAATTGAGTCTGAACAAAATTATGAAATTGTAAGAAGGCAATCAGGGCATCTGATTTGTGTTTTAAAGGGAAAATCCAAGTGTATCTAGTTAGATCATCAACAAAGTGTATATAATAATGGTAACCAGAGGTGGACTGCACAGGGGCAGACCCCCAGAGATCAGAATGAACTAAATCAAATGGCAAATTAGAAACACTACGCGGAATTAGGATAAGGAAGAGCATGATGCTTCCCTAAAGAACAAGCTTCACAAAAATAAACATTCTCATTACTTTTCAAAGTCACATTACATTTCTTGAGGACTTAATGCATAACCCTCTCAGAGGGATGCCCTAACCTTCTATGCCAAACATTGGCAGAATCACTACTAAACAAAGAACCAACAAAAGACTGATGAACAAGCTTATTAGAGTTGAGTCTGGAAGAAGCTTCTACATACGGTGACTAGAGGAGTGGACGGGATTTGGAAGAAACACTTGAAGCTTTGGAGTGAAGGGACCTCAAATTTGAAGGGACATGAAGCTGGTACAGGCCATTGTTAAGGTTTCCTTCCACAAAAACTCTCTTGGTAGCCAGATCCTTCACAAAACAAGAGTTAGAATGCAATTCAAGGTAAACAGGATTATCAGCAGTCAATTTAGATACACTTAAGAGGTTCTTGGTAATGGTGGGAATATGAAGGATATGATTAATGGACAAGCTAGAGTTATATTTAACAGGCAGGACAGATTGACCAATATGAGTGATTTTAAGAGACTCACCATTACGTACTTGAAGAGTATCAGATCCTTCATAACCTGAATTCAGATGGAGGCTATTGAGGTCAGATGCAATGTGGGAAGTGGCACCACTATCAGCATACCAACTGGGATCAACAAAGTTATCTGAGGATGCTATGTATGCTGCATTTGGTATTGAACCAGAACCTTGAAAACCTGCATTTCCGTTGTTGTTGTTGTTGTTATTCATATGTGGACTAGTATAAGCAGAGTTATACCTATAGTAACATATGGCAGCTGTATGACCAGTTCTCCCACAGACTTGACAAACAGGTCTTGGCCCCCCTTGGTTTTGACCACCACGACCATTTCCTCTACCTCTGCCACCTCTATTGCCTCTAGAGCTCTACCTCTACCTGCATCCTGATTGCCATAGGTAGTATTTGACCTAGAATTAGGTCTAGGGCCTTCATTCTTCTGTGCAGCATAGTTGGCAGATGGTGCTGGAACATCCAGAGTTGTAGTAGGATTAAAACGAGCTATCAATCTCTCATGTGTAACCAATTGAGATTGAACCTCAGGCCAAGTCAATAAGCCAATCCTGGAGGTGATATTGACAATAACAGAATCATAGTGTTTTCCCAGACCTCCAAGAACAGACATAATCAGTTCTGAATTTGAGATGGGGCAACCAGCTGCTGCTAGACCATCTGAGTAGGATTTAATCAAGGCAAGATAATCAATCATGGATCTAGACCCTTTATCTGTTCTGGTCAAGGCTCCTTTGTATTCCAGAATTCTAGCTTCAGATCTATTGTTAAACAAGGTCTCTAATCTATTCCATACTTCAAAATCAGTGTTGCAACCGATTAACTCGACTAGAGCTTGTTCGGTCATGGATGCCACTAACCAGCCAACCAGCAGATTGTCCATAGTCACCCAATCATCAAAAGCTGGATTAGAAACAGTCCATACACTGGGCTCACAACAAACTGGGGTGGACAACTATTAGCATCAGTCAGATGATCTTCAAGGTGATGTTCACGAACAATCGGCAGAATAGTGGATTTCCACAACAAATAATTGTCACGATTTAGCTTTACAGTGCAAGTTTGAGCCAGATTAGCACCAAAAGGAGCAGTAGATGTAGAACGGGTTGTGGAAGAAGCATTGGTCATGAAATTAGGAAAAAGAGGTAAACTTGCACGAGAAAGAGGAGTTTCAAGACCTGAAGGATGCATGTTCAATGGAGAAGAAGCTCTCAGACCTCCAGTTGATGACGAATACGGTGGTGGAGGAATAGTGGAGGAAGTGCCAGCTCTGGCAGTGTTCATCTGTGAAAACTAGGCTAGAGACAGAGGTATATGAGTTGTGAAAGCTCCAATGGATATGGACGTAGTTGTTGGTTGAGCAACAGAGCTCATTGGAAGCGAAGTTGATGAAGGGATAGAGCTCACCAGAGCTGTGCTCGCGGTGGCTGTGGTGGCGTCGGCCATTAGGCTCCGATACCAAGTGAAGACAGGAGATAGAATCTGTTATTGCATTGGAATGATGAAAAGTGTCCTTACACCATTACATAATATACCACAAAATCTATCTGTTATCTAGTGGATAAGACACACTCCAAAATTACTTAATAGAACCAATAACTTAACATTAACTACAGAAGAGTCCTTATAAGTTAACACCGTGAGATGTATCATTTGAGATAGACTGTTATCATCTATATAGTCCAATGTTTAGGTTTTGTTATTTGAGTTTTAGAAGAATTTTCGTATTCTACATTAAGTGGGTCAGTTTGACCGAATCGTGTAATTAAAAGGTTAATTATATGTATCAACAAGATTATCACTTAAAATAAACTCTTCTTGTATTAATTGTATTTCTTCACTAGAGTGATACTTGTTTCATTTTGTTCGTGTGTCAATTTGACCAAACAAAAAAAAAAGTAAATTTGATGTTTCGTTTTAATTTTTTTATTTTAGCTCTATTTCTCTTTAGGGTTTTTTCTCTTGACGATGAATTGATCGGTGTAAGATTATATTATAATATAGAAGTATTGTACGTCAGAAGAGATTTCCGTTTTAAGAAGTATTGTACGTCAGAAGAGAGACCTCCGGCCCGGACTGGCTGGTAACATGGGCCGGGCGATACATTATGTCGACTTGTCAACTAATTAATTAAAGTTGCATGCCCCTTTTATAACCATTTCTCGTGAACTCGTCAGAATGCAGCCAAAGCAATACCAAAATAAAATGATGTCAAGTTATACAATGTACACAACTTTTCTCCCTTTAAAAATACATCTTAACCTTGAGACTCGATATAACCTATGTGAGAGAGAATATAAATCACTCAACGCACCTTGGTATAACCTATAAATTTCATAACTTTTCTCATTTATTCCTTGTCCAAAATATTTATTTTCAAAGCAGTATCAATTGTACTTTTTTTTTTCTTTCTCATTCTATGATATTTATTACCAGATAATTGGATTAATCATATACAATTAATTTGTTATTAAAGTCAAAATATTAATTCTTATCGATGAATTTTGTTATTAAAATCAAAATATTCATTCAATCACCTCGACGAAGAGAATCATAGGCGGATGCAGTATATACAAATTGGAAGAATTTTGCTGCTGTATGCCACCATATTAGAAATTAAGTGTTTTTGAGGATTCGCGGACGAGATTTATTGAGTGAATTTAGAGAGTGAAGAGAAGCATGATTAATGATTACCTAGTAAGGATAAAATAGGTGAAGATGCCAAAGGGCAGGCAGTTGCTTCCCAAACTATAGACAAATTAAGAATCTGATAGTAGTAATTTGGTAACAAACATTTGAAGAAAAACAAAAGGGTGTCCATAAAAACTTTTTCCCCACCACAATAATATTCACATCCTTTGGGGCCGGGGGCCGAGGGGTAGGGGGTCCTTTCCGCCTATTCACTAGCTACTATCGTTTTCTTCATGTTACTAGCTACCCTTCTTTCTTTTATTATAAGTACCAAATCACTCCATTATTAATTATTGCTGCTATTGCACACTTTACTTTTTATTGCCAGCTAGTGGATATATATCACCATCTTGCTTACGATATCTTCTTTACTTTTCTTTTTGTTTCATTTTATTTTTATGAGAGAGAGTATTTAATTGGTCGACATGCATGGATGGTTAATTAGAGAGCCTAAAATGCCATATATTATATATAGCTCTCGTCTGGAAAACTAAGGGAGGACATGGAAGTTGCTAGGTGCATGTAGCATAAACAAAGGTTAACTGTGTAGCATTAAGGATTCAAGGATGAAAAATCATTTGCAACATAATGTCTAATGAAGTCTGCAAAATACAGAATCTCTATATTTTACACTACATTTACTAGCTTCTCTATTCAAGTCATGTGTTATAGAGGAGATTCTAATGCATGTCAGCCTAAATAACGATTTTCCGTAAAAACAGCTAAAAAGTGATGTATGAGAGTCATTGAGTCTGCAAAATTAGGATTCTGTATATAGAAACCGATTCTGCAAGTGTTCTTACGCACTTGTAATGCCGTTTTGTAGATCAAAAGCAGAGGTGTCTACAGCTGTATGGCTAACTTCATTATTATTATTTTCTGAGCTTTTCTGAGATGAAAGGGTGACACTCTCAACTACAACACCGCCATTGCCATCAATTCTGTACGAAACATTGAGATTTTCCAATATCACGTGATAAATAACATCATCGGAAGAATGATGAGGCGACCCTTCTTCATATCCATTACCAGAAACTTCAATAATATCTTCAAAACCACCGGCACCATTGTCAGGCACAGTGCTGCCATTGTTTATTAAGGCTTGATGCGGTTGGTTTCTCTGGGATACTGACCGTATGTCCCATGATAGTACTTGCCTGATCAATACTTTGAATTCATCCATGGTTGAATATAGCGACCCTTTTCTCTGATAATCATAACATCATAATCATTCTACTCAATTCATTTGGTTACAAACGCAAATTACTAAGGCTGAAAACAAACAAAGACTATTAGAAATAACGAGTCTCTCACCGCCAGCAGCCAACAATCAGCAAGACTAGTTGAAAATCCCTCAGAGAAATCAACAGATGCTACCGCCAACGAGTTGTCTACCTGTATAAATATTAGAAACAAAACTCCTAAAAGTTATACTAACAATTCATCAACAAACAAACAAAAACAAAAACAAAACGATTTTAAAATTTAAAAAAAAAACGTCTAGAAAGTAATATTATCTGGATCATGATTTATAGACCTTCCACAGAAAATGGTTACATGCAGTTACATATATTCATTCCAAGATAAATTAATAATAAGCACAGTGGCACTTGCTATGCAATGTTCCATGAGTCGTATTTAGCACCCGAAGACATTATTTTCATCAGATGTCTGGGTTGAACCAAACATATATGTATAGTTAAACATAATGTAGAGCATAAACTTTTCAATTCAACCAAAGTACCGGAACGCCAACCTACGATGCTAGGATACTCTTGTCTGGTAGTTAGTTCCATATACGGTAAGTATCCGACACATATTTGCATTGGATACTTAGGATACACGGTTCAGGTGAAATTGCAATCTTTTTAAAACTAATTACCATGTCAGATTGCATCATCTTATAACTTGCTAGGTGCCCAAGTGAAAGACTGATGAATCTCTAGGTGCAAGAATTATCCTCATCTTTCTTTTCCAAATCTTTCATTTACAACTACTTGCATCAAAACAAAGTCTGAAAAAAAGTATAGGTGCTTTCAAACTCACCTACGGAAAGACGTAAAAAGTTGAGGTGCTTTCAAAATAATACCTTCACCCAATCAGGAACAGTCGCTTCATTGATGCTGTCACAATATGGGAGGTAAGGTTTCACGTCCAATACCGGCTGTGAAAGTAAAAATAGTCACAATAGTGAAAATGACATTGCAAGACTATGCACCTTGAGGAGGTCCAAGTCAACTTAAAAAGACAATAAATCTAAGTCACTAGTATGAAGCAACAACCAGTTACCGTTCCATTTACAAGATCCACACCAGAAAGTAGAAGTCTTTTTCCCTCAATCCCCTCAACCTACGACCAAGAAACACGTACTTTAACACAAAAACTTGAACCGCGTATATAGCATTATTTACTCCACAAATCGAGAACTAAAAACTTTCCATCATCCTAACCAAAGTTCAATGAGTAATTTTTTTTCTTCCCGAAAAAAAAAAACGATAGACGATTAATAAATCAAGCTAGGAACAAGAAATCATCTATATGTTCTGCACAAAAACATTCAAACTATGAAAGGCTAATTATGCATCCACAGCTCTAATGTGAACCTCAATCAAAAATGTAATTACTTATAGCAGTCACTTTATGCAACAAAAATTATACACTTGGAGCGCCCATTTGATGCAAGCTAAGGTGCCACTTGAGTAAAATCATTAATTGTAATTAGATCAAACATGTATTTCGGATTTATCATGTTGTGGTTTAAGATGTTATAGAGTTAATAGTTTCACTCTACAGAACAAATGCGAGAAATCAACTTTGCTTTTTTACAAGCATACCAATCCTTAGAATATACCCTTTAATATGAACATAGTATTTGCTAAAAGGTTCGTTTTTCAAGATAGTTTCATCTTTTGTCTATCATGATGAAAGAATGAAAGTAGGAGAGAACGGGTTATTTTCATTTGTAGGAAAATGCGTTTGGATTAGGTTTATGTTTGGATGGCAAGAGATTGGAGTCGAATTATTCAAGTCATAATTACTTACAATGTGCAAATCAAACGCCACGTACAATCTTGATACTATACTCAGTTTTATGATTATCTCAAAATGAGTAAAGAAAGAGCATTGAAAAGCCAAAGAGTACCGAGGAACACGTGTTGCGGCTTTTCATCAAGTGGAAGTAGACCATGGATGACAAAAAAGGTAATTCTCAATTTGATGAGACCTAATAGACCTATCTAAAAAACCAGTTGGTTTTTGCGGGATCGTTGCACGTCAAAGGATTTTTTTTTTCTGAGACTGAAATATGTATTGTACCTTTGCCACTGTTAGACCAATTGGACAAGGACGATGTGGAGATCTTGTTGCAAATACACCCATTGGTCTGCCTTTTAAACTTGGTACCCTTACCTAATAACGAATTCAACTTGTCAAAGTGTTTAAAGTGGAGAAAACGCAAAAGAAAACATTGACAACAATAACCTTGCTCTTAAATTTTGACTTTGAGGGCTGTTTCCACAATTTCTCTAGATCGGTGTTTAGGTGGAACACATATATGATCCAGCAGTGTGAATACCCTTCAAGTCCTTCCAAAGAAGCCTGAGGGGCCCGAGTAGAATCAAATTGCAAGTATGCCCTTGCAAGCGGTACAAGTAAAGGTTGCCTTGGTGTCCCATTTCTGTGAAACGCAAAACCTCAAATATGAGAAAAAGAAGTATTTGTGATGGATATTATGAGCTAATAGCTACATATCAAGATTAATGGTAAATGTGAAAACAATAACATATTTTGCATTGAACGATAAAGAAAGGTATATATTGATGCTAACTTCCACGAAGCTTCAGGCATAGAGCATTCCAAGTATTTTATCCGATGTAAATGACTTTGAAAACCAAATCAAGAATTTACACCTGCTAAATCAGTAATCCACATGAAAGAAGACCGGAAATGGTTGCCAAACATATAGATATCTACATATTGGTTCCTTTGATGCCTTTTAATCTGTATTACTTTGTCTTGACTGTCATGCAGCTTCTAGGTAAAAACAGGGGGATTACTGATACACATGTGCTATACTTATCATATAAAACTCCTGGGGCTTTTGGTCCAATTAATTCATTCCAACACATGTGCACGCACACAAAACTTCCATCATTTTCATGAATTAATGAAGGTGCCTCTAAAAAGCAAGCTAGCCTATTCATTCAATGCACATAAATAACAGGCATGTGGCTAGCAAATCTTTTGCAGATGCACCATCATCATAGAATACCTTGTGGAGAAGCAAGATCTGATGGTGCCAATTGGTGCCATCGGGTATGAATGCCAGCCAATTTTCTCTGAACTGGGCTCCGTCAACGCTTTCCTCAATGCCTACAACAGTTAACCATGAAATCTATGATGTTTCAGAGAGACATGGACAAGTTACAGAACACAAGCATTTGCAATATACAATAGATACGTGAAAGTAGACTGTCACAGGTGATCCTAGACAAGGCATCAATATACAATATACAATATACAATATACAATAGATACGTTAAACTAAACCATCCGCCATCCTAGAGAAGGCATCAATTTGATATGTAGAATAGAGACAAAGGACATGAAGTAAGATAAAAGTGAGACCACCATAAACGTCATACCGGTAATCAGCTTTTTCTTTCTTCTTTTTTAGTTCCGTTTTTTTGGCTCGGTGAGGTAAAGGGTGTTCTCCTGGCATTAGTGATTAGTCTAAAATGCTTTTCTGAATACTATCTTTAACCACAAAAAATCAGAGTTAATAGTAACAGCCAGCATTAGACCCTTACGAACAAAAGGCAGTAATTATAAATGTGTCTAAGATCAAAATAGCAAGTACTAAATAAAGAACATGAAACAGCGCAACGAGTCAAGCAGGATTCGCTCTTCAAAACTGCGGTAAAAAGTACACTAAGCTGAACATTAACTCCACAAAATCACAACTTTATCATTTCTACAGCCCCCAGTTTCCCGACAAGATATAATTGAGAAAGGCACAAATGTGATTCAGAATTCAGAAAGAAATTACGAATATTGGTGCACCTGTTGAGCACGAACCCGGCCCTGCCTTTCGGCAACACAATTGTCCAATGCAGATTTAAGAGAAATTTCCAGTTTCTTAATCTTTATATTCGCATCCCTCCACCTTCTTCTCCAAAAGCATACTGAAGTTGCACCGACAAGCAAAAAAAAAAAAAAAAAAAAACTGTCAATTAAGAGGATTGAAGAATATAAAATGATTACTTCATAGAGATGAAAAGAAGCTATATACCTGAGTATGCAGAGAGTGTGGCGGCAAGAGCAACGGTGATGGAGACACTGAGCCATGTGGAATTGCGGGTAGCCATGGAGGAAAATAAAGAGCTGTCAAAGTTCGTTTCCCCGTTTACCTCGAAAAAGTCTTTAGCAAAAATTTAAAGAAAATCTAAAAATTATGCTAAGTTATTTTAAATCCTTTTATTGTTTCCTCCAAAAAAAAATTCCTTTTATTGAAATTTATTATTGTTTTGACAGGATTTATTGAAAATTGTTGAAATCTCAATTTCAAAATCATCTAATAATTCCATCAAAAAAATCTAATCTAATAATTAAAACATGTTTAACTTTTACTACTATGGACCAAAAAAACTTTTACTACTAAAAAAATTGTAGTTGTGTCCCAAAAAAATACTAATACTGTAATAAACAAAAAAAAAAAAAAAAAAAAAAACATTATATATCAGATAAATTTATTTTGGTTTATTTACGGGAATTTTAACATAAAATATGAAATGAAAGCACATGAAGAGCTAAAGAATTGTTTGGGTGGTAGATAATAATGTCGATAACGGTGGGAGATTTCTCTTCAGTCTGCTCCTTCACTTCCTCCGCCACTCCCGTCTCTAAACGCCGCCACCGTTTCACTCCCAATTCTAATGCTTTTTCTGCTAATAATTACACCACGAAGAAGAAAAAGAAGAACAGCCACCAGCTCATTTCAATCTGCAGAGCTTCCTTAACTCTCCCAACAAAATCCACTACCAACACTTCATCATCCAGGTGCTCTTCCCCCTTATTGTGCTTCATGTTATTTGAATTTTATTTCCTTAGTGTTGTTTTTTTCGGTGGGACGTGTTTTTTTGGGTTGATTATCATGGAATGCTGGTTTTTGTTGAGTTGAATATTTTTACCAATTCCATTTTCTGGGATATTTAAAGGAGTCTGTTTGGGTTTTTCTTTCTGGATGACTGAGAACGAGAAAAGATGTCTTCTTTTTCTGATAATTTTTGCCATTGTTTTGAAGCGTTTGAAACTACCGGTAGTAGTTATCCTTCAGTTTAAGGTGCTAACGGAATTCCAAAGTTTAATTAGATGCTCAAGCTCAAGTTGGTGATTATGAGGCTAGTTTTCCACACCTTGTGATCTTTACTATACTAATTTGACAGTTGACCAGTTGAAAGATCACATATTTGCATGAGCAAGCTGAGACCGAAACTCTAATATTAGTTGCAACTTCAATGAAAATGTGCTAAAGTGAGTTGCTTGAACTTTCGAGATGAGCAAAGTAGTGAGTGGCTCTGAGGAAGCAGATTTCTTGATCAAAGTTAAGTAAAAGTAGGCTTTAGATTTGATATGATATACTTTGCTTGTGCAAAAGTGAAAAACAGGGCCAAGCTGGCTGATTTAAGACGATAAGAAATTTGCTTGGTTTGAAAGGATTACCTAAGCCCTACCTCCCTCCACCCCCCACACACAACAAACCTCCCAATCGCATGACCCTCTGGTGTTCCTCTTGCATTTTTGTTATGTATTTGCAATCTGGTTCAAGATGGTGACTTGGTCGTTCTCCAAATTGTAAATGCTACCTAAAACCATCATTTATAGTCCGTTTCTTCATGGCTTTTCTAGCCTCCCAACCTATTAAACTAATAAGACTAACTGGTTTAAATCTAAGAAACAATAAGTGCAAAGATTAATGGGATGTAGGTAGGGATACTTGAGAAGCAGGTCGGAACAAATCAAAGGTTCCTATAAATGATTTAGATTTAGAATAACTGGTTCTCAGGCTCAGGCTCGGGCTGCTTTCTGTTGTATTCTTCATAAGACTTTTGTTCTGTCAGTTTGTCTTTCTGGAAGGCCACTCGTGATCCCCCCCCCCCCCCCCTCATTATTATATATATATCATTGATCCATTCTTGTTCGTGTTGCTGATTACCAAGTTAATTGATACAGTTGCAAGGATACAGTATTTGATCCATTAGGAATCAATCCAGATGGATTATCAGATCTAGCTAACTCTTTGGGCAGCATCTGGCGTTCATTTTCTCAAACACTTGAAAGTGCTTCAGGCACCAAGAAGGGGAGATCTTCATCATCTAGAGGGGTTGCAGGTAACTTCACTCTTTTATTATGTGGAATTTAATATCTTCATGTTCACATATCTAATACATGTTGTTAGGGTTTTCTTAAATGCCCAGCTGCTATTGAGGATACTAGCATTGATTTTGGGGATTTCTTCAAAGGACCTTTGCCGGGAAAATTTCTCAAGCTCTTGGGATATTTGGCATTATCACGGCTAGGAATATATATACCTCTTGGTGGAGTAAATAGAGATGTTTTTACCGGGAATTTGGATGAAAACAGCTTTTTGAGCACTTTAGACTCATTTTCTGGCGGAGGCATTGGTCGGCTTGGCATCTGCTCACTCGGAATTGTGCCTTTTATCAATGCGCAAATTGTGTTTCAGCTTCTCACTCAAATCTATCCAAAATTACAAGACCTCCAGAAAAAGGAAGGTGAAGCAGGAAGAAAGAAAGTTCTTCAATATACTCGATATGCCTCAGTTGGATTTGCCATAGTACAGGTACACAGTCTTGTCAAAATCATGCATAGAAGCGTATTTTTATCATCAGATTCATATAGATGCTTGATTGGCCATTTCATTCTGTCGTATGTTTTTGTAATATTTTAATCAAGCAAGTAACTTTACGTATTAAATGTTAGGGACACTTTTATACTATTAACTTTTGTTGCAGGCAATTGGCCAAGCACTATACTTGCGTCCTTATGTTAATGACTTCAGTAATCAGTGGGTTCTTTCTACTGTTATACTATTAACTCTTGGCTCGGTGTTTACGACATACATTGGAGAACGGATTTCTGATTTAAAACTTGGAAATGGTACGTCTCTTCTAATCTTCACAAATATCATCTCCTATCTGCCAGCATCGTTTGGAAGGACTGTTGTGGAAGCATATAAAGATGGTAACTACGTTGGTCTAGTTGCCATCATTGTCTCATTCATCCTACTAGTTCTTGGTATCGTGTATGTTCAGGTATTTGTTTCTTCTAGTTACACTATTGCGTTTTTGGCTGTGTTTGAATATGTTTTCTACGGATTTTAACACTTTACTGGAAAAGTGTTTCAGGAAGCAGAGAGAAAAATTCCACTCAATTACGCCTCAAGATACACTAGTAAAGCCGGGGGAATTCAGAAGTCTGCTTATTTGCCGTTCAAGGTTTGTATACATATGTTCATTGTCAGATTGTTGATAATCAGGAATGTTCACCTTAGAAAAGAAGTGGATAAGAACAAGTATACTGAAGGAAAACCTTTACGAAGCTGCACTCAACGTCTTTAATCCATGCTAGTTTTTCTCTTAACGTGTTATTGTGGATTTGCCTCTTCTTGTGCAATTACTGTGTTTTATGTTAAAAAAGTTTTATTTTGCAGTGTCCTTGCGAATGGATTTACTTTCTGTTTATGGACTAATTGCAAATTTATTGTGGTGTGTAGGTGAATAGCTCAGGCGTAATGCCAATTATCTTCTCTACATCTTCATTAGCCATTCCTGGCACTCTAGCTCGCTTCACTGGATTAGGTGTACTAAAGAACGCTGCAACAGCACTAAATCCCGGAGGTAAGTTGAACATTTTAATAATTTATTTTTTAAGGAAGCATCATAAACATTGAAGTATATATTCGTTGAGAAGATTGCTTTTTTTTCTGTTAGTTCACGTGAATTAATGTTTGAAACAATAGACTTGATTCATACGATTCTTATTTTAGTTCATAAGCATTGTTATTTTAATTGTTTTTAAATTTAAAACCTCAGAATAAGTTTGTGTATAAGGGAAAAAGACACATCTGGTCCCTTATGGCTCACTGCTTCTTTTCAGATCTATATCATGAATGTTAAGTATGCGGTTCAAGTAGGAAAGAAAAAGGAAATCTCGTATTAGTATTTTGGAATTGGCTAGAACTTAATATCAAAGGCCAGGTTTTAAAGCTGAATCAAAATACAATTGAGAGGGCGGAATTCATGTATAAGCATTGATTTCAGTTTGCTGATGTTCAATGTTCAATGTTCTGTTCCCTATATATTGGAGGTTTACTTTTTATGAGGGACCCTTCAAATGCACTACGCGCAACTTACTGTGACACCACCTACCAAGCATTCGGCTGAAAATCGACTATCAGAAAAGTGTAGGCAAAGATAGTCCTAGGAAATTCTCTGCATTTATTGGATATCATAGATATTTATATGGGCTTATTGGCTTGATAAAGTGGTCACTGACAAGATGTATTTCTTCAGGTTCCTTCTACCTCCCAACAAACATCCTTTTGATAGCCTTCTTCAATTACTACTACACTTTCCTACAATTAGACCCAGATGATGTTAGTGAGCAGTTGAAGCGACAAGGAGCTTCAATACCGTTAGTTCGTCCTGGTAAAAGTACTGCAGGATACATCCAGACGGTTAGTTCTTTGCTAAAGATCTCTTCTTTATAGAATTCCATTTTTGCCCCTGTTGCCAAAACTTCGACAGTTGACTTAAAAGAGCACAGTAATTCATGTTAAATCTTCATGAACTGTATACTCCTCACAAGTAGTTGCATATTCTACATTTGGTTTATTCTTTTTTTCGGTAGTTTGTCCCATATCATAACTCGGTTATGTGAAAGAAAGAACCATGTTCAAAATTCAGCAAAAAGCGCCAATGAAAAAACTCTCAAAAACGAGAAGAAAAAAAAAAGTTGTTCCATCTTGTGTTGTAATATTTATTAGTTGGTCCATATTCTGTACAGTTTGATGCCTATATCTTTAATATTTACTCATATGCCCACCATATTGATGCATCCATGCCCACATATCCATATCCATGCAACAGATGGCTACACAATTGTCTATACGTAGATTGAAGCCATGTATACGAGTCTTGCGATTTTTTGATGACTTGTGTTAATTTCTTCAATCGTTGTTGATGAAATGCAGGTCCTAAGCCGCATATCAGCTCTGGGCTCGGTATTTTTAGCAATATTGGCTGCTGGGCCTGCAGTGGTTGAACAAACAACACACTTGACTGCTTTTAGAGGATTTGCAGGGACGTCGGTTCTCATCCTTGTTGGATGTGCAACCGACACTGCAAGAAAAGTTCAAGCAGAAATTATATCCCAAAAGTATAGGAACATTGAAATGTATGACAGTGACAAGTACTGAAATAACAAGAAAAGCTATAATTTCACGGTTCAGATGCTACAAAGGATTGAGTGATGTTGTGCTCAGTTTTGCAGCAAGAGATACGAAAACCAACAATGTTGCACACAATTATGTGAGTGAGCTGGTAATTTATTGTTATAGGTGTAGAAGGGTTTGGATCTGTAGGTTTAGATGTATGTAAATGTACTCTTTGAACTTATAATATTTTTTCTGTAAAGATTGTTTACCAATGTATTTGAAGAGAATGTACAATTTATAATAAAGCTACTGAAATCATCGATTACTTGTATTTTGAAACTATTACAGTTTTATACAGTTGCTCTTAAATGCAAAGAAACCTAACCGAATTTGTAGTTATTACGCTTGAAGAATGGTAACAATTGTATATACACTCTTATTGCTTATACAAACAACAAACTGCAACAAGTACATTTGTCGAAAACATAGTTGGTGTGCAATAGTAACTACAATATTAAGGGAAAAGTTGAGGACCATCTGCAGTACTTTTAAGCACCAAGGTGGTCAGTTTCAGATTCAAAAAATGGATTCGGTTTCTGTACTTTTCATTCAATCTAATTTTCAAGTGATTTTGTCTAGTCATCAGGCTCGACGAGGGAGAAGTCAGGTTCCTCGGGTTTCTGTAATGGAGGCAGACCAATGTTTTTAAGCTTTTGAGCTTGAGCTCCTCTTCTTGTACTTGCAGCAAACCGTGAAGCTAAAATTGTCACTCCAAGGGATGATAACGTGTTTGAGCTACTACGTAATTGGCCTTGATCATCATCATCCTGTACAGTCTCGGCATCATTCGCCATATTCCCATCTGAAGAAGAAGAAGAAGAAGAAGCAAAGCTCTCTAATGAGAGAAGATCTTTTGTCATCATCCTTCTCTTATATCGCCTCCAAGCTGCTTGTATAAAGCACGCAGCCCACGTCCTCCAATGGTGAGAGTAGAATCTGAAAGTATGTTGAAGTTTTTTGCTGTGAAGTCTTCTAAACTGATTAGCAACAAACTTAAGATCTTCAGCTCGTAAAGCAAAAGCTTCGACTTCGTTTAATGCTCTAACTGTTCTAGTTGAAGATGGTAAGTTGACAGTTGACTTTGGAAGCAAAGCCCAAGCAAGTAATTCCTCCCCACAGAAATCCCCTGGTCTTAACATGATCGTATTGAAGAAACCGGTTCGCCCACCATTCGTGGTTGAACTTTCGAGTTTTCCCCTAATGATGAACAGCATCTCAGATACAGGGTCACCTTCACGTACTATGTAGGTGTTCTCTGTGCTCAATGAAGATACCAGACGTTCACATATTGCATCAAGTAGTTGATCATCCATTTTCGAGAAAAACGGAACCTGTAATGTTCAGTAGCTTAAACCTCAGTCTGCATGAAGAAGCCAAAAGATATGCAAAGAGAAAAGAAGCATACACGTCGAACAAGGTCCAAGCAAAGATGGCGTTGAATATCACGACGCAAATCAGTTGGTAAGCCGTGCAGGATAGATTCTTCATCGACTCCTCGAGTTGCAACCCACTTATATTGGACAAAACGTCGAACACGTTTTCTCAAATCTTCAGGCAGTTGGCGATGTCGCATCCATTCCTCTGTGTCTCGTCTCTTAAGTCTCCATTCCTCCAGCCGTACCGTTAAGGATTGCAGGTACGTCTACACGTGAAAAAGTATTTTCATTTCTATTAAGAAATAAAAGACCTCTGTCAAACTCCATGTAAAGATTCTACTGCACACACACACACACACACACACACACACACACACACACAAAAAGGAAGAGATTTGGCAGCAAAATTCAGCTTAATCCAATACAAAAGAGAATAAATTGAAAGGCCTAGTGCATACCTGCATATTCCCAATAAGATGTGCAAACAAAACGAGACCCACAATAGCAATGAGTATGGCAAATGCTGTCTCCCCAATAAATAAACTTGTTGACAAGTTTTGGCCGTAAGAACTGTGGAGAAAATTAATCAGCCCTTTTACTATACACTTTAATTATTTCAACATCCTAATGGCCAACATTTTATCACTCCTAATCTGACTAGACAGTACATAACATACAGTACACCATGTAGTTAATCATTTCACCTTTCTTGTCTCAAACCCTTCCTCCACCAATTTGTCAATAGTATATCTCATTCAACAAAAGATGGATGCCATATACAACCGAAAACATACCTCAAATTTTGTAAGCCCCACCACAAACAGTACAAGTACTTTTCAGCAAAACTTGAGGTGACAACCTTTCTAGTGATAGCATTCTCAAATATGCCATACTTGAAATTAGCATCTCCGCCAGGTAAACAACCTTCGAATACGCTTGTATTTTTTGCCCAACTTATACGACCGTCAGATTCAACGGTATCACAGCCCAAATACGAGAACAAGCATTTTACAGGAGTTTTTTCATTTTTACATACAGATTTCCAGCAGGATGTGTATCTTTCCACTGACGATAAGTACCAGGCTGCCCCTAAGACCTGAGAGACATATAAGGTATTAAAACAAGAATGCAAAAAATGAAATGATTAAGCAGGCAGTGAATATAGCAAAGGACAAGTCAGGGGATACTTACGTGGCTAGCCAATATATAGAGAATCAGATTATATGCAGCCCCAGCCCAAGCAGTTTTTGTGACTACTCCAGTTGCATTTATAATTTGTGAACTCAACGGAAAAATGAGATATAACCTAGGAACATACTGGATTAGGACAATTAAAGCAAGGGCGTTGTTATTATGATTTGCTCCCTGATGCCGTGCGGCTGGTATAATGAACCAGACAACTATCTGCAACAATATTGAGGATCAACAAATTCATAATTTTATATTCATACTAAAACATGATAGAATTATGAAATAAACCAAAGTTTCACTGTTTAGAACCATGAAAATGGAAAATTCAACGAAATCAAACTTTTAATGCAACAGAATCAACCCTACTCACACCAAGGAAACTTCAAGGGCTAGGTAGGTTTTAACTCTTCTTTTCTATGCTTGTGCCAAGGTTAGCTAAAACAACACATTCTCAATAGGTAAGTTCGGTTACAAGGGTCGTTTGAGTCCATAGTCGTCATAAAAGATAATCCATAAGCCATGTCCCACAAAATTGAACTATAAGCCACGAAGAAGTTTGTTTAGTGGCACTGCAAGTATGATCTTGAGCACAAAACAAAATACGCAAACGACAAATGATTGAACACTGTTTTCAAGTAAAAAAGGGAAGAAAACTCATACCAACAATCTCAAAACTTCATACGAATTTCCATCACAGCTTCAGGATTCTCGAAATTAAGCTAGTAACTAGTAACACGAGGCAACAACAAGAACTTCCTCCATTTTTAAGTGGCAAATTCCAAATCACGTGTAACAATGTAAGAGTTCTTGACAAAAGAATGACAAACAACCTTGAAAATGCAGCATTGAAGGCGATAACGTGATCAGATTTTTCAGTATGTTCCATGTATTTCTTTGCCAATATTTGTTAATTTAAAAGAACCCAGAACAACTTCCCACGTTCACCACAATCCTGATTAGATAATTAGATTTACCAATCAAACCTTAGAGGTAAGAAAGAAACAGTTATTGCAATATTTGCACCCCAAATTCACAAGATATAAACCAAATTACAAGTGTAATATAAACTAGTATACCTAATCACTTCATCATCCAAGCAAAATGTAAACTTCAGACCATGACATATCAAAGCTAAAGTATGCTTATGGAGAGGCATTTTGTACATAATTCATTAAGTTGGGATTTAGAAAGAAATGCCGCTAAACCAGTAGTACCTGAGGGAGTGGCAGCGTGGCAATCAGATCAATGAAAAAGTCGGATTTCAGATACTTCTCTGCAATCTTCCTAGGGTCCCTAACAAGCTCACCCCTACCAAACACCCTTGAGCTAGGCGCGACATAAGCTGTCCTAAACTTGATAACGACATGCAAAATATAGAATAGATCTGCGAATGTGCGTAACAGGGTTACAATAATCCGTAATCTCAAATCCGTCTTCACACACCACGACTTCTCATTCCCTCCTATTGTTGGCAAGTAAAAGTACAACGGATCAACAAACACGGCTACTAAACAAGAAACCATGAAAACCCGGTTCCATTTAAGAACAATATCACTCCCGGGATCAAGTATAATCTTTCCACCAGGTTCATGGCCCTCTGGGAACACTTTAGACTTCCCAAATCTAAAACTAGTTGCTAATCTGTGCCGCCCATTACCGCCAAAAAGAGTTGGTGAAAATTTGTTCCCGGATGATGAACTTTCTTTTTCTGAAGTTCCATTGCTTCCTACCCAGAAAAAGGGATTCTGTTGCTTTACATCAGAATAAAACCTGAGCCAAAAACACCATTGAAAATCAACAACTTCCTTATTTGCAAGCACAAAATGCAAAACCAACCCAAGCATAAACTTCAAAAATTACTCAAATCCCAAAAGTCCAAGGGTTAAATGCCTACTAATCAAGAAAAAAAAGCAAAGAATTCTGGGCCTTTGAGTTAGAAACAAGATTTGAGCTTTATTCATTTTAAAACAACTTCACACTACCGATGAGAGATTATACTTGTATTTTAACACAATTATATCGGCCACACTTTCATTCACATCTTTGCACTTTTTTTCATCCTTTTGCTAATAAAAAGAAAAGATACAAAATCCAACATAAAATAAACAAAGGAAAGTAAGAACCCATACCTTACAAGTCTTTCTTTTTTCAACTCCATGCCTGTTGTTCTAGTTTTGGAACGAAAGTGAAACTTCGCTCCATAAATTTCATGTGAAACTGCACATGCTTCTCTTAAAGCTACTATCAAAGAAGTTAATGGGAATTAAAAGATGACAAAAACGGAGTGGAGCTGACAGAGCTGTGCAGCGGTATTAATTAATTACTTCCGTATATCAAGATTGAAAGAATAATTTCCGGTCACTTATATTATTATTTTAATTAAGTACAATTACTATAAAACATACTACTAGTCAAGATTGTTGACCAGTGCTAGTGTAGAGTAGGGATGACAATTTCGATCTAATTCGGTGGATATCTCTCGACCCTATCCGTTAGGGTATGGTATTTTTTAGGGTAGAAGAGGGTATGAGTTTCATTTTTCAAAACCCGCCACGGGTGGGGTAGGGTATGGATATGTGTTGTCTACCCGTCAGAATACCCACCCGACCCACGATATATATATATATATATTATGATTAAATATTGACTACTTCTGTTGTCTAAAAAATAAGAAAACAACTAAACATTTGACTAAAAAAGAAAAAGAAATAACAAAAATAATTAAATGTAATTTAAATAACACGTTCTCCTTATATATCTGCCGATGTCAAAAGTCTAGTTGCTTTTTCTCTCAATCCATTCAGTCGTGTTTTCAAAACCATGATTGAAAAGTGAGATTTTTTTTAATCATTTGCTTTTTTATTTTTATGAGTATATTTTTTAATCTAATATATTCTTCCTGTAATATCAATTGTCAATTCAAAACACGTGTCCATCCTCTTATAATGTATATTAGTATGTTTTTTTATTCACAACTAATGTTGCCAAAATCAAGATATATAGATGAAATTTTTTTAATCTTTTGGTTTTTATTATGTCAATGTAGGTGTAATGTAATATATTTCAAAAACATGACCTTGAAACTCCCAAGGCATGTTTTTATAAGGAACTGACAAATTTATTTATGGTTTCGAAGGTAAATATATTTTGTTACATCTATATTATTTTGAAAGTACGTAATATTTTGTCATGAATCATGGCCATGAGTTTATTTTATTCAATTGTTTGTAGGATTTACCTTTAAAAAAAATTGTTTGTAGGATTTACACGCCATTTGTCATTTGTGAAATTTCTTACTTTACATAACAAGAATCACGTTCTAAGAATTCAACACATTTAGAACAAAGACAAAGGAACAAACATATTCAAATATCACGTTCTAAGAATTCAACACATATTTTAAAACTTGATGTTGTGTATTTAAGTCAATTGTTATTAATTAAATTTTCTTATTATATGAATTTTCAAAGTTCGATTGTAACAGAACCAGATATCCATGGATATCCATTGACCCGTGGATATCCATGTGGGTAAGGTATGGGTAAAAAAATCTCTACCCGCATGGGTAATGGGTAGGATATGGGTAAGAAAAAAATTTGATGGATAGGGTATGGATATAGCAAAACTCGTGTCCACCCGTACCAAAAGTACAGTGGTAATGGTTCATGCTTGTGTATTGTTTTACCCGTATGACTTGTGCTACTAGTCATGCATTACTTAGATTACTATAGTGACATTATTAACGAAAATGTTCAATTTACACCATTTGTTTATATATAAGTATATAAATCGTCAATCAATGGTTGGGATGTTACTATTTTATTGACTTTTTTTATTTGTTTATATGGGATTTATCATCAAAACCATTTTATATATATTTTTAATGTATAATCAATGAGGTAGAATCGTTCTCTTTCTACCATGGCTGATCTGGCTCAGAAACGCATATGAAATGTCAAAAGGCCCTCTTCGCAACAATCTCTTCTTTTTGTTGGACCTCCATAAAATAAAATAAAAAACTCTATGTAAGTTTTTCTCAAAGATATACTCATCATATTGGATCCCACTTGTTTGTGGAAATAAGAACTATGACTGCTATTGTTAGTGGTTGTATTGTGTACTCGTCATATATATGTAAATGAATCTAAGTATTCGATTCGATCCGGAGTATTCGACTCGAAAAAGCTCGATTCGGGCTCGTTTCGTGGGTTCGAACTTCGAGCCGAACCTTACAAATTAGATATTCGGTGGTCGAGCCGAACATATTCGAACATGTTCGGCTCGGATATCATAAATTCATATACAGTTCGAGCCGAACATGTTTTTTAAAACTGAGCCGAACATGTTCTGATTTTTTTTTAAAACCCAGTTCGAGCTGAACATGTTCGAACGGTTCGACATGTTCGAGCCGAACCGAGCCGAGATTTTTTCACCAAATACCAGACCGAACCCGAGCAGAATAATGAAAATATAAGGCTCAGCCATTTCGAGCCGAGCCGAGCCGAGCCGAGCCTAAGGTTCGAACACACCGAGCCGAGCCGAACCCTGCCAGGGTTCGGATCGTTTACAGGCCTAGTCATGTCGGAACTAGGAGGGGGCTTGCCGATCTCTAGAACTTCTCTAAACGGAATAAAAGACACCCCCATTGTTGTATCTCGTTGTGTTCAGTGCACTATTAGCTCCAAAATCAATCTGGGGCACACCATTACTTCAAGAATTATCCTTCAACACGATGCATGTTTGTCAATTACAATAACGCCCAGTCTACAGTTTACAGTTTACAAGAGAAATTTCCACCTCTAAGTATTGCTGAATGAATATGAAACTCCAGGCAATTAATTCAACACCGACATAAGAAACATGAAATTTATGGACACAGACAGCAGAATGTCATCCCCGTGTAATTTAGAACAAAATGAGGGCTGTTTTTTTTTTTTTTTTCTTCTTCTATCAAAATTGTTATTCAATGTCTATCACCTAAAATTCAGAGGCAACAAAATGCAAATATTGGCTAGACAGCCCTAAACAATATCCCAAATACAGATATAAACTGATACCTCCTCTTATATCCATCGTTTTTTATGGATGAAGCTATTTATAAAAAATGACTAGAAAGCACAATCGTGTCTGCTCATAGAGAAGTGTTTATGGAATAAAACCACCAACTTGAATGAAACAGTAATTAAAATACAAAATACCCTTTAGATCCAGAAACTAGCACAGAAGGAATTAAATACCATTTTTCACTTCACTCCATCACAGCTTTGGCCCCAACAGCTTTCAATTTCTCGATGATTTGTTCTGCTTCTTCCTTTGAAACACCCTTTTTGATAACAGCAGGCGACTTCTCCACTAAATCCTTTGCTTCCTTCAACCCCAAATCAGTAAAACTTCTAACCTCTTTGATTATCTTTATTTTCGAAGCTGCATCGTATGACTCTAGCTTTATTTCAAAAACTGTCTTTTCCGGCTTTGCCTCCTCTTTAGCTGCATCCGGAGCTTTCATTGAGGAAACAGCAAAACCAGCGGCACCCGGTTTCATAACACCGACAACTGGAAGCTCCTTCATGCCCAGCTTATTCATCAAAATTGATGAGAGTTCTGACACCTCAGACAATGTAAGTCCAGATATTTCATCCACGAGCCTCCAGACTCTCTCTGTTGGTGGACTGCGGTGTTCTGTAGGATCAAAATTAGCAGGGTCATAGTCAGCAGGGAGCATTCTCTGATCAATATCTACTTCTTCCACCTCCTCTTCCTTCCTAGCAGGCTGCCCAAAATTACGAATGGTGGTAGCAGATAACACAGGTCTTCGGAATACTTCACGAGGAAAATGAAACCTCAATCTTGAAACCACACTATTCATTTTGAATTCCAAACAATCAAACTAGAATACGCATTTTCTCTTAAAGATAAGTTTTTTATTTCCAACAAAAATCAACAACCTGCAAGTTCAACAGATGGATTAGCTGCGTAATTCCCAATAATTTAGAGAATCTCATATAATTCATCAGCAAAACATCTACAGGAATCTGATATAGTTGGTTGTGCGTGTATATAAAGAATAAAAAATATAAATGCCACATGGGAAAGATACTCTGAACTAAGCCATAGAAGGAATTTTTCCCTTTCTCTTCAACCTACAAAAAACACAGAAGCAAAACTCAAAAAAAAAAAACAAATACTGGGGACAAAAATAAAGCTGCAACACCAGCAGCAAATTAAAAAAAAAAAAACATCTAAATTGCATCTAAAATCAAGTGAAATTGAAACCAACTTGAGGGCAACTTTAATAGCAGCAACTTTAATATCATTATATCACCAATAGGCCAAATTGCATCAAAACTTTGGTAACAGATTGTTCTTCTCCTTCTTGAATCAACAAAACCTCAGCAGCAAGTTTACAACCGTTATTCAACCCAAAATAATCCGATAGACGGCCGGAACGGAGACAATGAAAATGACTTACCGTGAAAAGGATGGCCGGAACGGAGACACTGAAAATTACGGCTGAGGAGTGAAGGTGAAGGCCGAAAGAAGAGGAAGCAGCCAAGCGAACGGAGGTCCGGCGGACTGAGGGCAGCAAGAGCGCCGCTGTGAGGGAGATCGGCAGTGTGTGACCTGTCTGTGAGAATTGAGAGCGGCGGGGGACTGAGGCTGAGGGTTACGATATTTAGGTTTAGAAGTTTAGGGATGAATGGAATTATGGAAAACTGATATTAAAAAACTGATTAATGTAATGTGTTATTTATATAAATTATTATTTATATTACCTAAAGTTCGCGAACACTAACGAGCATTCACGAGCAGGTTCGTGTTCGCTCGTTTAATAAACGAATAGGAGAAACTGTTTGAACTCGGCTCGATACCATAAATAAACGAGCTTAAATGAACTGAATTCGAGCCTCGTTCATAAACGCTCGATTCGTTTAACAGTTCTACCATCAACCAAACATTTCAGTAGGAGAAAGAGGACAAAGAAACCTTATCTAAACAAAACAAAACCACTTAGAGCAACCACAGTGAGCCTATTGTGGAGAGGTTTTTTTTGCTTTCTGTCAGAGGAGACTACTCTAATGGTCAAATATAAAATAACAAGCATAAATTAGCGAATTTTTTTGAGATAATATCTCTACTCTTGTCTGTTTTTAGATAGCTAGCAAACCCATATTCTCTAAAAAAAAATATATTATTTTATTTACTCAAGTGGCCACAAGACGTCTTTGTAGGACCATACTAATAAAATAATAAGAAATATGATAATAATTAAGGAAATATCTTTTCACACCAATTTTTATCTTATCATACCGAAATTTATTTTCAATTCCGCCCTTATTTTGTTTATTTTACGCGCGTTCATTCTGACCAAAGTTTGGTCAGAATGTGACACATTATCCATACTGAAATATGGTCATAATATACGTGTTGAGAGTCCACACTGGTTGATTCTGACCATCTTTTAGGTAGAATGCTTGAAGTTTTCCAAAATCATATATAGTCAGAGCATCATTCTGACCAATATTGATGAAGATGTCTAAATCCTCACGGGTGTCCTTGCGGTGTTTGGATGGTGGATATCTGGCTGTGTTTAAGGTGTAGTGTAGCTCCGGTGGGCGGTGGTATGGAGAGAACTAAAATGGAGAGAGCTTTTGCTTGCAAATATAGTGTGTATTTCATATATATCTTTTGTTTACAATGACCACCCCTTTTATAGAGGTGGATTACTTAGGGAATAAGCAACCTCTTAGATATTTTACTAATAGCTAGGTCTTACTTAGATACTAAGCAAGACGAAATATCTAAGTTACAAGTGGGGAAAAGATCTGGATCAATCGGCGGCCATCTCTCTGAGGTCACAAGGAACAAGCCCTCTTTGGCCTCGCCCCCCCCTTGACCTGCCTGAAGGAGATTCACAGGATCTGCTACTTGCCTGGGACCGCAAGTGTTGTGGTCGCGGCGAGGTGAGACACAGTGGCCGCCCCTTTTGCGATCTCTCTTGTCATTCCGGAGGGTGGCCACAGTGGGCTGATTCCTACTGTTGAGGTGGTGGAATTATTTATACCCATCAATGGCCCCCTACTCCGTGCTTTAATGACATTCCCTGGGGATATGAAGGATGGAGTAATTATCAGGGCCGTGCTTTCAAAGCAAGCGACCTCAAAGCAACTCTGGGTCTGTTTTTGCGACCTTGTCGCCTGATGCGACTTGTTCTCTAAGGGCCGCGCTTTCAAAGCAAGCGACCTCAAGGTAACTTCGGGCTGTTTTGCGACATCGTCGTCGATGCGACTTGTTCTCTAAGGGCCGTGCTTTCAAAGCAAGCGACCTCAAGGTAACTTCGGGCTGTTTTTGCGACCTCGTCGTCCGATGCGACTTGTTCTCTAAGGGCCGTGCTTTCAAAGCAAGCGACCTCAAGGTAACTCGGGTCCGTTTTTGCGACCTTGTCGCCCGATGCGACTTGTTCTCTAAGGGCCGCGCTTTCAAAGCAAGCGACCTCAAGGTAACTTCGGGCTGTTTTTGCGACCTCGTCGTCCGATGCGACTTGTTCTCAAGGGCCGTGCTTTCAAAGCAAGCGACCTCAAGGTAACTCGGGTCCGTTTTTGCGACCTTGTCGCCTCGATGCGACTTGTTCTCTAAGGGCCGCGCTTTCAAAGCAAGCGACCTCAAGGTAACTTCGGGTCCGTTTTTGCGGGGCGAGGCCATCAATCGCGGCTGACGTCAGCCCTCCAGGTCTTTTTCTGCGGAGTGATGCGGCCGTTTCAAAGAATCGCCGGGTATTTGTACGTGGGTATTGATGGGACGCCTTTTCGTATTTCAAAGGCGACAACCGCCGCCCCTAATCCGAACCGTTGGATGAAGCGTTCCCAACCGTTCGATCGTGGCCCCCTTGCCTATATAAAGCTTTCGCTTCTCACCCTTCACACTTTTAGTGTTCCTTATTTTCTCCGTTGTTTGTTGTTCTTAGAATTCTCAAGTTTCGGCGAGCTTTGAAGGTTCGGCGGCGTTCTCGCGGTGGTTCTAGGATTTCACGGTGGTTCTTTTGAAGATTCCGGCCACCTCTTTGAGTGTTTCCCGAGTTTTCAAGCGGTTTTCCAATCTTTCTCAAAGCAAATCGGGTAAGAAATCCTTCTTGTTAACTCGTTTATTCATCCATCCCTGCCTTGTTTTTCCATACACATTAATTTTGTCATTCTTTTTGCAACGGAAATGCAACATTGCCTTGTTTTTGATTAAAAACGGGGATTTTTCCTGGGGAGAGATTATAGCTTTCCTGGAAAATTGGGGTTTCTCCCGCTCCCCTGCCATCCTCTAGTTTTATTTGCGATCTCTTGTAAAAACGGAGGAGGCGGTATTCAAGTGGGTGCGATCACCTTCCGGGTTAATTTATTATTATACCAGTCCGAAAGCTCCACCTTTTTCCTCCCTTGTTTTTGCGGGATGTCGGGGAATGACTATTCGGCGACGACTCTACGGAAAGGGAGATTTACGATTATGCGAGGACGACCCCGTACTATCGCCGCCTCGTTGGCGATCCGTTGGACGAGGTTGAAGTGGAAAGTAGTCGCGCGAGATATTGGCGAGATTATCGCGATGAGGTCGCTCATATGGATGTCGACCCTTTTGAGTTGGAGGCCTTCATCTCGCCCGAAATCCGCCGCGCCGAGTGAGCCTTAAGGAGAAGGCGCGGGCTCAAAAGTCTCCAACGGCTCGTGGGGCCGAAGAAATCGCTTTCCCGATCGAAGGACAAGCGCGGTCCCGAGTACTAGCGGCGCTCCCGACCATGACGAGGCTTATGTTCGGGACGCCGCAGTTCATGAATTAATGGGGTCCGGTGAGGACGAAAATGCGGAGTTGCCCCGGAAAGATATCCGGATGCCGCGAAGAAGCGCGAAGAAAAAGAAAATTGCGAGCCAAACCATGACAGTTGGTGAGGCCGCTGCGGCTGATGCCCAGCAGAAGAGCTCTCGTCCTAACAATCCCGAAGCTATGCGAGAGTTTGCGATCGTGGCGGCGTATGAGAAGGACGTTGATAAGAAATGGTCCCGACTGTGCAAGAGCAACGATCTCAACAGGACCATTAATCGTATATTCGGAATCGACACCAGCGTGTATCGGTTTTCTTTTTTCGATTATGGGAAGGAGTCCGATAAATTTAAACCCGGGGACCATAAGGATTATGTAGGCGCGCGTCGCTCCGAGGATACCCTTATCCTCCATTTCCATCATTTGTGTGCGGGTCTGAGGCCGCCTTTCGATCCTTTCTTTGTGAAGATGCGCAAGGAGATGGAGGCGCTTCCCTCCGATTTTGCCGTCGGGGCTATTATCCGGTCGATGGCCTTCATCGTTATGTGCCGGATTCGAAGATCGAGAGCCGACGTTGACTTTATTGGGGCAATTTTATTCCTTCGTGGGACGTCTACTCCCGGACAAATCTCTCCGAGGTCGCGGACTCCTCGCCTACTATTCTCGCTTCCCAATAAGTTTCACAAATGGGGGCGGCGGGCGGGTGCCGAAAGTTGAGTCGAAGGTAGGCCGGCCTTTTCCTAGGGCGAGGAGTTCGTGGAGGCAAATCCACGCTTATACTCTTTGACCCCCCCGTGAGTGAGCGGCGCTACGTAAAGGGCCGATGACGTTGATTCGGTCGGACGGGGCGGCGCCATCTCGGAGAAATGTTTCTGGGTTGATCTTCTTGATCCGGCCGAGCCTTTTGCATGTATGGCGGGCCAGTGGGCGGAGGGAATGCCGCGCCCTTGGTACGAATGGGTCCCGAGAGCCGCGATCCGGACCGGATTGGGGATTGTCATATCAACAAATGTTTCCCCTCCGAGTGTCCGGAATGTGGGGGCGATCCTATACTTAGGCCGCTTTGTAACTTTCTTTGTCCACTTGTATTTATTCGTAAATGCTCATTTTGTTTTTTCGGGTTCTAAACCGCTCTCTTTTTGTAGGTATGGATCCAAATGCTCGCGGGGCTCGGCGAAACAAGCTTAATGCGGAGGCGGATAAGGCGGCCGGTGCTCGACGGGAGGCTTTGAAGAAAGCTCAGGGATGGTGCCCCGAACCGCAGACGCCTCGATTGTCGAAGAGACACATGATCCGGAAGCCGCGACCTCTTCGCTCTTGTTGCGACTTCCTCTCGCCGTTGTTGCGGGCCCGAGTCGGCCGGTGCCTCAAAAAAGACCCATCCCCCTACTAAAGAGCCGCACGGCCGAAGCGACCTCAACCGAGAGAAGGCGAAGGATGATCGCCAACCCAAACGGTCCGCTCCCGGCCCGGCGCATCTTGAAGAGGTTGAAACTCCCGCGGAGAAGAGCGCACCCTCCGAGACGCCGCCACAAAGGACTTTGCCCCGAGGTTACTGCGGGAAAGAGGCCCTATGGTTGGATCCGAGCTTTACCCGGGATCTTGACCTATCCAAAGCTCGCCGGGTTGGTGAAGCAATTGCTGATGTGATTCCTCTTGGGCCGATCCCTCTCGGTTACCCTGATCATGTTCAAGTGGAGATTGGCCGGGGCATATTAGCCCGCTTTGCGGCTCAAGACGACTCTCCGCCTCAAGATGAGATTGCTGAAATCAGGGATTTGAGCGGCCAGTTTGGTATTGCAGCTTCTCTGGTAAGACCAGGTTGTTTCCCTTTTTTTTTTTTTTTTTTTTTTTTTTTTTTTTTTTTTTTTTTTTTTTTTTTTTTTATTTTTATTTTGGCTTAATCATCCCCTGTTTTCCACAGCTCGGTGCTCGTTTAAACAGGGTACTTGAGGCCGCTGAGAGGCGCGATGCAGAGGTGAAGAAGGTGACGGCGCAGCTGGGAGCGACTGATAAGGCGAGGGTTACCGCCGAAAAGAAAGCTAAACATGCGGCCGGCGAGATGGAGAAGATGAAGGCAATCATGGAGGAGCACTCTAGATTGGATGCTGAGGTCAATGAGAAAGTTGCATCTCTGGCAAAGGATTATGCGGGGGCGCAGGAGGAGATCGCCGTGTTGAGGGTTAAGCTTGCTGAGGCGGAGACGGCTGCCAAAGAGGCTGCTGAGAAAGCCATGGAGGAAGCTGCGAAGAAAACGGCTGAGGCCGTCGAGGAGGCCAAGTCTGGGGCCGTTGCTGCCTACAAGAATTCGGATGACTTCTTCGACCTTATAGAGAATAGCTTTGACCGGGCGTTAGTCACCAGCTCGCCGTATCCGGGCCGATCGAGGCGGGGGGCACATCACTCTGGAGGATATGGTGCGGTGGGTGAACACGCATCAAGGTCATCCCAATTTAGTGGCCTTTCACCCGGAAATCCCCTATGCAAACGAGCTCATTACCTCGATTCGGACCGAACGCCTTAAACGTGGCGAGCTCGTTTGGGATCCCGCTCCCGTCAATCCCGTGAATTTTGAGACGTTGAAGAAGCCGCCGCCTCCGAGCAAGGCGACGAGTTTATCGACACCCCGCCTACTCCGCATGCTCTCTAGATTTCTTGGACTTTTCGTGGGCTCTTCGAAAATTTGATTTGTAACTTTGACTATTTACTTTGTGATTTGACTGAATCTTGATTTGAAATAGCTTGACAATTTATCTTCTGCATTTTTTCAATTTATACTTGACTTTTCTTGTCGCTGATTCGATCTGGCGGCCTTTCGCGAGGCTGTGACAGGTTATTTTATTTTCTGTGCTTTCTTGATTCGTGCGAGGTCGCTTAATAATTTGGCGACGTCGATCTGTCATAAAACGTCGTCGTCTTGTTCTAACCATAGTCGCTAAGCGACGCTAATTTTTCAAAGTTTCAGCGGCCTCATTGAGAGCGGTGCTTTTGTCGAAGATAGAGCTCGTTAAAGCGCCTTTGACCGTGTCATTAACGCGAGTTATGACCCCTAATGACTAGGTGTCGGCTTGTAATCGTAGCCATAAATTTCGGTCTCTTTATGGTCCGGCGCTCCTGTTGCCTCGGTCTTCGGGTCGGTTGCATATCCGGCCCAGGATCCGGTTAATCCCAACCGTTGATTATACCCCTTCTCGGTATAAAAAGGGGGTTATTTTGGAACTCACTTTACCTCTTGCCTTATACCGAATTTTGCTCTCTTTCCTCAATCGTTCATTATCCTCCTCCCTGTTTATCCTCCAAACTCCATGTCCCATCCGGGGAAAGCGACGGAGTTCGGATATTCAAAGCTCATCCCATCCGGGATGTTTCCCTTTTTTCACCACTCGCTTCCCCCGTAGCCAAGGATTATTTCGGGATTTTTTTGAGTGGCGTGATATTATGAGGGAGAGGGGCTTACATGAACAACGAATAGAAGACGGCTCCATGCTGCGCGTTCGGCTTTCTCGGGTGGTGGTGGGAGTTTATTCGAGCCTCTCGGGAGCGGTTAATGTTACCATGATACGGGAATTTTACTCCGTGTTGTCCGATGTAGCCTCCGGCGGGCGGTGGCGCGCATTTCTCTCCGGGGTGTTCCCGTTATCTTTACTCCGGAGAGAATTAACCAAGTTTTTAACATACCCGCCATAAATCCCTCCTCCCGTTATGAGATCGCCGGGACCTTGCGGATGAGGAAAATAGGCGCATTCGTCCGGGTATTGCAATGTGCGAGCCGTTCCCCGAGAATCGGCGGGTTTGGTCTTTGGGAGTGATCGCGTCCGACCTCTCTCGCGACGACCGTGAGTGGAAGAAGTTTATAAATTCCCGCGCTCTTATCACGCCGATGCGATGTTGTTAGTGAGAGCGAAGCGCTCCTTCGCATGCCATTCGCGACCATCGAGTGGATATAGGCGGGAGTGTTGATCCATCGCGAGGCTCTAAGATATGCGTGCTTGGCGGTTCAAGGTCGCCGTGGTACTGGTCGCCGCATGCCTTTCGCATCGCTGATATCCGAATTATGCAGTGGCGCCAGGGTCCCCTTCCATACACTCGACCGATATGTTTGAAAAAACTTATTCGGTGGAGCCCTTTGCAGGCATGATGCCGTTTTTGGACCTCCACACATGTGATCGGAGGAAGATAACCATCCTGCAGTTGATGGAAGTTTGTCCAGGCTTGATCGATATGTTTGAAAAAACTTCTCATCGTCATTTTTTTTTTTTTTTTTTTTTTTTTTTTTTTTTTTTGTGATGACGACGAAAAAGACAAGAATGTAAATACAATTTGGAAGAACAGCTTTATTTGAATTGGCTCGTTACATATAGTATTTTTCGATTGTCCGCATGCCATGGCCTATTATACTCGCGGCCCTCCTTGTCACTTAGCATGTACGTCCCTTTTTGATAACTCGCGAAATCCGTAGGGGCCTTCCCGTTTTCCGATAGCTTTCCTTTTTTCGCTTCGTGGCCCGTGGCTTGTCTTTTTTGTAGAACATAATCCCCGACGGCGAAGTGATGATTGCGAATACGTTTGTCGTGATGACGCTTTGCCGCTTTGTTTATAGTTGACCGACGACCGTATGCCTGGATGCGCCGCTCTCTACTAGATCGAGCTCGAGTTTACGCGCCGCCGTGTTATTGACCTCGCCGTAAAAAACGACCCCGGGACTTGGTAAGGCCATTTCCACGGGTGCCATAGCCTCGGACCCATATGTTAAAGCAAAAGGAGTTTCCCTCATTGTGATTTTTCGCGACGTCCCGAGTGCCCATAGAGCCATTTGGAAGGTGATCCGGCCGGTGGCACGCCTTCTCACCCGGCTCTTCTTTAACACACTTAGGACTGTTTGTTGGCATTTTCGGCTTGCCCATTTCCTTGCGGGTAGCACACGGATGATTGCCAATGTTTAACATTGTTCTCTTCACGAATCCGTCGAATTCGTCTCTCGACCGAGGTCCGTGATCGGAAACCATCACTCTTGGAACACCAAATCTTGTCCATATTTGATCGAGCAAAAAGTATGTTATGTCCCTGGTATTGGTTTTTACCAAGGCCTTAGCCTCGACCCATTTAGTAAAATAATCCACCGCGACGACAACGTACTCGCAACCTGAGCGACCCTTCTTCAAGGGTCCGATGAGGTCGATTGCCCACATGTCGAAAGGCCGGGCGGCCTACCACTATGCTTTGTTCGGCGAGGGTAGCTCGGGGATATTTGCGAACCTGCGGCAAGTATCACATGCGCGGGTATGAGCCTTGGCGTCTTCATCTAATTTTGGCCAATAATATCCGGCTAGAAGTACCTTCGCGCTAGTGTTCGATTGGAGAAATGGCCGCCGCACATTCCCTCGTAGCTCGTTAGGATTCCCGTTACCTCCTCGGGTCGTACGCATCGCGAAGCGGTTTCGAGAATGAATGACGGTAAAGCACGTCGTCCATAATCGTATATCTTGTCGCCCTTCTTGCTAAGGCCCTAGCTTCGCAAGGGTCGCTCGGAAGCTCTCCTAACTCAATATAAGACTTCATGATGTCGACCCAACAAGTGTTACCGGGTTGGAAATCCATGATCTCGCCACGGGAGATGGCGGGTTCCGATAAGTGTTCGACCATGATCTCGGGATCGTACGACGCGTCTTCGCCGGTTAATTTGGACAAGTAGTATGCCCTATGATTGTCCTCTCGAGGGATGTTTTTGATTTGACAATATGTGAAGTCGCTTCGAGTCTTTTGACGAGGTTAATATATCTTTGTAAAATTTCGCAATGAATGCCATATGACCCATTGATTTGATTTACCACCAACCGTGAGTCGCAAAATACTTGTATATTTTCGACTTTCATGGCTTTGGCGAGTTTCAACCCAAAGCAATGACGGCCTCGTATTCGCCCGGTTGTTAGAGGCGGTGAAATCAAATCTCGAGCTCGCTCAATTTCTTCGATGATCCCGGTTCTAACAGATTATTCCCGCGCCGCACCCTTTGTGATTAGCGGAGCCATCAACGTAGCCGCCAACGGTGACTTGGCACGATAGGCTCGTCCTCTCGCGGTGACCCTATCTTGGTCGCGTTCGGAGCGTAGCCGCTCTTTCACCTCTTCGTTGAAGCTTGTTTCTCGCTATGAAATGCGGGAGTGCTTGGGCCTTTACGGCCTTCCGGGGCTCATATCGGATATCGAACTCGCAAGCTCGATGGCCCATCGGAGCAATCGACCGGACAGGTCCGGCTTGTGAAGGACTGTCTTAGCGATGCATTTGATAATACTACGATGGTGTGCGATGAAAAGTAAGCCCTTAATTTGCGGGCGCCTATAACAACACAATAAGCCAACTTTTCTATATTAAAATAACGACTTTCAACGGGGCTTAGAGCTTTGGAAACATAAAAAAGCGGCTCGCGAGCCTCCCTCCTCTTTTACAAGTCTTTGCCGCGGCTACGGCCCTATCCGAGGCCGCCAAATATAAAAACGAGTGTCCCCGAGCCTCGGGGCTGGTTAGCAACGGCGGTCTTGATAAGTATTCCTTGAGGTCTTTAAATGCCCGGGAGCATTCCGCCGTCCAAGAGAAGGTACCGGCCCCTTTCGAATTTTGAAGAAAGGCGGACTTCTTCTCGCGATTTCGAGACAAACCTTCCCAAAGCCGTGATCCCGCCGTTGAGCCGCCGTACTTCTTTAATACCGGTAGGCTCGCTCGTGTTGACCGGGGCCTCGATTTTTTCGGGATTTGCCTCGATCCCCTCTCGACTTACCATAAAGCCCGGGAATTTCCCCGCCCGGACCCCAAAAGTGCATTTCGTAGGGTTTAGTTTCATTGAGTGATTCTTCACGTTTGCAAAGGTTTCGCGAAGGTCCTCCAAGTGATCTTGGCGACTTGATTTCACGACCATGTCATCAATGTAGGCCTCCATGTTCTTGCCTATCTCCGCGTGCCGAAAACTCGTTTACCATTCTCGATAGGTTGAGCCTGCGTTCTTTAGGCCAAACGGCATCATCTCATAGTAATATAGCCCGCCGGCGGCCCCGAAGGCCGTTAGCTCCTTATCTTCATCGGCCATTTTGACCCGGTGGTAGCCGGAATAGGCGTCCGAAAGCTTAAGGTCTCAAAACCCGCGATCCCATCCACCATTTTATCGATTCGAGGGAGCGCGTAGGGGTCCTTTGGGCAAGCTTTGTTTAGATCGGTGAAGTCGACGCACATCCGCCACTTGCCGTTGTGTTTTTTCACCATTACTACATTCGCCGACCAGGTGGGATATTGAAGCTCTTTGATTATGCCTCGCTCGCTAAAAGTTTCTCAACCTCAATTTTTATCGCGACCTCGCTTTTCGTAGCAGAATTGACGCGCCCTTTGTTGTATTGGCACGAAGTTGGGATCGACACTCAAGTTGTGCAAGGCGACCTCGATTCCACACCTCTCATATCGTTACCTCCCGGCGAATGCGTCTAAGTTCGCTTTCAGAAGCTCGATCAGTTCTTCCCTTTCTTCCTCGGTAGTTCTCGATCCTATTTTTATCTTTTGATCGGGATATTTGTCGTTTATTATAACCTCGACCAACTCGTCTTCGGCAGTGAAGTCAGGCTCGTCCCGAACTTGCAATGTTTCTACCTCTACGGCCTTCTCCGAGATTTCTTTCATCATAGCAATCTGATCCGTAGCCGTGTTAAGACCATCCAGTCGGGGTCGCTTAGAGTCGACCCTGTTTTTGGTCATATAGTCGAGGAAAGCTCCAGGTCGGCTGATGGCGACCCCAACTTCTTCCCCTACGTGAAATTTGACCCGTTGGTGGGGAACGGACGCCACCATCTGGAACTTCTTCATAGCTGGGATTCCCAAAATCATGTTGTAGTAAGAGGGCAGGTCGATTACCAAGAAAGTTATTATCTCCGTTCTACAGGGCTCATAGTCGCCCAAAATGATATTGAGGTCGATCGTGCCTTTGACCCGTACTGTGTCGTTGGTAAAACCTTCGAGGACCCCAAGATAGGGTTTTAACTTGGCCTCCCCGAATCCGATCTGTTTTAAACAGTCGAAATAGATGACGTCGCGGCCGGCCCCTGTATCGACCATTACTCGGTTGACGCCGTGCTTGTCGTTCACCCCCACCTTTAGAATGAGGGGTATCTCCATAGGGCCACTGACGGTTGTCAGCTCGCTTTTTGTGAACATGATTCCCTTCTCATTCTCTCCCAACGTAATCTGCTTTTCGAAGCCGCGGGTATTGATTTGATTTATCTGAGATTTCGGTGATGGTTCGGGAATATTCCCGTGGATGACCCGAACCTCTCTCGATAGACGCGAGGTTGGCGTCCTTGACTAGGAGTGTTGTTCCCCTCGCGTTTATATTTATTGGCCGGTCCCTCACGGATCGGCCTTTCTATCTCGCGCCTCGGGGTGAAGCATTCATCGGTGATGTGGCCATGGTCCTTGTGATAGTCGCAAGTATTTGGATTTATCGCGGCTATCGGGATCGCCCTCATAGGCTTTGGTTTGTCGAAATGTTCACGAATTTCAAACAGTATTTGGGATGCTTTGGTGTTGAGCGGGGTAAAGTTATCCTCGCTAAATTTGTATGGCTTCTTTACCTCACGATCGCGATTAGTATCTCGTCCCTTTTCCTTTTTACGGTCATCCACGCGATCCTCCTTTGGCGAACGTGGCTCGTCTTAGGTTTTGCTTTCCCCGCGAGATGGCGCCTCGCTTACCCCCATCATTCGGCCCTTTCCAACATCTCCCCGAGACCCGCTTTCGGGGGCCGCAGATTGAATTCGGCCTTCATCGGGCCTTTGGCGATTCCGGTGAGGAAACATGTTATGATCGCATCGTCCGGAATGTTCCTTGTTTGATCATATATTCGACGAACCGTTCGTAATACTCTTTTCCGGACTCATGCCCTCCCATACGAACCTCGTATAGGTCCTCAATGGTTTTCTTTGGCCTCGCTTGCCGACTCAAACTCTCGACAAACTTTTCCGACAAGTCCTCCCAACTTTCAACCGAGCCGCGAGGAGCCCGCGTATCCGGGACGCACCCCTATCCCGCATGCGCCAACCAATGCGATGCACCGGGCGGATTTATTTTGTGTAGCAAGGGTGATGCGACCCCGGAACGCGGTGAGCCGATCGTTTGGGCATGAATTCCCGTTGTAATAGTTGTAAGCGGGATAACTAACCTTTTCTCCGCCGGGAGGCAATGTTTCGGTAATCCCTTTAGCGAGTACGTCGATCCCCGAAATAGGGGCGATTTTCTCGACGGGCCTCGACTTTTTTAATTCTGCAAGCTCTTTTCTCATTACCTCCATCTGCTCTGCCAAAACAGGGTCGATTCTAGGTCGCGACTGTGCTTGCGTATCGGCTCGCTCCGTTCTACGCTCTGATTCCCTATGATTTTGTGATCCCTCTTGGCGGGCCCTTTTTTCCCTGATAATTGTGCGGGCATCTTGTGCGTGTCTTTCCTGCTGGATGGGCATCTCTTTTCAGGAAGGCCGAGACGACTTGGGGCTAAAGCCTTGTCCTTCTCACCCAACCTATTAAACGCGGATCCTTTGTCGATCCTCTTTCCTTTTTGATGGTCGCGATCTTGGGGGGCCGAGGTTCGTGGAATTTCTTTCCTCGGTCCATTGCGACCAGAAGAGTGCACGCTTTCCTCTATGTCGATTTGCCGAATTTGGCTGCGGCGGCCTTGGTCCGCGACCGCCGAGGGATTTCGTTTCGGGAGGATTCGGGGTCGAATCGTCATAGGGGCACGGCCCTTAGCCACCGGGCGGGGAATTGGTGAGATACATAGTTTCGGCGTACACGGCGTATTCCCTCATTTCGGCGACCTGCGGGTCCTCCCGAAAGCCCGGTTGTATTTCGGGATCGATCTTTGGCTTTGCCGTGACCTCTCTCTCGCGAGTTCCATCCAGGGCAACAATAGCCTCTTTCGACTTGGTTTTTTGATTAATGACATTTCGAGCATCGCTAGTGCTAAGACCCCCTCTCGGGATCCTTCTCCTTCGCGGGGAGATTGTCTAGCGTTTCTCCCGCGCCTTCCCACGAGCTTGATGTAGCATAGTACCTTTTGCGGGGGTTTGGGGTGTTAGATGCCCTTTACTTCCACCATCTCTGCGTGGTGGCTTTTTGAGCGATTTCTTTGGTAAAGGGAGGAAATAAAGGCGGTTTGAGGACTTTTCTTTGTAAGATTTAACTCCTCCCGAATGAGAGCTCTAGGTGATTTTTTACACAATCGGATTCCCGGTAACGGAGCCAGGCGAAGATGTCTAAATCCTCACGGGTGTCCTTGCGGTGTTTGGATGGTGGATATCCGTCGTGTTTAAGGTGTAGTGTAGCTCCGGTGGGCGGTGGTATGGAGAGAACTAAAATGGAGAGAGCTTTTGCTTGCAAATATAGTGTGTATTTCATATATATCTTTTGTTTACAATGACCACCCCTTTTATAGAGGTGGATTACTTAGGGAATAAGCAACCTCTTAGATATTTTACTAATAGCTAGGTCTTACTTAGATACTAAGCAAGACGAAATATCTAAGTTACAAGTGGGGAAAAGATGCGGATCAATCGGCGGCCATCTCTCTCCGAGGTCACAAGGAACAAGCCCTCTTTGGCCTCGCCCCCCCTTGACCCGCCGAAGGAGATTCACGGGATGCGCTACTTGCCCGGGACCGCAAGTGTTGTGGTCGCGGCGAGGTGAGACACGTGGCCGCCCCTTTTGCGATCTCTCTTGTCATTCCGGAGGGTGGCCACAGTGGGCTGATTCCTACTGTTGAGGTGGTGGAATTATTTATACCCATCAATTGAGTCCGGACATTCAGACTAGAATTGGGTCAGGATAACAATAACAATATAAGAACACCACTATTGATTTTGACTGAATTTCAGACAGAATATTAAAAGTTTTTTTCACTCAATTTTAGTCAGAATGTCTTTTTGACCAGTAATGAGTATGAAAAACATTCAAAATTCTGACTAGAATAAAATCAGTATAATGATCGTATTCTGACTCAAATTGGGTCAGAATGGTTGTTGTGTGAATTGACCATAAATTGTCCAGAATAGTATATATTTTCCGGACTCATTTACGGTTAGAATGGCAGGCGTGTGGAATATCCAAACGAAGCCCACTCTCGGCTCTTGGTAAGTGTAAAACAACATTAGTGTGAAAAGATAGTCCCATAATTAATCTCTATCATCCTTTTATATTATCACCATTACAACATCACATCACACACAAATTATCTTTACAACCCTTCTATATTTATCCTCCAATCATCTTTCTCCATATCATCCAAACATCACCAATCAATGGCCTTATCTCCCGATCACCATTAGGGCCGCTCTTAAGTGTGTCCACCATGTTGAGAAAAATGATTACTTGGAATTCATTAGAGCAACCGTAGTGAGCCTATTGTGGAGAGGTTTTTTTTGCTTTCTGTCAGAGGAGACTACTCTAATGATCAAATGTAAAATAACAAGCACAAATTAGCGAATTTTTTTGAGATAATATCTCTACTCTTCTCTGTTTTTAGATAGCTAGCAAACCCATATTCTCTAAAAAAAATATTATTTTATTTACTCAAGTGGCCACAAGATGTCTTTGTAGGACCATACCAATAAAATAATAAGAAATATGATAATAATTAATCTCTACCATTCTTTTATATTATCACCATTACAACATCATATCACACCCAAATTATCTTTACAACTCTTCTATATTTATCCTCTAATCATCTTTCTCCACATCATCCAAACATCACCAATCAATAGCCTTATCTCCCGATCACCATTACTTTCGCTCTTAGAGCTTCTTCAATGTTTGATATGACCTTCTTTAAAGTTTGACTCGTTTGAGACGTAATCTACCATTTCTCCATGTTATTTTTCGTAAATATATACTTTTACAACAAAATAGGAAAGCTAAATTGATGATCTTACATCAAAACTCAAAGCATAGAAAGTTTTATGATATACATACATGATACATCATAGATAATCGTATTTGCAAGTAATAGAACTCCTTTTCTCCACCATTTTTTTTTTTTTTTTTGCCATATAAAACGGGAGATCCGTTATGCATTAGGCAATGGTTTTACATGAAAGTTTCAGTAAATGAAACAATAAGGGCACTCCCAGCGGTGGACCAAAATTTTATCCCTAAAATAATATAACATAATACATATCCCTATTTTACAATATCTCAATTTAAAAATCTCTACAACAACATCCCTATCCTTATCACTATAATATTTCAAATAATATTAAATAATACATATTCTACCTCACAACCCTATTCATATATATTAAATATTTATTATTTCACTCCAGCATCATCCCTTTCCCTATAATTTTTAACAATTAAATATGTTTATGGCAGTGAATAATGCACCCCACAAGTAGGGATGCACTGTTCATATCCCTAAAAATAAATAGGGATAGAGACTCCATATATGAAATTTTTGAGAAAAACTCTATTTTTTATCTTTATTTTAGGGATATGGCACCGTATAAGACTTCTGCTGGGAGTGCCCTAAGAACAGAGCAAAAATGACAGTATAACTCCAAAAAAAACATGGGATTACAACTCAGTTTGTCAAGATAATAGACAGACTCACTAGATACAATACAGTACCTATTAAAAATCTAAAGAATTTCAAAGCTTATCCAAAAAAATGGATTCTTTTCCACGAAATGCATCCCTGGAGGAGCAAAAACATTTTTTTGAAAGAATCTATATAGTGCTCTGAAACAAATTCCTTCCTCTCCCCACCAATTTCAACAAAGAAAAAAAGACCTTCAAAAATAAAGCAGTGAAATATTGTAAAACATCTTGCAATAACTGGAATGCTCAAAATGGCTGTCAATGCAAGAAATATTGACCATAAAAACTGGAATTAAAATGAAGGGATTAAGCTCAAATGGGTAGTGTCTGTCAACATAAAAATCAAGTAATGAACTGACCTGAGGAGTGAGGAAACAACGGAACCAAGAGAAAGCTCAAAGTTGGAACGTGAAAGGCTGAAAACTGAAGGCGCTGTAGAAGACGACGACTGCAGAGATTCGACTTTGCTGTGTAAAATGCCTAACACCCGAGCCGTCGTCAGGATTTAGGGTAGAGCGAGTAACGAGGGGTTATTCTAATTTGCGGGTCGGGTTGACATCGTATTGGATGGATTAAGGCTCAATTAATGTGTGTTTTTTTATTTAATACTACCTAAGTGTCCGTTTTTTTTATGCACACGGATTTAAAAAACAATTAATGTGTTGTTTTTGAAGTAGAAATGGACATATATATATATCCCTATCATCAAATAATAAATGCTCTTTTAGAATATGAAATGGATTTATAAACATTAAATGTTATGATATGGTAAATTTGGAAAAAAATGCATTAAATAATGTACTACCTCCGGTCCAAAATATAAGTCATCCTACACTTTTCTACTTGTCCCATAATATAAGTCATTCTACATTACCAATGCAACATTTATTGCTCTTTCTCTATCATACCCTTAATTTATTATGAATTCAACAACTTTTCATTACTTAACAACTATCGCATTAATGATAGTCAAGGGTATTTTAGACATTAACCTTCAAATTAATGACATTCAACCAATTCCTTAATCTGTGTGAAAACTCCTAGGATGACTTATATTTTAGACCGGAGGTAGTATTAGTTTTCTAAATAAACATTCTTTATAAGACAATTCATTTATAAAAATTGGACATTTTTTATAGGACGGAGATAGTAGAATGTTTTATTCGTGATTTATTTATGTTTTACCAATCTTTATGTGAAATGTGTTCAGTTTCCCTTATTACTTTTTTTTTTATAATTGTTTTTTTGACATTCCTTATTACTTTCTTTGATGATTGGATTTATTTGTCTGAGTTTAAAAAAAATAATAATAATTTCCGGAAACGAAAGGTTACACATTACCCCGGGAAAATTATTTGTGGGTCAGAAAATAGTTGTGTAATTATCTTTTATGGTTTTGAGACACATGTATTAAGTTCTTATATGTAATAAACTACTATTATATAATAGGGTCGATGGTTATTATGACGAATAAAAAACAAATCCATACTCTATCCTCTATCATGTCCTGCGCGAGTTTGAAAAATCAAATACGTACCCTTCCAACACCCCAACCTTGATGAAAGGATGATGGATATCCATCGAATTTTATCAAAATTGGTATCACTAATTTCACTGTACTCTTGATAAACTTGTTCGGGATCCGGTTTGCAAACGGCGTGAAGAGGAATTGAATTGAGTATTTATCTTTCCGGTAGGCAAGAGTGTTGGAGCTCTCAAACGATCTAACTACACACTTATAATGTGAATATGACATAATGATTGATTTTTTTAATAAATCGTTTTGTTGAGAGAATCCTTGCTCATGAATAGGAGGGTAAATAAACCGTTCTGGCAAGAACTCACAGATCGACGAGGATGAGAATTTCAAACGTTTAAGAAGAGATAAAACTGCAATCTAAGAGGAAATTGGATGCAAAGCAGACACAGGAAATTATATTGCAAATGAATCCTTGATGGTCTAGACCGTTAGATCCATGACAAACGTTTAGACCAATGAGGACTCCATATGGCTGTGCTTGTATATGAACTGGTCTAAAAACTATTTCCCGAGAGACAGCATCGGTGGAGCATGAATAGTTACAGAGCCATTCATATATAAGCGCAGCACAGCCATGTGGATAAAAAGTTCAACAGAACAGGGGAATTAGTTAAAAAGTTTCCATGTCTATAAGCATCAATGTACATTGAACATTCTAACAATGCAGGATCCAAAGAGGACATGTACGGCTGTACCATTTGTGCCAAATGTACCTAACTTTTTAAACAGCTCGAAAATGTGACATCTGGATAGCTTTTACTAGGCAATTACAATTGGTAAAAATACAATACAATGAACTAGAGATAGAGATGCACAAAGCCATCTTATCAAGAAAGAATGTAAGAGGTATATAAATCAAACTGCTACAAAACTATATTCTAGTATCAGCCATCACACTTGAAGCCAAGCCACGATGCTGGCTCGTACACAATAAACAAACGTAAATCACCCCCCTCTTTCCCATCCAAGGTTTGTAAATCTACCACTAGACCCAATTCTGTTCAACAATGTCACCAAGATCCATCTGAAGCTCGAAATCCACTATACCTATGTATTACAAATTTATATCCTGCTGAAAGGAAACAATGCCATGTATGTCCAGAGTACAACAAAAGCAACAACATGCTCATATCATGTTTATGTCCAAGGTACAACAAAAGCAACAACATGCACATTATCATGTTCGATGGAGTTAACATTTCGTTTCAATCATTCATAGAGTTGGTGTTAAGCTACATATTGTAAGCTCAGCTTGTAATTCAACTTCTCAAACCGTCGACTCCGTTTTCTCAGAACTCTAACTACATTAATTTCAAATGTCTCACTCATTTATACCATGTGCATCAACTAACCCTCCTCACGTCCGAACCAAGCAAACTCCAGACTGAAGAATTCGAGGAGTTTGTATCCTATAACAACAGGCTGGACCAAGCCAATTGTTGAGGGACTAATCTAAACAATTGATTAAATGTAAGTGTACAATAACATCAAACTCAAACCAACATCTTGAAAAAGGGGACTCAAAGTACAGAAAAGCAATACAATAAATACTTTAACAATCAAAAATTGAACTACACTTCAATGGCCCTCTAAAACAGATCATGAAGAAAAAGGATAATTTTCATTTTATAAGAAAAAGGAAGATTAAATTTGTACAGATCAAAAACTGAAGTAAAGAAAAAGGTAAGCTAAAGAAACAAGACTTCCAAAAAAAAAAAAAAAAAAACCGACTCATTGGGTAGTTCAACAAATATACTTCTATTCATCAAAATTAATAAAAGTCAACATTTTTTTTTTGAGCTCATCTACCAATTTGGCTACCAAACCCTCCAATCATGTTCACTACTATAAACCGGACCTACCCGACCCGAATACAGCCGAATCGGATTCCTGCAAACAGGGCAATTAGGCACCTTGACGAGCCAATTATCCACACAATTCACATGAAACAAGTGATTACACCCGGGTAATTTCCTACAAATCTCTTCTTCCTCAAAATTCTCTAAGCAAATCGCGCAGTCATTAATCCATTCTCCTAAAGCAGTATAGCTGATCCGCGGGAGAATATTTTCGACGTCTTGCAAGGTATATAAGATGCTCTGTTCCGCGAAGGAATAAAAATTGTGGGTTTGCCGTTGGCTGCGGATACGGCGGCCGTGACCGGAGGAAGTAGCGGCGGTGAGGATAAGAAAACAAAAAAGAACGAGGGCAGCGAGGCCGATGAAGACGAAGAAAAGGAAGATAATAAAGGTCATAATGATACATTTGAGGAAGAGACATATAAGTTTTCTTGTACTTGATTCGGAAGCTGAATCAAATTTAGGGTAGGATCGATGTGGTTGTGATTGCGGTGGTGGGGGGTTGTATTGACCTTCTTCTGCATGGCGGTTGTTGATGCGGCGAAGGTGGTTGTCGTGAAGGTGGGGGAATGGGATTTGGATTGGCATCAATGGGCTGTTGGTTTCTTGGGGGAAGGAGAAAATTACAGGGTTCCAAAAGCGACAGATAATTAAGGGGTCGTGTTTTCTTTAAGGTGAAGACTTGTTGGGATGAAAGTGGGAGTTGTGGCGGTGGTGGTGACGATGGTGAGGTTTCGGGTTGGCCGGTTTTGTTTTTTCTTTTATTTTTTTCCTTATTTTTATTTCATTACTCTTTTGCTAAAACATTATATATACTCCGTCCCTTAATACTATATGTCCTTTTAATTTTTACGCACATTTTTTAAATATTATAAATGAATACTGCTTTTTTTTTTTAAGAAAGGAATGAATACTATTTTTGTTTCATTAAATTGTCCAATTTTTTTAAATACTGTATTTGTCTCATAAAAAATCCATATAAAAGTAAATACATCATTTAATATATTTTTTTTCATTGTTCTAAAAAAATTAAAAAATTCAAAGATACCTATATTTTTTTTAGGTTAAAGGTTGTAAAAGACAAGATTTAATCTAAAATGATTGAGAATAACAAACACGTGTAGAAACACACGTACAAAAACGTGAAAAGTAATGTAGCGTGATCGTCCTTCTCAACCATTTAAGTTTAAAAACTGTCCTTACGGACTCTGACCCATTTTTTTTTCTACAAACATACCCATATTTTAACATTTAATTTTTCTATAATCATTTCATATTACAAAATAAGTATTTATGATAACATAGGAGTATATATATATATCTATTTATACTTAAAATACAACATTTTTATTGCTTTCTTAATCTACGTGGAGTACAAAAAGTGAACACTTTTTTATGCAACGGAGGTAGTGACTTTTAAATATTTCAAAACTGTTTTTTCATTGTCTTTTAACATAAAAATAAAAATATACTAGTAGCATTTACTATTTTATTATATTGTGAAATAGAATTATATTTTAGGACACCATTAAAAAAATCATAAGACCCTATATTACAGGACGGAGTGAGTACATAAACTTAGGTTCGACGCTAAAGATAGCGCTACGGTAATCTCATTAAAAAAATTGATTGTCTTCTAGCTTGATTTAGGTTTTCTCACCTCTGGTGCGTCGCTCTCCCCTGGTGCCTTTCCCTCATCCGCCGAGCGCCCCTCCTCTCGCCGGATCCCATGGAGACAGAGGCTGTAGTTTCCCGGTTGCAATCCCTTACCTTGACCCCGGAAGAATTATCGGACGCAGTTCTCACGCCGGCCGAAATTATGGATGGGAAACCGGTAAAAGAGCTCAGTTTGATCGGTAAGTTTTTCACCCACCGAGACATGTCTCTTAAGCATCTGCGGCCGGCCATGATCAAGTCGTGGACTTGTGAGTCGTTCACCTCCATTCGATTGATGCGCAACATATTTCAATTTGTTTTCACAAGTCCTAATGATCGGGCTAAGGTTTTACGGGACGGCCCTTGGTGCTTTAATGGGTTTCTATTGTTGATTCGGGAGTGGGATGATCACTGGCAATCTGTAGAAGATTTTTTCTCCATAGCAGATTTTTGGATTAATGTGGTGGAGTTGCCCACCCACCTAAATTCACCGGCGGGTAGCAAAGGTTTTTCAGAGATGTTCCATGGCACAAGTTCGTGAAGATTTGAACACGGGGCAGCGTTTTCTTCGTCTGAGGGTAGGGATCCGGACCGATGCTCCTTTCCGGCGGGTTATTGGCCTTGGTGTTTCCGGTACATATGTGAAAGGGAGGGTGCAATATGAGAGGTTACCCAATATGTGCTCCCATTGTGGGCATATTGATCACACACTTAAATTTTGCCCCACCTTGCAACGTGAATTGACGGCGGCGGAACAGGAAAAATTGCCATATGGTTCTTGGATGGCAGCGGTCCGGCGATCAAATTTGCTAGAGGGTGTTGATTTGGTTGTGCCCATCTCATGCCCTTGCCCCAACTCCCCCCCCCCCCTCCAGTTCGACCCATAGGGAGCAGCTCGTCCCCCCAGCACATCACGGAGGTTTTGGGCTCCCAGGATGTACAATCGTTAGCATTGGCTATGCATACTCCAAATGTTTCTCACGCTATGCATGCCGAAGACCATGCAATATGTTTTGGGAGAAGGTTTGATGGAAGCTACGGTCCAACAAAAATTTGGGGCAATCTTATGTCAGCAACATTTTTAATTTTTGCCCAACCTAGGTGCGGGAGGGCCTAGCAATGTGCGGCCCAGTTCAAATCCCTTAGCCATTGTTCCTTTTGATCCAATTTTGAGGGAGTTGGTCGAGCATTGTCACCGTCTACGGGTCTCTACTTTTAAGCGGCTTGTACGGCAAGATGGTGCCGTTTCGATTGATGGTTTATCAGGTTCTCGGGTGGGGGAAAAGCGGAAGCCTAGTGCTTTTGTTGATGGTGAGGTCCTAGTGAAGAAGGTTTGCAGTATATCATCTACGGCGGAGTCTGCGGTGCAGGGCCGCCCGGAGCCATGAATCTTTTATGCTGGAACTTTCAGGGTTTGGGCCACCCTCGAGCAGTAAGAGTTTTAAAAGGCCTTGTAAATACTTATTTGCCTTCCCTTTTATTTTTGTCTGAAACAAAGTTGAATGAAAATCAGTTTTAGTATGTTCGTTGTTCGCTTGGTTATAGTTGTGCTCCCATTGTTAGTAGTGTCGGAGCGAGTGGAGGTCTTGAATTGGCTCATGTCACCAACATTTTGTGGCATATATGCAAGGCACGATATGCATGGTTATTTGATAATAAAGCATCTCTACTTATAATCCGGGCCACGTTGATGCTATTATCCGTAGTAGTACTGCTCCTTCTTGGCGTTTTACTGGTTTCTACGGCAATCCGATTGTTAGCGAGCGAGAACATTCTTGGGCTTTATTGCGCCGCCTGCGTGAACGGATGTCACTTCCTTGGATTGTGCCAGGGGATTTTCATGAAGTTCTTCTGCGTACAGAGCAAGATGGTCCGAATCTTCGACCGTATCCACAGATCGTGGCTTTCCAGAGAGCTCTTGGTGATTGTGACTTGGTAGATTTGGGGTATGTTGGAGCACCGTATACTTGGTACAAACGAGCAAATGGTTTGGGGACTCGGGTTCGGTTGGATCGGGGGTGGCCAATCTCGGATGGCGCACCCTCTTTCCGCAACATTCGGTCTATCATTTATCCAGTTGCAGGTCCGATCATGTTCCTATTTTGATCTCGTCGGTTAATCCTTTTGATCGCGGCTTGATACTGTGGGCACCGGTACCACGATACGACCCATTTTGGATGAGGGACCAGGAGTTTGAGGAGCATCTCAGAGCAGCTTGGCAGCGAGATATCGTTCGGGGGCCCTCTTCTCTTGTTAGGAGGGTAACACAGGTTCGCAGGGAGTTGTGGCGCTGGAGTTCTTAGAGGCACGGGAACCTTGGGAAACGTATTGCGTAGAAGGATGAAGACTTACGCAAATTGCAGGAATCATCTAGTTACTCGGTCCAGCAGGAACGCAGTATTATACCGCAAATAGATCAGTGTCAGACTATGGAGGAGGAGTATTGGCGGCAGCGGGGTAGAAGCGAGTGGTTGGTCATGACAAACAGGAACACGCGTTACTTTCACCATAAAGCAGCGTCAAGGAGGAAGAAGAACACTATTCACTTGTTATATAATTCCCAAAGGGTGGTGTGTGAGGAGCCGGAGGACATTGAAAGTGTGGTTGTGGATTACTTTCAGTCCATTTACTTGTCTAATGAGATTGCTGTTGATTTAGCTGGTTTACATTTTGCAGAGCTTGAGATTGGGCAGCAGCAACATTTGGCGGCACATTTCACGAGGGGGAGGTATGTGCTTTTTTGAAGCAGCTTCCAGGGAGAAAGTCGCCAGGGCCGGACGGCATGCACGTGGTTTTTTTGCAGAGCTGAATGAAACTTATATCTTGCTGATCCCTAAAATCGCCACCCCCTCAGTTATGACAGAGTTTCGGCCGATTGCTTTTTGTAATTCGATCTATAAGCTCATTTCTCGGGTGATAATTAATCGAATTAAAGGCGTGATTGGTGATGTGATTTCGGAGAATCAGAGTGAGTTTAAATGAGGCCGTCTTATTACGGATAATGCGATAATTGCTTTTGAAGCGTTTCACTCATTGCAGACGGGAGTGCCGGGATATGATAGTCATGCTGCTTTGAAATTGGACATGGCTAAGGCCTTTGATAGAGTACAATGGAACAACATTTGGAGGGTTATGGAGCATATAAGGTTTCCCTTGCTTTTTATTGATTTAGTGCGGCGTTGTGTGACGTCTGTTTCATACCGTGTCTTGCTTAATGGAAAGCCTAGTAGCAGAATAGTGCCGACCCGAGGCATTTGACAGGGGGACCCGTTGTCGCCATTTCTGTTCATTATATGTGTTGAGGGATTCACGGCATTGCTTAATGATTACATGCATAGAGGTGCATTGCGGGGAATTCGATTTGGACGCGAGGCTGATGTCTCGATCTCTCATTTTTTTTGTTTGTTGATGACTGTATGCTGTTCTTTGAGCTTTTGGATGGGGCGGTGGAGACACTGGCAGAACTGTTTGAAAGGTATGGTGCTCTTTCTGGTCAAGTGATTAATTTTCATAAATCTAGCTTATACTTTTCGGATAAAATCTCGGTGGAGGTCCGGGAGGCGGTGTCTGACCAGCTGCAGATTCCCTTAGGGGATGGTTCATGCAAGTACTTAGGGATGCCCTTTGTGGTGGGAAGGAATAAAAGTCAGGTGTTCACTTTCTTGAGGGACAAAATCCGTAAAAAGGTGGCTGGCTGGAAAGATAAGCTGCTCTCACCGGATGGGAAAAGGGCTATTCATCAAATCGGCACTTTAGGCTATCCCTACATTTATCATGCAGTGTTTCAAGATTCCTATCACCCTTATACGGGAACTCGAGAAAGCGATTCGGAGTTTCTTTTGGGGATATAGACAATAAGCGCAAGATACATTGGAAGAATTGGAAGGCATGTTGTTTACCAAAAAATATGGGCGGCTTGGGGTTTCATGATTCGGAATGTTTCAACCTGGATTTGTTGGCGAAGCTGTCTTGGAGGATTCTGAACAATCCAGTTTCGCTAGCAGCTCAAGTTTTACACGAGAAGTACTTCGAGGATAGTACCATCTTTGCAGCTGGGTTGGGGCCTCGCCCGTCCTTTCTTTGGCGTAGTATTCTGGAGGGGCGAGACCTATTGTTTAGTGAGATGCGATGGCTAGTGGGGGATAGGGGCTCAGTGTATATGTTTCATGATGCTTGGACAAGTCGGCAACCTTCGTTCCGTATATCTTTTGCAGGGCATGAGCTTCCAACAGATTCCAAGGTGTCAGATTTATTTATTCCCAACTCCAGAGTGTGGGATGTGTAGCGGGTTTAGCAGGTATTCAGCCATGGGAGTCGGATGCCACTCTAGAGACCATCATAGCCCCTGGTGGTCATCCAAATATGCTGATTTGACATTATGACCGTAAGAGGGTTTATACAGTTCGGTCTGGGTACTTTCTGGCCTTTCACTCTTTCGGCCATCTTCTGTGGGTGGGCCATCTTCTTCAGGCGGGGAGAGTAAGAAATGGAGGAGTTGCTGGCAGCTTCCTGTGCAGCCACGTATTCAGCATTTCTTGTGGAGGTGCCTGCATGATTGTCTCGTTGTTGGCCAGGGATTACAGAGGAGGCGTTTGGGAGATGGCCGTTGCTTGGCATGCAAGGTGGGTCTGGAAACTTTACGGCATGTGCTTTTCGAGTGTGAGATGGCAGATAAGATTTGGCAAGTGTCTCCATTCTATGGGATATTGGGGCGCATTCGTTCTGCCTCTTTTACGGATTTATTTATGCGATCAGTAGAGGATCAGGGTGTTCAGGACACTGCGAGATTTGTGTGGCTCGTGTGGGGGATTTGGAAGACACGTTGCTCTGCGGTGTTTGATGATCAGGTTGTTTACGTCTCTGCGGTGTGTACGCGCTCTCTGGTAGCATCGGCGGAGTATGCAGAGGCTCTGGCGGCTTATCAAACGCAGGCCTCCGTCCCACGCTTTATGGATAAGTGGGTGCGTCCAGCGGAGGGTGTTATAAAGGGCAATGTTGATGCATCAGTTACTGAGGTGGGAGTAGGGTTAAGAGTCATTTTCCGGGATTTGCATGGGTCAGTTCTTCATTCTTTTGCATATCACTTCGATCCAAGGGGGTCGGTGGAATATATGGAGCTAAAGGCTATTTCCTTGGCTTCGGAGGAAGCGCATCACTTGGGGATTCAACGACTACATGTAGAGAGCGATTGTTTGGCGTGTATCTCGAGGCTCCGCAGACTTGCCGAAGATCTTACGACACATGGATGTCTAGTACAAGACTGTTTGGCCATGTTATCTAGTTTCACATCTATTTCCTTTACTTTTATTCGGCGTAAGGGGAATGTCCCTGCACATCTTTTAGTTCGACATGCTTTGTTAGTTTTGACTCGGACATCTTGGGACACTTCACCTCCGGATGACGTTTTGGCCGCCTGCTTGGTGGATATTCTATAATAAAAGTTTTTCCCCTCAATTTTTTTTTTGATTATTATTATTATTAATTATTGTGTACCATTATAATGTTCTAAAACTTGTTCAGAATGTTACCGTCTTACCGATTGCATAAAAAAATTAATCATATTAATCAACATTCAATAATATTACGTAGAGGATGGCCAAGAGGATAGCATGGTTGCTTGTCTTCTTTCTTTGGATCGTAGAGGATGGAACGCGGACTTTATCCGGGAACAATTCCAGCCGTGGGAAATTGACGCGATCCTGGCTACACCTCTAGCCCCGGAGGGCCATGATGACAAACTTATTTGGCACTATGACCCAAATGGGGTATATACGGTCAAGTCAGGTTATTTTCAGGCTTTGCAGTTATATAGGCCTTCGTTGCGGACGCAGTCTTCGACGTCAGTTGCTGGTGACGGCTTGTGGACGGAGTGTTGGCGGCTAAAGGTGCAGCCTCGCATTCATCACTTTCTTTGGCGATGCCTGCACGACTATTTGGCTATTGGGCAGGGTTTACTCCGTCGCTCTCTTGGCGACGGGATTTGCCTTGCGTGTGGGGAAACAATGGAGACTCTACGCCATGTTCTGTTTGATTGTGAGATGGCCAAGAGAATTTGGCAGGCTTCCGAGCACCCTTACGTGCTTGATTATCTGCGTGCTTCCTCTTTTAGGGAGATGTTTATGCGGTTACTGGAGGATAAGGGGCGAGATGAGATGGTTCTTATCACTTGGTTGATGTGGAACGTGTGGAAGGTGAGATGCAGTGCAGTGTTTGAGGGTCGAGCGGTTTATGTGGGGAGCATCTGTTCCCAGACCTTGGCATCCGCAGAGGAATATGGAGCAGCACTTGCGGCTTTCCCTGTTGCAGATCTTCGGCCCCCTCATCCTTCAAAGTGGGAGCCACCTCCTGAAGGAACCATTAAGTGTAACGTGGATGCATCAGTCACAGCAGATTCTTCTGGTGTTGGACTTATTTTTCGGGACCATCTCGAGACAGTGTTGACAGCGTTTTCCTATCGGTTCGATCCGGGCATCGCAGCGTCTTTTCTGGAAATGCGGGCTATTTATCTGGCGATGCAGGAAGCGACAACGCTGGGGTTCATGACTTTGGTTGTTGAGAGCGATTGTCTTCTCTGTGTTCAGCGACTCTGGCAACCTTCTACAGATTTAACGGCATTTGGCTGTTTAGCATCTGATTGTCTTTCTAGATCTCTATTATTTTATACTATTCAGTTTTCTTTTGTTAAGTGTGCGGGGAATGTCCCAGCACATTTACTTGCTAGACATGGCCTTTGGTGGCCTCTTTGACTGCTTGGGGTTCTTCCCCACCTTTCGACGTTGTCTCTACTACTCTGGCAGATCTAAATTAATGATAAGACTTTTACCCCTCAAAAGAAATATATATTACGTCTCATCGAGACCAGTGTTCAAACGCCGTTAGGTATAAAAAAATAATAATAATAATATTACTATAAATGACATTCAATGTCGGATCGTCCCCGATTTTCTATGAATGAAATTTAGAGATGCAATTAGAGGTCGTCTATTATGTTTTATAAACAAAATAGACTGGCACAAACACACTCGAATCATAAAATGTATTTTGTTTTGATCATATACAAATGAAACTCCCCATTGAGGAGTCTTTACTAATGAAACACGTATGGTTAATTTTTTTAATATATACTTTCACCGTTTCATAAAAAGTGTTCACATATTAATTTTCACATTTATTTTTTTTTCCACCGAAACGAAATTAAATCATTTAGAGGACTTTTACCCAGTGTCCAAATATTAATTTCCACATATATTTTTTTTTTCACCGAAACGAAATTAAAACATTTAGACTACTATTACCCACATATGTACATGGTGGGATTCGAACATGTGACCAGGTCACAGGGCCTCAGCTTAACCACTTGAGCTAAGTCTCATTGACTAATTTTCACACATTAAAAAACACAATTAACGTGTTGTCATTTAGTATTACATTTACATATATACCCTCATTTCGCATGATAAATACTTGTGTTGAGATATGAAATTAGTGGAATGAATAAATGTAATGCTAAGGGTATCTTTGAAATTAAGCATTAAAGGATGTATTGGATTTTTAAATAGACACTTTTTACAGTATATTTCTTTCCTTTAAAAAGTGAACAATTTTTATAAGACGGGATTAGTATGATTTATATTAAAAATAATGCATCTTTTATTTTGAACAATAAAAAACTTTTATTTTAAAATTTCCCGTTTCGATTTTCTTATTAGTTCAACAAATACAAGTTAGTTGTCAATGTGTCTGTCCTTATAACTTTTCATATAGGGATGTATTCACGGAGGGTACTGCGGGACCCTTGTCGAAATAACACTTTTATTGAATGGTAATTGTTGGACTACCACTCTATTTGTCAAAATACCACTCCGTTTTTCGTGTTTCCATTGTTTCCGGCAGCCTTCTAAACCCTAATTGGGAAAGGGAACCCCAATAGGGGATTTGTGTACCTTAAGATCATGCACATTCATGAAAGAAAATCCCCGGATATGAACGAAAATTGTGAACCAAAATTGGCTTAAAGTGGTATATTGACAAATAGCACACAAAATGGGTGGTATATTGAAAAAAATCCTAGGGTGGTACTGCATGGTGACGGAGCTACATACAACCAAGGGAGGCAACTGTCTCCTCTTGATCGAGAAAAATTACACTAATATATGTACAAACCATATTGGTTGTCCCTCCTTAAATTTTTTATTTGCCGTTAAAAAATTTATTGCCCCCTTACCCGAGATCCTGCGTCCGCCCCTGGTACTGCACACACCACCTTGGTAAAATTATCATGTCAAGAAAAATGGTCCATGACCCCAATCCGAAGAACAAATGTCTGCATATGGAAGGTATGCTTCTACATGATCAAATGTCTACCGTACATGTAACGCTCCGCTCCCGGATACCGAGCCCTTATCCGGAAGAGAACGTTCGGCGCGTATAACATTAAATAAATCATACGTCAGCCTCTACATCGTTGTATCAAAATTAAAGCAACGGAAGCCCAAAAGACTCGGGTAAAATCATAAATGTCTCCAAGAATAGAATACAAACCGACTAGGGGTAGAAAGGAAAAACTTACAACAACGATATAAATCTTACAACTACGATGTTCCAAAAGAAAGATACATCACTTGTCTTACAAACTAGAAATAAAAGTACAACATTTAATAGAAAGGTAAAAGAAAGCATCATCATGGCATCAACGTCATCAAATCATCATCGAACTCCTCAACGAGCTCAAGGCTAACATGTTCGTCTTCTCACCCCAAAAGTACACAAAACAACATATGCAATTGAGGTAAGTACAAAGTACTTAGCAAGAGAAAGAAGTTAATGTATAATTAAGTCTTACAACGAAAGGTTCATATTATTATTCTTAAGTTATCTTTGAGTGACCGACACAACTCTAGGGTTCACTTCATGCTCATCAACATGTCATGACTAACTGTTTCTAGCTTAACTTATATTTGTTACATCGGCACTCAAGGGCACAACGCATGGTGCTACCCACCACGAGGTATCGTTTGCAACCTATTAGTGGATCACACCGATAGCCACGGGTTAAGACTCAATAGTGTACACGTTCGGCGAAGTCCCCCTACCATTTAGCCGTTTATAGGCCAGCAGAGTTATTCACTTTATCTGTCCGCCCACACATCGCGATATAGCCAAGTGCCTTACCAAGAGTGTTGCGATGTTTAGTCTTTTAACTACACATGTACGTTTATTATTAATTGTTAACTAGCCACCTAAGTATTTTCAAATAAGCTCCCTCACTTCTACTACTCTCTTTCCTAGACCACTAGGCACGGACAAGGCCTAGCACATACACAGACATTGATGAATACTAATTCATCAAAGCACAAGCCAATCATACTCTTCCGACGGTCCCGAACTCAACTCTCTTGAAGAGTACATTCGGTGCCAGAACTAAACGCATCAGAAGCTTAATCAAGGCTTGTTCATGTTCATTTAATGTTATTAGATCAAGAGATAACATTTAGAACTCATATCGTAGCTTAAAGCACTCAAAACAACATTTAGACAGTGATGGGGGGCGCCAACACCTTTGGGGCTCGCCAAAAATGCACCAGAGACTCCACTTGGGGGGCGCCAAAGCCTTTGGTGTTGGAAAGGTGTCCTAAACCCAATCGGGTTGGACCGGATCCGACCGGGTCGGGTCGTTTACAGTCTATTTAGTTCATGTAATAACTTTATTATGATTAATAAAAGCACTTATGTTATTATATATATTGTTTATCTTCATATTATTTGTTGTGTATATATAGTAACGTCCCTAGTATCGATCGTGATAGAGAAACCATGATAGTGATTATGGTTGATGAGATCTCTAATCACTATAACAAAGTTGGTACTTAAATGTCTCTAGTCTTACATATTATCAAATGGGACATTGATAGTATAATCGACTCAAAGCACGTATTGGATGTCTTCTATCTTTTAGAAGGTAGGGATAGATCTCGTCTATCGAAGTGTAGGGACACTTGGACCGTACGTGGACGTGTATTAGAGAATGCGTACGTTAGACTGACCCACTTACATTAAGTGTCACACTATGTGGCGGTTGTGTAATTATCCTTATGACCGGAGTCTTCATGGCATCACGGTGTGGATTGTCATGCTTTGACACTATTGAGATTTCTCCTAACCACGGGGCGATCATGCGGTAGTGATTGGGTATGATATTGAAGCATGCGGAGTATACGTGATTGGTCGTCCGGGAATCGCGTATCCTATGATTGGGATCGAATATCCGAAATGGCCTTCTTATAAGGAATGTCTAGCTCTCGAGAATCTTTGCAAAGTGGGAGTAAATGTGTTATTCCGAGAGAGCATGATATCCAGATTATAAGATACGATCGTCAATGTATTGACACTCGAGATACGATCGTATGGATATTATTACAGCGATAGGATTGTAAGTTACACGGTAACTGCTTCACATGAAAGGTAGTAGTCATTGCTTTTGACTCTCCCGATGATTGGGGGTCACGGTGTGTTGCTAGACGTTATCCCGTGATCGTCAGGTATGAAGGGCATTTTAGTAAATTGCACTTTGTGTCTACGGCCAACATATTCGGAAGCCTATCGGGTCACACACATATGAACATCGAGTCGGATTAAAATGCGGTTATAGTTGATAACCAAATAAGGAAAGTTTATCTCTAGTCTATAAAGGTTATAGTGGTAAATTAATATGGTGGTATTTATTTATTATGAATAAATTAAATACAAGATATTAATTATATACAAATTATATTAATTAAAGAATATTCCGGAAGTCAATTAGTTGACTCATGGGGCGCCACTTTTGAGTGTATAAGATACACTTGGATTGTGCACTTTAATTAATAAGATTGCCATAATATTAATATAAGATATTAATTGATTTTGGAAAATAGATTTATGGTAATAAGATAATTATAATCAATATAGGATATTGGCAAAATAAATTATAATTAAAGAGATAAATCAATTTAGTTGATTTTCCTTATTTTATTGGAAAAAATGTTTTCTTCTCCTCCACACATCATATGGGGCGCCACCTCCTCTATATAAAGGAAGTGGGTGTCAAGCTCTTTTGTACATCACAATTGCAAGAGTTCATAATTCTTGTGTAAAATAGAGAGCCTTCCATAGTGAGTTTGTGAGGGAAGAAAAGGTCCGTCTAGCGACCGGAGTTTTTCGATAGCAATCCAAGGAGGATTCCGGCAAGGGGTTCGTGTGGATTAGCGATAGAGGCCGGACGCGTGGACGGCTTGCGCATTGAACTACTCTCCGTTGGCGGTCAAAGCGACGATCTAGTAGATCATCTAAGGTATAACCGTCAAACTACTTAACGTGTTTATTGCATTAAACGAAGAACGATCTAGAAAAGGAAATCAAATTATAAATTCCGCTGCGTTAAACTAATGATTTCCTAACATTTGGGGCGTGCCAAAACTACTTCAGAGAGTTCACAGAACTCTCTGAACAATTCAGGGGGGAGCCAAAAGGGCAGGGGGCGCCAAAACTGCTTTAGCGAGTTCACAGAACTCTCTGAATAGGTCAGGGGGGGTGCCAAAAGAGCAAGGGGGCGCCAAAACTAGACCAAAACTGACACCTCGTATTACAACAACAACAACTAGCATGATTTCTAACCACAAATCATACTCAAAACATAACTTTAACACCATAAAACCTTAATTAAACATTAGGAAGAACATCTTACCTTATTAGCAAGCAAAACCAAAGTCAAACCTTCAAGAAATTTGCAACACTCTTAGAACTCCAACTCAAACATAATTGATCAACAATTAAACCTATATTAATTGTGATCAAAAGTTTCTAAACAATCTAAACTACGAATTGATCAACTAGAACACCAAAACAAGATCTAATCTTCAAGATTATAGATTTTAAAGCCAAAACCATACCTTTACGAAACTCTAAAACCTTGCTACCAAAACGACGATCTCTTCACCACGATTCCAATTATCTACTCGAAACTGAAAACCGACAAACGATCGAGGAGATCCTGTGAAAGTTCCTTTTGGACGTTTCCTTTTTTCTCTCAAACGTAAATTGAACTTGCAAGGAAAAGAAGTGGGTTCTGACAATTCCCAAAATAAATGTGGAGCTTTATTTCCCATAAAAACCACCCATTAACTATTCATTTTGTTTTTATTATTTTTTTTATCAACAAAACATAAATCCTTTAATTAAATACAACAAAGCTGAATTTTTTGATAAAAGACCATTTTGCCCTTTTCTAAAAAATCGGGATGCTACAGTACATTCGTACAAAAACAATCTTGTGTATGCATTAGGTGAAAAGAATAGTGTACATTTTTCCATAAGTAAATATTTATGGTTCTTATCAACTTAAAGATTTTTCCTTTTCACTATTTAATTATGGGGTAATTATCATATTATTATTTTGATTAATGGACCAATTTGAGGTAGAGGGTCTTCATCTCTATTGTTTCACTTTTAAAAAGAAGATAGCCGGTTTTTAAAACAAACAAACAAACAAAAAAAAAAAAAAAAAATGAGAAGAAGAAGAAGATAGCCCCCACATCTCAACTAAATACAAATATAGCTGTGCTCAGCAATTGATGTAGATGAATGTGACTTAATGAAGAACGATGGCGCATTATTAAAAGGAAAAGTATTTAGGCACCGGAATGTTGTACCGGTCATCCCCGAAAAATGAAATGTGTGGTCCAGAATTTTTGTGTTATTTTTTTTTTTTTAGTTTAAAAGTTAAAATGTGTGATTATAAAGTGTTGTGTGGATAAAAGTTGTGCCTAAATCACTATCCTTATTAAAATGTCTTTTAAGTACAACAAATAAGTTGTTGCGTTAATAATAAAAAAAAAAAGTTAAGGGACATTATTTTATTAACAGCAATTTACTTTTATAATTGTGGACAATGGTTTAGTAGTAGTAAGTTATATTCATCCCAAACTTTAGTCCAAATCTGTGGGCTATCTTTTGACTTCTGCTTTGGCATTTTTGTCCCGCTAAGTGAATCAGGGGGTCCATGAACCCTACAAGACTCGACGAATATCCGTATTAAAAAAAATTGTATCCGCTACAAATAATATTTTGCATCTGTCTTTTATTTTTAGTTGTACGTTCGTTCGATGTCTCGTTTCTGGATACCGAATTTTTTATTCGGAGATAGGATGCTCGGTATGTGAGTTTTAGATAAAACCCTAACAATCACATAAATCTAACATAATATCAATGTTTTAAGAGCGGCGCGAAAGGAAAGAAACATGCTTCGACTCAGGAAACATATTCTCGTGGTCTTCCATAAAACACAACCTAAAGAACTAAGGTGAAATTGTTTAGGAATGGGATTTTTTATTTAGGAAAAGATGTGAATCAAGTTCTGGTTCTCATTAGAAAATACAATGACATCTTTTTAAATAGTGTTCCTCCTATCGTGATGATTTAAAGACAGTTCTTGTCGTGTTTTTGTCTTTTCAAGTTTTTGCTGTATTAACTAGTTAAACATATGATATTAATGCATATCGTGTCTTGGGATGATTTTAGACGCGGCCTATTCCCTCTGTAAACAAAAATCAATACATCAATATATAATTATACAATCATATTAATTTATGTATAAACATATCGAAATATCAGTGGAAAAAATGGATCACACCATAAGCAAGTTAAACTATGTTGGAAATCAACTGAATTAGTTCAATATAGATCAATGTTCAATATATAAAAATAAACAGATCAGTTTTGCATATGTATGAATATATTCAGAAAACTCCAACTATAGTATTTTTTTTAACATGCCGACCGTAACCGACTGAGGCGCATCCGCCCTGGATGTATAATTGGTGATCTATGGGAAAATTGGAAAATCAGGCCAAGCCAGAGAGACCACTTGTAAAAAAGGTTTACTTTTCCAAAAACTCGTTTTTAGGTAATACGTCGTTATTATGGACGTGTTGATGCTTTTTACGTTAATAATATTGACCCCAAAACTCCACTATGTCAATCCGCATAGAGTAAACATTATTGACGTAACAAGGCACGTTTTACGTCAATATTATTGACGTTAAACAAGCATGCGTCAATAATATCGACGTAAAAAGTGTCTCAAGTCGATAATATCGAATGTTCGCATTACAAACGAGTTTGACACATTAATTATGCATTCACACACCTTTACTCAAAATGAAGCACTTGAATGATCTGCAAAATTTGGTTGTCGATTCCACATTCAAGCTCAAATTGACAGACTCACAAATTTGATAAAAACTAGTATAATTCTTGCATCTAAGCTCCGACCTGCTTTATGTGCCTTAGCAGGGTCGGGCGGTTGGCCCTGACGATTTTTTGGCTGAATGTCAAGTCGCCGAATTGAGCATTTTAATTCGAATTAGGTTTTTTTTTTTTCTTTTTTCGAAAAAACTTTCCTACAAAATATTATTTCAACATCGTGCTTTTAACATGCGTAGATACAAAATTCAATTCATTGATAACTTCAAAACATATCTAAAAAGTATAAATTCAATTCATTGTATTTCTAATTTTTTTTTGGGTGTTTATAAATTTAAGTATTTTTTTTGGGCTTTTATCGATTCCAGTGATTTTTTTTTTTGGTCTTTATCAATTCAAATAAAAAAAATTAACACGTTATATTAGATTTAATCTGATTGGATCTATACGGATATTTTTCCGTTTAGCGAAAAATATGATGATAATTGATATGAAATTTGTGGAAAACGTCACTACTGAAACACACCCATGAGCCTGAAATTGAGTTAAACCTACAAAACTTCAACCATGGTTTCGATTTCTGAGTGAAATTAACAGCAAGATACATGTAACTTGGCTAAAAACATAACCATGATTGATATGAAAATAGTGGAAAATGGCACTACTCAAAATTTGGTTGTCGATCACACAATTTTAATAAGCTTAAAATTGTGTGAAACCTACAAAATTTCAGCCATCATTTCGATTTTGGCTTAAAATTAACAGCGATAAACAAGTGATAACGCAACAGAAAGAGTTTATTGCCTCGCAGAACAGTCCTACAACCGCCACATTGAAAATACAGAAAACCCAGTCGATATTTGGGGAATTTTGGGGCTTGCCGGAGAAAAACAAATTTTGGGGAAGAAGGCCGAAGTTTGGGGATTTACTTCGTTGTTATCGACTTGAGGCACTTTTTACGTCGATATTATTAACGCATGCTTGTTTCACGTTAATAATATTGACGTAAAACGTGCCTCATTACGTCAATAATATATACTCTATGCGGATTGACGTGGTGAGAGTTTTGGGGTCAATATTATTGACGTAAAGAACATTAACACGTCAATAATATCGACGTATTAGCTAAAACGAATTTTTGAAAAAGTAATCTTTTTTTCCAAGTGTAAGTCGGGTTGAGTTGAGCTTGGATTGAGTTTTTATATAGTATAAGTCGGGTTGGTTCTAAAGAAAACTAACCCAAATCAAACCAATTGACTATAAAACCCAATGGGTTGGTTTCGAGTTGGTCTGGGTTGAGTTTCGAGTTTTCATCCACAAAACATGCAACTATATTCACACATTAATGCTATAAAATCTACACATATTATATCTAAATTCAAGTTCCACATCATATATTCATACCAATAATCATTATGGAAAACACATTTCAACAAATAATCATTAAAGAGAACACATTTATGAAAGAAAAAGTTATTATGTGTGCTGTTAATATATATATATATATATATATATATTATCGGGTTGGGTTGGGTCAACCCGAATAAAAAATTTAAAAAATCAAACCAACCCAAAACGTTTTCAGTTTGGGTCAAAAACCAACCCAAAATTTTGGGTTTTTCGGGTTGGTTTGGTTTGATTTTGGATTGGATTAAGTTCATTAGGTTTTATGCTCAACCCTAAGTGGCAGGGCCGACATAGTCTGGTTCTCCGATTTCCTTTTTTCTTTTTTTATTTTTATTTTTAAAGCAACTTTATTTTTATTGAGAAACCAAATAAAGAGCTACAAAGTTCATTGTCATATCCCTGCCCGCCCAAGTTTACATGATAGAGTGCATAGCATGGCCTCCTTAAACCCTATATGTGGCAAACCCAGAGTAGGAAAATCCATCACATAGGGAAGAGTACTCGCTCTATGCACTCCCAATAAAATCTCTGGCCCATAAATAATTACATCAGTGGAAATCAAAGTGGAATAAATGTTGTAACTCTGTCTTCTACCTTGTGTATACGATCTAAGGAAATAAAGCCGAAGATCTCTTTGCACCCTCGTCTGAACTTGCTTGAGCAACAGAGAATTGTGGTCCTTCCTGATGAAATTTTGACATGACCAGTCCGTAAAGTGAGCAGCTACACCCATGTCAGAAGCTGTACCAAGTAAATAAAGTGGTAGATCAAATACTAGAAAAAGTATGAGCACATCGTTTGACAGCAAAAGCAACAAAAACACCTGGATTGCACCCCTAGCAATGTGGTAGGGGTGCGTCCAAAGGTAGGCACAATCCTGTAGGCCATGTCCATGAGTAAACGTCAGGCAAACTGCACAGCTATAATCTTTAGTGAGCCTCATCGATCTGCACAAAGTGTGATACGCAGTATATGGGTACGACTTGGTGAAAATGAAAAAGTAAGTGAAATGAACAATACGACCTGGTTTGCACCATTCACAAGTGAAGAGTGCTTCCCGGATTATCAGTGATGTATCGGATATGAGCTGGGCCGTGTAAATCATCATGGATTAAATTCTGAATGTGCGGTGGGACATCCCTCTGGCGAATAAAAATGTGATCATCCCCTTCCAACGCTGCTAGGGCATCAGCGACCCTGTTGCACTCCCTATAGATGTGAGAAATAGTATATTGTAGCGGGCTAAGGATAGCACAAATCTGAGTGATGGAGAGGCACAGGGGCCATCCCCCATCACTAGCTCCAGACACCATACGATACACATAAAGAGAATCCGATTCGATATCCATAGCATGTGCATAAGTGCGCATGCGAAGAATAAACAACAGAGCTTTAACCTCAGCATCCACCACCGTCCCCTGCCCAATACACGAATGAAAAGCCATAATAAAACCGCCATCAGAGTCCCTGAGGATACCTCCACCATAAGCAATTCCATTCCGGACACTCCCATCCACATTCAATTTAACATTGCCAGAATGTGGAGGCACCCATCTCACGTAAGTCACTTTCCGCTTTGGGGTCGGTTCGATCTTGAAGGGTTGGAAGAAAGGGGTGCCTCTATCAGATCCCAAGAATTTGGCTTCTAGCCCTTCCGAAAAGCGAGTTGCCTAATAGCCCACTCAATTTGAATGATGGTGCGATGTGTAGAAGGATGGACTTCGTCATGCCTACATCTATTCCTCACAGCCCAAATGCCCCAACAAACAATAACCGGTACAATAAGGCGAAGGCTGAAGATACTAGAAGCTGAATTCTTCTAGAAGTGTAGCATAGGCACTATCCCTAAAGTAGGAGTAAACCGTAACCCAAAGTGATTCGTAAAGTAATTCCAAACAGAACTGGCAAAATGACAATCAATAAACGTGTGACGCAGGTCCTCCCCATGATGACACACAAAGCATTTAGACACTAGAGTTATACCACGTCGCTGGATGTTCGGGTCAGTGGGTAGAATGTTATGAAGTAATCTCCAACAGAAGAATGAAATCTTGAGAGGAAGGAGGCTGTTCCATATTATCTTAAATAAGGCGTTGGAGGGGTGAGTAGTGCGAACCATGTTCCACGTGGACCGAGTGTTAAACCTCCCATCAGGGCTAAGGGTCCAAATAAGCTCATCTTCCTTCTCTCGTAAGAACGGAATAAGAATGATCTCTTCCACGATGTGGCTGGGTAAATAAGAATGCAGAATATGGGTATTCCACTGATCTTTCAGCCAAAAATCATTAACCTTCCAAAACAGGCCATCTAGAGAAACTCCCAGATTTGCCTCCGTCCACTTGTCTCTCCAGAAGTCAATGTTTCCCGCATTTACCCTCCAAGATATGAATTGTTCAATTTTGTCTCTCATCTTCCACACTCTGCGTAACATCGGTGTAGTGACCCTGGGCTCAGGGACATCCAGCGGAGACTTATCAACTATGTAGGTATTGAAGATGGCCTTAGCCCATATACCCTATTTCTGCCGCAAACGAACCCACAGCTTGTTCGCAAAAGTGTCAATAACATCGAAGAGATTCTGAACACCCAGCCCACCTTCCTCAGTCGGTGTACACAATTTATCCCACGATCTCCAGTGTATATGATTTCCATTCGGCCCACTATCCCACAAGAATTTATTAAAAATGCGATGGATACGATGAATAACTTCTTTGGGGGGAACCAGCACTTGAAGGATATAAATCGGAATGGACATCAAGACATGTCTGAGAAGAATGAGTTTCCCGCCCAAAGATAGAAGCCTGTTTCCCCAGTGATGAAGCTTCCGTTGAACCTTATCAATAATGTCCTGGTAGTAGAGAATGCGATTCCGCCCCCGAAAAAAGGGAGCTCCCAAGTAACGAAAAGGCATGTTCTCACGCAGAAAGCCCAATATATTGCGCACCCAGCCCGACTTAGTAGACGTCAAATTATGCCCAATGAACATACTTTTAGTGGAGTTAATACGCTGCCCAAAAACTAATTCGTAATGGTGGAAAAGCTCTTTGAGGGCCCGCAACCCTTTCCTATTACAACTAGTAAATAAGATCGTGTCATCCGCAAAGGCAAGATAATGGATACCCTTTACTTTCGACTGAAACTGCATGCTAGGATTTTGAGACATAAAAACGTTAATCAGCCTTCCGAAATACTCAGCCGCAAAAAAAATAGAGCAGGAGAAAGCAGGTCTCCCTGCTTAACTCCGCGAGTCGCGTGAAAGTGGGTAGAAGGCACGCCATTGAGCAGGAAGCAAAACCAGTTCTCAGCCAGAGTTCTGAAAATAAGATCAACAAAAGGCTCTTGAAATCCAAACATCCTCAACATCTTCATAATAAAACCCCAATTCATGCGGTCATATGCTTTTTCCATATCTAATTTAAGCATAATATTGGGGTGTCGGAGTTTTTTATTAACATTTTTGCATAACTCCTAGGCAAGAAGTATATTGTCAGTGATGCATCTATCAGGGACAAAGCCAGTCTGCTGATCAGCCACCAGCATGGGAAGAAAGGGATTCAATCGCTGCGTGATAATCTTGGTGATAATTTTGGAGAACACCGTGCAAAGACTAATAGGCCGGAAGTCCTTCCATTTATCTGCCCCTTTCTTCTTAGGCAACAAAATAATCATGGAGGTGGAGAAATATCGGGGAAGATGTCCGCCCGAGAAGAAATCAACAACCGCATTAACCATATCCGGCTTAATAATATGCCAGGAAACTTTAAAGAAGTGCGACGTGTAACCATCAGGACCTGCCGCACTATCAGAGCTCATAGATAACACCGTATCATGAATCTCTTCCAACGAAGGATTATCCATGAGGACCACATTCTGCGCATGAGATATTTGAGGGAGGGAGAAGTTGACAAGTGGAGTGCCCATCCCTTCCCTATCCGCGGAGAAAAGTTTCTCATAAAATGTAGCAGACGAAGCACGAATATCTTTCTGATTGTCAATCAAACTGCCGTCTTCCGCCTTAATCCTATGAATGTAGTTTTGATTCCTTCTCTGTTTACACATATCATGGAAAAATTTACTGTTGGAATCCCCAGCTTCAATCCACTTCACATACGCTCTCTGCTTGAGGAACTGAGTCTCAACATTATTACACCTCGCATACTCAAAGATGGCTTGATCAAGATCTTCCTTAGCCGTTGTCGACCCATCTTGATCATGACGAATGGTCTTCTCATTAGCTGCTAACAACGCTTTCTTAGTATTATCAAAAATATTCCCGAACACCACGCGATTCCATTCAGTTAATTTATAAGCCAGCTTCTTAAGCTTCCCAGCCAGAAGACTCATACCCTGGCCTTCTGCAGGTTCCTCCCAAACCGATTTCACAAGGTCAAGGAACGTAGCATTTTCAGTCCAAACATTAACGAAGCAAAAAGAGGACTTACCCGGACTCTTCGAACCACACATAGTTAGGAGAGGGCAATGATCTGAATGGACCCTGGGCAAATGAGAAACTTTCGTGACATCAAATTGTTCCATCCACATGTCATTAAAGAAAACCCTATCCAATCGTTGCCACGTCTTGCGATTGTACCAAGTAAATTGAGATCCCTCAAAGGAAGCTTCAGTGAGACTAGCCCTCTGAACACAGTCATTGAAGTCTTGCATGTCATTGAGCCTAGAAGGGCTGCCCTCTTTCCTCTCTTCAGCTTGACGGATAATGTTGAAATCACCACCCAGTATCCAAGGACTATTGTTATGTTGGGCCCGAGCCTGCATCGCATGCCATGACGATTCTCTCGGAAGCATACTGTGTTTAGCAGATATCCCCGAAACATAAAAAATATCTCCATTCTGATCCGTAATGTCAGCCGTGCACATCTGATCACAATCCATAGCCAGCGAACAATTGACCCTCGACCATAAGAACCAATTTTTCCCTTGCAAAACAGATTCACAGTAGTGGCCCCACTCACAGACAGCCCCAACAAATTTATCAGGTTAAGTAGAATAGTACTTTACACGTCACTGAACCAACTATAAATACTGGGAGGGAATTGACTAATACTATTGTTCATACTGCAACTAATAATACTCCAACTCATGCATCGAGCCTTAGACCCACGACAACCACAGATAATCATAACTCTTTCCATGATCTACAGGAGCTTAATGATGATGATATTTTTGAGACTGCACATCAATCGCTTATGAAAGAAGACAGAATCAGACAAGTGGAAAATAGGCCGAGGTCAGCTGGTTATGATACCGAGCGCACTATCGCGTTGCCAGATTTGATGGATTTTCATACCTCATTAGATCAACGGTTGCTTAATTCTGGTATTGTTATGGGCTTGGAGAAAGCGGAGGACAATCCTCCGCACAATAGTAACTCGCAAAGGCTTGACATTCATCCTCAGAACCCTTCAATCCTTGTTGATCTCAGCTTGGTCAACACTCATACTATCGACAAAGTGCCTGATCCATCAAATCTGGCAACGCGATAGTGCGCTCGGTATCATAACCAGCTGACCTCGGCCTATTTTCCACCTGTCTGATTCTGTCTTCTTTCATAAGCGATTGATGCACAGTCTCAAAAATATCATCATCATTAAGCTCCTGTAGAGCATGGAAAGAGTTATGATTATATGTGGTTGTTCTGGGTCTAGGGCTCGATGTCTGAGTTGGAGTATTATTAGTTGCAGTATGAACAATAGTATTAGTCAAGTCCCTCCCAGTATTCATAGTTGGTTCAGTGACGTGTAAAGTACTATTCTGCTTAACCTGATAAATTTGTTGGGGCTGTCTATGAGTGGGGCCACTACCCCCTTTCCCATTGGAAGTCGACGCCCCACCACCAGGGTTGGGTTTCTTGCGAGTATTTTCTGGTGGTGGGTTCTTACGTAAACACTTTTCCTCTGAGTGACCAATCCTATGACAGAAAGTGCAATATTCAGGCCAGTATTCAGCATGGACTTCTTGCCAATGTCCCTTATGAACATCTTCACCTAGCCAGATTCTAGTACAACGGGGTTTTTGAATATCGACTTCAACAAGTGCCCTAGCAACAGACGGTCGTCTCATATCTGAAGTAGCTGCATCCGTCTGCAACGGGCTTCCAATAAGACCCCCAATTTTACTCACGTATTTTGGGTTAAAATACGGTAACGGCAGTCCAGGGAATTCAAACCAAATAGGAACCATAGAACAGTCTGCATTACAATGAAAATCTACCGTCCACTTGGAGAAGACAAATCTATTAGGGCCCATATTCCACTCTCGTCTCGTAAAGAGACGATTATAGTCCTCTTGACAACCAGGATGAACAAGAACATGTTTCGCATCAAGTAAACCAATTTTACAAGTAGATTTTAAGTCAAGCCGAATGAAAAATTTACGGATGTCATCAATTCTCGGCCGATAATCAGGGAATCAAGCAACCAAAGCATTTTCAAAAGGCCATGCAAGAATTTCAAGTTCAGCCCTCGAAACGAAAAAAGCTGGTTCTCCCTTACAAGTACCATAAACACCAAAGTCAGGAATGTCTACCTTATTGCCGCCAGTTGCAGCTGCGTACGTTTTGGGTGGCTGCAAGGTATTGTCATGCTGAGGGTCGGGCACAGGGAGGACCCCCGGTGGGTCCGCCATGCCTGAAAATATACGTGCGTCAACTTGAGGAACAAGAAAGCCGATGAGCAGCCAAGCGATGAAGACAAAGAGCAGGAAACAGATTATTTGATTTCCCTCATCTATGGTGCATTAGTGTTGTTACGAGGCTTGTGAATCTTTTTTGCATTCTCTCTCATAGCAATATTGTGTTTTTTTTTACGGATACGAAATATACAAACACAATTTTTTTATCTTCATTGATGCTCAAACCCAAAATCTCCGAGTTAAGAAACATAACAATTACCACCGGGTCAATGTCTTATTGCCTTCCCAATGGTCTTTTTACAATATACTCCATCCGTTCCGAAATAACTGAGGCAGTTTGAAAAAAAAATTGTTCCAAATAACTGATGCAAAACATCTTCCAATACAAAATTTAATGCATTTTACTTTGGGAATATTTGGGTGTCTCTTTGATTCAATCTCGCCAGAAGGTCAAGCCGTATTACTTTATCTTGGATAAAATGAGGAAAAATTATGTGCTTGGAGAATGAAAACTCTTACAAAAGCCGGAAAGACGATACTCGTTAAAAGCTCACTCTCAACGATTCCTAATTATGTAATGCAAACAACCAAGCTCCCAAAGGGCATCACTAGTGCGATCGAAAAGGTGTGTCGCCAGTTCTTTTGGGGCGAAGAAAATGGCAAGAGAAAACTTCATTCAGTGGCATGGGACCAACTTTGCAAACCAAATAGTGAGGGGGGGGGGGGGGGGGCTTGGCTTTAAGAATATCGAAGCCATGAACGTAGCCTTATTGGGAAAGCTCACATGACAACTCTTAATGGATGATGCCTCCCTTTGGGTATCGATCCTAATAAATAAATACGGGAGCCCCTTTGAGAAACCGAAGCTTGATGCCTCTACGACTTGGAAAAGGAATTTGTGTAGCCACCAAGGTCCTCTAAAATGGCTTCGTGGTTGCTAACGACGAGGTGATTTGGCACCCTTCTACAATAGGTAAGTACGCTGTTAAGAGTTCTTATAATTAGCAACTGGGTTTCCAAGATAATAAACAGAGAGATAATTGGCTATTGATTTGAGGATTGAAAGGGCCTACGCGATACAATTTCCCCTTTCGGCAGATTGGGCATAACAGCCTCATGGTAGGAAGCTTCCTATTCCATCGGCATATTGCTTCTACACCGGAATGCAACCTATGTAATCATAGTAACGAAACTACCCTCCATTCTCTCCGCGACTGTGATTGATCCCACACGATATGGCGAAGCGTTATTCCTGCTACGGATTGGGAGCAATTCTTTGCAACCCCGAACCCACGAGACTGGATTACTAGCAATCTTCGAAAGGGTAATAATTAGCCCAATGTGTTCCGTGAAGTTTGTTACGGCATTTGGTACTGGCATAATAAGGTAGTTCATGATCCAAACTTGGGCAGTCCCCCGTGTCAAATTTTCATCTCCAAGGCGGTTAAAAGGGCAAAAGACCTTCGCTTAGCTTGGGGTGTTGAGGATTAACTTGATCCGATTTTATTTCTATTGTTCGTTTTAGCTGCCGATTAGCATTCTGTTCCCATATTGTAATGCCACGGTGGGACTATTCTCATGCGCCATTTAATAAAGATATTTGTTTCCCAAAAAAAAAAAGCATTTTTTTCCTTTTCACCCATCTATTTATTTTTTCTATACACTGTCTTAAATGTACCAACATTATTTACTCTATATTTAATAAGGGTATTCTAGTCTTTATCTAATAAAAGTTAAAAAATTAATTATTTTCTTAATCTGCATGTTTTTGTCAAATGACTCGGTTATCTTGGAACGGAATGAGTAGTAGTCTTTTAGAATACCAATAAAATGTTCGTTATATTTTTCATGTTCTTAGTATTAGTTCATTATTTATCCAAGTCAAAAGTTATTTTAGATATTTATACTAAAATTTTATGACATTCAACTATATTATTTCTCTATGTAAAATATACCTAAAAATATCTAAATATTTTGTATGAATAAAATAGAGATAGTAGTATTATTTTAACGTGCAAAAAAAAGAAAACATATAAGTATTGTTTTTTTTTTTTTTTTTTTTCCGGAAGTTTACAGTGGTCGATGCTATTCTGGCCCAAAGTTTTCGGCCAATAGACCGCCTTAAATCCATCCCAATAAAACCACATGATCTAAGAGTGACCATAGTGGTCTTTTCTATCACACGCCTCATTTATCTTATTTTCCGTTTCAGATTTATTTTTCAACACCCTATAAAACAATCAACTCCAACAATACTCCCTATACAAATTTTCAAAATTAATATTCACATTTTCTCAATGTTTTTTTCCTTCATAATCTCTCCATCTAATTAGCAATAAAAAATCTAATAGAATTATTAAATATAAAAGGCTGAATATTACCAAAATAAAAAACACAGAACTTACTAGCAGGCCCTCAATGGGAAAGGATCCCGACAGTGCAAACATGTACCGCACCTCGTGCGGTGCATCAAAACGACACCGTTTTGTTCCGACACGACGCAGTTTGGATCCGATGTAAAAAAAAAAAATAAAAAATAAAAAAAATCAAAACGGCGTCGTTTTCGTCCGATACGACGCCGTTTGATGCACCGCACCGCGAGCTGCATGTGCATGTTTGCACCGTCGGGATCGTCTCCCGGCCCTCAATCTCCCGAAATCAAAAAAAAAAAAAAAAAAAAAACAACAACAACAACTATTCAATTTTGGATGCCTGCAGTTTACTTCATGTGTGCAATGAATAATTTTTTTTATTGTTTTATTTTTTTTATTTTTACGCCGGAAGGAAAATGGATTGAAGCTGAAATGAATTGTTTTATAGTGAGTGGAGATAAAAATGAGGCAACTATTCATTTAGCAGCCCCTATTTTTGGGGTGAATCTTAATTTTAATTGGAGATAGGAAGTTAGTTAGTGTGTCATTGTGGGTTTGGGCGTTGGATATTCACCTTATAACATATTTAAGGAGGGTAAAAAGGCCACCATAGTCCTCCTTTTGTATCTCTCCTCTTCCTCTAATAACTGTAATAACAACAACAACAACAATAATAATAATAATAATAATAATTAGGAAATTGTTTTTTAGGAGAAAAAATAATTTTATTAGTCAATATCCGTCAAACAAACACCTAAAACGTCACCAGAAGGAAATGTGCCTCATGATGTCTGAGAAGTAACTAACAAAGCATGTCTAGCTAGTAAATGCGCTGGGACATTCCCTACACGCCGAATGAAAGAAAAAGAAACAGAAGCAAAAGTAGAAGAAAGGGCCAAACAGTCCTTCACCAAACACCGGTGAACAGTAAGATCAATGCCCAGATTATGAAGATGTGAGACACACGCCAAACAATCACTTTCCACCTACAGTCGCTGAATTCCCAGTTGTCGTGCTTCTTCCAAAGCCAGGGAGATAGCCTTAAGTTCCATATATTCCACCGGGTCGCTTGGATCAAAGTGATACGCGAAGGAGTGAGTAACTGCACTAGACGACACGAAAAATGTCTCCGACCCCCGCGCCAGCTGCCGTGACAGACGCATCCACATTTCATTTGATCACCCCAACCGAGGGCTTCGCCCATTTGTCCGGCAAATGTTGGACCGACCCCTGGACACAATAAGTCTCCAATGCCTCCACATACTCAATTGATGCAGCCAAAGATCTCATACAAACCACAAAAACATACATTGCCTGATCATCAAAAAATCGCAGAGCAACGCGCCTTCCAGATCCCCCATATAAGACAACAAATCTAGCGGTATCCTGCACTCCCTGGTCTTCGACATGAAAACAAAACTTTGAAGCTAAACCAACCACCCCTACTTTAAAACGAAACACGAATGATAAGGGTAGAAAAGTTAGCTTACAATTAACCGGAAAAAGGCGGGAGAACGATCATGTGGCATCCGTAAATGTCCTCCCAAGGTACCCGTGCTAATATCGACAAGCAACACTACATCCAAGAATACACAGGTATAGAGATAAAGACTCGAAACTAAACGGATCACCACAACTTATCAAAAACCAAAACACAAAAAACACCACACTAGCCCTCCGATACACACTTCTTCGGGTTATATTACAACAAAACTTACCCGAAGTATCATACTACAAACTAAAGAAATATAGTGAAACACAGGGGGAAAGAAAAGCAATAAAAACACATTCTGCGCTTAAAGTCCTCAGCTCGACTTTCTACCCCGAACTATGTCAAGGATAGCTATACCAAAGAAGAGCAAACTGTTGCTTCTCCCTACCAAAATCGTAGGAATTGAGCAACCCTTGAAAATAAAATGATAGCAATATGGGATCAATCCCCACTACCACGATTGGTTCGATGAATCCATTGCTCTGAACAACAAATTCACTTTCCCCGAACTAAAACATATCCCAACCAATAACGACTCAAACACCAAGTAATAACAGGTAGGCTCAATATCAAAAACAAACTCAATAGGGGCCGACCCCGTAGATATAACAATAGTGATAGACGAAAAAGGAATAGATGATTCAACAATAACAGGATTCATACCCTCTTCGTAGCATTCCTCGGGGGTGATTTCAATCATACCTTTCTGTTCTCTCCTCTTAGCCTCGTCCCTTTCGATCAGTTGCTCTACTTGATGCTCCAAGTTCCGTATAGAAGCTAGTATTGTCGTAGTGTTATTACAAAACTCTCGAGTATTCTCTTGGATCATTTCCGTAAGTTTCTCGATCATTTTCTCCGTGTAAGTCTCTGATTCTTGAGGCAAAGGTGGAAAAGTATCAAGTTGAACGTAACTTGGGGCATTCCCCCACTCATTGATGTATGATGCGGTGTATGGGTTGAACTAGTAATATGGTTGTGTTTGGTAACCCATAGCACTGTAATTGTAACATCTGAATGTGTAAGGACAGGTGCCGTAATTGTAGTATAGATTCAACATCTGCAAACCAGGGAAATAACTGATGTAAGTCAACCTGATGATATAATTTCCGATGATTTACCCCTTTTTCTGGTGCAATTAGCGATATTTTGACATCAATTTGAGCAATTTGAATGATGATTGGAACCATATTTTGTGTACATAGAATTTTCAGAAAAACCATGTTTCTAGCTACATTATATTAGTATTAGCCGATTTTGTTATCAGATTTACACGTGGTATCTTTGTGTCTATTTTGCAGCACAGATATCACGGTAGGGAGTGTGGATTCTGACCTCAGGGTGGCTTTTGATTATTTTGTGATGATTTCGTGCTGTGGCGAGGATTTCAGCCCATGAGGATTATTGATACATATTAGAGGGTTCAATCCAAGCCAAGTGGGAGAATAAACCTTGATTATGTGATTTCAGATACAAATGACTCGAGCCATGTCACATTGACCTGAGTCAAGGAGTATTTGAGCATTTAATGCAAATGTCATTCAGCCAACTACCACATATTGGACTTGACCTACGCCAAGAAGCTCTGACCCGCGCCAGTAGTGCATTTTGATCTTGACCTATGCCAAGATGGATTGACCTGAGTCAACAGTGTAGAGTCAGCAAAGGATTAATCCCTTTTATTCTTCAAAACACATAATTATCAAAGATACACTTCATCTTCTTCAACTTTTCCATCTTGAAGGAAAAACCCCACCCCAAGGCTCTTATAGCCGAATTTTAGTAGAAATTGACTCTTGATTTTGATTGTAAAAGCTAAGGATTCTAGTTTAACTCTTCTAGTTGATTGGATTCAACACACTAGTGTTAGTTCATTGAAGCTTTTAGGAGTTGGATGAAGAGCACCAACTCGAATTTGTACTCTTAGATTGGTAATTCTTAATCTTTATTTTCAGTCAATTGTTCTTATGGTTATGAATATTAATCTTGAGATGTTGATATTTGTAGGCATGAGTGGCTAGGTTTATCTAGCCAAGATTATGTTGTAGTATTAGTTTATCCTCTTGTGATTGATTGGGAATGATCGTTTGTGTTGCTAGTTTTGATTGTTGTGAAGCTTTTCCTACTTGTATTGTATTGATTGCTTGCATTAGAGTAATTGCCTAGTGTTAGCATTTACACGTTTAACGGATATCGAACGGAGATGTTAGACGTGGGAAGAGGGTAGGAGAACCGGAAGGTAAAATCGACATCTTCGAGGCATTCGATTTCTTATCCGGGGATGTTTGGCTTTACCATTGCATTCACGTGCGTAGCATACCGAATCATTAGGTTTAGATCGCCTAGACCAAGGAGGAGGTAGAGAGCAATTCCATTCACTCGTAGGGGGATTTGCTTGCTTTGGAATGCACCATTTCACAATCTCGAACACGAAGGGTAGGAAGGTAGGAAGTTATTCCCATGACATTACGAGAGGATAGCTAGGCTACACATTATCTTGGTTAGTTTCTTTTATCAGTTTATCATCTTTGTTATTTCAAGTATTTTATTTATGGAATTGATTAATCTTTCACCAAATTATGACCTAGATCGAATTAATATGAACTTTTTAGTGTATAACCTCACAAGATAGTTCCCCGTGGATTCGACCTTGATTCACCATACTAGACTACAATCGACCCGGTACTCTACCGGTTAGATTGGACACATCGGTTTGGCCCATCAATAACACGAACACAATCACGGTATCTTCTCACTACCACTACCAAAGTAGATGTTGTGACACTTCAACTAAAACAACTAAAACAAACTATACATGGAAAACAAATAAGAAAAACAACATAATCCCAAGAACTTAACTAACTCAGAGATATAAACCGGATTCCCTGGCAACGGCGCCAAAAAACCTGATGGCCGTTTTACAGCATAGCCAACTCTAACCGGCATGGTACCGAGTCGGTTGTATTATAAATGGCGAGCAAGGTCGTATCCCATAGGGAATCTGGTCAAGTATCAAAGTCGATATCGTTCCTAGTTCAGGCCAACACAACTACTGAAGACGGTATTTGTCAGATCACCAGTTTTACAAACTACTATACATAAAATAAAGAGTTTAAACTATGAAAAAAAGATAGCCGAGCTATGATCCAATCTACTACTCACCAAACCCTAGCTAAATCCGGAAGTGTTATTCACCTACCTAAACATTCTCGATGTCACTCGAAGGGTGTCGTTTCCTAATCCCGAGAATAGACATTATTTCAATAATCTACCCTCCCATGTCAGGTTCAACAGTCCGCTGACAGGATTTAACTGACCTAACATGGTCTACGGTCAATGAAACGCTCAACAAGTTGATACAAACCCCACACACGAAACCAAATCTAAACAACTCAGTCGGTTTTACAGGGTGATCCTAGAACCTCATTCTCGTACCCTCTCGCAAAATACATATATAAAGACGATACGTAAAATACGATTATCGAGTTATCAATTCAGAGAAAAAATAAAAGAACATAAAATAGAAGATATCAAGAAGAGCTCCAGCTAATTGATTATTCCCCTCAATTTCTACGATTGATCATTGATGCAATTATGACTCGTTAAATTATTAATAAATTAGTTATAGTTGCCGACAGTCGCCAAGCAACCAATTTTTCCTAATTTCGATAAGCAGGACAATCGCCACTACTTATTATCCAACTGTGTAGCACACCTCTCAACAATTGCCAGAGGTTTGGTGAGAACAATGGTATTAACGCTTAGAAAAACCTAATTCTAGGTATTAACGCACATCGGTTTAATTTTAACCTAAATATTTTCACAACAGGGAATCCTACGGGCTACGAACCGACAGACAATATGTTTTTTACCACTTATAATCAAACATTTATGACAATTGTCTAAATTCAATTTTTGGTACTAGACTAGAAAATTCATCTAATTATAATGCACAAATAACCAAAAGAACAATCTAATCATCAATAGAGAAACTAGAAAATAATTAAATATTAACAATTCAATCGACTAGTACGAACAATTCAACCTCACAATTATACGGAATCAAGGGTTCAACAATTAATCAACCAGAAAATAAAACTAGCTACTCATAATATATAAAATATACTTCAGAAAAAAAAATATATATATATATATATATATATATATATATATATATATATATATATATATATATATATATATATATAGATACAATAATATAAAGAAAAAACTAAATAAAACCATAGAACTAAAGTTGAAATACCTTTACAATGAAGCCAAGAAAAATGCCGGCCAAGTTGTCGCCGTATTTTTCATGGTACAAAAAATAGACCTAAGAATTCCAACGTCTCTTCTCTGTTACTACGGTTAGATATTTTATTCACAAAATCTGTTTTTTATTTTTATTTTTGTTTTGAATGTGTTGTTGCACACTGAGTGCGACAGGTGTCGCCGAAAAGAAACAGGGTTCGACCTGTGGGTCGAGGGGGCTCGGGGGCAACGCCCCCGAAACCTAAACGAACCTATGCGAATGACACACCATTTCGTAGAATAGAATTTTCATTGGGACACACCATTTCGATGATGCATGTTCATTGGGATACATCATTTGAAGACGAACTGGTTTGTTCTTCATGAAGAGATACATTGTGTTTTTTCATTGTCTATTTATAGACATCAGATGCATTCGAAAATGTTCAAGTTTTTGTCATAAGCATCATCGGTACAAAAAAAAAGTATTGTGTCTATAAGTTGTACTCTATTGAATCCTGAGAGAGATCTAAAACATCTCTTTAAAGAAACAATTACGTGCCTTAGAGAATCTTTCTATCTGTTTGTTTTATCTCATTTTTCTAACAGCTACTCACGTAGAGAGCGCCAACTTGGGCCAAGCCTAAGTAGTTTTGTTTTAGTATTTCATAATTCCTAAAAATAACTTATATTTATTAAAAAGTTTAAATAATAATAAAAATCTAATGTGAATAAAAAAGAGAAAATCTAAAGTGGGCCCGGTGGATTTATTTTCTATTCAACACGTCGGGATCCCGACATAGGTGAAAACTGAAATAATCGATTCTTGAAATGACATTTTCCTCCAATCTTTCACAAAACTTTCAAAAACGGCTCTATAAGTCCCAAAATCTTACAACATCGCTCTCGAGCTTCCAAAACCCGAAAACCATAATAATAATAAAAAATACCTGAAATAGAGAATCTCCCGAATTCGCTACTTCTTCACCTTCCGAGAGAATCTTATTGCACAGCTTAAACAATTATGTCACACTTTCATTAGTCAGATTTTCTTTGGGAAAAATGTCCAAAAGGACACATATTATATTTAATTAGACAAATAGGATACTAAGAAATCTTATTTGGTTATAAGGGCATTTTATTAATACATGGACCAAACTACCCAAATTAATATATTTTCTGGATGCTAACAGTTTTTTTTCCGATCACCGCGATGCATTGACCACCGTGATCCAGTGACCACCCCCAGTGCATTGACCACCGCGATGCAGTGACCACCGCAATGTAATGACCACCGCGCAGCATTGACCACCGCTATGTAGTGACCACCCCGATTCAGTGACCACCCCGATTCAGTGACCACCGCGATGCAGTGACCAATCCTGATGCATTGACACCGCGATGAGAGACATTGGCATGTTATGACATTTGACGATGTATAGACACCGCGATGAAGTGACACTGCGATGCAGATACATCGCGATGAAGTGACACCGTATTGCAGAGACACCACGATGAAGTGACACCGCGATGTTATGACATTTGACGATGCAGACACACCGCGACGCAGAGACATCCCGATGAAGTGACACCGCGATGCAGTGACCACCCTCGATGCAGAGACACCACGATGTAGAGACGCCGCGATGCAGAGACACTGCGATGCATTCACCACCGTGATGTAGTGACCACCCAATGCATTCACCACCGCGATTTATTGACCACCGCGATGCAGTGACCATCCCGATGTCGTGACCACATTCGATGCAGTGACCACCGCGATGCATTGACCACCCCCGATCCATTGACCACCGCGATGCAGTGACCAGCGCGATGCAACGACCACCACGATGCAACGACCACCCCGATGCATTGACCACCGGGATGCAGTGACCATCACGATTCAGTGACATATGAAGATGATGTGACATGTGACGATGCAGTGACATTGGACGATGCAATGACATTTGACGATGAAGTGACATGTGAATTGGGCTACTCGTGAGCAACTCATACTCGAATCGCAAGAGATTTTGACTTGATTCGGTTTTTTTTTAGTTCGAACTCGAGTCGAGCTACTCGAATAATTAACCGAGCCGATCTCGAGTTTTAAAATATAGTAATCGAATACCTCGCGAGCTAATCGGGCTTCATTAACTAAATATTTAAATAATTATATTTATTAAATTTATAATAAAATATTGTTTTTTATAATTCAAAAGGTATTATTCGAGTCAAGTAGTAGACGAGTCGAGCTCGATCTTGTTATATTTTATTAAAAAATAAATAAATTCTAAGAAAATAATCGAGTTTACGAGCCTAGTCGAGCTATATCGAGTACTTAGCGAGTCGAGTTCGATCTTGCCTTTTTATGGCTCGATCAAGCCTGAACTTTTATAGTCGAGTCGAGCTCTAGGGAGTATCGGCTCGATTACACCCTTTTGTGAATGACACTACATTTATTTTACAAAGTCACCAAATTTATGTATCAAATTGTATATGCAATGACATCAATGACACTGTATAAATTCTCTAATGAGGTGACAATCCGATTGTTCGTGATCAACCGACAAAGATTCATCTGAACAAGTTGCTTACTATACCTTTTTTTTGCAACTGAAATACAACTCTAATGACCTACTTTAATGGTCCAAACTAACTTCATGCAATCGTGTTTCAGCAAATGAACATTGATGTTTAACAGAATAAAACAATTACCATTGTTAAATACTACAAGATAACTGTAACGCAAATTTCGTTGTCCTGCAATTAAATTACAAAAGAAAGACAAGAAAATTGAAACAAATATAATTTTATTAATTTCAAAATGTGAGTGGGTACAATCTCTAGCAAAATCCCTATATCTACGGGACGCCTTTGATTCTCCTTTGATTTTTGCCGAAGGCCACGGGGACTTGTTCTCGGACTTGTCAGTACTCCTCCAATTTGTTGGGAAGAATGCTGGGTTTGTGGAAGAACTCCGGATATGGCGGATGATCTTCATTTGTCGGAGATGACTTGGATGCTTTTGTGCTTCATTGATCGTCTTCTTTGATTTCTCCGAGAGTCACAGGGACTTGTTCTCGGACTTGTCAGTACTCTTCCAATTTGTTGGGAAGAAGCCTTTGTTTGTTGTTTAAGAACACTAGATTTCTTGGTGATCTTTGATTTGTTGAAGGACTCCGAATATGGCGGAAGACCTTCGATTGCTGTTGAAGAACTCCGAATATGGAGGATGAACTTCGAGAGTTGGTGAGAAACTCCGGACGCGGCGGATGACCCTTAATTATTGGTGAAGAACTCCAAATATGGCGGACGACCTTCAAATGTTGTTGAAGAACTCCGGATATGGCGGACGAGCTTCGAATGTTGGTGAAGAACTCCGGACTTGATGGATGATCCTCGAATGTTGTTGAAGAACTTGAAGACTTCTTCGTTGCTTCTTAGATCTTTTATTTCTTGAAGAACTCCGGATTTGGCGGATGGTTGACGGACTGTTTCTAGGCTATCGATCCTTACCGGCAGTGTACCGGGTCAAATTGTAGTGCTAGTCTGGTGAGTCAGGTCGTATCCTCAGGGAAATGAAGGCATAATTCAAAGTGTGGTTAAACACCAAGAAGCTATTATTAACTCGATCTAAGTCGCAGTTTTTACCATTTTCCTCGGGTTAGATAGTTAGATTAGTTAGATTGTTAGTAAAGCAAGTAAATAAATATATAAATATAAAAATAGATAATATATATATTTTTGGATCTAGCCAAAAATACTTTATCGAATCAATATCTTTTTGTAGTGAAATTGAATGAGACAGATCTTTTCCTTGATGCAAGGAGGTCAATTATGTATGAACCGGTGTACTCCTAAGCTAGAAAACTCCTCCTTACACGAGCGTATGAAATTGTCATATGTCTAGTCCTCTGTCCAATGTCATCTTAAGCATGGCCACTCCCATTTTGTCATACGGCCAGTTTTAAGATATCAATTAAACAGGTGATTTAACGTAATAATATCGTGAGCACAATTTTAATAAGATTTATCTCTCCCAAGACAAATCGCCCCGGGTAGGAAATCGGATTCCGTTGTCACATTTTCACTCGGCCAATTTTACCCTCCGGTCTTTCTATTACGATCTCGTATTCTAATCGCGAGTTGTCAATTCATTAGATTACGTTTCTAGTAAAAATCGAGTGGCTAATTCAATTTTTAATTTCATTAAGTGCAAATAGAAAGAGATTCATTATAATTGGTTTTAATCATTATTACCAGAGTCGATCATTCATTTTACCAAAAAGATTAACTAATTCATATTCATATCTTGGCTAGATATATTTTTAGCTTAACATAATTAACATATATAATATATAAATAGAAATAGAAATAGTAAACGTAATAATATTAGAATATATTACCGATTACAACTGCTGAATCGGGGTCGTTTCCACCGGATGTAGTATAACAAAGCTTCGATTTTAACAATCTTCGATAATTATTCCGCCATTACAACGGTACTATAACTACTTTATTTATATATATAAAAACATATATATACATACATAGACATATGTATATATAAGGGCCCCAAAGTAAAAAGAAAATAAGATAGATGAAATATATATATATGGATGTATATATATATTTTGGGACGTGTGTGTGTGTGTGTGTGTGTGTGTGTATATATATATATACAAGTGTATGTAAAAAGAAGGAAAGAAAGGACGAAGAAGGAGGAAAAGAGGGGGCACTCATTTAGTCTAATGAAGCAAGTATATATAGGCTAAAAAGGGGGGGGGGGGGGGGGGCGGACTGGGCCGGGTAAGGGCCGGACCGGGCCGGGCTAATGATTGCATTCATCCCCCTTAATTATCCAATTTCCGGATAAAAATTTATATTTTGGAATAAAACTTCTAAAATTCATATCTTGAGTTCTAGATCTCCAAATTACATGATTTAAGAGGCATTGGAAAGCTCGTTGAATGATCTACAACTTTCATGAAGGACTCTTCTTCAGAAATGTCTTTTTGATGGGCCATTCGTTCGTTGAAGATATTTCTCGATTTCCACTAAATCGAATCGATTGACCACTTGACCACTTGACTTAGTGACACTCTCGTATAACCTTCATAAGATATGATCATGACTTCAAAAATAAATGTCGTTACTCGGGGTCTTGGTTTATCATAAATCTGCAATAAAAATACCACAAATACCCGTGTAAATCTGACACGACACTCCGGTTACTAAACCGGTATAAAACTTATAAAAATACGATAATTTATATAATAACCACTATTTATATATTTGGATAAAATTAAGTAATTATTGACTTAAATTGGTACAATAATGCTCAAAGTGGTATCAATATTGGGGTAAAATGTCGTAATAATGATCATTAATTTGTCTCTCATCACAACTCCCCACTTAGCTTTTGGTCGTCCTCGAGCAAAACAAGCGATAAAACAAAATGAATGAGAGATAAATTCATGAAGATATAAGATATAAGGGACAACCGAGATGCCGCAACCATTTAATTACAACCAGGCGTTAACCTCAATATAAATGTATAACAGAGTGTGTGTGTGACAAGCCTTTTCAATTTCCACTATCCTCTCTTGAATAATTCAAGCAAACGCACAAATATCCATTCAGACAATCCTAATGACTTTCCTAGGTATAGGCAGTAACATATCCACACAAAGTCCTTCCGTGTACTTATTAGGATAATCCCTAAAGCATATCATTCAGTTTATACTGGGGATAGTCAGAAGATAACTAAGTTTTCAACCATATTTCCATATTGTCATTTTTTTTTTCCACATTTGTAGCATATGCCTTCATTCCCAGCAATAGGACGTTTCGTGATAACACCCTAGCTGGACTACTATCATCAGACAGTCGGGAGCTTTTAAACCTCATAGTGATATAGGACGTTTCGTGATAACGCCCTACTGCACTCAAATCATTGGTAGCTACAACCGACATATAGATAGTTCATCTTTATTTTTAATTTTTTTAATTTTTTTTTTTAATTTTTTTTTTTAATTTTTTTGTATTCTTCCTTTCATTCCACTTAACTTATATCCTTTCTATCACATTCAAACCTTCAGATATTCACAGTATACGTTCAAAAGTTAGGTACTAAGTTACTGCAAATCTCTCTAGAATAACCACTAGGATACTGAATGGATACAGTTTAAAATTTTCGCTTCAATATCAAAGGCTTTACGTGAAGGAATTCATGTTACACAAATATATTTGGAATTACAATGCACTTACGGTTCACGTTGGTTATACACATCCAAATTGATCATTATATCTTCAAATCCATGAAATATATACCTTATACAATTTATTTTAATCAACTAAATAATGCTCGAAAAAAAATCGAAAACTAAGGGATTTATTGATACAAAATAAACATTAATTCCATTGCTAGACCAACGACTCCACTCCCCACTTACGAACTTACATTGTCCTCAATGTAAAGTGAGTGTAAATAAGTTGTTGGGAAAGCAATGGTGCACTAAAACAAGTCAAAACAAATACTCGGATGATATTAAAGGGTGGGTGGGTGGGTTAAAGTTATGACCTCCTCAATTCCATAGTATTTGAACTAATACATGTCACACGTTATTTGAAATTTAAAACAGACTAGATCATGATATGAAATATGTGACAAAGTATTAACTCTGAGTCTTTTATACCCAGATCCTCAAGGGTTATTTCAAATTGTTCTAACAACCTAAGTCCAAGAAATGACGTATTTGAATTTTTCTCTTTTTTCTTCATCGGGATTTTCGGATAACCACCTAATCATTCCCTTTTTTTAATGACATTCAAACATTCATCCTGAGACTTGGTGAAACAAAATGAAAATCAATCCGAAGTATTCGCAAAGTATCATCCAAAGTATGAGTAATTATTATATTTAACATTTTTGCGGGTCGCCTCCCGGTAGCGCTTTTGGTTAACGTCGTTTGCTCGACAAACTTAAGCAACTAATATAATATACTAAACTAAAAATGGGATACTTCTAACAATTACTCACCAAAGCATGTAACAATTAAGCACACGAATCAACTAGAAATAAATGCTTAATGAGTAAATAGGAAGGATAGTACCCGTGATTTCACTATATTTATAGTCTATAGCTAGACTTTTCCTTGCTTTCAGTTTTTAATGCACGGGTGGTGGGTCATCCTCACGCACCGCATCCGTCTTTAATACCGGTCTCCAACATAGTGTTAGACAATTTCCACCAATCCAAGCGATTCTTGACCTTTTCCTTTGATTTTCGAGCTTTGGGTTTGCGAGCTTTCACATTATTGCTGAAGTCATCTTCTTCAATTACCTGCGTGTTAGTACGATCCACAACAAAAGGACACAAAGGGTCCACACAAGAACAAGATTCTAGTGTAGTGTATGGATATTTCAATGAATTGTAAATGTTGAAGACAACGCGCTCATTATTCATTCCCAAACTAAGCTCTCCCTTATAAACATCGATGAAAGGGCTATTAATTGTTAAGTGCCGAAAAGTGTCAAGAAAATGTGCATACTTCTTATCCAACTTCATCTCTTTGATTTCCTTTTTCGGGGAATGGGGGAGTAATTCAAGATCAATTAAAGTAGGGTTAGAATGTATACCTCCCTTACCCTTATAATTAGACGAAGATGGTAAAGCTTCCTGGAATGATTGTGCCTTTTGAGGACACTGTGTGTTATCATTCTGTACCTTTTTCTTCAAAATATGCACTGGATATGGTGTCGCCCTATCGATTGAATCGAGGTGAATTTGGGTTGAGCCGGATAAGGTTCGGTTTGAATTGGCCTTTCCAAACTTGATTCATTCTCAACATGATCATTGGTCAAGGTCCTACTCATTCTTGGATTTTTCAATATTCTAGAACCTTGACCCATTCCTCATTCTCACTTTCGTGTTCAATATATCTGTTTTGTCTTAGGAAATCTTCAATAATGTCCTCTTCCTCTTTAGATTCCATGTTTTTCTCATATTTACCATCTAAATCATTCTCTACTTCATTAATTCGATGTTTTCTAATCCATTACTTCCATAGATCCTTCCACTTCTAGTAATAACAAAGCATTTACCTCTTTCGGGTTTCTTTCGTATTACTTGGTAGTCTCTCCTGGAGGTCTACTGTTTTTACGTTCTCCCTCTCTACTCAAATGATATTCCATATTCCTTATTGAAGCTTCTATAGTTCTTATTCTGGTATCATGTCCACTTTTAGATGTTTTCAACATATTCATATCCTTAGTGACTGTACCTATAGAAGTTATCAAAGTTTCCATATTTTGAGCTTGAGTTGACATCATACCCATCAGATTTTCGATTAATTTCTCCCATTTATCAACTCCTTCAAGGTTGAGTTGAACTTTGGGTGACGGGTATGCTTTGAGTGGTATGTTATGGATACGGTCTAGGTAATGATTGTAGGTTCTGATTCGAGGTATCTCCTTGATAAACTTGATTATTGTATGAATTCTTATACTGAACTGGATACGGTGGTTGTCCTTGCTTACTAGGGTTTTCAGACCAACGAAAAGTAGGGTGATCTCTTCTAATAGCATTAAACGAGTTTGAATACGCGTTGTTCAAATTCCTATGCTGTTGTAAAAAACTCACCTTTTCCCTTGAATATCCTTCTGGGTTCTTCCATCCCTAATGACACATTATCATGACTTGAGTATTCATTCGATATGATATTTTCGAGTTTATCGTTTTACTGGCTAATAAGCCGTCAAATTTCCTACTCAAATTCTCCAAGTGTGCTAGGACTTATGTATTCGATGTACTTTCTCCTGCAAATGCTACTTTTCGGTGTTAGAACCGGTTTCCCACATTCGATTGTTTTTGGAAATCTTTTCTATAGCATCGTAAACTATTTGGGCTTCACTCATCATTAACGAACCACCACATGCATGATCTACATCTGCACGTGAGTCTCTCCTTAATTTACGACGTAAAAGTTGGATTTGCATATCTAAGGAATAACCATGATCGGGACAAGCTCTTAGTAGCTTTTTAAATCTTCCCAAGCATTCCCAAACGTTTCTTCGATCCTTGTCTAAAGTTAGCAATTTCGACTATTAATTCCAATTTTCTACCAGGAGTAAAATATCGCTTTAAGAACTCGGTTTGAATATCCTCCCAACTAGTCAATGAATGATGTGGAAGTGACGAAACCAATCTCGTGCTCTTCCTTTTAAAGAAAAAGGAAACATAGACATCCTCGTTAATTCCCGATGAGCACCATGACTTTTGGTCGTATTACACAATTCTTCGAAAAGATAGAGATGATGATGTGGATCCTCATCATCTTCTCCTAGAAATTGGGCTCTTGTGTCAATTAAACCAAAAAGATGAGATTTTATTTCGAAATTATTTGCTCCTTATTGGGTAAAAGAATTGGATTATTAATCCGGTACCTTCTTATGGTCTGAACACATATAGGTCTCGGGTTAGGTTTTGATTTCGACGAGTATGCTTATTCCGATTCGATTATTTCTATTATTCGATTCGTTATTAGGTTGAGGTAAATTCTGATTAAGGTTTTGGCCATGCTCTTGAGCATGAGCAATCCCTTGTTCAGGTGTTTTACCAACGGTTTCGACCATTTTCGTAACTCGATTTGACAATTCTTGTGGAATAGAAAATATCGAATAGAAAATAACACGAAATCGATAAAAAAAAACCACATTTTTTTTCTCGGTAATTACCGAATCCACTCGGTATTTACCGAGTGTATTTTTTTATTTTTTTTATTTTTATAATTGGTATCTTACCAATAGGTAGGTACCAACAAAAATAAACGAACCGCGTTTACTTTTTACTATCGAAAATAGAAAATAACTCGAAATTGGTAGAAGAAGAAAATTGGTAACTAAAAGAAGGTAGATACCAACGGAAAATAAAAATAGAAATGTGATAAGAAGAGTGTTGACTTATCCTCGAGAATTTTGAGCTAATACAAGTAGAAACCATAAACACAATGAATTAGCGTCGTTTCCCCGGCAACGGCGCCAAAAAGCCGACGGATCGTTTCTAGGCTATCGATCCTTACCGGCGTGTACCGGGTCAAATTGTAGTGCTAGTCCGGTGAGTCGTCGTATCCTCGGGGAAATGAAGGCATAATTCAAAGTGTGGTTAAACACCAAGAAGCTATTATTAACTCGATCTAAGTCGCAGCTTTTACCATTTTCCTCGGGTTAGATAGTTAGATTAGTTAGATTGTTAGTAAAGCAAGTAAATAAATATATAAATATAAAAATAGATAATATATATATTTTTGGATCTAGCCAAGAATACTTTATCGAATCAATATCTTTTTTGTAGTGAAATTGAATGAGACAGATCTTTTCCTTGATGCAAGGAGGTCAATTATGTATGAACCGGTGTACTCCTAAGCTAGACAACTCCTCCTCACACGAGCGTATGAAATTGTCATATGTCTAGTCCTCTCGTCCAATGTCATCTTAAGCATGGTCACTCCCGTTTTGTCATACGGCCATTTTAAGATATCAATTAAACGGGTGATTTAACGTAATAATATCGTGAGCACAATTTTAATAAGATTTATCTCTCCCAAGACAAATCGCCCCCGGGTAGGAAATCGGATTCCGTTGTCACATTTTCACTCGGCCAATTTTACCCTCCGGTCTTTCTATTACGATCTCGTATTCTAATCGCGAGTTGTCAATTCATTAGATTACGTTTCTAGTAAAAATCGAGTGGCTAATTCAATTTTTACTTTCATTAAGTGCAAATAGAAAGAGATTCATTATAATTGGTTTTAATCATTATTACCGAGTCGATCATTCATTTTACCAAAAAGATTAACTAATTCGATTCATATCTTGGCTAGATATATTTTTAGCTTAACATAATTAACATATATAATATATAAATAGAAATAGAAATAGTAAACATAATAATATTAGAATATATTACCGATTACAACTGCTGAATCGGGGTCGTTTCCACCGGATGTAGTATAACAAAGCTTCGATTTTAACAATCTTCGATAATTATTCCGCCATTACAACGTACTATAACTACTTTATTTATATATATAAAAACATATATATACATACATGTAGACATATGTATATATAAAGCGCCCCAAAGTAAAAAGAAAATAAGATAGATGAAATATATATATATGGATGTATATATATATTTTGGGACGTGTGTGTGTGTGTGTGTGTGTGTATATATATATATATATATATATATATATATATATATATATATATATGTATGTAAAAAGAAGGAAAGAAAAAAGAAAGGACGAAGAAGGAGGAAAAGATGGGGCACTCATTTAGTCTAATGAAGCAAGTATATATATAGGCTAAAACAGGGGGGGCCGGACTAGGCCGGGTAAGGGCAGGACCGGGCCGGGCTAATGATTGCATTCATCCCCCTTAATTATCCAATTTCCGGATAAAAATTTATATTTTGGAATAAAACTTCTAAAATTCATATCTTGAGTTCTAGATCTCCAAATGACATGATTTAAGAGGCATTGGAAAGCTCGTTGAATGATCTACAACTTTCATGAAGGACTCTTCTTCAGAAAATGTCTTTTTGATGGGCCATTCGTTCGTCGAAGATATTTCTAAATCGAATCGATTTCCACTAAATCGTATAATCATAAGATATGATCATGACTTCAAAAATAAACCACTTGGTTTATCATAAATCGCAATAAAAATACCACAAATACCCGTGTAAATCGACGACACTTCTCGTATATCCTTAAAAACATAAAAAAGATATGATAATAATGACTTATATATTTGGATAAAATTAAAATGTCGTTACTTGGGTCTTGGTTTATCATAAAATATCGTAATAATAAAAATACCACAAATACCCGATTTGTAAATCGAACGAACTTGTTTGTTGCTTCATAGTTACTAAACCGGATTTACGGAAAACTTATAAAAACTTATAAAAATACGATAATTTATATAATAACCACTATTTATATATTTGGATAAAATTAAGTAATTATTGACTTAAATTGGTACAATAATGCTCAAAGTGGTATCAATCTTTCATGGTGCTTTGGAGTAAAATGTCGTAATAATGATCATTAATTTGTCTCTCATCAATCCTACCCTTTCTTGAAGAACTTTGGAGTTTCCTTGGAAGATCTTCGATGCTTTGGTATTGTTGTGCTTGAAGCTTTTTCTTCCTATCTTCAATCACCACTTCTTCGGTGTGTTGATGATTCCACCCAACATCTTCAATGTGTTGATGATTTCACCAACTCCGTGTTGATGATGCTTGCAACAATTCTGTGTTGCTGATACTTTTCGATCTTCTCGCCTTTCTTGACTTTGGGTTGATCTTCAAGTGTTGAAGACGCCTTGTTGAAGAAATCCGCCTTTGTGTTGATCTTCAAGTGTTGAAGACGCCTTGTTGAAGAGCTCCGCCTTTGTGTTGATCTTTGAGTGTTGAACACGCTCTTCGATCTTCTTGGCTTTCTTGAAGACCTTCGAGTGTTTCTTGGCTTTCTTCGAGGCCTGAAGGATTTCTTGGAAGATCTTCGAGGCTTCGGTGTTGTTGATGAATCCTTGAAGCTTCTTGCTCTGGGATCTCCACCAACTCTTTAGTGTGTTTTGCAAATGACCAAGGCTCTCCTATTTATAGTGCTAGGTGATGCCTTTGCCTTAATTTGCATTTTTAATGCGTCCACACTCATTTAATGTGTCCACACTCTGATTGATTCTTACAATATCTGTATTTAATGCGTCCAGACTCTCCTGATTGGCTGTAGCAATTTGTAAACAATCTTTGCATTTATAAATCAATAAAATCTCCAAACTAATTGATTTTTAGGGGATTTTTAGGATTTATTGACTTTTATATTATATCCCAATATTTAATGTAGGAAATAATATAAAAATAATTATATTTAAATGACATGTGTAGTACGTGACAAATATAATACGCCACGTATAAATTTTTGTATAGCCATTTAATTATAAATAATTAAATTTCTAAGTTTCGTTTAAGAGATTTTAATTAATCGTTTATTTTACATCATTCCCTATATATATATATATATATATTAAAGGAAATAATATAAAATAAATTTAACTTAGGACAAATGTATTATGTGACATAATTGATGTGTCCCATAAAATTTTTGTATCTACAATAACCATTTCCTCTGAGACAGCAGCAGCATGCAAGATTAAATCTGTTTGCTGAAGATTCACAACCAATCTTTCTTCTAATGAAGATGGTTGTTGAAGAATTCATTATTAAGCTTCAAAATGCAGAGAAAATGCTTCAAATCCCAGCTTCAATTGATGAAAATGGAGTCACAGGTGGAATCCCCAATGATTTCTTGGTTTTATGTTCATACTAGTAGGAAACCCGTGCGATGCACGGAGGAACGTAAACAATGAAAATAGTAAATAAAAAAGATAATCGTCTCTGAATTTAAAGTCATTTTATTTTTTCCCACAAACACCTACAACAGTTCTTTTGTAAAAAATCACGGGGAATGTTATATTTGAAATTGAGTAATAAAGAAAAATGACAACATAAAATATAATTTCCAAGCAAACCTGCTACATTGTGATCTTCATCATCCATGGTTGATAAAGGCAGAGTATCATCAAGATTATAGTAGGATGAATCAACAGCAAGTTCCTCTATAAATGGACTGTAAAATCCATTGAATCCAGAGATTAAAGGTTGAAAATCAGAAGAAAATGAGAACCCATCAAAGAAATTAGCAACAGTAGAATTAAACTATTTTCACATCAACCACAAAAAAAAATTGAAAGTAAGATAATGGGTCAAAAGAACGACCTTTCAATAAGCGGTGCTAGTAGGCTCAACGATTCTTCTAACGAAGTCGGCTGTTTTTTGTTGCGATTCATCCCATCAAAATTTTCCTTCTTTGTCTGAAATTCATAGTAAATAAGTAATAGCAAATGAAGACAAAAGGAAATGAATTGCAGAAGAATAAGACAAAACTTTTTTATCAGAACTTCCGAATCCACAGAGCCTTAAATGACCCAATCGTTGTTGTTCTCCTAGATAAGCTAAGCTAAATGTAGCAGAAGCATAAATAAATGAAGCTAAGGTTTTTTTTTTTTTTAATCCATCAATGACCTCACTCCAACTAATCAAGACAACCTACTAAACCACAAATCAAAGAATTGTTTATCTCAAAAACAATTAGCAGGCTATTTTGACACTAAAGATAATTCGCAGACAAAAACAAAATTAAGGATATAACTCGAAGACTCTGTTGCCTCGTCGCCCTTTGAATATTTGTTTGTATCATTACAATTATGCATGTGTATAGACATAGATAAGATAACTGCCTGTAATCAATTCATTTTTGCATTTTTTGTTGCACCCGAGATATATATATATATATACCTATATAATGTTGAATTCTTTCATTACACAGCTTAATCCATCCTTTTTATCAAGGGTTCTGATCCACACGGTTATAACGACCCTTTCACAAATCACACTTTGCATCAACTTATATGTTTGAGGTTCACACGGCCACCGCCGGTGTTTTGTCTAAGAATTCTTTTCCAGTGATTCCATCTTTAAGAGTCTTGAAATACACATCATAATCCTTCCCAGGAGGGGGTTTTCAGGATTAACCGTATTCGGCTCGCTAAAAGGCACAGTACTTTTAACCTCAAATGTCTTGTCCAATGCAAAAGGGCTTTCCAGAGCCGCCACACATATCCGAGCAACCTCCTCCCTAGATATCTTCCCATTTATGTTGTCTCCTTGATCAAAGATCATATCAGCTCCAACAGGCTCCTCAGTTAATGCACATGGCCTGACAATATTATATGGTAATCCACTTTCGCGTATCAAATCCTCTCCATTTAATTTATACGTAAGAATGAAACCAAGTTCCTTGTTTACGCGTACAGCTGGTGGTTGTTTTCTTAAATCAAGTCCAGGTCTTTCAGGTCTAGTAACCCCAGCAGAACTTACGTGTACAAACCTTGGTGTAACTGGATCCTTTATGTATGCCTTTATGCTGGATATTGGAAGTTGGAAGGGACCTTCTTTGAAGGTTGGATTCAGTTAACCGTCGTACTCAAACTTACTAACACATGAGCTGTATTGAAACAATTTGACTGGCATCAAAAGGTGGTGCATCTGACTTTGTTCTGGCTCGAAAAACAGGCCTCAAAGACACAAAGGGCAATTGTATCGATTGCCACTGGCCGTCCAATGTATCGAAGCTCAAAGTACAACCAATGGTGTCCCAATCACGGCTAGTGCGAAGAATAAGTTTATAACGGCACCCATCACCTTTTACTTTGAGCTCAAGTCCATCATATTCAGAAACATCCTCTGGAGCAGCAAAGTTGTTCGGATGCTAGTGAAACCTCCGTTATTTGCACTGGAAACGACTCCTCTGAAAATCCCTGTCGGGCCACCATTTTCACTGCCTGTGGGATCTATCAGAAAAGAACTTTCACTCACGCCTCCCATAACAACATCATCTAAAGGACCCCAAGCAAGTTCTCTCGATGAATTATCTATGAATCCAAATAGTAGCTTCCCACCGCGAAGTCCTACATTCCCTATCACAGAGTCAATCAAGTTCCTCATCCCAATGTACTCCACCATTTCAGGTGAATCTCCTTTAATCTACACCATCAATCAAAATTTCTTACAACTAAAGTAGGTATGACTTATGTCAGTCTGTGTGCGGGATTTTACAGTCCGTATCTGATTTGAAGGATTACAAAAAGATAAGTTCACAACCTCAGGTTCAAAAAACTTGATGCCCTGACTATACTTGGCCTTGTCAGGGGTATCCCCTTCCTTTGAACCCACAAATGAAGTTAAGGTTATAAGGTAAAAATTGCAAACATTTTTCATGTGTAAATCGAAGTAAAAACGGAATGATTGAACCTAATTTTTTTCTTTAAATGCAGCAAGCTGCAAAACACGCAAAAATATTCAGATATAACATCTTAGAGACATCTGGACAATACATTATAAGTGAATTAAGCTATCATCATCGACTTTCAGAAGCACAAAGGGTCAGCTGTAAACTATCAGTAGCAGCCCAAAAATTAAAAATCTCATATATGAAGAAGGATATGCTAATCAACTGATAGGAGATTAGAAGCCAAATTATGGAATAATTCTTAGGATTCTTAAGCTGTTGGAGAGCCAGAGAGTTACTTACTCTTTGTGGGGACTCAAAACCATTTTCTTCAGGGAAAGGACACTCCCCCTCCGGCACCGGCGTGACATACACACTTTTGATGGCTAAGTTTCCCAATTCTTCTGCCTCGGCGAATGAAGTTTCCTCGTCTGCCTCGATGACTTCATTGAAAGTTTCCTCGTTTGCCTCGGTGAGTCGGTGACTTCATTCGACGTTGTCTGGTCGCAGGATACATCAAAGAAAACAAAATTATGCATATACAACAAACAAAACAATCTGAAACGCCGACATACCTTCGAAATTATGCAAATTCAAGTCTAATAGATTGACTGAAAAAGAGTGAAATTCATGAAAACTTCCTCGACACCAGGCTATCCTCTTCGATAACTGTCATCAGATCACATACCGCTTTGACGCGTTCATTTACAGCTTTCTTATCATCCTCAGTGATGGGGTCTAGGCCGCGGTCATAATACCCAAGTTGCATAAAGTAATACCCCCAAGTTGCAGAAAGTAATACCCAAACCTTATTAATTTCCAATCAAAAAAATGAATCCAACAATCAATTAAACTTGAGAATAAGGAGAAATGATTGAAATACAACACAACATAAGAGAATGCAGAAAATTCACCTGAGAGAGAAAGATAAGAAAGTGAAACTCAAATGCATAAAATTCACATCCACCTCATGGTCCTCATCGATAAATCTGAAAGTTTACCTCCACCATATAAAATCTACACACATACACATATGTGAAGAAAACCAAAAAAAAGAAAAAGAAACAAACCCATAAATCACAGAATAAGTATATCAACATACAAAAACTTCAAATGTAGAAATTTTTAACCGAAACTTTTCTTTTACCAATTACCTTGTATTTCGCCGGAAATTGCTTCTGATTTGAGTCTTTGGCTCCTTCCATTTGAGTCTTTGGCTCCTTCTGATAAACCTTCGATTTATTGAGCCTTGATTGAAATATGGATTTCGTGGATTCTTCTTCGTCATTTGTTGTAGAGAGACGTGGGTGGCCGGAAGTTTCAATTGAAAATGGGTCGAAAGTGGGTGTGTCTATTGAAAAGCTTCATCGTGGATGGTGGTCGGAAGTTTTCCAGAAAATTGAAGAGTGGAGAACGTGGCCTCTCTTCTTGCGGTTCTTCTTGAAGCGACCAGGGGATTTGCAGTTGCATGAAAGAGGTGTTTAGGGATAATGGTTGGTTGGGGGAGTTATCGGAGAGAAGACACGTTATCAGGCTGCAGAGACGTGGGGAGTTTGTTTTTTTATTGGGAAATCGTGGGTTTTGTTAACGAAGAAGCGAGGAAGAGTCGGGTTACATGCGGTTCAGGACCGGGTCAATTGGAAAATACGGGTTAATTTGGCGGTTATTTCCTTGAAAATATAATATAAGATTTTTACCTTTCAATTGTCAGAAAACTACACGGAGATGAACGACAGGTGGCATTCCATTTTCTTCAAGCCCTTTTGGTATCCCCAAGAATTATTGAAAGATATATATCACACCTAAACAAATGTATATACAATGACATCAATGTCATTTCATCAATTTTATTCCAAATCATACCTAAACCTACCATCAAATTCATATCACTACACCATTTTTCTTCCAAATCAAACTCAAGCCTACCAACAAAGACTCCGGAAAATCCCTGGAAAACATGTTATACCCCAAATCAAGAAAATGCGGTTGTGTTTGTTTTGGGTTAGAGTTTTTTTTGGAGTTCTTTTTGGGTTTTTTTTATAGATAAAGTGATTGAAGTAATGATTAGAAAGTTAAGATATTTTTTTTGAAATTTGTGTAGATTATGAAATGATTGGTGAAATAAAGTAGAATAATGAATAAAATAATGGTAAAAAAATGTAATAAAGTTGATAAAGTGAAATTGTGAGAGATGGTTTAATATTTTTTTATTTGTAGTTGAAGATTTGATTGATAGGAGAATTATAAAAAATGATTGATGATGTGATGTAAAAAAAACTCTCAAAAAAAACTTTTGACAAAACAAAGGAGCCAATTCCAAAGATAATTTAAGGATTAATTTAAAAGAAAACCATGTCACAATTCCAAGGATTAATTTAAAAGAAAACCAATCTAGATTAGTATATATACATCAACATATGATTTGAACTCGGCACTGTTGCTTAATTGATCCGCAAGAATCTTTTCGATCAATTAAAGCAGCAAAATAATTCTCATTTGCACAATTGACTCTTTCCTTGAAAATCAGAGTGCTGGTAGTGACTAGTGATTCTGATGTGATGCGAATCTGGGATTATCCAGATCTTCATAGCAAGAACAACAATGAAAGTTCTTTCTCATCGCCAAAAAGTAATGGAGATCGGGACACCTTTCTTCAAATCTATGAATCTCGGCATCAAAAGATTTCCTGCCAAAATCGTTTGGCATGAACCACAAAACGGTTATGAAATTGTGATTGTGAAAGATTTAATCCTTTAAATGCACGAGCCTGGTTTTACCCTACTTATGATGATCTCAAGCCAACAACTTCCGACCGGCAAAAGCTTCTACGTACGGTTTGGAAATGGCAAAGTCTGTGGATCAGAGTTGTTGGGTCGTCTTTATAACCAATTATCTTTTAAGCGTGTCTTAAGTGACTAATTAAGTATTGAAATTAGTCCTTATAAACAAATACCCAATTTTCTTTTTCCTTAAGCTTCACAACCTTAACCATGGAGTCAGCTAACCTCTTCTTGTATTTCTTCCCTCCTAATTCTACCTCTCGTTCACCATCATTGAACACAAAGACAGAACCGCATCCTTCACACTCTTCAACAACCAACTCAGGACGGCTCTGGGACAATGCGACTGACACAATTCACTTTGGGCAAGGCTAGGCTACTAGCACAATCACTCAGTCACAACAAGTGACAACCTGATTTTACACCATTGATCATCATAGGCCTACATCAACATGATGATCATTGGTTAAAAATCAAGTCGTGTTACCCATGGTTGAGTGGTTGTGTCACTAACATTACTCATCGACTTTATTGAACAAAATAACACACAAAATCACGCATGGACCATAATCCTTGCTAGTGAACATGCAAGGCTTCCTTTCGTTCCCATGAACTTCTGTGTTTTTACATAAAAGAGCTTAGAGGAAAATAAATTAAGTCCTTATCTTATTTCTTCTGATATGTTAACCATTTCAAAGACAGGGAAAGCTACCAGCTCTATAGCAACATATAACATGTTATCAAAGAGGAGGTGCTTGTTGGAAAAAATTGAAACTTAAAATTTTGACAGACTAGAAGAACTCCAAGGCACGTAAAGACGTTGTCTTTTAAGAGATGTTTTGTCCCGCACGATTTGTCACTAAGGGGTCAAACGAAAATCTCTCTCATGATACAATGTAGCTGTTTGATTCAAACAGTCACTTGTTTGAATCAAACCCGAGGACACTCAAAGTTTTTTCTCATGATGCTGTGACTTTGTATAAATAATTCGTTTGCATATGTTGTGCCTTTAATAGGCTGAAAGTACCCTATAAACGAATGGAGGTACCCTTACACGAAATGGTAAGTTCATATCAGTTCGGACAAAAGCATGCAACCCTTACACGAAAGGGTAAGTTCATATCAGTTCGGACAAATACATGTATCTGAAAATCCGAAAATGCATATCCCTTCATGAACTGATGCATGTATTCGTCGAACCCCGTTTTGTTGCGATAACATCAATTCGTACGACAAATCGTATGCAAATGAAGATCAAAGTATTTATTTATAAAAAATATCTAACAGTACTCATAGGGGCGGCACCATAATATTGATATGCTATTTTAAGTGTTTTTTTTTTAAAGGACTATTTTAAGTATTGACCCATAATGATTCATAATGTACAAGCCTACGTTTAAAAGACAAACCGTCTAACAAATTTTTTGCCTACATCTCTGATTTCCAGGAGCCGCCCCTAGGCGCTAATGATACTAAAATGTATAAACCTTATAGGCTGAACCAACTCTACACAGAAACTAAGCATTCACATAGAGAACCGAGACTCACTAGAAATTCAAATGTTCACACACACTAGGGCATTATTGAGCAATACAAGAAGCTGGATAGCTTCCGTGTTATAAAACACCGCAAAAATATAAATCTTAAAAGGACAGCTCATTGAAGCTACCGTAACAACACATTTCGAGCAAAATTCGAGTTTACACATGTTGAAATAGACATCTGACATGCTGTAAAGTCAAAAGTTGAGTTAAAATACGACTTTATTGAGGTCAAATGTCACTATTTTGCCCCAAAAGTAGTCCATTTTGAAAACCAATAAAATATTTATTACATTTTTTTTCTTTTTACCCCTCATTTATAAGATTCGCCCAATTTTCAATACTTTTCACTAATAACATTCAACGGTCATTGTAGACTTTTTAATCAAAATTAATTACACATAACCAATTTAACCAATTTTTTTAATTTGTGTGAAAAAATCTTAATAGACTTACATTTTGGAAGGAGATAGTATTTTTTTTTATCTCATTTGTTGAGCATCATTTGCTGTGATATCTTCATCTGAAATAATTAAGCTTTTGAACATTTATTTGAATATAAATATATGACATATATCACTAGAATGTACGTATTGAGTAGACTCTATTTTTTTCTGGATTAAAACTTCCGGTATCCGAAACTCACTAATCCAACTAATCCGAAATTTGGTCCGGATCGTGTCTGCAGAGTTTAACTCTTACTCAGTGTTAGAAGATAAGATGAAAAAGGGTATATTAGTCTTTACTAGCAAGTTTGTTATTGTACTAGGAGATCTAGTACTAGATCCTTATCCTTATCTAGATTTTATTCTCTTGAGTATTTCTATTATTCTCTTGAGTATTTCTATATATGTAATCACAAACCTTGGATGTTGGAATAATATAACAAATTCTCTGAAATTCAAGTTGGTATCGGAGCCACTCTGGCTATGGCCGACTCCGGCGAGACAACCACCGGAGCTACAGCTCCACCAATAACACCTCCAACCTCTGCTCATCCTCAAAGAACTTCTGGAGGAACGGAAAACCCCAACAGCATTCAAGCTCCCACCAGTCTCCTGCTGAATACTTTATTGCAAGATCAAGAAATCTTTTAGGTGTTCTTAATGTTGGATGTAATATCGCCGGACGGATCTAGATCCGCCCGATTACGCAGCGGAATAAACAAGAGGACCACGATCATTAAAATTAACTACATAATTTAAGATCTACCTACAAGAAGGTGAGATCTACTTACCAATCAAAAAGGATGAACTCCAAGATTGAGAAGCCGAGATCCGAATAGTTGAGATGCCACGATCTTCCGATGTGTATCTCCAAACAACAACCGGTGGATGTTGATCCTTGATGCTTGACCTCCTTGATATGCTACCTGGAAAATCCCGAAGATTTTCCCAACTCTAAACCCTAGCTAATGGCCGAAAATTCTAAGCCAATACTATGTGTATGATGCGTGTATTGTGATTCATAAAAGGCTTACGAGAACTTTCTTTATATAGGAGAGAAATCATTTTCCTCCAAGGATTTAATAATTAATACAAAATCAATTATATTAATCCTTTTCCATAAAAGATACTCCCAGAATAATCTAGAATAAATCTAGAATATTTAAGGATCAATCTAATATATTTTCCTTAATTAATTATTTAACAAATAAACAATTAATCACATGTCTTATAATTATCAAGCAAACTAATTCCTTAATAATTACCAAGACAAAAAACACGCCCCAATACTAGAAAATTAGGGTTCACACGAAATTTCACATAATGGGTCGAGTCCACGAAAAATGTCTTTTCCATGTATTTTATTATTTAGTCCAATAAATAATAAATCGCACATCAATTAAATAGTCCAACTACTTAATTATTATTGAGGCCCAACGTCAAGAAACATATGCATGTTAGGAGCCATATCGGGGATCATGGACCTATAACCAGTAGCTACAATAAATTAAATAAAATTATTCATCGAACAGAACAATTCTTATTCAATCTATTAATTCCGGGATTACGCCACCATAAACCCGAAACTGAACTCTATCGATTATAGATATATACTTACACTCTAATCACTGAGTCGATAAGCATCCATTGATATAATCATTAGATACGGATAAATCCTCCATAGACTGTTCGTTTTGATTCGGGATATTTCCGTAAACCCTTATCCTTATTTACCATTAACCCTCTAGTGATCAATTAGTTCATAACTAATATAATATGAACTGGGCCCATCGATCAGTTTCTAGGATTAACAAATAAGAGAACTGCCTGTCTACTTCCCGTATGAATGAATGGATTCCATATCTGTGAAGTCACATACTACTCACTCATTCCAGAATAGAGCCAACGAGAAGTGTTCAGATCACATGTATCCAAGTGATCCTTAACTAACACATCAAACCCTACTTTGAACCAAGCAGTAGACGGTAATCACATCAGGATTGAGATTAATCCATATATGATCATCTTGTGATTCGATAAGATTTCTCGATCACGGAATTATATCGAGAATTCAAATCAAATCGGTCCAGTCCTATATGATAGACATCATATATAAATGCCCCACTAGGTACCCTATATCGACGGTCCGGATAAGACGGTCACACCGTTATGTGTTCCGGGCGCAATATTGGTATATTAATCATGAGACCCATACTCTGATTAAATTCACCACGGACTAACTAGTTTTAAGCATATCATCACTAACTCAATCCTCGTGTGTATGCCATACACTGAGTTATGTAATTACATACAGATATACTTAGGGTTTTCAGCAGTGTATAATATAAGAATAAATGCAAATATTAAGATGAATTATAAATCCTGTCAAAAACAATTACAGAAATTGTCTTTCGGACACTACATCTAACATTTAATGCATACAAGAAATCATCAAGAGGAAAATAACACTTGAAGAAGACAAAGATTATTGCGCAAATCATATACATCTAGAAGAAGAAGCTCACACACAAGTTGAATCACTTACTTGATTTTAGTCTCAACTTTGATTTAATCAAAGGTTAGATTGTGAAACACCAAAGTGGTGTGAAGGGCAGTTGATGTGCAGTCAGGAAAACTGTGTTTGTGATGGAGCTGGTGAAGAGGCAATCATACCCTTCAAGGACCAGATGAGCTGACTTAGTGACACTGCAATTCAACATGTTAAGCACTAAGACTCGAAAATTGTGAAGCTATGGATTAATGAAGGACAATTGTTGTTTACTTCGTGTCTTGTAACGTTAACTCAAGAACTTAGTGAAATTCCTCCAACATCACAGGAGAAAAATGGATTGACGGGATTACACCACCTGAAACCACTATATACTTTGTGTTCTTTACTTACGCATTTATTTACAGCATTTTACATTTGTGTTTATGATTGTTTACTTAATTATCTAGCATAACACACTCAGTTTACACCAGTAAACTGTATATTAACAACTGATATCTAGCTGAACGGATATTAAGATCATAAAAGGCTTTAAAATAATATATTCCGCTGCATTTAACTTAGTTGTATAAAAAGTTAGTTAGACATTTTCCAGCTCAGTTATCTTAACTCCAAGACTTTTAAGTACTAGTTTACTTAAAAGAGAAAATGTTTTAAATGACAAGTTTATTCACCCCCACCCCCCATCACCAAAAAAAAAAAAAAAAAAAAACCCTTGTCACAAGCCTTTACAAAGGACCAACAATAATTTTTTGACAACTGACTCATTTATTTTGGAACGGATGGAGTAAACAATACTAAGTACAAATTGTAAAAGACACATCTAAAGTCTTTTGATAAGAACCTGCCCTGAACATCGATTCCTTATAAAAGTTAAAAAATCAACGATATATAAACAAAGTCGAGACACAACATGCACAAATACATGTATTTACCATTGGAGGTTAAATAATAACGAAAATATAAGTACTTATTGTATTAATTACGAAATAAATAACTATGTTATACCGAGGAGTTACACGTACATTCGTATAACACACTAAATATATAGTACTACTTAAACAAGATACACATGTTTATATGAAATCATTTGTAAGTCGTTTACACCAACACAAATTTTACTATGGTCACTAGGACCAATAGAAAATAAAAAAACACATGGACTCTACCATATAAAATATAAATGTCATTTCTTACAATTTTACCATTATATTATGATATTTTATTGGTGGAACAAATATGACACGGTGCTCTTGAACCACCCATAAAACTATCGTTACACAAATGATGTGAGGGAGTATGTAAATGATTGCTCAACACAACCACAATTTAATGTTTTTCTTGACAACACTTTACACAATAAAGCTCAGAAGAGTTTTCATAACATCACAATCATTGAAAGGATGGTTGCTAACCCTTCAGAATCACAATACCCTAAACCTCGGGAAATTCTTGCTTAGTTATTCTATTCGGAACGTAGATCCATATAGACGAATCAGGACTACATATTTTGAATTTAATTTGAAACTGTATGGTTCTGATTTATCCACGTGAATCTACGGTGCAAATAGAATAACTAGGGAAAAAAAATTACCCCCTAAACCTCTTAACCTAATTATCACTTATGTTGCTCTCCTCTAAGATTGCCCTCCTTCTAGTTGTAAGGATGACCTTCAAAATCAAAATTTCCTTCGCTGTGATATTATCTCAATATGTAAATCCCGAGCTACATACAAACTCAATTTCCATTTGGTTGAAATTCAATTAGGGCTCTTCCACTTAATCGAAGAATACGATGTTATTTCAATATCTAATTCATCAATATATTGATTTGTAATTATATTTGGACCAACACAATGTACTGATTTTAAGCTACAACCATATAAACAAGAAATGTCATTTCCACCAATATTTTTCTTCACTTTTTTGTGAAGTGATTTACACTTAAAATATGATTAAATAATAAGGTAAAATTAAAAAGAGGTAGAAATAGACACCTCTAAAACTAACCCTCTACTAACATAAAAAGCACCTAAAAGACACAACAACAAAAAGAAAAAAAAAGCCCCCGCAAAAAAAGCCCTATCATAGCCTTACAGACTTTCCATGATTGTACCCGTAATATGTGAGATACCATTTAACAAATTTCTTCAACCCGGTTTGCAAGTCGGTAGTCGGTTTATACCCGAGTTCTTTTTGGGCATAACTAATATTGGCATGAGTAAACGGTACGTCACCGTTTCCAGGCATATCCACAAACTTCTTTTTAGCCTTCACCTTCAAGTGCTTTTCCAATATCCCCACCATCATCGGCACCGTCACCGGCGATGTATTACCCAAATTGAAGATCCTAAATTGAGCCGGACCCTTTTTCTTGCCACCCGACCCGGTACTCTTTTTTGCAGTATCTAAAGATGCCACACAGCCTTTCACCACATCATCAATGAACGTGAAATCACGGGCCAAGTCAACCCGGTTCTTGCCCCGGTAAATTGTTATAGGTTTCCCTGTCAAAATGTTCTTTGTGAAGGAAAAGTAGGCCATATCGGGTCTTCCCCATGGCCCGTAAACTGTGAAGAACCTCAACCCTGTTACGCTCAACCCGTATATATGATTATATGTATGGGTTATCTCTTCCCCGGATTTCTTCGTTGCAGCGTATAAGGAAGCGGGTTGGTCGGTTCGATCCAACTCGGAAAACGGGGCGTTTTCATTCAACCCGTAAACAGAACTAGAACTGGCCCAAACAAACGCTGGTTGTGGCTCCGCGTTCTTGCAAATTTCTAAAAGCGTGACCAAGCCAGCGATATTGCTATGAACATATGATAAAGGATTCTCCATGGCGTACCTTACACCGGCCTGAGCAGCCAAATGCATTACGTGGCTGAATCCCACAATATCAAAAAGCTTCGCCAGCAGCCGGGCGTCGTTGATGTCGCCGTCGACGATGAAAACACCATGGGAATTCAAAAGCTCCTTTCTTGATTTCTTCAAAGAGGGTTCGTAATAATTGTTGAAATTGTCAAGCCCAACGACGCCGTCACCACGTTTCTTCAAAGCAAGAGAGACATGGGATCCGACGAAACCGGCGGCGCCGGTGACCAAAACGGTGATACCATTATGGCGGTGAACCTGGGCGGAATCACGGACTTGTTTCTCCCAATGAGTGCCGCCCCATGAAGAAGAGGAAAAATAACGGGAACCAGAATCCATGAAAGATCTGAAACCAAGAAAACTGGCTGTTAAGGCAATTAAAAAAAGAGCCCACAAGAACATGGTACTTGTAGACGCGAAACATCTATGAAATTGGCGGTTGCCTCTGTCTTTAAATTTTCCCGGCGTTGACGGGAGGAACAATTCTTCGCTCATCGATGGCATATTGTTGTTCTATTCTTGAACAAGACGTGATTTTTTTCTTTTTTCTTTCAAATTTTCTAAACTCGGATATTACAAATGTCTTGAATTCAATCAAATGATGAGGAATGCGAAATCCAGAGGGACGAATATTGCAGATGCAGAGCAGAGGCACAGAAAAGTAATCTGCATCTGCTAAGCATAAATGATGAAAATGGGTACATATATATACGAAAGGAAAGAAATAAAATACAGACTGGATGACCACAGGGAAACCCAATTATACGCGTGAACGCGTTAAATTAAGGACGGCAATTTAGATTTTTTTATTTTTTTATTTTTTATTTTTTTAAGGTGAATGGTAGTAATTGAAATATTGATATGGGGTTGCGACTATTTACTTTTGTTTGAATTGTACGGTTTTTTAATTTTGGAAATAATTGTACGGTGTTATATGATAACCAATCATAGGAGGGGAAAATGACTAATTTATCTTTGGAGTTAGATTTAATTTCCACCTAATGATGATGATAGATATGAATATGATACATTATATATAAGTTTTCTTATATATTTACATTTATCATCTATTCAAATTTATTAAGTTATCTTTAAGAAAAAAATTGTTTGTACCCACCCAATAAAGATTCACGTGCACTCCAGCCTAAAACAATTTTACGAGAAAAAAAAATAAATATATTATTAAATAATTTAGTTTTTTTAGATGAATAATTTAGAAAATGTCTCCATCTTCAATTATTTTTTATTAATTTGGAGAGAGCGACGTTAATTTTTTTTTTTTTTCAAGATAAGAAATTTGTCTTCTTTGTTTTTTTTTTTTTTTTTTTTTCCTTATTGAGAACCGGACATTGATACATGCATAAAACTCGTGGCAAGATGATAAAAAAATATGTCCATATATTGTTGTCGGTTGGGTTGAAACTAAAATATAAAATGTATATAGTTGGGGAATCTGGAAGGCACTTTAGTACTACTACTGTTAAACGAATCAAATTTTTCCCGAATATATTCGAGCTCGGCTCATTAAAGCTCGTTTATATTTGTTTGTTTATGTTATCTATCCGAGCTCAAACGGATAAGAGTGCTCGTTTAATTAACGAACGAACGAACTCGAATATGTTCGTGAACTCCTATATCCTATATATATATATATTTAGTTTAAAATGTATGTATTGATGATGAACATATGTATATTAATTGATGTTAGTATTCTAATTATAGAATTATTATGTGCGTTTTTTAATTAAATTAGTCATAGTCGAATTTTATCACAAACTATGTATATAAATTTTATTTCACGAGTTCTCGAGCTCGAACTCGAACATTATGTTCATGTTATCGAGCCGAACTCGAACATTAGTTCATTATGTTCGTTTGACGAACGAACGAACTCGAACATGTTCGTTTAACAAACGAGCTCGAACTCGAACCATAGATATTCGGCTCGGCTCGGCTCGGCTCGGCTCGGTTCATGAAAACCACTACTCTTTACAAGAAAATACTCCCACCGTTACTTATTACATGATGCATTTCACACACACACATACAAAAAAAATTGTTTTGTTTTATTGCAAATTATTTTTACTTTATCATTATTTATTACTATGTGAAAAGATGAAAAACAATATTACATTAATTATATTCTTAAAAAATTTATTTAATTGTTTTACTAAAGCCAAAACATTAGATTATTTCTTTCTACGTGTGATTTTGATAGCTGCATTAATTAATTAAATATAAATGTATGCCTTAATCACCAACACGCGTCCTTACTAATCGAGCGTCGATATAAATCGAAGTGCTTTCACACACTTAATCTTGTTTGTTTCGCACTTAATTTACTTGTTTGTTTCGTATAAATGCAATGAAATAAAAATGATGTATTTTTTTCATTCCAATGTTCGTGTGTGAATATAGGCATCGGACTAATTACGATTATGCTAATGACGACATGACTTAATAAAGTACAGTTAAACACAAACATGGTCCCGGACCGGGGTGATGACTTGTCCCGAGGTCGTCAATCTTTATGTGAGTTCACAGGTGATCTTGTCGTTCCGAGTAGGTTGATTCTCGGTTTGGGAGTTGAGTCCGGCTTGTTTTTTATTTGTTAGGAGGCTGTGTGTAGGAGGCCCCCGGGCAGTCAAGGTCCGGCCTTGGCCCGAAGTGATACCGAGGCGACCGATGAGTTCGTCAGCTTGCGATTTGAACCCAGCCTGGCAGCAAGCGGGTTGCGGATGAAGCCGGCTTAAATGCTTATGATGTGACCACCGATCGGATCAGACCCGGGTCCGTGAGACCGTATGCGGGTTTCCCCATATCAAGAATGGAGGTTATTGATGAGGGTCGGATCGGCACCTCGACACGTGTCATCCCCATAGTAGTCCAGCGATTAATGAAGATAGAGAAAAGTCGCCCTTAAGGGCCATAACCCCCAATATCCGAGCTGCCCACGCTCGGCCACTCTCTCTCGACCTCCACTGGTCAGCTCGTGGTCACTCCTGCTTGTGTCCGACCCTGCAAGTCGGCCTAAGTCCTTCTCGGACCAAACCCCTTACACATGCGATAAATCAGATAAATATGGGAAGAATCATTATTCATAATTACTCTGATCCTGACATTCAAATATGCTCATAATTATCTCCTAAAATCAAGGGGATCAAATCATCTTTATCTATTCCTTAGGGAACATGAAATTATAGTCCACCTTGGACACGCTACACGCAAGCCCTAGGACACAAGTCCATCTATATAAACTATCCCTAAGAAACTACGAAGACTTGATTCCAATTCAAATATTGGATAAGTAGGCATCTTGAGAAATAACATCTCAAGTGCAGCCTAAACCACCACCAAAACACCCCCCCCCCCCGCCCTTTTTATGGTTTTTTATTGTTCTTCGTTTCTTGAAGCTTTGACATGTTGTCATTAAGAGGGAAAAGCCCCAGGTTTGTATAAACGATTTCCAACATCGTCAGTTATTAGCCGAGGACAAGTTATATGTAATACTCAACGAGTCATAATCAATCTTGTTTTTTATGATTCGAACAAATTCGTGTAGAGTTTTGAATTTTCTAAATTGAGACAAACTCGAGTCAGAAGATAGTAGTAAAGTCCGGACGCGCACAGGGAAAGGAAAGCCAGTGGATGCTTCTTCTTTATAGTAGTAGTAAGTATTTGACCGCAAATATAATGCCTGCCCCCATAAATAAATAGTTTATTAGAAACAAAGTTGGCCGATTCCCACTCTTATTGCCAGCTTGGCTTAATTTTACAGCCCATACCCTCCACCCTTCTCTGTTAGGCAGGTTGAAGTTGACCTCCTCTTTTTGCTCTTATGAATTCACACCGCCATTTCCTCCCATATTTAATTACTCTTTCTTTTTTTTCTGTTATCTCACTCTCCAGAAATTGATATATTACGTTAATGGTTCATCATTCACGTCCTTTAATTTGTTGTCCTTTTTGTATTATATAGTAGTAGTAGTACTATCTGTCTGTCATATATTTATTTGCTGTGACATAATTTATTTAATGATTTATTAACTATTTCAGACTTTATATATAACATATAGTAACTGCATGTCATAAAGGTGTATTGCAGCACCTCTTATAATAGTTCCATTTCCATATATATTGTTGCCTACTTTCATTCAATATATCACCCTCCGTTGGAAAATGATATGCCACAAGTCTATTGTGCACATCATGGTGCACTACACATAATCTCACCATCAATAAGATGTGGGACACATTAATTAATTTAGATTTCACCATAATCAATGGTGGATCATGTGTTGTGCACAATAGAGTTATGCATGTATCACTACTGCCCTCCATTTAGTATGCATGAAACTAAATCTTTTTATATATATATATATATATATATATATATCAAAATCACAGGTGTTGGCATGGGCCGATCCATGTGACCCCACTCAAATTTCAAAAAATAATAGTAATAATAATTGCGAAGCGATGTCGTTTTGGTAAAAAAATATCAATTTTTGACCTAATACCCGTCCAACACAGAAATTTTGACTTAATTACCCGTTCAATCAGAATTTTTTTTTAAGGTTACTACATTTTTATGACAGGTGATCCCACTGAACTTTGACTCTACATCCGTCACCGGGTGTCGATCACCAGAAAGAGGAGATAAATCTGCCATTACATGAATCAAAGTTATATATGTTATGGGCTGAAAAAATAAATAGTGACCTTATATTTGTTTCTATTAATCAATGTAGTTATTTTATATCATTTTTTTGTGCACATCTCTGTTATTTTTATATTCTGCATTATAAAGAAGCAAATGAGTGTTAACTGTTAAGTGATGTTAACATTGCAATATACTCTCTCCGTTTCTAACGAGAGTAGTTAACATCAAAATGACTATAACACACATTGAATATAATTAGTGCAATATTGTTTTCAACTTCCACCCCTTAATAAATAATGGTAGATGTTGAAAAATACAATAAATAATACTTTGAAAACGTAACTACGACAGATAAAAATTAATTTTTATTTTTGACAACTGCGACAGTTAAATAGGAACAGAGGGACAAATTTTTCTAGTCTCAATCAAAGTCCCGGGATCGGTCTCCAGTTAATATGATATGTCTCGTAGTCATTTATGTTCTTTGATCTTACTTGGTATTACCGAAAGAAAAGACTTAAATGTGTCATGTTTTAACACTATAATTTTTTTGAATAAAAAACAATGGGCTTTATGACACATTTTCATGGCCCAAAGTTATTACATTTAGTAGAGCGTAAGCCCAGAGCTTTAGTAGAGCGTAAGCCCAGAGCCATAGAGAGGATAGAAGCAAAATATACAATGAATGAAATGTTTGCCGTGAAAAAAAGCAGTGCCCTCCTTCAATGAAATTCGTATTTCTCATAGTCGAACAACGATTGTTGCAAATTTTTATTTTTATTTTTTGGAAAAGTTTGTTACATGTTATCCTAATATGTAAATGTGTAGCTGGATTAATATAGTGTTTTTGGTCTTTTGTTTCTCTAGAACTGTTGTATAGTTGGGCTCAGCCACCCAAATATATAGGTATTTTCTGTTGACTTGATCATAACAAGAAAAAACACCAAAATCATAAAATTCCCCTTTTAATCTGCGTTTCCCCTCCCCTTAAAAAAAACCTAGTTTCATCTTTCTGGAAAGTGGGTGTGAATCCACTTTCTTTATGGTATCAGAGACAAATTGATTCAACGATTCTAATTGTTGTAGTGATTATCACCTAGTCCTTTGATTGAGATTGAGAATGGCAGAAGAAAGGCACTTGAGAGTTGCCGGAGACATAAAGACCTCGAGTCCGCTTTACCTTCACCTTAATGAAAGTCCGGCACTGATTCTGGCTGATCCGCCTTTAGACGGGAACGGGAAGAACTACCACTCGTGGAGTAGAGCTATGCGTATGGGACTGATTATGAAGAATAAGCTTGGTTTCATGGATGGATCGATTCCGAAGCCTACGAATGACGAGAGGATGCTTGCGCATTGGCAGCAGTGTGACATCACTGTGATGTCATGGATTATGAAGTCAGTCATCCGTCGATTGCGAAGACCGTGCTTTGGATGAACTCAACGCGTGAAATATGGGAAGATCTACAGGGAATGTATTCGAAAATGAACTGTTTTCGACTTTCTGACTTGCTAGAATAAATTAACCTAATTACTCAGGGTAGTTTGCCTGTCACTGAGTATTTTGTGAAGCTGAAAACCGTTTGGGACGAGATTATGGTATTGAGACCAATTCCTTCATGTGAATGTGCTGTTAAATGCACCTACAGGGTGATACCTACATTCATAGGTTATATTGAGTCTGAATATGTCATCCGGTTCATGAAAGGTCTGAACGAAGTTTATGCACCTGTAAGGTCACAGGTTTACTTGCAGAAGCCTTCGCCATGGCTGTTCAATTTGATAATCAGATGGAGTATAGTGCTAGTCACCCTCAGAATACTCAGTCTATAATATTTACAAACAAGTCAAATGCATAGTACAATGGTAACAAGAGTTATTCCGGTACAAGTGGCAATAGTAATGACAAATCTCAGTCTATATGGGAAGGAAACCAAATGAGTGGAAAAAGAGTGCAATGCTCTTTCTGTGGTTTCAATGGACACACTATAAAAGATTGCTACAAGAAGAATGGGTACCCTCTTGATTGGAAGCCAAATATGAGGATCAACCTGGTAGAAAGTGATAAGAACTCAGGGACAAATAGTGACAAGATTTCAAGTGCAGGCTTCAACCTGACTTCTCAACAAGTTCAGAAACTAACCAGGCTGTTGGATCAGATGAAATTCGAAGAGAAGGCAGAGCACAGTGTGAATCAAGCTACTGTATTGACAGCAAATTTCAGTCAGAATGATCATGAGATACAAGGTAAATCTCCAAATACCTGGATACTGGATTCAGGGGCAACAGACCATGTCACCTATTGTGTTGAGTTTTTTGAAAATATAAGGAAAATGATGTGATCCATGGTGGGCATCAAAAGGAAAAAAAATAAAAATTCATGGTGATGCAAAATAGGCGCAATTATTTATGTTATTGGGTCATTAGTCTTTTATTATCCCACATTGGTTAGATAATGCTTTATTTCAGTTATTATTTTTATTTTGTCCCACATTGCTAAATTAGCAATTGGACTTGGAGTCTATATAAAGCACATAGGTTGTTATTTTACAAACAGTTCAATTTTGAGTGAAATTATTATTGAGTCTATTGACTTGCATCACTTGCGAATGAGGATCTCTTCGTTGTAGAGTTCCACCCCTTAGAGAACTTATCAGGGCCTTGAGCAAGCGTTGGGGCGTTCTTGCCAACGTTCTTAGATTGGATTATCTAAGATCGTTGTTTCGAACTCGTCATTGATTTCCTTTAGAAGATCCTAGGGCAAAATCCCGTTCTTGAATCGTATCATTTGGTAGCAGAGACTTTGGTTGAGTAAAGGTAATCAAATATCCCCTTTTGTTCTTGTCTTTTTCTTTTCTCGTTCTTGCATATAATTCTCAACAAAAAAAAAGTTGATCCTTTTTGTTCCATGGTTTCTCTTTTCCTTGCGTATTCATCCTTGAAAGAAAAAATATATATATATAGTCCAGCCTTTATTTTTTGTTGCTTGCGTAGTTCTCCCTTCAATATATAAACTAGTGGGCTGCAAACCGTGCGATGCACGGTTGTTGTCCTCTCTGATTGAAGAATGACTTGGTGAAACAACTACTATAATTGCAGCTTGATATCCGCATTAAAAAGAATACTAAAAACAATTTCTTACCGTAAATATGCTTCAAACATTATAGAACAGCCGGAAAGCAATGCAAACATTACATATGCTATTACAAGCAAAAAGGTCTTTAGGTCTGTGTTATTAACACAATGACTTATCAAAACATGCAGACTATATTACAACCAAGAAACATTAGTCTAACGGTCTTAATATAGCAGTATTCTAAGACTTAGGCACAACTTTCTTTTTACTGCTCAAGTGACCATAAATTTTTTCAGAGCATGTGGTTTGTCCTCCCATGTCATTCCAGTCGTAAATCATACTCAGCTGTTGTAGTGGTCATGTGGAGGAATTGTCATTTTCACATCTGCGCAAAGCATAGCTATCAATGTATTGAGGATATTAAAGAAAGAAGTTTCAATTGACATCAAGGGCCAGATAACTTGCTTATTGAAAAAGGAAGCTCTTGTGGACCTGGAGAGATCAGAGGGATCTGCAATGACGTTACATATGGTGCATGGAAATGTGTTCAAAAATTTCAAAGGTAAATATATTTACACATAAGAATGATATGTTATTTTTGTGATACCCCGGGACCACCACCTCTTGTGTGCTGCAGTTATTGCACTTGAATTATTTATCAATAACACACAAGAGCCGATGCTTCCTACAGCAATTTGTTGTGTGTATGTTAACGTTTTTCAATTCAATTTTCCTCGAACATTAACCTGAATTTTTTAGTTTTTGTCGAGCAGAAATGTGAGCACATGCATGCTGGTGTTCTAAAATCATCATTAAGACATTCACTTCTACCCATGGAACCAAGTATTCGGTCGGTCAACTCAAGTCTAATCCTGTAAAAAAAAAATCAGAGACATCTACATGTGAATATAAAACCTAATTTATTTCAATTGTCTAATTGCATTTCACATAAGGATGTGTCTTTCCAAGGCAAGCATATTGAAAGCAAACTATCAAATCATCTAAAACAAATAAATTACCTGAATTGTAGCAAGATATTGAATTCCATTTCATTCGCTTCAATGACTTGGAAAGAGAACTTGAAGGAGAAACCAGAGTTCCAATCACTTTTGTGTTTATACAAAAGTGTCTCATATGTCTTCTCTTCTACCTATTTGAAGTAGATGTTAGAGAAACAGAGCTCAATCCATGGTTTTTTATGACGAAGTAGGTATATCTACATGACTACATCCAATATCATTGTACTAAGCTTTGTAAATTTTTGAAATGCATGCAAAATTAAAGAGCAAAGATGTTCTTGTATTAATGGTATCTTCCATCCATGATCGATCCAATATTATACAATTTTTATATATAAGAGATAAGTCTTACAAAAGTAAAATAAGCATTTTCATATGGTATATGTAGAATACGCACCAAGAACCTGGTATGCCAAGACATATAGTTAGAGCACATAAGCATCAACATTTTTAGGGGTGGGGGTGGGGAACAGAGTTAGAGGGATGAGAAAGCAGGACATGGTAGCAAGGTGAAATAAAGAGCATGTACTGAAAACCTTCATATAAATACAAGAAAGAGGGGCACACTTTAATCAATGTTGGATGAACCCCCAACATCTAGGATTTGCAAGCAGCAGGTTAATCATATTTTTAAAGACAACCAATACTTTATAGTCATTTTACATTCTAATGTCGAAATGCATCATCACAAGGATTTTGAAGGCAAACTTAAAGCAAACACATGTGAACAAGAAATAAACAATTAGACATGCACAAATGACTTCTTAATTTGGAATTGTACAGGCTACTGCTCACAAATATAGTTAGCTATTCAGGAGCAGAAAAGGATGAGAAACAATCCATAGCTCTAAAAAAAGGCTGCAAATCACATTTGCCCCAACAAATCACATCCAGCCAAACTGCAGTGCACAGACCTACCAACAAAAGAAAACTTCATTATCACATTATACATGTGCACGGCTTCAAAGAAGTTTGTAGAGAAGTGCATAATAACCCGTATAGTTTATATCCCTTCAGGAAATAATCCTCGAATTCTGAACAAAATATATTGAGTGAATTAGCGCAATTCATCCGCATTTTTCAAGTTCTATTGAATGGTCTACAACTGACCAACTAAATCTTCATCTACCTGCAAGAAACAATGAATCATAGGAAAAATATACCTTCGATCTTAGATGAATATGAATGATGATGGGTGTTAGGAGAAGAGAGTTGCAAAATGGAAGGAAACAAAATAGAGAGAACATATACCTTTGCCCGAAGAAGCCATTATCGCTGGGAAGGCGGTCTGGAAATTACATCTCATCATCAACAATGGTGTAAATTGGTTAAGCTCCCTAATCTGCATACAACCGGATAAGCATTTACTTAGATAATCCAAGAGAAAAAAAATTAATCCAAGGAAAAAGAGTCGATCCTTGACCTATTTACAAAACCATTCTCTGCAATCGAAATCGTAGCAAAATCATTGCTATAAAAAGAATTTCTTCAATATGAACGAGGGAGAAATGGACAACTGAAGATGGGAAAAAGAGAAAATGAAGGATAAAACTTTGAAACTATGATATTGCACGAGAACAATGAGACATCTGTCTGGCAACTTGGAAAGACTTTATTGGAGGGCTACGACGGCAATTAACATTTGTACGCACTACGTGTCCGATAAATGGAGAAGAAAGACACGTGCAATAATCAAACACAGAAGTGCATATATTCATTGAAGGCTAAACGACGTCGTTTCTCTACCTAAGGGAAGGGAAGGCTACACGACAAAAACGCTGGTCGTCCAAAAGATCACAATTTCTCTAAAAAAAGGGAGAGAAAAAAAACGTCGCGGAAGATGGACGACGAAAATGGATGCAAATTTAATAAGTTACTACAAAGTATGATATATATATATATATATATATATATATATATATATATATATATATATAATTAAAACAAAAGTTCCCAGCTTTTGTGAACAATACCCCTTCGAAGCCGTCCGTAGTATATGATTCTTGTTCGATCCCAGTTGCAACTGGCTGCATAAGCCAAAAGAAAAAGAAAAGGGGTTTGACCTAATTGTGTTATTTTAATTTGATCTATTTTCTATTAGTCAGCCCAAGTATTTAAAAAAAAAAAAGGCCTCAAAAAAAAAAACGAGTACTTCACACCCTGGGTGTGAAATTTTTCACACCTTTGAAATTTTACTGTCAACCAATTTCCGTGATTTTTCCTTGTTTCTCCTTTCTTGCTTTTATTTCTTGCACCTATTGTCTCTTCACACATTTTTCCACACACTTCCATACCTTTTTACCCAATCCCCAAACCTAACTCTTAGTTGTCTAGTCTAGATCGTTGGTTTCGATTGTTACACTTTGCTCGATTTTCTGACTTGTTTGAAAAATGGGTTACTTTACAACTTAGAGAGGGGGTGAATGCAAACACGAGAGTTGTGAGGTTTTGAATGTTGCATAATGGAAAAAGAGGAGAGTGGTTCACAAAGGGTTTTCCCATGTGATTTTGGTTTGTTTATGGCTGCTCAACAACGGCAAAATACACGTATAAATGAGAAATTGGATAGGTTGTGGGCGCAACTTGACGTTTTGGATTATCATTTGGGCATTCTGCCAAAAAGGGGTGGTGGCCGAAATGATAAGCGGGTGAAAATAGCTCTAAATCCGTGTGTAGATGAGAATTTAGTCTTGGAATCTCTAACCCCCGAATATGAAGAATTTCTTTTGTTTGGTAAGGTGAGTAGTAAAACCGTGAAGAATGTAGTCGAGAAGAAAGAGGAATGTGAAATCATTTGTCCTCTTGAATCCATGGGAGAAATGTCAATGAAGAAGAATTAGTGGAGTCAGTTGAAGAATCAGTTGTGGAAGAAACAATCACAGAGGGAAATGATAATGTGGAGGATATTGATGGTGTGCATACTCTTAAATTGGTGGATGAGAAAACCGAGGCAAATGAGAAAGTTGGACCTACTTCACCGACCACGTGTTCGAGTTCTATCTTATCTTCTTTACAGGTACATGACGAGCATACACTTGAGAAGAAAACCGATTTATTGGATGTTCTCGATGCAGCACCTTTATTGCATATGGATTTTCTTGTTCCAATTCAAGTTTGTGGAAAACCGGAACACTCTTTCATTGATCCATTTGTTGAACATGTTGCTGGCTATCCGTATAGGAATTTTATGATTATATTGCTACTTTCCAGGGCTTCATCCATATTTCTATCACGACGGAAGACATTTCTGATTTTTCATTAGTGAAGCATGGATCTCCATATCACCATGCCACGCATTTGCAATTGTCTCGACGCTTTATATTTTATCCCTGCATATCATTTGTGTTTTTTTGTGGGTTCTCTGGATTTTGTGCATATTGATCAGCTCTATGACATCCTTTTGATTCAAGGACGAATCCTTTCCAAACGGGAGGGAATGATGTGATCCATTATGGGCATCAAAAGGAAAAAAAACAGAAATCCATGGTGATGCAAAATAGGCGCAATTATTTATGTTATTGGGTCATTAGTCTTTTATTATCCCACATTGGTTAGATAATGTTTTATTTTAGTTATTATTTTTATTTATTGTTATTTTGTCCAACATTGCTAAATTAGCAATTGGACTTGGAGTCTGTAGTCTATATAAGGCACCTAGGTTGTTCTTTTACAAACAGTTCAATTTTGAGTGAAATTATTATTAAGTCTATTGACTTGCATCACTTGCGAGTGAGGATCTCTTCGTTGTAGAGTTCCACCCCTAGAGAACTTATCAGCGCCTTGAGCAAGCGTTGTGGCATTCTTGCCAACATTCTTAGATTGGATTATCTAAGATCGTTGTTTCGAGCTCGTCATTGATTTTCTTTAGAAGATCCTAGGGCAAAATCCCGTTCTTGAATCGTATCAGAAAGTTACAGGGGTTATGGTGACCTTGCCAAATGATGCTTCAGTTGGTGTCTCACACATAGGCACAGTCAGGATCAGTGATAAACTAGTGTTACAAGATGTCCTATGTGTTCCAAGCTTTCATTATAACCTGATTTCATTAGGAAAACTCACATCTGACAGAGTCTTTTGTGTGATTTTTTCTGATGAATTGTGTTATATACAGGATAAGGAGACTGGGCAGAAGATTGGTACAACTAAGAAGAAAGAAGGTCTCTACCTGTTGGAATGCCAAGAGAAGAATGACTTGAGACACAAGACTGTCAAGGCTATTTGTAGTAGTAGTTATAATATTTTCCATATGCACCCTAATAAAGACCTCTTGTGGCACATGAGGTTAGGACATATGTCTCATCAAAGAATGAGTGTTGTGAAAAAGGAATTAGATGAGATAGTCTTGCCTGAAAGTGTTTGTTATGTGTGCCCCCAAGCTAGAATGAAGAGGTTGCCTTTTCCTTTGAACAAGACTCATGTTATTCATTGCTTTAATTTGGTTCACATGGACTTATGGGGTCCTTATAGACATTTGACAGTTCATGGTCAGTGTTATTTCATGACTATAGTAGATGATTTTAGCAGATTCATCTGGGTATTTCTATTGAAAATAAAAGCTGAAGTGAGACCTTTAATACAGACCTTTTGTGCTTATGTTTCTACCCAGTTTAGGATTCAAATTAAAGTGCTGAGAATAGACAATGGAGCTGAGTTTAGGTGGCCAGAAAAATGTATAATTCATCAACAGAGTTGTGTGTCCAACCACAGCAAAATGGTGTTGTAGAGAGGAAACACCAACATATCCTCAACACAGCTAAAGCCTTAAGGTTTCAAGCAAACTTACCTATTATCTACTGGGGATACTGTATTATACATGCAGTAAGACTTATAAACCTAACACCTACACCCTTATTAGATGATTCCACACCCTGTCAGTAGTTACATAATCAACCCCCAGATTTTAAACATCTGAGAGTGTTTGGTTGTCTAGTCTTTGCCTGCACCTTGACCAGGGACCGTAGCAAGTTTGACTCTAGAGCAAGAAACTGTGTTAATTTGGGTATGTCAGACACTACAAAAGGGTATGTTCTGCTTGATTTAACTACTAGAGAGATTTTCTTGTCAAGAGACACTGTGTTTCATGAATTAATTTTCCCTTTCCATGATAAGCTGAAATTGGTGGCCTAACAGATACAATGTTTTTGCCTGTTGTGCATGAGGTGACTGATGCAGGTTATTTTGAGGATTATGATGTTGAACTTGAAGACACCACCAATGTCATTATTTCTAACCAAGATGATGAAATTCCAGTCCAACAACATGATCCTGCCAATGATGCAGATCAAACACAAAGACCAGCTCGCTTAAAGAGGCCTCCAATACATTTACGAGATTTTGTATGTGCCCAAGCACAAAAACGTGCATCACCCCACAAGTTGGAAAAAGTGTTGACATATGAATTATTATCACCCCATCATTCCTCCTTTGTGGCTACTATATACAAAGTTCAAGAACCACAGACATACAATCAAGCTGTCCGATCACCTCTTTGGCAGGAAGCTATGAATAAAGAGATAAAAACATTAGAAACGACCCAAACCAGGGAAGTGGTTGACCTACCTCCTAGAAAGAAACCCATTGGGTGTAAATGGGTCTACAAAGTGAAATACAACGCTGATGGGACCATTGAACGCTACAAAGCGAGGTTAGTAGCAAAAGAGTACACCCAGACTCAAGGAATCAACTATGAAGAAACGTTCTCACCGGTGGCCAAAGTAACATCAATACGAAGTCTCTTGGCAATGGCAGTTGCTAAAGGGTGGTTTTTGAAGCAACTGGACATGAATAATGCTTTTCTTCACGGAGATCTAAGTGAGGAAGGTTTTATGAAATTACCACCCGGGTTTCAAGTTGTTGGTTCCCAGAAAGTTTGTAGACTCAAGAAGTCAATCTATGGTTTAAAGCAAGCCAGTCGTCAGTGGCATCATAAGCTTAGCAGTGCCTTACAAGATCTGGGGTATGTACAATCGAAACATGATCACAGCATGTTCAGAAAGGTACAAGGGACTGATTTCTTAATTGCTCTTGTTTATGTTGACGATATAGTCTTAGCAGGAAATAATATGGCCTTGATTGATGAATTGAAAACATCTACATCAGCTTTTCAAGATCAAGGATCTTGGAGACCTGAAATTTTTCCTTGGGTTGGAGATTTCTAGATCAAGTGCAGGGCTAGTGATTTCTCAACGAAAATATGCCTTGTCATTACTTGAAGAGTTTGATATGCTGGATTGTAAACCAACTAAGCTCCCAATGAAGTCCAAACTAGCTCTTTTTGCTGGGGATTCCGAGTTGTTGCCCGATAATTCTCTGCGCAGGACATTATTTTGTAAGCTGCTCTATTTGACCATAACACGGCCTGATATCAGCTTTGTAACACAGCAGCTCAGTCAGTTCCTTTCCAAACCCACTGTCCATCAGTATCATGCAGCCCAGCAGGTTCTGAGATATATTAAATCCTCCCAGGTAAATGGCTTTTCTACCCAGCCACGAATTCTCTTCAGTTGACTGCTTATGCTGATTCTGACTGGGCAACTTGTAAGGGCACTATACGAAGTATTACTGGATATTGTATGTTTGTTGGGGATGTACTTGTTTCATGGAGGACAAAGAAGCAAAGCACTGTATCCAGAAGTTCCACATAAGCAGAGTACAAATCATTGGCCTTGGCTTGCTGTGAGATAGAGTGGCTATGTTACCTTGCTGCTGATTTTGGGTTTCCATACTCTACTCATGTCCCATTGCACTGTGACAACATCATTGCAATAAATCTGGCTAAAAACCTCGTTTTCCACGAAAGGACGAAGCACATCGAGATCGATTGTCATGTTATTCCTTCACAGCGCCAACATCTTTACCAAGCCTTTGGACAGTCCCTTTTTCTATTCCCTGTTACAGTGCTTTCATTTGAAAGACATATATTGCTCCCCAAGTCCATCTTGAGGGGGGTGTTACATATTATCCTAATATGTAAATGTGTAGCCGGATTAAGTGTTTTTGGGCTTTTCTTTTGTTTCTCTTGGGTTGTTGTATAGTTGGGCTCAACTACCCAAATATATAGGTATTTTCTGTTGACTTGGTCATAACAAGAAAACAACACCAACATAATAAAATTCCCCTTTTGATTTTGCCTCTGTGTTTTTCCCTAAAAAAGAACCCTAGTTTCATCTTTGTGGAAAGTGGGTGTGATGTTGCAAAGTTTGGAGGATATAATAGCAGCCGCAACCAAATCACTACTATCAAAATCATAACTTAAATGTGTGAATTTCGATCATGAATCACAATGTTATGAAAGAAGGTTACCATAAGGGGTCCTAATAGGTAAAAGAAGAAAAATAAAAAGATAAAAAAAAAAGTTGGTGAAAAATTTATGACTTTTAAAGATCTGATTTATGTTTTTAAATTCATCAATGGGGTAAATGATAGGGAAGGGGAGAAGGCGCCGATTCATTTGAAGCGGGTAAATGATATTTCAAAGATTTATTTGTTACATTTATCTGACTTTAAGAATCACATAAATCCCAATTTTTTTTATTATTTTTATTTTGCCCCTAACGAGGTTCGAACACTGGTATTCATATCAAGTAATATTCTATCTCATCACTAGACCGATGCACTTTTAACTAAAGATATTATTGTCTTTTCCTGAATAAGTATTATTTTTATAGATTACTAAATAAACGACAAAGACATGCTTAAAGAGATAATTCTTAAGATATGTTATCGGAGTAAACCACGAAATTTCATTAAGTGTATTTCCGTCTTTTTTAGGTTTTATTTTCCAAATATGCTTAGGTTAATTTAGTTTTATTGGTCTTCAAGTCATTTAAATCGAACTAGGCTCAGAAACCCTTAAAAAGCCTTAGGATAGCCAATCACAAGATAGCCTTGTTTTTCACATATTTTGCGTTTTCGGAGTTTCTAGCTAAGCGTTGGACCACTGTCCCGGGCAATGGTGGATCTAGAAAAAAATTTCAGTGTAGTCATCCGTCACACATGTGTAGTAACCCTAAAAAAATTCTGGGTTGGGCGGGTAATTAGGCCAAAATTTCCGGGTCGGAACCGGGTTGGGCGGGTAATTAGGTCAAAATTTTCGGGTCGAAACCGGTTTGGACGGGTAATTAGGTCAAAATTGATTTTTTTTTTACCAAAACGACGTCGTTTCGCACAATTTTTTTTTAAAAAAAAATCTAGTGGGGTCACATGGATCCGCCCCTGGTCCCGGGGCCTCTCCTAGAAAAGCACACCAAGTAATAGTCAAATCTTTTCATAGTTGTTTTTTTCTTTGATCTTGATAGGGTAAGATTTTTGTAAGATTTATGTTAGATTCAGGCTTGGTTTGCAGATTCGCATAAGATTGTTGTTTGATTCGTAGTTCAGCTCGTCTTTAAAGTAAGGAGTTCTCTTATCAAAATATTATGTTTTTAGTTTCAACGTGGTGCTTTTAAGTTGTTTTGAATATCGTTTTATGTTAAATTGCATAAAACTAGACATATTATGTGTTTTCATATATTTGCTAAAATGTGTTTTCATAACGTTTCTATAAACTACTTTATGCGTATTGGTTATTAGTAGTGGAAGTAGGTTGGGAGTTTGATGTTGTTACGGCTTTGTACGCTTAAGCAGGTTAGTGGCTTTAACTTGAAATATACGTGATTTATGTGCTCTCACGCGTTTATTATCATGTAAGTTGTTTGTACTTTTTCTTTAAAATTCAATGCACAATATCGAATTTTCACACATCAACAAAAACAAGTAAGATCGACGTTATATCACTAATGCTTTTTTACCATTGATATGTGTCTCTTTGGCCAAACATTACCCACTGGTCCGACTAATTCGGAGTTCGATATGGGTCGTGTATGCAGATTCGAACTCGTCAGACTCTTACTCCGGGGTCCCACTGGTCTGACTAATTCGGAGTTCGTTCTGGGTCGTGTATGCAGATTCGAACTCGTCAGACTCTTACTCAGGGATAAGGTCTGGCCAAGAGTTCTTTCAACATGACACATCAGAGGAGAATCGAACCAGTAAACTCCCTAGACATTCTAAAGACACTTACCACCTGAGCCAAACTATTTGTTTAGCCTAACATCTCTTTATTATTAGAATAAGAAACAAAGAAGACAACTTTTTTTATTTTAGATTATTTCGGACACATTAATCGATTAATTAACACTAAGAGACAATTTATCACACGAATTCTTTTTGAGACGGTTTCCCTTCTCTTTCTCTTCTCCTGAGTAAGAACTGAGCTTTCCATCTTCCGGCGCCGGTGGCGTTTGCTGCCGGCGTCCGACCACCTACAGCTTTTTCTTTTAGTATGTAGATCTACCTCCACTTGCCTCTTCCGCCTCTCTTTTCCCATTTTGGTGGCTAACCCCTTCTGGCGGTGGAGCCATTGGCGGAGAAGGAAAATATTTACAGCTTCTTCACTCTGTTCGTCTTCTTTTTGGCTGTTCTCCATGGCCGTAGATTTAGATCGGATGCGGCTCCGGTGTTTATTGTGCTCTTCCTCCGACGACTTCCTTCTATGGTGCTGTTTGGAGTTAGTGGTCTTGTGAAGGCCGGTGGTGTGTCGGTTTTGGATCCGGCTGTGGTGGCGGCGATGGTGCGAACAGAGTCTGGTGCTGGCGGCGGTGGTGCGGCGGTGTGACGAGCGGCTTGTCTGTCTCCTATTCCGGGTGATGTCATTTTTTGCTGCGTGATTTTCATAACACCGTTAAGGCTTCGGGCTCTTATCTGGCGGTTATGGTAGTCGTTCTCTCGACGGAGGTGTTAGTCATCTCTTACGGGCTTCGCTCTCCGCCCGGAGACGGCGGTCGGTGGCGGTGGCGTCCATCTTGGTTCATGGTTTCAGATTTGCAGTCTTTCCTCCCCGGCGGCGCTACTAGCACTGTGTTAATATTGTATTAGTTTGTTTGTGTGCGTTTTGTTTTGTTGTCAATCGATGGATGGACCCGGGGAATCCGTGTCTGTTGGCCAACTTTTCGGAACTTTTTTCCGGAGATCTTTTCTCTTTTGGCTCAGCACTCCCTGGCCTTTCTATCTGTTTGTTGACGTTGTTGTTGTATAGTGCTGTTGTTCAAGTGTTTGCTTAGTACCGGGTTGGTCCGGTTGTAAGTACCGGGTAGTCCGGTTTTTGTAAGTCCCGGGCTTCCCCGGGTTATTGATAATAAAAGCTTTCGTCCTTTGGGTAAAAAAAAAAAAATCGATTAATTAATGCTAAAAAAAGTATTAATAGTTCTATTAACTCAAAATTATTTTTCTCAAAAAAAAAAATCTAAACCCAAACTCGGTTAATTCAAGCATGGAACCCCTTTTCCCCCGATAGAGCTTCCCTCATCCGCTCCCCCACCCCCCTCCTCATCAGCCCATTTGAGGGCGCCACCACCGTCTTCCGTATCCATATACCGGATAATAACCCGTAACCGATCGACTGCGGTTTTTTTTCAAATATCAAATCCCATTCAGCGGCGCCCAAACGCTAAAAAACACTATAATCGGTGTCGTTCTTCCACGTGCTAGTTGAAAGACTACCAGCTGATTTTATAGCGAATTCTGGTGAGCCCTGTAACCCTAATTCCTCTCTAAGGTTAATGGGGCGTTTCAATTGATCTCGTATGAGCATTCGTTCACAGTAATTCAAATGTTCTGGCTTTCCCCTTCATTCTCTGTTTTAACCTTACAGAAACATATGATTCTCGACCGACGGCATATCAAAAGTCTATTCAACTTATCATCTTTTTGTTGTTTGTTATGTTTTTTTTTTTTTTTTTTTTTTTGAAAAACATATGGAGGTACAAAATGCGTCTTTGTTTTACTCAAGGTCATGTCATCATATTCTTGCTTGGGGCTGTTGGGGATGAATTTGCAATCTTAGTCAATTGTGGCAATTAAGCTATTAAGGTTAAGTAGGGATGCTAATGCATAGATTGAATCGTTTAACCTTTGTTTATTTCTGTCATTGCTATCTTGATAAAGGTTAAGTACCGATGAAGATTGCGAACACTAATGCATAGAGAATCATCAGCTACTTTGTTAGTTTGTATATGCTAGGTAAGTTGGAATCCATTTACAATCTTGTTTTATCTTAGTAGCAGATTAGTTTGACAAACTTGGATAGGAGACTTTTTGTATTCAGTCGATGAGATTTTGATGTTTCTTTCCTATTTGTAGAAATAACGCCAATCTTCAATATATGGTTGCGTGAGTGAGAGTACGGGAATGTTTTTTTGAAGTAATTGATTTATTGTTTTACTCTTTGTAAGATAGGCAGTAAGTTCATGAGTATTTTTTTGGTTGAAATCTTAATGCACAAATTATGCAAATCTTCACTGATCATACTGCACAATTTTTTTTCATAATTTTAGGCGTGACTGGACCTGTGAAGTGTTATATTAGTTGTTCTTGGTTTTTTTTTCCGCTCGAGAGTAGTATTTTACACATGCCATCAAGAAAGCACATACCTCCACCTCATGAAGGGCGTGGCTTGTTAAGGCATGGACCTTTGCCTGTTGGCCGCCGTTCAGTGGAAGCACATCCTCCTCGGATTTCGGAGAACAGATTGGCGGCTCAAGATGCAGAAATACACCAACTTACAGATGACAATCGTAGACTGGCAACCACTCTTGTTGCTCTGAAGGAGGAACTTGCTTCTGCTCAGAATGAAGTACGTAAACTGTCAGATCATATAAGAATCATGCGAGAAGAGAGTGACATTGAGATCCGGTCGATGTTGGACAAGATCAAGAACATGGAACTTGAAATTAAAGCAGGTGAGAACGTGGGAAGGGACCTACATGAGGCACATTTAGAGGCACGAAGATTGGCTTTAGATAGACAAGAGCTGAAATCCAAAATACAGCTACGCACCAGGGAATTGGATAAAGCACGTGCAGATGTAAAAAGGCTGCCTGAGATCCATTCTGAACTTGATAGTTTAAGGCAAGAGCACCAAAGTTTGCGGTATGTGAACATTTTTTTTATCAGATCTTTCCATATATGACAACTAGCAAATTTTATGGTGGTCAATGGGTTGTTCAATCATGCAAATCAGCAGATGCATTAGCTGTTGCAGAAGTCGGTATTAGATACCAACACTTGTCTGAATGTTTTTGTTGCAATCTGGCCAAAATATGCTTGCTTTTAAGACTGTATTGCACATCTCAATCTAGGCTTCTATAACTTGCGCTAAAAACTATAAATGGACTTGGCTTAAATCTGTGAAAGGGTTCATTTCAACAACAGGTTTGGAACATAAATTTATGCACGTTTTTGTTCATTACACATGCTTAGGTATCTGTTTGACCCTGTACATCTGATCTGATGATTTTCTGTGCTGTGGAAAAAAAAAAGCGAAACCTTTGAGTACGAGAAAGCCCTGAACATAAAGAAAGTAGAACAAATGCGTGTCATCGAGAAGGATATAGTGGGAATGGATGGAGAAGTGGAAAGATTACGGATGGAAGTGGCAAATGCCGAGCAAAGAGCAAATGGTAATGAGAGAGCATATGTATTCTCTTTTCTTGTCCACTCTTCTCTTCTGAAATATTAACTTAACTGAATAGATGCTCCGACACTTGTTTTTTTTTTTTTTTTTTTTTTGCTTCTCAACAGCTCCACAGCCTTATGGTGGGCCTTATATCAGTCCAATAACATTCTATCCACCAAGCAATTATGGTAGCACAGGGGGGTATGTTGATAATTTCTCGAGGCCTCCTATTCAAATGGACACCGGTGCTTTGCCACAGGGAGTGTCGCCATATGGCAGTAGCGGTCCTGCAATTCCTCCTCCAATAACTGGAGCTGGTGGCTATCGGAGTTGGTATGGAACTTATGATGGCTGTCATGGTAGTAGGTGAGAGCTTAATCGCTTATGCAAGAAAATTCATTTGAAAACACAGACATTTTATTTTTATTTTTATTTTTAATCATCTATCAAGTTTAATGCTAGAATGTTTTTGGCATCTGAGTTGTTGATGTAGTTTTAAGACGGCTACTGATATACGGTCTCAGTCTGTCAAATGGCACACTAGATTTTCTTCATGTGTTGTGTAGTGTTGTAATATTTGGCCATCTTTAGGCGCATATATTTTCACCTTTGCGGACGTTTTTTCACAGATAATATATCAAATCACCTCAGTTTCTATCAATGTTTTTGTTAGGTTCATGTGTGTGTCCTATGATATATAGAGGAAACATATTATTTACATACTAGACTTGTGTTTATCTTTGATTCTGCTCCTCTTCAAAATGGAAAAGGTATTAATATTATCATCATCCACCAATGTCAGCAACTTAAAACACTATCATGGTTGTTTTATATTTATAATTCCAGTGGTTTGCTTCTTCTTCGTTTTCTATTATTATTATTTGTATTTAAGAATTTCTTCAAATTATTCTTTTGTATTAAATTCAGAAGCAGGATAAGGATATGGCTTGATTAGAATGTATAGTTCATTCTTGATCTGTAGTTTTTATGGTAGTATACATACAGGGACAGGGAGGACCCAGGATTTTTGATAAATAAACATTTCATTCGCTGATAAATATTTTGTTCCCTGAGTCGGTTTTGATACCGTGGTAGAGGCAAGATTTAATTGCTCAACTATCAGTATATTAACTGATGAAACAAATGTCTAAAATTAGCCTTATTACATGATCCAATTAGACCAATTTTATCATGCTAATTAATAAAATGATAATATTCAAACAAATCTGATAAAACAGATTGTCCAAAATTTAGCCTAACAAAGATCCAATGAATGAAATCCCATTCAATACAAACTCATCCTTACTCAAGATTTCACAAGCATGTTAGCAACAAACACAAACAGATGTGCTAAAATGAGCAATGCAGACATGACTATAAGAAAAACCCCAAGCTTTCTCCACTTGTCTTTTAATGGTTTTATGAAGCCATCTTTACAACCTTGGCAATTGTAGCATAAAACGGTCTCCTCATTCCTCCACAAATCACAATCTTGGTCGTAATCATATGATGATGCCGAGCTTTCACTCGTCTTGCTTTGTTTCTTCCAATACGTAGCATTCACAAACTCCATTCCACAGCTCGATGGCGGTAAACAACAACCCGACTGCATATACGAACAACATGTCAACGCATGCTCGAATCCTCTCTGTTGTACACCGCAGGCATTTGTGGGGACACCCCTACAGTACTAGTACTGTAGGATACAATACATGTTTTAAGGCACCAAAACGGCGTTGTTTTGGTGCTTAACACTTGCATTGTATTCCTACGGTACTATGGGGGATCTGAGCGGCTCAAAACAACATCAAAGCGCGCACTTATATATACCCTACACTGCAGTGTACAGTAATGGATCCGAGCTCCAACAACATATTTGAAATGAACTTAGTTAAGACAAATATGTATAATAAGTTCTATTATTAGACTACAAAAGAGTTATACGAACCTCGGTATGTGTGAGTTGTTTGGTGAAATCATGTGATTTGAACAAATACGAACGGGAGGAAGCCAAATCGTTGCATGATCTCGTATTATATATGCATGATTTGATATCATTCCAATTGTTGTTGTTATACACGTTCATCTTGAGCCATGTCGAAGAGCCGGGAACAATACGCGTTTCCACATTGAAAACTCCGACAAGGCCTAGGCCTATGACAAGCATAGCAAACAACGGGACCATCACGAGCACAAGTCCAACCACCATCATGATCGCGGGCACCTTTGATGATAATCGCATGTATACCAACACATTACTCATAACAAATACGATAAACAACCCGGTTGTTATACCGGCTTGTAGTTTGTGTAGGTTTAGAAGGTCTTCGCAATCGTAGTTACGAACGTATAATAGCCATATAAACATGAAGAGAATAGGCAATGAGAGAATCATAGTGAATATAGTTAATGGAAGCATGACAAGTTTTGTTAATGCAATGTTTTTCTGCTCATTATTTCCCAATTTGATGACTGAATCTTGAGAGTTTCTATCAGCCATGAGGGGAAGATAAGAGGTTAAAATTGATGAAAAAAATTTGTTCCAAATTATATAAGTACCAATATATGTGTATATATATGGATAATGGAGCTTCTTGATTTTGTTAAGTACCTAGATTTACATGGATAGTTCTTCCTTATTTTTCTCTGCAGGGATATTACCATGTGGTTTGAATTTTACTATTTTAACTTGGTCAATCTATGGGGTAAAATAAACTTAGTCAATCAGTGGACAAATAGGCGTGAAATGCATGTGCAATGATCTAGGCCTTTAGATGGAGTATTCAAAAGCATCGGGATCCGAATATATTGTAATAAAATGTTGTAGTTTAAAAATATAATAATACCATTTGTGTCCCATGCCGACATGTAACACTACTTTTTTTTTTTTTTTTTTTTTTTTTTTTTTTGGCCGAGAAACGAAAGGACTTATATTACGCAAGCTTAAAAGTTCGGATACAAACACCTAGCTTTTTCCTCGTCACGCAAGAAGGTAGTAAGAAAGGAGAAGGAAAGACCTGACCAATTGGAGTAACAAGTTTTCTAGCGAATTTAGCAATACCATCACTAACTAAATTACTACCCCTATTTACATGACACAAAGTACAAACATCCAAAGTGAGCATTAAAGAAATAATGTCCTTGACAATGGTCATAACTTGAGGCGTAGCCAAGGAAGGGTCTTTCACCATGTTAATTAGATGAAGAGAATCTGATTTGAGCTTAATGTTGTCCCAACCCTTTTCTTTAGCCTTCAAAAGTGCCCATCGCAAAGTTTCCGCTTCAGCTCTTGTAGCAGAATCAAGATCCTTGAAAGCCCTCCCCCAAATCTCTACCAAGTTATAGTTTTTGTCATAAATGGCTGCACCACCACCAGCTGCCATTGAAGGGCTTATCCAAGAAGCATCTGTCTGTATACAAAAAGAAAAAGAAGAGTCAGAATCATTATTCGAAGTGAACATAGTAGTTAAGTGAGAACAATGGTCCTTTAAAGGGAGATAATCTTCTAAAGCAGGTGCATTGGCACTACAGTAATCCAAATAGTCTTTTTCAGCAAGAAAAGCAACAGATTTCGCATCATTTAAGTTTCTATTAAAAATCCAGTCATTTCTGGCAATCCATATATGCCAAAACAAGAAAATAGTTTGCTCAACATTCTTTTTATTAGATTGAAAATTATTATTTTTGTTAGTGAGAAAAGACCACCATGAAGGGATATCCATATGTTGATTTCTAAAAAAAGGCCAAGAAACTGAACTATAACTCCAAATGTCCATTGCCCTGGGACATCGAAGAAGAATGTGTTCGACAGATTCTACTTCAGCATTGCAAAAACCACAAGAGGAAGGGATACATAAGCCCTTTAGCTTTTTTGTAATAAAAGCCCTACACGGTAAAATGCCCCTTAGACACTTCCAGAAGAAATGCTTTAGTTTGTTTGGGATTTGCAAAGACCAAATAAGCTTCCAGAATCTCTCATGTGTATTTGAAGTACTTGTAGGATTTGAAGAGTGAGCATTAGCCCTGGAAAGGAAAAAGGAGTAAGCACTCTTTAACGAGTATTTGCCATTATGTGAGGGCTTCCAATGAATCATATCAGGACCATTACAGAGACTTATAGGGAGAGAGAGAATTTGATTCGAGTCAACAGGCCAGAAATTATTTTTGATTACACTAGCATTCCACGAATTATTGGAGATCAAGTCACTGACCCAAAAGAGAGTAGGAGATGAAGGGTCAGGGGTGAAAGGCTTGGAATTTGGATTACCAGGCAGCCATCCATCTTCCCAAATCCGAATGGATTCGCCATTTCCCACAGACCAAAAAAGCCCTTCTTTGAAATAAGGGAGAATAGAAAGAATGCCTTTCCAGAAAGATGATGAATTGTTGCTTTTTTTAGCATCAAGAATAGTACAATGTGGAAAATACCTAGCTTTTAAGACCTTGGATACAAGCAAATTTGGGTTATTAAGAAACCTCCATATCTGTCTGCCAATGTAGGCCGCGTTAAGGGCTTCAAAATCTCTAAAACCAAGACCTCCAAGGCCTTTAGGAAGACATAAAGTTTTCCAACTAATCCCATGTATCCCTTTTTTCTTTGTTGCCAAATCTCCCCACCAGAAATTTGCCAAAAGGGAAGAGATGTCAGAGCATAAACCTTTAGGAAGCTTAAAAACAGACATCGAGTAAGAAAAAAGCATAGTGATTACGGATTTAAGCAAAATCTCTTTACCTCCCGGACTTAAGAAATTGTTTTTCCAAGAAGTGAGTTTTGAAACAACTTTGTTTTTTATATAAGAAAAAGTTTCTATCTTTGATCGCCCCAAATGTAAAGGAAGGCCAAGATACTTGGAGTGGGGAGCAACTGAGATTCCCGGGAAGAAAGGTAAAATGGCGTCTTTTAGGTCATCCAAAACACTTTTTCCAAAAAATATATTAGATTTCTGTATATTAATGAGTCGGCCCGAAGAGGACCGATAGATATCTAAGACGTAACAAAGGCTTCTAACTTGACCAGGATCGGCTTTGCACAAAAGAAGACTATCATCCGCAAAAAATAGATGGGAAATAGAAGGGCTATTTCTAGCAAGTGTATGCCCCGAATAAGACTCGAATTTTCAGCTTTCTGGAGAAGCAAACTAAGGCCTTCAGCGCAGAGAATAAAAATATAGGGAGAAAGAGGATCTCCTTGCCTGATACCCCGTGAAGGCTTGACCCAACCAGATCTACAACCATTAATGATGAATGAAAAAGAAGTGGATGAGATGCATTCCATAATTCTTTGCACCCAAGCTTTACAGAAGCCTAATTTAAGCATGATAAATTCAACAAAATGCCATTCGATTCTGTCAAAAGCCTTTGCCATGTCAACTTTAAGCGCCAAAAAATGAGACCTTTTAGTCTTATCATGCATCAAAAGGTTAATGATTTCATGAGCCAGGATATAGTTATCAGTGATATATCTACCACTTAAAAAAGCTGATTGAGAGGAACTGATGCAAACAGGCAACACTTTTTTTAATCTATTAGCCAAAAATTTTGAGAGAATCCTGTAAGCAACATTGCAAAGGCTAATAGGTCTAAAATGAGAAACCTCAAAAGAGTGGGGGTGCTTTGGTATTAAGGAAATGCAGGTATGATTCATTTCTTTAAGCATTTTGCCAGAAGCAAGGAAACTTTGCACCATATTAAGAAGATCATTTTTTAAAAGATGATAAAAGGTCTTATAAAAAACGGGAGTCATACCATCGGGTCCAGGGGCTGAGTTGGATTTCATACTAAAAACTGCTTTTTTAAGCTCTTGCTCAGAGATAGGCCTCATCAGGGTCTGATTCATTTGATGAGTGATTTTCGCATCAATAAAATCAAAATGCCGCTCCATATTTGCAAAAACACCTGCGGAATGAAATAGAGAGGAATAGAACGTAACAAATTCCTGAGTAATATCATCCAAAGATTGGCACCAAGAATCCGCATTAGCTTTTTTTAAGGATGAAATATGATTTCTCCTTCTTCTAGAGGAAACCGAAGCATGAAAAAACTTAGTGTTCTTATCCCCGCATTTCAGCCAAGATATCCTAGACTTCTGGTACCAATAAGCTTCTTCTTGTTTATAAGCATTTTTTAAGTCTTCACTAACAGATAAAACCGAGGTAAAATCTGAGGCACTCTTGAGAGCATCATCGAGTTTAGATTTTAGATCCTTAATTTTATTTGCAGAATTGAAAATTCTACTACCCTTCCACTTGAGAATATGGATCCTGACCGCTTTCGTTTTCATTAAGACCTTATACATGAAAGAACCAGAAACATTGGTGTTCCAACCGGCATACACAGCTTCCCTAAATCCCTCCATATCAATCCATCTCTGATCAAATATAAAAGATTTTCGCGTTTTGGCATTCAGCGGATTAGTATCGCCCAAAAGCATACAGTGATCAGAAGCAATAGTGTAAATATGGCGACACGTAAACTTAGGGAAAAAATCATGCCAAGAGCTAGAGCATAAATATCTGTCTAACCTTTCAAAAGTTGTGATTACACCATTTTGCGACCTTTTCCAAGTCCAAAACTGCTCCTGAAACCCAAGATCAAACAAAGCATTTTTATTAACAAAATCTCTAAAATCCCTTAAGGAACTTTCTGTTCTTTTGATACCCCCCATCTTTTCATTAACTGAGAGGATGTCATTAAAGTCCCCTGCAATGACAAAAGATGTCCCCCAAAGGGGTATCCTATTGGAAATAAAAGCCCAATCTTCCCTTCTAAGAATAGGATTTGCGTTTGCATATACCCCAATAAACCACCAGGAAACATTATGAAGGGGGTCCACTATTTTAACCTCAATCGAACAATAAGTAGTATATATAGAGGAAACATTAATACCTTGCTGCCAAAACAGAGCCATGCCACCCGCAAGACCCACTGGATCAACAGCCACAAAATCAAAAAAACGCAGCTTAGAGCAAACTTTCCTGATCAATGGAGCTTTATTTTTTGTTTCACACAAAAATATTAGATTCGGGGAGTGGAGTTTGCAAGCCTCCTCAAGTTGGGAAACTGCCAAGGATCCCCCCAAGCCTTGGCAATTCCACACCAATGTCCTCATTTTGGGGGTGGGAGCCACTCAGGGCTGGCTGCCTCCACCCCATCTAAGCACAATTTTTTGAGATCAGACTCATAGGATGAATCAGATGAAAAACAACAAACTGTATCCAATTTTCTTTTCGGGGGTACAAACTTAGCAAAACCACCACGATCAACAGGAAAGCTAGAACTAGAAGAAGAAACTTCAGTATTAACTTCTGCTGGGACAACACCCTGAGCTGCATTTTCTTGAAAAGGAGAAATATCACCATATGTGGCACTCTGTTGCGAAGGAGAATTATGTTCAGAAACATTATCCTGTTCTTCCACCACCAGCGGGATAGATGAGTTAGGTGAATCAACAGGTGGGTCGTGGGTAGCCTCTGGAGTGTGAATAACGTCCATATCAATATCCTCATGTACTTCTGTAACTGTGATGTTGCTCTCTGAAGAAGCAGTAGGAGTTAAAGCTTTCCAATCCAGATAAAGAGTGGAAGGATTTTTATATTAATCTCTTTTCTGGGGAGCATAAGGCTCATCCCAGGTGGTTAGCCACCTGAGGTTTACCCTGGCCTAAATGAGAGGTCCAGGGTTCGATCCCCCCTTCCCCCGTTTCCCTCCTTTCGTTTCGGAAAAAAAAAAAAAAAAAAAAAAAATCTCTTTTCTCGGTGCGTCGTTGCCTATATTAATATTTCATCTCCCTTATAATATAAGATCTTTTTGGTTATTTTTATTTTTATTTTTATTGTCCCACAATATAAGACTTTTAAGAATATATTTAGTACATGTTTCATTCTCTTAACTCTAAATTATTATCAATTCAACAAAAGGGTATTTTAGATTTTTGTCATTAAAATTTATGAAATTTTATCCATTTTCTTAAACCGCGTGAAAGTCAAAATAGATTATATTATGGGACAGAGGTAGTACATCGTATATAGACACGTTTCGCGCACACACACACACACACACACACACACACACACACACACACACATACACATATATATATATATATATATATATATATATATATATATATATAAACCAACAACTTTTATTAATCCTATGATTTTTTTTTTTTGGAGAAACCAATTTATTAATTGAAGATGTCTAAATCGTCACGGGTGTCCTTGCGGTGTATGGATGGTGGATATCGGGCTGTATCTAAGGTGTGGTGTTACTCCGGCGGGTGGTGGTATGGAGAGAGTTAGAATGGAGAGAGCTTTGGCTTGCAAGTATAGTGTGTATTTTATATATCTCATTCTCCTTTAGTTTACAATGACCACCCCTTTTATAGAGGTGGATAACTTAGGGAATAAGTAATCTATTAGATATTTTACTAATAGCTAGGTCTTACTTAGATACTAAGCAAGACGAAATATCTAAGCTACAAGTGGGGAAAAGATCTGGGTCAATCGGCGGCCATCTCTCTGAGGTCGCAAGGAGCAAGCCCTCTCTGGCCTCGCCCCCCCTTGGCGACCCTTCTTGACCTGCCTGGATGAGATTCGGGGATCCGTTGCACTTGCCCGGGACCGCAAATGCCTTGGTCGCGGCGAGGTGAGACACAAGTGGCCGCCCCTTTTGCGATCTCTCTGTCATGCCGGAGGGTGGCCGCAGTGGGTTGTCCCTTACCGTGAGGTGGTGGAATTATTTATACCCATCAATGGCCCCCTACTCCGTGCTTTAATGACATTCCCCGGGGATATGAAGGATGGAGTAATCATCAACACTTTTATGACCTCATCGTCGGATGCGACTTGTTCTCTAAGGGCCGTGCTTTCAAAGCAAGCGACCTCAAGGTAACTTTGGGCTCGTTTTTGCGACCTTGTCGTCCGATGCGACTTGTTCGCTAAGAGCCGTGCTTTCAAAGCATGCGACCTCAAAGCAACTCGGGTCTATTTTTTGCGACCTTGTCGTCTGATGCGACTTGTTCGCTAAGAGCCGTGCTTTCAAAGCATGCGACCTCAAAGCAACTCTGGGTCTATTTTTTGCGACCTTGTCGTCTGATGCGACTTGTTCGCTAAGAGCCGTGCTTTCAAAGCATGCGACCTCAAAGCAACTCTGGGTCTATTTTTTGCGACCTTGTCGTCTGATGCGACTTGTTCGCTAAGAGCCGTGCTTTCAAAGCATGCGACCTCAAAGCAACTCTGGGTCTATTTTTTGCGACCTTGTCGTCTGATGCGACTTGTTCGCTAAGAGCCGTGCTTTCAAAGCATGCGACCTCAAAGCAACTCTGGGTCTATTTTTTGCGACCTTGTCGTCTGATGCGACTTGTTCGCTAAGAGCCGTGCTTTCAAAGCATGCGACCTCAAAGCAACTCTGGGTCTATTTTTTGCGACCTTGTCGCCGTCAATCGTGGCTGACGTCAGTCTTCTAGGTTTTCCTCCGCGGAACGATGCGGCCGTTTCAGCAACCGCCTAGGTAGTTGTACGTGGATACTGATGGGACGCCTTTTCGTATTTCAAAACTGACAACTGCCGCCCTAATCTGAACCGTTGGATGAAGCGTTCCCAACCGTACGATCGTGGCCCCCTTGCCTATATAAAGCTTTCGCTTCTCACCCTTCACACTTTTAGCGCTTCTTACTTTCTCCGTTGTTTGTTGTTTTTAGAATTCTCTAAGTTTTTTGGCAGAGCTTTGAAGGTTCAACGGCGTTCCTGCGGTGGTTCTAGGATTTCACGGCGGTTCTTTTGAAGATTCCGGCCACCTCTTTGAGTATTTCCCAGTTTTTACGCGGTTTTCCAATCTTTCTCAAAGCAAATCGTGTAAGAAATCCTTTATGTTAACTCGTTTACTCATCCATCCCCGCCTTGTTTTTCCATACATATCAATTTTGTCATTCTTTTTGCTACGGAGATGCAACATTGCCTTGTTTCGATTAAAAACGGGGATTTTTCCCGGGGAGAGATTATAGCTTTCCCGGGAAAATTGGGGTTTCACCCGCTCCCCGCTATCCTCTCGTAATTTTATTTGCGATCTCTTGCAAAAACGGAGGAGGCGGTATTGAAGTGGGTGCGATCACCTTCCCGGGCTAATTTATTATTATACTGTGTCCGAAAGCTCCACCTTTTTCCTCCCTTGTTTTTGCGGGATGTCGGGGAATGATTATTCGGCGACGACTCTACGGAAAGGGAGATTTACGATTATGCCGAGGATGACCCCATACTATCCGCCGCCCCGCCTGGCGATCCGTTGGACGAGGTTGAAGTGGAAAGTAGTCGCGCGTATATTGGCGAGATTACCGCCGACGAGGCCGCTCATATGGATGTCGACCCTTTTGAGTTGGAGGCCTTCGTCTCTGCCCGAAATCCGCCGCGTAGAGTAAGCCTTAAGGAGAAGGCGCGGGCTCAAAAGTCTCCAACAGTTCGTGGGGCTGAAGAAATCGCTTTCCCGACCGAAGGACAAACTGCGGTCCCGAGTACTAGCGGCGCTCCCGACCATGACGAAGCTTATGTTCGGACGCCGCGGTTCATGAGTTAATGGGGTCCAAAGTGAGGACGAAAATGCGGAATTGCCCCGGAAGGATATCCGGATGCCTCGCGAAAAGCAGAAGAAAAGGAAAATTGCGAGCCAAACCATGACGAGCTTGGTGAGGCCGCCGCGGCCGATACCCACCGAAGAGCTCTCGTCCTAACAATCCCGAAGCTATGCGAGAGTTTGCGATCGTGGCGGCGTATGAGAAGGACGTTGATAAGAAATGGTCCCGACCGTGCAAGAGTAGCGATCTCAACAGACCATTAATAGCATATTCGGAATCGACACCAGTGTGTATCGGTTTTCTTTTTTCGATTATGGGAAGGAGTCCGATAAATTTAAACCCGGGGACCATAAGGATTATGTAGGTGCGCGTCGCTCCGAGGACACCCTTATCCTCCACTTCCATCATTTGTGTGCGGGTCTGAGACCGCCTTTCGATCCTTTCTTTGTGAAGATCTGCAAGGAGATGCAGGCGCTTCCCTCTGATTTTGCCGCCGGGACTATTATCCAGTTGATGGCCTTCATCGTTATGTGCCGGATTCTGAAGATCGAGCCGACGTTAACTTTACTGGGGGCAATTTTATTCCTTCGTGGGACGTCTATTCCTGGACAAATCTCTCTGAGGTCGCAGACTCCCCGCCTACTATTCCCGCTTCCCAATAAGTTTCACAAATGGGGGCAGCGGGTACTGAAAGTCGAGTCGAAGGTAGGCTGGCCTTTTCCTAGGGCAGAAGTCCGTGGAGTCAAATCCACGCTTTTAATCTTTGACCCCCCTGTGAGTGAGCGGCGCTACGTAAAGGGGCTGATGACATTAATTCAGTCGGACGGGGCGGCGCCATCTTGGAGAAATGTTTCCTGGGTTGAACTTCTTGATCTGGCCGAGCCTTTTGTATGTATGGCGGGCCTGGTGGGCAGAGGGAATGCCGCGCCCATGGTACGGATGGGTCCTGAGAGCCGCGATCCGGACCGGATTGGGGGTTGTCATATCAACAAATGTTTTCCTCCGAGTGCCGGAATGTGGGGGCGACCCTATACTTAGGCCGCTTTGTAACTTTCTTTGTCCACTTGTATTTATTTGTAAATGCTCATTTTGTTTTCCGGGTTCTAAACCGCTCTCTTTTTGTAGGTATGGATCCAAATGCTCGCAGGCTTACCGAAACAAGCTTAATGCGGAGGCGTACAAGGCGGCGTGCTCGACGGGAGGCTTTGAAGAAAGCTCTAGGGATGGTGCCCCGAACCGTAGACGCCTCGATTGTCGAAGAGACACATAACCCGGAAGCCGCGACGCCCTTGTTGCGACTTCCTCGCCCTTGTTGCGGGCCCGTGTCGGCCGGTGCCTCAAAAAAGACTCATCCCCCTACTAAAGAGTCGCACGGCGTGAAGCGACCTCAACCAGAGAAGGCGAAGGATGATCGCCCACCCAAACGGTCCGCTCCCAGCCCGGCGCATCTTGAAGAGGTTGAAACTCCGGTGGAGAAGAGCGCACCCGCTGAGACGCTGCCACAAAAAACTTTGCCTCGAGGTTACTCTGGGAAAGAGGCCCTATGGTTGGATCCGAGCTTTACCCAGGATCTTGACCTATCCAAAGCTCGCCGGGTTGGTGAAGCAATTGCTGATGTGATTCCTCTTGGGCCGATCCCTCTCGGTTATCCTGATCATGTTCAAGCGGAGATTGGCCGGGGCATATTAGCCCGCTTTGCGGCTCAAGACGACTCTCCGCCTCAAGATGAGATTGCTGAAATCAGAGATTTGAGCGGCGCTTGGGATTGCGCCTTTCTCTCGGTAAGACCGCTTTTTTTTTTTTTTTTTTTTTTTTTTTTTTTTTTGCTAATTATCCCGTTTTCCACAGCTCGGTGCTCGTTTAAACAGGGTACTTGAGGCCGCTGAGAGGCGCGATGCAGAGGTGAGGAAAGTGACGGCGCAGCTGGGAGCGACTGATAAGGCGAGGGTTACCGCCGAAAAGAAAGCTAAGCATGCGGCTGGCGAGGTGGAGAAGATGAAAGCAATCATGGAGGAGCACTCTAAATTAGATGCTGAGATCAATGAGAAAGTTGCATCTTTGACAAAGGATTATGCGGGGGCGCAGGAGGAGATCGCCGCGTTGAGGGTTAAGCTTGCTGAGGCGGAGACGGCTGCCAAAGAGGCTGCTGAGAAAGCTATTGAGGAAGCTGCGAAGAAAACGGCTGAGGCCGTCGCGAGGCCAAGTCCGGGGGCCGTCGCTGCCTACAAGAATTCGGATGACTTCTTCGACCTTATGGAGAATAGCTTTGACCAGGGTTTTAGTCACCTAGCTCGCTGTATCTGGGCCGATCGAGGCAGGGGGCACATCACTCTGGAAGATATGCTGCGGTGGGTGAACACGCATCAAGGTCATCCCGATTTAGTGGTCTTTCACCCGGAAATCCCTTATGCAAGCGAGCTCGTTACCTCGATTCAGACTGAACAGCTTAAACGCGGCGAGCCTGTTTGGGATCCCGCTCCTGTTAATCCTGTAAACTTTGAGATGTTGAAGAAGCCTCCGCCCTCTGAGCAAGGCGACTAGTTTACCGGCACCCCGCCTACTCCGCATGCTCTCTAGATTTCTTGGACTTTTCTGCGAGCTCTTTGAAAATTTGATTTGTAACTTTGACTATTTACTTTTGTGATTTGACTGAATCTTGATTTGTAATATCTTGACAATTTATTTTCTGCATTTTTTCAATTTATAAATCTTGGCTTTTCCTGTCGCTGATTCGATCTGGCGGCCTTTCGCGAGGCTGTGACAGTTATTTTATTCTCTTGTGCTGTCCTCTTGATTTGTGCGAGGTTGCTTAATAATTTGGCAGCGTCAAGCGCTCATGAAACGTCGTCGTCTCGTTCTAACCATAGTCGCTACGCGACGCTAATTTTTCAAAGTTTCGCCGGCCTTATTGAGAGCAAGTGCTTTTGCCGAAGATAGAGCCTGTTAGAGCGCCTTTGACTGTGTCATTAACGCAGAGTTATGACCCCTAATGACTAGGTGTCAGTTGTAACTGTAGCCATAAATTTCGGTCTCTTTATGGTCTGGCGCTCCTGTTGCCTTGGTTTTCGGGTCAGTTTGCATATCTGGCCCTAGGATCCAGTTAATCCCAACCGTTGATTATACCCCTTCTCTGGTATAAAAAGGGGGTTACTTTGGAACTCACTCTACCTCTTGCCTTTGTACTGAATTTGCTTTCTTTCTCCCTCAATCGTTCATTATCCTCTTTACCGTTTATCCCCCGACTCTATGTCTCATCCAGGGGAAAGCAGCCAGGCTCGGATATGGAAAGCTCGTCCTATCCGGGATGTTTCTCCCTTTTTCACCACTGCCTCCCCCGTAGCCAAGGATTATTTCTGGGATTATTTTAAGTGGCGTGATATTGGCGAGGGAGAGGGGCTTAAATGAGCAACGAATAGTAAGACGGCTCCATGCCGCGCGTTCGGCTTTCCGGGCCGGTGGGAATTTATTGCTGAGCCTCTGGGAGCGGTTAATGTTACCATGATACGGGAATTTTATTCCGTGTTGTCTGAGGTAGCCTCTGGCGGGACTGTGAGCAGCATTTCTCTCCGGGGTGTCCCCGTTATCTTTACTCCGGAGAGAATTAACCAAGTTTTTAACGTACCCGCCATAAATCCCTCCTCCCATTATGAGATCGCCTGGGACCTTGCGGATGAGGAAAATAGGCGATTCGTCTAGGTATTGCAATGTGCGAGCCGTTCCCCGAGAACCGCCGGGTTTGGTCTTTAGGAGTGATCGCGTCCGACCTCTCTCGCAGCCGACCGTGAGTGGAAGAAGTTTATAAATTCCCGCGCTCTTATCTCCCGCCGATGCCGATGTTGTTAGTGAGAGCGAAGCGCTCCTTCGCACGCCATTCGCGACCATCGAGTGGATATAGACCGGGAGTGTTGATCCATCGCGAGGCACTAAAATATGCGTGCTCGGTGGTTCAAGGTCGCCGTGGTATCGGTCGCCGCATGCCTTTCGCATCGCCGATAACCAAATTATGCAAAGTGGCGCTGTGGTCCCCTTCCATACTCTCGACCGATATGTTTGAAAAAACTTATCCGGTGGAGCCCTTTGCAAGCGTGGTGTCGTTTTTGGACCTCCATACATGTGATCGGAGGAAGATAACCATCCTGCAGTTGATGGAAGTTTGTCCAGGCTTGATCGATATGTTTGAAAAAACTTTTCATCGTTTTTTTTTTTTTTTTTTTTTTTTTTTTTTTTTTTTTTGATGATGACGAAAAGACAAGAATGTAAATACAGTTTTGAAAGAACAGCTTTATTTGAATTGGCTTGTTACATATAGTATTTTTTCAGATTGTCTGCATGCCATGGTCTATTATACTCGCGGCCCTCCTTGTCACTTAGCATGTACGTCCCCTTTTTGATAACTCGCGAAATCCGTAGGGGCCCTCCCGTTTTCCGATAGCTTTCCTTTTTTTGCTTCGTGGCCCGCGGCTTGTCTTTTTTGTAGAACGTAATCCCCGACGGCGAAGTGATGATTGCGAATACGTTTGTCGTGATGACGCTTTGCCGCCCGTTTATAATTGACTAGACGACCGTATGCCCGGATGCGCCGTTCCTCTACTAGATCAAGCTCGAGTTTACGCGCCGCCGTGTTATTGACCTCGCCGTAAAAAACGACCCTAGGGCTTGGTAAGGCCATTTCCACAGCGCCATAGCCTCGCATCCATATGTTAAAGCAAAAGGAGTTTCCCTCATTGTGATTTTTCGCGACGTCCCGAGTGCCCATAGAGCCGCCGGAAGGTGATCCGGCCGCGTGGCCCGCTTTCTCACCCAGGCTCTTTTTCAACACACTTAGGACCGTTTGTTGGCATTTTCGGCTTGCCCATTTCCTTGCGGGTAGCACACGGATGATTGCCAATGTTTAACATTGTTCTCCTCACGTAATCTGCGTCGAATTCGTCTCGACCGAGGTCCGTGATCGGAAACCATCACTCTTGGAACACCAAATCTTGTCCATATTTGATCGAGCAAAAAGTATGTTATGTCCCCGGTATTGGTTTTTACCAAGGCCTTAGCCTCGACCCATTTAGTAAAATAATCCACCGCGACGACCACGTATTCGCAACCCGAGTGACCCTTCTTCAAGGGTCCGATGAGGTCGATCGCCCACATGTCGAAAGGCCGTGCAAAGCCTACCACTATGCTTTGTTCGACCGAGGGTAGCCTCGGGGATACTTGCGAACCTCCGGCAAGCATCACATGCTCGGTATAAGATTTGGCGTCTTCTCGCTAATTTCGGCCAATAATATCCGGCTAGGAGTACCTCTCGTGCTAGTGTTCGGTTGGAGAGATGGCCGCCGCACATTCCCTCATGTAGCTCGTTAGGATTCCCGTTACCTCCTCGGGTCGTACGCATCGCGAAGGGGTTTCGAGAATGAATGACGGTAAAGCACGTCGTCCATAATCGTATATCTTGCGGCCCTTCTTACTAAGGCCTTAGCTTCGCAAGGGTCGCTGGGAAGCTCTCCTAACTCAATATAAGACTTCATGATGTCGACCCAACAAGTGTTACTGGGTTGGAAATCCATGATCTCGTCCTGGGAGATGGCGGGCTCCGATAGGTGTTCGACCATGATGCTAGGATCGCACGATGCATCTTCGCTGGTTAATTTGGATAAGTAGTCTGCCCTATGATTGTCCTCTCGAGGGATGTTCTTGAATTGACAATATGCGAAGCTGCTTTCGAGTCTTTTGACGAGGTTAATATACCTTTGTAAAATTTCGCAATGAATGCCATATGACCCATTGATTTGATTCACCACCAACCGTGAGTCGCAAAATACTTGTATATTTTCGACTTTCATGGCTTTGGCGAGTTTCAACCCAAAGAATGACGGCCTCGTATTCGCCCGGTTGTTAGAGGCGGTGAAATCAAATCTCGCAGCCTCGCTCAATTTCTTCGATGTGCCCGGTTCTAACAGGATTATTCCCGCGCCACACCCTTTGTGATTAGCGGAGCCATCAACATAGAGCTGCCAACAGTGACTTGGCCTGATAGGCTCGTCCTCTGTGGTGACCCTATCTTGGTCGCGTTCGGAGCAGAGCTGCTCTTTCACCTCGTCGTTGAAGCTTGTTTCTGCTATGAAATCTGGGAGAGCTTGGGCCTTTACTGCCTTCCGGGGCTCATATCGGATATCGAACTCAGTGAGCTCGATGGCCGATCGGAGCAATCTACCGGACAGTCCGGTTTGTGAAGAACCCGTCTTAGCGATGCATTTGATAACACTACGATGGTGTGCGATGAAAAGTAAGCCCTTAATTTGCGGGCGCCTATAACAACACAATAAGCCAACTTTTCTATATTAAAATAACGACTTTCAACGGGGCTTAGAGCTTTGGAAACATAAAAAATCGGCTTCTCGCGAGCCTTCCTCCTCTTTTACAAGCTGCCGCGGCTACGGCCCTATCCGAGGCCGCCAAATATAAAAACGAGTATCCCCGAGCCTCGGGCCGGTTAGCAACGGCGGTCTTGACAAGTATTCTTTGAGGTCTTTAAATGCCCGGGAGCATTCCGCCGTCCAAGAGAAGGTACCGCCCCTTTCGAATTTTGAAGAAAGGCGGACTTCTTTTCGCGATTTCGAGACAAACCTACCCAAAGCCGTGATCCCGCCGTTGAGCCGCCGTACTTCTTTAATACCGGTAGGCTCGCTCATGTTGACCAGGGCCTCGATTTTTTCGGGATTTGCCTCGATCCCCCTTTGACTTACCATAAAGCCCGTAAATTTCCCCGCCCGGACCCCAAAAGTGCATTTCGTAGGTTTAGTTTCATTGAGTGATTCTTCACGTTTGCAAAGGTTTCGCGAAGGTCCTCCAGGTGATCTTGGCGACTTGATTTCACGACCATGTCATCAACGTAGGCCTCCATGTTCTTGCCTATCTCGCGTGCTAAAAACTCGTTTACCATTCTCTCGATAGGTTGAGCTCGCGTTCTTTAGGCCAAACGGCATCATCTCATAATAATATAGCCCGCCGGCGGCCCCGAAGGCCGTCGCTCCTTATCTTCATCGGCCATTTTGACTCGGTGGTAGCCGGAATAGGCGTCCGTAAAGCTTAAGGTTTCAAAACCCGCGATCCCATCCACCATTTTATCGATTCGAGGGAGCGCGTAGGGGTCCTCGGGGCAAGCTTTGTTTAGATCGGTGAAGTCGACGCACATCCGCCACTTGCCGTTGTGTTTTTTCACCATTACTACATTTGCCGCCCGGGTGGGATATTGAAGCTCTTTGATTATGCCTCGTCGCTAAAAGTTTCTCGACCTCAATTTTTATTGCGACCTCCTTTTCTCGTAGAGAATTGACGCGCCCTTTGTTGTATTGGCCCGAAGTTGGGATCGACACTCGGGTTATGCAAGGCGACCTCCGATTCCACACCTCTCATATCGTTACCTCCCGTGCGAATGCGTCCAAGTTTGCTTTCGAAGCTCGATCGTTCCTCCCTTTCTTCCTCGGTAGTCCTCGATCCTATTTTTATCTTTTGATCGGGATATTTGTCGTTTATTATAACCTCGATCAACTCGTCTTCGGCGGTGAAGTCGGGCTCGTCCCGAACTTGCAATGTTTCTACCTCTACGGCCTTCTCCGAGATTTCTTTCATCATAGCAATCGATCCGTAGCCGTGTTAAGACCATCCGGTCGGGGTCGCTTAGAATCGACCCCGTTTTTGGTCATATAGTCGAGGAAAGCTCCAGGTCGGCCGATGGCGACCCCAACTTCTTCCCTACGTGAAATTTGACCCGTTGGTGGGGAACGGATGCCACCATTTGGAACTTCTTCATAGCCGGGATTCCCAAAATCATGTTGTAGTAAGAGGGCGGGTCGATTACCAAGAAAGTTACTATCTCCGTTCTACGGGGCTCATAGTCGCCCAAAATGATATTGAGGTCGATCGTGCCTTTGACCCGTACCGTGTCGTTGGTAAAACCTTCGAGGACCCCAAGGTAGGGTTTTAACTTGGCCTCCCCGAATCCGATCTCGTTTTAAACAAATCGAAATAGATGACGTCGCGGCCGGCCCCCGTGTCGACCATTACTCGGTTGACGCCGTGCTTGTCGTTCACCCCCACCTTTAGAATGAGGGGTATCTCCATAGGGCCGTTGACCGTTGTCGCCTCGCTTTTTGTGAATATGATTCCCTTCTCATTCTCTCCCAACACACCGCTTTTCGAAGCCGCGGGTATTGATTTGATTTATCCGAGATTTCGGTTGATGGTTCCGGGAATATTCCCGTGGATGACCCGAACCTCTCTCCGATAGACGCGAGGTTGGCGTCCCCGACCGGGAGTGTTGTTCCCCTCGCGTTTATATTTATTGGCCGGTCCCTCACGGATCGCCTTTCTATCTCGCGCCTCAGGGTGAAGCATTCATCGGTGATGTGGCCATGGTCCTTGTGATAGTCGCAGTATTTGGATTTATCGCGGCTATCAGGATCGCCCCTCATAGGCTTTGGTTTGTCTGGCGGATGCGACTTCATTCTCCGCCAGACGATCCTGGGCTATCCGTCATAGTCTCATTTGCGGCGCCACATGCCATGCATATGAAATTGACAAGTTAATTTTTGATACTGATCGACTATATAATGTATCGATTCAATATGAGTTATTATAACGTTTAACGCTACATATAAAATATAATCAGTCAGACAAATTTTTGACCTGCATCATAAAATTCCTGCAACCATTGGGAGACTCCTCATGTGTATCATGGGGTGGGGGTGGTCTCAACACCGCCTAAAATTTGTAAAAATAAATAAATTATATAATTGTATTAATAATTGCATTTTGTATTTAATTTGTCTTATTATTAAAAGATGTAAAGGTTGTTTTTTTTTTTTTTTTTTTTTTTTTTTTTTGTTGTTGTTGAGAAGTGTAAAGTATGTTTAAGAGCCACAAGATTAAATTCCTTTTGCAGCATATATATTTTTCATTTTAACTTTTTTCAATCTTTTTAATTTCATATATCATCTAGGATAAAAACTAGAAATTTCCCCGCAACGGATCCTCCGACATTCTGGAAGGGATTAATTCGAAATCACTGCTTTTATCGCAACCAAATCGTTTACGATTTCGAAAGGCCGGTGCTGCTGATTCTATGCGATTTGAACAACCACGTTTCTTTAAAACGGATATGGAAGGCTTGATGAAAGAAAGCTGCCATTTTTGTGCTAATTGAATCGAAGATCCGAATGTTTGAACAATTTGGGGAGGAGAAGCATGGGGTTGGGGAGGAGAAAGAGGGTGACGGCCGTGCCGCCGGAGCTTAACGGTCGGATTTGAACGCCGGGGAAGCGGTCGCAATTTTTTTTATTTTTTGTTTTTTGAAAAAGTTTAGGGTTGTTATTACATTTTACGGTACGTTACTACTTGTTTTTAAATTTGTTACTACTTTTTTCATTGGATGTTACGACATTTTTACGGGAACGTTACTAATTTTTTTTAGGCTTTTAGTACTTTTCATTTGATGTTACGATATTTTTATATGTTACTACTTGTTTATGAGATGTTACAACATTTTTACGGATCGTTACGACTTGTTTCGCCGTTACTATATTTTAAGGATCGTTACTATTTGTTTATTGACCGTTACGACATTTTACGGGTTGTTACTACCTTTTTTTAATTTGTTACTACTTGTTTATGGATGTTACGACATTTTAATGTTACGGGTCGTTACTCCGTTACGACATTTTACAGTGTTACTACTTATTTTTTTAACAAATAAGAGTACATTACTAATTGTTTTTAGACCGTTACTACTTTTTCATTGGATGTTACGACATTTTATAAACGTTACTACTTGTTTTATTTCGACCGTTACTATTTGTAGAAGGGTAAAAAGTAACAAGGGGTATTTTTGTCCAAATATTTTGTTTTTGTCCTTTATAACATTTGAAAAATAAGAATGTCCTCGCGTGACCCATTTATGTGTTTTTTTGTCCTCGTAGCCCCTTCCCCCTAAAAACTAAGCATACTAGCACTTTTTCCGAGAGTTATTACGTGCTCGGTGACTAGATGCATCTTATGTTTTGATGAATTAAATTATTTTTCATCGATATTCTTTGAAAGACATAATTTTTAAAAAAATTGAAAACCGAGACCACGTTAATTAGGGTCTTGCAACCGACGGAAATGGGATCCCCTCCCATACACAACACCAATATGTGCAAAAATGTATATATGAAGCCCCAAATTAAAGAGAAAAAAAAAAAAAAAAACAAAAACCAAATTTATGGTTAAAAAGTGCAGACATACCCCTCCTGTACACAGGAGGGGATCCAGGTTCCGACGGACGACCCTGAGGGGAGGACGGGTAGTTGAAGCGGTTTTCCTTTAACTGTAAATCTCTTCTTTATTGTTTCCTTGTGTATCTATCTATACGATTCAGACACTTCTAATTTGGACTATGAAAAAGAAGAAGACACGGTTTTTCTTTTCCTGTAAATCTCCTCTGCTTTCTTGTTTCCTTGCGATTTTTTATTTTGCAAGGATTTCCTTGCGTATCTAAACAGACGCTCTTTTCATTTTCGACTATAAAAAAAAGGGAAGACATGTTTCAATATATTAATTCCTAACTTAAAAAACACTGCAAATAAACAAACATTACAGCCAATTTTTATAAAGCTAAAATCCATGGTTAATTCCAGGTCTCAAGTCGCCTTAAGAGCTTCAACGATGGCGTTGCTGCTTTGCTTCAGGTAAAACTTACAATTTCATATATGCATGTTTTTATCTTTATCTCCTTTTTGTTGAATTTTTTTTTTCATTTCCTGACATTATTATTATTATAATATCAGCTCAGGTAGAAAGGTGGGAGTGTCAATACTTACGATTAGAATGCAAACAAGAGGAATGTATATTTAGTTGCAAGGTATTAAATTTCACACAAGGCTTTTGCTACAGAGAGTATCCAACAGATGATTGGCAGTGCTGTTGTGGCCCCCCTACTCCCCACCAGCACAAACTGCACAACATTTCCAACTAAAACCCCTTGTTTTTTGCTGGCCTGTGTAATTAATTACTAATATATACTGCTTACTACCTTATTATCATTACCTATTTCACAATATTTCTGTTATTTATTCAGGGAAATGTCTGTTTCCTCAAATACTGTATGTAATATCAGAATATTATAATGAATAAATAAAAGGGATAATATTTGCTACAATATTGCAGTATATGAAGCTCGATTACATATTCTTCTTAATCTATTTGTTTCATTTGTGTGTGTGTCAGTGTGTGTGTGTGTGTCAGGCGCCTTTAAATTCATATAAAACGACAGATGACTGAAGATCCCGGTCGACTTTGAAATGAGCATGGAAGAATCTTTTTATCTGCAAATCATGAAATTATTAACTAGTACATCCATCAGTAACACATCTACATTATGCATAAAGGATGCTAAACCGTTTAGTCGTTGTTTCAACACAATAAATTTCGAGATGAAATATTAATGGATAATAAGTAGATTCATACGAACCTCAAAGAAATGACGTGAAAGTAGAAGCTTGTTTAGAAGCTTTTCCTGTGCATCAAATAAGACGATGTGGCTAGGTAACGATGACCCGTTTTTCAAGAATTCTGCAGTGAAGCCGACTGGATCCATCATGAATCGATCCGACTCATCCACGGTACCTCTCTCTTCACTGTGAAATGAGTTCAAAAACAGCCAAAAGAAAGGATCAACTTTTTTTTTTTTGGGTGAAGAGAAAAAAAGGGAAAAATATCCGAGTTTAAACTGTATCAGCCAATCTAAGAGGATTTAACCTTGGAGTACAATCCAGGAAACGCATCCCGATGTTACGGTGCAATGCTGAGTAGTATGGAGTAGCATGGCAGGGAGTCAAGAAAAGTATACTTTTCACTTTGTCATTAACAGCCTCTTTTGACAAATAGTACATGACATCCTCCGTCCCTCTCTGCGAACCCCACAATCGCAGGTAAGACGAACCATGAGCGTAATATGCGCAGAAACAAGGGCATTCATTTGAAAGAACTGATCTTGGTATAGACCAAAATAGATAGGGAAAAGATTACCTGGTGAACTAGACTCATGTATAGCGCCATTGGGATATTGGTGATGAGCAAGAAAACAGTTGCCACGGTTATTTTAGAGGGGAGCCGCGAAAGGGTATTTTGGACATTTGACAGATTATCAGCTTTCTGCAATGTAGCTAATGCATAACCAGAGAACATCAACGCTATAGGGAGAACAGGGAGTACAAACCTATTACCAAAAAAACTGATTAGGGAGAGAAAACAGTGAATTGGGATGATCAAAAGCAGAAAGAATAGTTCTGGTCTAACAACCGTACTTTATCTACCTGAATTCTTTGTGCCCAAGTAGACTGTAAACTCCTAATACCCAGGCAATAAGCCCAGAAAACTTCCATTCCTTAGAAGTATGGACACCAGCTATTGCAAACGGTAGGAAAGTGAAGATCATGACTGTGAAACCTTGAGTGAAGTACCAGTGCCATGGGTGAGTTCCATAATAGTCGCCACCAGCTGACAGAAAGTTGAACTTAAGAAAGTTGAGAGGCACAAAAATCCATGAACCATACATTAGGCGATCCACCATGAACGTGAGTCCAAGAACCAAAGCCCTGATGACATATATTCGAATCATTAAGTCAGAATCATTTAGTAGTAAAACAATAGATAACACATGATAAGCGAATGTCATGAATCAAGGATATTGGTATCAACATAACACGAAAAAAGAAGAGCAGTTTTTTAACAGTGCACGTTTTTTAAATCTTTGAAAAGATAACAAATCACCTAGCACATCAGTTACATGCATATTGCATAACCAAGAATATTGATGGATAAGATGAAGAACCTTGTGTGGTGCATGCTAACATGTAGACATTACAATTTAAATTACATATGAATGCATTAGCAGATGTTGGTGGTGCATCATCAACACATTGTTAATTTCGCACTAGATTTTGATAGTTCATCAACATTAAAAGGGTAATTAAAAGGCCTTCAACAATGCTGTTACTGAAACCAATTTGAAAATAATTCTCAGTTTCAAATTATGACAATGGTATTTCCTTATTTCAAGATCAATAGATCAGACAGGAATTAAATATCATCATCCTCTCAAAGTTCTCCCATAGTCGGCCCATATAAGTTGATCAACCTAAGTTGACAAGCTCTGGGACAATTCTTCCAAAAGAGTGCCTCGCGATTCACATTTCCATTAGATCTCATTGAAATATAGGGGATTTGCAACTTAAGATTCTGATTGTTAACAGAATGAGTAGTAACAATTGTAGTTACAGGCTGTAGATGCAGAAGAAGAATTTCTCAGTCCACTTTTTGCTACCACGTATTTGAGCAGAAACTATGAGCCACTGTTGCGCTTAAGCAACCAAGAAACAAGAAACCAGAAATAAACTAGTCCTACTTTGTGTATTAAACACGTTCTGAGAAAACAATTATATTGGCACGATAAAATGAATAAAAGACCGCATATATACATACCCAATCGGAACCACCTCCAGCAAAACCAATTTCACTTTTTCACGTGTCAAGAAAAGCTCAAGAAGGCCAACATACACCCATGTAATAGCACTCGTAGGTCGAATTGCACAAGCTAATGCAGCAGCTGCCAAACCCCAGCATCTGTTCGGTAAGTGATCTTTCGATGCAGATGCTCTCATACAGGGCCAATAAAATAAACTCACAATGGTTAAGACAGTCTCTAAACTGTTGGATAGAGTGCGTGTAATACAATAGAACATGAACCAGTTAACCAACATGGCAAAAAGCTGAAGCATAGCTAAGGAAAACGTTTTCCTTATAAAATCAATCACATAAACAATATGTTAAGATGAATCACATGATAAGCATAATAAAAAGAAATAGAAAAAAACAATTGAATTTCAGGATACTGCCCATCTTGCAACACGATCACCAAACACAACCTTGGATAGCTTGTACAAATAAAGATCACCAACTGCAGAGAATAGGGACTGTAGAAGTCGAGGAGCAGTCAACTGTCGAGAAATTGGCATTGTTAGGCAAACATGAAATGATTAATAAAAGTAGAGTTGATTTTATAGTAAAGAAATGCTACAGGGAGTGATTAATGATCTTAATTACCATGAACCAGGGAGTATCAAGACCGAAAAAGGCGAGAACTTTATACAAAAAAGCAAAGATCATTGGATGCAGATAGCTTCTTATACCCACTTTCCACTCCCATGTCAAATGCCCATATCTGAAAACCATTAATAATCGATCTGGGTTAACAATCAAACAAAGAAAGAATCATGTCAATCAATCAAATTCTAAAAAGAAGGTGGGCACACCCGAAAGTGATATTGTGGGCGACCTCAAGAGCTTGCCAATGTTCATCGGGGTTGAAATATGTTTGGACAAGCAAAGCATTGACGAATCTGAAAATCAAGCACCACAAAAACAACTTCTTATCTGAATTCGGTGGGGTCGTCGTAGCCTGATTGTCATCTTTTTGAAGGTTGGTGTAACTGGTAGGCTCAAGGACTGGTGAATTCGAAGTCAATGGAGGGTTTCTGTGTCTCATTGTTGTTGCTTGGCAGGTGAAACTGCAGCATCAGAAGTTCGAAGGGACTGTTGTCTGTTGAGATTCAGTAGCGCTGTAGGGGTGTGTTGCAGTTCGGCAAAATCAACGAATTCCTCTCACTTAGAAATAGTATACCCGACAAGAGAACAAAAAATGAGGGATGATACGAATGAGACCAGACAATGCTCAGATTGCGCGGGGTTGACTGTGATTCCAACACTAGATATTCGCTTTACTGATGAAATTTCATCATCCTCCTCACCGCCGGCGGCTGTTCGAGTCCAGATCGTCTGCTGTATTCTTGGTTGTGTGGTTTGCTGTGTGAAGGGGAAGGAGCAAAACGACGCCGTTTTGATTTAAAAATAAAAAATATAAAAACACTCGAAGAGAATTGTTGTTGTAGTTGTTGTTTTTTTTTTTTTTTTTTTTTTTTTTTTTTTTTTTTTGGTCTAAAGAGAATGGCTTGTTAGTTAGTGGAGGAAAAACTTAGCACGGGGATGAGATCATGTCGTATATATTACAACAATTAATTTCTAATATCTCATGAAATAGAGTAAAAATAAAATATTTTAATATATTTTGCTGTTTTTCTTTCCTAGTTGTAACTAAAATTTATGTATACATGTGACTGTTTTTTTATTAATATAATCTATTTTTTAAGTTTAGTTTGATACTGTTTTTCTATAGAACATTATCTCTTTGGTTATCTAAAATGAGAGAAGGTGATAGACAATGTTCTAAAAAAATTCTCTACTTTGTATCTATTATTTTACATTTTAGGTAATTTGGTATTCTATTATGACAAAGTTTGGTAAGAATCTCTCCACTTTGCTCCCATTAGGGCCGCCTTAGCACTTAGACGGGGAAGACGTAAGGTAAGAAAAGGCTTTTTTATGTTCATAGGCTTTTTTATGTTCATAGCTTTTTTTTTTACGGAATATTAGAAATTTTGTTAAGCAAAATTTTATATATGAAAAAAAAAAAAAAACATTTCTTTGGTGAAAAGCCTAATTTTGTACATGATAAAGAGGGCAGATCCTCAATCAAAGAATCCTCCATTAACTATAACTGCTGGATCTAACCATTCTTGTTCCACCGCTTTAATCGCTGTGAACGGTCGGCATCCTTCTTTCGTGCAAACCGCTCAGACTTTGAAGAGCCTTTCAAAATCAACATGCACCTTGTTTCGTACAAACCGCTCCGACTATTGTGGTCGTAAATAATTGTAGTGTTGTTCCTTTCATTTGTAATTAAAAAAAAAAAATCCTTTTAATCATTTGAGTACAGATTATAAAACATTGTAATCTCAACTTTACAAAGAACACAATTTTTTTCAGGCCATTACTTGTATAGACAACTTGCTTGCTTCTTGCTGCTCAGCTTGTATCGTATGTTGCAATACAAAGAAAAACTAAATGCAGCTGAGAAAATGGCAGAATAAAGAATTTATAAAATAAAATAAAAAATATAAATCAAAATCAAGAATCATTTACAAGTCATATTGAATAGGAAGGGCAGTCCATAAAAGAAGCCTACGGGGTCTATCAAGAAACCTGGCTTGCCAAGCAGGTTCCTCGTTCTCTAACACAAACCCACATTTCTCGTACAGCTTCTTTGCACCCTCATTGTCTATCGCTACATGAACGTACAAATCACTTATTCCTGCAAACCAAATACCCGTGTTTTTTCGGTTTCATATACGCAGTCTAATCATGACCCATGATTCAAATTTTGAGAAGAACAAACCATTCAGAGTCTCACATTGTCACAAAGTCCGTCAATTTTTTACTCAGGATTTGCATATTATCAGTAGACAAGACGAAAACCATTCATTCTATTATGTGCAACTAAAAAGGAAAGTGGTAATAGATAAGATAAGAAACAACTTATTACCCATCTTTTCAGCAACCACCTTGGACTTCATGATGAGGGCATAAGCCAACCCGTTACGGAGTAGTTCACTGGCCACACATACATTACTCAGGTATGCCCTGGCAAAATCAGCTCCGATTCCCTGTTCATGTCAAAGCCCTAACATGAGACTCCGTTTTGATAACATTGAGACTGTATGCTTTCATAGCATTAATTTCACTACGGAATCCCGAATCACTATGAAAAAACAGATCGTTGGATCTTGAACATATAACGCTTTATCCGGAGGTTCATTGAAGAACAATAATATAGAATGTGAGAGGTTTTATGTCTACCATTGGCTTTGATCCTGTTATTTCATCAGGTAGCCTGACACATTGGTTAAGGTCCAAGGTTCCCACCACCACTCTGTCTTCTTCTCCCAAATCTGAAAACTGAAAAGTAAGGAAGAAAATAACTAGTATATTAACACGTAGTTCAAGTGGTGCCGCAACATGCAATAAACGAGACATTCCCAGGTGTGAATATTTCTTCGAGTACACTACTACCACAAGTCATTAATATGAGTCAATAAGTTCAAATTCGGATTCAGATCTAAGTCTCACTGCCCCATTGATTGTAAAAAAACCGGTATTATCCTTAAGTGTCTTAACTATGCTATATACAATAAAGAACATTACTACCGTTGTTAGGCACGTTAACTCTGCTACAACATATCTAGTCTTGTCCATTTGTTTCGAATGCCCAAACACAATATATAAATGTATGCACTTCTCATCAACACTTCGAGCATGTATTTACGAAAAATGGCACACAAATCTACATGAAAGTGAGAAGAATTCATGCATGTATACACAACACGATAATCAAAAGTTCCGTTCTAAGATGATAAGTTCCCACTTAACATGTAAAAATGTTTCATAGAACATAGCAAAGTGATATGCAGCATTTCTATCAATTGTGAATCACAAATATCTATGTATGTATGACCAATCCAACAGCAAAAGAAGTCAAAGCATTCAACTTTATCAATTACAAAATAAAATTTAAAGAGCTGCAGCTATTCAATCAACACAACTAAGCAAAACTTACCTTGCAAGAATCGCACAAGTCATCCGAAATGCTACTAATTTGGGACAAGGGCAATGTTGCGTTGATGCAAGAAACTTTTCTAAAGATTGAATTATTCCCAGCTATACGCTCCTGCATTGCCTGGAACTCACGTTCGGCCAAATACTTCTTGTGATCCTAACACAACTTGTATAAAAATAACAACCCAAAAAATCAAGCACTCAGATTCACTTAAGAATCTTATTAGTTAAACTGTTAATAATTACGAAGTCATCAAATTCTAAATGGAAAAGGACTACAATTTTGAATGGAAAATACTTAGATTACTCAGTTTTTAACAAGAACATTGAATTAACTGTAAAGAAGATGATACTGGTTAGTAAGTTTATAGACAATATACAGTATGTGAAACTCAGAAATGGTCCCAGAAAGTTAAAAAAAATACTCACTTGGATGGCATAAGATTGTTCCGGGAAGCTATGGAAAGAGCGGACGCGAAGACAAGCAGCAGCCCAGAGCTCGGAATCGGAATGGGCCTCTGAAACTCGAAGAGAAGATTTGTCAATTATTGGTCTTGTTTCAAGAGTTGCCAGTTGTGTCGGAGGTAGTTGTGGTGGTGTTTGGCTATGGTTGTAGAGTTGAGCTGAGACGTAGAAAGAAGGAAGAGGACGGTGGTGGATGGCGGAGATAGTAGTGTTTGTGGAGATGAATGGGTGGAGCCCGGAATTGAAGGGCCACGGTGACGTCACCATTGCCATCCTTTTTCTTTTTCGTTTCTCTTCCGTTTCTTCGGATTATAACATCATCTTTAAAAACAAAAGACTAAAAATTCCCCAAAAAAAAAAAACTATTAAATATAAATAAAAATAAAAAATGGAGAAGAACACGATAAAATGATTTGTTTTCTTTCTCCACCACAAAGTTTTAGAAGATGAAACAATGTTGTTTTGATCGTTAATAGGGCTGAGCAAGTTAATAGGGCTGAGCAAAATAAACAGTAAATCAATCTATATCGTAAATCGATTTAAATAAATCTGAATTAACCAAACTAAAGCAACCTTAATGATGATCGGGAGAAGCTCTTTGACTGTTGATATTTGGATGACGTGGAGAAAGATGAGTGGAAGATAAATATAGAAGGATTGCAGGGATAAATTGTTTCTGATGTGATGTTGTAATGGTGATAATATAGAAAGATGATAGAGATTAATTGTGTGTGATTAGATGTTGTTGTGGTGATAAATATTTTAAATCTTTTCATTAAATTAATATTAAATATTAATGGGAGAGACATTTTTTTCTAAAAGAGGGAGGAGGGGAGGAGGGGAGGAGGGGAGGAGGGAGTGGGTGGGTTTGGTGTTTTTTTAGGAAAGACAATTGTCTAGTGTGCTATCTCAAAAAAGACAAGAGACTAGAGAGTCATAAAAAAAAGTTTCTCTACATTTCTTTCATTATTTTACTTTTCTATTAATATTTATTCTATCCTTACCGAAGTGAGCAAAGAACATGGCTAAAGTTCCTTTACTATGGTTACTCTAATAACAAACCAAATAAATTGGTTTGGAACCAAACCGCATTGCACTGGGTTGGTTTTGGATATTTTTTATTATACCCAATCCAATCCAAATCAAACCAATTTTTTAATACATTAATTATATACTACGCCCGTCCCAAAATGTAATTCCGTTTAGCTTTTTGGTTTTGTCCCATAATATAAGTTCATTTAGAAAACCAATGAAGCATTTATTACATTTTTTTCATCTCATCCCTCATTTATTATATATTCACCAACTTTTTATTACTTTGCATTAATAACAATCAAATGTCATTTTATACTTTTTAATCAAAATTAATGACACAACCAATTCAACTAACTTTCTTAATATGTGTGAGAAAATCCAAACGGACTTACATTTTGGGACGGAGGTAGTATATTATATCCATTACCCAACCGACCCAATATAACCCATTATATAACAATCTTAGAATCTCGGCACACTTAGCTCAATAGTAGAGTTTAATTCAGCCTTATGCTCTTTTGATATAAATATGTAAATCAGTAAATGCATTTATGCAAGTATGCAACTATGGAGAATTGATTGTAGCTGAATTATATTGTAATGTGTTGTTACTTGTTAGTTGTTTTAAGTTTTTTTTTTTTTTTTTATCATTTTGGTTTGTAATTTAATTTAGTTTGGATGTAGCAATTTAGAATTTATGTAAAAAAAGGTTGGTTTTGTCATTTTTTTCTCCAAGATTAGGCTTGTTAAACCGGAACTAACCCAATCCAAACCGAAACCAATTCGAACCAAACCGTTGTGGTTAACTTCGTTTTAGTTTGGTGTGGGGAACGAATTATGGCGCCCCAAACCAACCCGAGTCTTTCAAAACCAACCCAAAACCACCCAAACCAATACAAGCTCAGCCCTAATTGCTACAAAGAAAATTTTAAATTATTTATAATGTACTTATCTATTAATACAATGAAATCAATTAATTTAGAGGGTGTCTTTTCATACTAAACATGTTTCAGACTTGCCAAGAACGAGAGCGGACTTCGTTTCGACATTTAACATGCATATCATTCTGACCCTAAATAAATCAGGAATTGTATATTATATATACCATGTTATAGGCTAAGAAGATTATGTTTTCCGGACAAATGTTTGGTCTGAATAAAAAAAGAGACATTGTTATGTATGTTTGAGAAACAACACAGACCACTTTACTGTAGGATGTAATATCTCCGGATGGATCAAAGATCCACCTGATTACGCAGCGGAAACTATAAGATCTAGATCTAGTCAACCATAATACATAAATAAATAGATCTAACCTACGAGGGGGTTAGATCACCAACCTTTTTATGGTGAAAAACGTCAAGAACAAGTTGAGAGCCTAGTTGAGAAGCCAAAGTCTTCCAACGTGTGTCTCCAAGCACCACCAGGTGGGTGGTGTTTCAAGCCGCCGGACCTCCTCGATATGCTACCCGGAAAATCCCGAAGATTTTCCCAACTCGAAAACCCTAGTATTTAGGCCGAAATATCCAAGCCTGATACTCCTCAATAATTTCGAAAATTATGTGTCTAATTTGGCTTGGGAGAACTCTCTTTATATAGAAGAGTAATCATTGTCCTCCAAGGATTTAATAATTAAGAGATAATTATTAGAATAATCCTTTTTCCAAATAAAATATAAATATAATATATATCCCAAACAAATTAGGATAAATAAATATATTATCTAATATTCCATGAATAATCATTTAACAAATAAAAGATTAAATCATACATTAAATAATTATCCAAGAAAACTAATTCCCTTCTAATTATTTAATCACCAAAAATGAGCCCCTTCTTTTATTAAATAAGGCCACACGCATTTTTCCACACATTGGGCCGACTCCACGAAAAATTTCTTTTCCATATATTTAATCATCTAGTCCAACTAAACAATTAATCAACATATCAATTAAATAGTCCAATCCAACTATTTAATTATAATTGAGGTTGATGGGTATAAATAATTCCACCACCTCAACAGTAAGGGACAACCCACTGCGGCCACCCTCCGGCATGACAAGAGAGATCGCAAAAGGGGCGGCCACTGTGTCTCACCTCGCCGCGACCAAGGCATTTGCGGTCCCAGGCAAGTGCAACAGATCCTGTGAATCTCATCCAGGCAGGTCAAGAAGGGTCGCCAGGGCGGCGAGGCCAGAGAGGGCTTGCTCCTTGCAACCTCAGAGAGATGGCCGCCGATTGATCCAGATCTTTTCCCCACTTGTAGCTTAGATATTTCGTCTTGCTTAGTATCTAAGTAAAACCTAGCTATTAGTAAAATATCTAAGAGATTACTTATTCCCTAAGTTATCCACCTCTATAAAAGGGGTGGTCATTGTAAACAAAACAAGGATGAGATATATAAAATACACACTATACTTGCAAGCCAAAGCTCTCTCCATTCTAACTCTCTCCATACCACCACCCGCCGGAGTAACACCACACCTTAAATACAAACGGATATCCACCATCCATACACCGTAAGGACACCCGTGACGATTTAGACATCTTCAGTTGGCTCCGTTACCGGGAACGATTGTGTAAAAAATCACCTAGAGCTCTTATCAAGGAGGAGATAATCTTACAAAGAAAGTCCTCAAACTGCCTTTATTTCTTCCCTTTACCAAAGAAATCGCTCAAAAAGCCAACCCGCAAAGATGGCCGGAAGTAAAGGACATCTAACACCCCAAACCCCTGCAAAAGGTACTATGCTACATCAAGCTCGTGGGGAAGGCGCAGGAGAAACGCTAGACAATCTCCCTCCAGAAGGAGAAGGATCCCGAGAGGGGTCTTAGCACCTAGCGACGCTCGAAATGTCATTAATCAAAAAACCAAGTCGAAAGAGGCTGTTGTTGCCCTGGATGGAACTCGCAGAGAGAGGTCACAGCAAAGCCTAAGACAGAGCCACGTTCGCCGAAGGAGGATCGCGTAGATGACCGTAAAAAAGAAAAGGGACGAGATACTAATCGCGATCGTGAGGTAAAGAAGCCGTACAAATTCAGCGAGGATAATTTTACCCCGCTCAACACCAAAGCATCCCAAATACTGTTTGAAATTCGTGAGCATTTCGACAAACCAAAGCCTATGAGGGGCGATCCTGATAGCCGCGATAAATCCAAATACTGCGACTATCACAAGGACCATGGCCACATCACCGATGAATGCTTCACCCTGAGGCGCGAGATAGAAAGGCTGATCCGTGAGGGACCAGCCAATAAATATAAACGCGAGGGGAACAACACTCCCAGAGAGGGACGCCAACCTCGCGTCTATCAGAGAGAGGTTCAGGTCATCCACGGGAATATTCCCAGCAACCATCAACTGAAATCTCAGATAAATCAAATCAATACCCGCGGCTACGAAAAGCGATTGTGTTGGGAGAGAATGAGAAGGGAATCATATTCACAAAAAGCGAGCTGACAACAGTCAGTGGCCCTATGGAGATACCCCTCATTCTAAAGGTGGGGGTGAACGACAAGCACGGCGTCAACCGAGTAATGGTCGACACAGGGGCCGGCCGCGACGTCATCTATTTCGACTGTTTAAAACAGATCGGATTCGGGGAGGCCAAGTTAAAACCCTACCTTGGGGTCCTCGAAGGTTTTACCAACGACACAGTACGGGTCAAAGGCACGATCGACCTCAATATCATTTTGGGCGACTATGAGCCCTGTAGAACGGAGATAATAACTTTCTTGGTAATCGACCTGCCCTCTTACTACAACATGATTTTGGGAATCCCAACTATGAAGAAGTTCCAAATGGTGGCATCCGTTCCCCACCAACGGGTCAAATTTCACGTAGGGGAAGAAGTTGGGGTCGCCATCAACCGACCTGGAGCTTTCCTCGACTATATGACCAAAAACAGGGTCGATTCTAAGCGACCCCGACTGGATGGTCTTAACACGGCTACGGATCAGATTGCTATGATGAAAGAAATCTCGGAGAAGGCCGTAGAGGTAGAAACATTGCAAGTTCGGGACGAGCCCGACTTCACCGCCGAAGACGAGTTGATCGAGGTTATAATAAACGACAAATATCCCGATCAAAAGATAAAAATAGGATCGAGGACTACCGAGGAAGAAAGGAGGAACCGATCGAGCTTCGAAAGCAAACTTGGACGCATTCGCCTGGGAGGTAACTGATATGAGAGGTGTGGAATCGGAGGTCGCCTTGCATAACCTGAGTGTCGATCCCAACTTCAGGCCAATACAACAAAGGGCGCGTCAATTCTCTACGGAAAAGGAGGTCGCAATAAAAATTGAGGTCGAGAAACTTTTAGCAGCAGGCATAATCAAAGAGCTTCAATATCCCACCTGGCTGGCAAATGTAGTAATGGTGAAAAAACACAACGGCAAGTGGCGGATGTGCGTCGACTTCACCGATCTAAACAAAGCTTGCCCCAAGGACCCCTACGCGCTCCCTCGAATCGATAAAATGGTGGATGGGATCGCGGGTTTCGAAACCTTAAGCTTTCTGGACGCCTATTCCGGCTACCACCAGGTCAAAATGGCCGATGAAGATAAGGAGCTGACGGCCTTCAGGGCCGCCGGCGGGCTATATTACTATGAGATGATGCCGTTTGGCCTAAAGAACGCAGCTCAACCTATCGAGAGAATGGTAAACGAGTTTTTAGCACGCGAGATAGGCAAGAACATGGAGGCCTACATTGATGACATGGTCGTGAAATCGAGTCGCCAAGATCACCTGGAGGACCTTCGCGAAACCTTTGCAAACGTGAAGAATCACTCAATGAAACTAAACCCTACGAAATGCACTTTTGGGGTCCAGCGGGGAAAATTTCGGGCTTTATGGTAAGTCAAAGGGGGATCGAGGCAAATCCCGAAAAAATCGAGGCCCCGGTCAACATGAGCGAGCCTACCAAGTATTAAGGAAGTACGGCGGCTCAACGGCGGGATCACGGCTTTGGGTAGGTTTGTCTCGAAATCGCAGAAAGAAGTCCGCCTTTCTTCAAAATTCGAAAGGGGCCGGTACCTTCTCTTGGACAACGGAATGCTCCCGGGCATTTAAAGACCTCAAAGAATACTTGTCAAGACCGCCGTTGCTAACCGCCCCGAGGCTCGGGGATACTCGTTTTTATATTTGGCGCCTCGGATAGGGCCGTAGCCGCAAAGCACTTGTAAAAGAGGAGGAAGGCTCGCGAGAAGCCGCTTTTTTATGTTTCCAAAGCTCTAAGCCCCGTTGAAAGTCGTTATTTTAATATAGAAAAGTTGGCTTATTGTGTTGTTATAGCGCCCGCAAATTAAGGGCTTACTTTTCATCGCACACCATCGTAGTATTATCAAATGCATCGCTAAGACAGTTCTTCACAAACCGGACTCCGTCCGGTCGATTGCTCCGATGGGCCATCGAGCTTACCGAGTTCGATATCCGATATGAGCCCCGGAAGGCCGTAAAGGCCCGTGCTCTCCCGCATTTCATAGCGAGAAACAAGCTTCAACGAAGAGGTGAAAGAGCGGCTCGCTCCGAACGCGACCAAGATAGGGTCACCACAGAGGACGAGCCCGTAAGGCCAAGTCACCGTTGGCGCCTCTACGTTGACGGGTCCGCTAATCACAAAGGGTGTGGCGCGGGAATAATCCTGTTAGAACCGGGCACATCAGAAGAAATTAGCCAGGCTCGAGATTTGATTTCACCGCCTCTAACAACCAGGCCAGAATACGAGGCCGTCATTGCTGGGTTGAAACTCGCCAAAGCCATGAAAGTCGAAAATATACAAGTATTTTGCGATTCACAGTTGGTGGTGAATCAAATCAATGGGTCATTTGGCATTCATTGCGAAATTTTACAAAGGTATATTAACCTCGTCAAAAGACTCGAAAGCAGCTTCACATATTGTCGATTCAAAAACATCCCTCGAGAGGACAATCATAGGGCAGACTACTTATCCAAGTTAACCAGCGAAGACGCGTCGTGCGATCCTAGCATCATGGTCGAACACCTATCGGAACCCGCCATCTCCCAGGACGAGATCATGGATTTCCAACCCAGTAACACTTGTTGGGTCGACATCATGAAGTCTTATATTGAGTTAGGAGAGCTTCCCAGCGACCCTTGCAAAGCTAAGGCCTTAGTAAGAAGGGCCGCAAGATATACGATTATGGATGACGTGCTTTACCGTCATTCATTCTCGAAACCCCTTCTGCGATGCGTACGACCTGAGGAGGTAACGGGAATCCTAACAGAGCTACATGAGGGAATGTGCGGCGGCCATCTCTCCAATCGAACACTAGCACAGAAGGTGCTCCTAGCCGGATATTATTGGCCGAAATTAGCAGAAGACGCCAAATCTTATACCAGAGCATGTGATGCTTGCCAGAGGTTCGCAAGTATCCCCGGGCTACCCTCGCCGAACAAAGCATAGTGGTAGCTGCCTGGCCTTTCGACATGTGGGCGATCGACCTCATCGGACCCTTGAAGAAGGGTCGCTCGGGTTGCGAATACGTGGTCGTCGCGGTGGATTATTTTACTAAATGGGTCGAGGCTAAGGCCTTGGTAAAAACCAATACCAGGGACATAACATACTTTTTGCTCGATCAAATATGGACAAGATTTGGTGTTCCAAGAGTGATGGTTTCCGATCACGGACCTCAATTCGAGACGAATTCGACAGATTCGTGAGGAGAACAATGTTAAACATTGGCAATCATCCGTGTGCTACCCGCAAGGAAATGGGCAAGCCGAAAATGCCAACAAACAGTCCTAAGTGTGTTGAAAAAGAGCCGGGGGAGAAAGCGAGGCCACCGGCCGGATCACCTTCCGGCGGCTCTATGGGCACTCGGGACGTCGCGAAAAATCACGATGAGGGAAACTCCTTTTGCTTTAACATATGGATCTGAGGCTATGGCGCCTGTGGAAATGGCCTTACCAAGCCCTAGGGTCGTTTTTTACAGCGAGGTCAATAACACAGCGGCGCGTAAACTCGAGCTTGATCTAGTAGAGGAACGGCGCATCCAGGCATACAGTCGTCTAGTCAATTATAAACAGGCGGCAAAGCGTCATCACGACAAACGTATTCGCAATCATCACTTCGCCGTCGGGGATTACGTTCTACAAAAAAGACAAGCCGCGGGCCACGAAGCAAAAAAAGGAAAGCTATCGGAAAGCGGGAGGGCCCCTACGGATTTCGCGAGTTATCAAAAAGGGGACGTACATGCTAAGTGACAAGGAGGGCCGCGAGTATAATAGACCATGGCATGCAGACAATCTGAAAAAATACTATATGTAACAAGCCAATTCAAATAAAGCTGTTTTTCCAAATTGTATTTACATTCTTGTCTTTTCGTCATCATCAAAAAAAAAAAAAAAAAAAAAAAAAAAAAAAAAAATAAAATGACGATGAAAAGTTTTTTCAAACATATCGATCAAGCCTGGACAAACTTCCATCAACTGCAGGATGGTTATCTTCCTCCGATCACATGTATGGAGGTCCAAAAACGACACCACGCTTGCAAAGGGCTCCACCGGATAAGTTTTTTCAAACATATCGGTCGAGAGTATGGAAGGGGACCCTGGCGCCACTGCATAATTTGGTTATCAGCGATGCGAAAGGCATGCGGCGACCAGTACCACGGCGACCTTGAACCACCGAGCACGCATATCTTAGTACCTCGCGATGGATCATCACTCCCGCCTATATCCACTCGATGGTCGCGAATGGCGTGCGAAGGAGCGCTTCGCTCTCACTAACAACATCGCAGCGGCGCAGAGATAAGAGCGCGGGAATTTATAAACTTCTTCCACTCACGGTCGCTCGCGAGAGAGGTCGGACGCGATCACTCCTAAAGACCAAACCCGCCGATTCTCGGGGAACAAAGCTCGCACATTGCAATACCTAGACGAACCGCCTATTTTCCTCATCCGCAAGGTCCCGGGCGATCTCATAATGGGAGGAGGGATTTATGGCGGGTATGTTAAAAACTTGGTTAATTCTCTCCGGAGTAAAGATAACGGGGACACCCCGGAGAGAAATGCGCTCACGGTCCCGCCGAGGCGACCTCGTACAACACGGAATAAAATTCCCGTATCATGGTAACATTAACCGCTCCCGGAGGCTCAAAGCAATAAATTCCCACCAGCCAGAAAAGCCGAACGCGCGGCATGGAGCCGTCTTCTATTCGTTGTTCATTTAAGCCCCTCTCCCTCATAATATCACGCCACTTAAAATAATCCCAGAAATAATCCTTGGCTACGGGGGAGGCAGTGGTGAAAAAGGGAGAAACATCCCGGATAGGACGAGCTTTCCATATCCGAACCTGGCTGCTTTCCCCTGGATGAGACATAGAGTCGGGGGATAAACGGTAAAGAGGATAATGAACGATTGAGGGAGAAAGAAAGCAAATTCAGTATGAGGCAAGAGGTAGAGTGAGTTCCAAAGTAACCCCCTTTTTATACCAGAGAAGGGGTATAATCAACGGTTGGGATTAATTGGATCCTAGGGCCGGATATGCAAACTGACCCGAAAACCAAGGCAACAGGAGCGCCAGACCATAAAGAGACCGAAATTTATGGCTACAGTTACAACTGACACCTAGTCATTAGGGGTCATAACTCTGCGTTAATGACAGTCAAAGGCTGCTCTAACAGGCTCTATCTTCTGGCAAAAGCACTGCTCAATAAGGCCGCTGAAACTTTGAGAAATTAGCGTCGCGTAGCGACTATGGTTAGAACGAGACGACGACGTTTCATGACTGCTTGACGCTGCCAAATTATTAAGCAACCTCGCACGAATCAAGAGGACAGCACAGAGAATAAAATAACCTGTCACAGCCTCGCGAAAGGCCGCCAGATCGAATCAGCGACAGGAAAAGCCAAGTTTTATAAATTAAAAAAATGCGAGAAAATAAATTGTCAAGATATTACAAATCAAGATTCAGTCAAATCACAAAAGTAAATAGTCAAAGTTACAAATCAAATTTTCAAAGAGCTCGCAGAAAAGTCCAAGAAATCTAGAGAGCATGCGGAGTAAGGGGGGTCCGGTAAACTAGTCGCCTTGCTCGGAGGCGGAGGCTTCTTCAACATCTCAAAGTTTACAAAGCTTAACGGGAGCAGGATCCCAAACAGCTCGCCGCGTTTAAGCCGTTCCCGAATCGAGGTAACGAGCTCGCTTGCATAAGGGATTTCCGGGTGAAAGACCACTAAATCGGGATGACCTTGATGCGTGTTCACCCACCGCAAGATATCTTCCGAGTGATGTGCCCCCCGCCTCGATCGGCCCGGATACGGCGAGCTAGGTGACTAAAGCCCCGGTCAAAGCTATTCTCTATAAGGTCGAAGAAGTCATCCGAATTCTTGTAGGCGGCGACGGCCCCGACTTGGCCTCCTCGACGCCCTCGGCCGTTTTCTTCGCAGCCTTCCTCAATAGCTCTCTCGGCAGCCTCTTTGGCGGCCGTCTCCGCCTCGGCAAGCTTAACCCTCAACGCGGCGATCTCCTCCCGCGCCCCCGCATAATCCTTTGTCAAAGATGCAACTTTCTCATTGATCTCGGCATCCAATTTAGAGTGCTCCTCCATGATTGCTTTCATCTTCTCCACCTCACCAGCCGCATGCTTAGCTTTCTTTTCGGCGGTAACCCTCGCCTTATCAGTCGCTCCCAGCTGCGCCGTCACTTTCCTCACCTCTGCATCGCGCCTCTCAGCGGCCTCAAGTACCCTGTTTAAACGAGCACCGAGCTGTGGAAAACAGGGGATAATTAGCAAAAAAAAAAAAAAAAAAAAAAAAAAAAAAAAAATATACTGGTCTTACCAGAGAAGCTGCAATCCCAAACTGGCCGCTCAAATCTCTGATTTCAGCAATCTCATCTTGAGGCGGAGAGTCGTCTTGAGCCGCAAAGCGGGCTAATATGCCCCGGCCAATCTCCACTTGAACATGATCAGGATAACCGAGAGGAATCGGCCCAAGAGGAATCACATCAGCAATTGCTTCACCAACCCGGCGAGCTTTGGATAGGTCAAGATCCTGGGTAAAGCTCGGATCCAACCATAGGGCCTCTTTCCCAGAGTAACCTCGGGGCAAAGTTTTTTGTGGCAGCGTCTCAGCGGGTGCGCTCTTCTCCACCGGAGTTTCAACCTCTTCAAGATGCGCCGGGCTGGGAGCGGACCGTTTGGGTAGGCGGTCATCCTTCGCCTTCTCTGGTTGAGGTCGCTTCACGCCGTGCGACTCTTTAGTAGGGGGATGAGTCTTTTTTGAGGCACCGACCGACCGGGCCCGCAACAAGGGCGAGAGGAAGTCGCAACAAGGGCGAAGAGGTCGCGCCTTCCGGGTTATGTGTCTCTTCGACAATCGAGGCGTCTACAGTTCGGGGCACCATCCCTAGAGCTTTCTTCAAAGCCTCCTGTCGAGCACCGGCCGCCTTGTCCGCTCCGCATTAAGCTTGTTTCGGTGAGCCCCGCGAGCATTTGGATCCATACCTACAAAAAGAAAGCGGTTTAGAACCCGGAAAACAAAATGAGCATTTACAAATAAATACAAGTGGACAAAGAAAGTTACAAAGCGGCCTAAGTATAGGGTCGCCCCCACATTCCAGGCACTCGGAGGGAAAACATTTGTTGATATGACAACCCCCAATCCGGTCCGGATCGCAGCTCTCGGGACCCATCCGTACCATGGGCGCGGCATTCCCTCTCGCCCACCGGGCCCGCCATACATACGAAAGGCTCGGCCAGATCAAGAAGTTCAACCCAGGAAACGTTTCTCCAAGAGGGCGCCGCCCCGTCCGACTGAATTAACGTCATCAGCCCCTTTACGTAGCGCCGCTCACTCACGGGGGGTCAAAGATTAAAAGCGTGGATTTGCCTCCACGGACTTCGCCCAGGAAAGGCCACCTACCTTCGACTCGACTTTCGCACCCGCCGCCCCCATTTGAGAAACTTATTGGGAAGCGGGAATAGTAGGCGGGGAGTCCGCGACCTCGAGAGATTTGTCCGGGAATAGACGTCCCACAGAAGGAATAAAATTGCCCCAGTAAAGTTAACGTCGGCTCGATCTTCAGAATCCGGCACATAACGATGAAGGCCATCAACTGGATAATAGTCCCGGCGGCAAAATCAAAGGGAAGCGCCTGCATCTCCTTGCAGATCTTCACAAAGAAAGGATCGAAAGGCGGTCTCAGACCCGCACACAAATGATGGAAGTGGAGGATAAGGGTGTCCTCGGAGCGACGCGCACCTACATAATCCTTATGGTCCCCGGGTTTAAATTTATCGGACTCCTTCCCATAATCGAAAAAAGAAAACCGATACACACTGGTGTCGATTCCGAATATGCTATTGATGGTCCTGTTGAGATCGCTACTCTTGCACAGTCGGGACCATTTCTTATCAACGTCCTTCTCATACGCCGCCACGATCGCAAACTCTCGCATAGCTTCGGGATTGTTAGGACGAGAGCTCTTCGGCTGGGTATCGGCCGCAGCGGCCTCACCAACTGTCATGGTTTGGCTCGCAATTTTCCTTTTCTTCTGCTTTTTCGCAGGCATCCAGATATCCTTCCGGGGCAATTCCGCATTTTCGTCCTCACTGGACCCCATTAACTCATGAACCGCGGCGTCCTGAACATAAGCTTCGTCATGGTCGGGAGCGCCGCTAGTACTTGGGACCGCGGCTTGTCCTTCGGTCGGGAAAGCGATTTCTTCCACCCCCACGAACCGTTGGAGACTTTTGAGCCCGCGCCTTCTCCTTAAGGCTCACTCTACGCGGCGGATTTCGGGCGAGACGAAGGCCTCCAACTCAAAAGGGTCGGCATCCATATGAGCGGCCTCATCGCCGGTAATCTCGCCAATATCTCGCGCGACTACTTTCCACTTCAACCTCGTCCAACGGATCGCCAACCGGGGGCGGCGGATAGTATGGGGTCATCCTCGCATAATCGTAAATCTCCCTTTCCGTAGAGTCGTCGCCGAATAATCATTCCCCGACATCCCGCAAAAACAAGGGAGGAAAAAGGTGGAGCTTTCGGACCGGTATAATAATAAATTAGCCCGGGAAGGTGATCGCACCCACTTCAATACCGCCTCCTCCGTTTTTGCAAGAGATCGCAAATAAAATTACGAGAGGATAGCGGGGAGCGGGTGAAACCCCGATTTTCCCAGGAAAGCTATAATCTCTCCCCAGGAAAAATCCCCATTTTTAATCGGAAACAAGGCAATGTTGCATCTCCGTAGCGAAAAGAATGACAAAATTGATATGTATGGAAAAACAAGGCAGGGATGGATGAGTAAACGAGTTAACAGAAAGGATTTCTTACCTGATTTGCTGAGAAAGATTGGAAAACCGCGTAAAAACTGGGAAATACTCAAAGAGGTGGCCGGAATCTTCAAAAGAACCGCCGTGAAATCCTAGAACCACCGCAGGAACGCCGTCGAACCTTCAAAGCTCTGCCAAAAAAACTTAGAGAATTCTAAAAACAACAACGGAGAAAATAAGGAACACTAAAAGTGTGAAGGGTGAGAAGCGAAAGCTTTATATAGGCGAGGGGGCCACGATCGTACGGTTGGGAACGCTTCATCCAACGGTTCAGATTAGGGCAGCAGTTGTCAGTTTTGAAATACGAAAAGGCGTCCCATCAGTATCCACGTACAACTACCTAGGCAGTTGCTGAAACGGCCGCATCGTTCCGCAGAGGAAAACCTAGAGGACTGACGTCAGCCACGATTGACGGCGACAAGGTCGCAAAAATAGACCCAGAGTTGCTTTGAGGTCGCATGCTTTGAAAGCACGGCTCTTAGCGAACAAGTCGCATCAGACGACAAAGGTCGCAAAAATGGACCCAGAGTTGCTTTGAGGTCGCATGCTTTGAAAGCACGGCTCGTAGAGAACAAGTCGCATCAGACGACAAGGTCGCAAAAACAGGCCCAAAGTTACCTTGAGGTCGCTTGCTTTGAAAGCACGGCCCTTAGAGAACAAGTCGCATCAGACGACAAGGTCGCAAAAACAGGCCCAAAGTTACCTTGAGGTTGCTTGCTTTGAAAACACGGCCCTTAGAGAACAAGTCGCATCCAACGATGAGGTCATAAAAGTGTTGATGATTACTCCATCCTTCATATCCCCAGGGAATGTCATTAAAGCACGGAGTAGGGGGCCATTGATGGGTATAAATAATTCCACCACCTCAACAGTAAGGGACAACCCACTGCGGCCACCCTCCGGCATGACAAGAGAGATCGCAAAAGGGGCGGCCACTGTGTCTCACCTCGCCGCGACCAAGGCATTTGCGGTCCCAGGCAAGTGCAACAGATCCCGTGAATCTCATCCCGGGCGGGTCAAGAAGGGTCGCCGGGCGGCGAGGCCGAGAGAGGGCTTGCTCCTTGCAACCTCGAGAGATGGCCGCCGATTGATCCAGATCTTTTCCCCACTTGTAGCTTAGATATTTCGTCTTGCTTAGTATCTAAGTAAAACCTAGCTATTAGTAAAATATCTAAGAGATTACTTATTCCCTAAGTTATCCACCTCTATAAAAGGGGTGGTCATTGTAAACAAAACAAGGATGAGATATATGAAATACACACTATACTTGCAAGCCAAAGCTCTCTCCATTCTAACTCTCTCCATACCACCACCCGCCGGAGTAACACCACACCTTAAATACAGCCAGATATCCACCATCCATACACCGCAAGGACACCCGTGACGATTTAGACATCTTCAGAGGTGAAACGACGAGAAAACATATGCTATGTTAGGAGCCACGTCGGGGACCATGGACCCATATTCAGTAGCTACAATAAATTAAATAATATTATCCGTCAGACCGAACAATAATATTCAATCTATTAATTCCGGGATTACACCACCATAAACCTGAAACTGAATTCTGCCGAATATAGATAACTTACACTCAACAATGAGTTGATAAGGTGTCCACTGATATAATCATTACATACGGATAAATCCTCCATAGACTGTTCATTTCGAGTCGGGATATTTCCGTAAACCCTTCTCGAAACATATTATTCTTATTTACCATTAACCCCCTAGTGATCAATTAGTTCACATACCAGACTAGTAGCCAATTAGTCTAACATGAACTCCGCGGATCGATCAGTTTCTAGGATTAACAAATAAGGGAACTCGTTCGTCTACTTCCCGAGGGAAGGAATGGATTCCATATTCGTGATAACACGGACTACTCACTCATTCCGGAATAGAGCCAACGAGAAGTGTTGGACCACATACTTCGAAGTGATCCTTACTAACACATCAAACTCTACCCTAGTCTAAGCGGTTGTCCGTGATCACCTCGGGATTGAGATTAATCCATATATGATCATCTTGTGATTCGATAAGACTTCTCGATCACGGAATTATATCGAGAACTCAAATCAAATCGGTCCAGCCCTATATGATTATCATCATATATAAATGCCCCACTAGGTACCCTATTACCGAGAGTCCGGATAAGACTGTCTCATCTAAAGTGTTCTGGGCGCATTATTAGCATATTAATCATGAGACCCATACTCAGATTAATCAACGCTACGGACTAAGTTAATTTTAAGTACATCTCACTAACTCAATCCTCTTGTGTATAGCCATACACTGAGTTATGTGATTACATAAACGAGGTACTTAGGGTTTTCAGTAGTGTCTTAATTATAAGCATACATGCATATAATACGATGAATTATTAATTCTGTCATAAAACAATTAGATAATTGTCTTTCGGGCACTACACATATTGTCTTAATTATAAGCATACATGCTAACTTGCTAGAACAATTTGTATATTGCGGTGGATATGGGAGAGCATATATGTGTCGGTATTTGAAAATGAGTTGACACCACCTACTACAATTATCTCTTAGACAGAAAGTGAAGCCTTGACCTATGTTGAAGCTACAAAGAGAATCATATTGGAGCCCAATCCGTTGAATCAATAAAATTATGGAAACCGCCCTTGACACGCATGTCAAAATTGTGGATGTTCCTACCCGTGAAAATAAAGTAGCAATTGGTGGTGTATTTCGAGATATTGCGCGATATATTCTTGGCAGGCAACTATGATCTTTTAGTACGAGAGACGCTAGCCATTTACCATTATATTGTCTTTGATATAACCTGAGATATTTTAATGTCTTTTTTTGAGAGGATTTCCAAATCGTTCAGAATAGATTGATTTCATATCGTCATGATCTATGTAATATTAGAAGTATTATTCAGAATTGTAGGAGTGTATTAGCCTGCTTTTTTCTCTTATGAATTCTCCTTTGTCAAAAGATAATGTAGCTATTCTACAAATCTTTTGGCAATGGAAGATTTAATTTGGTTGAACTTAATCAAAATATCACTAAGCCGTCTAACGATGTAATCAAGACTTGTTTGTGGTTGATAATATTTAATAAATATCATCACCTCTAAAAATGAATCTAAATAAAAATGATGCATATTTCAAGCAAGTATAATTGGACAATAAAAACATGACTAATATAAAATTGATTCAACAAACAATATGTCCTCTCTGAAAAGAAAAAAAAAAAATCATATGTTATAAGACACACATCTACAAATTTGACGGTAATAAAACCATCGTTAAATTGATGTATTTGACAACAAACAATGTATTAGACAGCACTAAAAAAAAAACCAATGGTTTATTTAAATTACATGTTGTAATGTTTTACACTGTTTTGCCGATGAAACATGCCCTAAGAACACTCGCATCAGATACTATTAATGAATTTTATATTTTACAGATTTCAATATTTTACATTTTTAAACACACATTTTTATAGTTTAAAGAATTTATATCCAATATTAAATGCATCAGATTCTCTATTTTGCTTAAAGCAATAGACATAAATGAAAATTTACAGAATCTGTAAGAATGCGATAGATGTAAAGTAAATTTTACATAAAAAATAGAATATATGTTGCATTGTTATTTTTCTTGTTGAAATCTCTAAAATATAGTTTTTAAATGATTTACAGGATCTATTGCAAGTGCTCAAATGTCTCAAAACCAAACGGTGGTGATTTCAGACCTCCCTTCTCCTCGATTATCAATAGATATTTTGAAAAATACTTTATCCGTCTCAAAATATAAATCCATTTATATTTTCGATTGTTTTCATAATATAACTCTATTTAGAATATGAATCAAACATTTGTTACTTATTTCTTTTTTCACCCCACATTTATCATATATATTCACTATATTATAACTACTGTATTATGACAGTCAAAAGTTATTTTTGATTTTTATCACTAAAATTAATGACAAATAATTTAATCAACTTTCTTAACCAAATAGTTTGGCTCAAGTGGTAAGTGACTTGAGAATGCCTAGGAAGGTCACCGGTTCGATTCTCCTCTGAAGCGCCATGTTGAAAGAGCTCTTGGTCAGACCATACCCCTGAGTAAGAAGAGTCAGACTCTGCAGGCACGACCCGGATCGAACTTCGAATTAGTCGGACCAGTGGGTTCCGAATACCCGTGGCTTTAAAAAAAAAAAAAACAACTTTCTTAAACCAAAGTTCATATAAACTTATTTATTTTTTGGATAAAAAGAGTACAGAAAATTAGTATGTCAATCTGCAACACAAAAATGAATCACAAAGGTTCAGATAGACTTTTTATACAGTATTTTGGAGGAGAAAGAACACATAAATAACACAAAAAATGAAATAAAACTGATGGATGCAAATGCTCCAATGATATGATGCGCAGATTCATCCTCACGGGTCATGATAGTACCATAAGTTATTGCAAAAACGCAAATTCAAAATTTGTTTAAATGCCCATTTACTCTCTCCAACTAATTTTCCTCCACTCTCTGAGCCTCTTCTCACTCAACTCTCCATCTCTTCATTTTGACTTTCCTTGTACCCTTTTCCTACGTAAATCGCAGTAAAGTTTCAGAAAGTCATTTTCACTACTTCCCTCTATATCTGTCTGTCTAAAGATCTTCCACCCCATCTCCTTTTTTTTTTTTGTTTCTTTCTTCTACCCCTTTTTTCATGGGACTTTCTCTGTTTCATCCTTCAAATAGTTAAAAAAAAGTTGCAATCTTTTTGGTTTCTCATTCATAACAAAACATGGGTTGGCCTCAAATCAAGAAAATAATTTCTGCTGACCATTTTCAGCAGCAGCAACCACCCCCTCCTCCTCCACTCCCAAAGATTGGAACCAGTGGCTTCAGTTTGAATGAAAAAGTAAGCTCAAATGTGTTTCTAATCATAATTATATTTGCACTCATCTTCTTCATATTTGGCCTTCTTCACCTCCTTATAAGATGCCTAATGAGACCTCCAAGAACAAGAGACGCTGATGATGAATTAAATGATGTAACTGCACTTGAAGGACAATTGCAGCAGCTTTTTCAGCTCCATGATTCAGGTATTGATCAGGCTTACATTGATACTTTCCCTGTATTCAACTACAAATCGATTGTCGGTGTCAAGAGCCCTTTTGATTGTGCTGTCTGTTTGTCTGAATTTGAGCCTGAAGATAAGCTTAGGTTGCTGCCTAAATGTAGCCATGCTTTCCACATGAACTGTATTGATACATGGTTGTTGTCTCATTCCACTTGCCCACTCTGTAGAACTACTCTGTTTCCTGATATTGCATCCAATCATTATTCCTCTCCTGTGGTTCTTGTTCTTGAATCTGGCAGTGAAAGCTCAAGAGAAATTGGGGTTGTAGATAGAGTGAATTCCCACATGAGTGTTTGTTCTGATTCTGACCATGAATTTGGAGCACCCCTTTATGATATTCAATTGAAAGATGATGAGAATAGTGAAAAAATTGTGCAAGTGAAGCTCGGAAAGTTTAGGAATGTTGATGGAGAAGGTTGTAGTGAAAACAATGTGGAACAGAGGAGGTGTTTTTCAATGGGGTCATTTGCTTATGTAATGGATGAGAATTCAACTTTAAAAGTTCCAATTACAACTCCTCCATTGAAGGATATTTCCAAAAAGAAGCAGCCTTTGACACCTGGTCACAGAGCAGCAATGTCAGAATGTGGTAGGGATTCAAGAAGAGAATTCAATGAATTAGTGGCATTCAGAAGCATTCAAGAAAGTGAAGGTGAAGTTATTATAAGCAAAGATGGTAAAGAGAGTGTTCTTGATGATAATAAAGCTATAAGGAGGAGTGGCAAAGAAAGCTTTTCGATTTCGAAAATATGGCTAAAAGGGTGGAAAGAAAAACAGAATTCTACAATTGAGCAGTCATCAAGAAGAGCAGTCTCATTTAGATTCCCTCTGCAACACAATGGCGTGGGCGGCGGTGTAGAGGACTCAAAGCCGAGAAAAGACGGCGGCAGCGGCGGTGGTGGTGGTAGGAGGGCAATATCAGAGGTTGAGGTTGATAGGTGGGAAAATGGAGGGAGTGAATACAGTAATGATGTAGAAATGCAAAGCTGTTACAGTATGGATTCTCAAGCAAATCATCCTTCTTTTGCAAGGAAAACTCTTCTTTGGCTTATGGGTAGTAATGTTAGCCAAAATAAGGTGGTCCATTCTTCATTTTCATCTGATTTGTAGTTGCCTTTTCAATTTCTTTTCCTTTTTGGATGAATATTATAATATCTATTTGCAGCTGATGCAAATGAAAAAAAAAGCTATAGATAAGGAGTAAAAAGAGGTGTTTGGATCCCCTAATGCTACTCATCTTGTATAAAATAAGCTTACTTTATGTAAAATAAGTTTAGTTTATTATTATGGACATGTAACATAGAGAAAGCTTATTTTAACTGTTACATAATCATAAGAGATCATATGAGGGGATCCCAGTCAAAAAGAAGATAGAAAGGGTAGGCGGGAGGAAGAAGAAAAAAAAAGGAATTTAGAAGCATGAAATTTTGTTTTAAAAAAAAAAAAAATGAAATTTTGCATATATAATATGTCTAGATTATGGATTTCCATGATATATATATATATATATATATATATATATATATATATATATATATATATATATTTGTTTTTTGTTGAGGGTAATTGTTTTTGTTTGTTTGTTTGTTTTGGAAAAAACCAACAAATTTTATTAAGGCAAATCCGTAAGTATTGCGGAGACTACATCAGAAGGGGATGAGTATCTTCAGGAAATAGCTTCCTCAGACGCGACACCATGTCTGGCTAAAAGATGCACGGGGACATTACCAGAACGTTTAACAAAACAAAAACGGCAAGAGGCAAAATAAGAGAAGCTGAGAGACAGTCACGCGCAAGACAGGTCATGACAGACAGGTCATCCGACTGACGAGACAAAGCTTGAATGCAAGATAAGCAGTCGTTCTCGAAGATCATAGAAGAGAACTGCAGCCGGGTTGCTTCTTCAATAGCTAGATAAATCGTACGCATCTCCAGTAGCTCTGGGGCATCACCCGGATCTATGTGAAAAGAGAAGACTGCAATAATAGACTCCTCAGAATCCTTAAAAACTAGCCCAATACCCGAACCAGCGGCCGCCACCGAAGCATCCGTATTGCACTTCCAAGTACCCAATGCCGGCGGAGTTCAAACATGCGGATGTGGAATCCCTTCCGACCCTGCACTAGTTCCACTCATCACCTGCCTATACTCTAACGCCGCAACAGAAGAAGACGAGACAATACGGGAGACATGGATGGGCGCACCCTCAAAAACCGCACTACAGCGCGCCTTCCAGAGGTTCCACACAGTCATACAGAACTCAGACACCTCCTCTACTGAGAGACACTCCACAAGGTCCCCAAAGAACTCCCGAAACCCAGATGACCGCCGAGCCGATTGGCTCCCAAAGGAAGAGGCCCCACCAGATGGCCTTAGCATAGTCACAGTCAAACAAGACATGGCACATAGTTTCGTGTTCCCGTCCAAATGCCAAACAAACCCCATCCCCAAGCTTTCGCTTGAGAAGGTTCTCCCCGATCGGTAAGCAACCCTGCAGGCACCTCCACAGAAAGTGCTGGACTCGCGGAGGTACAATCACTCGCCAAACATCACGCCATACTCTGTTCGTCCCAGTAGAGGATGACCCACTGGTAGGCGAGTACAACCCCCCACGCGAGCTCAAAGCTAAGAAATAGCCTGATTTAACCGTATAACACCCCTTCCGATCATAATGCCAAATACGTCTATCTGGGTGGGAAGGGCCAGCAACAGGAGTCTGAAGAATCACATCCACATCCCACAGGCTAAAAACCTGCCGGATCAAAGGCTGGTCCCACTGCCGACTGCCAACCGCCAGGAGATCACGTACCAAAGTGCCAGTCGGAAGTGAATGAGAAAAATGTGTGATGCGGAAGGAAGGTGGCCGAGAGACCCATGCATCGTGAAAGACAAAGACCGAATGTCCATCTCCTATCCGTCATCTCAAACCCACCGCGAGAAGATCCCGCCCCTCCCACAAACTCTTCCAAAGAAAATAGGGTCGCCTCCCCAAACCTACAGCAATGATAGTCATACCCGGATGGTACTTAGCACTCAGAACTCGACTAACAAGGGTCGTGGGGCACTGTAACAAACGCCAAGCCTGCTTAGCCAGTAGAGCTAAATTAAAGGCCTCAAGATCCCGAAACCCAAGGCCTCCCAAGTTCTTCCGCAGACAACAAACATCCCAACTCCGCCAATGCACTTTCCGTTTATCCTCAGCATCTCCCCAGAAAAATCCTCAGATAAGTCGCTCAAGCTCTCGAACCAACCATTTAGTATGGCCCGTGACAAAAGGCATACCAAGATACTTGCATGTTCCATCCCCAATAGGAATCTGCAAAAAAAATCAGAGATATAGTTTTGAACCCCTTGGGTCACTCCTCTACTAAAATAGAGGCTAGACTTATGAAAGTTGATAGCCTACCCCGATAGGGACCCGTAGTGCGTAAATAGATCGACCAAGGTGTCCAGAGCCCCACAAGAGATATGAAGGTCGCACTCAGCGAACCCGGGTCCATACCATCATTAAGAACAACCAAGAGAACCTGCAAGACATCAGTACCAATGACATGCCAGAATTTTTGCAAAAAGATAACATGCATACCATCCGGACCAGGCGAATTCCTCCCCGGCAATTGCTTAAGAGCGTAGAGGATCTCGTCTTCAGTATAAGAGGCAGCCAGTCGAGTAATCTGGAGAGCTGTAAGTGCCGAAAACTCCAAACCCTGAAAATCCAAAGCCGGAGGCTGCGCGGATGTGAAAATGCTCGAGAAATAGCGAGAGACAACACCCTCCAAGCCCATTGGATCAGTTACCGCCTCCCCTTCCTCATCAAATAGCAGATTAACAGAATTACTGGTGCGACGACTGTTAGCCTTGTGATGAAAGTAGCTGGTATTCTTATCCATACTCTTCAGCCAATCACTCCGGCCCCGCTGCATCCAATACTTCTCCTCCAGTGTGTAAAGATGGTCCAATTCCCGTAACTGACCCTTCTCCCATCCCAAGAATAACAAGTAGACTCTCTATATTCCCTAAGCTCCTCCTCATTCTGACTAATATTTTTTTGCCAATATTTCCATGCTTCGCCCTGTTCCAACCTTTCAACTCCTTACCCAAGGCCGAGATCCGCTGGAAGAGCGATCCACCCGTCTGCTGCCAACCCTCCTGGACAAGCCGCTCACGCTCCTCATCTCGAATCCAAAAGGGATCATAACGAGGCACAGAGAATCAATTCACTTTTCCCCGTCGGAAGGGATTTGTCGGCGCACACTACAAAAAAACACTCTATTGCTACATTAGTTTTTACCACATACACAAAAAAGTGTGGCAAATAGCACTTGGGACTTTTTTACCACGCTCATGTCGCTAAGAGTAAGTATATAGCAACATTTTTTTGTTGTGTGTCAAACAATAATATAGGAAAAAACTATTTTTGTTGTAGTGGAAGTATGATTCCCATCGATTTGAGCAGTAAGTTGATTTTACTTTCGAATGGAAATGTTTTTGTTGCTACAGTATTTTTATTATTACAATTTTCTAGTCTGCAGCTACCATATTTTATTTTATAAACAATGTTGAAAAAAACAAGCAAACAAACTAAAAAGACATGGGTTCATTAGTTTATTTGAGTTTATTTATTGTTTGACCTTACTCTTTTTTGTCCGATACAAAAATCCTAACATCGAAGATATTGGAACAGAATCGCTAGGTTGTAAGTTTGTTTTTCAAAAATAATAAAAGTCTTTTTCACTTTTCACACTTTTATCTAATGAAAGTTCTTAATAGATATATGTCTATATTAAACTAGAAAATGAGATAAGCAAAATATATATATATATATATATATATATATATATATATATATATATATATATATATATTCACTTGTTTGTGGCTTAAACATATCCTAAACTACTATTGGGAATTTTTTAAAGTAAAATCTACTAGTGGCACAATTGAACTATATTGAGCTATGATTCATATGATTTTTAATTTTTTTTATATACAAGTCCAACTACCCCAAATTCATTATTTTGCTATCGTCCCTGTCCAAAATCATGTAAATTTGGTACCCTTCTTCTTTTATCATCTCCAAAATTATTGCACAATTTAATGTACCAATAAGATAAATATGTTTATAAAAAAAGATATACATGTAGCATAAAATAAAATAAAAAACTGTACCAAAGTAGTGATGATTCTTTAGAGAGGGCTAGTTCTTCACTCAATCACTGGACCAACCCCCGATGAAAGAGCTCACATCGCTCTAATAGTTTTGGTTGGACTTGCCTTTGTGGATGACTGGATGTCGGCCAAACAAACCCCGAGAGCATATCCTGGGCTATGAAAATCCACGAGAAGCGCCAATTGCCATTTAGCTGTTTTTGTATGAGTTCCGAAAGGGAACTTTGGAGATCGAGAGAAAGCTGGTAAAAAAGAGAAAGCAAAGGAAATGCTTCTCCGCTTGATGAAGGGGTTGCAAAGCCAGGGCAATAGGGATGAAGGAATTTGAGCGCTGATGTAGCTAACAACCACCCTCATAGCCGATTCATTAGGGCCGACCCCTATATCATTTTTGACGATTCGCTATGGCTGGACTTTCTAGCCTAGCCGATCCTGGCTCATAAGGCTTCTCGAGCTTTTGATTAGAGATACCACTAATTGGGCATGATTTTTTGGCCCAGATTCTCCCATTAATTCATGTGGGGACCACGTACCTCATTGTGGTCATCTAACCGAATCTTTTCCTTTTGACGAGCCTCGCCCGCTGGTGATGATTGCGATGTCCTATCTGTATCACCTCAAGCGTGCAGTTGCCATTGTTGGGCCTTTGCAAAATGGTTAAACCCTAACCACAATGGCCTCCACTCCCTGTCTCACGAAATGAGTGGAGGTGTTAATCGGGTAATACAGTGGCTCAGAGTCATGTGCTTGCTATTGTACCAAAGAACTGAAACAAGTCTTCCCTTTACGATGTTCGAACATCCACAATCCAGTTTATGGTCCAGCTGCTATTTTAGAGTACTCAAACTCTTTACCACTAGATACCGCCGCCGGGCCTTTGCTATTGAATTTGAAGAAGCTGACTTGAGGATTGGAGATTTCACATGGATTATGTGATTAATATATCATATTTATTGTAACATGATTTACATTAAACTAAATAATTTGCATTAAATAAAGTTTTCTTAGTAAAACTATCAATGCAAATGTTACAATCAAGTTGTCTCAGTAAAAAACTTGTTGCATACATATAATATTTTTTTACAGGAGCCTCGTAACGCCCAACCGAAAACATGCACTAAATAAAAACTGTTTTAGGGTCGTGATTGACGTAAATAGAGATTGTGTAAATTGAATCTACATCTATGCTATTAAATATATCTATATCTATATATATTTGAAAGGATGATTTAACCCGATTATCCGGAATTTCACTCCAAAATCCACTTTTAACCCGGTTTGTGCCCGCCACTTAATTAAGGCAAAAAAAAAAAAAAAAGAATCATACGCGGTTCACTTATTTTTCCTAAAATCTTGCCATATAAGTTGCGTCGGTTACTCATGATTTCTTCAACGATTCTCCATTATTTTTTAGATTTTATTTGTTGAGAATCAATGATTTTACATTTTTTTATCTAAATAAAATAAAATCTCTGATCTCCAATTTCAAATCACTTTCGGTATAACAACATATCCAGTTCAAATCCCATAAAATTCAAGCACTTATCCCCTCAATCCCACCATATTCAAGCTTCAAATCTTAACATAAATTGTGAACAATCTTATCTCTTCAAATCCCTTTAAACTGAAGCGTTAGATCAAAACAAAAGAATGGGAAAAAAATCTCATTATCCTCAATTCCAGATCCTAATGCCGATTAGAAAACCAAGTGTTCTTAAACAACATTCTGCGGACCACGGTAAGCTAAGCTAATTTGTTGAGAGTGTTGAGTTTCCGGTGAATTTTTTTTTTTTTTTTTTTTTTTTTGTTTCGGGTCAGCTAATTTGGGGACCTTTGCCGAAATACCACTATTGAGGCAATGCAATTTCTGGACTACCATTCCTTTGTCGAAATACCACTCCGTTTTTCGCGTTTTAGGTGTTTTTGGAACCAAACTAAACCCTAATTGGGAAGGGAAACCCAATAAGGGATTTGTGTACCTTAAGATCGTGCACATTTATGAAAAAAAAATGAGAGAAAATCGCGAACCAAAATCATGAAAATTGCACTAAAGTGGTATTTCCACATTTACACCACAGAATGGTGGCATTCCAGAAATAATCCCGCTAATTTGTATCCACCATCGTGAGTGCCGACAACCCACATATGAATAAACTACTACTTTACTTTTTTTTTTCCTCTCCTTTTCTTTTTTCGTTGAATTGGAGTTTAGTTTTTTTTTTTTTTTTGTATTTTACATTGAATCTTGGTAGAAATATATCAACGGGTTCAACCAAAAATGGTTAAGGACGGAGGGAAGGGCAGGGAAAATGCATGGTTGGTGTATCAATTATCATTTCATTGTACTCTAAAGTGGTGGGATGAACACGTGCTCCACACAGTACACGAAATTTAGAAGTGCTAGACTATTTGTGTATTTCGTGCTTTACAACTGTGTTAATTTATTTATTTTTATTTTTCAATGATGGCAGTTTCATGGCATTGACGTAGCATGTTGTAGGTGTCGTGAAATAGGCATTGGCCACTCTTTGCGAGGCTCAAATACCCCCTAAAACACCCACCCGTCATGCTCATCATTGATTGCCCTGAAGTGGATCCAAATGATAATCAACTTCAACAATCAAAGGTAAAGCTAAGCTGGTAAACTTTCAAGGCTGAATTCAGTTTCGTTTTGATTATTTATGTTGTCCAAGTACCTTTCATATCTACTTAAATTCTCATTAGAGCTACATATATATTCTTTGATTTGTTGTTTTAACAAGATATCTCTACTCATTCTTCCGGGGTAAGGCTAAGAATCTGCCTCTTACCAACTTCAGCAAATAATGTGGCACGGGAGGGTTTTAAATAAAAGATTGAATTAACAAAAGACGAGTTGAGAAGTCCAGGTAGGTGTTCCCTACCACTTGAAGAAACTAGCTTTAGGAATTTGCACCATTCACTTATATATTTCTTCACACAAGATGCACATATATTTTGTGTTGTGTGGCCTTAATGCTCATTTACGTTGTAATTTTCTTCTTTGCTTTGTGAATGTTGTCATATTTCTCCTAGGTATATTGTGGGGAAAGCTTAAAAAACGTTATGTTTATGTTATACTTCAATGGTGAAAATGTTTGAGTGGAGTGTGCTCTCTATTTTGATCGATATATATTGCTTGATAATATTTTTTAATTCTTTTACTTTTGACCTTTCAGAAAACATGGGAAATCTATTGAAATATGTACTATTTACTTCACAATCCACTTGATCCATCTTCCCCTCCATAAATAGATAGTGTAATTCATATGATCAAACATGGGGCGACATTTTATTTAGACTCCGTTTTGTTTGTTAGGGATAACTTTGTATCGAACTTTGCATGTACTTTTTGAGTGCCGCTAAATTTTGTTTTGTTTTGTTTTGTGTGTGTATGTGTGTGTTCGTGTGGGAGTTTTGGTAAATCAGAAAAGCTAAGCACACCCTGGAACCATGATGCACGAGTTTGTGATAAAGTTATTATAGTTGTATGTTTCACCTTCTGCGGTTGATATGATTTGCATTTTCTAAAAAAATATTTATCTCTAATGGAAATATTAGGTGTTAATATTAACTTAATTCATAATAAATTATTATCTTTTCATGTGTGTAAAATTGTGTATATATAATATAGATCCACGTATATTTAATCTCTTCCGCCGTGCATCACACGGGTAAAAGACTAGTTTTCTTTAATATCTTTAATATGTTCAAAATTCAATAGAAGATTGCCGTTGAGGTATAACTCTGGTCCCTGATAGTAAAAACTGAGTCCCTGCAATCAAGAGGTCTTGGGTTAAAATATTTTCTTGAGGCAAAAAAGGATGTAGGGTGTGTATATAATTTTTAAAAAAAAATCAACAGTAAATTATTATAAAGCATTTCACTTAAATTAAATTCAATAAAAAAAAAGGATTATGAATTTAAGCTATTTAAATATGTGAAATAATAATGATTATCTTAGTTTTTATTTTATTTTATTACGGCGTATTATTATTTTACTATTATGGCATTGTATTAAGTTAAGGACGGTTAGGGTATTTTATAAGAAGTAGGGCTTCTAATTATGATGTATAAATATGTGATGTGATGATGAATGAAAGGGACAGAAAATTGAAAATTATTTTTTTCTTTATCAAATTTGTCATGGTATCAGAGACATGTTTCATATCAACTTAGGCATCGACTACATCGGTTTTTCCGAATTATTACCGGTGAATTTTCCGCTAGTTCTTACGGACTCGGTGCAGTTCAGGGAAGTTGTGGGTCTCTGTTCTAATATAAACACATATCGAACAGGTATTTAGGTTTTAATTTGTTAAGTCAAAGCGACGTTACGAGATTGAATCTTTTGTTGGATTTGTTCTATCCTCTCTGTGCGGATGGAAATCAACAATAGAGGGAAATTAAGGCAAACAGAGCATCAGGTTTATTACATAAATTAATATAGTTTGTTTGAGGAAAAAAAAAAAAAAAAAAAAAAGAAATTTATATAACATATATAGCGTCCATTGTCTACTGTCTAGTGGAACTTTTGTGCGTGTATATTGGTTGTTGGCCTTTGTCCAGGAGTTGCAGTGTTGAAAAGAGAAAGAAAAATAAAATAAAATTGTATATATAGGAAGCAGAAAAACGAGCAGGGAATCGAAAAAAAAGAGGAGCATCGGGATGTATCTTCACGGCCACTTTCTGATGCTGATCATGTGAAGATTAAGAAAGCATTGAGGGGGATCAAGGTTGAAGTTAAGGCCACCGTGAACTCTTCTACCATGCCATCTAGTGGTCAGAAACAACCACGAACAGCCGAGCAAGCGGGGCTTGCAAATTTGACACCTGCGCAATGGCAAAGCATCATTGACTTATTAAATTTACCTAAGGGCCTGTTTGCTTACACCACTTAACACTTATTCTTAAAAGAATAAGTGATTATTAAAATAAGTGTTGTTTGATAATACTTTTTAACACATCTTAATTAATTAAGATCTTCTGAATTTCCTGTGAAAAATTATAGAAAATTTTAAGTGGTTGAGGAACTACTTAATGCTGAATTTTTTCAATAAATCTACGTTAGGTAGGGGTACACCCCACACCCATACCTACCTCACACCTACACCCCACCCTCATCTTACCCCCAACCCCACCCCCACCCACACCCACCCCACACCCACACACCCACACAACCCATACCCCTACACACCACACACCCGCCCACACCCTCACCCACTCATACCCACCCCCACACCCCACACCCTCATACCCACCTACACCCGACCAAACAACACCCACCTACACCCTCACACCCCCACTCCCACCCACCCTACACCCACACCCACCACACCCACACCCACACCCACCCATACCCACCCCCACACCCTACACCCACACTCATGCCCACACAACCCACCCCCACACACCCACACCCCACCCTACACCCCCATTACCCCACACCAACACCCCCACCCACCCTACACCCACCCTCCACACACCCACACCCACATACACACTCACGAAACAAATTCTAATTTCAGATATAATAAGTGTCACCAAACAGTCTAATCAATTTCAGCACTTAAAATATTCAGTTACTTAATTTATTCAGAATTAAGACTTCAGATTTCAGTCTTCAGTTTTAACAAACGGCCCCTAAGCCTAAAGATCGATCGACAGGCGAGTTCTCGTGGATAATAGATACATGAGCGACCCATCACGTGACTGGTGTGTTGAATGGTTTGGGGAATGCACGGGTGATTGAAAAATGCACGGTGGGGCTCCCAGATGGCCGGACCTCTCATGCTACGCACGAGGGCAATATCACTTTTCCGGGAGGATTGACACTTAAAAATGTTTTATATGTGCCTAATTTGGCCTGCAATTTATTATCCGTAATTCAGTTGATGGATGAACTTAATTGTCAGGTTCAACTCACTTCCACATTGTGTGTTGTGCAGGACCGAACGATGAGGATGCTGATTGGAGTGGGTGAGCGTGAAGATGGACTTTTCTTTTTCCGAGGTGTTCCACACACGTCAAAGTTATGGCAATTGATGGGAGAAATTCCATGGATCTATGGCACAAGCGGTTAGGTCATCCTTCGGAGAAAATTCTCAAACAACTTCCTATGGTGAGTGAGTCTAGTAATTTGAATAAAGATGGGTGTGAGGTATGTTTTCGGGCTAAGCAACATAGGGAGAGTTTTCCCCTGAGTGATAGTAGAGCTAGTAGGATTTGTGAACTTGTTCATTGTGATTTGTGGGGACCGTATGGAACTCCATCTACATGCGGGGCCTCTTATTTCCTAACGATTGTTGATGATTATTCTAGGTCTGTGTGGGTTTATTTACTATATAATAAAATTGAAGTTGAGACAGTTTTTTTTGAATTTTATGGCCTTGATTGATCGTCAATTTAATGTGAAAATTCTTCATGTTCGAAGTGATAATGGCACCGAGTTCAAGCGTTTACTCCCACGTTTTCAAAAGGAAGGAATTATTTTTGAAACATCGTGTGTGGGAACTCCACAACAAAATGGACAGGTGGAAAGAAAACATCAACATATTTTGAATGTTGCTAGAGCGTTACGGTTTGAAGGACATCTCCCACTTAAATTCTGGGGTGAGTGTGTGATGTCTACATGCTATCTGATTAATCGTACCCCGTCAAGTGTTTTGGAGTATAAGACGCCTTATGAATGTTTGTTTGGGAAACCACCAAGTTTTGATGCGATACGTGTTTTTGGATGTCTATGTTATGCCCATAATCAACGTCATAAACATGATAAATTTGAGAGCCGGAGTAGGAAGTGTATATATTTTTGTAGGTTATCCGTTTGGAAAGAAAGGTTGGACACTTTTTGATTTGGAAACCGAAGAAATTTTTGTATCTAGAGATGTGAAATTTTTCGAGCACGTTTTTCCTATGGAGGACCCCCCTACTATTACATCCCCTTCGATTCCTGCACTTGAGACTATAGAGGATGAGTTCGTCTTTGCTCCTACGGAGCCAAATATGGAGTAACCTGCCGTTCTGGCAGGTGATGTGGACCCTAGTGGTGACGGGATGGTAGAGGTCGGTGATGAGGGTGTAGTATTGCCAGGAGATGGGGTTGGTGTGAGTGAACCAACAGCTGGAGAGATACCTTTTGTCGAACAGGGAAATTGGACAGAATAATAGTAAATTTTTAAAGTTAGTATCCTCTCAAAAGAATAAAAATTCTAGTTTTGACCCATAGTCTAAGCGAACCCACTCAAAATTTTTACTGAATTATGACCGGCCATCATATTAGCAAATAAACGTATTCCTGAGCTTCCGGCACTGGGCAGGCGTCAGCCCCCATACATGGTCTTACGACTTTGCGGAGACCTGTGTTTTTGGTAAACAGTCGCCCGGGCCTGGTCACTGCGACCCCCTTTGTGAGGAGGCACCCCTTCTCCCGAAGTTATGGGAGTTATGGCAAAGAACAAGAAGAAAACAAAAGGAGAAATTTGTCCAATAGTAACAAATGGTGCCTCCGCAGGTTGACATCCGATCCAACCTAGTAGTAAGCAATGTAACTCACTGTTCAAACAACTATTCAGAGTTCTTAGAGCTCCCTGTAAGGCTTGTTGAAAAACCCGTTGTCGGACTTGATTAATCACTTTGGGAAGAGGAAAACGGACAAAATTGCCTAATTCCAAGTATCGAGAATTCGTGACACATACATCGGTGGATAAGAAAAGTCCTTCAACGCCCTCATCCAATACATCAACCTCCTTAGGTATTCTCTATCCTCTTACACATTTTGTGAATTATTCTCGTTTTTTTGATGCACATAGGAGAAATCTAGCTGCTGTGACTGCAAGAAATCCACCTCGTTCATTTAAAGAGGCAGTGAAATACGAAGGTTGGCGGAAGGCTATGGCTAAAGAAATACGTGCATTAGAAGACCAGGGCATGTGGACATTACAGGAACTACCTCATGGAAAGAAGGCTCTCGGAAGCAAATGAGACCTTCGCCCCGGTAGCAAAGATGGTGACGGTTTGGGCCTTTCTAGCAGTGGCGGCCGTTAAAAATTGGGAAATTCATCAAATGGATGTGCACAATGCATTCCTGCATGGAGATTTGGATGAAGAAATCTATATGAAAGTACCTCCTGGTTTTGAACAAAAACAGTCGAATCTTGTGTGTCGCATGCGAAAGTCGTTGTATGGATTGAAACAGGCTCCACGCTGCTGGTTTGCGAAATTGGCCTCCGCATTGAAAGCTTACGGTGTTAAACAGTCCTACTCGGATTACTCATTATTCACGCTTGTTCGAGGTGACATCCGGATTAGTATTATGGTATACGTTGATGACATGATAATTGCAGGGAACGATCCTACTGCCTTGCAGGTGTTCAAAAGTTATTTGGGGAGCTGTTTTAAAATGAAGGATTTAGGAAGGTTGAAGTACTTCCTTGGCTTGGAGGTAGCTCGAAATCAACAAGGCAAATTTTTGTCCCAACGAAAGTATGCGTTAGATATTATTGAAGAGACGGGGTTGTTCGGAGCACGACCCGCGGATTTCCCAATGGAACAAAATCATCAATTGGCTGTTACTCAGAGTGCATTACTCGATGATCCTGGCAAATATCGACGTTTAGTGGGACGCCTTATTTACCTTGGCGTTACGCGTCCCGACTTGGCTTATTCGGTTCATATCTTATCTCAGTTCATGCAGGAACCGAGAGTCGATCATTGGACAGCCGCATTGAGAGTTGTCCGGTATCTGAAGAAAAATCCGAGCCAATGAGTTCTTTTGAGGGCGGATAGCCCATTGTGTTTAGAGGGTTGGTGTGACTCGGATTGGGCGAGTTGCCCTCTTTCGCGTCTATCCTTAAGTGGGTGGTTTGTTTTACTTGGCACTTCACCAATTTCGTGGAAGACTAAGAAGCAGTTGACGGTGTCTCGTTCCTCGGCAGAAGCCGAGTACCGCTCTATGGCCGCGATTACTTGTGAATTGAAGTGGCTTCGCCAGCTTCTCTCTGAATTGGGAGTTCGTATTCCAACCGGTATCTCCCTTCATTGTGATAGCCAGTCCGCGTTATACATTGCTCAGAATCCAGTGTTCCATGAGAGAACAAAACACATTGAAGCCAATTGTCACTTTGTTCGTGATGCGATTACGGATGGACTCATTTCTCCTACGTATGTTCCTACACGTGTCCAACTGGCGGATATTTTCACAAAGGCCTTGGGAAAACAATAGTTTGAGTTTTTGTTGCGCAAGTTGGGCGTTCGAGATCTTCACGCTCCGACTTGAGGGGGGGTATTGATAACGGAAAAATTCACTGTTATTTTTATAACTTTTCATCCCGTTTCTGATATCATTTTGAGCACTTTTGTATCATTTCGAGTCTTTAATTCCTAAATTTCATAAAAATATATAAGACGTGACTATTTTATAAAATATCGTGTTTTTATGTGTTTTTATTAGTTTTTGTACCGGTTTAGTAACCGGAGTGTCGTGTCGGATTTACGTTTGGTATTTTGGTGGTTTATTGCAGAATTATAGGTTGACTAAAATCCCGAGTAATGACACGTTTTGAGGCCTAAAAGATATATTTTTAGGGATATAAGAGTGTGCCACTAACTTAAGTGGTCAAGTGGCTCAGTGGTTAGTGGTACCACTAACGAATTATATCTTCGACGAACAAATGGCTCATTAAAACGGCATTTTCTGAAGAAGTGTCCTTAATGAAAGTTGTAGATCTTTGAAAGAGCTTTCCAACGCATTTTGAATCACGTCAATCGGACTTTTACAACTCAAGTATCATTAAGTCAAGTGGTCAAGTGGCTAATCGATTCGATTTAGTGAAATCGAGAAATGTCTTCGACAAACGAATGGCTCATCAAAACGACTTTATCTGAAGAAGAGTCCTTCACGAAAGTTGTAGATTTTCCCGAGAGCTTTCCGATGCCTCTTGAATCATGATTTTTGGAGATCCAGAACTCGAGATATGAATTTTATAAGTTATATATAATTATAATTATAATTATAATTATATCTACGCTGCACATGCTAGTGATCAAGGAGGTGGATGTCATGATTAAGTCCGGACTGGTCCGGCCCTCATCAAGGACTGGTCCGGCCCTTGAACTTTGCCTATATATATGATCATTCAGAGAGCAACGAAAAGATGCACCATATATATATATATATCTATATATATATATATATCTCCTTCTTATTTTCTTTAATTTTTTAGGTTGTATATAAGGCCTTATGCCGAAATAAATTTAGTAATAATAGTATCGTTGTAATGCTCGGGAAATTATTGGAAGTTCGGTGTTGCTGAAATCATTGTAATATCAAGTTTTTTTTATGTAATCGAAGATATCTCCGTTATAATAGTAAGTTTGCTTTTGTTTCTCTCATTATTGTTATATCTATATCTAGCTATTTCTTTCTTGTTGTTTCTTGTTTCTTTCATTCTCGTTATATATATATATGTATCTGTAGTAGTATCCATATATAGGAAAATCTGACAAATGATTGGATTTCGGTTTTAATTTGGTTTTAATAGAATTCTGGCATATTGACAGAAGGCTATTATGTAAAACTTCCCGCCATTTTAATCCATGACATGTTGACAGAATCCGTTTATATGGATAGCTAAACTTTTTTCATAGCCGAAATATGTGAAAACGGGTGAAATCAACCCTCGGGAGACGAGATGGGAGTTGTGTTGTGCTTAATTAAACATTTTTATGATAAACGTTCATGTTTTAAAACTTGTTTTGATCATTTAATAACTTTGAATGAGATTGACAACCTTGTTCATTGTTACATCAAGCTTATAAATGTATTTTGCGGTGAGATGTGGGATATGAGTATCACTAATCATAGTCTTGATTGTCAGATTGACAACCTGAGTGACAGATCTGGACTATGCCTATGTGAGATTCTTATCTTTACGAGATGAATGAAACATGTTTTAGAATCACTAAACCATAGTCTTAATCGTTAGATTGGCAACCTAAGTGACACATTAAAATTATGTTTTTGTGAGGTTTTTCAGCGGTTTTTTATTCCGGTCAACCATGTTAGGCAAGTTAGCTCTCTAAAGGGAGGGTTAATAAACCTAGTATGGGGGTTAAGTGAGAGCTGTTCAGATCTTAACGCAAGAATAGAGAGTTAACACCCGTGAATATCATATAAACTGAACTTGATAAAACACACTCCTTATCAAGTTTTTCCTGTGGGGAGATAACCTGTTGGATCATAACTCGGCTATGCTTTTTAATCTCGTTAGAATAATCTTTACTTTTTGCATTAGTTATAAACACTCCACCTAAACTTTGATCGCCTAGACTAAGACACACGTTCATTTAGGTACTCACAACCACATTTCTCTTGGGATCGACCTCGTACTCCTATAGCTATCCTAACAATCGACCTCGTACACTGCCAGTTAGAGAGTTAGTTTACCCACGGTTTTGCGAGTCTTTATAAATGTATTTTTGATGGGTAAATTTTAGCTCATCAGGTATTACGGCGTATTATTATTTTACTATTATGACATTGTATTAAGTTAAGGGCGGTTAGGGTATTTTATGGAAGTAGGGCTTCTAATTATGATGTATAAATATGTTATGTGATGATGAATGAAAGGGACAGAAAATTGAAAATTATTCTTTTCTTTATCAAATTTGTCATATTTTTTTGAAGAAAGATTATCTTAGTTAGGATCGTATGCAAATTCTATTATGCGTCACGCAGACATGGGGACAACAAGACTATAACAAAGATATTTATAAAGAAACAATGCAGTGTCTTGTGAGTAATATTATTGTGATAATTATTTTGACATAACAAATATCTACTCAGACTTCTCATGGTAAACAAATACTTAAAAAGGGTTTCATTCTAATATGACGAGTGATCACATTGACACCGATGACGGATCCATCTATATAGCACCGGCCGCGGCCGCCTCAAGTGATTTATTTATATATATGTGTGTTCTTTTTCGCAACATGTAACTTTGTTTTCTCGATCTGCCATTGACTGACATATTATGTGGTAAAATTTGTTATATGAAGGGGAAATTATGGTGTGTTAAGATCAAACGCTTATTGTTGTACTAAAACCAATTGGTGTTAATAAAGGCGCAACTATATTTCTTTAGGCTTTCAAGAGTGTGGGCAATCTGTCCCAACACCCCCCCTCAAGAGTGTGGGCAATCTGTCCCAACACCCCCCCTCAAGTGTTGGCAATCTCGCCACCACTTGCACAATTTTTTCATTCAGGGGTGTGGACAATCTGTCCCAACATTTGCATAATTTTTTTAAAAATAATGTTCCAACCAGGGTTCGATCCCGTAACCTCTGGCTCTGATACCATGTTAAGATCAAGCGCTTACCGTTGTACTAAAACCAATTGATGTTAATAAAGACACAACTATATTTCTTTAGGCTTCAAGAGTGTGGGCAATCTGTCCCAACATGGTGTGACGTAATAATCTATCTCGCTCCAATGGGTAAACCTAATCCAATTAATGCACTCTCACATATCAATCATCTACTACTCTCATATTATAAGGCACTGCATAATATTCTGATAAACAAAAGTTGGGTAGGAATTTGATTTCAAAAAAAAGGTACTACTAGTGAGACTACAACTACATAAGACAAAGGAAACACATAGGCCAACATATATATATATATATATATATATATATATATATATATATATATATATATATATATATAAGAGGAGGGTAATATATATTGCAGAGTGAAATGAGTCCAGCTGATTACAGAATGCCATATTGCATACGGTGGTAGTGCATGGTGGGCATTCATTTGGATCAGGATTGGTAGAAACTTGAAAGAGAGAGATCGACAACATTAATGGCTGCTGCTGCTTTGTTACGGGGACTGTTATTAGAGAGAGTCCCCTTGGTTGTCTGTTTGTTATATATGCGCATATATATGACCAAAACACTACTAATCCTTCATTTGTTTGATTAACTTAAGCTGTGACGTGGATGTTCGAATCATGTAAAAAGGGAATTTCTTTCAGTTTTTTGTATAACAGCAAACTCGTGACTCTAAGTTAGGACATGACGAATGAAGACTCTCGTGATTAGGGTTTAATAAATTTAAATAATTCCGTCATTTTTTTTAGTACTACGTACTCCTACTATTTGTGGCGCATTAAGTTTCAAATGTTTGATCAATTATTTGAATATTTTATCCAATTTTATAATCATGTTTACACCATTTATTATTACGACCGGATTTATATTGATTAATTCAGCTTACATTGTAGTCCATTAGTTGTTACCTTGATGCGTGATTAAGTTGATGTTCCTAGACCAACACGTCAAATTCAAGTCTTAACATGTACACGTGTGGATTACATATGTTCACTTTATGTGTTAATTTCATATCTTTATAAGTAAATGAATTTTACATTAAATTATAATCAATAATATTGTAAAAATATATTGTATCATCATTTTTTGACCAAAATGATTTTCTAATTCCAAAAGCAATCATGGAAACACTACACTAATTAAAAGAAGAACAGAAATTGGAAAATCAGGTTGTGTCAGGCCTGACACTTGTAAATCAGGTCATGCCTTTTCTGACATGGAAAATCAGGTAAACGTAAAGATCCTTACGTTCAAACGTAAGGATCCTTACGTCCAAACGTAAGGAAATTCAAACCAAATCTCATACAAAAATCACTCAACACAGATTACTTACGTTTAAACGTAGAGATCTCTACGTTTAAACGTAGAGAATCCTTACGTTTAAACGTAAGGATCTCTACGTTTAAACGTAGAGAAATTCTTGTCCATTCAAATTTTTTTTTTTTTTTTAATTTTATATTTTATTGACATTCTTCTCCGATTTGGAATATGTGGTTTCATGCGCGCCGGTAATTTCTTCTCCGCCATTGATTCTTCAAGCTCAGCAAATCCATGAGAGTGTTATAATTAGAAACAGAGAAATTTACGTTAAATAGAATAAATTAAATAAATTTGAGAAACAGAGAAATAAACACTTCACAGTAGAGAAAAAAAAACACTTCACAGATCTTTTTTTTCTTAAAAGGAATAATATTTAGAGAAGTGATGTAGGGATAAAATTAAATAATAATCATTATAATTTGTTGAGTGTTCATAATTTTATTTTATTTTATTTTTTAAAATTACAGGATTTGTTATAGCAAAACAAAAAAAAATTTATCTTGCAAGATTTTTGCTTACAAATGTTAAATAGCAAAATGTCAATAAAATATTAAAAAAAAATTTTGAATGGACAAGAATTTTTCTACGTTTAAACGTAGAGATCCTTACGTTTAAACGTAGGATTTCTACGTTTAAACGTAGGATCCTTACGTTTAAACGTAAGGAATCTGTGTTGAGTGATTTTTGTATGAGATTTGGTTTGAATTTCCTTACGTTTGGACGTAAGGATCCTTACGTTTGAACGTAAGTATCCTTACGTTTAAACGTAAGGAATCTGTGTTGAGTGATTTTTGTATGAGATTTGGTTTGAATTTCCTTACGTTTGGAGGTAAGGATCCTTATGTTTGAACGTAAGGATCTTTACGTTTACCTGATTTTCCATGTCAGAAAAGGCATGACCTGATTTGCAAGTGTCAGACCTGACACAACCTGATTTTCCAATTTCTGAAAGAAGAAAGGTGGACCAAGTCCAATGGCCAAGAGGTCATTGATTTTAAGTCTCATTTGGCACGTGTGTGACTTACACACATCTTTTTTTCATATCTTTAAGAAAATGGACTCAAATCGATTGTTGATTTCACGTATCACTCCACACACATTACGATGAGATTTATATACACTTTTTTTTTTTACATGTTATAAAGAGAAAAATCACACAGATTAAGAATCACTCACTCTATCTTCATACTTTTCACCTATTTTTTCACTATGAGATATTACATGTATAATAAATTACGGGTAAGACAAGTTAGAAAAATACTTATATTATCATATAATAATTGTTTTCTTAATATTATTAAAATACATATATTATCAAACAAAAATGAATAGTCAAAACGATTTATATTTCAGGACGGAGGTACATAACACTACGGTCATTACCTTTCACTAGGGACCTATGATGCAACGACACTTTAATCTGGGTGTCGTGCGCCGTGTCCAACTCATTTCCGACACGACACGTGTCCGACATGTGTCGACTGATTAAAATACTATTATTTAAAATTTTAATATCCGACACGCCTCCGACATGCCGTCGACACTCCCCAACACGGAACCGACACTCCTGAACCCAATTTTTAATTTTTTTTATTTAAATTTTCTTCAATGAAAACGTTAAAATACACGATTTCTAATTCTATAATAATTTAATAAATAGTACGCCGTATTAAGTTTATATATTTCTTGTTGATAAACAATCATTTTTACAATTTGTAGTATTTTGAAGGTCAATCATAATTTCTTTCGGCATCGTATAAAGTTCGAATATCTATTTTCGATATTCAGACAGTTTACGTATTACCTATCTGCTTATTTTCTCTATTTTTTTTTAGATTTTTACGAATATTTTTTTAATAAATTGAATCTTATTTACATCATACATATATATAAAAAACGTGTTGGCGGCGTGTCGTGTTTTTAAATTTTGAAATTAACCGTATCGCTGTGTCTGTATCGTGTCGTGCGACATATCCGTATCCGTATATGTGCAACATAACTAGAGACGGCCGTATGTGTATTAAGGGGGATAGATGTGTTTAATCTCTTATATTGAGAATGGATATTTTTATTTATTAAAACAGTGTTGTTTTGATTTTGATGTCTAACCATTTGTATTTTCATTAATGCTAAAGGCCGCAAAATATCTTCATAAAGTCTATAATCATTTTTCAAAAAAAGAAAAAGGTCTATAATCATTTTTCAAAAAAAGAAAAAGGTCTATAATCATTTTGTTGTTAGATGATATTTTATGTTGTCATTATATAATTATCGGGAGTTCCAACATCCATCATTATTGTTTGTAGAAAAAATGCTATGCTTGAAGATGAATTCTTCTATGAGCAAATCTTAATTAAAAAAAAAATCTCGTTAGGTGCAAAACTTGAATGGAATTTATTCATGAAACAACCACCATGGTCTAATAATCGCTTAATTAGGAATGAGTGATTATGCTATCAAAATATATAATTTTTTTTTTTTTTTTGAGGAAACATCAAAATATATAATTATGTGAGAAACGAATAAATATAATCAGGGGCGCCCCCGGGGGAGGGCCAAGGGGGTCATAGCCCCGAGCACCCCCAAAATCTATGAATTTAAGGGCCTCGCGAAATTTTAACTTAATAGTATATATAATTAAGGACATTCATGCCACAACTGTAATATAATATTTTTCATTATGAATTATACGTTAAAACGTGTTCAGAGTAACTCACATAATTTTGGAGTACATACTACTTCAATTATATACTGAAATCAAGCTTACTCCCAAGAATTCGAGTCATTTGTTGTATCTTGTGTTACTAACTTAATGCATGAATTGAATTAAAATCGAATTCAAACGATAATAATATATGACTGAAATCGATCCGAAGCTATTTATATATAGTTCAACCCACATACAACCCCCTTTTTTTTTTTTTTTTTTTTTTTTTTTTTTTTAAGAAACATACAGCCCTATTCTAAACATTACTTTCATTGTTAAAAAGAATAATCTAGCAGGCCTAAAGTTTTGGCCATTTTCAGAACTAAAAAGCAAACATAGATCACCAGCAAGCCACAGCCCAGTAATTTATCCAGAGCTACCTTTCTCTTTGTAACAACTAGAAGAGCCCAAACTAAGCCCAACATCAAGAACCCAAAAGTTTCATAGATAGAAGGATCAGAATTAATCTGGAGACTAGACGGATACACGGCCCATGTTGCAAAAGATAAAGACAGGCCCAAGCCAACTAAAATATTGAAAATAGGCCCAGCATAACATCCTGAAATAGCCATTTGGGTCCCACCTGGACCACCATATCTAGCCATTGTAACATTGGAAAACAGATCACCTAAAGAATTGCCCCATGCAAGAATTGTTAAGCCCATAATGGAATTACTTATTCCAAGTATAATTCCAAGAGAAACCAATAAAGCAACCAATTCTTGAGCACAAATATATATCCATGTGATGCTCATCAAGAATGATTCTAATAGCCATAAAAACTTGAACTTTTTTGGAGGGTTGTAGCTATCAGTGATGCAAAACAGCAAAACTGAAGAGGCAATTCCCCAAAATGCTCCAATTATATAAAGCTGTAAGTTTGGTTTTGAATAATGACAGTTCCAAGTTGCAGCCAATAGAATAGGAGCCAGTAAAGTTGAGACAACCCCAAATGGTTTAGACCATTTTTCTACACAAGTTATTGGTATTGTCAATTTTCTTGGCAAATCAAGAGGCAGCCCAAGAATGTAAATCACTTTCCTAAACCAGACATATCTAGAAATTTTCAGATTTACCCTTGTAGATTTTGTATGTAGATGACTCTTTTGGTCATTTCCCAACTCATCAGTTGCAAAGCCCAAAAGGGGTACATTCAAATCTGAAGATGATCCATCTGCTGGGCTGTTCCTAGTGATTGGCAAGATGGGAACTTTATCAAGAAATGGTGATTCTATCAAATTCCCCTCTCTTGAAGCATATGCTTCTGATATAAAAATGAAAGCCACATACAAAAAGTACAGAGATAGAAAACTAAGGGAACCCAACAAGTTTATTTTGCCAAATATGATGATCACAACAAGGCAGCAGAGGCATATAAGCATAAAAATGATGTTCCAAGTGAAATTCTTTGGGTAGCTAATAGTAATTTTCTTGCTTCCTTGACCTTGAGTACTGCTGCTATTTAAAAGGCTTATCACTCCAACAACCACACTTGATACAAAAAATGCACCACCCAGTATGCTATTCAAACCGATATCCGCGGTATTCCCATCTGCCATAAACGAAATGATGGCATCAAAAACATCAGGGGCACCATTTCCTAAAGAAAGCAGAGTCACCCCAGCAACAGTAGGTGATAGTTTCAGAGTAATGGATAAGCCCTCTAAAGAGTGACAAAAATAGCTACTAGCTGTGTCGCCTAATAGATAAAATAGAACCATAAGCCAAGTAATAAGCAACACATAACCAATAATTGGATTAAATCTGCAGTAAAATAGCTGCAGATAAGGGATGTAGCTGTTAGATTGGTACCCTTGGAAGGACTTTACACACTCACATTTGTCATCATGTTGTTGAATCACTTTGCAGCCATCAAAATCACTATCGATCCCTTTTGATCCCTTTTCATCTAAGACAGAGTCTGATGAATTGAGATGAAGGATGATGCAAAAGACGAGGAACAATAATTGAGCTTTGTGCATGGTTATGGAAGGGCGAAGAAATCCAAGAAAAGCTTGAAGTTTTTTTTTTTTTTTAAGGATAAAAAGCTTGAAGTTTTAATTGGTGTTTGTTTAAGAGAGAGAGAGTACTGTATTGAGATGCTTAAATGCGAACAAAAAACATACGGATACATCCCTCCTCGTAGCAACAAATAAGAATAGTGGATCCCACTAATGTTTTTTTTTTTTTTTTTTGGAAGGGGGATCCGGCCCACTAATGCTGTCTTGTACTATAATTACAATTCATCAACGGCTAATATAACATGTGTATTTATTGATTAATGAGCAACTCATAAAAGATGCTGTAGTGATACATGCACAACACATTTGTATTATATTATCTTCGTATATTTCTTTTATAATTTTAAATACGTATTTTTTTAATTTATAAAATCTTTATTTAAGAACATAATACGGTAGAGATATAAAAGAAAATTTTATAGAATCGGATGAACGCCGTAAATGTAAAAAAACTATTATAGAATCAGTAAAAATATGGTATATATATATATATATATATATATATATATATATATATATATATTACAATGTTATTTTCTGTTGAAATATCTAGAATAGAATTTTTAAAAGATTTACGATATATACCGTAAGTATTCTAATAGCTGTTTAGTGTTTGTAAATAATAATCGTTTTAGTCATACTATTTGTCAATTAATATTAATCATTAAATAGTAGTAAGCTATTTTTTTTTCTAACTACCATATTTTTAAATCAAAAATTTTCGCAAACTTTACATTCATACTATACAAAGGGTATATTAAAATTTATATTTTCTAAAATTAATGACATTAATATATTTTCCTTAATATATGTGAAAATCTTTAAAATGACTACTCCCTCCATCCCTATTTAACTGTCGTAGTTGCTAAATTTTTTTTTATTTTTTTCGTAATTAAATTTTCAAAACATTATTTATCGTATTTTTCTATATCTACCCTTATTTATTAATGGGTGAGAGATTGAAATCAACATTGCTTTAATTATATTTAAGAGGTGTTATTGTTATTTTGATGTTAAATCAAAGCATTAACTATTCTCCTTAATATGTGTTTTTTGCAACTGCGACAGTTATATAGAAACGAAAAGAGTATTCATTCGCTAATGAAGTTGTTAAATATGGTGTTATTTGATTTCTAAAAAATCATTTATTATACTTTTCTCACACTACCCTCGTTTATTACTACATTCATCCCAAAATATATGTCATCCTAGACGTTTTCACATAGATTAAGGAATTAAGAAAGTAGTTGAATGTTATAAATTTAAAAATAAATATCTAAAATACACATTGACTATCATTAATGCAATAGTCGTTAAGTAATAAAAAGTGATTGAATTCATAATAAATTAGGATATTTATCGTCCAATATTCTACTTTGCTCATATCTATTTCTTGACGAGGAATTTTTTTTTTTTTTTTTTGGGTTGTTTTTGAGCTCACACTAGACGAGGGATTAAAAGTAAGATTACACTAAATATATATAAGGGTTCATGTTATGATTTATCTATGGTTGCATTAAATTTGTAAGGTCGGCATATATATATACATACAAAAATAGGCTGGCGGCGTAATGGAGGTTGCCAAGTTTAGAATGCACTGAGTTTAAGACGCAACTAATATGGTACGTTCAGGGTGGCTGCTACACTAAGTAGAACTCCCCCCCAGTTGTACCCAAAACAATGTATATAAAATAGTCGATGTCATTTGATGAAATTGTGTGTGTTCATTTTTATGTCACAATAGAATATGTGTACTATAGACATATTTGATAGCTCATAATCATAAGATATATCGACACATTTATCTCATTGATTCAAGAGATAAGGATCCCAATTTACTGGTACTAAAAGATGTCATGGACTGCCTGCCAACCACTTGGTTTTGTACTCAAACATTAAGTTGGGGGAGGCTTTATTTAAGGTAGGCTTTATTTAATTAAACTTTATCTTCTGAAGCACTATATTAGTTTTGTAAATCATATCGAATTGATTTTTTAAGATGTTGAATCTTAAATTAAGAATCGTCTTTAAAATTGTCGGTTCTCTTCATATATTAACTTTCACAAAGTACACTAAATTTGATGTAAAAATCACGATTGCTCCAAGAAAGAGTTTGGGTGTTTAATTTGTCCGGCGTGTTTCCGGTGATTGTCCGGTTGTAAACCTTGTATTGTTTGTTGTTAGTTAAATATATCTTCGTTTCGAAAAAAATGTGTGTGGTTAAATAGAATTAGGGACAATTAAGTAATTTGATAATTCATTTTGAAGTATATGTTTTTTCACAAATTTTACTATGGTCCAGGACCAAATCCTACTTGATGTGCCCAACCAATAGGATTTAAGATTTTTTCTTGTGGACCCCTGTGTTAAAAAATGAGCAACCAATCATGTTTTATTAAAGTGATGACATAGTGGTCCAAAAATTTGGTCCATAACCACCATAAAACTACTGATGTTTTTTTTACCTCTTCATTTTGGTCTGAGAGTATAGTAAGCATTTTTAGAATATAAATGAAATATTACTCATTTTATACCGACCACTAAGTTTCTTTTTAGATTTTTGGTTTTGGATGGCGGAAATCGTCCGCAATGTAATTAGGGTAATTGGGCTTTCAGTTGATGCTCCGATAAGCTCTTGATTTGGGCCTGCAAAACAAACAAAGCATAAGAGGTCCCGGAGCTTGCCTCCGGGAGACATTTTAATACTCAAATCAATGTATAGATATGGAAATTTTTATATAGACAGTTGTTGAAATAGTGTCATAAACCCAATCGGGTTGGACCGGATCCGACCGGGTCGGATCATTTCTACTATTTCTTTATTTTGTACATATATTAAATGGCTTTTCTGTTGTCATATATTTGTTCTTTTAAAGAACCAATTGTGAATTGTTATATGATAACGTCCTTAGTATTAAATTGTGATAGAGAAACCATGATAGGCGATTATGGTTGATGAGATCTCTAATCACTTTAACAAGTTTGATACTTAAATGTCTCTAGGCTGATACTATTAAACATGGCATTGATATTACGAACAAACTAGCACGTATTAGATGTCTTATATCTTTAAGGGCATGGGATAGATCTCGTCTATCGAAGTGTAGAGACATTTGGACTGTACGTGAATGTGTATTAGAAAATGCGTAGGTTAGACTGGCCCACTTACACTGTTAAGTGTCACACTATATGACGGTTGTGTAATTATCCTTAGGAACGGAGTCTTCATGGCATCACGGTGTGGATTGTCATGCTTTGACACTATTGAGGTTTCCCCTAGCCATGGGGCGATCATGCGGTAGTGATTGTGTGTGATACTGAAAACATGCGGAGTATCTAGTTTGGTCGTCCGGAAATTGCGTACCCTATCAGTAGGGGTGAATATCCGAAAGAGCCTTCTTATAAGGAATGTCTTACCCTCGTGAATCTTTGCAAAGTGGAAGTAAATGAGTTACTTCGAGAGAGCATGATATCCAGATTATAAGATACGGTAGTTGATGCTTGACACTCGACAAACGACCATATGGATATTAATATAGCGATATGATTTTATTTACACGGTAACCGTTTCACATGAAGGTAGTAGTCATTGCATTTGACTCTTCCCATGATTGGGGGTCACGGTGTGTTGCTAGACGCTATCCCGTGATCGTTAGGTATGAAGGGCATTTTCGTAATTTGCACTTCGTGTCTTTGGCCAACATATTCGAAAGTCTATCGGGTCACACACATAAGAACATCTAGCCGGATTAAAATGCGGTTATAGTTGATAACCAAATAAGAAAAGTTTATCTCTAGACTATAAATGTCATAGTGGTAAATTAATATGGTGGTATTTATTTATTATGAATAATTAAATACAAATAATTAATTATGTTGATTGAATAAATATGTATATTGATACATATATTTCGAAATATATATATATATATATATATATATATATATATATATATATATATATATATATATATATATATATATATATATATATATATATATATATATATATATATATATATATATATATGTATATACATGTATTTTGCAAATTAATTAATCATAGTATTATATTAATTAAATAAAATCTCAATTCCCAAATTTGTGGGGAAGGGACGCCATATTCAAATGTATATGATACATTTGGTTTGTGCAATTTAATTAATAAGATTACCATAATATTGATATTGGATATTAATTGATTTTTTGGAAAAATAGATTTATGGTAATAAGATAAAGATATATGCAATATAAGATATTGTCAATATATATCTTAGGAAAAATATTTAATATGAGTTAAATGAGATAAATCAATCAAAGAGATTTTCTTATTTTATTAGAGAAATGTTTTCTTTCTCATAAATCTACTAGGAAGCTAATCCCAATCAGATTGGGAACTATAGGGGCGCAGGCAGTGACGGACCCACGAATTTTTTTCAGTGGGGGCCAAATTCAAAAAAAAAATGTTAAAAAACTATTTTTTTCCAGTGGGGGCCAAATTCAAAAAAATATGTTAAAAAACATACAATAGCCAGGTTTTGAACAAATGACCTCAAGTATAGTAGTAATACTTCCAACCAGTTAAACTAAATAAACAACTACACTAGAATTTGTCTGAAATAATATACATACATGATCTTTAATATTATAAGAGTGGTATTTTAGTAACTTCGCATGAAAAGTTGAGTGTGGGCCGTGCACCCTCCTCAATACATTGGGCCGTCCATGGGCGCAGGTCACCCTATTTAAGGGATTGGCTAGCTCTTTTGTACAACACAATTCCAAGAGCTAATTGTTCTTGTGAAAATTTGAGAGCTTCTTAGGGAGAGGAAAAGGCCGGTCTAGCAACCGGATTTTTCTAGTAGCAATCCAATGGTGGATTCCGGCGGGTTGTTCGTGTGGACTAGAGGTAGAAGCCGAACGCTTGGGCGGCTCCGTGCACCTCTATTCTCCTTAGACGGTCAAAGCGTCGATCTTTTAGATCAAGCAAGGTAACCACCGTCTACTACTTATTTGTTTATTACTTAAAGGAAGTCGATCCTGGTTAAAAGGAAATAAAATAATGAATTCCGCTGCGTCCCCGCGTAGATTTCCTAACAACAGTGAGCGGAATGTAAGAGAGTATGTACGTATATTTGTAAGTAATGAACGTATAATATTGCGTACACTGAAAATGAGGGTGATGACCTATTTATATAGTGTTTCATCGTGAGATGGTGAGTTATTACACGATAAAGTCGTGGACAAGGACGTTCACCACGTATTGAAGCAGAGAAGTGTGAGTCTTGGAGCAGTTATAACTCGTAGCGTAAAGTGCGGAATGCTCGCTTAGTGGATGGAACAGTTGTGTGAGACCAAGAACGACCTGCATCATATTAAATATAAATGTCCGATATGACATTCACCATGTCAGTAAGAAGAGGCCATAGACGTCATGCGTCAAATCGACTATAAGAGATAGGGGACGACCTACGTCTTGCGCATGTCGGATATAAACGGCCTTACTGACCTACACCGTGTCGGTAATAAGAGATCGAGGCGACCTGCAACATGTTGGTAATAAGAAACCGTAGGCGACCTACTCAAGTCAACTATTAAGGACAAATGACGACATCCGTCATGTCAGAGAAATGATATATTACTCCTTTTAAAACATCGGTCAAAGGACAATTAATGAGGTTCCCTTTAAAATTCAAATCACATATTATTTCTCCCCAAATTCATATTTATCTACGCAGCTTCTTCTCGAAATTTCTTAGAGCGTACCTCTCTACTCTCTCATCAGTCGACTTCTTCTTTTAAAAGAAGAACGGAAATTCATATAAATTAATTTGAGACCTTAATTCACATATACAAGTGATCGTCCTTTTCTAAAGGTACATAATCACCAACAAATGTAACATGTCAATTATAGTCTATAAACAACGAACAATGTTGTTTTCCACGAGAATATGAGGTTAGGTATCAAATGATTGCTTCACTTTAGTCTAAGTGGATCGTAAACTTGAGAGTTGGTGTTGGAACAATAGTGTCACACTACAATTATTTTTTAAGATTAAGATTGACAAACAAGAATAGTACAATAAGTGATTGGAACAATAGTGTCACACTACAATTATTTTTTAAGATTAAGATTGACAAACAAGAATAGTAAAATAAGTGATTGAATAGATGAAACGCTTGACAAGACGATGCAAAGCTTGAGAAACATGGTATTATGAGAAAAAAATGCAAACTACCAAAATTATATTAATGACTTTGTGGTGATTTGTTGGTGCGAACGCTCGAATTTGATTGCCCGCTCTCGCGTGTAACTCAATCACCCTATATTCTCTCAAAGCCCAATCGATTAAAATAGGTCTAGAAGTGTCAATATACATTACACTCACTGGGTTGCTAGTCTATCGCGCTTGATAAATCGAATTTATCTCTAGTTGGTTTTACTAGGTAGTCTCATCACCATTTTTCTCACACCATGTATCTTCTCTTAATGGGAGGTTTTTATTTTTTTTGATACTCCTCCGTCCTATAGAAATCTTTTATCCTTTTAGATTTTTTATACTCCTTCCGTCCCAAATTGTCTGAGACCTATTCCATTCGTGGATGTCCCAAAATAAGTCTCATGACTCATATTTAGACTTAAAGTTACTTCTCAAATGTCTAAAATGCCCACTTAAAAAATGTAAGGACAATATAAAAGAGATGTAATTGTAAATTAGTCATGTTTTTAATAAATGATCTTCCCTTAATTTTCAAGAGTTCCAAAAAGTCTCAAACAAATTGGGACGGAGGGAGTATATTATAAGATCTTCTCAAATCCTAATACAATATTAAATGTATTGTTTTCACTTTCACATTAAACAATATAACTTTATAGATCAATCCTAAAAAACAATACAATATTTTTTGTCTCGAAATGTTAAAAAGTACCTCGTTACGAGGTCTCTTAAATGGGAAATTGGTAAATCATGCCACTGTAACGTCTAACATTTTTTTTCAGCTCAAACATTTTCTGACATTTTTTTCAGGTTCCCCGTCCAAATTTGGACGATTTCGTCCAAATACAGTCAAAATCGTCCAAATTTGGATTTCTTTTCGTCCCAATCCATTCACTGACCAAAATGGACGGAATCCGTCCAATATTCGGACGCAACGTCCGAATTGTGACGAATTTCGTCCAAATTTGGACGGTTCGCCCAAATTTGGACCTTTCGTCCAAATTCCGTCCAAACCTTATCTCATTTCACTTTTCTTCCTACTTCTTCCCTTTTCTTCCCAGATACTACAAGTACTATGATCATTAAGCAAACAAGACAAGGGCAAAGAGCTACTTTTAAGAACCTCTGCTTCCGGCTGGAAATTCTTCCTTGTATTCTCGAACTGCTTTTCTCATGAACGGAGGAGTAGCTGGCGAATTGGGCATATTTAGTGAAGTGGCAATGTGAAAAAGCTTTAAAGATCTGAATTTTCAATCTTTTAGAAGAGAAAAATGGTGATTTGGAGCTTTCTGGTTAATTAGAGGAATCAGCATCATTTAGAAGAGAAAAATGGTAGTTCTCAAAAAAAAAAAGAAAAAAAGAAAAAAATGGTGATTTGCAGATTTCTAGGAAGAAGAAGGAAGAAAAGTGAAATGTGTGAAGGTTTGGTCCAAATTCGTCACAATTCGGACGTTGCGTCTCAATTTTGAACGGATTTCTTCCATTTTGGTTAGTAAATGGATTGGGACGAAAAGAAATCCAAATTTGGACGGTTTTGATTGTATTTGGACGGTTTTGATTGTATTTGGACGATTTACCAGTGGTCTGATTTACCAATTTCCCCTCTTAAACTCTGTGAAATTTTAAAATCCTCTATAATACGGGACGGTAGTGTTGTATTTTGAGGGTGTGAAGATGATCGACAATGCTTTGAATTCCTGCAAATGAAATGATTTGGATCCTCGCAGTTTCACGAATGAATCGTTGTCCTTCTTAAATTATTCGACCCTATACTTTGTCCCGGGTATCACGAATATTTAAGTGAGATATAAACTGAGAGACAACCTTTAAACTTTGGACTAAAGATTAAAGAGCACTTTGAAGTTTTGAATTATATAGAATGAATCACAAGGATGCTTACATATGTTGTTGTTATGTTTAACAAAGTAAACTTGCTTATATATAGCACTTTAATCTGAAAGAGAGCAAAGGAAAACGTCCTTTAAGTGAATGACACCAAAGGAAAAGGTACCACTTGGTTGTACCCACTCACTAAAAATCAGTTTTCGGACACAGGTACTTATCCGTACGGATGCAGTTATCATCCGTACGGATAAATCACAGTATCAAAAATTTACATTTTCAGCCATCTATCTGTACGGATAGATTCTTATCCGTACGGATAACTCTCATTCGTACGGATAGATTCTTATCCGTATGGATAGCTCTCAATCAGAAAATTTGGATTTTCATTTCACATCCGTACACTCGTAAAAACTTATATAAGCGTGCACTCCGCACCTCCATACTTATATTTAGCTTTACGAGCATAACCACCCTTGTACTAAACCCCGATAACCTCAATGGCTTGTGATTATACTTAAATCACCAACATTCCTCCCCCATTTAAGTGTAATCCTTGGTTTAGTATAAACAACAATCGTAATATAAACCAACTCATGCTTCAATGAAAATATCACGAAGATTGAATTTCCACCTAGTATTATTACACACAAATATTCGAGTATTGGGGTGTGACTAAGCATTGAACCCCTTTACACATTTTGAATACATGTACATAACAATACACATGAATTGAGACTACTTCAAAGTATTATTCTTGACACCATTTATTGAAATCCGGCCTTGTGTCCTTATCCTTTCTTGAGCATATAGGTTGTCAACCCAACTTTCCTTGAAGCAGCCATACCTCATACTCATATAGGTGAATCTTTAATTTACCGTGCACCTGCATTAGCACTTTCAAAAGACTCATTAAGAAGAAAACTTCAACCTAACCTCACAGGTTTATAGCGCATACCTTCGGAATTAATACATGTGCTCAAGTTCTCAATAACTGGCTTACCACATTGAATTTAGCCTAAGGCATTGTACCAAAAGGAAATTGGGCGTCCCATTATCAGAAACTTATACAGGTTGTAGACCCATCCCGACAACCGACTTTTGTAACAAGTCCTTAGCTAATCATTTCGTCAAATGATCAGCTAAATTCCTTTGAGATCTCACATACACAACCGATATCACCCCGTGAGAGATCAACTCACGTACCGCGCTATGTCTAACGCCTAAGTGTCGTGACTTACCATTATACACTTGACTATATGCTTTAGACAGTGTAGATGAACTATCACAATGGATAGATATTGGTGATATTGGTTTAGGCCATAGAGGAATTTCATGAATCAAATTCCTAAGCCATTCTGCCTCTTTTCCGGCTGCTGCCAAGGCAATGAACTCCGACTCCATAGTCGAGCTAGATATACATGTCTGTTTCTTAGAAGCCCAAGAAATGGCAACTCCACCTAAAACAAACACCCATCCACTTGTAGAAGAATGATCTTCTACATTAGATATCCAACTAGCATCCGAATATCCTTCAATCACCGAAGGATATGCAACATAAGTCAAACCAAAATCTTTGGTAGACTTAAGATATCTCAATACACGAACAACCGCTCTCCAATGACAATTACCTGGGTTACTAGTATATCTACTTAGTTTCCCAACTGTATAGGCAATATCCGGTCGTGTACTAGTCATTGCATACATCAAACAACCAATGACTCGTGAATATTCAAGTTGATTCACGGTTTCACCTTTATTAGGTCCAAGTTTCTCATGAGGCTCCATAGGAGAATTTGCCGGAGTACAATTTTCACAATTAAATATCTTCAACACTTTCTCAATATAATGAGACTGTGTTAGTGAAAATCCTCCCTGATTTCTCTTGATTTTAATACCAAGAATAACATCCGCCTCCCCCATGTCTTTCATAGAGAATCTAGAAGATAAGAGTTCTTTACACTTATCAACCTGATTTTGATTTGTACCAAAAATCAACATGTCATCGACATATAGACAGATTATCACACCATTGCCGGTATCATCAAATCTGCTATAAATACACTTGTCCGACTGATTGAGTTTAAACCCACTAGACAAGACAACCTCATCAAACTTTTGATGCCATTATTTAGGAGCTTGTTTAAGACCATACAACGATTTTACAAGTTTACATACCTTATGCTCGTTACCGGGCATAATAAATCCTTCCGGTTGCTTCATGTATATTTCCTCATCCAAATCTCCATTTAGAAACGATGTTTTAACATCCATTTGATGGATCACCAAGTTATGAATTGCGGCTAAGGCAATCAATAACCTGATTGAGGAGATTCTAGCAACGGGAGCATAAGTATCGAAATAATCGATACCTTCCTGTTGCCTAAAGCCTTGTATAACTAACCGGGCTTTATATCGGTCAACAGTACCGTCAACTCTCATTTTCCTTTTGAAAAACCACTTGCAACCTAATGGTTTGCAACCTCGTGGTAAATCTGTAAGAATCCACGTATTGTTACCCATTATGGAATCCATCTCGTCATTGATGGCTTCTTTCCAAAGATACATCCTGAGATCCCATCGCCTCAGAAAATGTTCTTGGATCATCCTCAATATTGTAACAATATGAGTATTGACATCCAACTTCATTTCTCGAACCTTCCACCAAATAAGTAACAAAATCCGGTGGAAATGTTTTTGCTATTCTAGCCCTCTTACTTCTTCGAAGTTCAGAAGGTTCAACTTGAGAATCATTGTTCTCCACATTCTCCACTCCAACTATCGTAGGAGCAATACTCTTTGGTCTAGGAATAGAAGTAAATCTATTATCATCAAAGATAGCATCACGTGATTCTATAACCGAATGTGCAGCCACAGAATCACTAGGTTCTATAACATAAAACCTATAAGCCTTGGAATGACTAGCATATCCAATGAAAATGCAATCGATGCCTCTTTCTCCTAAAGTTTTAATTTTAGGATCGGGAAGTCTAACAACCGCCCTGCAGCCCCAAACTTTTAAGTAATTCAAGTTTGGTTTCTTTTTGAACCAAAGTTCATACGGGGTAGCAGAATTCCTTTTATTAGGAATTCGTTTAGTAGATATAAATGTGCCGTTAGCATGGCCTCACCCCAAAATCAACTGCTCAATCCCGAGTAGGATAACATGGAATTTACCATCTCTTTTAGAGTACGGTTCTTCCTCTCCGCAATGCCATTTTGTTGTGGTGTATACGGTGCAGCAACCTCGTGTATAATACCACACGACCCGAAGTAGGTTGGATCATAGTACTCTCCACCTCTATCGGTACGAAGACGTTTAATACTAGAATTCAATTGTAATTCTACTTCACTTTTATAAATCTTGAATTTATCAAGTGCCTCATCTTTAGTGTTAAGTAAATACACATAACAAAAGCGAGTATTATCATCTATAAACGTAATCATATACTTCTTATTTCCCAAAGACGGTGATGCATTAAAATCACACAAATCACTATGGATAAGTTCTAAAATTGTAGACGATCTTTCAACACCACGAAATGGTTGTCTTACAATTTTATTAAGCATACAAGTAGTACACGTATCCATATTGATATCAAACGGGGGAATTAAAGCATTCTTAGACATAACATGCATACGTTTATAATGCACGTGTCCTAACCGAGCATGCCATAACTTTGAGATATTAACATCAGAAATATGCATAACTTGATTAACTTTATCATTAATAACATTAAGCATAAACATATTATTACACAAATATCCAAAACCAACAAATACACCATGTTTAGATAATATAAACCTATCGGACTCATAAACTTGTTTGTAGCCCGATTTACATAATAGTGCACCGGAAACAAGGTTCTTCCGGATGCACGGAACAAATAAAACATTAAATAGTTTTACACACTTTCCAGAACTGAAATTTAAAGTAATAGTTCCATGACCACATATTACAGCCTTCGACTCGTTTCCCATTTTCAAAATGGATCCATCATTCACCGGTTCAAAATCTTCAAACCAGCGTTGATCCTTGCATACATGCCTTGTTGCTCCCGAGTCGATCCACCATGAAACATCATCATCCTGCATATAAAATGCTTCAGAAATAAATGGCACATAATTCATAACCGAATTAATACCAAAGTTAACATTCTGACCTTGATGTTTGAGTGGTCCTTGGTCTTTCAACCCCTGTTCTGGACCTTTGTTCTTTCTGTTCTTCCGCACTCGGCAATCAGCCTTGTAGTGCCCTGTTTTTCCACAAATCCAACAGGCACCCTTTGGCCTTTTTCCGGATTCATTGTTGCCAGCCTTGAATGGTTTCTTTTTCTTACCATTTCCTTTTCCTTTGTTAGTTTTAGAACACTCCCCGGCCTCCATTACATGAATGGATGTCGATTCATCAATTTCTTTTCCCTTGGTTTTCACATTCTCCTGCGCCCTGAGGGATTCCTCAATGCGCAGATGGCTACAAAGTTCAACCAAGGAGAGTTTTTCCTTTTTGTGTTTTAACATATGCTTAAAATCATTCCATGATGGTGGTAGTTTATCAATGATACTAGAAACAGAAATGGATTCATCCATTTCCATTTTGTGTTGTGCAAACTGGCCTAAAATGCGTTGAAGTTCATTGAATTGTTCAATTACAGACCGTGTATCTACCATCATGTATTTCATGAAATTACCAACTAGAAACTTTTTAGCAGATGCATCTTCATTTAAGTACTTAGTTTCTAGTGCATCCCATAATTCTTTTGCAGACGCAAAGTTTTGATAAATATCAAACAACGAATCAAACATACCGTTTACAATGTGACCACGACAGATGTAGTCATCATTTTCCCATTTGTTCTGCCTTCGTAACTCCTCCAGTGGAGCATCATCATCGACTTCTGGTATCTCAGTGCTAAGAACATATACCACTTTCAAAGTTGTGAGAAGGAAATGCATCTTCCTTTGCCACCTCCGGAAATCAACGCCTTCAAACTTGTCTAGTTTCCCGAAATTCATCATCAAATCCTTTGCATTCACCATTGTGATCAAAACAATAATTTAAGAAGAATGTTGTATTTTGAGGGTGTGAAGATGATCGACAATGCTTTGAATTCCTGCAAATGAAATGATTTGGATCCTCGCAGTTTCACGAATGAATCGTTGTCCTTCTTAAATTATTCGACCCTATACTTTGTCCCGGGTATCACGAATATTTAAGTGAGATATAAACTGAGAGACAACCTTTAAACTTTGGACTAAAGATTAAAAGAGCACTTTGAAGTTTTGAATTATATAGAATGAATCACAAGGATGCTTACATATGTTGTTGTTATGTTTAACAAAGTAAACTTGCTTATATATAGCACTTTAAGCGAAAGAGAGCAAAGGAAAACGTCCTTTAAGTGAATGACACCAAAGGAAAAGTGTACCACTTAGTTGTACCCACTCACTAAAAATCGAGTTTTCGGACACAGTACTTATCCGTACGGATGCAGTTATCATCCGTACGGATAAATCACAGTATCAAAAATTTACATTTTCGGCCCATCTATCCGTACGGATAGATTCTTATCCGTACGGATAGCTCTCAATCAGAAAATTTGGATTTTCATTTCACATCCGTACACTCGTAAAAACTTATATAAGCGTGCACTCCGCACCTCCATACTTATATTTAGCTTTACGAGCATAACCACCCTTGTACTAAACCCCGATAACCTCAATGGCTTGTGATTATACTTAAATCACCAACAGGTAGGACTCCTTCCTAGTCTACCGTGATTAAGAAATCAAATATGCATTACACTCGTTGGGTTGTCAGTCTACTCCGCTTAAGAAATCGAAATTATATCTAATTAGTAAATCACTAATTTTATGGTGGTTCTACTGCCCTACAATGTTGTATTTGATCCGATGTTTAAAAAATGGGACAACAGTATTGTGGTCCTTGCAGACACAACTCTCCTCTAATGCGTTATATTGAAAGAGCTCTTAATCAGATCTTATCTCCGAATAAAAATCAGATTCTGTAGAGACGATCTGATCGAACTCCGAATTAATTGGATCAGTTGATTCTGGATCGCGGAGAGTTTAAGAAGAAAAGAGAAGGGAAAAAAAAAATATTGTGGTCTTCGCTGGCTCGGCTAAACCATATCTTAAAATAGTAAATAAAATTAAAAAAGAAAAAGAAAAAAAGAGAGGCTGATTACAATTTTGGAAGTTTTCCGGTATAACACTGCCGCCGGCGAACTGTCTTCCCTCTCCACTTTACAGCTTTACCAATCATCCATACTAGTACGGCAGAAGCACTCACATGGCGAATCAAGGCGCCAAGAAACGTAAAGAAGAAAACACCCGCCACATGAAGAATCTCCTCTACGCTATTATCATCTGCAACGTTGTTTTCATTCTCCCTCAACCCTAACTATTTACTCAGAAGAACATGCATTCCCGATTAAATTCGATTCTAATATCAGAATTGTTCTAATCACTGAGAAATTTTGCATTTTATTATTATGTAGGCTATTTATGTTGTGATCAGAGCCGGAATTATGCACTCTAGCTTCAGGTGGAACCACTGGTTGGGGCTATTGTTGACCTCGGTGGCTTATGGTTTACCCTATAAGCAGCTTTCGTCGATGTCTAGGCCTACTTACGGCGACAACGGAGAGCTAATTGACGGCGGCTTTGATATGAGCACTAGTGGAATGTGCGGGTATGCTTCTTGCTTAGATTTCTCGTTCTCTAGCTATCATGAGGTTTGGGATTAATTCTTGAAGTCCTTATTGCTGCCCTAAGTTTGGTAGCATTTTCTCCCTCTTGCTTTTCTCTATTAACCTCTGATTTATGGGCTAGTTGTTTTTGTAGCATCTGTATGGGATAGGATCCTCTCAAGTAACTTGAGGAAATATTCTCTCAAGTATGCATGATCCAACCACACATCCCAAAAGTGTAAAACATCTAGCCATCTGTATCTGCAGATTTTCATTCCTTTTGGCTTTGTTGTGATTTTTCCCTTCTTAGCTAGTCTTGGGTGGTAAATTGGAGACCTGTTTCCTCCATTTGAACTTTGAACAGTTAGGATTCATAAAATCTGATTTTGTGATTACTCAGTATAAGAAGTAAACGTGTTCACAATTGATGTTCTTCTTGTTGCAAGGCTTGCTAAGTGTTTATCTTTTCATCCATAGGAGCTGAATCTGGTTTCTCATTCCTCTTAAGTGATTTTAAGTTGACGGTCAATTATGAGAAATGACTGTGAATCACTACTAGCTGTTTGTTTCTTACTTTCTGGTTTGTGTGATTGTCGAATCATTACTAGCTGTTTGATTTGGGTACATATTAGAGTAAAATAGGAAGAATGCATTAAATGTTTTATTGTTTTATGAGAAGGACCGATATTATGTGACAATACAAAGAAGCTCAAAGATCCTATAAGACGGGAGTGAGGGAGTAATTTTTTTTCTTGATATTGCAACAATATCATAATCTAAGTGTGCAGTTTGCAAGCATGTCTTAACAGTTTAGTTGTCATCATGCATTCTCCGACGTGGAAAAGTACCGCTTAACTTGTTATTGTTAAGTTTGAGAGAATAGAAATGGGTCAAATTCTACAGGACCAAACCTATAGGAACAATATCCTGGCAATGTAGACCTAAGTGGTCATACTCGTGCCTTAGGACACTTAAATTGCCTAAAAATATTGAATGATGTATGTGTACAGAATTTCCGAATTTTCTGTTCTTTTCCTTGAGTGGATATAGCGGAGATTCTTGATCATGCCACTAGCTTTTTAATGGGAATGGATTTTCATATTGAGATTTGCCTTGCAATTCATCTGATTTTCTTGTGAGAATGGAATTGTTGATAGTTTGTTGATGCGGGACAGTATACTTATGCTTGTTATCCCTTTTCTTTTGCAGATACTTGCACGATATTATCTACATTACATGCTTTGTTCAACTGTCTTCCATCATCTCTGATAAGTTTTGGTACGCATATCTAGTGGTATGGCTCGTACTCTTGACAATATACGCTTTAATCATCATATGCTAAGAGTTGTAGTCTTATTTTATTTGGTGAAAGGGACGATGTAATACTTTCGTGATTTTTTTTCAAACAAATACCTAAAGTTACCTGAGACGAAAATTTATTTTGATTCCTCCCCAGATTCCAACATTTGCAGCATACAAAGTCTGGGGCTTAGTCAAGGGATTTTTGCCGCAGGGCTCAGAGGTAATTTATTTATCCTCTATTTAAGCTTTATTTGTTTTGCCTATGGATGTGAAAAGAGGAGTTATTCTACTTGTGGATGATCAATCAAATGGTGTAGGGGGGAGTTGAGGAAGATGAGAAGACGCGTAAAAAGAGGGAGAAGCTAGAGAAAAAGGCTTCGAGAGGGAAGATAATGAGAACAAGGACCAGATGATTGCTTAGATTGAGATGGCGGTGAAAACTGTTATTAATGCTTCTTCGGCATGAACGCAAGATTCTTTTCCTCGACAAAGAGTTGCATTGCTTCTCTTGCCGCAGTTGTTGTACTTTAAACAAATATTAACATCTTTTTTTGTTGAAGCCATTGGATTAGTTATCACATGTAGCATATATGTTTGTTTGAGCATCCTGATTGATAAGGGTAAACAGTTAAAGGGAAGTTTTCTTATATTGGTCTTAAACATGGGACACCTTTAAACACAGACTCCGCCATGCTGTGCGTTGCTTCAGTGGGGTTCATTTTCCAATTGTTTGCTGGTTTTTTCCGATTACTGCATATATGTATGTCGGAGACCTTTTATTGGTTGCTATTACAATTGCTACCCATCACACATCAGACATATTTGCATACAATAAGCAGAACCATGAACCAAAAAGCAGGATTTGGACTACAAGAATACTTCATGTGCTGAATATACAGAACACGTTCGGTTGCTGCTCATGACATATATACATATTCATGGACAGAGCCCTCATCGTGCAGTTCCTGAAAACTACGTGGGATATATGGGTCAATATATCGCGATTGAGAGCTAGCTGCATGCAATAACTATCCTATCATGCAAAAGCCAAAGATAAAGCGTTGTGTTTGTAGATAAAGATGGTTCAAGGAGTTGAAACTTTTTCTGCCGGAACAGTTAAAATATTGAACTCCCTTTCCAGTGTCCAGCTTGTTTCGTTTTGATGATTGATACTGAAACCATACTCCAAGAAATACCCCTGTGAGGTGATAATGGATATGGTGGCTCTGTAGAGATTAATCGTAGCAGAACGTTTAGCTAAAAAAAAGTTTCAGATAATTTTAATAAAAAAAAATCTAAACTAAGAAGGTTATACTTAACTATAAGAGAATTCCCAACAACAATGAAACCAAATCTCTCAACAAGGAACTTACTTCAATACATGTCCAGATGTTGATGTATCAGAAGCCTTGTTTATCTTCCGAATCACGGCATTGCTGTAAGGGAAAAAAAAAAGAAAAAAAATTAATATCCGTAGCTGCATACCAGAAAAGAAAAGAAAAACTAAAAAAACTTAATAAGCTGTAGCTGCATTAATGTTATCAAAAATTGAAGGTAAAAGTAGATTAAGTAAAATACCTTTTAACTCCAGAAGGAACAGCATGGTGTAACACATGATGATGAGTTCCATCCAAGACTTCATTTACAGATTCCGGTAATATTGACCCAAGAAAATTATTTGACCTGTTTTTGATCAGGTTTAGTTACAGGATAACCCTACTGAATCAGGTTATTTGATGAAATGAAATATATCAGCTCATGATAGATGGTGCCAAAAGTGTACATTAATGATCAATAAAGATAAACTGAAAGTAACACATATCTGAACCGAATATGCCAATTCAGACAACAGCCTCCTAAAAATCGATGCCAAATTCATTGCGCCAATATAATCAAGTGCGTATTATATCGGTAGGAAAATGCATTAGATCGACTTAATACAAACGTTTTGTCATAACTGCAATACATCAAAGGCTGAGAGAAAGAAAAGGTGCAAATGGATAGTAAAACTCTAATACAAAGAGAATGGTCAAGCACAAAGTCAACGAATTCACCTTTGATTCACGGCAAAATCTAGTGAAAAAACATGTGCAGAGCCTGATGAGCTGGAGGCAAGAATAATTTCTGGATTTTCAGTAGGACCAAATGACAAGGAAAAGATAGTTGACGGGTAGGTACCCCTTCTGAAACTGTATGACTGCCAAGCACAAGACGATAAGGTCTCACAGACATAGTACACGACACAAATTGCAAGCTCTAAAAACTTAATGGTCTGTATTATTGTTTTTGTGACATAATTTAACGGTACTCCTCCAGGCAATACAGGTACGTCCAAACACATCTTGCCAATTTTTTCAGCATAACTATAAAGATAGTTCATATAAACTCAAATGATGGCAAATTGCACCGTCCTGATATGTACACACTTATCCTTCTTAGTTGTAATAGCAGAGAGTAAGGCAGATAGATTATACATTCATATAGTAGTAAAATATAGTCTTACTTTCAATTAGCACGCATTCATCTACTAAAGATGGCAATGGAAATAGTTTTGAGGCAGATTAAAAAGAAAAGAAAAGGAAAAAAAATCAACAGTTTACAAGCAAAACCAATATATATTAGTTCCGTTGTAACATGCGAATAAGATGTTGTTGGCATCAAAACAACTTAGGCATACAGTAAAATAATACTTGACTAGTAAACACTGAGAGCGTGGCATCACCTTAGTTGCATCTGAAACGAGATAAACTCTTACTATGGTTCCTTGTTCTGATGCTGTTGCAATGTACTTCCCGTTAAATGAAAGTACTATGGCAGCAAGAGGCGAGCGATGAGCATCAATCTGCATTGACAAAGTTTTAGGTTCAACAATTTGGTCTAAATGTCTATGTAGAGCCCCAACTTCTGAAACACCGCAAAATTTTGGTCATATACAAATGAAGCCCCATATCTGTAAGAATCAATGAAATTGCCTTACAGCTGGCTTTCGGTCATTTCTGTCCCGCAAATTCTTTGACAATAAAAGCTGTATTCTAAATGTAAAATTGTGAGGGATGGGAAATATTTTTTCTATCAGAAGACACAGTAAATCTAAAACCGAATTTCAATAGCATTTCTGCAAACCAGTCTTTTTTACGTCTTAAAATTCAATATTTCATGAGGTAGCAAATTGGAATTTCATCTACTACATGAAAAAATTGATTCTTTACTACAGGCTAGCATTTTCATTCCCATGTATACCCGATTTGTTTCAAGAATTCGGTCTAAGCAAATGGATATCAGTTTCGGTTTCTACTAGCTTAATCCAATGTAGAGTTTTGGGTTCAAATTTGAAATAAGAAGACCTTGTTATGTCAAGCACTACGTATTTCCGTGTAACTAGTAAAAAGCAAGACGTGTAGGTGGTGGTCATAAATACTTCGGAAAAGACTCTTTACTAGGTATGATGCAGCAATGACAGTTATTGAACAACTAATCAGAATAAAGAGAGTCAATCAGAAATGTTAGGACTCCATCAGGATATCCTAGGAATACAGATATCGTACTGGTTAATGTAAAATCCTTCCAAAAATTGGTTCGTCCCCGATTCCTGCTCGTATCATAGAGATCCTCCACCTCCAAAAGATCCCAAGTTTAAATATTTAATGTCATATGTTCCCGGCCTAATCCTCTTCCTCCCATTTAGACCGAGGCTCAAATTTCTACTATGTCTGAAGCACCTACAGACTAATAGTGAAGCCACCTTGTTATGCGACACAATAGGAGGTTTAATGGTAGATGTATAATATTTGACCTTAGAACTCTTGCAGAGCTAAAGAGCATTAATCATCTTGGCAGATGCTCAAGTGATGTGTTCGATCAACTTAACATAAGTTGACGGGAAAAACTATGTTAAAAAAACCATCAAGAGGAAGAAAGGTTTCAACGCAGTATGTTTATCACAAATATAGATCGCGATTCACGACCTACATATCAAAAATACAAGGATGAAGGACATGCTTCATTCAGGTGCATACATAATTTTCTCAGGAAATTTAATTAAACACACGCCAAGTACCCAACAAAGAACAGAGAAATAAGAGGAACAACCTCACCATGCGGATGAAGTTCTGTTAGGTTGTAAACTAACACAGAACCCTTGGTAGTACTAGCTGGAAGGGCCAAAAAGGAACCATCAGGAGCAGGGGAAAAAGCACAGAGTCCTGAAATCAGGAAGCAGGCCAAATTAATTACAGGAGTTTATTTTTGTTGACTTTAGCTATGTGATTTCAGAATTCAAAGAAAACTCACTATAGAATGCAACAAAGAAAAAAAAGAAAACAACCCTTTACAGATTCGCTTAGAAATGAACCTTAAGAAATTTAATGCAAGGAATGGGTGAAACATGTACTTAGAGAAGGAAAAGGGGGGGTGGGGGGGTGGGGGGGGGGGGTTAGTAGCAGCAGACTCTCCACTTTTTTTTCCATTATATCCCTTTGAAGATAGCGTGGGTGGTAAGAACCTCCGCTTTGTTTCATAAATTTTTTTTTTTTTTTTTGAGGGATTGTTTCATAATTTTAAAGCATTAGCAAAACAATCCAACTAATCCGAACATTTTCATACCCTAAGAAAGACAACTTAAGCACAGCTCGAAAAACAGGTACGTTACCTATATGCATCAATTGAAATAAAGAAAACACTGCACATTAATCATACATTAAAAAAAGTTCTAAACAAAAACAAAGGGGGCCCTGTTCCGCAGCAGCCCAATCAGAAGCTTATTTTTAAAAATGGCACCCATTCTTTTTACTTAACAAATCAGAGAACGGACAAAATGCTCAGAGTGGAACGAAGGTGGACATAGACATGTCTAAGGTTACCTTTCATGTCAGAAACAAAATGCTCATGCAATTACGTAAAAGAATGCATATAATAGAGACTAACCTTTTAAGTTGGGAACTGTATCAAATGCATCCAATATAGTGAGACTGTTTATGTCATAAACATATGCTTTCTCTAGCAAAATGACGATCAATCTGCAGTCGCGTGTTACACATCAAAAACACTTCTACATGAGAAAAAAAGCTAGGATTTTGATAGTAGCAATAAAAAAATCTTCTACAAAATCAAAACTATTCCTGATTGCCAAAAATCACCAAAATTAAAAAGAAATGCGGCTTGGAAAACCGAGCATCTTAAACTTCAGAGAAAAAATAACAGTTGAGTTGCAAAGCCTATGACATTCCATGCAGATTCCATCAAATCAAACACATGCGGATGCTGGTTTTACCCGTCTCTACACATTACCCAGCTAAATACATGAATTTTTTGCGAGAATGGAAATTGACTACAGGACATTAAACATAGGCGGTCTTGACCTAATTTATTCAATAACCAGATTAACCTTATCAACAGGCAAAAACAAAATGAAGCCCTAGTCAATTCAAAGTCGGGAATCTGGATTACTGAGTCAAGAGAACTATTTATAACCTAGATAATTAGACCAGTGCAGTAACTTAAACAATATACCCTACTGGCAGCAATCTCTCAAACTTTATGTTCTTCGCAAATTGTGGTTCACGCTCATTGACATAACGAAAATTCGACACAAAGAAATGTTAAGGAACATGCCTGAATCAAAAGATAATATTCCAGATGCAACAAACTTCTGAACCGGATAAGTTAATAGGTACAAAAAAGAACAAGGCATTCCTCAAACTCCCATAGAATAGCCGAGTACTTGATACATGCCACTAAATTCAGAGTAAGGAGTCAATTTGACTAACTTCGACTATGGAATTATAGTTGCATAATATGAGTACAAGATCAGGAAGTAGTTCAAGCTTCCTGAAATAGTTCCAAGACCAGGAACTAGCTGCACCGATCAAGAACCAATTATAAACTAGTTCAAGCTTCCCCTATTCATCACTAAACCAACTTCGGTTTGAAATACAACCTCATTAAATGTGGTTAAAAGCCGTATAAAACACATGCATTAACACTTGCCTTTTTGTATTTACACGTACAGCGAGGATTGAAGTCAAAAAATTCAATTCTCGCAGTGCAGTTCCAGTTGTAGTATTGAACAAACATAATCTCCGTGGAGATAAAGATGGCTGTTGAAACCAAATGCAGAACGTAACAAAAAAAAAAATTATATTTAGGATCGCTGGAGAAGCAATAAGTTGAATAAAATTAAGTGAACTGAAATTACCTGCTCGCCAGCCCCGACAATGGCAAGAAGACTGGAGCAGAATAGCATTTCAACTATGGTGAATGCACCAATAACTGACCCAGCCCCATGTAAACGAAATGGAAAAAGTCAACATGGAAGTTAGAAGTAACTAGATTCAACGTAAATCCAACTAACTTCACATTGCAAAGGCAAACGAAAAAATTCTCTGTGTCATACACTTCAAGATTTCTAGTAATATTTTCAATGATTGCGTCATTGTTTAAATCTGCACCTGACATGCCTTGAGTAATAGCTCTGAGGCTTCTTATACATACTTCCTTTTTGTCATTAGGGCCAATCCTCTCTTGATACTAAGTTCTGCTTTGGAAAAAAATGAGATGTGGCACCAAAGAAGAGAATCTACTTATCAGCGTCTACAATCTAAAAAGGAAGATTTCTCGCCAGTTGGATGTATTATTGATGATTGTCATTGTCTTTTGGCTTGTTTTGTTTTTGTTTCTTTCTTATTTGTCAAAGGGCAAGGACATGTCATTGCCCATCACTTTAGCTAGAGAAGGCCTTCAGCCAGTACGAACTGTGGGTTGGGGTTCTTCTCCCCCACACATGTGATCCTTGCTAGCTCTACGGAATGCAATTAATAATAAACTTGTTTTTACCTCTAAAAAAAAGGACAGAATCTTCCTGTCCTTAACTATAGAGATAGTCGATTTACCATTAAACAGTCTCAATTCCAACCGATATTTTACGCTCACCAATTGATGAAAGCTAAAGAACTCACAGTAATAAAATGCCACCTACTTTGAAGCTGATAACATGAGCATTTTGAAAAGGAAACCAGATAATGTTGGAAACGGAGTTGCAAAATATAAAATTCCAATTCCGTCATGCACATATGGTGGGTTGAAACTTCACAAACCAATCAATTAACAAGACAAGTAGCATTGAAACTACGTGGAAATAGTAAATTGGTAATGGAATCAGGAATCATAAATCCGTCAAAACTGAAGTCCTTCTCGCTCTTAAGATGTAGCCTCATGTTCGCTATAACAAATTCAGCAACTGTAACATACTGTACAGCATAGACAATCAAGAAACAACTAACAACTGAAGAATCGGAGCATTCACAACTAACGATTGATTCATCAAGGACTACTCACAGTCTCACACTGTACACCGAAGACAATTGACAAACACATTTCCGAAAAAAGAAAGAAAAACATATAAAATTGAACAAAAGAATTAACAAAAACACAAAATTCTAAAGATTTATATACCTCTTGTATAGAGAAGTCTGCCAGTGTTGGAATCAAATATTTTGAATCCATCTTTCGTTCCAATAGCAAAGCAGCTGATGAAATTAGTTGGAGGAAACAAAAATGAAGAGGCATAATTAACAAACAAGTTTCATATGGAAATCAAAATAAAAATAAAAAATAGCTTGAGAATAACCTGCAATCTTGATTGAAGGAAGAACAAAGAATTGGATTAGGAGTTGGCTGAGACGCCATTATCGTCAAAGTTTGATTGCTTCTTTCTTACGATGATAGTCTGTGATTTAAGAAGTGAAGCTTTTATTTATTGACGTGTTTGCGTAAGAAATACGATATCATTTTCTTTTTCTTTTCTTTTCTATTAGCACATGACATATTTTGGTCTATATTTTTAATTATTAGATAGATTATTTTTTTATCAAGATGTTGGTTCAATAATATGGATATCCTTCCTAAAAAGAAAATAATAATAATAATATCGATATCGAACCGTATAAAGTTTTGTCGTATATTATGACAAAAAATAGTAAGTGAAGTAAATTTTTTAGAGTGAAAAAAAATGCTAAAATTCATTTTTTAATACAAGTAGATATATAGGATACATTATTTGAAAAAAGTTATAAAAAACATAAAATAATAGTCACTGGACAAATATACCCTTAACTCTATAAAAAAAATCCATGTTGTGTTTTTAGAACCGATCGTTCGTGTGTGTGTCACTGCTTCATTCGTGTGTGTTTTTTTAACAACCCTAACTTTTGATTTAGAACTTCGATTAACAAAATTCTTTCATCATATTCTTCTCTATTTTGATATCTCATATGGTACCATTTCAACGTAATTTTTGAAATCCGAATAAACATTTGTACTAATCGAAAAAAAGATAGTCCAACCGTGTGATATCGCAATCCAAGCACAAACATGTAAGGCAAACCAATGAAAATCAATAAGATCAGCATCAATAGATGCAGCTATCTAAGAATGTAGAAAATTAAAATCCATGCAAAAAGAATGTAAGATGTGAAAGAACAACAGCAAAAATGAGGACGAATGCTTTCGAAGTAATGACATTACGGCTGCAATATAAATACACCACACCAGACAACTACATTTGCTGCATAATGTCTTGGATTGATTCAAGCACAAAATCTCTACACATTGCTAGTACAATCACACCTTTTACTAACAATACATAGTGACATTAGCAACATACATTACAATAATACCACACAATCATAGTAACACCTTCAGTAACAGTAATAGTCCAAGGTTCATTAGCATTAGGGGTGTTCACGGATACGGTTTATCCGAAAACCGAACCGATCCGAGGTCATTCGGTTCGGTTAATACTCATTTTCGTTTCGGTTAATAATATAGAAAAACCGAAAATTTCGGTTCGGTTACGGTTAACGCTACAAACCGAACCGAATTAAAAACCGAACAATTAACCGAACCGAAAACCGAACCGAATTAAAAACCAAATAATTAACCGAACCGAAACCGTTTCAAACAAAAAACTGTTAACCGAACCGTTTGTATCAACACGTATAATTAGTTTTTATAACCAAAATATTACAATTTTGTTATAAAAATAGCTTATAACCGAACCGTTTATTACCGAATGAAAAAACCGAATAAAAAACCGAACCGTTTAGAACTAAATAGAATTGTTAAATAGTATTCGGTTTTCGGTTAACCGAACCGAACCGAACCATATATTTCGGTTCGGTTCGGTTCAGTTTCCTAAAGCAAACGGTTCGGTTTCCTAAAGCAAACGGTTCGGTTTCGGATATCTATTAACCGAAATTTTCGGTTCGGTTTCGGTTACGGCCATTAACCGTACCGAACCGAACAGTGAACACCCCTATTTAGCATCACATCACATTAATTAATTGTCGTCAAATGTCAAATTAACTTTAATAAACATAACATATGCCTACAATCACACATTCTACTAACAATACATAGTGATATTAACACCATACATTTATAGCAATACCTCACAATCACAGTAACAATAACAGTAATAGTTCAAGGTTCATACCATATGCATGAAATCACACCTTTTACTAACAACACTCCAGTAACACTCAGTCCTCACAGTAACACTCCAAAACACGTAAAGCGCTATCGTTATCCTGCTTATCACAATAGCCTCTAATCAGAGTTGTATAAGCGACATATGGGCATAAATCTGAACTCACTTTACCGATGTCACAATGAACCTGCTTGCCAATATCTACATCTTTCACCAGCAAACATGCAACTAACACACTCGAAAAGGTTGAAGATTCAAGTTTGCAAACCTCATTCTTCATTGATGAATACAACTCCAGACTTTTTCTCCAACATCCATTCTCACAAAATCCATAAATCATGGCATTCCAAACTGCAGTAGTGTAATTTTTATCTACCGGTCCATCGAATATACCCCAGGCATCCATGGGCCTCTGACAACTGCAATAACATATCAATCAATGTAGTTACCACAAAAGGATCATCATTAAATTAGTTTTTGACAATGTATCCATGAATTTCTTTCGCACTTTGAACATCCAAACAGCTGCCAAAAACTCCAAGAAGAGTGCTCTAAGAGTATCTACCATGCCTTTCTCCCACCGACTGCATTTGATAAAAGTGAACTATGGCCTTCTCAAAATGCCCATGTTTGACAACCCATCAGCCATAGAATTCCAAAGAATAACATCTTGAGCCAATGCATCTGTCTGAGACATACTCTCAAACACCTTGACTAGCACATTAAGCTCCCCGCATTAATTTAACGTACATATCAATGAGTGAAGAACTTGTTGGAGAAAATAGAGGGAAATGATATTATTGATTTTATCGATCTTTTAATCATTTATGACAACTATTTTAAAAGGCGAGTTCGATAAGACTTTTATTAAAGTTATCGAGACTTTATTAAAATCATTGGAAACTACGTGCTACATAGTTGACAATATGATTTTAAATCATTCAATTCGGAGTACGGGTGAATGAAATATTAACGCTTTAAGTTGTTGTGAGATATGGGAAGTAAAGTAGTGTAAAACTTTATCACACATTGGAACATGAGTGTTCCAATGTCAAGTATTTATATGATGATAGTTGATGATTGGTATAAGCTCCTAGAGAAAGGGAGAGAGTTCAGAATGATTTTAGACAGACGATGTTCTGCTAAAATTGCCACACGCACGCGCGCCGCCGCCGCCGCCCGCCCGTTGACCGTGGGCTTGGGCTTGGGGAATTGGGCCTTCATGGTCCTGAGGGCTAGTATTATCTTTTTGGACAAAGTCAGCGGGGTGGCAAGCTGAAACGCAAGCTGAGGCTGAGTTGGCTGAATCAGAAACTGACATTCAGCTGAGGCTGAGTCGGCTGAATCAGAAAGTTGAAAGCATAGAGATTTTTTATGAAAAAATTACATTCTGAACGGTCTATACAATACTTTGTATGGTGTCTATTGTACGTTTGAGTCTGCTAGAGAACTGTGGCTTGCCTTAGATAAAAAATATAAAACTGAGGATGCAGGTGCTAAGAAATTTATTGTAGGTAAATTTCTAAAGTATGAGATGGTGGATCCCAAAACTGTAATTAAACAGGTTGAGGAGCTACAAATAATTATATCAGAACTCTTAGAAGAGGGTATGGTTATTAGTGAAAATTTTCAAGTAGCCTGTGTAATTGAGAAACTACCTTCTTCATGGAAGGAGTATAAAAGTTATCTCAAACACAAGCGAAAGTAGATGACTATGGATGATCTGATTGTCCGACTCCGTATTGAGGAGGACAATAGAGGATCCGAAAATAAAAGTTTTGTGCAGGTTGGACAGGCCAAAGCTCATGTTGCTGAGGTAAAAAATCAGAAGAGGAAGAAAACTGGTCAATCTTCCAAGAAACCTGGTGAATCGTCCAAGAAACCACAAACTCCATATAAGTTTAATGGTGAGTGCCGCAACTGTGGCAAATAGAAAGCATCGTGCGGCTGAGTGCCGTGGAAAGAAGCCATTTCAGCCTAGGGCACATATGGCTGAAACTGATGGTGATGATGACATGTTCTGCGCTGTGATGACAGAATGCAATTCTGTGGGAAATCCAAGGCAATGGTTTGTGGACACTGGAGCCACAAGACATGTATGTGATGACCGGGAAATATTTTCAACCTATAAGGCTGGAAATTGTGAGAAACTGTGGATGGGAAACTCTTCTCATTCAAACATTCTGGGAACATGCAATGTGATTCTCAAGATGACTTCTGGGAAGAAGCTGACATTGACCAATGTTCTTCATGTTCCTGACATTCGTAGGAATCTAGTTTCTGGTGCTATGTTAAGCAAGGCTGGGTTCAAGATGGTGTTTGGTTCTGATAAGGTCATTCTGACAAAAAAATGAAGTGTTTGTCGGTAGAGGTTATCTCACCGAGGGGATGTTCAAACTTAATGTAATGGCTATTATGCCTAAAAATGTTGTGCCCAATGAGGCTAATAAAGTTGCATCTACTTCTGCTTACTTGACTGAGTCGTCTTGTTTATGGCATAATCGATTAGGACATGTAAATAATAAATCAATTCGTAGAATGATAAATTTAGATTTATTACCTAATTTAAAGTTTAATGAAACTGGAAAATGCCAAATATGTGTCGAAGCGAAAATGACTAAGGCACCGGTTCCATCAGTGGAAAGAAACACAGAACCGTTGGAATTAATTCATACAGATTTGTGTGATTTAAAATTTGTGCAATCGAGAGGCGGTAAAAAATACTTTGTAACATTTATCGATGATTGTACAAGATACTGTTATGTCTATTTGCTAAGTAGCAAAGATGAGACTATCGAGGCTTTCAAAAATTATAAGAATGATGTCGAAAATCTACTTAGCAAACGAATCAAAAAGGTTCGTAGTGATAGATGTGGTGAATATGATGCACCGTTTAATGAACTATGTTCCGTATACACCTCAATCAAACGGTGTTGCTGAACGCAAAAACCGCACATTGAAAAAAATGATGAATGCTATGTTGAAAAGTTCGGGTTTACCTCAGAAATTGTGGGGGGAGGTGATTCTCTCAGCAAATGTCATTCTTAATAGAATTCCATCCAAGAAGATAGACAAGGCCCCATATGAGTTGTGGAAAGTTCATAAGCCAATCTACAAATACTTGAAAGTGTGGGGGTGTTTAGCAAAGGTAGAAGTGCCTAAACCTAAACAAATAAAAATTGGGCCTAAAACGATAGATTGCGTATTTATCGGTTATGCGAATAACAGTAGTGCATATAGATTTCTAGTGCACAAATCTGACATCCCTAATGTACATGTGAATACAGTCATGGAGTCAAGAAATGCTGTGTTTTTTGAGGATGTCTTTCCAAAAAAAGACAAATACAATGAAGACACGAGTCCAAATAAGCGGACACATGATTCCTTAGAGGATAACACATCAAAAAATGAGGCAGTCGAACCTCGTAGAAGTAAAAGGGCCAGGACTTCAACGTCATTTGGTCCAGATTTTCTCACCTATATGGTAGAAAATGATCCAAGAACATATGCTGAGGCTATGTCAAATCCAGAAGCTCCTTACTGGAAAGAAGCGATCAAAAGTGAAATAGATTCCATTATGCAAAATCACACTTGGGAGTTGGTTAGTATTCCACCAGGGCATAAAGCACTTGGTTGTAAGTGGATTTTCAAGAAAAAGCTTAAGGCTGATGGATCTATTGATAAATATAAGGCCAGATTGGTAGCCAAGGGTTATCGAAAAAAAGAAGGTCTTGATTTCTTCGATACATATTCACCGGTATCTAGAATCACTTCAATAAGGGTTCTTATTGCGATTGCTGCGGTCTATAACTTGGGAATCCATCAAATGGATGTTAAGACTGCATTTTAAATGGTGAATAAGAGGAAGAAATTTACATGGAACAACCCGAGGGTTTTGTAGTTCCAGGTAAAGAACACAAGGTCTGTCGACTCGTTAAATCATTGTATGGGCTGAAACAAGCGCCAAAACAATGGCATCAAAAATTGGATCAAACGATGTTGTCAAATGGATTTAAAATTAACGAGTGTGACAAATGTGTCTATATCAAGAACACTTCTAATTCTTATGTGATAGCATGTCTATATGTTGATGACATGTTGATCATGGGAAGTACTCGTGATGTAATCATGAATACTAAGAAGATGTTGACTTGAAATTTTGATATGAAGGACATGGGAGTTGCAGATGTAATTTTGGGGATTAAAATCTCTAGAATGTCTGATGGACTTGCTTTGACACAGTCTCATTATATTGAGTCTGTTCTAAAAATATTTAATGTCTTTCATGAAAGTCCTGTGAAAACTCCAATTGACTTAAGTTTACACTTAGTCAAGAACATAGGTGAACATGTGTCTCAGTTAAAATATTCATAAATAATAGGTTGTCTAATGTACATAACCAATTGTACTAGACCAGATCTAGCATGTGCTGTGAATAAACTAAGCAGGTTTACAAGTAATCCAAGTGAGGATCATTGGAAAGCTTTGAATAGAGTACTGAGGTACTTAAAGTTTACAATGAATCTGGGATTATGTTATACACGATATCCAGCAGTTTTAGAAGGATACCGTGATGCAAATTGGATATCAGACTCAAAAGATTCGAAAGCCACAAGTGGATATGTATTCACTATTGGTGGTGTTGTAGTGTCATGGAAATCCACAAAGCAAACATGCATAGCTTGTTCCACGATGGAAGCTGAGTTTATTGCATTAGACAAGGCAGGAGAAGAAGCAGAATGGATTCGTAATTTCCTAGAGGATATTCCATATTGGACTAAACCAATTGCTCCAATAAGCATACATAGTGATAGTCAGTCGGCTATATGTCGAGCACAAAATAGTATGTATAATGGTAAGTCTCGACATATACGTCATAGACACAATACTATTAAACAACCGATCTCTAATGGTGTGATTTCCATCGATTTTGTTAGATCGAAGGAGAATCTTGCGGATCCGCTTACAAAAGGTTTACCTAGAGATCAAATGTCAAAATTGACACTCGGAATGGGATTAAAGCCTATTGAGACATAAATTTTCTAATGGTAACCCAACCATATTGACCGGAGATCCCAAGATCATGGTTCAATGTGACAACTAAGTTATGAAGATTCCGTGAATACTTACCCATTCTGTGAATAAAAGTGTTATCTGTCAGTGGTGTAAAGGTTAAGTGAAAACTTTTAATGATTCCTATAACTTGGTTAAATTCGAGTGGGGTATGGCAGAATACTCTTGATAGGAGGTCACCTATGTAAGTGTGAAGTGGGGCCGCTTCTGTGAGAATTCAGAGGCTAGAATTCTTTAAAGCACTTTCTGAAACCAGGGTGATTCATGGCCAAAATAAACACAATCATGAGAACCAAATATGGTGTTTAGGAAAATATTGTGTGAGTACTATTGTCTGGTTTTACAATAAAGGCTGAACGGTTCAAGACATAGTTCATTGATTAGCCGAGTAGATCCGATAGTATTTCACTAAGGCAGGTTCAAAGCCAGAAGTTACCCCTCCCGATGCAATATTTTTCTGTCAGAAATCTCTTCAGTCAGCATATGCATTAATATCCATTAATGTGGGGGATTGTTTGAGAAAATAGAGGAAAAATGATTTTATCGATTTTTTAATCATTTATGACAACTATTTGGTTTATGATCCCTATCTATGTAAATTTGCCTCTACAATTTGGTTTATTCGATATGAATGTCATAACTAACTTTTTTTATTATTTAATTAAAATAATAAAATTGCTCATCCAAATGAAAAGGTTCATAGCCAATTACTCCTAATGAAAATAATGTCGATTTATAACTAATTTTTTTATTATTTAATTAAAATAATAAGGATAGTGTGCTGTCAACATATATGCATATATCTTTCCATTATTGCTCATATACGATCTTTTACAGATCAATAAATGTACGGGAGAGATGATATTTAGTAGATAATCTGGTGTGTGATATATTAAATCAGTATATGAGAGAAAAAATTACGAATAAAGATTTTGTATGTCATTCACTTATAACTTCTAAGAGCAGGTTCAATGGGCGTATGTAAAAGGTTTATAAATATGGGAGATGAGGGAAAATGACAAAAATATTTACAAAATAAATAAATATGACACTCATTTTTTTAGTTGTAAAAAAGACAAAAAAAATTTCAAACGGACAAAAATACTCCTTTTACTAAAACCCCGCACGCATATCTTCAGTTCACCTGCTTCTGCGCTTCCCAGGTTTGATATCTTCTTCTTCTTCTTTTTTTTTTTATTTTTTTTTTATTTTTTCCAAACACTCGTAACTTTTGATTTATAACTCCGATCATCGAAAATTTTTCACCAAAATTCATGTTTTTTTTGCTCTTCAATTTGAGCCCAAACACGATATCCTTCCGAAGTATATTTTGAAAGACGAAAAAATATTTATATTAACCGGAGCGTTTTTTCTTATAAACGACCGTAACTTTTGATTTAGAACACCGATCACCAAAATTGTTTCACCAAAATTCATATTTTTTTATTATCTTCATTTTGAGACCACGATTGATACCTTTTGGACGTAGTATTTGAAAGCCGAATTTTATCGCAATTTTCACAAAGAACACAAGAATAACACGATGACACAAGATATGATGACACGGTAACACAATAACACAAGAATACGATAATAAAATGACACAAAGAAAAAGTGACACGTTTTATTAACAACCAAAATATCACCATTAACATTGCATAATACAACAATCTATCAAAAACATGCTTCATATCCTAATGAAACAATCTATGAAAGCATTATGGAGATGCAACTCCGGGGGAATCAAGAGAATAAAAACCTAAAACTATTGGATGTAATCAAAAAGCATATTAATGAAACTAAAACATTCTTCAAGTTCTTGAAGACAAAAGCGTATGTTTTACCATCTATGGACCTTCATCCTTCAAACCGGCACCACATCAAACTCCATGAAAGATGTATAGAAAATACATCAAATAACATCGGCTCGGCTTCATCAATAGAGAATCTAGGCTCCTCCAATTTTCTAAAGACAAAAAAACACAAACATAACCATTTGAATCAACAAAGTAACACACCAACAATGTAACATACTAGTCTATTTTTGTTCTCAACAAAGTAACACACCAACAAAGTAACACACCAACCAAGTAACACACAAACAAAGTAACATACCAACAAAGTAACACACTAGTCTATTTTTGTTCTCAACAAAGTAACAAACCAACAAAGTAACACACTAGTCTATTTGTGTTCTCAACAAAGTAACACACCAACAAAGTAACACACTAGTCTATGTTTGTTCAACAAAGTAACACACACAGTAACACAATAACACAGTAACACACCAACAAAGTAACACACAGTCTATTTTTGTTATCAACAAAGTAACACACTAGTCTATTTTAGTCTATTTTTGTTCTCAACAAAGTAACACACTAGTCTATTTTTGTTCTCAACAAAGTAACACACCAACAAAGTCACACCAACAAAGTAACACACTAGTCTATTTTTGTTCTCAACAAAGTAACACACCAACAAAGTAACACACCAACCAAGTAACACACAAACAAAATAACACACCAACAGAGTAACACACCAATAAAGTAACACACTAGTCTATTTTTGTTCTCAACAAAGTAACACACCAACCAAGTACACACCAATCAAGTAACACACCAACCAAGTAACACACTAGTCTATTTTTGTTCTCAACAAAGTAACACACCAACAAAGTAACACACTAGTCTATTTTTGTTCTCAACAAAGTAACACAGTAACACACCAACAAAGTAACACTAGTCTATTAGAAAGCTTAATGATATGAACCATGTAAAAAACACAATCAATGTTCTTTAAAATATCATACATGCATCCTTAAACTGTGGGATCACCAATATGATCAACCACAATAGACCTACCATTATTTCCCACTATTTATACTGATTAAAGATGCATATAACTCAAAAGATGCTTCTCCTCAAACCAATTCAACAAATAGAAAAACAAGTAACAAAAATGATGAAAAAAATAACAATTCATTGTGGTTCTACAACAAACAAGATACTAGAGCTAAGAAATAAGAAGAAGCTGGGTGTGTTCACCTTTTGGGATTATATCATTGTTTACTCAAATGTAAATAGGACTTTAGCCCTGTATTATCCACCATCTGGACGTTTGGACTAACCCGAGTTCTTACAATAATAATATAATATTTGAACTGTTTGTTGAGCGGACCTTGCCGAACCAATGTTTGAAAGTATTTGAACGCAATGTAGTCACAATAAAGGTAAAATAGAACAGAAACAGGGGAACAATAATCAAAGACAAAATATTATATATTATTTAATGTTTGATGGAGAATTCTTTACTTTGACATCAAATCACCATCTAATAGTCTACTAAATCAGAGATCATTTCTCAACTCTCAAGCAATTTATAGATAATACCCACCCCTATCCCGCAACTGATAATTTAATGGTCACTTAAATAATTGATTCAATGGCAATAATTCCTTCAACTACAAACCATGGAAAACGAAAGCTTAACTTGTCACGGTTGTTACAAATAACAGAGTCAAATGGAAAATATGTTACAAATTAAATGGCAAGTAAACTGGAGCCATGGATGGACCTGAAAGGCAAGGTCGTAATGGTGACCGGTGCATCCTCCGGTATCGGAAAAGTGTTGTTAGTGTTTACACAATTGCAGAATGAAAAACCAAATTCACTGTTTTATTCCAAAGGCAAACAAGGCTTTAAATAGCTAGGATACAAAATAACAGAATGTAAAGAAATCCCTACAAAATCTCCAATCATGGAGACTAAGCACTACTCATAAATGTAGGAACAAAACAACAAACTTCCCTATTATTTAGCTAGCATAATTAACAGACAGAGAATGGGTCAAACAAATCCTCCCCTAAACTGATGATCTAGATATACATCAGTTTACATCTTCCACCATCTTCATTCCAAGTGCAGTCTTCAATTTCTCGAATGCCTCCAACTTCAAAGGTTTTGTCATGATATCAGCAATCTGATCATTTGTACCACAATGCTTGATGTTGATTGTCTTTTCCTTGGTCAGATTTCTCAGAAAATGAAATCTGACAGCAATATGCTTACTCTTTCCATGAAATACTGGATGCTTTGCAAGTTGAATTGTAGAGGAGTTGTCACATAGCATTGTAGTTGAATTGACCTTGGTTTCACCAACCTGTTTCAAAATGTTCTGCATCCAAATGCTTTGACAAGCACAAGCAGCAGCAGCAATATACTCAGCTTCAGTGGTTGAAAGAGTCACCACTGACTGCTTCTTTGATGACCATGCCACAGCACCTTTGCTTAGTAAAAATACATAACCAGATGTGCTCTTAAATTCCACAACATCACCAGCATAATCACTATCAGTATAAGCTAACAGATTATCAGAACAACCAGTTTGATACAAAATACCAAGACCACTAGTTCCTTTTAGATATCTCAAAACTCTTTTTGCTGCCATCATATGAGACTCCATGGGATTGGCCATAAATCTACTTAGTAAGCACACACTGAACATCAAATCTGGTCTGGTAGCAGTCAAATACATCAGACTGCCAATCAATTGCTTATAATAAGTTGAATCAACTTTCTTACCATTCTCATCTTTAGTTAACTTGTTGCCTGGCACCATAGGGTTTTTGACAGAATTGCAATCTTTCATGCCAAACTTCTCAAGTATTTCCTCTGCATATTTTCTTTGACAAATGTGAATGCCTCTGGTTGATTGTTGTACTTCAACTCCCAAGAAATAGCTCATTGTTCCCAAATCAGTCATCTCAAATTCATTTTTCATGGAATTCTTAAATGAATTTAGCATATCTGAATTGTTTCCTGTAAACACAAGATCATCAACATAAATACTTACAATGAGGATATTCTTATCTTCCCTTTTGACAAATAAAGTGTGTTCATGGCTGCTCCTTTCAAACCCCTGATTTATAAAATACCCTTCAATCTGCTGAACCAAGCCCTAGGGGCTTGTTTTAGACCATACAATGCTTTCTTCAACTTGTAGACCTTTGCTTCTTCTCCCCTTTTCTCATACCCCTGAGGTTGAGCTACATACACATCTTCTTGTAACTCTCCATACAAGAAAGCACTCTTTTCATCAAGTTGATAGAGTGTCCATGAATTCTTGGCTGCCAATGCCATGATTGTCCTGATTGTATCCCATCTGGCCACAGGAGCAAACACTTCATTGTAGTCAATTCCCTTTTCTTGTGCATACCCCTTTGCAACTAGCCTTGCCTTGCATTTGTCTATTTCACCATTTTCATTAAGCTTTGTTCTGTAAATCCATTTGACTCCTATGATTTTGGCCTTCTTTGGTGCATCAACCAATTCCCATGTCTGGTTTTTAACAATGGATTCCATTTCAGTATCCATTGCATCTGTCCACTTTTTGCTAGCTACAGCTTCTTCAAAACAAGTTGGATCATCTGAAGAGGTAAACATAATAAGAGTTTGTACCTCTTCATCATCTGATAGGCCTTCTCCAATTATGTAATCCTTCAGATACTCTGGAGCTCTTCTCACCCTTCTGTCCAGTAGTGGATTTGCTTCACCAGTTGCATTTTGATCAGGCTGATCATTCTAATTTTCTTCTCCATCATTTGTTTCTTCAGTGTCCATGTCAGATGGATGATTTTCTGCAATTCCTTCATCTTCATCACTTGAACTTTCAAGATCATTCTCATCATCTTCATCCTCCCAGATCAGCAAATCTTTGCTGCATTCTGAATCTGTCCTCCCCCAATCCCAACACTCACCTTCTTGGAACACAACATCTTTGCTTATAATAATCTGCTTTGTGGTGGGATTGTACATTTTGTAGCCCTTAGACTCATCACTGTAGCCTAGAAAAATGCAGACTTGACTTCTGGCATCCAATTTCAACCTCTTTGCATCTGGTACATGAACATTTCCAATGCATCCAAACACCCTGAAGTAATCTATGTTTGGTTTTTTACGCACGTCCGACTTTCTTTCGGAGTTTTGTTTTTGACAGCTGATGTAGGAGTTCTATTTAAAACATGGCATGCCCATCTAACAGCTTCTGGCCAAAAACTTTAGACATTTTCTTCTCCTCAAGTATGCATCTAACCATGTTTAAAATAGACCTATTCTTACGTTTTGCCACTCCATTTTGCTGTGGAGTGTAAGCTCTAGTCAGTTGGCGTTTAATGCCATGATCCACACAAAACTCCAAAAATTCCTTTGAAGTGAATTCTCCCCCCTATCAGTTCTTAATCCACAAATAGGTAAGCTGCATTCCTTTTCTACCAGTATTTTGAATTGCTTAAATACAGTGAAGGCTTCATCTTTGGCATTCAGTAAGTAGATCCAAAGTTTTCTAGTAAAATCATCAATGAAAGTTAGAATGTACCTCCTATTGCTGTGAGATGTAGGGCTGATTGGACCACAGATGTCATACTGAATAAGCTGTAGTTGTTTGGTGGCTCTCCACTTGCTCCTTTTTGGAATGGACACCCTGTGTTGCTTCCCTTTTAGGCAACTTTGACAGACTTTAGATGGCATAGTAAGCTCAGGAAGGCCAATTGCCAGTTGATGCATCTTCTTCAAATTTTGGCTGTTGATGTGTCCCAGTCTCTTGTGCCATAATTCACCCATTTCTTCTGATTTGGTGGAGAAACAATTTGGCTCTGGTTGCAACTTTGCCAATAACACAAACATCTTGTTTGTAGTCATTTGGCTTTGGAGAATACAGCCCTTAATTTGATGATATATCTTGCAAGTATTCTGCTTGATCAGGATAGTCAGCCCCTTTTCTTGTAATTGCCCTATGCTCAACAAGTTGTTTCTTAACTCAGGCACATAATAGACATTACTAATGGTCTGTGTTGTACCATCAATGTCTAATTTCACATTGCCTTTTCCCTGCACTTCCATTCTATGGTTGTTCCCCAATTTCACAGAGTGTCGAAATTGCTCATTGAATTGACTCTGATGGAACCAGGCTTTGTTTCCAGTCATATGATTTGAGCAACCAGAATCAAGGAACCATACCTCTTCCCTCTGATGATTGTGAAGTTCCACATGAGCCATCAATAACAGATCATCTTCAGCACTGACCTCAGCATCAGCATAGTTTGCACTCTTCTCCCAGGTAGGACATTCATACCTAAAGTTTCCCAAGTTATGACACTTATAGCACTCCACAGTGGACTTGTCTATAGGCTGTCTTCCCCTTCCTCTTCCACGACCTCCTCTTTGACCTCCTCTTCCTCTTCTTCTTTCTTCACTGGACACTTTCAACACTTGTTCCTCCTCAACAACATTCTTCATCCTCAACTCATGAATCAAAAAACTGCTTTGAAGTTCATCCACAGTCAATGTGTCAACATTGTTGGATTCTTCAATGGCACACACTACATAGTTAAACTTTGATACAAGAGATCTCAAGATTTTTGCAGTGATGTCCTTTTCCAGCATCTTTTCTCCACAGGCCTTCATGTTTTTGGCTGTGAGTAAAACTCTGCCAAAATAGCCATTCACAGACTCTCCTTCTTTCATCCTTAGCATTTCAAACTCAGTCTTTAGGGTTTGAAGCTGAGCCCTCTTTACTCTAGTGGAACCTTTAAACTTTTGGGCCATTGAATCCCAAATCTGCTTAGAGGTTTCATCATTCAGGATTGTATCCATAATTTCTCTATCAATTGATTGATAGATGAAGAGAGTTTGAGAATGTGTTAACACAAGAGTAAACTTCAACTTGTCTTTTATTCATTGATAATGAAGGAGTATAAATAGATACAATTTGGAAAGAGACTAGCTAGCTAGGGCGGCCACTTGAGTATGTAGATGTGGGCGGCACAAAAGCAAAAAGTAAAAGTACAATCTATGTCTATGTCTATGACATAAAGTAAACTAGAGTTTGACATATTAATTGTTTATATGTATCACAATTAATATGTCTTTTACAAATAAATAAAGTGTACAAATAAAGTTATGCACGATAAAGTCTGCTTTGTGATCATGAGGATCGGCGATCGCTCAACACCTGTCGAGCCTCGTGACCGCCGAGTGATATATTTCCACACCCCCCTCAACTGAATTTTGTATATATTGATGCGGCCAAGTTTGCTACTTAGTCCGCCGAACGTAAGAGGTGGAATAGCCTTGGTAAGAATATCGGCATTTTGATCTTCGAGGGAACATACCGGAGTTGAATAATCTTGGCATCAATCTTCTCCTTCGAAAGTGTCCGTCAATGTCCACATGTTTTGTTTTGTCATGATGGACTGGATCCTCTGCCATGCATAGTCTTTGAGTTATTATCAACAGAGTGTGATAGGTTCCGAATAGGTTCTTTGAAGTTCGGTAAGAACTCTTTTGAGCCAAAGAGCTTCACAAATGCCTAAAACAAGTGCCCCGAGTTCGGCTTGACCGCTTCTAGACACGTAGGTTGCTTCTTGCTCCTCCAAGTAACAAGATTGCCCCATACATAGGAACAATAGCCCGTGGTAGACCTTCTATCTATGTGGCATCCGGCCCAATCGCATCGAGTATAGACCTTGATGGATCTATCGGCGGACTTGGTGAAGTGTAACCCTTGGCCAGGAGTGGACTTCAAATACCGCAAGTATTCTATTCTTTGCATCCCAATGTTGCTCGGTAGGGCAATGCATGAACCAAGCAACCGGATCGACACCATATGCAATATCCGGTCTTGTATGGGATAGGTAGATGAGTTTCCCTACAAGTCTTTGATATTGTTCCTTTCTTACAAGCAATGTCACCATGTAGCAAGGGTATGACGGGGTCTACTCGGGGATACGAGCAGTTTGCACCCCAAAGATGCCGCTTTCCTTTAAGCGAGGTCCAAGTACATATTTCCTTTGGGAGGCGAGATTCCTTTGATGTTTCTAGCTACTTCCATGCCAAGAAAATACTTAAGTAAACCCAAGTCTTTAACACGAAATACCTTTGCCAACAATTCTTTCAAGTGTTGGATCTCGGCAGGTCATCTCCAAGTAAGGATGATATCATCCACATAGACAATAAGAATAGACCTCTTCGGTTGGTTGTCTTGATGAACATAGTGTGATCGAATTGCATTGGTGATATCCGGCGGCTTTGACCACGGTTGTTAATTTTCCAAACCATGCCCTTGGTGATTGCTTCGAGCCATATAGAGATTTCCTCGGTTTGCACACCTTGCCTTGAGTATGAGGATTGATAAAACCGGGAGGTATAGTCATATAAACCTCCTCGGTAAGGTCCCCATTTAGAAAAGCATTTTTGATGTCCAATTGATGAAGAGGCCGGTCAAGTTGGACGGTAGAGAAATTAGTACCACGACGGTGTTGAGCTTTGCCACCGGTGCAAAAGTTTCTTTATAGTCAATGCCATAAGTTTGTGTGAATCCCCCGGCTACCAATCGGCTTTGTACTTGTCAATAGTGCCATCGGCGGTGTATTTGATAGTGAATAACCATTTGCGGTGATTTGTCTTTTTTCCTTTTGGAAGAGTTGTGAGATCCCAAGTATGATTATCCGGGAGGGCGGTCATCTCTCGTTTTAACGAGCGACCTTCCACTTATCATTTTGAAGAGCCTCCCGAATATTTCTAGGGATAGAGTGAGAGTCCGAGTCCTGTGTAAACACGGCAAAGACAGGAGACAAGCGATCATAAGATAAATAAGAATGAATAGAATGATCGGTGCATGATCTTTCCCTTTCCTTAGAGCAATAGGTCTGTCATCCACCTCGACAGACCGCCGAGAGTCAATAAGCCGAGGTCCAAACAGACTCGGTTCGCAGGGCCGCCGAGGTTCGGTTCGACGGGCTCGGGTCGGTAGATTCTTGTTCGGGGAGGTTGCCGAGAAGTATTAGCCGTAGAGAGTCGGTAGGGTGCGAAGTTCGATCCGCCGAGGATCGCAGGTTGCCGAGGGTTAAGGGTTTGCCGAGGGAAGGGGTTTAAGTCAATTTCAATCGGTTTCCATCGGTGAATGGCTCGCAGTAGGTTTGTCGTAATAAGGGGTCCTTTCAAAGAATTTTACATCCATAGAATTGTAAAATTTCTTTTCAATAGGGGAATAACACTTGTAACCTTTCTCGTCCTTTGCATAACCTAGGAAAATGCACTTGTGAGCTTTAGGATCAAGTTTACTTCGTGTTGAGCATGGATATACACAAACACAAGTACAACCAAAGATCTTTGGAGGCAACTCGGGAAACAAGATGATGGCAGGAGTGTGTGGTCGGTAGGGTTTGGAGTGGAGTTTTGAAACCTAACACTCTATTTGGGAAGTCCGTTGAGTAAATAAGTTGCGATCGGTAAGATAGCTTCACCCCACATGTATTTAGGAACATGTGTGGTGAACATGATTGATCCGGCCATTTCCAAAGCCAGTGCTGTTCTTTCTCTCGCAACCCCATTCTCGTCGAGGTGTTTCCACACAACTACCGATATGAACAATTCCTCTATCGTCAAGAAGGTACCGAGATTAGACTCATAGTATTCTAGAGCATTATCGTCTTTAAGATCTTGACCTTAGTATCAAATTGAGTGGAGACCATATGATAAAATTCTTGAAAGATATGACCAACTTCGATTTGTCTTTCATTAAAAAAACCCAAGTGTTCCCGGTATGATCATCAATAAAGGTGACAAACCACCTTTCCCCTGTTATACTTTTCACCCTAGAGGGTCCCCACACATCACTTTGTGTATTAAGGTGAAGGGTGAGGAATGCAAATGAGGTAACTTAGCATACACAGATTTTGTAAGTTTAGCAAATTGACAAATATCACATTGAAGGTCATTCAGATTACATCCTTTAAACAATTCAGGAGTTAAAGATTTCAAGTAACCAAAACTTGGATGTCCTAGTCTATAATGCCATAACATGATATTGTCTAAAGTCCGGGAGCAGTGCCGCCGAGGCGATTCGGTCTTCGGTCTTACGTCTTCGGCAGGGGTTGACCGAAACAATCCGCCGCAAGGTTTAGCCTTCCCAATCACTTCCGTGAAGTAGGATCCCGGAATGTGCACCGATTTTCCTTAAAAACAACGGTCCAATTCAAATCTTTAGTGAGTCTACCGACGGATATAAGATTGCGGTCTAAGTTTGGAACAAATAGGACATCCCGTAGGCATATCTTATTAGTGAGTTTAACATTTCCAACACCTTTTGCACGAGAGATAGATCCATCAGCAGTTTTAATGTTATGAATTTGGTGACAAGGCATATAGTTGGTTATAAGGTTTTTATTACCAAATCATATGGGAGGATGCCCCAGAATCAACAATCCATGTTTCATTGCTAAGGGAAGAGTAGAATTTTTGTATGAGTATGAGTAGCAACATCGGTAGAGTGACTACCTTCCTTTTGTTGATTCGGGAAGGCTTTGAATGCGACAAACCGAGCATTCATCCGGTTTTCATTCTCCTCCTCACTAATGTGTACGCCTTGACTTTCCCGATAGGTTTTGAGGTTTTTGAGGAGTTAGGCTTGCCATGGAGCTTCCAATAGTTGTCCTTGGTGTGATTTGTGCGTTTGCGGTGATCACGAACGCTTTCCGAGTTTTCTCGTAGGCTTCTTGTATGTCTCAAGCAACCTCGGCAGCCTTCTTCCCGACGTCGGCAGGCGCACCTTCGGTAGGGTTGTCGTAGTGGATTTCGAAGCATGACTTTTCTCCTACTTTCTTCATGTTTGACCTCGGCAAACATGGATTTGAGATTTGGAAGAGGTTTGGTGGCAAGAATTCTTCCCCTAACATCATCAAGAGTAGGATTCGATCCGGTGAGGAACCCGAATACTCTCTTCTTTTCTATGATGTCCTTATAAAGAGCAAGACATCCTTGACATCATTCCATGAGTGAGTTTCTAACATATCTAAGTGTTGCCAAGCCTTAGATAGTTGATTGAAATATTGAGTTACGTACATATCCCCTTGCCTCGCAAGTTTGAATTTGAGCTTAGTTCATATACCTCGGATGTATTATCCTTCTTGGAGTAAAGATCTCCGGCATTATCCCGCATTTCTTTGGCGTATCATACATCATAAAGTTTTCACTTATCTCTTTTGTCATTGACCTCGTGAGGATGGTCATGAGTTGATTATTTGTTGTGTCCCATGCTTCAAAACCGGGGTCGGTTTCGAGCAGTGCGGGTTTAGTTCCGGACAAGTATCCCATCTTACTTTGTCCGTAAATGTACATTTTCATAGACCTTGACCATAACAGATAGTTGTTACCATCAAGTCTATGGTTTGTATAAGAAGAGGAGTTGTCGGTACTCCCGCCACCGAGGCCGCCGAGAGTCGCCGAGGTTGGGCGGCACAAAAGCAAAAAGTAAAAGTACAATCTAGAGATAGTTCTTGATCTTTCTATCCTTGAGTTTTTGCTCCTCAATAGAGATAGTTCTTGATCTTTCTATCCTTGAGTTTTTGCTCCTCATATTCCTTCTTCTGCGCTTCTGTTGCCTGCGTCCCCTCTGGAATTGTGATGATTCCTTCATCAACCAAACTCCAATATTCCTTAGAACGCAAGAAATTTTCCATGAGCTTGGCCCAAAGTGCTCATAGTAGCCATCAAACTTGGGAATGGTCGGTCGCAGAAATTTGCCATTTCCATTGCTACTTTCTGCCATCTTCTTAGAATTTTTTCACTCAGATCCTAGTAAGTAGGCTCTGCTACCAATTGTTGTTAGTGTTTACACAATTGCAGAATGAAAAACCAAATTCTCTGTTTTATTCCAAAGGCAAACAAGGCTTTAAATAGCCAGGATACAAAATAACAGAATGTAAAGAAATCCCTACAAAATCTCCAATCATGGAGACTAAGCACTACTCATAAATGTAGGAACAAAACAACAAACTTCCCTATTATTTAGCTAGCATAATTAACAGACAGAGAATGGGTCAAACAAAAAGAGCTCTGTCTGGATTTAGCTAATGGCCGTTGTTACGTTCTCGCCGCCGCTCGACAAGTCGACCGGCTCAAATCCTTGTGTGAAGATATCGAATAGCAGTTCCGGATCGCCGATGAGGGTCAATGCCGAGTCGTAAAAGTGGAGCTTGATGTAAGCTCGAATGGTGGAACCATCGGAGCCGCCGTTAAGACGGCTTGGGAAGCTTTCGGCCGCATCTTTTTTTTTTCTCATCAATAATGCCGGTGTTAGAGGTTCTTATAATTAAAACAGTTTAAAAGAAAGGACAAAATAGTCCGAAGGAAAATGTTTTGTCCTTAAATCAAAAAAAAATACAAACTGGATTAAAATTTATATACAGAGAGAAAAGTGGACTAAAACATAATATTCCCTATAAATATTTATAAAAAAACCATAACAGGAAATCTGATTAGGTGAGAGAAATTACAAAATGATAAACACTACCAAACGGTTTGAAGGTAAAATGGTGTGGAAAGTTTCTTAGCTAGTTTGGGAATGTACGGTTGAAAAAAATATTTTTTTTAGTTTTTTTTTAAAGGAAAAATGAATTCTTATTAGTGGATATTAGTTATAAGGTCATCGTTAGAGAATTAATGATCATTTAGGACACTCCGAAATCTTATTTAATTATAAGGACATTCTAATTTTAAGAAGGAAACTTATTTAGTTATAAGGACATTATAATTTCAAGTGGATAAATAAGAAGAAGGAAAAAAAGGAAGGAAGGAAGGGGAAAAAAAAAGGGAAGCGCTGGATGGAGGAAAAAGAAAAAGAAAAAAAAAAGCGCTGATGTTTGTTTTTTTTTTAAAAATTATTTATTTATTTAAATTCACCATATTTCTAAATGTTATATATTTTGATCTAAAACTCGGATCGTCAAAATTCTAAAGGATACGGTTTGATGTCTGATGCAGTGACATTGATGTCGGATGCCGGGACATTGATGACTTATGCAGTGACATTGATGTCTGATACAGGAACATTGATGACTTATGCAGTGACACACTGCATTGATGTCTGATACAGGGACATTGATGACTTATGCAGTGACATTGATGTCTGATACATGGACATTGATGACTTATGCAGGGACATTGATGACTTATGTAGGGACATTGATGTCCGATGCAGTGACATTGATGAATGATGCAGGGACATTAAGCTAAACAATATCGTCAAATAATTCAAGATCGTGTTAAAGAATTGAGGGATTCCACAATGAATCCAATTATCAGGAGGGCACAAACAACGTGTGGCTATTACAAGAGTCATAGTGAAGAGTCTTTGTAGTTTCACCAAACTTGTACTTCTATCCATATTAAAAGCTCCACATTTGGAGAAATGCAAAACAAGAGCAGAGCTGACTGATGCAGTTGTTAGGTTTTATGCAGTGACATTGATGTTTGATGCAGGGACATTGACGACTTATGCAGTGACATTGATGTATGATGCAGGGACATTGATGACTTATGCAGTGACATTAATGTCTGAAGTAGTGACATTGATGACTGTATTTACAATTAGATAACTGAGGCAATGATATTGATGTCACCGCATATACAACTTGATACACACATTTGATAACTTTGTAAAGTAACTTTATTTCTTTGTTATCTTTAAATATTTGATTGATGTTGGTTTATTTGACTAGTGTTGGTTTAAATTTTCGATAAATTTGTAAAATAACTGTATTTCTTTGTTTGTTTTTTTTTTGGTTTAAATGCATATTTTTACAACCAAAGGTATGCATAAATTGTTACAATAACACGTCACTGCATAAATCGTTACAATAACACGTCACTGCATAATTCGATACAATAAGACATCACTGCATAGATCGCTACAATAAGAAGTCACTGCATAAATCACTACAATGAGACGTCATTGCATAAATCGCTACAATGAGATGTCACTGATCAAGGTTGTCAATGGATCACGGCGGTCAATACATCATGGTAGCCAATGAATCGCGGCGGTCAATGCATCGGGGTGGTTAATGGATCCCGGTGGCCAATGCATCCGGGTAGGTGGTCAATGCATGACGGTGATCAATACATCACGTCGATTTTTATGAATAAAAAAATTGATTTTATGAAATTTATTCGGAAAAATATCAAATTTGATTTTAGAATAAAGAAGACGAAAAAATATGAATTTTAGTGAAAAAATTATGATGATCCGAGTTTTAGATCAAAATATATGACCTTTAGAAATATGGTGAATTAAAAATAAAAAAAAAACCACCCACACGTGGAGTAAGTAATTTTTTTTTTTATTTTTATTTTTACCTCCTTCCTTTTTTTCCTTCTTCCTCTTTATCCACTTGAAATTAAAATGTCCTTATAACTAAATAAGTTTCCTTCTTAAAATTAGAATGTCCTTATAACTAAATAAGATTTCGGAGTGTCCTATTACCCCTAATAAGTTGAAAATCAGTCCTTATAAATATTTGGCCCTTTTTATTAATCGATATCCGCTAAACAAACGGGCAAAACATCACCATGGGTAAACTACCTCAAGATCTCCGAGCAGAAATTAACAAAGCATGTCGAGCTAACAGGTGAGCAGAGACATTCCCTGTACGCCGAATAAAAACAAAAGATACATCTATAAATCTACATAAAAGAGCCAAACAGTTCTGAACTAGGCACCCATGTGCCGTGAAATCCTCCACAGGGTTCCGAAGACGCGCAACGTATGTTAGACAATCGCTCTTCACATCTTGTAAAGTCCCACATCGGTAAAATAAGAGAATGCTTACCCCCATATAAGCGTGAGACATAAATGTCTTGTCAACTCGGGTTAGCCCTTTTAGACCAAGCAAGGACGGCGGTCTAAGCAGTTGACCGGATATTTATGACTAATTTAGCGCTACCAGGCCCGGGGTCTGGGAGCGTTACAGAATGATATCAGAGCCGACTATCAGACGGAACTATGCGCTGCACCGTACAAGAAGACGGTGTAAGGATGGCCTCTAGTTACCTCTGGTAGGGACGATCCGGGAACAGTCTCGGCCGTCCTGGCGAGGACGCCAGTCCCTTATAAGGGGGGGGGGGGAGAATGCATGTAAAGTCCCACGTCGGTAAAATAAGAGAATGCTTACCCCCATATAAGTGTGAGACATAAAGGTCTTGTCAACTCGGGTTAGCCCTTTTAGACCAAGCGAGGACGGCGGTCTAAGCAGTTGACTGGAAATTTATGACTCATTTAGCGCTACCAGGCCCGGGGTCTGGGGGCGTTACATATCTAGTCATGGATCCAATCACCTCGCCTCTTCCAGGGTCCATGGAAATAGCCTTGAGCTCTAAGAATTCTACTTGGTTCCCTAGGTCGAAATGGTACGCAAAGAAATGCAGAACTACCCCAAGAGAGTCACAGAAAATGATGCCGATACTTGCCCCCGCCTCTGTAACCGACACGTCCACATTACCCTTAATTACCCCTTCGGTGGCTTCACCCACTTGAATGCCAGATGTGGACCCGAGGTCTGCGTTTGATAAAGTACCATAGCCTCAAAATACTCAGTCGATGCTGCAAGAAAACAGGTACACACCGCAGAAACATAAACAGACTGGTCATCAAACACCGCAGAGTATCGTGCCTTCCAAATTCCCCACATAAGCCACCCAAACCGCACAGTGTCATGAACACCCTGCTCCTCTAATAGGCATAGGAAAAAATCCGCAAAGGAAGCCGAGAGAAGGCGCCCAAGAATCCCATAAAACGGCGACACCCTCCAAATTATGTCCGCCATCTCACACTCAAAAAGTACATGTTGTATAGTTTCTAGAGTCTCGCCACATGCCAAACATACACCATCTCCCATACTCCTCCGCCTCAACCCCTGCCCAATAGAAAGGCAGTCATGAAGGCACCTCCACAAAAAATGCTGAATACGGGACTGCACTAGTAACTGCCAGCAACTCCTCCATATCCTACTCTCCCCGGTTGAAATACTGGGACCAGTCACGGATGCCGGTTGGTAAAGTGATAAGTCCAGAAAGTAACATGATTCTTTAGTTAGTCTTCGTTATATAATTTTCTTTAAATGCTTATGTATAATAAAAACATGGTTAGAGAGAAAATATTTATAAACCAATAATTTGTCATGCTAATTAATTTTTTAAGAGAATAATCTGCTTTATCAAAAACAATAAAAGAAATGTTTCTGCCGCAATAAAATGATAACAAAAAAGTGTTGTAACACCCTTTTAAACAATTGGTTTTTATGGGACGTTTAGATTTTAATAGGCCACACAACATAATCCATGATGCAAACGTCCCATAAAAACCAATTGTTTAAAAGTACAACATAATCCATGATGCAAAAGTGTGTTACGACACTTTATTGTGACCGTTTTATTATGGCACCACCGCACCATCCTTTATCATTTACTCATAATAAATAATAATAATCACTGGAGATTACTCAACTATAGCGTTGTTAGTGCATTCGTAGCAGAAATCCTATATGACGCTCTATCCCTAAAATGAAGATAAAAAATAGAGTTTACCTCAAATAACTTTCACAGCAGAGTCTCTATCCCTATTTATTTTTAAGGATATGAACAGTGCATCCCTACTTGTGAGGATGCACTATACACGTCCCTAAACAAATATAATTATTAAAAATTATAGGGATAATGATATGGATGCTGCAGTGAAATAATAAATATTTAATGTGTATGAATAGAGTTGTGAGGTAGAATATGTATTATTTAATATCATTTGAAATGTTAGGATAAGAATAGGGATGCTGTTGTGGAGGTTTCTGAATTGAGATGTTGTAAAATGAAGATATGTATCATTTTATATTATTTTAGGGATAAAATATGGTGATTCTGATAAAAATGCCCTTAGGTCCGACATCAATCTTTAGTATTAGTTGATACATATTTCTGTAAAGTTATTGTGGAGATTTTCAATCAGGTTGACATATACAATTCATTGTTTATGATTTGAATATATATATATATATATATATATATATATATATATATATATATATATTATAAGGTGTATCGGTTCGTGGTGAGTTAGACTATAACCCGGTATGGGATCGGGGTTCGAGCCCCGTTAAGGACAAAGTGTGTGTTAAAATATTTTGTTTCCGAAAAAAATATATAAAATATATATATATATATATATATATATATATATATATATATATATATATATATACTAGCTGGAAACCCGTGCCATGCACGGAAAGACATACATTCAAAGGGAAAAAAATCTAAACAAATCTATTTTCACAATTTCAACAAAGAATCGGACCACATCTAAACAATCTTAAAGGCTACGTTATTCTAAAAAAAAAACGCATATACATTTTTTTTTTTTCATCTCGTTGCGTAAATGCACTACTTTGCAATGTATCTACACGTCTACTTTGCCCATACAACAGTAAAATAATTAGCTACCAGAAATGAAATAAAAATATAGATGGTATAGACTATAAGCATCCCTAGATACACATCGACAACCAATTCTAGCTAGCTGACGATGCAGAAATCGTCACGATGGCGTTGTGGTGTTAATGGTGTGGATATCTGGCTTGTTTGTGAGTAGTTTGCTAGTATATCAGCCGGAGGTAGGCGGCGGCGAGAGGAGTTTACTTTTGCAGAGCTTTGGCCTGTGATTTTGTCTTAGAATATATCTGATTAGGTTACACAAGACTTCCTTTTATAGGAAGATTAAACTTAGGGGTGAAGTAAAAGACTGGCGGTGCAGAAGCAGCTTAGTCACTAGTCTTAGTAGCTAAGTAAATACTAAATATCTAACATCAAGTGGGTATAATATCTAGCAACAAGTGGATGCAACATCCAGGCGGCGACCCTTTGTGGTCGCCAAGGTCGCCAGCTTCGTTGTCTGGCCTTCGCCCCGTTTTCTTCACAAGTCTTGCGTGGCTCCTTAGAGAGCCTTGTATTCATGGTCGCCCTCCGGCCCCCTAGTTCTGACGAAGCTCTAGGAAGGGTTGTTCTCAGTGGCCTTGACTGTAATACTTTTGACGTCGCCATAGATGTAGTCGCGCAGCTTCCTTGGGTTGCTTCCGGGACCAACTGGTGGCGACATAATTTGTATCATCAATGGCCCCCTACTCCATACCTTGGTCATTTTTTGTGAAAATATCGAGTGTGGAGTAATGAGCTCTTGGACGATGTATGTGCGACCTTGTCGTCTGATGCGACTTGTTCACTAAGGACCGTGCTTTCAAAGCAAGCGGCCTTCGAAGCAACCCTGGGCCTGTTTTTGCAACATTGTCGTCTGATGCGACTTGTTCACTAAGGACCGTGATTTCAAAGCAAGCGGCCTTCGAAGCAACTCTGGGCCTGTTTTTGCGACCTTGTCGCCTGATGCGACTTGTTCACTAAGGACCGTGCTTTCAAAGCAAGCGGCCTTCGAAGCAACTCTGGGCCTATTTTTGCGACCTTGTCGTCTGCGAGGCCATCCGTTTAAGCTTTAGTGGGGCAGTTAGTCAGATCGTGGCTGACGTCGGCCCCCTTGATAACTGCAACTACGTGGGTAGTAACGCCCTTGGTAACTGCCCAAGCAGGTACGTGGGCATTGATTGGCCTCCATAATGATTGCGGTTTTTGAATTTTGGAATTCGAATCGACCGCGCAAACCCCAACCGTTGGATGGATCAACTCCCAGCCCCACGATCACAACTTGCTTGCCTATATAAGGCTAGCCTCCTCCACACTTCCTCACTTTTCACTCTCCCATTTTCCCACAATTTTTCCTCTGGGCTCTCTCCTCTTTCTGTGATTAGCAAAGGTTTCCGGCTAAGGCTAGTAGTGAGGTTTGACGGTGGTTGAAGTGGGCTTTGAGGTTTTCCGGCAGGAGTTTGAAGATTCCGACATGCTCTTTAGGCTGCTCCTCCTATCTTTTTTCAGAAAAACAGGTAAATTCTTCCCCCTTATCATTTTTCTGTGTTTTTTCGTTTGTTTTTCATAGTGTTTGATCCACTGTTGAGGCAATGTGTTTAGACGTAAGGTTTTTTTGAGAAAAAGGTTAAGGTTTTTGGGTTGGTGTTTTTATTGTGGGGGCGGTTTTTCTGGGAAATAGGGGGGAGACTGGAGATTTAGCCCAGAAACTCACCTTTCGGCCTGGGCATGTTTGTTTGTTGAATTCACACTTCCCTTTCTCTTGCAATTTGCTTTCCATTTCTCCTGTAAAAACGGAGGGGAAGGCGTCGAGATGGGTGCGATTACCTTTCTGGTGTAATTCTTATTATCCCAGGTCTGAAAGCTCCACATTTTCCTCTTGTTTTTGCAGGATGTCTGACGGAGAGTATTCTGTGAGAGGCGACTCTGACGAGGAGCAGGAGGCTTATGATTATGCTCATGAGGAAGAGGGTGATGATCCCTCTAGTCCTGAGATGTCCGCCGGGGAAGACCCTCTTGAAGAGATAACCGGCACGGAGGCCGCCATTCGAGCGAGCGATGATCCTTTTGACTTAGATTCCATGTTTCCTGACCCCGCCCCGCGACGTAAGAAAAGCCACAAGGAAATGGCGCGAGCTCAAGGGACAAGCACCAGCGAGGCTGGTGAAAGAGGGATGTCTGACGTTGAAGAACAGGCCGCCGAACCTAGTCCCAGCGGAGCCGCTGATCATGACGAGGCATATACTGAGGACGCCGCTCTTCATGAGCTGATGGGGTCGAGTGAGGACGAGAATGCCCCCTACCTCGCAAAATTGTTTGGGAGCTTCCTAAGAAACCGAAGAGGATGAGGGATCCCAAAACTACTGTCGGGGAGGCCGCCTCCAAGTCAAAGAAGACAGCACCCAACAATCCAGAGGCACTAAGAGAGTTCGCCATCCTGGCGGAATATGAGAAGGCGCTGGAGAAAAAGTGGGCAAAACTTCATGACAGCGACGACATTAACCGATTTATCCGTCGTCGATTTAAAATCGACACGAGCGTGTACCGATTTTCCCTGCTTGATTATTCGAAGGAGGAGGACTAGTTTAAACCTGGGGACCGCCGGGATTACGTGTGTGCCCGCCGCTCAGATGACACCTTAATTCTGCACTTTGATCATTTTTATGCGGGGCTCCGACCTCCCTTCGACCCTTTCTTTGTGAGGATTTACGAGCTGATGGGGGCTCTTCCCTCCGATTTTGTCATTGGGACCGTTATTCAAATCATGGCGTTCATTGTGATGTGTCGAACAATGAAGATAGAGCCTTCCATGACTTTGCTAGGTCAATTCCACTGGTTCTGTGGGACGGGTATCCCGGGACAAATATCTTTAAGGTCCAAGACGCCCCGCTTGCTATTCTTGCTACCAAATAAGATTCATAGATGGCACGAGCGGATCCATAAGGTGGAATCCAAGGTTCGTTGGCCGTTCCCTAGGGCCGCAAAGCGTATGGAAAAATCTACCCTCCCGATCGACGAGCCTCCTGTAGCAGAACGGCGTTTTGTCAAAGGACTCATGACTCTCATACAGTCCAATGTGGTCGAGGCCTCTTCAAGGAACATTTCTTGGGTCGATCTTCTTGATATGGCTCTTCCATTTGCGCGTATGGCGGGCCTCGCGGGCCCGGGTAAGGCGGAGCCAATGGTCGCCATGGTTCCTGAGGAGAGCGACCCTGATTGGGTAGGAGATTGCCATTTAGGCAAATGTTTTCCTTCCGAGTGTGCGGTTTGTGGAGGCTACCCGAGTGAAAGGCCTCACCGTAACCTTCCTTGCTTTCTATTTGCTTATTTCATAATTTGTCGTTCTCTTTTGGATCCGTTTTTAACGAACCTCTTTTGCAGATATGGACGCAACCGAACGCAGGGCTCAAAAGCAAAGGCTCGTTGATGAGCAGGCTAAGGCCCGTCAGGCGGCCTTAAAGCAAGCTCTGGGGAAGGTCCCTCGTACTGTGGACGCATCCATTGTTGATGAGACATTTGATCCTACCAAGGCTTCGGCGGCGCCTCAGACTGCGAGTTCAAGCCAGACCGTGGCCCAGAAAAGATCACAAGTTGATGAATAGGCCAAGGAGTCCCAGGGTCAGAAGCGACCCAGAAGTGAGAAAACCAAGACTGCTGGTGGTGCTGGAAAAAGGGCTGATCGCACTGACAGGCGAGCCGCTGAAGCTATTGTGGAAGAGGTCCCTGAGGAGGTGGAGCTGGTGCCGACTGGGACGCTGCCCTGCGGTTACAAGGGGAAAGAGGCAGTGTGGTTAGATGCCAATTTCACCAAAGGCCTTGATATGCACAAAGCGAGCCAAATCAGAGAGGCTATTACTGATGTTATCCCTTTGGGTTGCCTTGCATGGGATTCGCCGCACGGGGTTCAGCTGGAGATCGGGAGAGGTATTACTGATCGTGTCGTTGTTCAAGACGACGCCCCGGTTGGTGACGAGGTCGCCGAGCTCAAAGACCTCTCAGGCCAGTTCGGAATCGCGGCCTCAATGGTAAGTTTTTGTCATGGTATTATATATATATATTTTTTTATTTCTTTTCTTATCTGGCGAGCTTATAACTTTTGTTTCTCTCTCAGCTTGGGACTCGTATAAACAAGCCGATTGAGGCCGCTGAGAAGCGCAAAGCTGAACTGAATAAAGTAACGGCGGCTTTTGGGGCTTCAGAGAAAGGCAGGACTGTTGCTGAGAAAAAGGGCTCGGAGGCGCTGGCCGAGGTTGATCGGATGAGGAAAGCTATGGCGGAGAGCGCCAAACTAGATGTGGAGCTGCAGAAGAAGGTGTCTGCTCTGAAAGAAGAAGCCCGTCAATCTGCTGAGGGGTTAGTGGCCGCGCGTAAGGAGATCGCCAGTTTGAAGGAGCAGCTTGCTGCTGCAAACAAGGCTACTGAGGAAGCGGGCCCGGCGGCTGTGGATGCTTACAAACTCTCTGATGAGTTTTTTGGCTATCAAGAGGCGAGCTTCGACCAAGGCTTTAACCATCTCGCCCGCTGTCTTTGGGCCTATCATGGGAGGGAGAGCATTACTTTCGAGGAAATGCTTCAGTGGATCGACTTGTCTCAGCGAACCCCCGAGCTATTGGCCCTTCACCCCGATATTCCTTATGCGGCGGACCACATTGTTGCCATCCAGACTAATCAGATTCAGCGTGGCGACCCGATATGGGATCCTCCTCCATTGAATCCTGTCAATTTTGCCATTTTGAGAAAAGCTCCTGGTGCCAATGATCAAGCCGGCGACGAGTATATTGACACACCTCCTGGCTCTATTTAGTTGTTTTTTGGGCTGTTTCATAACATTTCCTGCGGTCTTGTAATAATTCGACTTTGTTTGTCCTTTGAACTATTCGGCGTCCTCATTTGATGATTGTAATAATTAACTTATCTTTTTACTTTCCGCACCGACATTGTGGCCACGCTTGGCTTATTGAATTTGGCTTGTGACCGTTTTGGCCCTTTTCACTTATCTACTGTACTTGTTTCTTTGATTTATTTCCTGCTTGTACCGTCTTTTATTTGTGCGGCCCCCTTTATTGGTGAGGTTCATTGAGCTGGCTAAAATAAAATTGACCGGATGGGAGCGACCTCCTTATTTGGGACAAGGATGGCAGCGACCTAGTTGGTCGTCGCTAAATTGAGCGAAACAAATCGTCGTCGCAACCTTGTACAACTCTTGGTCGCTGCGAATTTGTAGTGAATGGTACAGATTTCGCAAGGCTTTACGCGTCCCCCTAGCTGGAGGTCGCCGCATTTTGCCTGATTTGTTTTACGCTTGAAATTTTCTGGATGCGGCCCCTAAGTTTGGGGCGGAGAAAAGGCTCGTCTCAAACTTGCGAGCTGAACCAATGGGACTGACTAATCTTTTCTCGACTGCCGTGTTGTCGGGGATCTAGGGATTAGAATTGATTTGACGGCTCACTGGCAGCGCATGCGTGTTCAGAGCGGCCTATAATCTCGGGATAGTAACTGTTGCGTGAGTATAGGCTAGAATCTTGGCTTGATAAGTGATATACGTTAAATGCACCCTTTGAATTTTGGATAAACCGCACGAAGGCCGACCGTAGGATCATATTGATCGTGGCCGTCCCTTTTGCTGATGTTTGCTATAAAAAGGGGGAGGTAGGCTAACCTCCTTCTCATTCCTCTTTTGCGTAAATTTTTGTTGTGAGAACCATGTCTCTTCCATCCGGAGAGGGTAGAGTGCGAGTTTTTAAAGCCCGTCCTACTCGTGATGTATCCCCCTTTTTCTTTACCGCCTCTGTCGTTGCTAAAGATCATTTCTGGCGCTATTTTGAATGGGTTGAGCCTGCGAAGGAAAGGGGTTTAAATCAGAGCAAGGTTGAGGGTGATGGCTCTCTGCTGCGTGTACGTTTCTCTGGGTGGACATATTTTGTTGCACCACCCTCATCAATACCTCCCAATCTTACAATGGTGAGGGAGTTCTACTCCATTTTGTCTGAAGCCGCATCTGAAGGGGTCGTTAGCTGCATTACCCTTCGTGGTGTCGCGGTTGTTTTTACTCCGGAAGCTATTAATGGTGCCTTAGGTATACCTGCTATCGATCCCTCATCCCATTATGAGCTCGCTTGGAACCTTGCCGATGAGTCAAGTAAACAAGCTCGCTTACGATGAGCCATCCGCGAGCTTTTTCCAGATTCTGAGCGACCTCGTGCACTGGGACCTACGTCCGATCTTTCTCGCAGCAATCGTGAGTGGAAAAAGTTTATCAACTCACGCGCCCTTTTGTCTATAGATAGCGAGGCTGTTGGTGAGGCCGAAGCTTTGCTTTTGCACGCTATTCGCGATCATCATGTTGACATTGATTGGGGGATCTTGATTCACCGTGAGGCGGTTAACTTTGCGGTTTCTATGGATCGCAATCGTCGTTTCCCTTTTGCTTCATTGATAACTAAGCTATGCAGCTTAGCGAGGGTGCCGAAGCACTCACTGGATCGCTATAGGTATACTCATTAGGCAGAGTATTTTTTTATTTTTATTTTATTTTATTTTATTTTTTTGGCTCGAAACAATTGTACTCCCTTTGTTTTGAATGAAAATTTTCTTTTATTGATTTCATTCTCCGTATGCTTTATTTGCATGTAGCAGACACACGTCCTACATATAATATTTTTTTAGATTATCGGCATGCCAAGGTCGGTTGTATTCGTGACCTTAGTTATCACTTAGCACGTAGGTACCTTTCTTGACTACTCGAGCGATCCTCACGGGGCCTTCCCAGTTTTCTGATAGTTTCCCTTTCTTGGCCTCGTGGCCCGTGGCTTGTCTTTTCCGTAAAACATAATCTCCGATAGCGAAGTGATGACCGCGAACGTGCTTGTCGTGATGACGTTTGGCAGCCTGTTTACAATTGAGCAAACGTCCATATGATTCGATCCGCCGCTCCTCCGCTAAATCGAGATCGAGCTTTCTTTTGAGCGGGTTATCCATTTCGCTGAAATGTGCGACCCTTAAACTTGGTAGGGCCTTCTCCACCGGGGCCATAGCTTCGGATCCGTAGTTTAAGGCAAATGGAGTTTCCCCTGTAGTTGTTTTCCGCGACGTTCTAAGTGCCCATATAGCTGCGGGGAGGTGGTCAGGCCATTTACCCGCTTTTTCGCCCAAACTCTTTTTCTGCACGCTGAGTACTTGTTTGTTTGCGTTCTCATCCTGACCATTTCCCTGCGGATAGCACACTGACGATTGCCAATGTTTGACATTTTTCTCTTCGCAGAATGTGTCAAACTCCTCCCTGAATTGAGGTCCGTGATCTGACACTATTACTCTGGGGACGCCGAATCTGGTCCATATTTGGTCGAGCAGGAAATAGGTTATATCTTTGGTATTGATTTTTACCAAGGCTTTGGCTTCGATCCACTTGGTGAAATAGTCCACGGCGACCACTACATACTCGCATCCTGAGCGGACCTTTTTTAATGGCCCGATGAGGTCGATGGCCCACATGTCAAAGGGCCACACGGCTACGACAATGCTTTGTTCAACTAATGGTAGCCTAGGAATATCTGTGAATTTTTGACATACGTCGCATGCCTTAGTATATTCCTTGACGTCCTACGCGAGTTTCGGCCAGTAATATCCTGCCAATAAGACCTTCTGAGCGAGGGTGCGGCTAGCTGGATGGCCGCCACATATCCCTTCATGCAGCTCTATGAGGATTCCATCGACTTCTTCAGGTCGTACGCATCTCAGCAATGGTTTAGAGAATGACCGTCGGTATAAGACATTGTTTAAGATGGTGTATCTGGCGGCTCTTCTGACCAGGGCTCTGGCCTCGTTTGGCTCCTCTGGGAGCTTTCCAGAGTCGACGTATTCCCTTATTATGTCAATCCAATAGGGGTTGATGTATTGTAAGTCCATTACCTTGACCCTGTCGATGGCGGGCCCTGATAGATACTCTACCATAATCGATGGGTTGCTCATCTCGTCATTGCTGGTCAGTTTGAATAAATAATCAGCTGTGTGATTGTCCTCCCGGGGGATATTGGTAAACTTGCAGTACTTGAAGCTGCTTTCAAGCCTTTTGACGAGATTAATATATTTTTGCAAAATTTCACAGTGAATGCCGAACGACCCGGTCACTTGATTGACAACCAACTGGGAGTCGCAGAAGACCTGCACATTTTCGACTTTCATGGCTCTTGCGAGCTCTAGTCCCGCGATGACTGCCTCGTACTCTGCCTGGTTGTTTGACGCAGTGAAGTTATTTGGGCTTTCTCAATTTCTTCTGAAGTTCCAGGGTCGAGTAAAATGATCCCCGCACCACAACCTTTGAGGTTGGCGGCGCCATCGACATAGAGTTGCCAACAGTGACTTGGCCGCTGAAGCTCGTCCGTTGTGGTACTACTGTCGGGGCTATGTATGGCATTGGTTTGTTGCAGGATATCCTCATTGAAGCTCGTTTCGGCGATGAAATCGGGCAATGCCTGAGCTTTGATGGCCTTTCGAGGTTCGTACCGGATATCGAATTCGGTGAGCTCGATAGCCCAGCGTAGCAAACGACCTGATAAGTCCGGTTTGTGGAGGATCTGCCGTAGCGGCGCGTCTGATAGTACTATGATTGAATGCGATGAAAAGTAAGCCCTTAATTTTCGGGCGGCGATAACAACGCAGTAGGCTAACTTCTCGATATTAAAATAATGACTCTCTACTGGGCTTAGAGCCTTAGAAACATAATAAACAGGTTTTTGCGAGGTACCCTCTTTTTTGATAAGCGCTGCGGCGATGGCCCTATCTGAGGCAGCCAGATATAATAGCAAGATGTCGCCGACTACTGGACTGGTAAGCAGAGGCGGGATTGATAGGTAGGTCTTGAGCTCTTCGAAAGCCTGAGAGCATTCCTTTGTCCATAAAAAGGTCTTATTTCCCTTTAGAATTTTGAAGAAGGGCAAGCTTTTCTCGGCGGATTTTGATATAAACCTTCCCAGGGCTATCACTCTTCCATTCAGCCTCTGTACCTCCTTAACGTTGGTTGGCTCGCTCATGTTTATTAGTGCTTCGATTTTCTCGGGGTTTGCTTCGATCCCCCTTTGACTTACCATGAAGCCCAAAAATTTCCCTGCCTGGACCCTGATGTATTATTTTTATATGATTAAATATACGTTATATTATTATGTTTTATTAACGAATTCTATATAAAATATATGAAATTATGGTATAAAATGTTAGTCTTTATAATTTAGAGTATTTAGTAATAATAATAATAAAAAGTTGTAATTTTGTACCGATTTTAGTAAATCGGAGTGTCGTGTCAGATTTACGTGGGTATTTGTGATGTTTTATTGCGGATTTATAACCGGAGACCCCGAGAATCGACATATTGAAGTTTAATCATATCTCGGAATGATTTAGAGAGTGCCACGAGCTTAAATGGTCAATTGAAAAGTTTAAGTGGTTAAGTGGCCAACCAATCTGGATAAGTGGTAATAGAGAAATGTCTTCGACAAACGAATGGCTCATCAAAACAACATTTTCGAGAGAAAGTATTCTTCACGCAAGTTGTAGATTTTTCCGAGAGCTTTCCAATGCAATTTAAATTATGAAGATTGGAGGTCTACAACTTAAACAAAGTGATCAAGTGGCTAATCAATTTGGATTAAGAAAAATCCCGTAAAAGCTTCGGGAGAACACGAGGTTATCAAGAAGGCGTTATCGAAGAAGAGTCCTTCATGAAAGTTGTAGAGTTTCTCGAGACCTTAATTTTGGCATTTCGTTTGCAATTTTTGGAGGTCCGAACTCGAGATATGAATTTTAGAAGTTTAATAATTATATATAAAAATATATATAATCTTCGCACATCTTTGAAGAGATCAAGTTAGTGGATGTAATCATTAGTCCGGACCGATCCGGCTTGATCCCGGACCGGTCCGGCGCCTTGAGACCTTTGTCTATATAAAGGATTTGATCAGAGAGCAGACGAAGGGTACCAATATATATATACATCTCATATATATATATATCTCCTCTCTTTCTTTCCTTCTCTTTTCTTTTTAATTTTTAGTTGTAGTTGTAAATAAGGCCTTACGCCGTAATAATGTAGTTTTAGTATCGTTATAATGCTCGGGAAAATCTCGGAAGTCGGTTTTGCTAAAGAAGTTGTAATGTCCGGGAAATACGATTTCTGAATCAACTGCCGTATTCGGGTAACTTTTCTTAAGTATTTATGTTTGTTTTTATATTTTTCGTTGTTATAATGTTTTTAGGCTAAATATAATACTGGCCAAAACTATGTAATCGGTTTTATTTCGATCTTTTCGTTAAAGAAATGTTGTTAAGTTAAAAATGACTAAAATTGAGTTAATTGAATCTTTTTCTATTTTGATCGTATTCGTATTGACATATTTAACCGATCTGAGGAATTCATAATCTAATTATGAATTGACGCCTCGTAGTCAGGATATGAAATAAAAGATAGAAAAACCGGAGGGTAAAATTGGCCGTGTGAACAACGTGATAACGGAATCCGATTTCCTACCCGGGGGTAAATTTGTTTTGGGAGAAATGAATTTTATTATAATTTGTACTCGAGATCGTAATAATGTTAAAAATCATCAGTTTAATTGAAACTTAAACCGGAAAGTTAAATCGTCCGGCTTTGACAACCGGAGCCTTTAAAATAAAATTGACCGTTTGACGAACGGAATGACTCCTTTTTATCTAAAGGTAGATTTGTACTCGGGACCCTGTTCGCATTAATTCGTTTACCGTAACAAGTTGTGGACCTTGGACCGATGCAATGGACATATGACAATTTCATACGCTCGTGTGAGGAGGAATTGTTTACCTCAGAGTGCACCGTTTCACTTACTCAATTGGACCTAAAATAAAAGGAGAGATCGAACACATTTCAATTAATCGAAAAGATCGTATAAACCAATTATAAGTTTTGGCCAGCTTCTCTAAAATTATCTCGTTTAATATATTGGTATCTATATATTTATATCTATATATATACTTTGCAATTTATGTACATCTATATATATTTATATATCTATATATATTATATTAGAATAACTTTTAAATTACGTATTTATTTTATGTTGACTAGAATAGTAGTGATCCGTGTTATAAAATTGCGATTTAGATCGAGTTAATAATGACTCTTTGGTGTTTAACCACACGTAAAAGAAATTACCAAGTTCCCCGAGGATTCGACACTCGACTCACCATACTAGCACCACAATTTGACCCGGTACACGCCGGTTAGGATCGTATAGCCTAGGAAAGGTCCGTCGGCTTTCGGCGCCGTTTCCAAGGTTAGGTTTAGGTCGTCGTCAAGACATTTTGGCGCCGTTGCCGGGGAACGTCGCTAATTTCTTTTTATGTGTCTATGGTTACTACTTGTATTAGCTTAAAATTCTCGAGAATAAGTCAACACTTTTCTTATCTCATTTCTATTTTATTTTTCGTTGGTTGTTACCTTTTAGGAAAATTACCAATTTTTACTACTATCAATTTCGTGTTATTTTCTATTTTCGTTAGTTGATGACCGAAGTGGTAAGGCCCCTCTCACTCCTTATAAGCCTGACATAAACACTTACGAAAGGCAGTTAAGAGTAGAGAGTAAACGCGGTCATACTAGTCAGGGAAATCCTGACCAAGAATCATCTTCAAACAGAAATACGAGAATGGCTGAAATCAGTGATGAAACACCTGAACAAGGGCTGGAACATGCTCTAGGGCATGGACAAAACCTTGTTAACCCTAATAATAATAATAATAATAATAATAATAATAATAATAGAAATAATCAAAATCGGAACCAGAATAATCGTAATAATCCACCAAACCCGAGACCTATCTGTGATCAAACCGTAAGAAGAAACCAGACTAATAATCCCATCCTTTTACCTAATGAAGGAGCGAATAATTTCGAAATTAAGTCTCATCTTTTTGGTTTAATTGACGCAAGAGCCCAATTCCTAGGAGAGGATGATGAAGATCCACATCATCATCTCTATCTTTTTGAAGAACTCGTGCAATACAACCAAAAGTCAAGGTGCTCATAAGGAATTAACGAGAATGACTATGTTTCCTTTTTCTTTAAAAGGACGAGCCCGAGATTGGTTTATGTCTCTTCCACATCATTCACTTACTAGTTGGGAGGAGATTCAAACCGAATTTTCGAAACAATATTTCACTCCCGGACGAAATTTGGAATTAAAAGTCGAGGTTGCTAACTTTAGACAAGGATCCGAGGAAACTCTTGGGAATGCGTGGGAAAGGTTTAAAAAATTGTTAAGAGCGTGTCCCGATCATGGTTATTCCTTAGATATGCAAATTCAACTCTTCTCGTCGTAAATTGAGAAAAGACTCACGTGCGATGTAGATCATGCATGTGGTGGTTCGTTAATGATGAGTGAAGCTCAAACGTTTACGATGCTATAGAAAAGATTTCCAAAAATAACGAGAATGTGGGAAACCGGTTCTAGCACCGGAAAAGTAGCTTTTGCGGGAGAATGTACGTCTAATACGGAAATTCTAGCACACTTGGAGAATTTGAGTAGGAAATTTGATGGTTTACAAAGAATAAGAACCAAAATTCGAGAAAATAGTACACCAAATGAATACTCAAGTCATGATAATGTGTCATTAGGGAGTGAAGAACCAACGGGATATTCAAGAGAGGAGGTGAGTTTTCTTCGAGAAAGCATAGGAATTTGAACAATGCATACTCAAACTCGTTTAATGCTATTAGAAGAGATCATCCTACTTATCGATGGTCCGAAAACCCTAGTAAGCCGGGACAACCGCCATATCCGGTCCCATATAGGAATAATAACCAAGTTTATCAAGAAAATACATCTAATCGAATTTACAATCATTACCAAGATCCTATCCTCAACATACCACTCAAAGTATACCAAGTAACTCGAGTTCAACTCAACCTGCGAAGGAGTTGAAAAATGGGAAAAACTTATGGAAAATATGATGGGCGTAGTATCTACTCAAGCTAAGAATATGGAAACAATGATGACTTCTATTGGTACGATCACTAAAGATATGAGTACAATAAAAACATCTATGAGTGGACATGATACCGAATGAGAACAATAGAAGCCTCGTTGAGGAATATGGAAGATCATTTGAGTAGGGAAGGTGAACGTAACAACAAGTAGACCCCCGGGAGGATTACCAAGCAACACCGACGAAACCCAAGAGAGGTAAATGTTGTAGTTACGAGAAGTAGGAAGCTCGGTGGAAGCAATGGAGTAGAAAACTTCGGGAATAATGAAGTAGAAAATGATTTAGATGGAAAGATTGATGAAACTAAAGATGAAATTGAATTCATCGATGATGAAGAAGAAATTATAAATACTTTCTTGAAAAGGAATAGAAGTTTGGAACCGAAAATGAAGGTGAAAATTGGGTAAAAATCCCTAGGATTTTGAAAGACCCTATGGATAAAGATTTAAGGAATTTATTCAAGGAACATGTCGAATAGATGAGAAACGGGAAGAACCGAAAAAAATCGAAGTAGAGATTGATTCGGGGAACAATTTAAAGGAAAAAATTCAAGAACCCGAAACATGGCGACTAAGTAATACTCAAAGGTTTAAGGAAAAAGGAAAAGAGAAATTGACTAAGGAGCCAAAGGTTATAGATCTAGAATCTTTACCTTACCCTCCTAAAGATCAAATCAAAAAGGCAAAAAGCGATAAGAAGTATGCTCGTTTCCTTGATACTTTTCGTCATCTTCATGTTAATATCCCCGTTATTGAAGCTCGATTAATATACCGCCTATGGAAAGTTTCGAAAGATATACTATCAAATAAGAAAAAATTAGAGGAATATGAGAATATATGCCTAAATGAAGAATGTTCGCAATTACGCAAAGATAAGTTACCACCTAAACCGAAAGATCCCGGAAGTTTTACGATTCCATGTGAAATTGGAGGATTTTCGTTTAAGAAAGTCTTATGTGATCTTGGAGCTAGTATAAATCTCATGTCTTATGAGGATTATAAAAAGCTAGGCATAGGAAAGCTTACTAAGATCGAAATGACTCGCAAATGGCGGATAGATCGATTAAGTACCCTAAAGGAATGATTAAGGATGTCTTGGTTAAAGTAGACAAATTCTATTTTCCAAGTAGATTTTGTAGTTATGGAAATGGAAGAAGGATATTCGGCGCCTCTTATTCTAGGTCGTCCATTTCTAGCTACGGGAAGAACTTTAATCGATGTTCATAAAGGAGAGTTAATTTTGAGAGTCAATGAAGATGAAGTTGCTTTCAATATTTTCAAAGCTATGAACCCTCCATATACATCACCGAATCATGTTCTTTTATAGAAGATATTCATTCGTCTATGATAATCGGTTACCAACTTTTGAAGACAGATTAGAAGAATGCTTAACCCCGTCTATCTATAAAGAAGATGAGGAAGACATTGAAATGAAAGAGATAATCCTTTCTCTAGATAAAGGAAGCTTTACTTTTAAGCCACCATGGCATAAGTATTTGGAGTTAGAACTAGAAGGACCAGTTCTTAAATCGTCAATAGAAGATCCGCCGAAGAATGCGGAATTGAAGCCGTTACCTTTAAATCGAAATATGCTTTTCTTGAAACTCGATAATCTATTACCGATTATTATTTCATCAACTTTAACCGAGCGAAAGCAAACAAGAAGATCAATTAATAAGAATGTTAAGAAAGCATAAGAAAGCTTTTGGATGGACGATTGCCGATATTCGAGGTATTAGCCCCGAGATTTGTGTTCATAAGATAATTTTGAAAGAAGATGCTAAACCTTGTATTCAACCGCAACGCCGCCTCAACCCGAATTTACAGTTAATCGTTAAGAAAGAGGTGATTAAGCTATTAGAAATGGGAATAATCTTTCCTATATCAGATAGTGAATGGGTGAGTCCAACTCAAGTTGTACCAAAGAAAGGAGGTTTCACAGCGAAAGCGAATGATAAGAATGAATGGATTCCAACAAGGGAAATTACAGGTTATCGAATGTGCATTGACTTTAGAAAACTAAATGATCATACTAAGAAAGATCATCATCCGCTTCCATTCATAGTTCAAATGTTGGAACGTTTAAGTGGTCATAAGTATTCTTGTTTCTTAGATGGTTATTCAGGTTATTTACAGATTTTCATTGCAGCAGGAGATAGGGAAAAGACTACTTTCACTTGTCCTTATGGAACTTTTGCGTATAAAAGAATGCCGTTTGGTTTATGTAATGCTCCTGCTACGTTTCAAAGATGTATGATGTCTATATTTTCTGATATGATTGAGAAATTCTTAGAAATTTTTATGGACGACTTTAGTGTTTATGGAGATTCTTTTGGTAAATGTTTATCGCACTTAGAAAGAGTTTTACAACGTTGTGAGGATACCAATTTAGTTCTAAACTCGGGAAAAATGTCATTTAATGGTATCGAAGGAATTGTTTTAGGTCATAGAATCTCTGAAATAGGAATTGAAGTTGATAAAGCTAAAGTCGAGGTGATTGAAAAATTATCGCCACCAGTTAATCTAAGGACTCTAAGAGGATTTCTTGGACATGCAGGATTTTATAGGAGATTTATTGCAGATTTTTCAAAGATAGCAAAGCCTCTAAGTCATTTACTTGAAAAAGAAGTACCTTTTAACTTTGATAGTAAATGTATGGAAGCATTTAAGACCTTAAAAGCGAAGTTGATTCGCACCGGTATTGGTAGCACCGGATCGGGATTTGCCTTTTGAGATTATGTGTGATGCAAGCGATTTATTTGTAGGAGCGTTTTAGGTCAAAGGTATAACAAAATTCTCAAAGCTATTTACTATGCATCCCACACATTAAACGCAAATTTCGGCTTAATTATGCAACTACGAGAAAAAGAGCGTTGGTGTAATTTTTGCCTTAGATAAGTTCGGATCTTATATTGTTGGTTCTAAGGTAATAATCTACACGGACCATTCGGCTACGAAGTATTTACCGAGTAAGAAGGATGCGAAACCACGTCTTCTTAGATGGATTCTCCTACTTCAAGAATTTGATATTGAAATTAAAGATAAAAAAAGGAAGTGAGAATGTAGTAAAGATCATCTAAGTAGAATGGAGGCGAGGAAGAGATAGGGAATGAAATTAAAGATTCATTTCCCGATGAACAACTATATAGAATAGATACTCCTTCAACCATGCGGTTATTAAAAAATAGAATTCCTTCTAAGGAAATCTCACCTTGGTTTGGAGATATCATTAATTACTTAACCCGTGATTATATTCCGTCTCATTGGACTTGGCAAATGAAAAAGAAATTCTTTTACGACTTAAAATTTTATTACCGGGAGGAACCGGACCTTTTCCGTAAATGTTCGGATGGGATAATCAGAAAATGTGTGCCTGATAATGAAATTTTAAGTATTTTATCGTTTTGTCATGATCGTGGGGCGGAGGTCATCATGGAGGATGGAAAACTGCTTTTAAAGTTTTACAATGTGGTTTTTATTGGCCTACACTATATAAAGATGCTTATAAATATGTTAAATCTTGTGAATCTTGTCAAAAATGGGGAAATGTATCTAAAAAAACATGAAATGCCTATGCAACCTATTTTAGAATGTGAGTTATTTGATGTTTGGGGTATAGATTTCATGGGACCTTTTCCTATATCGTTTGGAAAAAGATTTATTCTTGTAATGGTAGATTATGTTTCAAAATGGGTAGAAGTCGAAGCTCTTCCCACTAATGATACCAAGGTTGTCATACGATTCCTTAAAAAGAACATATTCACTAGATATGGCATTCCGAGGGCGATCATTAGCGATAGAGGTTCACACTTTTGTAATCGACCATTTACTAAGTTAGTTGAGAAATATGGTGTAACGCATAAACTAGGAACGCCCTATCATCCGCAAACCAGTGGTCAGGTAGAGGTGTCAAATAGAGAGATCAAAAGAATCATGGAAAAAACGAGTTGATTCAAATCGTAAAAGCGGGCAATTAAATTAGATGATGCATTATGGGCGTACGAACGACTTTTAAAACACCAATTGGTTGTTCTCCCTATAAGCTAGTCTTTGGTAAGTCATGTCATCTCCCGGATGAGTTAGAACACCGAGCCTTCTGGGCTATTAGATTTCTAAATTTCGATCCTAAGGCTGTCGGTGATCATAGATTGCTTCAATTGACAGAACTAGAAGAATTTCGTCTCGATTCTTATGAAAACGCTCGAATCTACAAGGAACGCACGAAGTCTTTCCATGATAAGAGAATCTTTAAGCGTGAGTTCCATGTAGGTGATCGAGTGCTTTTGTACAATTCACGTTTAAAGTTGTTTCCAGGTAAGCTTAAATCAAGATGGACAGGTCCATTTAAAGTAACACGGGTTTACAAAACTGGAGCTGTTGGACTAACTGATGGAAATACAACTTTTATAGCCAATGGCCACAGAGTAAAGTTATTTGTGGAGGGAGAAGGAATCACACTGAAAGAAGAAATAATGCTACTGATTGATCCCCCGACAAATTGAAAAAGCGAGAGGAAAAATGAAAACCGAAAAGCGAGAAACCGGAATCGCCGAATACCAGGTGCTATCTATCTTTACTCTACTTTTACGTAATTTTAATTATGTTTAAACTCTTTTCGTCTTTTACCGGATAGACGTAAAAGAACCGGATGTCTTTTTTAGATAGAATAGGAGTTTTTATTTTACTTTTGAAATTAGGCCTTGATAAAGATGTCGCGTTTTCTATAGAAGCTTTAGTTTTTGAACAAAACAAGAAATTATTGAGAGAGATCGATTAAGAGAAGTATGTAATGGAACATCAAGAAGTGCGATAAAAAGAAGGGCAAAGTTTCTAATGAGATGCGAGAATCGTGGAAAAAGTGAACATGTTGGACGTCGTGGGAAAAACACAACCAAATCCCAGGATGAGTGTTTGGATATTGTTAGGAAGGGAACGATTAGGTGGTTATCCGAAAATCCCGATGGAATTCCGAGAGATAATTCAAATGCCTCGTTTTTAGGAGTTAGGTTGATTGAGCGTTATATCAGAACTTTGGAAGATTTAGAAATCAAAGAATCAGGAACCCCTTAAGTTTCGAGTCTTTTATTTTATTTTATTTTATAAAATTTTCGCATAACTTCTGAGAATTTTATAAATGGATCTTTATGAAAATTTGAGGAGTTTTATAAAAGTTTTATAAAAGTTGTTTTTTTTTTAGTTTTAATTTAAACGTTTTATAAGAGTTGATATAAATTTATTAAATTTTTATAAGCTTTTTATTAAAGTGTTATAAAGATTTTATTAAATTTTTAGAAATTGTTATAAAATTATAAAAGTTCCTTCAAATTTTATTTTAAGTAAATTTTATAAACTTATTTTTAAGATTTTAATTAAGTTTTATTAGAATTTGTATAAGTTTTATTCAAAAATCATAAAAAAAAAATAAAAAAAAAAATTTTTTTGGGCACGGACCGATCCGGCCTTAATCCGGACCGGTCCGGGGTCTAAAAACATAGAAAAGACGGGGACCCTTCTTTTCTTCTTCTTCTTCCCTAATTTTTTCTTTACAGCCGCACCACACACCAAACCCCACCATTACGAAATTTTTCACTTTTCTTCAACAAAACTTCATCTCACACTACACCATTACTTAATTTCTTCTCATTATCATCTCCTCTCTTCAACACAAATTAGAAAATTCAAAAAGGGTCAAAAACAAGCTCCATTTCATTCCGGCGACTTTTGAACTTTTCCGGCCTACTTTTCAACGTTTTCTACATATTAAGGTATAATCTAGTTTATTTAGTTGTCAATTTGGTATTTTTCATAATTTTTTTTAATTTCAACTGTTTTGATTTTTGAGTGTGTTGTGACATTTTTATTTTTTGTTGTTTTTTTGCTTTTGTTGTTGATTGGCATTACCAATATCGTAGAATGGCTGAGTCGAGTACTAGAATCTCTAAAAAGAGAAAATCAAAAATTCCAATTTCAACTCCTGTCGTAGGCACAGTAATTTTATCACACGAGGAAGAAGCCGTAAGCTTTGAAAAAACCGCATCACCCGAGGCTAAGAAAGCGTATGCGAAAATCTATAGTAAGTGTGATGTTCGGTTGAAAAAGGATTAGACTTGGATGACTTAGGTGATGAAGTTAAGAATATCTTTAGAAAGCGTCGGTGGTTAGATTTAGCGACGTAAGGGAAGGGGAGATTAACACGACTATAGTAGGCCGAGTTTTATTCGGTTTTATCTACTTTGTCGGAAGAACGACTTACTCGGTTGGAAACCGTACCCTTACGAGCCGAAATATTCCTTTTAACCCCGCCGTCATTAATGCAATCTTAGGAGTTGAGGTTTTTCCGATGAGGAGGATTACGGGGTAGTTTATAATTTAGATGATCCCGCTAGTTTTGAGTAGGCGCCCGAGAGCCCGTAGATCGTTTTTGACCCGACCGCGGTGTGGGTTGAAAATCGGTTTAATTACGGGAACCGTTTTAGAGGTTTGAGGGCAATTAAAAGATTTATTAGCCATAATCTCTATCCTTCTAGTAAACATCGCTTTTGGAAAGGAAGATGTTTGTATCGCTTGGGCAATGGTAAATGATGTTAGAGTGGATGTTGGAAAGGTCATGTTTAAAAGAATTTTTGAGAGTATTGTCATCGCCGGACCAGGGAGTCATCTATACTTCCCTTGTTTTATCTCTGATTTATGTCGTAGGTTGGGAGTATCATTCCTGCCTAATGACAAGTTATCTCTGGCTGATGGAAATCTGATTGGACCTAGTTTGACTAGTCTTCCGGATGGTAGTATTAGCTCTTTACTTAGAAGAAGTCAAACTCAGCCAGCTCCACCAGTTTTTACATCTTCTTCTTTTCCATCTTTTTCTAATCAGCCTCAACAAACTCCTTTCTCCAACACTATCACATATGATATGTTTCAATCTTTAGTGACAGATATTGCACGTGGTCAAGCCAACCTGGCTTTATATGCTGAGCATACTAGACAAGTATCCGAGAGTAATAGGCGGTGGTGTGATGATCTTCGTAGAGGTATAAGAAGGAACGAGCAAATTTGTTTCGTAATCCTACTTTTGATGATCCCTATCCATCTTGTCGTCGATCCTTACACCTTACCGAGTGGGTAACACCTATCCCACCACCTTCGAGCTTCCATCCATCGTCATATCCTTTTGGAAGTCAATCTAGTGGAACGGGTGTATTTTCTACGGGTGCTCGAGAGACCAAAGCAATGTCGAGTTGGGGAGGATTCACCGAGTTTGCCCATGTCACGACTGGTATGAGTTCGATGGGTCTTGATAGTTCAGTCAGGACCACGACTACATTTCAGCAGCCAGCTTCTCAGTCGTTTCCAAGTTCTAGTTTTCCAGTCGATCCTGAGGAAGACTATGATGAAGAATGAATTTAATGACTTTGTTTGATTACGAATTTTTACTGCACTTTTTATTCGACATTTTTCATTAGGATATTGGTTTGTTATCATTTTTCGTTTATTTTAGATAATCGTTTGTTTTCGTTTTCGTTTAGTTTAATTTTATAGTCGTTTTATAAAAAATTTGGTTTGCGTTTTAAATCGTTTTAGTTTTTATAAACTATAAAAATCACAAAAATAATTTTGTATCATTATTGAGTCGTTTTCAAAATATAACTAATGTGTCATTTTATCCGTCCGTATCAAAGTGGATAAATTAATTCAACCATTATCAAATTATCTTCAAGGCAAGTGGAAGCCTTGTTTCACACGTGAAGTAAAATAACAAAACACAAGTTGTCTTTTACCTCTGTCCCCTCAGTAAAAGTAGGATGAGGCCGGACCGAGCCGGCATTTTTCCGGACCGGGCCGTGAAGAACAGAAGGCTGAGTCATTCTTGAGTCCGTCTAATGCACACACGTAAGTTTTTACTATCTATTTAAGGAAATAGAAGGAGGAGCAACAAATGCTCATATCTTTACCATCTTCAATTTTCCTTCTTTTATTTTATAGTAAACTTTAAAAATGTCGAACCACTCTTCACCATCGGTTAATTCTTACGAGCCTGATACACCGGATCATCAGGAATCTCAAGCTTCTAACGATAATATCATTTTACACAATCGTTTTGCAAATTCTCCAATCCTATTGGAGAAAGGTTTAAATTTAGATAAGCTTGATCAATGGGGAAAAACTATGATCCGTAGTTGTGGCTGGAAGAAATTTGTCAGTACACCGAGAGGTAGGATAAATGTCTCAATAGTGCGAGAATTTTATTCTGCACTTATGACGACATCTATGATAGAGTCTACACAAATCGTTCTAGTAAGAGGAGTGGTCGTTCCCTTCTCTTCATCTATTATAAATCAACTCTTTGAAATACCACCGATTACGATGCGGCACTTTGAAATAAAATGGGGACTAGACAATGCATACAATCATTTGAATAAAGTACACGAGTCTTTCCAATGTCTCGTTCCCGCTTTTTGATACAAATCACGACATGTCAACACGAGCTTTACTTCCACATCTAAAGGCGTGGAAGCATTTTATAAATTCTCGAGTTTATCCCACGGGATTTTGGAAGTTTGGCCGAGAATGAAATGCTTCTACTTTTTGCTTTGGCATTCGGTGTATTTGTTGATTGGGGTATATTGATTCAAAGGACGAGTGTTGGAGTTTGCGATCACGAGAGGTAGTAGGGGGAAACCTATGCCTAATTCATGGATGATATCACGTTTGTGTATTCTTATGAATGGAGTAGAAGAGTTTGGAGACGGATGAGATTTTTCCGTCTAGAGATAGTCGGTTTGGTTTGCTACCGGTTGATACACCGGGTTGTTCGTCTACCATTTAGAGAGTTGTTTGTTGGTTTTATTTAAATTTGAATAAGTTAAATTAAGTTAAGTTTGAAGTTTCTTTAGTTAAGTTAAGTTTTTCTTTTAAGTTTGTAAAAATGTATCTTGTTTAATATATATGTCTTAGTTTTTTAAGTTTGTTTTAATTAGTATACGCTAAAATAAAATCAGAAAAATAACGTTAATAGATAATTTTAATTTTATTTTCAAACCTACTTCTTTACTACTTATTGAACATCGGGACGATGCCACTTCGTAAGTGGGGAGTAGAGTTAGGTTAGAAAATTCATTAAAATTTTCGAAAAATAGTCAAAACAATAATTATATTATATGTCTAATTTAGATTTTAATAAGATTTTAAGTTTATATAATTGAGTAATTAATATTAGATATTGTTTTTATAAAATTATATAAGTATGTTGATATTTATAAGTAAAATTTTTAGAATCATTTTCAATATGAATTATGAGTTTGGAATTGGACTAAGTTTGTCGATTTTTGGCACCACAAAAATATAACTAGAGCCAAATAACCTACCTCAGCCTTGATTAGAGTGATCAAGACCTCACTCGAAATTGTAAATTGTGATTAAATAACCGAGCTTTAGCTATTTTGGTCTACATTTCCTTGAAATACCGCAAGTTTGTACGTACTTATAAAAAGAGATGGAGACATAAAAGCTAAGTTTTGGTATATCTTTGAGATTGGAAAGATTAGATAAGTAGTAGTATATTCGATCTTACCTCATGACACTTGCAACATAGCCGATTTTGGTAATAAGTTCGGATATATTAATATTCTATAAAAGAATTAAGAACGAAGCACCATATTTACACGAATTAATCAAATATCGGGTATCTTCCTTATCCGTGATTAACAACTTAAAAATAAAAAGAACAAATCGGTTGTAGCTACCAATGATTGGAGTGAGTAGGGTATTATCACGAAATGTCCTATATCACTATGAGGTAATTAAGCTCCCGATTGCACGATGATAGTAGTCCGGCTAGGGTATTATCTCGAAATGTCCTATTCTTTGGGAATGAGGGCACAATATAAAATGAAATAGGAAAAGTTGAATCATAAGATCTCAGGAATTATTACAAGTTTAAGGAAACCGGACTTGTAATTTTCGATCGAAAGAGTAGTACTCCGATCAATCTTGATGAAGCAATGCCTGTAAGTTTGATTTTCTACACACACTCACGCTTTTAGTTCTTAATCTTTAAATAAAAAAAAAAAAAAAAAAAAAGAGAGAAAATCTGAAAAGAGATGCTATTAATCGATGATTATTTTTGATCAAGAATATAAAGATGTAGGTACGTACGACTTGCCTCTTTCTCTTTTTTGATTTTTTTTTTCTTTTTCCGATTAACCAACATCTTGAACTTTATAAGCCATTTTTGTCGACTACTTTACCGAAGTTTCCAATTCCAGAATTTCATAATAGTTGCGATTAAAAATAATTCTGATATTTTATTTATACTTCTTAAGTATTACATATATAATTTTATCTAAATAATATTTAATGTTTAAGTTATTTCAGTTATATACTCTTTCTCGTCTTCTTAAGATTTTAAATTAAGATAGATAATATATTTATAATATTGACAATATAAAATATAATCGAAAAATTATACTATCTTTTATTACCGCTTATTTTTGCTCGAGGACGATCAAAAGCTAAGTGGGGAGTAATTTGATGTATTATTTTTATATGATTAAATATACGTTATATTATTATGTTTTATTAACGAATTCTATATAAAATATATGAAATTATGGTATAAAATGTTAGTCTTTATAATTTAGAGTATTTAGTAATAATAATAATAAAAAGTTGTAATTTTGTACCGATTTTAGTAAATCGGAGTGTCGTGTCGATTTACGTGGGTATTTGTGATGTTTTATTGCGGATTTATAACCGGAGACCCCGAGAATCGACATATTGAAGTTTAATCATATCTCCGGAATGATTTAGAGAGTGCCACGAGCTTAAATGGTCAATTGAAAAGTTTAAGTGGTTAAGTGGCCAACCAATCTGGATAAGTGGTAATAGAGAAATGTCTTCGACAAACGAATGGCTCATCAAAACAACATTTTCGAGAGAAAGTATTCTTCACGCAAGTTGTAGATTTTTCCGAGAGCTTTCCAATGCAATTTAAATTATGAAGATTGGAGGTCTACAACTTAAACAAAGTGATCAAGTGGCTAATCAATTTGGATTAAGAAAAATCCCGTAAAAGCTTCGGGAGAACACGAGGTTATCAAGAAGGCGTTATCGAAGAAGAGTCCTTCATGAAAGTTGTAGAGTTTCTCGAGACCTTAATTTTGGCATTTCGTTTGCAATTTTTGGAGGTCCGAACTCGAGATATGAATTTTAGAAGTTTAATAATTATATATAAAAATATATATAATCTACGCACATCTTTGAAGAGATCAAGTTAGTGGATGTAATCATTAGTCCGGACCGATCCGGCTTGATCCCGGACCGGTCCGGCCTTGAGACCTTTGTCTATATAAAGGATTTGATCAGAGAGCAGACGAAGGGTACCAATATATATATACATCTCATATATATATATATATATCTCCTCTCTTTCTTTCCTTCTCTTTTCTTTTTAATTTTTAGTTGTAGTTGTAAATAAGGCCTTACGCCGTAATAATGTAGTTTTAGTATCGTTATAATGCTCGGGAAAATCTCGGAAGTCGGTTTTGCTAAAGAAGTTGTAATGTCCGGGAAATACGATTTCTGAATCAACTGCCGTATTCGGGTAACTTTTCTTAAGTATTTATGTTTGTTTTTATATTTTTCGTTGTTATAATGTTTTTAGGCTAAATATAATACTGGCCAAAACTATGTAATCGGTTTTATTTCGATCTTTTCGTTAAAGAAATGTTGTTAAGTTAAAAATGACTAAAATTGAGTTAATTGAATCTTTTTCTATTTTGATCGTATTCGTATTGACATATTTAACCGATCTGAGGAATTCATAATCTAATTATGAATTGACGCCTCGTAGTCAGGATATGAAATAAAAGATAGAAAAACCGGAGGGTAAAATTGGCCGTGTGAACAACGTGATAACGGAATCCGATTTCTACCCGGGGGTAAATTTGTTTTGGGAGAAATGAATTTTATTATAATTTGTACTCGAGATCGTAATAATGTTAAATCATCGGTTTAATTGAAACTTAAACCGGAAAGTTAAATCGTCCGGCTTTGACAACCGGAGCCTTTAAAATAAAATTGACCGTTTGACGAACGGAATGACTCCTTTTTATCTAAAGGTAGATTTGTACTCGGGACCCGTTCGATTAATTCGTTTACCGTAACGAGTTGTGGACCTTGGACCGATGCAATGGACATATGACAATTTCATACGCTCGTGTGAGGAGGAATTGTTTACCTCAGAGTGCACCGTTTCACTTACTCAATTGGACCTAAAATAAAAGGAGAGATCGAACACATTTCAATTAATCGAAAAGATCGTATAAACCAATTATATAAGTTTTGGCCGTTCTCTAAAATTATCGTTTAATATATTGGTATCTATATATTTATATCTATATATATACTTTGCAATTTATGTACATCTATATATATTTATATATCTATATATATTATATTAGAATAACTTTTAAATTACGTATTTATTTTATGTTGACTAGAATAGTAGTGATCTGTGTTATAAAATTGCGATTTAGATCGAGTTAATAACAGCTCTTTGGTGTTTAACCACACGTAAAAGAAATTACCAAGTTCCCTGAGGATTCGACACTCTGACTCACCATACTAGCACCACAATTTGACCCGGTACACTGCCGGTTAGGATCTGTATAGCCTAGGAAAGGTCCGTCAGCTTTCTGGCGCCGTTTCCAAGGTTAGGTTTAGGTCTGTCAGACCCCAAAAGTGCATTTGGCGGGGTTTGACTTCATCGAGTGACTTTTTACGTTTGCAAAGGTTTCGCGAAGGTCCACCAGATGATCCTGGCGACTTGATTTCACGACCATATCGTCGATGTAAGCCTCTATGTTTTTGCCTATTTGCGTGCTAAAAACTTGGTTCACCATCCTTTGATACGTTGAACCCGCGTTCTTTAGACCAAACGGCATCATTTCATAGTAATATAACCCGCCGGCGGCCCTGAAGGCCGTTAGCTCCTTGTCTTCGTCAGCCATCTTCACTTGGTGATAGCCCAAATAAGCGTCTAGAAAACTAAGCGTTTCAAAACCTGCAATTCCATCGACCATTTTGTCAATTCGGGGCAATGCGTAGGGATCTTTGGGGCAGGCTTTGTTAAGGTCGGTGAAGTCGACGCACATCCGCCACTTGCCGTTATGTTTCTTCACCATTACCACGTTTGCCAACCAGTTAGGGTACTGCAGCTCTTTGATAATGCCGGATGTTAAAAGCTTTTCGACCTCTTTCTTTATTGCGACCTCATTCTCCATAGAGAATTGGCGCGCTCTTTGTTGGATCGGCCTAAAATGGGGGTCGACACTCAGATGGTACAAAGCGATCTCCGATTCCACACCCCTCATATCCGTCACCTCCCAGGCGAAGGCATCCAAGTTTGCCTTTAGAAGCTCGATCAGCTCTCCCCTTTCCTTCTCGGTGGTCTGGGATCCTATCTTGACCTTCTGATCAGGGTGTTTGTTATTTATAACAACCTCGATCAGCTCGTCCTCGGCGATAAAGTCCGGCTCGTCTCGGATCTGTAATGTTTCAACCTCTACTGCTTCCTCTGGAACTTCTTTGAGCGTGGCGATCTGATTTGTGGCCATGTTAAAACCCTCTACTCTGGGTCGCTTGGAGTCGACCCTATTCTTGGTCATGTATTCAAGGAAAAATCCGGGTCGGCTGATGGCGACCCCAATTTCGTTCCCTATGTGGAATTTGATTCTTTGGTGAGGAATAGAAGCCACCATTTGGAATTTCCTCATTGCTGGAATCCCCAGAATCATGTTATAGTACGAGGGAAGATCAATAACTAGGAAAGTGACTACCTCTGTTCGGCAGGGCTCGTAATCGCCAAGAGTGATGTTCAGGTCAATGGTGCCTTTGACCCGTACCGTATCATTGGTAAAGCCTTCGAGCACCCCAAGGTAAGGTTTCAGCTTGGCCTCACCGAATCCGATCTGTTTTAAACAGTCGAAATAGATGACGTCCCGGCCAGCTCCAGTGTCGACCATTACTCTGTTGATGCCATGCTTGTCATTTACCCCGACTTTGAGAATGAGGGGTATTTCTATGGGGCCGTCGACTGTGGTAAGTTCACTTTTAGTGAACATGATTCCCTTTTCGCTTTCCCCTCAGTACTATCTGTTTTTCAAAACCGCGCGTATTGATTTGATGCATTTGGGATTTCAGCTGGTTGTTGCTGGGAATATTCCCAGGGATAACTTGAACTTCCCGTTGATAGACGCGGGGTTGGCGACCCTGTCCAGAACCGGTATTCCCGTCCCGTTTATACTTAGTCGCTGGTCCCTCGCGGATCAATCTCTCTATTTCTCGCCTCAATGTGAAGCATTCATCTGTGACGTGGCCGTGATCTTTATGATAGTCGCAGTATTTCGATTTATCGCGACTGTCGGGGTCGCCCCTCATGGGCTTGGGTTTGTCGAAGTGTTCGCGAATCTCGAACAGTATCTGGGATGCTTTTGCGTTGAGCGGGGTGAAGTTATCCTCGCTGAACTTGTATGGCTTCTTTATCTCGCGGTCGTGGCTAGCATCCCGTCCCTTTTCCCTCTTACGATCCTCCGTGCGCTCCTCTCTATGTGGAGGTTGTTCTGTTTTAGGTTTGGTTTTCCTAGAGGATGGCGCTTCGCTGACCCCCATCATCCGGGCCCTTTCTAGCATCTCCCTGAGACCCGCTTTGGGGGGCCGCAGGTTAAATTCTGTCTTCATTGGACCCTTTGCGATCCCCGTGAGGAAACATGTTATAACTGCGTCATCCGGAATGTTTCTTGTCTGATTGTATATTCGGATGAACCGCTCGTAATATTCTTTTCCAGACTCATGCCCTCCCATGCGAACCTCATACAGGTCCTCTATGGTTTTCTTAGGTCTGCTAGCTGATTCAAATTCTCTGACGAATTTTTCCGATAGGTCCTCCCAACTTTTAACTGAGCCGTGGGGAATCCCACGTATCCAGGATGCAGCCCTATCTTGCATGCTACCGACTAATGCGATGCACCAGGCGGATTTGTTTCGAGTTGCTAAAGTGATGCGGCCCTGGAAAGCGGTAAGCCAGTCGTTCGGACAAGAGTTACCATTGTAGTAATTATAGCTGGGGTAGCTAACCTTTTCATTGCTGGTAGGCAACGTCTCTGTGATTCCTTTAGCGAGCACGTCGATTCCTGAGACCGGTGCGGCCCTCTCGACTGGCCTCGACTTCCTCAACTCCGTGAGCTCATTTCTCATTATTTCCACTTGTTCCGCCAAGGCAGAGTCGATCCTGGGTCGCGACAGTGCCTGCTTATCAGCCCGTTCCTGCCTGCGCTCTGACTCCCCATAGTCTTGCGATCCCTCCTGGCGAGCTCTTTCTCCCTTATTTTTACGCGAGCATCCCGCGTAGCACTTCTTCGGCCCATCCCCCTCGAAGCTTTCTCTTGCTCCCACAGAATTCTTTAAGATACTTAGTACATTTAGGCATTTCACAATACCTCGCCCTAAGGGCATACTCACTTTAGTGTCCCTAAGTATCCTCCTCACTCCAAGATACCGCTTGTCGTTAGTGAGGGCTTTCTCTTTCTTTTTTGGTGGATAAGGAAGCGGCTTTATCATTCCCCGTAGCTTGATTCTTTATCGCCTCATCCTCCCTATCCTTCCATCTCACAAACTTTTCTTCCTTTTTCTTAGTCGTGGGGGTACCGCCTTGACTTTCCTTTCTTTCCTCGTCATCGAATTATTTTCATCCTCCGAAGAATTGTCACTAAGCTCCTCATCGTTGCTTTCTTCGGCATGTGGTTTCGATTTCCCCCCTCCCGAACTCATGGCGTCGGGAGGGGCTACTCGTTTCCCGACATCATGCCGGGTCCACCTTCTTACCACTTCTCGCAGTTACTTCGTTTAACTCCTCTTCTTGCCCATACTCCCACCGAGGTGTAATGGCAAAGGCAAACATTCACATCGCCTTTCGGATTTCTCTCGGTATAACTTGGAAGTTTACCGTGAGGTCCGCTTTTGTTTGCCGGTCCGCCATTTGACCAACTTGTCTCTCAATTGCTTTAACACTAGTAGACAGAGTCTTCACCATGTCTACCAGCTCATCGAATTTGTGTTGAGGGACACATGAGGTGGTATGATTGTTGTTCTGAGTTTGATTCCAGCCACCTTGAGGCCTTTGGGAGTTCTGAACTGGCCTTTGATAGTTCGAGTTGAAAGAATTCGAATTTGAAGGGCCAGGTGGTAACTTGGCTTGATTGAAGTTTTGTCTTTGAAATCCTGAATAGTTCTGGTTCTGGTTGAAGTTTCGGAAGTTGGGTTGGTTTTGATTATCCATTAAGTTTACCTCCTCCGTCATCTCGGTCCCCGCTCGTGTTTCCGATAGGTCCTCGATTCCCGAGCAAACTTTTATTGGTCTTCTTAGGAGTCGACCACATGTTGAGCTAAGAAGGATCCGTGGATAGTCTCTATTAGGTTGAGAGGAATCCCTTTCCCAAGCGTATCCGTTTCATCTCCATAATCTTGCCCGGGAAGGCTCTTTTGACATCATTCCATGTATGGAGAGAATGATGGGCTAATGACTTAAACCATCTCGCTTGCTTCACCCTTCAAAGCAAAAGGAAATAGCTTCAACTTTACGATCTCGTAATCAACACCAGGATAATATCTTGACAAGAAGTGTCTTCTAGTGCCATGGAAAGAGCTATTTTGGACGCAACTAATGCGATGCACCCGGTTCAACCGGCGGATTTGTTTCGAGTTGCTGGAAAGTGATAGATCGTTGAGCTGCGGAAGTCCCTTCTTACTTCTCCATAAACCAAGAAAAGGAGAAGGAAGAAATCGGTAAGCAAAGTTTAGAAAAGATTTGATGGTTTAGAGGAGAAAAGAAGATAGAAAAGAAGTGATGATTCGCGAACCGGCGTTCGGCGCTCCTATCGTTAATATAATGGATAAACACCAAGTTATATGGATAAATACCAAATTATATTTTATTAATCACCTAACATTAAATAATAAATATAAACATGTGATTTATCATAAAATATATAATATTAGTCCCGATTTAAGGTCTACGTTGATGCGCTCAACTCAAACCAACATAAAATCATCATTTTAAGCACGTAATCGGCACGACTCTTCAATTCCCATTTAATACGTAATTTTCATTACTAAAACACGGGGATTATTGTTATGAAATACTACAATATAAATCATAAAATTCACCGAGAACAATAAGTCCCAACTTGCGCGGCGAGCTCTTTTCTCCCTTATTTTTACGCGAGCATCCGGGTCGCGACAAAGTGCCGCGCGCTCCTATCTGGTCGGGGGGGTATTCCTCCTCCTGGAAGGCTGAGATGACTTGGGGCCGAGGCCTTGTCCTTCTCACCCAACCTTTTGAAAGCTGATCCTTTTTCAAGTGTCTTTCCTCTCTGGTGATCGCGATCTGGGGGTGTTGAGTTTTGCGCGATCTCTCTTCTCAATCCTTTGCGACCCGATGAATGCACACTCTCCTCTATCTCGATTTCCTGGATCTGACTTTGGCGACCTTTATTTATGGCTGCGGGAGCAGTTTTATTTCTAGGGGGATTCGGGGATCGTATAGCCATTGGGGCCTGGCCCTTTGCCACCAGGCGAGAGTTGGTTAAGTACATAGTTTCCGCATACCTTGCATATTCCCTCATTTCCGCAATCTCAGGGTCCTCCAGGGAGCCTGGTCTTGTCTCGGGGGTCGACTTTTGACTCTGTTGTGATCTTGCTCTCTCTTTGCGAGCCCCATCTAGCGCAACAACGGCCTCCTTTGATTTGGCCTTTTGGTTAATGACGTTCCGGGCGTCGCTAGGCGATAGGACCCCTCGTTGCGACCCTTCTCCTACGGGGAGATTGTCAAGTGTTTCTCCTACCTCCTCTCCCCGAGCCGGATGTTGCATGCCCCACTTTGCAGGGGTTTTGGGTGTCAGATGTCCTTTACTTCCTGTCATTTGTTGTAGGGTGACTTTCTGGGGAAAAGTGGTGGCGATTTGCGTAATAACCCCGAAAAAGTGTGATTTTTCAGAAGTGTTTCGTTTGGGTGAGGGTTTTTCTGGGTGTATGCTTTTGAGGTAGAGAAGTTTGTTTTTTGACAGCTCTCTCTTCTGGGGGGAGGGAAACAAAGGCGATTTTGAGGGTTTTTCTTTGTAAGATTACCTCTTTTCGGAGCGTAACTTGGGCGAATGAATGTAGCCGGATGTTTTCTAACTGGTGAAAGTGAGATTCCTTCGATCCGTTGCGTGTTATCACTCTTAGATGATTTTCATGCCTGGAACTGTAAGCAAGTCTTTCCCGGTAACGGAGCCAACTGACGATGCAGAAATCGTCACGATGGCGTTGCGGTGTTAATGGTGTGGATATCTGGCTTGTTTGTGAGTAGTTTGCTAGTATATCAGCCGGAGGTAGGCGGCGGCGAGAGGAGTTTACTTTTGCAGAGCTTTGGCCTGTGATTTTGTCTTAGAATATATCTGATTAGGTTACGCAAGACTTCCTTTTATAGGAAGATTAAACTTAGGGGTGAAGTAAAAGATCGGCGGTGCGGTGCGAAGTACTTAGTCACTAGTCTTAGTAGCTAAGTAAATACTAAATATCTAACATCAAGTGGGTATAATATCTAGCAGCAAGTGGATGCAACATCCAGGCGGCGACCCTTTGTGGTCGCCAAGGTCGCCAGCTTCGTTGTCTGGCCTTCGCCCCGTTTTCTTCACAAGTCTTGCGCGGCTCCTTAGAGAGCCTTGTATTCATGGTCGCCCTCCGGCCCCCTAGTTCTGATGAAGCTCTAGGAAGGGTTGTTCTCGGCGGCCTTGACTGTAATACTTTTGACGTCGCCATAGATGTAGTCGCGCAGCTTCCTTGGGTTGCTTTCGGGACCAACTGGTGGCGACATAATTTGTATCATCACTAGCTATGCCATTTATTCATCTAAAAGTGTTTCAAGTCATTAGCTCAGGCAACTTGACAACAGGACTTTGGACGAATGCAACTTCATATCATTTTATTCTCGTAATAAGTAAACCTTACTTAACTTTTTCCTAATTCCAAAATCAATAAGACATTAAATAAAATATATAATATCATATGTCGTACCATTTCTACTTTGCATGTAAATAAAAAAGAAGATGGGATAAAAGTGGGATCATTCTCAACACAAAATTATACAAACAATTAAGAGATCTATTAATTAGTTGAAGATAAGTACTATACACACACGAAAGATAGCATTATAGCGGTAACCAAACAACATAAATCTAAGACATTAAAATTTTGTGTACATCATTCCCTCTAGAGCAACCATTTTGCATACCAGTATCATGGTCTTGAACTCGTGTAACATTACAATCCAGTTGTTGCACTTCATTATCAAGTAATACGCCAGAACATCCCCAAAAAAAAGATGAATGTTACAAATCACTGTAGAGTCCTCTAGTTGATGAGGAAGAGGTACGTACAGTGGTGAAAATGAAAAAAAAATGTTGAAAAAAAGAAGAAAAACTAACATACAACTTAACACGAATAAGTTATTGCGAAAGTTGAAGCAAAGCAACAATAAAAAGATGATACATGTATATATAAATAAAAAATCATATTTACGCGCACATTTAAGTATATTATACCGTTATGTCCCAAGCCATACATGGACTAATTTGTTCACAAATAATGATGATAGAAATTCTACCCTATTGCTTTATTTTTTTTTAATCTCTGCTATTTTTCTTCACTCCTAACTCCATGCAAATAGAGCACGGAATCACTATCCTGTCGTCTTAAAAACATATACGATATGTAAATGTTACATATGATAACAACTGAAAGAACATGTAAACAAATACAATTAGTAAAATATTGCATAGAAATGCTACAGATCAATAAAAGCGAAAATATAGTCAAAGCCCTAAAGGAATTCAGTGAGTAAAATGTTGATCAAATTTATTCATTTTCAATATTCAAATTCTAGAATCACCATAGATATCCACCATCACATTACCATAAGAAACTCTGATGCAAATGACATACTTGACCAAAATTAATGAAGATAAAAATTGTAACGATCAATTTATTCCAGCAATGTAAAAAAAAAAAAAATAACCCACCAATAAAAGAAATGTGGAATCAAAACATTACCCTTGTAGTTATTTTAGAAACGCAAAAACATAACTAAGATCAAATTGTCTTGCACTAAGAATTTTCAAAAGTATTTTAAACCAACGGACGTCATGATAATACAATGACATTGTTAAGATAGTTGAAACATATAGGAAAATGGTGATTCATGATACTTCTATATGAAGCCGGCCTTCTAACATGCATACAAATCTTTTCACCCAAATGGTGTAGCTAGAATTGAGTGGGTTATCAAGTAAATCTCAATATTGTTACCCATCATCAAACGGTGACGATAAAAAGTACCTTGAGTACAAAAAGTGAACCAAGTAGGTATATCTTAAAGAGAAAAAAATGAATCAACAAATCTATGAAACTTGAAATGCTCATTTGGATAATGATGTAATAGTCCGCAAGTAAAGATGCTAATTAGACCACTAAAAATCTAGGATTATAAACGCATCATTTATAAGCGTTCACAAATTTATCTCTTATCCGCTTAACTTGGAAAAGAAAAAAAATGAATATCATAAGAATGACGAAAATGAACATCATAAGAATGACGTGCATAAAAAACCTCCGTTAGACACAATAATTTTTTTGTCAGAAATCTTCTTATGAAAATCAAACCCATAAAAGCCAAACCCCTAAAACTTGCATTATTCATCACCTCGGTGACTCTTATCAAACACCTTTAAAACAATTCAAAGGCTAAAATCGATAATACAATAATAAGATAGAGTACCTTTTGGACAACCGTAAACATGGATCCGTAAATTATAGGAGAAGTAGAGTTGTCATCGGTAATATGTCAACGGTCAACCATTCCTAACTGTAAAATAGATATAAAAGGAAAGGGAAAAGTGAACACATGTTAAGAAATTTGATACCATTTCACACATAAAGAAGCAGTATGCTACTGCAGAATGAACTTTTCAATAAAAATTTGCATAAATTATCATATAAGAGTTCATATCGGATCAAATGATGGAAAACAAACGTTAATGGATTTCGATCTTCCATCGTCGTAATCATCATGCTAAGCATAATAAAAAAATATCAAATATAGCTAAACGTCGGTGAGAACAATATGTTTATCTGTTTCAAACAGTATATAGTGAAGAAAAAACCATTTACACCACCTAATTCAAAACGGTTATCCACCACGAACTGCATCTGAAAAACCACCAACGGAGTTGAAATCTGAAAAATCACCAGAAAAATAACTTCTTAAATAAAGAAAACAATGAATCGTGAATGTGTTTACAAATTCTGCACGATGAAGTAAAGAAATTAATTTTACAAAAGAATATGAAGCTATAACGTCATCAATGATCATATTTACCGTTGCTTCAAAAACAAATGATCATATCTACCCTAATGGTTAACAACGTCAATGTAAAAATAATGTTTAAAGATTGGTGTTACATATATAAATATATAGTGCTTATTGTAATGTAAACACTATAAATGCTATTAAGTACAAATGATTTTCGAAATATCTTTTGATTACAAATGATTTACAAGATATTATTGCATTCTAAACATTATAAATGCTATTAAATAGAAATGATTTTTAGAATATCTATTGATTACCAATGATTTGGGGAATATTTTTTTCCTTTTTCCTTTACGGTTTTTTTAGGGGAGACTCTTGCTATTTTCGGGAATAGATTATTAAATAATTGGGTAATGAAGCGGGCCAATAGACTAAAACGGGTCAATTGATTTTATTTCCTCTCCTAAATATATATAGATATATAGATATATATATATATATATACACACTTTCCATAAAAAAAACACCTATATTGATGCGTGAACGACAGTAAAGAAAATTATTACACGTACAATATATATCTTATCTTATCCTAATAATAATAATAACTAATACAAAGACAAGGGGCACTTGATGGTGTGCCGACACGTGGCATTTTTTTATTATTTTTTTTCATAATTTTTTTTACAATTTCCTAAATACCAAATACAAATTTTTTTTTTTTTTTTTTTTTTTTTTTACAATTTCCTAAATAACAAATATAAAGAGAAGGGGGGAATGAGGGGGAGCTGACACACAAACGAACGACCTCCTCCGAAAGACATCCTCCGAACGACCCTCCGATTTTTGGCGTGTCCGAACGACCTCCGATATGTTTGTCTACGATATGTTTGTGTGTGTACGATATGTTTCCGAACGATATGTTTATGTGTCCAAACGATATGTTTGTGTGTCTACGATATGTTTCCGAACAAGGTAACATATATTTGTCTACGATATGTTTCTGAACGACCTCCTCAACCGCCTCCAAACGACCTCCTCCAACTCAATATAAGCCCGATGAATTGGAAAAGAAAGCCAAGGACGTGCCCGAAAGAAGCCTAGCGCAATGCCCAGCTCGCCTTGAAATCATGTCCGGACGGCCTCATCAACCACCTCCCCCCACATATATGCTTATTAAGCGAGAACCCAAATTGCAGCACTAGACATAGGATTTCTGAGGAGGGGAGAGTTTTTTTCTCCGAAAGACATCCTCCGTACAACCTTCGAACGACCCTCCGATTTTTTGTGTGTACGAACGACCTCCGATATGTTTGTCTACGATATGTTTGTGTGTGTACGATATGTTTCCGAACGATATGTTTATGTTTCCGAGAGATATGTTTGTGTGTCCGAACGATATGTTTCCGAACGATATGTTTGTGTATCTACGATATGTTTCCGAACAAGGTAACATATGTTTGTCTACGATATGTTTCTGAATGACCTCTAAACTACCTCCTCAACCGCCTCCGAACCCCCCTCCGACTCAATATGAGCCCAATGAATTAGAAAAAAAGGCTAAGGACGTGCCCGAAAGAAACCTAGCGCAATGCACAGCTCCCATTGAAAACATGTCCGGACGGCCTCATCAACCACCTCTCCCCCACATATATGCTTATTAAGCGAGAACCCAAATTGCAGCACTAGACATAGGATTTCTGAGGAGGGGAAAGATTTTTTTTTCCGAAAGACATCCTTCGAACGCGCCTCCGATTTTTTGCGTGTCCAAACGACCTCCGATATGTTTGTCTACGATATGTTTCCGAACGATATGTTTATGTGTCCGAACGATATGTTTGTGTGTCTACGATATGTCTCTGAACGAACTCCTCAACTGCCTCCGAACGACCTCCTCCGAACCCCCCTCCGACTAAATATGAGCCCGATGAATTGGAAAAGAAAGCCAAGGACGTGCCCGAAAGAAGCCTAGCGCAATGCCCAGCTCGCCTTGAAAACATGTCCGGACGGCCATATCAACCACGGAACCCCCCTCCGACTCAATATGAGCTAGATGAACCCCCCTCCGAAAAGGTTGTTTGTTTTCCGTTTATCAATTATTTACAGTGATCTTTTATGTATCAAATAGCTTCCTTATTATATCATGTTACACTTCACCATCAAAACTATGTAACTAGCTGGTCACAATCACCCATGACTGCAGTGGGCATACACCGTGTATTGCACGGTGTGAAATACTAGTCTTATATCTATAAAGTGTTGGAGATTGCTCCACAATTCGTCATGTGGCAACCTCCTGAGCCGACACGTGCATATATATATATATATATATATATATATATATATATATATATATATATATATATATATATATATATATATATATATATATATATTTTTTTTTAACTGCATTTTTTTTTTCTTTCGGTAAAAACCAGAATTTTCTGTTAGCGTTATATAAAAACCGAATTTTTTTGTTCGATTTTCCGTTACATAAACCGAACAAAAGTGTATATTTCAATACGGTTCATTTTTATTACCTCCAACAGACAGTGCGGTTTCAGTTTTAAGTTTCAATCAACCGAAAATTTTCGATTCGATTTCGGCACAACAATTGAATAAAACCGTGTAATTTTTTTTAATCAAACGTGTACCGTTAATAGTTTGTGCAGAAAAATGAAGAAAAAAAAAAGACCGACAGATTTGAAGTTATAATGTGTAGTGTACGATGGAAGATTAGTCAAGTTTTGCTATAAAATACAAAAAAAATAAGGGCAAACAAATATCCGCGCCAAGAAGGTGTGCCCACATGGCCACATGTGACTTCGTAAACACCACATTAAATGTTTTTATTATTTTGAACAACATAACGTCGGTGGAATCGACAGCCGTTTGCAGTACGAACGTCACTAAAATTGACGTTGGAATACCAAATCACTTTTTATATCCTTCAGATGTATAGAAAATGAGTGAAACACATTTTAAAGCATATTAATGATCTGCAAGCTAAGGCTTCCCGGAAGATTTGACAGTGTAGTTATGGTCCGCTTATTTTTTTTTATAATGTTTCATTACGTAAAGTCGAAGCTAAAATGATCGACTTTATGACATTGTTCTCCGATACATCATATTGTGGTTTATTTTGTAGGTGAAAACTCCTGATAGGGCTGGAAGAGAAGTGATTCACAATATTCACGTCTTAAGAAAGAGTTTACTCTTGTAGAGAATGTGATATGTTTATGTTGCTCTCTTTGTCTTGTGCCTTGAATTTGTTACGGTTTACGCTTATGCGGTTTATTTCACGTTGGGATCTATTCTTTGATATTATCGTTGGTAACGATTTATGTTGGACTCGTCGTGCCTTGCACGGCTCACGTTCACTATGTGGCAACCTCCTAAGCTGACACGTGACATTTTTTTTACAGTGGATTTTTTTTTTCCTTCGGTAAAAACCAGAATTTCGGTTAGCGTTATATAGAAACCGAAATTTTTTGTTCGATTCATCATAAACCGAACCAAAGTGTATATTTCGATATGGTTCATTTTTATTACCCCCAACAGACAGTGCAGTTTCAGCTTTAAGTGTCAATCAACCCAAAAAAATTTATTCGATTTCGGCACAACAATTGAATAAAACCGTGTATTTTTTTTATCAAACGTGTACCGTTAGTAGTTTGTGCAGAAAAGTGAAAAGAAAAAGAAAGACCAACGGATTTGAAGTTCTACTGTGTAATGTATGATGGAAGATTAGTCAAGTTTAGCTATAAAATACAACAACAAAAAATAAGGGCAAACAAATATCCGCGTCAAGAAGGTGTGCCAACATGTGACCACGTGGACACCACATTCAATTATTTTATTACTTTGAATTTGTAGTACGAGCGTCACTAAAATTGACGTTGGAATACCAAATCACTTTTTATATTTTTCAGATCGTATAGAAAATGAGTGAAACACATTTTAAAGCATATTAATGATCTGGAAGCATAGGCGTCCCAGGAGATTTGACCGTGTAGTTATGGTCTGCTTATTGTTTTCATTACGTAAAGTCGAAGTAATGGGATCAACTTTATGACATTGTTTTATGAAACATCATATTGTGGTTTATTTTGTTGGTGGAAACTCCTGATAGGGCTGGAAGAGAAGTGATTCACAATCTTCACGTCTCTAAGAAAGTGCTAACTCTTGCAGAGAATGTGATATGTTTATGTTGCTGTCTTTGTCTTGTGTCTTGAATTTGTTACGGTTTAAACTTACGCGATTTATTTTAAGTTGAGATCTATTCTTTGATATTATCGTTGGTAACGATTTATGTTGGGTCTGCCGTGTCTTGCACGATTTATTTTCACTAGTATATATACACACTTTCTATAAATAAATAAAAACACCTATTTTATTTTTTTATTTTATTTTATTTTATTTTATTTTCCAACAAATTTACATACATTAAATAGAAAGAGTAGTAATACAACATAGTATTCCAAATCACGTCCCAGGATTTCTTATCTTACTGAAAACTAAACAAGCAACAACTAACACAACATCGGTTAGTTTGGTCCTTAGACTAGTTTTATTTTCAGCTTCGTTTAGCTTTTTGCAACCTCTGTTAAGGGTGTGGATACTCCACTTTTGATCAATAATACAAAGTACGTTTCTTAAAAAAAAAAAAAAAAAAACAACTAACACAACAGATTTACATACATTTTTATTAAATAGATAGTTATACGAGTGAATACCAAAAACTACTGCTGGAACACCCTCCTCCCCACGATCCCACGGAGTGAATACCAATAGCTACTCTACTTGAACACCTCCCCCCCCCTCCGATCCCACAGTGTGAATACCAAAAGCTACTCCTCCTCACGGTCCCCACGCTCCCAGAGAAGCAACCTAAACCCCGACTGGGAAAGCAGCCATTTTCGAGGAGCATACTTCACCAATATGTCTACAGAATTACGTGCATCATTATCTAATGAATCCCACCCATATGGGTGTTGTTCTCCGATCATCTGAGCATATATGTTATAATTTGACTCATCACCCCCGGCTTTCAGAATATTCTCAAACGCATCCATACAGGCAGATCTAGCATTCTCATCATTTATATCCAGAAATTTTAGCAAAACCCGAATACAGTCCGAACCAAAAACTAGTACCATAACCTGGTGAGGTGATGCTCCATTGATAGTATTTGAAACAACCTTCGCACCACATATACTCAGACAACTGCCAACACATCCACCACACCTCTTGAGTATTTCCGGAATAAAATCGTCCACCAAAGCCTCCCATATACTATCATCATACTTTCCACGAGTAATGCATTCAAGCAAAACGTAAGCTTGTTGCACAAGGTCTTCATCGGGATCTCTCATAAAATTCAGCAACCACTCTCTATCAAACAGCACGGCTTCAACAAGTTTCTCCCTCATGACGCAAACTTTACCAATCCTATTAATGACTCTAAGTACACAAGTCGCCGCTTGTGTATCACGGATGAATGGAAAGCTGCAGGCAAGTTCAACAAGTTGATTTTGGATAGTAGTACGAACAGTGTCAGACAGGTGTAAGACATCTACAAAAACAATGGCCCAACATACTTGTCTTATAATCTCCTCGTTACCCGAGCGCAGAGCATCCACCACTAAAGTGTCTATAAACGCCTGATCAATGGACATCTTTGTTGGAGCAAGAGCGACCTGATCAATAGGCATATTTGTGGGCTTAGGAGCTGTAAAAAGAATATATCGCAGAGCCGAAGCGACACCCTCCTTAACGTGGAGGGGACATGCTTTAGAGAGAAGGAACCAGAAACATATTGCAACAAGTTCATGTTCTAAAGCCTCTTCGAAGCTCAAATTTTCTATGCTTGATGAATCCATCCAGAGGCAGTATTTCCGCAGTAAAGACCAATCCTTGGTACGAAAAGTCGCAGCCATAGCAGGAAGACATCGCTTCATGTGAAACAAATCAATCTCCCGTAAACCTGCGGAGGGGAGTTTGAGATCTTCATCCGAGATTTTGTTTTGGTTTTCAGTCTCTTGGGCCATCTTTCGGAGTACACCATCCATCTTTCGGCGTACATCATCCATCTTTCGGAGTACACCATCAGTTAGAGGCTTTAAGATCATCCTCCCTACTCTCACCGCATCAACATCATCCATATCCATAGACATAATTGTCTTCTTTCCCTTTACTTTCTCCAAATTAGCATAACCATCATCATCGAGAGACATGACTTTCTCCTTCTTTCGGATCCTCCTCCTCTTCGTATCATCGAGGGACATGACATTCTCCTTCTTTCGGATCCTCCTCTTCATATCATCGAGGGACATGGTTACATTATCATCGAGGGACATGACATTCTCCTTCTTTCGGATCCTCCTCTTCGTATCATCGAGGGACATGGTTACATTATCATCAAGGGACATGACTTTCTCCTTCTTTCGGATCCTCCTCTCTATTTTCTTCGTATCATCCCTCCTCTCTACTTTCTTCGTATCATCGAGGGACATGGGTACAACATCATCGAGGCACATGGGAACAGACATCGCTCTAACCCAAAACTCAATCCAATCAATATCTTCAACCACGTCTGTGTTCGTTCGTATTCAACAAGGGGAACAGCTGACGAATAAATTAATGGGGAAATACTTCCTTCCGTTCATACCTGCTCGCTTCCGTGAACTAGGGTTTCAACGTTCGATTATTTTAGCCGCAGCTGAAGGCTTTAAATAAAAACACCTATATTGATGCGTGAACGACCGTAAAGAAAAATTATTAATTACGTGTACATAGTGCATAAATATTCTAATCACTTATAGGAAAATTCTATCCTAAGGACTCCCTATTAGTGAAGCTACGCGAATGAGATCTGACCACACAATTTTACACACGCGACAGGGACATGTGTATTCACCTCGAAGCGTGTGGTCCGGATCCCGCCACTGCGGGCGGATCTACCCTTATCAAAAAGGGTGGTCCATGGACCCCGCTAAAACTAAAAATACTCTACATTTTATCTATAGAAAAATATTTCGGACCCCGTAAAAAAATTATTTACTGTGTTAAATATTTACGGACCCCGCTGAAAAAAATTTCTGGATTCGCCACTGCCTGCCACGTAGGCAGTAGAGAGTCCTACAATAGAATAATCCTCATTTATAAGTGATTGTATTTTTTCTGAAAAAAAAAAAAAGTGACTGTATTCGGGCACTATTCTTGGAAGACATTTATTGAAGATATATATTCTTTTTTAAATTTTGGTTTTACTTTTTGGTATCAAACTGTTCCTCTGAAATTGGACTTTCCTCACATATATATTTGTCTCTTGCTGATCTCTTTTTGTTTGAACGTATAAAATCTTTATAATGCTTAATTTACACATCAGAATTACATAATGCAGTAATAAAAAAGAAGGGAAAACGGGCATGTAATAAAATGTAGTTTTTTTTTTTAAGGAAAAAAAGCACTTCAAAATTCCATCCAAGCTTATTGAGCACATTCTTCCTTTTTGCTCTTTTGGTTTCGAGTAAAAGTGAAAATGGACTAAAGGGAAAAAAAGAAAAAGTAAAAAAAGAACCAAAAGAAAAAAAAGAGTAGATTCCCAGTGTGGTTATGGCCTGTGTTGGAAGTAATACTCGAAAAATAATTTATGTATTTGTTTTTAGAATTAATAAATGATAGATTTATTCTCATCTTATTATTTGTTTCGTGCTTATATATTATACACTGCCGAAAACCCCAAGTCGTATCATATGTAGTCATATAACTTAGTGTGTGTCACACATGATGATTAAATTTATGGTGATACACTTGAAATATTAGTCCGTGGTGAACTAAGTCAAAGTATGGGGTCTATTGATTAAACCACCCTTAATGCGCCCAGAAACACTTTATAGTGTGACCGTCTTATCCGGACCGTCGATATTGGTTATCTAAGTGGAGCATTTATATATGATGTAGTCATATAAAGCTGGACCGATTTAATCTGAGTTTCTCATATAATTCCGTGATTGAGAAATCTTATTAAATCACAGGATGATCATATATGGGAAGTTATTGTGTGGTGTCTCCACACGGTGTGGAGACACCGTGTGGCACATCACACACCACACACTCTCATTCTGTATTTAAACTTTGTGGTTCTGATCGTTTCACCCTTCACTTTACCTCAAATTCCCTTACCACACAATAACTTCCCATAATATATGGATTAACCTTAATCCTGAAGTGATTGCATACTCCTAATGGTTTCAGGATAGGGTTTGATGTGTTCGTTAAGGATCGCTAAGAGGCACGGTCCGAATCACTTTCACGTTGGCACTATTCTGGAATGAGTGAAAAGTGTGTGTCTCACAGATATGAAATACATTCCTTCCTGCGGTAAATAGAAAGACAATCCCCTTATTTGTTAATCCTTGAAACTGATCGATCCGCGGAGTTCGTATTGGTTATGAACTAATTGATCACTAGTGGGTTAATGGTAAATAATGATAAGGTGTATTGAAGAAGGTTTACAGAAATATTCCCGCTTCATTACGGATAGTCTATGGAGGGTTAGTTTATATGTAATGAATATATCAATGGACACTTATCGACTCGACTCGACGTTTTGAGAATAGTTATATCTATAATCGATAGAGTTTAGTTTCGGATTTATGGTGACGTAATTCCGGAATTAATGAATTGAATAGAAATATTCTGTTCGATGAATATTTTATTCAACTTATTGTAGCTGCTGGTTATAAGTCCATGGTCCCCGGGTTGGCTCCTAACAAGCGAGTGTTTTCTCGTTTTATGGAACCTTGATAAGTTCCTAAAAAGTCGAATAATTATAGATGTTTTAGACTCAATTTGGTGTCGTGTGTTGCTATTTTGCGATGTTTTTATCCTTTTTGGGCTAGATTACTGCGGATGATTGAATTATTGCAGGATGATTCGAGATTAGAAGAAAAATGCCCAAAAAACGGAGCTAAAGTGGAATAATTCAAAAATCAGTCTCTGTCATACTCAGGGTGTGACAGTTTCCAGAAATCTGATCCTGGCCAACGAAATGTTCTGATTGGTCGAAACATTCACCAACGTGATTTCTAGTATATTGGCGTGTTTTTCAATGCAAAAGAGGAGCCCACACACTAGAAGAGTCCAAGATTGATAGATAATTGATTTTTAGAGATTTTCTTGATTAAATTAATTATGGAAACTTATTTTTATGATGTAATTATCCCTTTTATACTCCCCTAAGTCGTACAAATCTTGACACACGCATTTTTCATCAGATTTTTGGGGCGACTATTTCTCCTCTTCATCATCATCTTCGCCCATCCCCAAGAACAAGGATTTTAGGTTTTAAGAATTCAAGAACGAAGCTTTTTCGAGGTTTGATTATTTATGCAATACTTTGACGGTTTCTCTCTATCTCTTTTCTCCTTTATTCTATTTATTTATTTTTCTTGTCAAAGTATGAATTATATGGTTGAATCTTGGAATCTTGGAATCTTGATATGTTACGAGAGTAAATATTAGTTTCTTGGATTAGGAAAAGCCCGGCGATGATTATATAGTTTTAAAGATACAATCTTTTCATTGATAAAGGATTTTCGTCATGTTTATGAATTTGATCTTGTATGCTTATTCATGTATTTTTCCGGAAATAATATCTCGAAGGAGTGAATGGCCGTAGGATTGCATGAGAAACTTCATTCGATTAATTGATGACAGAAAAAGTATTAATTAATCGATAACCTAGAAACCAAGATCAAATCTTTAGGGATTTCTTCAATGAAAATTAGGTTATACCTAAAGTGACCCATAATTATGGTATTTCAATGCATCTAATTTTATTCTTCACTGTAGGAAACTAAATGTAGGATAAAACTAGGTAGAATCACGATAATAGTTCGAAAAAATGTTTACGTGTAATATTTGATAATTGGTCTTCATAAATGGAAGATTCATATTGGTAGAAAGATTGTTGAAATTCTGTGTAGACAACGCCGTGGTGGATCCGAAATCCAAGAAATGCCTTTAAACCTTGAATTCTATTACCTAAATCTTGAAGTTCTTGGCTCGTAGTTATATTATCTTTATTTTATTTAATTTTAGGATTCGTAGATAAAAACCTCCAAGAATTTGATTCGTCTAGCTAATAAAAATCAGGAATTGTTTGGTGATTGACTACAAGTCCCTGTGGGATCGACATCCTAAGTACTACTCAATAAGCCGTGCGCTTGCGGTAGCATTTAGTGATTATATTGAAAATCACACATCAAACCTCGAGATTAAATTAAATAGTTGGTATATTTAATGAATATGCAATATTATTTATTTGATAAATAATATGTAAAATAGAAAATACATTTTCTATTAAAATAAATGGCAAAAAGTGGCGCCTACTTTTGTGATAAATTTGGGAAAAGAAATTTTTCCTAGATTATGTCACATGTGTAATTAATTAATTATCTATTTGTTGGATAATTAATGGATAAATTAAGAGATTGATTTTTTGAGAATTATCTCTTAATTTTATGGCAAAATTATCTATTCCTTATGGGAATAGGTAATTGTGGTGTGAAAAATGATAATTTTTTTGACTAGTTATTTGCCTATATAAAGAGAGTTCCTCCTAGCACAATAAAAAAAACACAAAATTGCGCCACTTTACAATTAAAAAGGAAGAAAAATTAGTTTCTTGCCTTAGTCATTAAGAGAAGAAAAACCTAGGGTTTTTTCTTGTGCATATTTGAGGAGGTTCTACGGCGAGGATCGACGTCCACCAGTCGTCGCTAGGAGATACAATCCGGAAGACTACGGCTTCTCCCTTTGATCGATTATTCCTTCCTCTCCGTTGAGGTAAATATTCAACATTCTAATAGTTAGATTAATTATTTGTGTAGATCATATCGTGGTAAAATCGCATACGAATTTATTCGTAGCTTCCGCTGTGCATGATCGAGCGTCTCGATCGGTGCTGTGAATCAGATCTGACGATCCAATTATGGATCAGATCCGGATTCGGGTTTCTGTATATCCAGCAGCCTGTTGTGTTAACGCGAAGGGATAAAACATGTTTAAAAACGAGAAATTTTACTATAGAAAACTATCTATAGAAGGGTTGTTTTTATTTTTAATTATGTTGATATGTGTTGTACCTTTCTATAAGGGCATCTCCAATGGTTTGCACCATTTTTTATACCAAAAGATCAAAATGATGTAGAGGTTACACCATCCTTTTTCAATCATTCAACATCAAATTTTTCCCAAAAAAGAATATTTCAAAAAATACCATATAAATCTCTTTATTTTTTACAAAATAAAATAAAATATATTTATTTCACAACAAAAAGCATTGAGGAGGAAGACAAAAAAAAGAAGCAGCAGCACCTGAAACGGTAAATGGTGTCGGGTGACCCGACACCATATTTGGGGATAAAGATGGTGCAACACCAAAAATGGGAGAGAAATGGTGTACCATTGGAGACACACCATTGCACTAAATTGGTGGGATGGTGCCATGACCCGGCACCGTTGGAGATGCTCTGAAAAACAGGAGACACGTATAAAAAAAACTGGGTTTAGATATAAAAAAGTGTGACATGTATCGTAATATACTTGAAGCAAATGATGACTTCTCGATAGAAAGTCTCTATAGTATAATTTTTCTTAAAAACACTGTCTCTAGGCTCAATTGGATGGAGTGATCGTTAATGACCTTGCAAAATTTAAGAATATTGATATGGACACGATCGTTGTAACTCATTGAGTATCATAACGTGTAGCTACACCGTTGATTCCTAATAAAAACTCATTGATCAGTGATGTTATTACACGATGTGGCATAACGATTGTGTATGTATCATTACGCAAAATTTAATGTGTCCACAGTGTTTTGGTGAACACAAATTTGTCCACTGAGACAATTATACACAAATAATAGAATTTTTAAATGATTCGTTTGCACAGTCGACAATTTACAAATCAATTTTCTACCATAGTTATGACACCTCAAAAATTGAGTATGTGTAGTGTCAAGACAGTGTGGTGTCAAAGTAACGTTTAGGCGGTAACATTAAAGACTCCTCTAAATTCAACCTATACACCCTCAACCACACCCATATATCCTTCCCCACATGCCACCACCCATCCTCTCCTACCTCGCCACCTCCCGTTCCTAGAGCAGTCAAATGAACATAGGGCACGTTTGGTATATAGAAAAGTTAAGAAAAAAAAAAGTGTTGAGAATAGAAATGAGAAAAGAAAAGCTGAGAAAAGAAAAAAGCAGTTTCTCTGTATCTGTTTGGTTATGCAGAGAAAAGATTTTGAGAATAAACTCGATTCTCACGTATGTTGTTTGATAGAGAGAAAACAACTAAGAAAAGAAAACATTTACGATCTTTCTCGCTTATTCAAATTGTATTGTCGTAAAAAAATTATTGTAAAAAAAAATATTAACTCTCTCAAAAAAAAACAAATTTTAATTAAATTTCATTTGAGGTAATTTTTGCTAACTATTATAAAATTTTCTACCTCACATTCTTAAAAAAAATAAATATAAAATGATACAAAGATTGTTGTAGATAAAATATACGAATCATAATTAAATAAATAAAATATTGTGTCTAACGCTACCGATAAAAATAAATTCAAGCAATTCATATTATGAAAAACGATCATGGAAAACACAAATAAGAAACATGGCTAAGAAAAAATGTTGGAAGAAAAAAAAAATTCTATTCTCACTAAACTTTTCTTTGAGATAGGGTGAGAATTAAAATTGAGGAAAAGAATAGGATTTTGAGAAATGAAATCAACTTGAGAAAATAGACTTTTCTTTTCTTAGTTAACCAAACATATCTAACTTGAGAAAACAATTAAAATCTTTTCTTTTCTCTCTCTTTTTCTCCCTACCAAACATGTCCATAATAGAATAGTAGTTCGTGGAAAAACTTGTATTCAATTCGTTATCGTTTGTGACTATTCGTTTGTTTAGTTTAACGAAATAAACTGCAATAGCTTGGCTTGGCTCGTGAAAAGCCCTACCCATCACTATCGCCGCCACCGATCTACTCTATCATAACCGCCCGCCCACCCGTCCCGCAGTCTTGGACCCGTCCCACCACATTCCTTAATAATTAAATAATATAACATGCGCACCTTTTCCTACAAATTCAAAGTCCACGCATATTTTGACCAATTTGGGTCAAAATTGGTCAACACACCAATTCGGACAAAAGTCACGAAAAATGTCTTTTCCGTGTATTTAATTATTTAGTCCAACAAGAACTAAATTAATATTATTAGGATTCGACGTCCGAGAATAGCTATGCTTTATATTAGGTGGCACGTCGGGGACCATGGACTAATAATCGGCGGCTCCGATAAATCAAATAAATAATTATCTTACGAACGAGAATAATTATATTCGATAAATCAATCACGGGAATATGCCACCATAATCCCGTGATTTCGCACTCCTCCGATTATGAGATTATATTTATCTCCTCACGAGAATAATAATAAGCGTCCATTGATATAATCATTACATATGGATTAATCCTCATGTTGTTCATTCTAAACCGGGAAGTTACCGTTAACCCTTTCTAGAACCTCTTATCCTTATTTACCATTAACCCCTAGTGATCAATTAATTCATACAACTCACTTTGGTAGCTAATCGATGTAATATGAACTCCGTGGATCGATCGGTTTCTAGGATTAACAAACAAGGGAGCGTCTATCTACTTCCATAAATGGAAGGAATGGATTCCGTATACGTGATAACACGGACTACTCACTCAATCCGAGTACAATGCCAAGATGGGGTAATTCGGACCACGGACTCGGTGTAATCCTTAACCGTCAAGTCAAACTTCATGCGATTCAAGCGGTTGACTGTGATCACCTCAGGATTAAGATATATCCATAAATATGATCATCCATTGATTCGATAAGAATTCTCGATTACGGAATTATATCGTGAACTCTAATCAAATCGGTCCAGCCTATATGATATATCTATCATATATAAATGCCCCACTAGGTTCTCTTAACCGAAAGTCCGGATAAGACAATCACACCTATTGTGTTCTGGGCGCATTAATAGCACGTTAAAGGAGAGACCCGATACTCTCGATTAACTTCACTACGGGCTAATTGTATTTTAAGTACATCTTCACTAACTCAATCCTCCCGTGTATATACCATACACCGAGTTAAGTGATTACATAAACGATATACTTAGGGTTTTACGTAGTGTAAATACTATTGTCACATCGGTGAATATGAGAATAATAAATATGAATAATAATATCATTTCATTTATTAAATAAAACAATTACAAAATTGTCTTTCGGGCATCACACCTAACAATCTCCCACTTGCACGAAAGCATGTGATTAATTGTTTTAGAGCACACCCTATTATTTAAAATACAACAAACTACATCTCCCACTTGCTCTAAAGCAATGGAGACTCATCCCGTATGCTAGTACCCACTAAGCATATCATAACCATTTCAGATTCCAAAGTACACTCCGAGTATGCCGTTGTAGGATAGGTCAGTGACTCGGGGAGTACCTACATCTAAATGTCATGGGTCTTAATGATTAGTCAGGTTGTCGGCTCGAGACGATGCGTAGAATCGAAACGTTACCGGTCCATCTAATCATGTGGTGCGAGTAAACAACGAGCCCGAGATCGACTTAACGATCATCCTCAATCGACTCAAAGTCAAAATCGGTGTATCACACATATCCAAGTTCACACATGAATATGTCCGCATATTATTCCTCGTTCTCTTCAAGATACTAAAGGACATACTAAACTTGCTTTGTTAACCGCCGAATCTAAGATTCGATCAAAGTTGACGTTCAATAACACGACCATCTCTTACTAGAAAGAGAATCTATCCCATTTCTCTTGATCCGAAGATTTAGAGAGTCATTCCTGAGGCATAGGGTAGAACTTCCTCGTTGAATGTTGCATACACAGATGCATCATCTTAACCAATAAGATGGATGGGAAACCAGTGACTGATTCTAATGAATTCGACCGAGTCAAACTCTTAAGAATGTTGTCCAAATCTCTGTTGCAGAGAATTGTGGTATTGTCAGATTCTGACTTCAGATAACACACCCATGTTGATTCCAACTGGTGCAGTGTTATCCCTCACAAACACTAATATATATTTATATATTCACTACTGTACTAAAATTGATATCCAGTCTACAAAAGACTTATCAATATTCTGGTCAAATCCACATATTGTAGAAATATATGACTTCCAGTGACCGAGAGGTTTGCTTTTTATCCACAAAGGACATAAGCCTTGACAGTCATCCTGTCATAAGTTCATAAGGCAATACCCTTCTGTTCCGAATGAATCCAGACTCCGTTTGTTTGGCAAGAAAGTCTCGGGGAATCACCCCTATTTTCTACGCTTTTGAACGAAATCATGCAATACCGAACTCATTCTACTCTTTTCCGTGTAGATCCAATTACTCCCCCTTTGGGCCGAGACGCTCGGGTGGTTCTACAAGAGTATGAACGGCTCCGGAGTACCAAACTCCATTCACGGGGTTATGGCTTGTAAACCAACCTCATTATCGAATCTATCTTGCTCACAAAAGAGCATAGGTCATCGATCGATCCTCGGACTACAAAGTCCGCAAGAACCCGTAATGGGTAATGGATAAACCATACTCCCACTACATTCGGGTGGATCGAAATTACGATATAGTTTAGTAGTATTTAGTATTATCACCAACAACCGATGTTGGACGTGGTCGATTTTAATCGGTTAGTAACTACCTTGAGTAAACGTACTTCAAGGTTCAAGGTTTTACGATCATGGATTCTATCAGAAATGATGCAACAGTATAACTGTCCCTTTCCGATTTCAAGAATCCTATATCTAACCTTTATACTCAATAGTTTAAAAGATATAGCACGAATGGTCATTGACCGAACGTATGCACGAAATTCCAGTCTTACCTTCAAGCACCGTGTGCTAAATGCTTATATTTACGGAAGTGGGGTGAACCGAATCCACACCTTATCCGTAAATTCCAAAGCATATTCTAGGTAGACTTCTCGGTCTTACATTTCAATGTAAACCGTTATTTCGCTTCCAATATCTTTATTGAGTTAAGCAGTGTATTGTAGCACATCTAAAAAATATATAAGGCAATTTAACGGTTTCTCACTTAGTGAAAGCATTTCACTATGAGGCAGGCCGAGCATCAGTCCCTAGGACTATGTGATGGCCCATTTACGAGTATAGAATACTCTATCTCTCGTTGAAAACGAGAGAAACCTCAAAATATTTTGGATAAACTTACCGGAGTATTTGAATAGTTATCGGACAAGAAGTCACTACTCGGAAGCTCTACTAGCTTGTATCTTTCATCGGACCCGAAGGTCGTCATGAACAAGCTATGTGACTTCTTTATAACCATTATCCTTTCCCGATTGAAAGGAAACTTAGTCATTGAACCTTTGAGACAATATAACCGGAGGCGGGAGAAAGGAATCACCCCGAGCCGGTCTTCGGGTCTTGTCTTTTAGGGACTATGCACTAACTATTGAATATGAAGAAGCGTTTATCTAAATATAGAAACCAATTGCTTTTAACGAGTTCTTAAGATGTGTTTTATATACATATTTCAGCGAGTTCTAAGTGGTTTTGACTTTATCAAACAAAAGTCCGAGTCTTGGGTTCGTACTACAAATGGTATATTCACTTACATACGACAAACAAATTATCGAATATAAGGTGAATCCATTCATTCCAACGAATCTTAAACGAGAAAATAATTTTTCCGCGATATCCAAGGATTGAATCCGAGATTCATTTCCTTATATCACTCCCACTATTATAGCTAAAACTAAGCGCCCGTTGTTTACTCTTTTAATCGTTAAATGCATTGCTACCTTGTTCGCCAAAGAACTTAGCTCGAGAAAATCGCCAAGGATTCATAGGTTGGTGATCCAAAATCACTTTGTCCTAATCCTATGATTTTCGGTTAATTAATTTTTCGATTTAGCCTTAAAGTTTACTCGGTTTAGATGACTAACACTTTTAGACATATTCTCTCATTCTTGACTTTCCTTGAATGGAAACGAGTCTTGAACCGGCGGTTCGTTTGAGTAGACACTACTCTTGAACCGTGGGGTGTCTATTTCGAGTGTTACTCGTCGGGACTTCTCGGATTTTCTAATATACCAGAAAAAACAACAAATCATAACATTAAAGCTCCCACTAGTTTTTCGGTTCCAAATACCGTCTAACGAGCAATGCTTTATTTTTATGATTTTCCGATTTTTTCGATTAGAAAATCTTTCGTACATAGTTCTATTGTTTCCAGAAAAACAACAAATCATAGAAACTCCCACTAGTTCATCGATTCCAAATATCGTCTAACTAGCAACATTTCATGACTTTTCGGTTTTTCAATTAGAACGGTTACGTGTGTAGTCAGTTACACTTTTCTAATGTTCTAGAAAAACAACAAATCATAAAGCTCCCACTAGTTCATCGATTCCAAATATCGTCCAACTAGTAACACTTCATGATTTTCCGATTTTTCAATTAGAAAATTACTCGTGTAATCACTACACACTCAAAATTCACTAGAAGAATTTTAAAGTCCGAAATCACCTAAGTTTGTCTCCCGTTTGGCACGAGTGACACTAGTGACATATCTATATGTCACTCTGATTTTTAAAAGGCTTAAGAGAAAATATCTCTTTCGAAAAATAATTGCATTATCGATTAACTAGTTCAACGTCCTAGTTACTTTCCACTTTTTAACAAAGTCAATACTAGTCAATTAATTTTTTAAGCAATTTAGTAAGGGATATAATGCTGTAAATAAAATGACATATATTAATTCAAGTTTAACACTACTATATTAAATTTTAGGAATTGTAAACTAAAAAATAAGTCTACTCTACCATTCCAAGGTTTTAACCTCGCATCTCAGTGCCGCCGTAGGGTAGGTCAAAGAGATGACGGTTAAATCGAGACAATCTCATCAATGAATAACGTGTGAGAATCAAACATCCCACGAGAATCGAACATCCCTTTATTCATTGACTACCTTCCTTTTTTAGCCTAGATATTACCAAAAATACCCATGATGAGTGTGACCTACTATATCGGATCTCTTAGGTACGCCCCGAGTGTGCCGTCGTAGGATAGGTCAGTGACCCGACGAGTACCCAGAAATCCTATCCTTTCGGAGACCAAGCCATGAATGTTGATAGGGGTGAACACCATCCGTAGGGGACGAAATCAAAGCGCCGCGAGGCGTCACCCTTCTCTCACTTACTTGTATCTATAGTAGAGGCCGTGGGGTTGTTGTCGCCTCCCCGCTCCCACTCAATATTTTGGAAGTGGTTGTGGGTTAACTAACCACGTCTTTTTGATGTTATCATAAAAGCTCATCAAATCAAGGATTCCGAATGGTGTCGGTGACGTAGGCAAGCCTACCCGTCCTATTCGTTGGAACATATGTGACGGTCGGACGAAATCGGGTCAAGACGGCCTCGTTGAGATAAGAAGGAATCACCCTCCGTTCCCCGGTGTAGCTTAGTCTTGCCGGACCCCCGTGCATACATCACACTAGGAGGGTTAAGTCGGTCGAGCCTAGCTCAGTTGACCACCCAACCTATAAGCGAACCGTTTTTATCCAAGATTTATTGTTCTTTTACCATCATTCAATCTCGTAGACACTACGAATTGAAAACGTGATCTCGTTTGTGCTTTAAGGCGGTTCACCGAGAACACACACCGAAAGGCCTAACGATTTCATAACCCGTCCTCGGATCATTAATTAGTTACTAAATTTATTAATTACCACGTATTAATTAAATTTCAACTAATTACACGAGTTTGTATACATGCCTATTTTAATTACCAAAATTAAAATTCTACATGTATGCATGGAGTGGATTTATGATATGATGCATGTCATGGCAATTCCGATTTTATATCTATTTTATGATCGAACACATAAAAAATAAATTGCGGAAATTTAAACACCGAGATGGATTGTTGGTACCCCCGTATCTAATCTATCATAGGAAAAATAAATTACAATCTTGTTGTCTTCGAGTCTTGATCTTCGAATCTTGAACTCGAAACTTCCGGATCTCAAACCTTCGATCTTGACACGAATCTTGAACGACGAGAGAGAAGGCCGTAATATACCAATATATTCAAAATATATATATATATTATCAAATTGTTTTTAAATATATTTTTTTTTTAATAACAGCCATCGGCCAAGTATAAAAAAAAACTGAATAATTTTTTTTTTAATTTTTTATATATTATTAATGAGGCAAGTCACGGCAGAAAAGTTAAAAAAAACTTTTTTTTTTTTTTTTTTTTTGGTCAAAACTTGCGGCCATGTTCTAACATTAGGTTACAACGAAAAAAAAAAAATTTGCTGCCGCCAAAAAATAAATGATTGCCGACGGAAAATAATTAAACAATTCGGCCTCCTCCCGTTTTTACCTTCTTGATGATCTTCAATAGCATGATCTTCAATACACCATCTTCGTCGTCTCGAACCCGGAACATCAAAATTATAATAAAAGATGCTACTTTTACATAAATTTCGAAATTTGACATAAATAAAAAATCAATTCCTATGCTCAATTGTTACTAAACAAAGGAGCTACAATAGATCTAACGAGTAAACAAGATACCAACCCCAATCCATCTCTTCAACCAAGACATTCATAACATAAAAAATAAAACAAAAATTTTCGGCCCCCTTTAAAAAAATTTGGGACAAAAAAAAATCTACATGTTTTCCACTCCTAGATCTAATATTTTATACGTATAAATATAGATCACCTTGGGCTCTGCTACCACTGTTAGTAATACCATCCGCAGCGGAAGCGATTTATGGATCTAGATCTATAAAATACACGTAATAAAATAACTAGATCTATATCTACAAGGGGGTTGTAGAACATACCTCTTGGATCTCAAAATCCAAGTTGGAGAACCGCAATAGAAAAGAAGATGTGAAGAGCACCACGATCTTCCGTACGTGTGATCCAAGCAACTCCCGGTGGAAGGAAATCCTCGTCTCGAATATAGATCCAAGTTGGAGAACCGCAATAGAAAAGAAGATGTGAAGAGCACCACGATCTTCCGTACGTGTGATCCAAGCAACTCCCGGTGGAAGGAAATCCTCGTCTCGAATCCTTCCGATATGCTACCCGGAAAAATCTCCAAGATTTTCCCCATATTCCCCTTGGCCGAAAATTTGCTCCTTCTCTCTAAGAGAAGTCGAAATTTATGTGTGTTAAAAGGCTTGGGAGAACTCTCTTTATATAGGAGAGTAAAACTTAACCTCCAAGGATTAAATAATTAAGAGATAATTATTACATTAATCCTTTTTCCAAATAAAAGATAAATATAATATTTATCCCAAACAAATTAGGATAAATAAATATATTATCCAATATTCCATGATTTATCATTTAACAAATAAAAGATAAATCACACATTAAATAATTATCCAAGAAAACAAATTCCTTAATAATTAAATAATATAACATGCGCACCTTTTCCTACAAATTCAAAGTCCACGCATATTTTGACCAATTTGGGTCAAAATTGGTCAACACACCAATTCGGGCCAAGTCCACGAAAAATGTCTTTTCCGTGTATTTAATTATTTAGTCCAACAAGAACTAAATTAATATTATTAGGATTCGACGTCCGAGAATAGCTATGCTATATTAGGAGGCACGTCGGGGACCATGGACTAATAATCAGCGGCTCCGATAAATCAAATAAATAATTATCTTACGAACAGAATAATTATATTCGATAAATCAATCACAGGAATATGCCACCATAATCCCGTGACTGCACTCCTCCGATTATGAGATTATATTTATCTCCTCACGAGAATAATAATAAGCGTCCATTGATATAATCATTACATATGGATTAATCCTCCATAGACTGTTCATTCTAAACCGGGAAGTTACCGTTAACCCTTTCTAGAACCTCTTATCCTTATTTACCATTAACCCCTAGTGATCAATTAATTCATACAACTCACTGGTAGCTAATCAGTGTAATATGAACTCCATGGATCGATCGGTTTCTAGGATTAACAAACAAGGGAAGCGTACATCTACTTCCATAAATGGAAGGAATGGATTCCGTATCCGTGATAACACGGACTACTCACTCAATCCAAGTACAATGCCAAGATGGGGTAATTCGGACCACGGACTCGGTGTAATCCTTAACTGTCAAGTCAAACTTCATATGCGATTCAAGCGGTTGATCGTGATCACCTCATGATTAAGATATATCCATAAATATGATCATCCATTGATTCGATAAGAATTCTCGATTACGGAATTATATCGTGAACTCTAATCAAATCGGTCCGCCCTATATGATATATCTATCATATATAAATGCCCCACTAGGTTCTCTTAACCGAAAGTCCGGATAAGACAATCACACCTATTGTGTTCGGGGCGCATTAATAGCACGTTAAAGGAGAGACCCGATACTCTCGATTAACTTCACTACGGGCTAATTGTATTTTAAGTACATCTTCACTAACTCAATCCTCCCGTGTATATACCATACACCGAGTTAAGTGATTACATAAACGATATACTTAGGGTTTTTACGTAGTGTAAATACTATTGTCACATCGGTGAATATGAGAATAATAAATATGAATAATAATATCATTTCATTTATTAAATAAAACAATTACAAAATTGTCTTTCGGGCATCACACCTAACAATCTCCCACTTGCACGAAAGCATGTGATTAATTGTTTTAGAGCACACCCTATTATTTAAAATACAACAAACTACATCTCCCACTTGCTCTAAAGCAATGGAGACTCATCCCGTATGCCGGTACCCACTAAGCATATCATAACCATTTCGATTCCAAAGTACACTCCGAGTATGCCGTTGTAGGATAGGTCGGTGACTCGGGGAGTACCTACATCTAAATGTCATGGGTCTTAATGATTAGTCGGGTTGTCGGCTCGAGACGATGCGTAGAATCGAAACGTTACCGGTCCATCTAATCATGTGGTGCGAGTAAACACCGAGCCCGAGATCGATTGACCCACTCCTACTACATGTCAACACCACTAACCCACCTCCTGCCACCATAGACCCATCCCCGCCACCCGTGCCACTATTGACCTACCCCATCCACTAACAATATTATTATGCACCCTACACATACCCACATACACCATGCTCTTAGCTACCCCTGTCCACGCACACCACTCTTAACAACGTATGATTTTTTTCTATATACAACAAAACAAATTATGTAAATCAATATTTTTTTGTTTTTGTTTTTCTCAATATCAAACATGTTTTAAAAGAAACTCTGATTCTTAAAGTATGAAATGAAATGAAATGACAAGCATTCTCTTAAAACTGTTTACACATGAAATATTCGACTTAATTCAAATACAAGTGTGGTTGAATTGTTGAAAGTATTTCTGATTGTACTCAATATCGTGTCAAATAAGATAGAAGTAACTAAAGCAAGTAATGTTTTTAAGAAGGATAGCAGGAGGAACAAAAAAAAAAAATATACATTTGATTTATTTTTCCAAAGGAAAGGGATCTATACACAGTACTGTAACCAAATGGTACGATCATTCTTAACAATAATTTCAACAGGAAGAAACTAAACAAAACTCTGTAAAGCTAAATTTGATTAATTTCATTCAAGTTAAATTAAACTATGGGTAATTTTATGTCTTAAAAACCGAGATCTATTACAATTAAAACACATTTAAAAGCGTGATCTATTTTAGTTGTTATCACACTTAAAAACCGTGATCTATTATAATTTAAATCACACCAATAAAAGTGTTTTTTTTTCAAAAACAATATATAAGCACACATATTTTTTTGTCTTTGTTGGGACTCGAACCCGGATACTCGGATTAACGAGCCACACTTATTACCACTAGACCGATGTTTTCTTTCTTCTAATTTTCGACCACACTAAACTAAAATCTCATTATAAAATACCATATTATTTTAGTCGCGGTCAAAAAGCGTGATTGATTGATTTTTTGTCTCATTTTTCCTAAAAACCGTGATAATAAAAATTGTAATATATTTTAGTTGTTATCACACTTAAAAACCGAGATCTACTATAATTTCAACACATTTAAAAGCGTGATTTATTTTAGTAGTTATCACACTTAAAAAGCGTGATCTATTATAGTTGTTATCACACTTAAAAAGCGAGATCTATTATAATTTCAACACATTTAAAAGCGTGATCTATTTTAGTAGTTGTTATCACACTTAAAAACCGAGATATATTATAATTTCAATCACACCTAAAAAAATGTGATCATTCTTTTTTTTTCGAAAACGAAATAAACGCACACATATCTTTTGTTGCCACTGGGACTCGAACCCGGAAACTCTGGATTAAGGAACCACACTAATTACCACTGGGCTGATGCCTACTATATTATCATTTTCGACCACACTAATCTAATATATGATTATAAAATATCATATTATTTTAATCACAGTTAAAAACCGTGATTGATTGATGTTCTTGTCTCAGTTTTCTTAAAAACCGTGATAATAAAAACTGTGATTTATTTTAGTTGTTATCACACTTAAAAATCGTGATCTATTATAGTTGTTATCATACTTAAAAACCGAGATCGATTATAATTTCAACATATTTAAAAACTGTGATCTATTTTAGTAATTGTTATCACACTTAAAATAATTTTATGTCCAAACATACACCCAATGTTTGATGGATAGGTCCTGGGTGCTAACTTCATTTATGGCGTTAGCTTGTGTGGATTAATTTGAATCATAAAGTTTTATTGTGTTGAAACAATGCAGTTTAATTTGAAGCCTTTCACACACTGAATGGAGCTGGGGTTTATGGAAAGCAACAAATGGCTATTAAATTGGACATGATGAAGGCCTTTGATAGGGTGGAGTGGGACTATCTGGAGTCAGTTCTTATTCAGATGAACTTCCCTTTTGAGTTTATTAGAACTATTATGAAGTGTGTATCTTCAGCCTCTTTTCAGGTGTTAGTCAATGGTCAACCAACTTCAAGATTCTGGCCAACCAGAGGTATAAGGCAAGGAGATCCTTTATCTCCTTTCCTCTTTATCATATGCTCTGAGGGATTCTCTGCACTAATCAAATCTTCAGTTCTCAATGGCTACTTTACCCCCTTTAGGTTTGGAAGAGAAGGCCCATGCCTTTCACATCTCCTGTTTGCAGATGATAGCTTACTTTTTGCAAAGGCCAACTTGGACAATACAAGAGCTATTATGGACATTCTGAAGACCTATGAGGATCTATCCGGACAGAAGGTGAATCTTACCAAGTCTAACATCTACTTCAACAAAGCTTTGGAAGATAATATCAGGCTGTCTATTATCCAGGAACTTGAGATTCCTATTGGCAACTCCAAAGGCAAGTATCTTGGACTCCCCTTCAAGATTGGGAGATCAAGGTATGATGTTTTTAAATACATAAAGGACAAGATCTGGAGGAAAATCAATGGCTGGAAGGCAGTTTATCTCACTATAGCAGGAAAGGAGGTACTTATTAAGGCAGTTTTACAAGCTATACCTATCTATGTGATGCAATGTTTTCTTCTCCCAAAGAAGTTGCTCAATGAAATCCTCTGTATGATAAGGAGGTTCTGGTGGGGAAAGAATGCCAATGAGGGGAATTCTATGGCTTGGATATCTTGGGATAATCTCTGTAAACCCAAAACTCAAGGTGGTCTGGGGTTCAAAAACTTGGAGATGTTCAATAAGGCCTTGCTAGCCAAACAATGTTGGAGGATAGTGAGCAACCCTCATTCACTAGTAAGTCAGATTCTTAAGTACAAATATCACAAGAAGACTTCATTCATGTCATGTAATTTGGGATCAAGGCCTTCATATCTTTGGAGGAGTTTGAATGCTGGGAAGGAATTACTCTCTATGGGCCTTAGATGGTCTATAGGAGATGGAACATCTGTCAACATTTGGAGACAACCATGGGTGCCTTTGGAGCCTAGGTTCTCTATATCAACGTATGGTGTTCACAGTCAAATTCAAACTGTGGACCAGCTACTGGAAAATGGAACATGGAACCTGGGTCTACTCTCACAAACCTTTCTACCCCATGAAGTTGATGCTATCAAGTCCATCCCTACAAATCTGCAATCTAATATAGACAAACTCATTTGGCACTATGAAAAGAAGGGGGTGTACACCGTTAAGTCTGGATATAGACTTGCACAAAAAATTCGAAACCAGATACATACAAACGGTGAAGCTACTACATCAAATGCAAATGCCAAATCATGGAGTTACCTTTGGGCACTTCAAATTCCACCAAAAGTGAAGGCTTTTCTGTGGAGGATTGCCACGAACTCACTACCAGTTGGAGCCAACCTGCTTCGTAGACATTTATCGGATGGAATTTGCAAGATTTACAATGCAGAGATTGAGACATGGGATCACTGCTTCTTCAATTGCAACTGGACCCAGGGAATTTGGACAGCCTGTCCTGATCTCAAAGTGATTGTGAACTGGAACTTTGGCAATCTCCTGGATGTATGCTATTATTTGGTAAATCAACCATCTCCACAGGCTGCACTGTTCTTTATGACTCTCTGGTTTACATGGATTGGGCGAAATAGAGCTGTCTTCAATAATGTTCCACCGTCGCCAACTCGAATCTGTAGTCAAGCTGAGATTTTTCTGGAGGAGTTTCACAAAGCAAAAAGCATTGACTCGCCTTCTTTCTGCGAAGGGGCCATTCCAAACCGTTGGATCAAACCGAAATCCGGAACTTTGAAGGTTAATGTGGATGCCGGAGTCCGAATTGATCATGGAGCAGCGGGAATAGTGGCGAGGAACCATGATGGCACGATAGTTGCTGCCATCTCCATAGACCTAGGTCTGGTAGCTTCGATCGAATTTGCAGAATTATTAGCGATTCTCCATGGCTTGAAAGAAGTAGCACGCATTTGGAGTGGAGAAGTGGAGATTGAGTCGGATTCTTCCTTGTGTATTGCCAGACTCCATTCAGACAATGAAGAAGATCAAACGACAATGGGAGTTTTAGCTGGTAGGATCCGAAAAATGAAAAGGCTTTTCAAAAATTGTGTTTTTCGGTATGTTAAGCGAAATTGTAATATTCCAGCAGATAGGCTTGCCAATTTGGGATTTTCTATCCCTAATTTTCTTTCTGGCTATTGTAACTGGGGTACTAAACCCCCACAATCTGTAACCTCTGCATCATTAGCAGATATTGATTCTTAATGAAAATTATAATTCAAAAAAAAAAAAAAAAAAATTGATCCACAGAGCTTAACTACACTGTAATATCCGACATCGTAAAAAATGTAGGAGAAAAGTTATTAAGATGGTAATGTTGAGACATAATGAATTTGATAATTTTAGTTAAACATTTTAGACAAACGAAAACAAGTGATGTAAGTTTTAAATGGTCATTTAAATCCATTTTATCTCAAGTAACGTCGTAATCAACCTTTAGTTCTAGGAGATTACAAACACAAATAGATGAAGTTGTTAGGTGCATCCGTCATATACGAAATATCCCAATGTAGCAAGATTTACACATTTTAGTTTTAAATTGAATTTAAACTGTGCGTTCCAGTTTTGTTTATCGGTCAATTCGATGCAGATAAATATACCACACAAAAGTTTTCCCACAAATAGAGTTAACACCGAAAAATTCTCATGCCAATGTTTGATAAGTGGTAATCATTTTATCTAAATTACTCCGTTTGTTTTGGGTTGAAGTTTTTTTTTTGAGTTTTTTTTTATATATTAGTAGATAATAAAATTTGATAAAAATGATTGAAGTAATGATTAAAAAATTAAAATGTTTTTTTTGAAATTTGTGTAGATAAAAAAATGAGTTGTGAGAGAAATTGAAATAAGATAGTATAATGAATAAAATAATGTTAAAAAAGATAATAAAATAGATAAAGTAAAATGATGAGAGTTGATTTAATAATTTTTAATTTGTAGTTGAAGAATTAATCGATGAAAGAAATGTAAAAAATAATTAATGATGTGATATAAAAACAAAAAAAAAAAAAAAAAAACCTCAACCCAAAACAAATAGAAAAATGATTTTGGTACGAGAATAGTACCGAACTCATCCCCCGAAATGGAAATGTGTGGTCCAGAATTTTTATGTTATTTTTTTTGTTTGTTTAAAATGTGTGGTTATAATGTGTTGTGTGGATGATTTGTGTGGATAAGTGTGTGTGCCTAAATCATCTTCCAAACAAATAAGGGTAGTAGTGGCACAATCAAGAAACAAGACTAACAGGTCACACCAATATACACCGAAAAAGAAAGCTCTCTTATAATTAAGCTGCTCTACCCATGCTAGTAGTAGTGCTAGTGATAGTGCAGTCCAGCCCACCCCAGCCCACCCCATCCCTAGAATCGAATTAAGAAATTTTTACCCGCACTTTTCTCGCATGCATCGAATCGTTGGATAAATGACATGTGTACAATAAGACAAATTAGTATTTGTCTTCTTGTACACATATCGCGCATCTAACATACGGCACACGCGAAGACTCATCGGATAAGAATTTCCCTTTAGAATCCATCCGTGACGAACGGGAAATTATGATGCAGTGAATACAAATCAGAACCGACCATCGAATAGCTGATACGTGTAGAAAAAATGAAAAAAAACACATAACAGTTATTCGATGATTCTTTTTAATTAAAAGCCTCTAGAACAGAATTACACTAGCTTTGAAGTAGACAGTAGACACTCTTGGAGAGGGAAAATTTATCCAGGACTTCCCTACTTAGGGAAGCGTCTACACGTGGCGGGATACGATCCGCCAGATTTCCACACACACGCACGAGGTGGAATACATTTGTGTATTCCGTGTGGAAATTGTGTGGTCGAGATCGCCACGCGTAGGCGGTCCCCTTAGATTCCCTACAGTAGAACGACCCCTTGGAGAGAGTGTGGGGCGTTTTCGTTTCAATTCATAACCTCGAAATTGATGCCTGTTTTTGTGTGTACTGTCAGGACCTGTCTTCAATAAAACTTGTACAATACTCCAAACCTGTGTTAATTTCAACTTTATTTTACCCATCAAATAAAACTAGTTTTTTTTGCATTCTAGACCTAAAACTAGTTAACAAGTTACTTATATTTATATTATTTCATGTCGAATAAAATATAAGTAATTTATTATATAATTAAAAATAAAAAAATTATTGAATTAAATAGAGTAACTTATGAAAATAAAGTGATGTCTAAACCCTGTTTTATTTTCAGATTATAAAGGTTAATGAAAACAATTGTTCTATCTTAGAAAGCACTTGCATTGGAATCTGTAAAAAGTGGCAAATCTGTATATACAGCTCTAGATCCAACTAAAATGTGTTGCATCGAATCGTATACATGATCTCTATTCAACAGATTCGGATAAAATTAGACATAATACTCTATATCTACCGCAATCCGAATTTTTTTACGATTCAAGTTTTTCTTTATTTCTAACATTATATATATATATATATATATATATATATATATATATATATATATATATATATATTTCGAGTCACAAAAAATGCTTTATACAAATATTTCATTAATAAGATCTTCTATACATATTTTCAATATCTATACAAGGTAATATTTATATAGACAATAAGTTATTTATATGTGTATTTGTTTTCGTAAATATGTTATAATTATTTTGGTTTACGATTACTTTATTATTGTAGTACGGTAGAGATTCCGTATACGTGACTATGTGTAGAGATTCTGTAAATGATGTTGGAGTCTGTAAAATAGAGACTCTATTCAGAGACACTGATGCAAGTGCTCTTATGCTCAATTGAAGCATCTGGTTTTTCAAATTTGTTTTTAAAAAAAGTGTTTGGTTCAACTCAAAGATCTTCCATTATCCCGTCTTTAGAATTTCGGAGAGAATGTAAATCAGGTTCAATTTCAAATTCCGTTATTTCATACATCAAATTTAAAAAGTTTGGTCCAACCCAAAAGTCTTGTATTATACCCCTTTAAAATTTCAGAGAGAATGTAAATCGAATCCAATTTATAAATATTGTATGTACGACTTTTTTTTTCTTCTAAAATAAATTGATACAAAACATAGATTTTCCACACCTTAATTGAAAAAACAATGATATCGCTACCGCATCTCTACATTTTTTTATCACATAGTTATATCTTTGAGGGCAATTTCGTTATTTCATTACCCAATAGAAAGATAAAATGGGAAGCTTTATGATGGTCATTAACAATCAAATTTAATGAAAATTTGTCACACACACAACAAAAGGTAGTGTATACTCGGTTTATTTATATTTCTTTGATGTAGCTGTCAAAATCAAATATATTAAGAAAGAGACTTAATATTTTGACTTTTAACAATTAAATCATCAAAATATCCATACTTATAATTAGTGCATTATTCTTTTAATAGGTTTTTGTCCAGAATGACAGATTAATTTATTTATCGGGCCCCAAAAAAACTAGTTATTAATTAAGACAAAACATGCGTAAACTTACCAATATACCATTATTTTTTTTTCTAATTATCTCACAGCTAATGGCCTCAATTAGTTTTCTGCGCATTCCATTCCGTCGATAGAAAGCATTCCTAATTAAAAATACAGCCCCCCGCCATCACCCCTCTTTCTCCTCCCCGCATTCCTAATTAACAGCTAACGCCGGCACCCTCCTTCCAAAAAAAAACCTAAAAGCATCGGCGTTCAATTTTAGATCAGCCACATCGTTCAATTTCAGACCAGCGTTCAAAGCATCGGCACCTTTTTTCTATCGACGGAAAGGAATGGAAGATGGTGGACTCGATGGAAATTTCTCGTCGATTGGTGGTGACGATTCCCGTCGGCCAGAATTGTCCATGGGATGCAGTATGTTTAATTTTAGATCGGCATCAGCTTTCAATTTCAGACCAGCGTTCAAAGCATCGGCACCCGTTTTCTATCGACGGAATGGAATGGAAGATGGGTGGACTCGACGGAAATTTCTCGTCGATTGGTGGTGACGATTCCCGGCGGCCGGAATTGTCCATGGGAAGCGGGGGGCTGTATTTTTGGGATTAGGATTAGGGGAGGAGAAAGAGGGGTGCTGGTGTGCCGCCGGAGCTGAGCGACCGGATTTGAACGATCGGATTTAAACGCCGGAGCTGAGGCCATGTGCACCGGATTTGAACACAGGATTTGAACGCAGGCTGCATTTTTTTTTTAAGTTTAGGGTTTAGGATTGTTACTATTAATTTTTTAACGTTACTATATTTTTAGATGTAACTTTATATATTTTATGGGCTGTTACTACTTGTTTATTGCCGTTACTACATTTTATGGGCTGTTACTACCTGTTTTTTGGCTGTTACGACTTGTTTATTGGTTGTTACTACTTTTTAATTGGATGTTACAACATTTTATGGGTTGTTACTACTTGTTTTTTTTGTCTGTTACTACATTTTATCTAGTGTTACTACGCGTGTAATGTGTAAAAGGGTATTTTTGTCCATTTATTATGAATTTGTCCTTTTAATCACATAAAATGTAGTAACGTCCTTCTCGACCCATTTATGAATTTTTTTTGTCTTTCTCGCAACAAATAAGAAAAATGTGGGGAAAAGAAAACAAATGTTGTTTTGAAAATTGAACTACAACAAGTAAATATGAACAATTCTTTTTTATCATCAGCCTCAGTTATTAACGAACAAAGTGAGTAGGGTTAAACATCTTATTTTTAAGATTAAGATTAAATTTTATGATCAACGACCATTATAAAATTTGTCTCCTTTCATTTATTATCCTTTATAATTATGATGTTATTATTCTGTAATTTAAAACAATATTACGATTGGTGGTTTTACAAAATCTATCTCATTATTGTTGAAAATAGAACACGAATCTGGATCTGAAAAGAGAGAATCATCTCGAACCTGATCAGATAGTAGCGTGTCCACAATCAAACTCAACGACTGCACGATGCAGTTTAAGCCCTCGGGATACAGGTTGTGTTCGTACCGTCCAAACACCAATCGAATGATTCGATTTGCACATCGGAAAACATGAATTCAAAATTCACTTTGTTTTTACATTATACTAATTCACATCATTAATTGAATTGCTAAGAGAAACAAGATGAAATTTTATTCAATCGATTAAGAGATCTAAGTCTCGTGGGTTGTATCTCCTCACGATAACTAGTGGATACTGAATCTTTATCTTAATGTGCTTGTGTGAAAGTGCCAAAGAAAGCTCCTAGTTTTTCGTTTAGACTAGAGAAAAAGCTAATTTCTCTTCGTATAGACAACCGTTATAGGATAGCATTACCATGAAGTAGCGAGTTGTAACACCCCGATTTTCGTCATATTGCTTATAAAAGACTTTATATGCTTTTTTTTTTAATAATTGTTTAGATTTTTTTATTTTTTTCCCACTACTAATATCTACTCATACATGTCATATTTTCATACTATGATTTAATCTACGAAAAGTTTAGGGATATAATTTTTTAAACGTAGAAATGTATTTCAATAGATAATATGTGACATTTTAAATCATGCTTTTACAAATTAATTTTCAAGACAAAATATCAGTAGACAATAAATGAGTATTACATATACTGAAAAAGGAAAATAAATGATAGTATAAATAATCCTTGTAACCATTGATTGGATTCATGTTTAGAATACGTTTTATATATATATATATATATATATATATACTATATATAGAGGAGTCAATTTAACCCAATTGACCCGCTCTATACCCGACCCAAACCCGTCTAATGTTAAGGAAAAATAAACCTACCATATTTATAGGCAATAAATTCGACCACAATTAAAATAACAAAAATAATTACAAAAAAAAACCTACCATAATTACCTATCAAAATTTGATTGAGGCTTTTTTAAAAGGGAAGAAAATCATCTTCATTCCTAGATATTTCATATGTGAGTGGAGGTTCCAAAGCACTTGCAGTATGATTTATTTTTCTGTAATTTTCTTCATTTCCACTTTTACATTTAACATGTTTATTCTATGATCATCCTAGGAGGTGTGAATACACAAGGTATGAGAAATATATTTGCAATTTGATTTCCTTCGAACTTTGATTTTGGATTTTTGAATTCATGGTCTTCGTTTCTCGCTTGGGCATTTGTTTTTCATGTTTTTCTCTTGTCGATTTTAAGCAACTTTTCGCATTTTGGGCAGTTGGTGGCAGATGAACGTGAGAAGCTCGAGAAAAGTACACTCCGTGTTGAATAAAATCTAGGAAACATTTGGTTGACGGTATGATTCATGTTTAAATTCAATTTATTTTCTCCGTTGAATTGAATGTTTTAAATGTCTTTTAATTGATGTGATTTTCATTTAAAATTCAAATCAAATGCAACTACAAATCACAAATTTAAGTGTCAGTCTTCGTATTTTACAACCTTTTTCCATTTCTTCATTTTGAAAAGAAAAAAAAAACGTTCACCCTATGGTGTAGAAATACGATTGATTTGTATTCTGGATTTTTTTTGTTTTCTTTTAGCTGTGTTTTTTTTATGGGATTGAATTATGTTTTGTTTTGAATATTTTCTTCAGCAGATATTTCTTGACCAAATTGACGAACCCGTCAACCATAAGAAGGAATTGTCTGGTGAGATCTCACTTTCTTTTATTTTATCGACTTATTAAGTTCTTTCAATTTTTGTTTATTATTTTTTGTTTTGAACTACATTCTTTCTTTCATATTTGTTGTGTTTTGTATTTTTTTGACATCATATTGATAACTGATGATACAAATTATGTCGCCTCCAATGGGGGCGCTCATATGGCAACGTCCAAAGGCATTAAGAGCAGGCCCGCCGCCCACAACCCCTACTGGAACCTCGTCAAAGCTAGGGGGCCGGCGGGCGGTCATAAATATAAGGCTCTCCAAGGGAGCCGCGCAAGACTTGAGAGGAAACAGGGGGCGAAGGCCAGACAACGAAGACGGCGACCTTGGCGACCATAAGGGGTCGCCGCCCGGATATTACATCCACTTGCTACTAGATATTTTACCCACTTGATGTCAGATATTTAGTGTTTACTTAGCTACTAAGACTAGTGACTAAGCTGCTTCTGCACCGCCAGTCTTTACTTCACCCCTAAGTTTAAATCTCCCTATAAAAGGAGAGTCTTGTGTAACCTAAGAAAAGATATAAAAAGACCAAATTAACAGGCCAAAGCTCTGCAAGAACAAGCTTATCTCACCGTCCTCCTCTCATCACTACCCGTCTCCGGCCAACTTATAAATAATCTACTCACAAATAAGCCAGATATCCACACCATTAACACCGCTACGCCATCGTGACGACTTATGCATCGTTAGTTGGCTCCGTTACCGGGAAACTCCACGCTGCAACTTGCTCAGTTCCAGGCGTGAAAATCATCAAAGAACAATAACACACGGCGGATCGAAGGAAGCTCACCTCCGCCAGCCAAGAGCATCCGGCCAGTTTCAGTCGTCCTAGTTGCGTTCAAGAAAGAGGTAATCTTGCAAAGAAAAGCCTTCAAAACCTCCATTTAAACGAAACACTTCAAAAAAAAATGACAGGAAGTAAAGGGCATATGACTCCCAAGACCCCGGCAAAGGGGGCCATGCAACATCAGGCTCGTGAAGAGGGAGTGGGAGAAACACTTGACAACTTTCCCGCAGAAGGAGAAGGGTCGCAACGAGGAGTCCTATCACCTAGCGACGCCAGGAATGTCATTAACCAAAAGGCCAAGTCAAAAGAGGCCAACGCTGTTGCGCTAGATGAGGCTCGCAAAGAGACAACAAGGTCGCAATAGAGTCAAAAGTCGACCCCCGAGACAAGACCAGGCTCCCGGGAGGATCCTGAGATTGCGAAAACGAGAGAATATGCGAAGTATGCGGAAACTATGTACTTGACTAACTCTCGCCTGGTAGCAAAGGGCCAGGCCCCAATGGCGATACGACCCCCGAATCCTCCTAGAAATGAAACTGCTCCCGCGAACTTAAACAAAGCCCGCCAAAGTCAGATCCAAGAAATCGAGATAGAGGAGAGTGTGCATTCGTCGGGTCGCAAAGGATTGGGGAGAGAAATCGCGCAAAACTCAGCACCCCCGGATCGCGATCACCAAAGAGGAAAGACACTCGAAAAAGGATCAGCTTTCAAGAGGTTAGGTGAGAAGGACAAGGCCTCGGCCCCAAGTCGTCTCAGCCTTCCAGGAGGGGGAATACCCCCACGACGGATAGGAGCGCACAGACGCTCGGATAATAATAAGGGAGAAAAGAGCTCGCCAGGAGGGATCGCAGGACTATGAGGAATCAGAGCGCAGGCAGGAGCGGGCTGATAGGCAGGCATTGTCTCGACCCAGATTCGACTCTGCTTTGGCAGAGCAAATGGAGATAATGAAAAATGAGCTCGCAGAGCTAAAGAAATCAAGGCCTGTCGAAAGGGCCGCGCCGGTCTCAGGAATCGACGTGCTCGCTAGAAGAATCACAGAGACATTACCTACCAGTAATGAAAAGGTTAGCTACCCCAGCTATAATTACTATAATGGCAACTCTTGTCCGAACGACTGGCCGCATAACCTTAGCAACTCAGAACAAGTCCGCCTGGTGCATCGCTCTGGTCGGTAGCATGCAGACAGGGCAGCGTCCTGGATACGCGGGCTTCCCCGCGGTTCAGTTAAAAGTTGGGAGGACCTATCGGAAAAATTCGTCAGAGAATTTGAATCGGCGAGTAGACCTAAGAAAACCATAGAGGACCTTTATGAGGTTCGCATGGGAGGGCACGAGTCTGGAAAAGAATACTATGAGCGTTTCATCCGAGTGTACGACCAGACAAGAAACATTCCAGATGACGCAGTTATAACGTGTTTCCTCACAGGGATTGCTAAGGGTCCGATGAAAACAGAGTTTAACCTGCGACCCCCAAAAGCGGGTCTCAGGGAGATGCTAGAAAGGGCTCGGATGATGGGAGTCAGCGAAGCGCCATCCCCTGGGAAAACCAAAACAAAAGCAGAGCCACATTCACACAAAGAGGATCGCACAGAGGATCGTAAGAGGGAAAAAGGACAGGATGCTAGCCGTGATCGTGAGGTAAAGAAACCTTACAAATTCAGCGAGGATAACTTTACCCCGCTTAACACGAAAGCATCCCAGATTTTGTTCGAGATTCGCGAACATTTCGACAAACCCAAGCCCATGAGGGGCGATCCCGATGGTCGCGATAAATCGAAATAATGTGACTATCACAAAGATCACGGTCACGTCACAGATGAATGCTTCACATTAAGGCGAGAAATAGAGAGGCTGATCCGTGAGGGACCGGCGACTAAGTATAAGCGAGATGGGAATACTGGTCCGGGACAAGGTCGCCAACCCCGCGTCTATCAGAGGGAAGTTCAAGTTATCCATGGGAATATTCCCAGCAACAATCAGCTGAAATCACAAATACATCAAATCAATACGCGCGGTTTTGAGAAGCAAGTAGTGTTGGGAGAAAAAGAGAAGGGAATTCTATTCACTAAAAGTGAGCTGACCACAGTCGACGGTCCCATGGAAATACCCCTCATCCTCAAAGTCGGGGTGAACGATAAGCACGGCGTCAACAGGGTAATGGTCGACACTGGGGTTGGCCGCGACATCATCTATTTCGACTGTTTAAAACAGATCGGATTTGGAGAGGCCAAGTTGAAGCCTTACCTCGGGGTACTCGAAGGCTTCACCAATGATACGGTACGGGTCAAAGGCACCATCGATCTCAGCATCACCCTCGGCGATTACGAACCATGTCGAACGGAGGTGGTCACTTTCCTAGTTATCGATCTCCCCTCATACTAAAACATGATTTTGGGGATCCCATCTATGAGGAAATTTCAAATGGTGGCATCTGTTCCTCACCAAAGGGTCAAATTCAACATAGGGGATGAAATTGGGGTCGCCTTAAGCCGACCCGGATTCTTCCTCGAATACATGACCAAGAATAGAGTCGATTCCAAGCAACCCAGAGTAGAGGGTTTTAATATCACAAATCAGATCACCGCGATCAAGGAGATTGAAGAAGAAACAGTAGAGGTTGAAACCTTACAGATCCGTGACGAGCCGGACTTCATCACCGAGGACGAATTGGTCGAGGTCATTATAAATGACGAGCACCCTGACCAGAAGATCAAGGTAGGGTCGCAGGTGTTCAGGGTGAATTTATAGTGTTTTTAACGATATATTTTATATCAATTTTCCCCATATTCTTATGTTTTTCATAGAAATCGAGATTTATATTTGAATATTGAGCAAATGATATTTTTAATGAGTTAATTTCAAAATGTATCAAATTTAGTGCTTAAATGATGATTTATTATTATTTTGGAATTGTATTACATTTTGGTGTTATTCATTGATTAATTAGGAGCTCACAAGTGTTGAAGTTTGGAATTGACAAGTGGCAAGGGATAAGATCAAGGAGAGCAAGTCATGAATTATCTAGAATATCCAAGAGATAAGGTTTGTTACAAAGGATAAGGATGGTTTGTTAGAGGTATTGGATAAGGATCAAAGTCGGATCGGCTCGGGAGCGACTCAACTCGGCGTTTGAGTCATGGAACCGGCGTTCCAAGGTGGACATGGCGTTCGGGACCGAAACCGGCGTTCAAAGGAGTCCAAAGCGATGCGGGAGCTCGAACGCATGAAACCGGCGTTCCAAGCCGGGCGGCGTTCCGAAGCCCGGAACCGGCGTTCCGCAGGTAGAACCGGAGTTCGAATGTCCGCAACTTATTTTCTATAAATACCGAGTTTGTTCCCATTCATTCGAGGCATCCTTCCATTCGAAATCAGTCACAAAACTTCTCACACATAAAATTCCAAGGAGCAGCCACTCTTTTGGAGTCTCGAGGCCGGTCACCCGAGCCTTGTGCTCGGGTGATCCGGGGTTAGATTAGGCTTCTTTCCTTTGTTTCGCTTGTTGATTCATGGAGCTCAAATTATTGTATCAAACCCCGTGAGTTTGTTACGCAATTAATTCGGTCCTCGTTTTATCTTCATGATTTATGATTCATTTTGTATCTTTTCTATGCAATTATCATGCTATTGTGTGACTAGATCGAAAGATTGGTTGCTAATCGTTGTCTAACGTGATGAGAATCGTTGTTAGGCTAGATCACCATAGAAAAGATGTGATTTTTAACCTTGACATAACGAAAGTTGATAGGTTGATTATCTAGGTTATTAGATTGAAAGATCTTACACCTTGTTTTGTATGCGTTAATCTCTATAGATCGAAAGATGATGAGATTGATAGGCGAATTACTACGAAAGTAGGATTCATACCTTTGTAAGGTGAAATCACAATTCGAGTTAAGATCATGAGGTGAACTAGGATTGAAATTACATGGTTTGTGCATTGTTTGATTTCATGTTTCCTTAGTTTAGGTCGTTTTTATGTTTTCCTTAGCTTTAGAATTTGTTTTTTATCTTCTGTGTTGTTCTTATTTGTTTGTTCTTAATTATGTGTTTCCTGGCTTTGGACTAAAAATCCTCTCGTCCAGTTTATTTTCCGCTTTAGTTTAGGTTTAGTAATAATTAGTAGTAACAATTGAGAGAGTTAATGAAATTAGATTTCAACAGCCCAATTCCCTGTGGATCGACCCCTTACTTATCTCGCTATACTATCAACTACCCGGTGTTTGGCCGGTTAGGAGTTAGTTTTGCATCTAAGTTAGGGTTTATAAATTTTCTTTTGTTTAAATGATGCAAAATCCTCTCAACAAAAGTGGCGCCGTTGCCGGGGAATTGGTGTTTTGTTGAATCTACTTGAATTAATTCTTCGATTTTGTTACAATTTTCGTTTTCAATAAAAGTAGCGTTTAATAAATTGAGAGTTTTTATTTTTGCCATGTTTCGATGACCGTTGGGTTAAGAAGGTGCAAAAAGTTTTTTTTACTCAATTTATGAAACGTGAATTATATGTTTAGGTGTAATCTAACCCTCTCGTGCTAATTTGATGGGGGCCGCGGTCTTTGTGATATATGATGTGTGTTTAGAGTTTTTGGGACTTGCTGTTATTTTTCCTGCCTATCTGTGCATTTTTGGAAATGGACGAGCGTTCAAGGCATCCGAACGCCCGTCCAAGTTTATAATATGCAGGTGGAACGCCCGGTTGACTTCTGAACGCCCGGTTGAGTGCTGAAACGCCCGTTCAGTGTGAAATTTTCAGCTGAACGCCCGTCTTGAAGATAGAACGCACGTTCAAATAGTTGGACGGGCGTCCAACCCTGAGTCCAGGTTCCAATTTCTTCCTGTCTTGATTTTTACTGCTTTATTTAACTTGGATGTTTTTAATTTGAGCTTCTATGGCTATGTATCCTCACGTAGATGTTCTGAACTTGCATATTCATATCTTTCCATCTACGAATCCATGTTAAATAATTGATTTACTTTAATATACTTGATTCATCTATGCAAGTTATAGTGACTGTCGGTTCTCGTAAGCTATAACTGGTCTTTTTGTTTGTTAGTAGCTAATGTTGGTTTCCGTATGCTACACACCGCCGTGATGAATCTTTTAAGCTTTGAGACTTATGTGCTTTTTTGTTATTTTGTAACTCATATGGGTAGCTACCGTCGGTTTTCCGTATGCTACCATCGCGTCTTATGAGTTATATCTCGTTTAGTATAGCTAACTCGTTGGTTTTCCATAATGCTATCACTTTTGATGAGTCTTAAGGCACGTCTACACCGCATTGTAATGGACAAGATCGTCGTTTATCGTAACTCGTCATTATTTGGTAGACGTTTATTTTATACATGTCATGTTGCAAATTAAGGGGCTAGTTTTCTTCCTTTTATTTTCTTTTATTTGTGCATCTCATTTAGTTGCATGTCATCTAGTTGCATTGTCTTCTTTTCTTTAAGGGCCGTAGTCACTGTAGGGTTGTCTTCACAACCTCGCTCGGCTCGAGCTCGTTCGTTTGCGTTTTCTTTTATTAGGATTACATATCATGTAGTTTGCATTGTAATGTAGTTGCACCTAGCCTACTATTTTGCAATGTCCATGTATATGTTCCATCCTTATCCGAGCTTAATCGAAACATCTCTATGATTTATTCTCCTTGTGTTTTCAATGTATAATTCTTTTTCCCCGTAGACTCTTTTTGCACCGATCAAGTATGCGGGACACTTTTGATAGGTTTGTTGTGCGCTTTCACGTCGATGTCGTATTCCGTGATGCTCCACAAGTCTACCGATCTATTCAAGCTTACTTGGATCCGTGATGCTCCACATTTCCAAGGATAGTCAAGCAATTTTGGTTCTTCAGGGGTTCTTTCCAGAATTGCCAGCTTGGAAATACAATCAGCTAAGTTCCTAAACTTTTTATTTCTGTACAACTTGAGGACAAGTTGCAATCTAAGTGTGGGGGAAGGGATTAGTATCTACACTCTTTTGCCATATTAGTCATATTTCTATGAAAAATGCTAAATTTTTCAAAATTTTTGTTTTTGTCCCGAGTGAACTGAAGGATGCAGGTTCTTAGATCTAAACGAGTTAGATCTACGCGCAGCGGATGGATCACGATTTATATGACACAATTCATAAATAAAGGACTTAAACTACTACAAGGGGGTTAAGATCATGTTACCAATATAGGGAAGAGAAGCCTTGATCTTCCGATGTGTTCTCCAAACGGCGGTTGGTGGACACCCTTCTTGATACACGAACCTCCTTGATATGCAACACCAAGAAAAACTCCAAGTTTTTCTTCCTCTAAAAACCCTAGATGAGAAAACAATTTTTTCTCTCTTTTTAATGATGGTGGTCGAAATTTTCATTTTCCATTACCCTTGGAATAACTCTCCTTTTATAGGAGAGTAAATCCTTGGTCTCCAAGTTTCAATTAATTAAATAAATAATTAATTAAACAAAATAAAAAGATATTTTCCTTAATGACTAATTGTGACATGTATTGACCAATAGGAAATCAAATAACAAGTCATCCAACCAATCATATAACAAGAATATCTTTTATTTTCCACATCACAAAAATTAATTCTTGTGATAAAAGAGACACTAATTGGCGCCACCATTAGGGTTTTTAGCCCACATAAAATGTCTTTTATGTGTATTATATTATTTAGCCCAACTAAATAATATCCATGCATATCAATTAATTAGCCCGACCAATTAATTATCACCGAGGCCCAAGTAACAAGATTACTAGTCCGAATTACGAAGCCACATCGGGGACCATGGACCTATAACCGTAGTTCCAATAATTAATTATTCATCGAACGAATAAGTACATTAATTATTAATTCCGGGATTACGCCACCATAAACCCGAAACCGAACTCTACCGATTATAGATGTATACTTATACTCAACCCATAGAGTGAATAAGCGTCCATTGATATAATCACTACATACGGAATAACCCTCCATGCATCGTCCATTCGAGTGGGAAGTCTCCGTGAACCCGACTCATAATATCTTATCCTTATTTACCATTAACCCCCGATGATCAATTAGTATGCATATCCGACTAGTAGCTAATTAGTCAAATGCGAAACTCCCGGGATCGATCACTTTCTTAGGGCTAACAAATAAGGGATCGTCTCTCTACTTCCCGCGGGAAGGAATGGATTCCATGTCCGTGAAAATCGAACTACTCACTCATCCGGAGATAGTGCCAATGAGAAGTGGCTTGGAACACATTATTTAAGTGAACCGTAACTAACACATCAAACACTACCCCGGGACAAGCAAAGACCCCGTGATCACCTCGGGATTAAGGTTGATCCATATATGATCATCTAATGATTTAATAAGATTCCTCGATTACGGAATTATATCGAGAAATACAAATTAAATCGGTCCGATCCTATATGAATGCCATCATATATAAATGCCCCACGTAGGTACCCTCTACCGACGGTCCGGATAAGACTATCACACCCTAAGGTGTTCGGGTGCATTATTGGTGTTTTAATCAAGAGACCCTAAACTCGATTAAGTTCACCACGGACTAACAAGATTTAAGCATATCTCCACTAACTCAATCCTCACGTGCATGCCATACACTGAGTTAAGCGGTTACATACTGATACACTTAGGGTTTGCAGCAGTGTATTATTTACAAGCACAAAGCAAGTAATAAGGTGAGATAAATTCTGTCATAAAAACAATTACACAAATTGTCTTTCGGGCACTACACCTAACAATCTCCCACTTGCACGAAATGACAAGTAATGATTGTTTTTAGAGCACACCCTTTCTCATCTTATTCACAACACTCTCCCACTTGCTCTAAAAGCAGATGAGACATATCCATCAATGCCGTACCCTCCAAGCACTCGACTTGGTACACTGATCAGTTAGGTTGTCGGCTCAAGACGATCTTTAGGATCGAAACGTCGCCGGTCCTTCCAATCAGGCGGTACTCTCTCTCAATATGCTTATGACTTCTTATGACTGAGAAGATCCTACTAAGCTATCTCTTCACTGTTTTCACGATGAAGTGATATCGGCTTATCGACACCGGAATTACTCCTGACCAAAAAGGAAATTCTAAGCACTATGAGTAAACACCGAGCCCGAGATCAACTTAATGATCATCCTTAATCTCGACTACAAGTCGAATCGGTGTAGTCAACCATATTCAAGTTTGCACCGAATATACAAGCATATGATTCCTCGTTCTCTAACGATACTTGAGGACGTACTAAACCGCTACTTATTGCTTGAATCCAAGATTCAACTGCAATTGACTCGTTTGACTTGCCCTTATCCCAAAGAGACTCTATCCCATTTTCTCTTTATCCGAAGATTTGGAGAATCATCCCTGAGAGGTAAGGTAGGACTACTCTCGTTGAATGCTGCAACCATATATGCATAAACATCTTATTCAATAAGATCGGTGGGATAGCCAATGACTCATTCTCGTGAATTTGACCGAATCAGATTCTTAGAACATAGTCCAATTCTCTCATCCAGAGAATCTTGGCGTGTCGCTTTCGACTTCGGATAGCACACACATGTTGTTTCCAACTGTTTCAGTGTTATCATTCATGAACACTAATACTACTATTTTACCAATATTGATACACAGTCTACAAAAGACTTATCAATATTCTGGTCAAGTCCACATATTTTAAAACATGCGACTTTTAATGACCGAGATGTTCTCTTAAATCCACAAAGGATATAAGCCATGGCAGGCTTCCTACCAATGGTTCTTTCTGAATAAATTAAGATATCGTTAGTCTCGCAAAAAGGTATTAGGGAATCACCCCTATCTTCTGCTTTGTAACGAATCCGTTATTCATTCTCAGCTAAAACCCTTCTGTTCTGAATGAATTCAGATTCCTTTGTTCGGCAAGAAAGTCTCAGGGAATCACCCCTATTTTATGCTTTCTAACGAAATCTAGCAAGACTGAGTGGTGAGAGAGTTCAAGGTCTGGTTAACTCTCTGCTTGTCAGGGAATCACCCCTATACCACTCAACTTTGCGCTGAAAGTTTAAACTTTCCTATTCATTCGACTCTTTTCTATGTAGATCCAATTGCTCCCACTGGGCCTGAGACACTCAGGTGGTTCTACAATAGACTGAACAAAACTGGAGTACAAAAACTCCATTTACAGGGTTAAGGCTGTCAAACCAACCTCTATAATCAGAATCCTATACAGCCCACCAAGAGCCATAGGTTATCAATCACCCCAGCAGATTATAAAGTCCACAAAATCACAATGGGTCAACGGTTAAACCATACTCCCACCGTGTCTTGGATGGATTGACATTCTGATCTAGTAGTATTTATCAGTGTAATCACCAACAACTAATGTTGGACGTGGTCTGATTAAATCAGATAGTAACTACCTTTGGGTAACCGTACTCCAAGGTTTAAGGTTGTTACTTATAGATTCTATCAGAAGGCTTGTGACAGTTCAACCGTCACTTTCTGATCTCAAGAATCTTATAATCAACCTTCACTCGTCTCATTAAGATATTTCACGAACAAATCACAATTCGAACGTATGCGCAAAATCTCCGGTCCTACCTTCAAGCATTAAATGCTAAATGCCTACATTTATGGAAGTGGTGTGAACCGAATTCACTCATTATCCATAAATTCACTGGCATCTTCTAGGTAGACTTCTCGGTTTACATAATAATGTTAACCGTTATTTTGCAACCAATTATCTTAATCGAGTTTAACAGTGTATTGTAGCACATTAATAACTATATTAGGCAAGTCTATGGTTTCTTCCTCAGTGAGAAACATTCCACTAGGAGGCAGGCCGAGCATCAGTCCCAAGACTATGCGATAGCCTATTTCTGAGCATGGAATACTCTATTCTCTGCTAAAATCAGAGACACCTCCTCGTATTCTTTCGATAAACCAACAAGTGTTTTGAGTAGTTATCAGACAGAATGTCACCACTCAAAATCTCCCACTAGCTTGTATCTCTCACTAGACCCCGAAGGTCATGGTGAACAAGCTATGTTACCCCTTCAAATCTATTACCCTTTCCCGATTGAAAGGAAACTTAGTCATTGTTCCTTTGAGATAGTGTTCCTAGACCGGGAGATAGGAATCACCCTTAGCCGATCGTCATGTCTTATCTCTAGGATATATGCACTAATTAATAGATATTGAAAGGTCGCTTATCTTAATACGGAAACCTTTTACCTTTAATAGTTTTAGATGTGTTATACTTATTCGGCTTTTCTTAGTGGTTCGACTTTATCAAACAAAAGTCCGAGTCTTGGATTCGTACTACAAATGTCATATTCACTTTCTATGAGGCAACAATATATCGAGTTGAAAGTGAATCCATTTGTTTCAACGAATCCGTAAACGAAAAAATAAATTTTTCCGTGATATTCAAGGATAGAATCCGAAATTCATTTCCTTATATCACTCCCACTATTCTAGTGAAATTACGCCCGTTGTTACTCTATTAATCGTTAATGCACAACTTCCTTGTTCTTCCAAAGAACTAAGCTATCGAGTCAAGTTACTCGGTTATGAAAGTCGCTAAGGATTCATTGGTTAGTGATCTGAAATCACTTTCCTTATCCTATACTTTCTTTAATTAATATTTCGGTTTAGCCTTAAAATTTTAGTTAAGATGATTAACACTTATAGACATTCTTTCCCATTCTTAACTTTCCTTAAAAGGAAACAGTCTTGAACTAGCAGTTCTTTAGAGTAGACACTACTCGTGAACTGTGGGATGTCTAATGAAAGTGTTACCCAGTGGGACTAATTTTCTAATAAATTAGAAAAAACATAAGATAAAAGCTCCCACTAGTTTATCGGTTCCAAATACCGTCTAACTAGCGACACTTTAATCGATGATTCTCCAATTTTTCTATTAGAATATTTCTCGTGTAGACACTACACAAATAAAATTCACTAGAAGAATTTTATCGTCCCAATCATCTTTCAAACTAACTATGGTTGTCTCTCGTTCAACACGAGTGACAGCAGTGACATACTTATTTACGTCACTTAAGTCTTGAAGGCTCAAGAGAAAAATATCTTCCGAAAAATTAATCGCATGTAAGATCAATAAGTACAATGTTCTAGTTACTTACCACTTTTTAACGAAGTCATTACTAGTCAATTTTACACTAGCAGTCTAGCACCCTAGAGAGATATGTATAACAGTTGTAAATAAAATTGACAGAAGATAAATCCAAATCATACACTACTAAGAAATTTTAGGAACATAAACTAAGTACTTATAGTCTATCCTACCGTTCCAAGGATTTAATCTAATGCCTCAGTGCCGCCTTAGGGTAGGTCAAAGAGGTTTCGATTAATATTGAAGATCAGATTGAGAATCGAACATCTCATTTGTGATCGTCAATCACCTTTCCTTTTTCGGCCAAGGTATTACCAAAATACCCTTTATGAGTGTGACCTCTTGTTTCGCATCTTTAGATAGACCCCGAGTGTGCCGCCTTAGGGTCGGTCGGTGACTCGCCGAGTACCCAAAATCCTATCCTTTCGGAGACCAAGCCTTGAACTTTGATAGCGGTGAAGGCCTTCCTTAGGGAGGCCGGTCCCGAGCCGGCACGAGGCGTCACCATTCTCTCACGTTGCTTGTGTCAACTGTAGAGGCCGTGGGGTCGGCTGTCGCCTCTCCCGCTCCCACTCAATATTTTGAAAAAGTGGTGGGTTTACTGATCACGTTTTTGGACTTGATGTTACATTAAGGAACAATAAATCATAGGCCCGAATGTTGTCGGTTATGTGGGCTAGCCCACCCGACCTATTCGTTAGAACATATGTGGCCGTCGGACGGGTCAAGGCTAGGAGAGGTCCGTTGAGCCGTAGTGGCTTTTCGGATGACTCGCATTGCCGGACCCCCGTGCAAACGCCACACGTGGAGGGTGAAGTCGATTGAGCCGTAGCTACTGTTGACCACCCAACCGTGGTTAAACCACTTTCGAACCTGTTTGCCCGTGATTATCCAATCCTTAAACATCAAACTTTCACGTAGACACTACGGAACAAAAACGTAATCTCGTCTTAGGTAAGGTGGAATTCACCGAGAATCCAACACCTTAACCACGAGGTTTCGGGATTTTACTCCTTATGCTTTCGCAGAGTGGGATTCACCGAGAATCCATCACCCAACCTCGACGATTGAAAAAACCCGTATTCCTCGGTTTTTACCCTAATTAGTTTCTAATTAATATCAAACAATTAATTAAAACTAATCGCGTGTTTTATACATGCCTAACTAATTCCTCGAATTAATTTCTACATGTATGCATATGGAGTGGAATTCATGATATGATGCATGTCATGGCAATTTTCCGGTTCTACACATACAATCTAAACATGTATACTAGTGCGGAAAATAAACACCGAGATGGACCGTTGGCACCCCCGTAACTAATCTACTAGAAAATTAAAAACAAAACCCTAATTAGGGTTTACTACTTTCTAACAAAATCTGCAGCTGTTCAAAATCTTCGACGATCGGCAAACCAAACGAACTTGGATCGCGACGAAACTTTCCAGATCTGATCTTCATTCTACGGACTTCAAGATGGACGGTCGGATCGGAGCTTTGACTTGTCAATCTTTCTCAGTGAGCCGCCCAACTTGCTGCTGAAACAGACTCTCACAGCAGCGCATCATATACTTCCCGAGATCGATCGAGGATGAAGATGAATCCCGATCGTCCTGAAAATTTTATCTCATGTCCAAAACTCAATGATTATCGATCTGACCGGTCGGATTTTAATTTTAACGGTCCAATTGTTCCCAGAAAATCGAAGAAGTCACAGTTAGGGTTTCTGTAAATCCTGCGTTTTTCTGTTACAGCAGCCACTTCGCAGCAACGAACGGAAACCTAAACGGACTCTGATCGACACCAAAATTTGTGGGATTGTTCATCAACTTCCAATCTTGATTCTGACCGGAGGGATCTTCGTTTTAACGGTTCAAACAATGGGAAAAACGAAAATACTAAACAGCTACTGTACAGATCTATTTTCTGGAAATTAAAATTGTAATAATACATAAATTACATAATTTCCTATACTCATATGAACGAATTTTCATCGTTTATATGAGTTTACAATAGATCTAACGGGTAAACAGTGCCAACCCCCAATCCATCTCTTCAACCATAGCAATTTAAAAATTATTAATGCATAATAATAAGTAAAATAACACCTACATGCAATTCCACTCCTTTAAGTCGTTTAATTACGATTATGACTATATAAATCGTGGAACCTTGCTCTGATACCACATGTAGGATGCAGGTTCTTAGATCTAAACGAGTTAGATCTACGCGCAGCGGATGGATCACGATTTATATGACACAATTCATAAATAAAGGACTTAAACTACTACAAGGGGGTTAAGATCATGTTACCAATATAGGGAAGAGAAGCCTTGATCTTCCGATGTGTTCTCCAAACGGCGGTTGGTGGACACCCTTCTTGATACACGAACCTCCTTGATATGCAACACCAAGAAAAACTCCAAGTTTTTCTTCCTCTAAAAACCCTAGATGAGAAAACAATTTTTTTCTCTCTTTTTAATGATGGTGGTCGAAATTTTCATTCTTCATTACCCTTGGAATAACTCTCCTTTTATAGGAGAGTAAATCCTTGGTCTCCAAGTTTCAATTAATTAAATAAATAATTAATTAAACAAAATAAAAAGATATTTTCCTTAATGACTAATTGTGACATGTATTGACCAATAGGAAATCAAATAACAAGTCATCCAACCAATCATATAACAAGAATATCTTTTATTTTCCACATCACAAAAATTAATTCTTGTGATAAAAGAGACACTAATTGGCGCCACCATTAGGGTTTTTAGCCCACATAAAATGTCTTTTATGTGTATTATATTATTTAGCCCAACTAAATAATATCCATGCATATCAATTAATTAGCCCAAACCAATTAATTATCACCGAGGCCCAAGTAACAAGATTACTAGTCCGAATTACGAAGCCACATCGGGGACCATGGACCTATAACCGTAGTTCCAATAATTAATTATTCATCGAACAGAATAAGTACATTAATTATTAATTCCGGGATTACGCCACCATAAACCCGAAACTGAACTCTACCGATTATAGATGTATACTTATACTCAACCCATAGAGTGAATAAGCGTCCATTGATATAATCACTACATACGGAATAACCCTCCATAGACTGTCCATTCTGAGTGGGAAGTCTCCGTGAACCCGACTCATAATATCTTATCCTTATTTACCATTAACCCCCTGATGATCAATTAGTATGCATATCTGACTAGTAGCTAATTAGTCAAATGCGAAACTCCCGGGATCGATCACTTTCTTAGGGCTAACAAATAGGGGGACTCGTCTCTCTACTTCCCGCGGGGAAGGAATGGATTCCATGTCCGTGAAAATCGAACTACTCACTCATCCTGGAGATAGTGCCAATGAGAAGTGGCTTGGAACACATTATTTAAGTGAACCGTAACTAACACATCAAACACTACCCCGGGACAAAAGACCCGTGATCACCTCGGGATTAAGGTTGATCCATATATGATCATCTAATGATTTAATAAGATTCCTCGATTACGGAATTATATCGAGAAATACGATTAAATCGGTCCAAATCTATATGAATGCCATCATATATAAATGCCCCACGTAGGTACCCTCTACCGACGGTCCGGATAAGACTATCACACCCTAAGGTGTTCGGGTGCATTATTGGTGTTTTAATCAAGAGACCCTAAACTCGATTAAGTTCACCACGGACTAACGATTTAAGCATATCTCCACTAACTCAATCCTCACGTGCATGCCATACACCGAGTTAAGCGGTTACATACCGATACACTTAGGGTTTGCAGCAGTGTATTATTTACAAGCACAAAGCAAGTAATAAGGTGAGATAAATTCTGTCATAAAAACAATTACACAAATTGTCTTTCGGGCACTACACCTAACATGAACAAATGCATATCTTTATTTGAGTTTGTATATCATTGGTGCATTATTTTGCATATTTAGTAACTTTAGATGTTTCACCCAACACTATTTTTCACGTGCCATAGTAAATGATGAGCTATAATTTAAAGCTATGCCCATTTGATTGGAGATTTTTGATGATTATCGCATGATTCTTTGCTTTCATATGAATTTTGAAAATTTTAATAGTTTGTATTTAGAATTAAAAGTATGTCATACTGTGAATATCTTGAAGTTTGAATGTGATAAGTGACACGTAACTATTGTTTTTTTTTTGAAAAGTTGAGTTAATGAATGAATTAGTTGAGTGTGTCGAAAGCTGGTTGATGATTGGAGTGAGATAGGGCATTATCTCGAAATGTCCTATACCACTATGATGACCAAAAGCTCACGACAGTCAGGAAAAGTCGCCTTATGATTTGAGTAGGTAGGGATTATCTCGAAATGTCCTATTCTACTATGAGGGCAATAGCTCATTCTGATGTGTGTTTAAATGAGAAATAATTAAATCAACTTAGATGAGAAGTGATATGAATTGAATATAAGACATAGTTATCGTATATCTTACCCCCAGTATAAACTGAAAGATATGTTGTAGGGATTATCCTCTAAGTATGTCGGAAATATTTTAAATACTCCCTATTATTGTTTTTCGAATTTGTATGTTTTGTGAGGTGCATGTTATAATCGTTTTTATATTTCTAATTTAAATGGGATGTTAGCTAGTTTTGCTTGAATCAATTTCAAGTGTGGTTTTAGTGGAAATTTATTATGGCTATGCACACACACACTGGGTGAACCTCTAAACGACTTGAATATGTTTTATATTTGCATAAATGTTTATACGTCTCGAGTCTTGATTTTGTTTTGTTTTGCTCGGGACGAGCAAAAAGCTAAGTGTGGGGGAGTTGTTCAGGGTGAATTTATAGTGTTTTTAACGATATATTTTATATCAATTTTCCCCATATTCTTATGTTTTTCATAGAAATCGAGATTTATATTTGAATATTGAGCAAATGATATTTTTAATGAGTTAATTTCAAAATGTATCAAATTTAGTGCTTAAATGATGATTTATTATTATTTTGGAATTGTATTACATTTTGGTGTTATTCATTGATTAATTAGGAGCTCACAAGTGTTGAAGTTTGGAATTGACAAGTGGCAAGGGATAAGATCAAGGAGAGCAAGTCATGAATCATCTAGAATATCCAAGAGATAAGGTTTGTTACAAAGGATAAGGATGGTTTGTTAGAGGTATTGGATAAGGATCAAAGTCGGATCGGCTCGGGAGCGGCTCAAGCGGCGTTTCGGTCATGGAAGCGGCGTTCCAAGGTGGACATGGCGTTCGGGACCGAAACCGGCGTTCAAAGGAGTCCAAAGCGATGCGGGAGCTCGAACGACATGGCGGCGTTCCAAGCCGAAGCGGCGTTCCGAAGCCCGAGAACCGGCGTTCCGAGAGGTAGAACCGGACTTGATCTTATCCCTGACCAGAAGATCAAGGTAGGGTCGCAGGCCGACGAGAAAGAAAGTGAGGACCTGATCGGGCTTCTAAAAGCAAGCTTGGACGCCTTCGTCTGGGAAGTGACAGATATGAGTGGAGTGGAGTCGGAGATCGCTTTGCACCACCTAAATGTCGATCCCAACTTCAGGCCGATCCAACAAAGAGCGCGCCAATTCTCTGCAGAAAAAGAGGTCGCAATAAAGAATGAGGTCGGAAAACTTATAACATCTGGCATTATCAAGGAGCTAACGGCTTTCAGGGCCGCCGGTGGACTATATTACTACGAGATGATGCCGTTTGGTCTAAAGAACGCGGGTTCGACATATCAAAGGATGGTGAACAAAGTTTTTAGTACACAAATAGGCAGAAATATGGAGGCTTACATCGACGATATGGTCGTGAAATCAAGTCGACGGGATCATCTGGAAGACCTTCGCGAGACCCTGACAAACGTGAAAAGACACTCGATGAAGTTAAACCCCGCAAAATGCATTTTTGGGGTCCAGGCGGGTAAATTTTTGGGCTTCATGGTTAGTCAGAGGGGAATCGAGGCGAATCCAGAAAAAATCGAGGCGCTAATAAATATGAGCGAGCCAACCAACGTTAAGGAGGTACAAAGGCTGAATGGAAGAGTAATAGCGCTGGGAAGGTTTATATCAAAATCCGCCGAGAAAAGCTTAACCTTCTTCAAAATTCTAGAAGGAAATAAAACCTTTTTGTGGACAAAAGAATGCTCTCAGGCTTTCGAAGAGCTCAAAGCTTACCTGTCAAGCCCGTCTCTCGCTACCGACCCCGTGATCGAGACGTCTTGTCGTTATATCCGGCCGCCTCGAGATAGGGCCGTCGCCGCAGCACTTATCAAAGAAGAGGGTACCTTGCAAAAACCTGTCTATTATGTTTCTAAGGCTTTAAGCCCAGTAGAAAGTCGTTATTTTAATATCGAAAAATTAGCCTACCGCGTTGTTATCGCCGCCCGAAAATTAAGGGCTTACTTTTCATCACATTCAATAATAGTACTGTCAGACACGCCGCTACGGCAGGTCCTCCACAAACCGGACTTGTCGGGTCGCTTGCTACGCTGGGCCATCGAGCTCACTGAATTCGATATCCGATACGAACCTCGGAAGGCCATCAAAGCTCAAGCTTTGCCCGATTTCATCGCCGAAACAAGCTTCAACGAGGATAACCCGCAGCAAACCAGTACAAGGCGTAGTCCCGACAGAGCTACCATAGCGGACGAGCCTAAGCGGCCAAGTCACTGTTGGCAACTCTACGTCGATGGCGCCGCCAATCTCAAAGGTTGCGGTGCGGGGATCATCTTACTCGAGCCTGGAACTTCAGAAGAAATCGAGAAAGCTTTGAGATTTAATTTCACTGCGTCAAACAATCAGGCAGATTATGAAGCAGTCATCGCGGGACTTGAGCTCGCAAGAGCCATGAAGGTCGAAAATGTGCAGGTCTTCTGCGACTCCCAATTGGTCGTCAATAAAATAACCGGGTCGCTAGGCATCCACTGCGAAATTTTGCAAAAATATATTAATCTCGTCAAGAAGCTGGAGAGCAGCTTCGAATACTGCAAATTTACCAACATTCCCCGAGAGGACAATCACAGAGCTGATTATTTATCCAAGCTAACCAGCGAGGACGAGGTAAGCAACCCCTCGATTATTGTAGAATATCTGTCAGGACCCGCCATCGACAGGATCGAGGTGATGGACTTGCAATGCACCAACCCTTGCTGGATTGATTTCATAAGGGACTACATTGATTCTGGAAAACTTCCCGAAGAGCCGAACGAGGCAAGAACCCTGATCAGAAGAGCTGCCAGATACACCATCCTAAACAACGTTTTGTACCGACGATCATTCTCTAAACCATTACTAAGGTGCGTGCGACCTGAGGAGGTCGATGGTATCCTCATTGAGTTGCATGAAGGGGTATGTGGCGGCCATCCAGCTAGCCGCACCCTCGCTCAGAAAGTCTTATTAGCAGGATACTACTGGCCGAAACTCGCAGAGGACGCCAAGAAATATACTAAAGCGTGCGACGTGTGTCAAAAATTCGCGGATATTCCCAGGCTACCATCAGTTGAACAAAGCATTGTCATAGCCGCATGGCCCTTCGACATGTGGGCCATCGATCTCATCGGGCCATTAAAAAAGGAGCGCTCAGGATGCGAGTATGTGGTGGTCGCAGTGGACTATTTCACCAAGTGGATCGAGGCCAAAGCCTTGGTAAAAATCAGTACCAAGGACATAACTTATTTTCTGCTCGACCAAATATGGACCAGATTTGGCGTCCCCAGAGTAATAGTGTCAGATCACGGACCTCAATTCGGGGAGGAGTTCGACACATTCTGCGGAGAGAACAATGTCAAACATTGGCAATCATCAGTATGCTATCCACAGGGGAATGGTCAGGCTGAGAACGCAAACAAACAAGTACTCAGCGTGCTAAAAAAGAGTCTGGGCGAAAAAGCGGGTAAATGGCCTGATCACCTCCCCGCGGCTTTATGGGCACTTAGAACGTCGCGAAAAACTACCACAGGGGAGACTCCTTTCGCCTTAACCTACGGATCCGAAGCTATGGCTCCGGTGGAGATGGCCCTACCAAGTTTAAGGGTCGCACATTTCAGCGAAATAGATAACCCGCTCAAAAGGAAGCTCGATCTCGATTTAGCAGAGGAGCGGCGGATCGAATCATATGGACGTTTGCTCAATTGCAAACAGACCGCCAAACGACATCACGACAAGCGCGTCCGAGGTCATCACTTCGCCTCGTTTATACCTCGTTTTATATGTTTCCGGAGACATTTGATTGTATTTTGATGTAATTTACACCTTGGTTATCATTTCGGGACCTAGGACGTAAAGTCCGGGATTCTCGGTCTTTTTCGGTGTAATTTACTATACTCTCGGTCACCCTAGTGTCCTGTAGGTATTATGTGTGGTATTTGTTGTGATTTTGTATAGGACTTAGGTGTTTTAGATGTCCGGAAGGCGAGTTACGAGGATTGGAACGTGTGCCCGAAGCTTAAACGTTCAAACGGATCAAAATGCGGTGGTACTACAACCATACCTTCCATTGATCAGCATTTTGATCCACTTTGGAGGCATTTTCTGGGCTGGACATCTTCATGAAAGTTGTAGACAATTTCATTAGCTTTCCAACGGATTTTGAATCACTCAAATTGGATGTCTACACACAAAGTTATGGCTGATTTACTGGAGGTGTATCAGCCAGGCGCGCGCCCGAGAAATGCTAGGCGCACGCCTACGGGGGAAAAATATGCCAAAGTTTCAGTCCGTGTTTTCAGCATCATAGGCGTGCGCCTACACTTTCCTAGGCGCACGCCTAGCGTCCAGAACACATAAAACACTATAAATACCCCCATTTTAGATCTAGATCACATCCATCTTCTTCCCAACTCGTTTTTCTTCAGTTTTTCATCAATTTTCATTAGATTAGCTTAGTTTAGAGGTATATTAGCTTAGATTAGTTGTAGATTGTTGTAATCCGTTGATTCTCGAAGATAGCTTGACGCGTTATTGACGGGATTCGGCTCGGAGATTCGACTATCTACGGCATAATATATTTGGTATTTCAATTTCCTTTCTTGTTCTTGCTTTTTGATCTTGATCTTTGTTAACTTTGATTGTTGATTTCTTTTATTTTGCTTATTATAATGAGTAGCTAATCCGTTATATAGTCGAGATATGTGATAGCCTTCGAAATCAAATCCTTAGCTCGTTGATTGAAGTATTTTGATGTTATGATTGTTAGATTCTCGATGTTGTTTTTGTTCTAGAACTTATGCCTAATGATGTTTATTGAACTCGCGACTCGATAATCGTATCACACGTGGCTTCTTTACATATGTATTTTGCGAGAGGGTGCGGGAAAAGGGGCTCTAGGATCACCGTGTAAAACCGACTGAGTTGTTCAGATTCGGTTTCGTGTGTGAGGTTTATATCGTTGTTAACGAGCGTCTCATAGAGCGTAGACCGTGTCGGGTCGGTTAAATCCGGTCGGCGGACCGTTGAATTCGACATAGGAAACTAGGTTGTTGAAATTGGCGCTTAGTTTCGGATATAGGAGACGACACCCTTCAACGATGCCGAGAACATTAGAGTTTGTCGAAACACTTCCGAAACGAGTTAGGCTTAGAGAGTAGTTGATTGGATCATAGCTCGGCTATCTCTTTTATATAGTTTAAAATCTTTGTTTTGTGTATATTTAGTTTGTAGAACCGGTGATCTGACAAATCACCACGTTCAATATTTGTGTTGACCTAAACTAGGGACGAGACCGACTTTGGTACTCGACCAGATTCCCTGTGGGATACGACCTTGACTCACCAATTCTAGGCTACAAGTTGACCCGGTACACGCCGGTGAGATTGGACACTTAGAAAAGGCCGATCAAGTTTTCTGGCGCCGTTGCCGGGGAATCGGGTTGATATCTTGTAAGTTAGTTAAGTTCTTAGGATTAGGTCGTTTTTCTTATTTGTTTTTTTTATGTATAGTTTGTTTTATTTTGTTGTTGTTGAAGTGTCACACCATTTACTTCGGTAGTGGTAGTGACAAGTTACCGTGATTGTGTTCGTGTTGTTTCCTTGATTTGCAGATAATGAATCCATACTACAATTACGGCTCCTATCCTTACCCATTCGGATATTACAATTACGGTGCTATGGGTTACCAAACACAACCATTTTATCAGTTCAACCCATACGCCGCATCTTATGGAAATGAGTGGGATAATGCCCCGAGTTACTTTGATCAACAACTCGATAATTCTCCACCTCCGGAATCAGAGACCTCAACAGAACAACGGATGGCACTTGAGCAAACTGTTGAAGAGTTGAGTAAAGTGGTCCAAGAGCACCATAATGAGCTTCGAGATGGCCAGACTGCAATGCAAACAGCCATACGAAACTTGGAGCTTAAAGTGCAACTACTGTTTGAGGAGTTTTAGAGGAGAGAGCAAGAAAGTATTATTGAAATCACCCCGGAGGAACACTACGAGGATGGTATGACTCTTGTATCTATTGAGTCACCTGTTCTGTCTTCATTTAGCCCTATTGTTATATCTTTGGGGGTGCACCCTATTGAGTTTGTTGTTGATGTTGAGCCTATTTTTTACTACTTGGAGCTAGAGTCATTGTTGGTTGGTATATGTCTTAGTTCGGGGAAAGTGAGTTCGTTGTTCTGTGCAACGAATTCATCGAACAAATCGTGGTGGTGGGGAATGAGCCCCATGTTTCTATTATTTCATTTCCAGGGGGTGCTCAATTCCTACGATTTTGCTAGGGAGAAGCAACGGTTTGCTCTCCTTTGGTATAGCTATCCTTGACATAATTCGGGGTAGAAAGTCGAGCTGAGGACTTCAAACTCAGAATGTGTTTTTATTGTTTTTTTTTCTTTCCCCCTCGTGTTTCACTGTGTTTCTTTAGTTTCTATTTTGATACTTCGGGTAAGTTTTGTTGTAATATAACCCGAGGAAGTGTGTTTTGGGGGGTTAGTGTGGTGTTTTTGGTTTTGATGAGTTGTGGTAATCCGGGTAGTTTCATTGTGTTATACTCCATACTTGTACACCTTTGGTGTTGGTTGTGTATATTTTATAAGTACAGGTACCCTGGGAGTTCAGTTTACGGATGCTACATAATCGTACTCGCGCCTTTTTCCGGTTGTAAGCTAACTTTTCTACCCTTATCCTTCGTGTTTCGTTTTAAAGTATGGGGTAGTCGGTTTAGCTTCGATGTTTTGTTTTCATGTGGAACGAGTTATACTTAGTGATTGTTATTCCTTTAGTGTAAAATGAGTCGTTTTTAGAAATTTTGATGCCTTTGACATTGGTTTTGATACATTGAGCCTTTTGATATTGTTTTGATTGAACATATAGTGATTATATGAATGCATTTCATTTGAGTTGGGATCGTGTATTGAGAATGGAATAGTCCTATCACGTTAGCTTCGACTTCATGAATCACCTTGACTAGTGAACGATTATGGTAGTTATTAATGACCCGGTTACCTAGAACTTATATTAGTAACTTCGAGGCGAAATAGGAAGGTCTTCGTGGTTAGGTACGGGATGACGATTTTGGCATTTATTTTGACCCGATCAGAGCCAAAGGCCAACCTAAACGATTAATCCACTGTTACCCCTCTAAGCCTTTTGTAGGGTGGTTAGACCGCCACCCGAACTAGCCTTTCGTGTTACTAACCCGTGAAAATCGATGTCCCTAACATTATTTCGGTCTACATATCCTTGACTACCTTGCAATTGAGCTTGTTTGTTCCGCACATTTTTACGATGTTGCGAGGTATTGTTGAGACGTAAGTAATGGTATGGAGTCGTGATTTCCGAGTTATTTCGGTACGAGGAGTGTAACAATGTGTCGGTTTCGTTTTGTTCGGAATTTTGATGTATATAAGGAGAAAAAAAAAGAAAAAAAAAGAGAAAAAGAAAAGAAAAGAAACAGAAGTGGTAAATGAACATATTTATAGTTTGTTATAAGTCCAAAAAGTGGACTAAAGTGTTGTGTGGTATTGTATATTATGAAGTTAAGGTTAGGGTTTGGACTCCGGAGGTGTAAATATTTGGAAAGATTGAAGGCGAAGTGATAACCGCGTTTTGTGTATATATCTCGGTTAAAGCTCTTTTGCACCCTCTCTTTTCCATTTTCTCGTAAATATCTTTTCGTTAGCCCCGACCCTAGCTTAACATTATAACCCTTCAAGTCCTGCTCGACCGTACTAGACTTCGATTGACCTCGATTAGTGGAGATGTTTACGACGTATAAGCCTATGGTGTAGCCCCGGTACATTATACGTCTATAATCTAAACCGGTCATTGGTGATAAATGTTGAAGAAGCTATTCACACACACACACATTCTTTTCTCAATGCAAGGTAGAACTTAAATCCTATGCATTTGTGTCAATTACTTGTGTTTTACCATTTCAATTCTTATAGACTAAATGTATGATTTCAATGTTGACTCCATCTTTATTTTTGAATCGCTCATCTTTGCTCGAGGGCGAGCAAAAGCTAAGTAGGGGGTAGTTGATGAGAGTCAACTTGGCTATCATTTACTATGTAATTATACCCGTTTATACCTCGTTTTATATGTTTCCGGAGACATTTGATTGTATTTTGATGTAATTTACACCTTGGTTATCATTTCGGGACCTAGGACGTAAAGTCCGGGATTCTCGGTCTTTTTCGGTGTAATTTACTATACTCTCGGTCACCCTAGTGTCCTGTAGGGATTATGTGTGGTATTTGTTGTGATTTTGTACAGGACTTAGGTGTTTTAGATGTCCGGAAGGCAAGTTACGAGGATTGGAACGTGTGCCCGAAGCTTAAACGTTCAAACGGATCAAAATGCGGTGGTACTACAACCATACCTTCCATTGATCTGCTTTTTGATCCACCTTGGAGGCATTTTATGGGCTGGACATCTTCATGAAAGTTGTAGACAATTTCATTAGCTTTCCAACGGATTTTGAATCACTCAAATCGGAGGTCTACACACAAAGTTATGGCTGATTTACTGGAGGTGTATCAGCCAGGCGCGCGCCCGAGAAATGCTAGGCGCACGCCTACGGGGGAAAAATATGCCAAAGTTTCAGTCCGTGTTTTCAGCATCATAGGCGTGCGCCTACACTTTCCTAGGCGCACGCCTAGCGTCCAGAACACATAAAACACTATAAATACCCCCATTTTAGATCTAGATCACATCCATCTTCTTCCCAACTCGTTTTTCTTCGAGTTTTTCATCAATTTTCATTAGATTAGCTTAGTTTAGAGGTATATTAGCTTAGATTAGTTGTAGATTCTTGTAATCCGTTGATTCTCGAAGATAGCTTGACGCGTTATTGACGGGATTCGGCTCGGAGATTCGACTATCTACGGCATAATATATTTGGTATTTCAATTTCCTTTCTTGTTCTTGCTTTTTGATCTTGATCTTTGTTAACTTTGATTGTTGATTTCTTTTATTTTGCTTATTATAATGAGTAGCTAATCCGTTATATAGTCGAGATATGTGATAGCCTTCGAAATCAAATCCTTAGCTCGTTGATTGAAGTATTTTGATGTTATGATTGTTAGATTCTCGATGTTGTTTTTGTTCTAGAACTTATGCCTAATGACGTTTATTGAACTCGCGACTCGATAATCGTATCACACGTGGCTTCTTTACATATGTATTTTGCGAGAGGGTGCGGGAAAAGGGGTTCTAGGATCACCGTGTAAAACCGACTGAGTTGTTCATATTCGGTTTCGTGTGTGAGGTTTATATCGTTGTTAACGAGCGTCTTATAGAGCGTAGACCGTGTCGGGTCAGTTAAATCCGGTCAGCGGACTGTTGAATTCGACATAGGAAACTAGGTTGTTGAAATTGGCGCTTAGTTTCGGATATAGGAGACGACACCCTTCAACGATGCCGAGAACATTAGAGTTTGTCGAAACACTTCCGGAAACGAGTTAGGCTTAGAGAGTAGTTGATTGGATCATAGCTCGGCTATCTCTTTTATATAGTTTAAAATCTTTGTTTTGTGTATATTTAGTTTGTAGAACCGGTGATCTGACAAATCACCACGTTCAATATTTGTGTTGACCTAAACTAGGGACGAGACCGACTTTGGTACTCGACCAGATTCCCTGTGGGATACGACCTTGACTCACCAATTCTAGGCTACAGTTGACCCGGTACACTGCCGGTGAGATTGGACACTTAGAAAAGGCCGATCACAGGCCACCGGCCACGAAGCCAAGAAAGGGAAGTTATCGGAGAATTGGGAGGGCCCAGAGAGGATCGCTCGGATAGTCAAAAAAGGAACTTACGTACTAAGTGATGACCAAGGTCGCGAGTACAACCGACCTTGGCATGCAGATAATCTGAGAAAATATTATATGTAAAGCGTACGTCTGCCCGCGTACGAGCAGAGCATGTGGAGAGGGAAATCAAAATAAAAGGGGCATCTTCATTTATTAAGAGATACAATTGTTTCCACCAAATCTACGGCCTACCATGCCCTTCGATCTAAAAAAAAAAAAAAAAAAAAAAGGGAGGGGGGGGGGTACACTCTATCTAATGAGTGTACCTATAACGATCCAGTGAATGCTCCGGCACCCTCGCTAAGCTGCATAGCTTCGTTATTAGTGAAGCAAAAGGGAAGCGACGATGTCGGTCCATAGAAACCGCAAAATTAACCGCTTCACGATGAATCAAGATTCCCCAATCAATGTCAACATGATGATCGCGAATAGCGTACAAAAGCAAAGCTTCGGCTTCATTAACAGCCTCGTTGCCTGTGGACAAGAGGGCGCGCGAGTTGATGAACCTCTTCCACTCACGATTCTTTGCGAGAAAGATCGGACGCAGGTCCCAGTACACGAGGTCGCTCGTAATCAGGAAAGAGCTCGCGGAGGGCTCGTCGTAAGCAAGTTTGTCTACTTGACTCATCGGCAAGGTTCCAAGCGAGCTCATAATGGGATGAGGGGTCGATAGCGGGTATACCCAAGGCACCATTGATAGATTCCGGAGTAAAAATGACCGCGACGCCACGAAGGGTAATACGGTGGCGGTCCCTCGGATGCGGCTTCAGACAAGATGGAATAGAACTCCCTCACTATTGTAAGATTGGGAAGTATTGATGACGGTGGTGCAACAAAATCTGCCCACCCAGAGAAACGTACGCGCAGAAGAGAGCCGTCACCCTCGACCTTGCTCTGATTTAAACCCCTCTCCTTCGTAGGCTCAACCCACTCAAAATAGCGCCAGAAATGATCTTTAGCAACGTCAGAGGCAGTAAAGAAGAAAGGGGATACATCACGAGTAGGACGGGCTTTAAAAACTCGCACTCTACCCTCTCCAGATGGATGAGACATGGTTCTCGCAACAAAAATCTACGCAAGAAAAAGAGTAAAAATAAGGTTAGTGTGCCTCTTCCTTTTATAGCAGAGGCTAGCAAAAGGAACGGCCACGATAAATCAGATCCTACGGCCAGGCATAGCGCGGTTTATCTGAATTTTGAAATTCAAAGGACGCATTTAATGCCTATCGGTTATCTGCCCACGATTCTTGGCCATATTCATGCACAGTTACTAGCCCGAGATTTTAGGCCGTTTTGAACACACATACACGCCGGTGAGCGTGTCAAATCAATCCAGATCCCTGGATTCCCGGCAAGCACGACAGTCGATAGGCTAGTTCAGTCAAATCAACTCAGCTCCTAAGTTTCCAGCAAGCATCCACTCCGCCTCGAAACTAGGGGGCCGCAGAAAAACGAACTTTGCAAAATATAGACCCTCATTACTTGCAACAAGTCCGCAAAGACAAGCTATAATGAATTGCGGCGACGATCTATTTTGCTCAAGTCTCCTCGCACCTCGATCAAAACAGGGGGGATGGGAAAATATTAACGCACAACAGGAATTTCTCAATCTTCTCAGCTGTTCAGCCTTAGTTATTTTAGCGAGCTCAACAAATCTCACCAAAATAAAGGGGGCCGCACACATACAAGACAAGATAGCAGGAAATAAATCAGAAAAACAAGCACAGTAGATAAACCAAGAGGGGCCAAAACGGCCACAATGTCAATACAGAAAGTAAAAAGGTTTTAAGTTATTACAATCATCAAATGAGGACGCCAAATAGTTCAAAAAAGTGACAGAGCCAAAGTTATTATTACAAAGCCGCAGAAATATAGAAAACAAAAGCACAAGGCATTTAAACGGAGCCGGGGGGGAGTGTCAATGTACTCATCACCAGGTTGATCGCTTGCCGGAGGATTCTTCAAGATCGCAAAGTTAACAGGATTGACTGGAGGAGGATCCCACACTGGGTCACCGCGCTCTATCTGGTTAGTTTTTATGGCGACGATGTGATCTGCTGCATAAGGGATATCCGGGTGAATGGCCAACAAGTCGGGAGATCGCTGGGACATGTTAACCCAACGGAGCATTTCCTCCAAGGTAATGCTCTCCCGGCCATGATAAGCCCAAAGACAACGAGCGAGGTGATTAAAACCTTCATCGAAGCTAGCCTCCTGGAAGTCACTGAACTCATCAGAAAGCTTGAAGGCTTCCACAGGGGCTGGACCCGCCATCTCTACGGCCTTCTCTACAGCGGCAAGTTTCTCCTTCAAATTTGCGACCTCCTCACGTGCGGCCGCTAGCCCTTCAGCGGAATTGCGGGCTTCATCCTTCAGGGCTTGCACCTTCTCCCCGAGCCTCCGCATCCGGTTTAGCGCTCTCCGCCATGAGTTTCTTCATCCGCTCAACCTCAGCTACCGCCTGCGAGCCTTTGTTTTCAGAAGCGATCCTGGCTTTCTCCGAGGCTCCAAGGGCCGCCGTTACTTTCTTAAGCTCAGCTTTGCGCTTCTCTGCGGCTTCAATCGCCTTGTTTATACGAGTCCCGAGCTGAAAAAGAGGAAATGATAAGCCTGAGGAAAGCGCAAAATACGAAAGGAAAAAATATAAGATTAACAAGCTTACCATTGAAGCAGCGATTCCAAATTGGCCTGAAAGGTCTTTAAGTTCGGCGACCTCATCGCCAGCGGGGGCGTCTTCTTGAATCACGACGCGAGATGTGATCCCCCTCCCGATCTCCAGCTGAACCCCGTGCGGTGAGTCCCATGCCAGGCGACCCAAGGGGATAACATTAGCGATGGCCTCTCTTATCTGGCCCGCCTTGTTCATGTCGAGGTTTTGAGTGAAGTTGGGTCCAGCCACACCGCCTCTTTCCCCTTGTAGCCGCAGGGCAGTGTCCCAGCCGGCAACGGCTCCACCTCCTCAGGGATCTCCTCAACAATAGCCTCAGGCCGTGCAGAGCCCTTATCAGCAACTCGCTTATCCGTACGATACCAGCGCCAGCCGTTTTTGTCTTCTCAACCCTTGGTCGTTTCTGGCACTGGCTCTCTTTTGCGGGTTCATCAACTTGCGACCTTTTTTGGGTAATGGTCTGACTGGAGCTCGCACCTGAGGGCGCCGCTGCGACCTTCGTAGGATCATACGCCTCGTCAATAATAGTGGCGTCCACAGTACGGGGAACTTTCCCAAGGACTTGTTTCAAGGTCGTTTGCCGAGTCTTGGCCTGCTCCTCAGCCAGCCTCTGCCTTTGAGCTCGGCGTTCATTAGCATCCATACCTGCAGAAAGGGTTCGTTAAAAACAGATTCGAAAGAAAGAACAACGCATGAAAGTAACACCTTGAGCTCTTTAAAGATCTAATAAATGCAAGGAAATTTACAGGGCGGCCTTCTTTCCGGGTCGCCTCCGCATACAGGACACTCAGACGGAAAGCGTTGCCCTATATGACAATCCCCTATCCAATCAGGGTCACTCTCCTCAGGAACCATGGCAACCACTGGCCCCGCCTTACCCGGGCCCGCGAGGCCCACCATACGCGCAAATGGAAGGGCCAGATCCAGGAGATCGACCCAAGCAATGTTCCTTAAGGAGGCCTCGACCCCATCAGATTGAAGGAGGGTCATGAGCCCTTTGACAAAACGCCGTTCTGGTATAGGAGGCTCGTCGATCGTGAGGGTAGATTTCCCCGTGCGTTTTGCGGCCCTAGGAAACGGCCAGCCAACCTTGGATTCCACCTTGAGGATCCGCTTCTGCCATCTGTGAATCTTATTTGGTAACAGGAATAGTAGGCGGGGCGTCTTGGACCTTAAAGATATTTGCCCCGCGATGCCCGTCCCACAAAACCAGTGAAAGTGGCCCAGCAAGGTCAGCGAAGGTTCTATCTTCATCATTCGACACATCACAATGAAGGCCATGATTTGAATAACGGTCCCAATGGCAAAATCGGAAGGGAGAGCTCCCATCAGTTCGCAAATTCTCACAAAGAAAGGGTCGAATGGAGGTCGGAGCCCCGCGTAAAAATGATCAAAGTGCAGAATCAGGGCGTCATCTGAGCGGCGAGCACACACGTAATCCTGGCGATCCCCAGGTTTAAACTTATCCTCCTCCTTCGAATAATCAAGCAGGGAAAATCGATACACGCTCGTGTCAATTTTAAATCGACGATGGATAAATTGGTTAAGGTCTCTGCTATCACAAAGCTGCACCCACTTCTTCTCCAGCGCCTTTTCATACTCCGCCAGGATAGCGAACTCTCTCATCGCCTCGGGATTATTGGGCACGGGTTTCTTCGCTTTAGCAGCGGCCTCCCCAACAGTGATTTTGGGATCTTTCTTCTTTTTTTGTTTTTTAGGGAGCTCCCAAACAATTTGGCGAGGCAGGGGGGCATATTCGTCCTCACTCGACCCCATCAGCTCGTGAAGAGCGGCGTCCTCGATATATGCCTCGTTATGATCAGCGGCGCCACTGGGACTCGGATCGGAAACCTGTTCTGCAACGTCCGACATCCCTCTCTCACCGGCCTCGCTGGTGCTCGTCCCTTGAGCTTGTGCCATTTCCTTACGGCTTTTCTTGCGTCGCGGGACGGGGTCAGGAAACAGAGAATCTAGGTCAAAAGGATCGCTACTTGTTCGAATGGTGGCCTCGGCGCCGGTTATCTCTTCAACAGGGTCGCCCCCGGCGGACTTCTCAGGACTAGAGGGGTCATCACCCTCTTCCTCATGAGCGTAATCGTAAACCTCCTGCTCCTCGTCTGAGTCACCTCTGACAGAATGCTCTCCGTCCGACATCGTGCAAAAACAAGAGGAAAAGGTGGAGCTTTCAGACCTGGGATAATGGAAATTAAACCAGGAAGGTAATCGCACCCATCTCGACGCCCTCCCCTCCGTTTTTACAGGAGAAACGGAAAGCAAATTGCCAGAAAGGGAAATACAGACTCCAAAGCAAACATAATAAGTAGAGGTTTCTGGGCGCGATGGTTCCACTCAGGAAGAACCACAATAAAAACACCAACCCAAAAAACCTCAACTTTTCTCAAGAAAAACATCTTACATCCAAACACATTGCCCAAACATTGGATCAAATACCAGGGAAGGGCTCGAAAAACAAAAGGAAAACAAGGAAAAAGGGATAAGGGATAAGGGAGAAGAATTTACCTGTTTTTCTGGGAAAAGTAGAAGGAGCAGCCTAAAGAGCACGTCGGAATCTTCAAACTCCTGCCGGAAAGCCTCGAAACCCACTTCCACCACCGTCAAACCTTACTGTTAGCCTCCGCCGGAAGCTTTTGCTAATCCTAGAAAGAGGAGAGAACTCGGAGAAAAATTGTGGGAAAGTAGAGGAGTGAAAAGTGAGGAAGTGTTGAGGAGGCTAGCCTTATATAGGCAAGCAAGTGGTGATCGTGGGGCTAGGAGTTAAACCATCCAACGGTTGGGGATTGCGCGGTCGATTCAAATTCCGAAATTTGAAAACCGCAATCATTATGGAGGCCAATCAATGCCCACGTGCATGCTTGGGCAGTTGCCAAGGGCGTTACTACCCACGTAATTGCAGTTATCAAGGGGGCTGACGTCAACCACGATCTGACTAACTTCCCCATTGAAGCTTAACGGATGGCCTCGCAGACGACGAGGCCGCAAAAACAGGCCCAGAGTTGCTTCGAAGGCCGCTTGCTTTGAAAGCACGGCCCTTAGTGAACAAGTCGCATCAGACGACGAGGCCGCAAAAACAGGCCCAGAGTTGCTTCGAAGGCCGCTTGCTTTGAAAGCACGGCCCTTAGTGAACAAGTCGCATCAGACGACGAGGCCGCAAAAACAGCCCCGAGTTGCTTCGAAGGCCGCTTGTTTTGAAAGCACGGACGAGGTCGCAAGCCCTTAGTGAACAAGTCGCATCGACGACGAGGTCGCAAAAACAGGCCCGAGTTGCTTCGAAGGCCGCTTGTTTTGAAAGCACGGCCCTTAGTGAACAAGTCGCACATACTCCATCCAAGAGCTCACTACTCCACACTCGATATCTTCCCGAAAAATAGTCAAGATATGGAGTAGGGGGCCATTGATGATACAAATTATGTCGCCTCCAATGGGGGCGCTCATATGGCAACGTCCAAAGGCATTAAGAGCAGGCCCGCCGCCCACAACCCCTACTGGAACCTCGTCAAAGCTAGGGGCCGGCGGGCGGTCATAAATATAAGGCTCTCCAAGGGAGCCGCGCAAGACTTGAGAGGAAACAGGGGGCGAAGGCCAGACAACGAAGACGGCGACCTTGGCGACCATAAGGGGTCGCCGCCCGGATATTACATCCACTTGCTACTAGATATTTTACCCACTTGATGTCAGATATTTAGTGTTTACTTAGCTACTAAGACTAGTGACTAAGCTGTTTCTGCACCGCCAGTCTTTACTTCACCCCTAAGTTTAAATCTCCGTATAAAAGGAGAGTCTTGTGTAACCTAAGAAAAGATATAAAAAGACCAAATTAACAGGCCAAAGCTCGCAAGAACAAGCTTATCTCACCGTCCTCCTCTCTTATAAATCACTACAAATAAGCCGATATCTCCGGCCAACTTATAAATAATCTACTCACAAATAAGCCGATATCCACTAACATTAAATTAAATTTTAACATCTAAACTCCGTCATTTACGCCATCGTGACGACGATTAATGCATCGTTTTTAAAAATAATTATATTTATAGGGAATATATTCGGCTCACATTCTTCAAATTTTCAAAAAAAACCTACTATAATTATAAAATTCGCCTACCGTAATTAGAAAAAAAAATTAGAAAAACCATTTATAATTTGACTCTCCTAATAAAAATAGTGAATAAATTCGGCCCTAATTAGAAAAATCATTTAAATTTTGATTCTACTAATAAAAATAGGGAATAAATTCGGCTCAAATTCTTCTAATTTTTAAAAAAGAAACATACCATGATTACAAAATTCGCGTTTATATTCAAATCAATTTAAAATTGCCTCTTTAAAAAAACGTCAGACGTAACTTTAAAAAACCGCCTCTTTAGGAAAATAGTAAAATGAAAATTTAAAAAACCGACTCTTTAGAAAAAAAAACAACTCTTAAAAAAATATGGTTAAAGATTTCACATGAATAGAATTTATGTGCAATCTAAAATATTTACACAATGATAACACATTAATAACGTGTGATTTCGCAATAATAGCATATTAATAGCGTTTATACTGAAATCAATTTAATAGTGAACCAAAAATGGAAGTCAGCGTATTAGAAAAAATAAAAATCTACTCTTAAATAAAACCGGTAAATAAATCCGGAAAAAAATTGAAAAAAAAAATACAAAGTCAGTGAATTTATTTGACAAAATCAAAAATCTCTCCCGGTCCCAAGCATTAAATCCAGAAAATCTGCCAGCAAATAACGAAAACCAGGAAAAAAAAACAAAATCAATGAATTTATTGTTAAATCGAAAATCTCTCAGCAATTTAAATTAAAACAATTCGCCCCACACGTAATAAAATCTGGCAGCAAATTAAAAAAACCAGGTAAGGTAGGGTAGGTCTGGGTGGTGGGTAGGGTAGGTAGGGGTGGTGGTGGTGGGTAAGGTAGGGTAGGGTAAGGGCTGGTGGGTAAAGTATGGTAGGGTGAAGTGGTGGGTAAGATATGGTAGGTAGAGTACAGTAGAGTAGAGTATGATAAAGTAGGTTGGGGTAGTGGGTAAGGTAAGGTAGGGTGGGGTAGGATGGTGGGTAGGGTAGGGTAGGGTGAAGTGGTGGGTAAGGTGGGGTTGGGGAGGGTTGGATAGGTTGGGGTAGTGGGTAAAGTAAGGTATGGTGGTGTGATGTGTAAAATAGGGTATAGTGCAATTAGGGCTGTAAACGAGCCGAACCCTACCGAACATGTGCAGGGTTCGAGTTCGGCTCGAAAGGTTCGAACCTAAGGTTCGGCTCGGCTCGAAGCGGTCGAACCTTAGTTTAGCAAGGTTCGGCTCGGGTTCGAAAGTTCGAACATGTTCGACATGTTCGAACATGTTCGAACGGTTCGAACATGTTCGAACCTTATATATATAGTTTTTTTTTTTTTTTAAATATACAATAGTTCGAGCCGAACGTGTTCGATACGGTTCGGCTCGATAGACGAATATCAAATACCTAACGTTCGGCTCGACGTTCGAAGGTTCGAATCGAACTCGAATCGAGCTTTTTCGAGCCGAATACGGCGAATCGAATCGAATGCGACGTTCATTTACGTGCCCTAAGTGCAATTGGGTCAAACGAGCCGAACCCTACCGAACATGTGCGGGGTTCGAGTTCGGCTCGAAAGGTTCGAACTAAGGTTCGGCTCGGCTCGAACCGGTCGAACCTTAGTTTAGCAAGGTTCGGCTCGGGTTCGAAAGTTCGAACATGTTCGACATGTTCGAACATGTTCGAACGGTTCGAACATGTTCGAACCTTATATATATAGTTTTTTTTTTTTTAAATATACAATAGTTCGAGCCGAACGTGTTCGATACGGTTCGGCTCGATAGACGAATATCAAATACCTAACGTTCGGCTCGACGTTCGAAGGTTCGAATCGAACTCGAATCGAGCTTTTTTCGAGCCGAATACAGCGAATCGAATCGAATACTGACGTTCATTTACAGCCCTAAGTGCAATGGTGGATAGGGTAGGGTTGGGTGGTGGGTAGGGTAGGGTTGGGTGATGGGTAAGGTACGGTGGGGTGGTGGGTTGGGTAGGGTAGAGAAGGGTGGGGTGGGGGGACGGTAAGGTGGTATGATGGGTATGTAGGGTAGGGTAGGGTTGGGGTGGATGAAAGTGGAGCAGAGTAGGTAATGGTTAAGGTAGGTAGGATGTCGAGGGTAAGATATGGTGATAACGAGTAGGGTAGGATAGGGTGGTGGGTAGGGTATGATAGCGGTGGGTAGGGCAGGGTAGGATGGTGGGTAAGGTAGGGTAGGGTGAAGTGGTGGGTAAGGTAGGGTAGGGTGGGTGGTGGGTAATTTGTTTAATTCCAATCCTGCATATTCTATTCAATTCAATTCTCATGTAATAAATATGCCAATAAAATCTTCTTTTCATCCTTTAAAAAATTCTTCTATTGAAATATACGTTCTCCCGTGCATGCTAAAAGCAGTAATATAACCACAATTATTGGCATCAATATAATTTTTGGACATGTTGTGTGGTCTATTTTTGACTTTATCTGAAGGTAATCATATTGTCATATTGTCATGCACGGGGATATATATATTAATTATTTATTTATTTATTTAAATTCCTGAATTTATGAATCATTTAAGTATACATTTAAAATATAAGAGTCAATTAGCTTTATATTAAATACGTTACTTTGAATTCAATTTCCTTTATCTTTACAATTGAGCAGCTAAAGAGCTAATAGCAAGCGACCATCAAATTTTTTAATGAATGTTGAGAAAGAGTTACTTGAGGAATATAACCAACTGCTGGATCAGGAAGAGTCGTTTTGGCATCAAAAATCTCAACTGCAATGGTTCGTGGAAGGGGAAAGAAACACTAGGTATTACCATAAAGTTGCACAAATCAGAAAGCAACGCTCACGAATCCGCATGCTCAAGAGAAATGATGGAACTTGGACAGATGATGAAAGTGAAATAAAGCGTATTATTCAACAACACTTTATGAATATCCATGCTAGTACCTCGGGTACTATTGATAGGGGGCAACCTTTAATGCTGCCCACTCTTGATGAATCGGAATTGCGTTTATTGAATCGGGAAGTGTGTGAAAGCGAGATTGCAACGGCTGTTTTTGATATGGGATCGTACAAAGCTGCAGGTCCGGATGGTTTACCACCACTCTTCTATAAACGTTGTTGGGATATTGTGGGGGAATCAGTTGTCCAGTTTGTTTCCATGGCCTTCCAGAGTGGGACTTTTCCTGCTCGCATGAACGAAATTGTTATCTCACTTATTCCCAAAAATGATCACCCAGAGGTTAGTTCTCATTTCCGGCCGATTGCCTTAGTAAATGTCATAATTAAAATAATTACCAAGGTTTTAGGTAATCGCTTGAGTCTTGTCATTGAAAAACTTGTTGACAAGACTCAAGTAGCCTTTATTCCGGGTAGAGGAACAACGGAAAATATCATTCTAGCACAGGAAATCATGCATTACATGCGGAACAAGAAGGGGAAGCAGGGGGTGATGATGGTTAAGGTAGACCTAGAAAAAGCTTATGATCTTGTTGACTGGGGTTTCCTCCATCAGCTCCTTATATCATCCGGGTTCAATCAGAAGCTCTGTGAGCTTATTATGCACTGCATGACATCGGCTTCGGTGTCCCTATTGTGGAATGGGGAACGGCTGCCATCCTTCAAACCGAAACGTGGGCTAAGACAGGGTGATCCGATTGCTCCGTACCTATTTGTTTTAGTGATGCAAATCTTGAGTCAAAAAATTGAAGCTGCGATAGCAGGGGGTCTTTGGAAGCCGATTAAACTCTAAAAAAATGGTCCACCGATCTCCCACTTATTTTTTGCGGATGATATGCTTCTGTTTGGAGAAGCGAGTGAGGTCCAAGCGTTGGTAATGGATGCGGTTTTGGGAGACTTCTGTAACGTTTCGGGTATGAAGATCAGTGTGACAAAATCACAATTCCAGACGTCGCCAAATGTCAGTCCTATTCAGCGAGAACTTATTCACCAAGCACTTGAGATGCAACACACCTCCGACTTGGGGACTTACCTTGGGATGCCTCTTTTACAAGGCAGACTAAAAGTTTCGACATTCTCATTTCTAGTGGATAAAATGAAACGGAAACTCGCTTCGTGGAAATCTCATACATTATCTCGTGCAGGTAGAGCCATTCTGATGCAAACATCTCTAGCCTCACAACCTTTCTACGCCATGCAGACAATCAAATTACCGGCAACCATTATATCTCAACTTGAGAAGATTTGCAGAGATTTTTATTGGGGAGATACGGAGGAAAAAAGGACAATGCATTACATTGCGTGGAGTAAACTATGTGCGCCAAAGGAAGCAGGTGGACTTGGCTTTAAAAATCTAACCGGGATGAATCGCGCTTTTTTGGCGAAGCTAGCCTGGCAGTATATGACGGATAAGCAAGCGTTGTGGGTTGATGCCCTCAAAGCTAAATACGGTGATATTCATCAGCCTTTAAAGCAAGGGAGCTCAATTATGTGGAGAAGTATTAAAAGTGGGGCAAGGATAATAGATGAGGGAGCTGATGCTATCGATGGTGTTCTCACTTGGAGGGATAGTGTGAAGGGGCAATATACAGTACATTCGGGCTACCATCTTGGATTGCAACCGATGGCACAACATAGTGCAAATCCTATCTGGAAGGAAATTTGGGACTTAAAGGGTCCAACTCGAGGTAATCACTTTATTTGGTTATTGTGCCATGATGCATTACCGGTCACCACTCGACTATACCGATGCCAAGTGGTGGATTCGGATATTTGCGGGCTTTGTGGTAATGCTGAGGAGACATCCCTTCATGCACTTCGCGACTGTAGCTGGCCTAAAGCAATTTGGGAATTTTTTTTGGACCCTACTTGTACTAGAGATTTCTTTGCCGCGGAATCAACTAAGGACTGGGTTACTTTTTCGTTACATTCTGCACGTACTTCGCATGAGTCACAGAGATGTAAGTATGTTTGGAGGGAGATTGTCTATGGCATTTGGGACTGGCGCAACAAACGGATCTTTGGGGAGGAGTGTAATCGCCCTCCGCCTCATATCTTCATCGCTCAGATGGTGGAACGGGCTCGAAATATTAGACTAGCTTGGGGCCTAGAGGAACCACATCAGCGACCAGGGGCGGCTGCAGGAATTTTGACAAGGGGGTCGGAAATTTATCAATTTTTTCCCGTATCACACATATATTTGTATATTTACCTCTGTACATGTAATTATAGAGTAACAGATAAAAAATAGGGGGTCAATGCATAAAAATAAGGGGGTCAGTTACACATAGATATGCGTTTATTAAAAAAAATCTCCACTGTTGTTAAAAAAAAAATATTTTAGGGGGTCGGCCGCACCCACAAGCTTGTGGGTGGAGCCGCCCTGTCAGCGACTACCACAAATTTAACTATATATATATACTAGTGGCGGCATCGTGCTTTGCACGATGTGGCCCTCGGTTGTTATGTTATAACTTTGAAATATTAGCTAACGAAACAAAGAAGTATATATGCATTGTTGAAAACACTTATTTACATAGCTACATATATTGTACATAGGATACATTAAAACCGTGATAGTTATCTTAGTTTGATTACATAAAACGTTGGTGAATGTTCCCTATCAAAAGAGTTTATGGGGCAACGTGGACTGGACATATTTATATTTGGGGGAACATAGACAAAAATGCATATTTGGATGTGATTTATGGTTACTTAGGTACAATGGCTGATTAATTTTCATCTGTTGGCCTGAGTTTCAACTTCTTCATTGGTGTGGTGTTGGTTTCGGATGGTGCTTCAGGGTCAGTGTTTGATTCAGCTTTGGTCTTTTTGCTTGGAGTGTCCTCTGTTGATTTGCTTGGCAATGTTTCAATGTTCTTTGCCTTTTGTGATGATTTGCCTACAAATTTAGATGACTTTAGTTTTGTAATGCGTTATGGAACTGAATTAGTTACCAATGTTATGGCAGTCAAGGGTAAATTTATTTGCTACCTGTATTCTTTGGATTACGCTTGTAGTTGAGGTATCAGTTTTCTTTTCGATCCAGTCTTGGACAGTGTACCTTGTCAGCTTGTCATTGAACTTCTTTTTCATTGCTCTTATCTGCGCAATTACTTCTTGGTCACCTAGCTTTTGATTTATTTTTTGCAGGTGGTCGACAGTTTCCTTAATTAAGGTTTAGAAATGGGAGTTAGTCACTTACTTAGTAAGAATGTTTGTTATGTATGAAGGGAAAGATGTGATTGACTTACTTGCTTGTTCATTGCATACAGTTCTTTTGGTGTATGAGATAGCAGCTTTTCTGCGCACTTGTCGAATAACGTGGCTTCAATATTGCTGGATTTGTCGGTTAGGTGTATTACAACTTTGCACCTGTTGTCATACAACAATTGTAAAAGGTGTTAGTAGTTCATTGTTATTGTTGTTTGTGTACATTGAAGGAGGGGGATTATTGTTACCTACCTTGGTTCTGCAGTTTGCTCTTCATTGCAAGTGTGACATGGGAAATTTTCGTTGGGAATAGCTTTTTCGTGTTTGTTTACACTTAGGGCGGACAAGTATACGTCACTTTTTGATGAAGATCCACAATGGCCATTGTTGTTGCACACTTTGGATGACTGGTTGTGTTGAACAACTTTGTTATTTAGTTCTATGTGGGATTGTTTACAGAGTACGAAGTGAAAAATTACGAAGTAAAAAAAATGGAATGTTGGCAATTTTTTTAGATTATGTTTTGTGATGCAGCAGAAGGCTTTATACGAGGATAATACTACAAAGTCATATAGGCATATATGCTATTTATGAACCGAGGAAGAGAACTATGTTATATTAAAAGTAGTGCACCTGAGAATCTGGCAAGATGTCTGACAGTTTTGTTAATTGGGATTGGACGACGTTCACCATGGTTGATTCCAAGTAACTTTGTGTTGGTCTGGAGTCAATTTGTTGCACATCTTCCTTGTGTTTGCTTAGCCTGTATGAATGAAGGTATTATGATTGTTTAACAAGGTGCTTTAATATTCGGTGTGCAAGTTATGGGTTATTTGGTAACTAAGAATTTGGTGTTATTGAGTAAAAAAACTTTATAACGTCCATGTTAAAAAGTTTTCCTATGTACGTGTGGTTTTATGCGAAATTGAGTGTTCGTATTTTATACCAAGTACGGAGTCTTATTACTTCGGGAATGGTTGGTTCCAAGATGACGAAGGAAAAAGGTATTGTGGAGAGAGATATTCCGAAAAGAAGCCAAGCAACTTGTATAAGGTTTGTATGGAGATAAATATGGGCTTTATTGTAATGTTTGAATTTTTCAGAACCTGCGAAATTGGTGGCTCTGAGGCCTTTGCATAGTATAATGGGCATCTCAGTCCTGATTGTGAAGAGCTCTGTGCCTTGTCGGTCTGCAAAGTCTCCCCAAAGTGTAAGCATTAGTGGCTTCAACCTGTGTTGAAAAAGTGGCAATATATGTGTAAATTTAAGTTAGTTGGAAATTCAGAATGTCGTTTGATTTTTTGTATTGTCAGAATTTGTTGTCCAATTATTTTATGAGATGAATATAGGCAAAGGACTTACTCTTGTTGCATGATTGTGCATTCTCGAATCGTTGTTAGCTTGCCTCGGGCTTCAATAAGTCTTGGTTCCTTGACATTTGTTACCACAGCTACAATATCTGGTTGTTGATGAGAAAGTTAATAAGAGGTAGTTTTGTTTAAGCATTGGAACATGAAATGAAATAAATTCAGTTGAAAAAATGTGTATTTAAGGCAATGATTTTTTTGCGAAATTAATTCTGTAAGGTATGTATTGGTTGTACCTATTGGAGATCCTTTGCCAGCGAGTAACGGGATATTTACGAATGGTATCTCTTGAATAGCAGGGTAAGGTATTTTCTCAGCATCGTTGTTTACTGGGCGTATAAGTGTGCCCCTGGACATTATCCATTGCTGCGTTATACCGGGCGTAGCGTATTGAAATCCAGGTTTGATGGGCTGAATTTCTGCTCCACCAACGATGTAGGTTTGGAAAGGTTTCAAGGTGCTCTCCAAGACGTTGATAGTCGTATTCCACAATATTCCTTCAACTTGGTTACCCTGTTTGATGGTTGCTATCAACTTAATTGAAGTGGGGAAAATGTCCAAGAAATGCACGTAAAACATTGGCTAAATAAGTGTGAGAGCTGTGTGGATTAGTTGTAAGTACCATTTCGTCGAGGAGTAACAATTTTTGGAGCCTTTTTCCACGCTCGTTAGTGTAAACATTGCTTTTTTCGACCACGAGAACTTTGACCCTCCAATCGTCGGACTCGTTTGTTACATCGGTGATGTATGTTGGTGTTGACATGATGTACGTTTTTGTTCACGATACATGAGATGCACAATTAGAGATATGTTATGCAAGATCAGTATGCCCAAAAAAAAAAGGTAATGAGTGGAATATGCTAGGGTTAATATAAAATAGAGTTTAGTTATGTAATAATAATAGAGAGTCATAGCGGAATTTAGATATACAAAAATTAGCAGGAACAATATTGAAGCTACTTTTAGACACACAAAAAGACAGCCTATTTTCGTTATCTTTAAAGCTCACATATATAACATTGCATAGTTTTACCAAGGCAGTAATAAACAGGTTTCAAGTGACTAAATAGAAGTAGAAGATGCAACAATCATAGGGACATATGGCAGAACTTACGTGCATAATAGATGGCAGAACTTACGTGCATAACAAAACAACCAATGCATTTAATGAAAAAGCTACTTTTAGACTTCAAATACCCCAACAAGTTCAAATTTACATTTTGTTTGATTGGTTTAGCTAGAGTAGTTGAAGGAATCTAAATTGGTCCTACTGTTTTTCACTACATAAGCACTTGCAGTAACAAAGACGTAACATGATTCGTATTTGCTGTTCACACCAATGTCGTGTTGCTACTTTTAACACAGTGACGCATAGCTTATTTTCACTAGCCTAAAGCTCACACATGCATCATTAGACGACTTTGCTAAGCCAGAAAAAACCAAGTCTAAAATGACTAACTGTTAAACAAATATACATTGCCATTATGCGCGACAAATTTTTATTAGAAAACAATAAGCACCATAATTAGCCACAGAATATAGTATAAGCAACAACTTCATATCTTACTAATATACGAGACCATTAGCGGAGCAGAACTACGATAATTCTATTTAGTACCTGACAAATTATTCATGGTTTTGTGCCCTTTCGAGTATCTCATGGAAAACAACGTTCTTCGTTTTGTTGCTATCTCGTGGTGTACGTGAACGTTGGTGGTGCAATGAGCACTTTAATTGAGCTGGATTTTTTTGCCCTAGACAACGCCACGTACAATTGACCATGCGAGAAAAGCTGGTTCCCGCAAGTAAACACCTACTCGTTCTAGCGTTTGGCCTTGAGCTTTGTTAATAGTCATAGCAAAGCATAGCCGCACAGGGAATTGATAACGTTTGAATGGTATCGGACACTTGTCTTCATTTGAAGATTCAAGGGGAATTTTGTGTAGGATGGTGATTTTCCCTGCATACGGACCAGTGGCGATTTCAGCTAAGATGGTGTGTGGTTGAAGTTCTTTGCAAATTAGCCTTGTACCGTTACAGAGTCCTTGAACGGGACTTAAGTTTCGAAGTAACATAAGAGGTGTATTGACTTTTAATACAAGTTTATGTGGCGGAAGGCTACTTGGGTTCATGGAATTCAGGAAATCATCGTAATCTCCTCGATCCGTGGATTTGTGGCAAGGTCGTTACTTACGTAAGTTGTAGATTCTCTAGCATATTAGCTAGCATTGCCTCATTGATGTCGTCCACGCAATCATTAGTGGGTGCAAGCAAAGCTCGGTTCATTGCAGATTTAGGGTCATTTGTGAAAGCAGAAATGTCAGGGTACACAAAGTCTATTAGATGTTGAACCGAGGTTTTCTTGTCGAGAGAAAGGGATGACCATATTCGGCGGTGGCGATATTCTTGTGTTCGTCCTCATGTTACGTGCCATTGCCAATGCGTAGAAGGTACTCGGTGAAGTAAGGGTCTGCTCTGGCTCGCATATTTTCAGTGAGCGTTAGTTTCGTGAGCCCCGGCCACAAAGATGAACTAAACAAACTTGCATCAAGTTGTTGTTGTTTAGTAGCGTTCGTGACTACGGGCAATACCTGCCTGAAATCGCCTCCAAATACTACAACTTTATTACCAAACGGTTGGTCAACCTACGTAATATCTTTAAGCATTTACGAGAATGCCTCTATAGAATATTTGTGTGCCATTGGAGCTTCATCCCGATTATGACCTTAGCTTCTCGCAATAACTTAGGCGTGGCGATTGTTTGCTAACATTGGCAATTTTGTTGTCTTCGTCGTGGAAAGGGAGTTTGAAACGGGAATGCGCCGTTCTACCTCCTGGTAGGACGCATGCTGCAACACCGGATGTGGCGGTGGCAAGGGCGATGTATTGTTGCGATCTAAGAGTGGCCAAAATCGCTGTGTATAAGTAAGTTTTCCCTGTTCCACCTGGACCATCGATGAAATATGCAGCTGGTTCATTTTGCATAACTTTGTGCATTATAACCTCGTATGCATGCCGTTGTTGGTAATTAAGTTTGTGTACATTCAAAAGATCATTGTCGTTCACTGGAATGTTCTGTTCATATTCCATTTCCTTTGACACGTTGTTTCTTTTTGAAACGAGATTCGCCTCGAGCCCTAAGGCATAATTTGATATGCATTTTCCCATGTCATCCAATACCAAAGACAAGTCGTGAAGTCCTTTCATGCGAATCTCGGAGGGGTGCAAGGATAATGTAGAGTGTGTTTGTGCGTAGTCGTCACACAGTGCATCAGCATATTTCTCCCAAAGCGTACGGGGTTGAGATGGTGCACAGAACACGAGGATAGATGCAAACAAATATCGGAGTTGTCTAGGCATTTGGTACAGTGTTGCTTCTTGTAAACAAATGTCAAGATCATTGTCTGATGTAAGTAAATTCCTTGCTAAAGCGGCTTCCTTAAAAGTTGCATGTAAATAACCTTTGACAGTCAGAAGGTCGTTATACGATTTAGGACCAGGCACATGATTTAGTAGTAAACGAAGGTAGTATCTTTCACCTTCCCTTGGATCAGCTGATACAACACGGCCTACGACTTTACCTTTTTTTCGTTTAGACCATATGCGTTTGGTAGAATCCCAGACAAAATGCTTGGGGAAATCTTTGTATAAGTTTGTGAAGGTGTATGGCCTCTTCATCGCTTTGGTTCATCTCGAAAAGCGCATAAGCATTGTTTCGGCTAGGAAGGCGTTATTTGCTATATTACTTAAATCTTGGTTGGCGTTGAAGGAGACAAGGTAGTTTTACGGAAGGTGCATTTGAAGTACTATAACGGTGGTTGCATTTCGAACAAATCGAATCCGTATATACGCCATGCGACCTCGGGGGACCGACCCATCTTCCTTGTTGGTACTCTTTAATTTCATCTTCGATAGCGGATGTTGCCATTTGGAAAGCAATTTTGTCAGGCCCCTTGTAAATATATTTGTAGATGTACTTCACCAATTTGATAGTCGAGCAAACCTCGACATTAATATGGCAATCGTATTTTTGCAACAAATACGGATTGTACGGAACAATCCACCGGTTGTCAATAATATGGCCCCTGGTACGAGCATAGATGCCGGTGTTACGCCTTCTGTAATGAGGGTAACTATTACTTCCATGTGTAGTGTAGTCCAAGAAATCCTTCGGGAATTTATTTTTGCATTTTTTGTCACGCATACATGGGCATTTGGGATTCAACAAGCCACAAGGACCATGGACCATGTGTTTAAGCACAAGCTCGTGCAAATGTGGATTCAACAAAGGGTCCGGCAATTCGAGCGCTAATATAACGGTCATATGCCTGCGGATTTAAAGGTCTAGAATCTCTATCCATGATAACAAGTACATGAGCGTGGGGCAATCCTCGTTTTTGGAATTCTATAGAGTACACAATTGCAGCTACCACTCCAAAGATGTTGTCTTTCAAGATTTCTTTCTTCATCATTTCAAGCTTTGCTTTGAAGGCACGCGAGAGCAAATCCGGGCGATTTTGTGGCAGTTCGTTCGGAAGTAAATGTACTGTAATCTCAGGCCATGCAGGATTGCAAGTCATCGTTAGAAAGAAGTACGGTTTGCCAAAAATACGTACCAAACACATGGCATCCATGTACCGTTTTTTCATATCTCGTGGACCACTACAAAGGATGGAGGCAATATAACTCGTCGACCAACCGTAGAACCGAGAGGTGTTTCCACTTGCAATACTTATCAAGTACTCCTTGTAGAAATTCGTGCGTATCTCCTTTTGTTGTTTGTATACATACTCGAGCCTCGATGTCTCTATCTTGACAAACATGTCCACAATGAATTGTTGCAATAACCTTCCCGTGTGTAGGAGCATCGAGTTGTCGCGATCGCGGATTTGAAGTTTGTAGCAATAATATTGACGGCATGATACGACATTTCGTTTGCGGACACTATTTTGGAAGACTAAGAAACAAACATGTACACATAGATCAAAACCTAGTAAAATAGGTTAGTTAATCTATGAGACGGAAATGTGGTGTACCTAGTTTCTCTTGGCACAGAAGCTCATCGGCACCATTGGCAAAGGCATTTCTGCCTAACAACGGATCATAGCATCTGTAACCACGTTTTCGCTTATTCGGTGGAAGCTTTTCTATGGCACCATGCCAGCCTACCTCGCCATGTGGAAATAGCAGTGGGTATTGCAATGGGTCATAACAGCCAAAATTATGGCATATTTTATACGGCGTAGCATTCTTTGAGTAAATTTGGATATGGCATTCAGGGATGAATCCTGTTTCTTCCTCTGTAGAGATGATTGCAGAAACATCATTGCACGCAGGCTCATTATATACACGTTGATCAAGTCTGGGGTTGTTTACAAGGTATATTTTATAATCATCAACACAATCCAGCTCCTTAACGTGGCGCAAAAACCGAGTGTATGGATTTTCAGACAAAATTTCCATCAACTTTATCATGACATCTTTGGAGAACCTTGAGGAAGAACTTAGGCGTTCTTCAAGTTCTGCCTCAGGATCATAGAAATAAAATTGCAAACCAATAGGCTTGTCTGTGTCTCCCGTAAAACACGGAAGGTAATGATGGATTTTGCCTTGGACCTTGAATGTATAAACACCTTGCTTATTCTTCATTAGCTCGTTGTCTTTTTTCGCAGCAAAGGTAGTGAAGGATAAGTTATTATTGTAGCTGCGGGCATACTTCCGGAAATTGACACACTCGGTATCCGAGGAAGTAAATAGGTAGGTAAGAACAGGTGGCATCAGTGGCAAAGCAACACTTATTTCACCCTCGAGCAACGAAGCCACCGGTTCATGGTAGAAGCGCTTGGCTTGGCAGTATATGCAATTAGCAACCGCTGGCAAAATACTCGAGTGTATTTCTGAGTTCTCGCAACTATTAACAAAGCTCACATCAGGGTTCAATCTATGTGGACCAGAGGGGTAACTACTGTGGTCTATGTGAGCTATACAAGGTAATATACTGCGCGTAGGAACATGAGCAATAGAAATATTAACAGCCTCCATCACATGATCTTCAATAGAATCAAGCGATAAAGAAGGCTGAATAGTTGTAGGCAAATTGCTAGAGATAGAAGTAGCCATAGATGGCTCTCTATGATCATGTTTTGTATGAAGCTCATCGCCAGTTTGGCATAAAACGTCAGCACCCTTTTTTGTTTTCTCAGCATAACGTGCGCGGCGTTGGTTCAAAAGAGTCGCCTTCTTAGCAACGTCCATATCTAGATACGCTTTCCTCCTTCGCTCATTTCTTTCATTACGTTTATCCTGATCCATCTTTCTAATGTACAAACGTAGAACAACTATAAGAAGTAACCTAATTAGGGGAAGTATAAAAGTAATAACGTTAAGTAGGCCTGGCAAACTAAAGCATGTATCTAAGACGTTGTTAGCACAATACATATAAAAGCTTTAGACAAATTAGCTAACTTGCACAAGCAACTAATGGACGAAATTACAGTGAAGAGTAACCAGAACAAGCCATAATTACCTGTGGAAAAATGTTAAAAATGAATAAGGAAAAAATACCATCAAATGGACGGTGACAAAGGTGCACTAAGAAATATAAACCAATGCATCTAACACATTGAAACATTATTATATAGCAACATACTTTGTTACAACTAAGCGGAGTTAGATTAGTGAAGTTTCTCAGAACCCATTAATGGCAGCAAAACCAGCAAGGTTGTTGAACAAGATTACCAAAAAACATGAAAGCGATTGTGTAATAAAATTCTTCAAACGGCTTAATAAATGTTTCGGCTACATTAGACCTCCGGTATTAATGGCTAAAACTACTCTTAATGCAGTGACAATTTGGAATAAAACCTAAGGGACGACTACTGTTTAGTATAAAGGGTGATACATTAAGTAATTAAGCCAATTTCATGGCATATCGATGCAAGGAGTGCAGAAATCTAAGGCAAAGGTTTTTTATTGCCAAAAGGAATCAATATAGATATGAACACACTTTGTTACAACTCAGCAAGGTTATATTAGTAACCTTTGTTATAGCTGAGTACGTTGAAATACAAGCTTTTTAATTTGAATTTAATGTGGACCAAAAACCTAAATGACTCTAGGAATTTTTTATGTGAATTCAATGAGAATAAATAACCTCATTCACGTTGGAAGTACCAAAGTCAAAGGCACATTACCAAATGAGGTCAGTAGAATTAAATGCACAAAACCTAACTAATATTGGGAGGTGAGAAAATTGATGGTCACTGCATTAAAGATGCAGATAAGGACAGAAAGAGTAGATAAAGCAGTGTCTATCGCCACCGAAAAACAGGAAAAAGTCTGCAAAAGGGGTGACAAAGGTGCACTAAGAAATATAAACCAATGCATCTAACACATTGAAACATTATTATATAGCAACATACTTTGTTACAACTCAGTAAGGTTACATTAGTAACCTTTGTTATAGCTGAGTACATTGGAATACAAGCTTTTTAATTTGAATTTAATGCGGACCAAAAACCTAAATGACTCTGGGAATTTTTTATGTGAATTCAATGAGGACAAATAACCTCATTCACGTTGGAAGTACCAAACTCAAAGGCACATTACCAAATGAGGTCAGTAGAATTAAATGCACAAAACCTAACTAATATTGGGAGGTGAGAAAATTGATGGTTACAAGCATTAAATATGCGAGATAAGGACGAGAAAGAGTAGATAAAGCAATGTCTATCCCCACCCAAAAAAGAAGAAAAAGTCTATAAAAGGACACAATAGCAAACCCCAACCTTCACACTACCAGAGGAAAATACTATATAACCGAGGTTACAACTACGGCGGCAACACATCCGGAACACAAGCATGGAATTCCGAATGCGTATCCGACATTCTTTGTACGAAGTTGCAGAGAACCAGTACGAAGCATATGCGCCTCCCATACCAGCCAAGGATAACGATTCTTCAATAAGGCAAGAAGAAATTCCAAAGGTTGGTTCCTACCCAGACCATGCAGTGAAAAGCATTGCAAAGCAAAGGGACCGAATCGAGAAGAGCTTGCACAACTCAAGGGAAGAACTTAAACAGCAAAGAATCTATGGTAAGGAGCAAGAGAGGCTTGCAGAAATGTGGAAGAAGAAATACATTCTAGCAGATGCAGCTCGAGCGAAGCCAGAAGCAACCATGGGAAGTGAAGAGAACGCAGATACAGAAAGCACAGATTCAGGGGACAACCTTAGGAACGGGGCTATGGACTGAACCATAAAGCGAAGACAAGGTGTACTGTCCAATCGCAGAGCGAACGTTAAAGTAGAAGTATTTAATCGATGTGTAACCAGAATCTTATGTAATGATAGGCTAGGCTATAGCAGCACGAGGGCCATACAAGGTATAGAGCTTAACACAAGCTTTGTCAACCTAAACAAAAGTCTAACTCGGCTTAAATCTTCGCAGAAAACAAAACAACATTGCAATGCACATAACTATTTTTATATGCAAACACAATCAAACTTGGCATTAAAGTTACATATAACTTATTAATGGTGAATTTATTCTTAATGTAGGCATAGCCTGGAATTAAACCTCAAGGACCTCTAGTGTTTAGTATGAAAAGTGGTATATTAAGTAAATAAGTTTATTGCGGGGGTAAACTAAGGTAACAAAGGCGAGTAAATCTAATGTTTCTATACTAACAACTACTGTAAACATGTAAAATGGGATTTGCCGTAGATCCCATAACTACGAGGATTTGCAATAGATCCCCTAACTACGGGGTTTGCAGTAGTACCCCTAACTACACTTACCTTAAGTAGTGGCTATTTTATTCGTAAAGTCCAGAGGTCAGCCAGCACAATCACCTTCAGCACAACAAGCTGTAATAAGCATGAAGACAATTAGCTTCAGAACAAGCTAACTACTACGTTTGGTTGAAATCATAGGAATCGTTATGTTAGGCAAGCTAGTCCAGCAAGATAGCAACCAAACAAGAGACTAAGAAAGCTGCAACAGTAGCATATACAACCGCAGCAAAGTCAAAAACCTCAACACCAGTGAGTTTGAATCATGGTCAAATTGAAAACCTACTATGAATGCCCGTCAAGAAAAGAGCCTGATAAAAAAAATTATATTTCCTAGCATCTTCATATATAAAATATTAAAAAAAAACTTTATTGTATCATTTCAACAACAATTTTATCAGAAAGAAACAACAAAATAACAAACTAGACAATGCAAACAAAAGCCAAATAACAGCCAAATAACAGTAACAATAACAATAAACATCAAATAAAATCTCACAAGTATTATAGATTCATCCTTAAATCAACCCTTGTTGAAACTCTTCAAAACTCAACTATTATCTTGAACTTGCATCTCTTTTAAGCTCAATTGAAGCCTAAAAAACATAATCATTCAGCCCTGAAACTTCATCAAATGTGCAGCTTATATTCATATGAATGGGAGCTCCATACTTCATAAATAGCATCTCCTAGAACCATTCCTGCCTCAAATTTAATTTCTACACTTAAATGTGTAATCCAAGAACCATTCATGCCTCAAAAAAATCACAACATCATTTTCCAATCATCCAATTATTGATATCTTTCATACATTAAAAAAAAAAAAAAACGGCACCACGTCATACATATAATGCATACTTGCCAATCCACAAACGTACCTACTCCATGCTTGGTTTAGCAACAATACATAGCCAATCATAGTCATTTAGTAAACAAATAATATAAGTGAACAAGAGAATGTGGATACGGTAACTAATCGGATGAATAGGAACCACATTAATGTGCAAAGTATCGGTCAATTAAATGATTCAGAATGCAAGACAGTAAAACAATGATTCCTCCCCTATGAAAACCAAAAGCGAATCTATACCCGATGTAGCTACATTCTTAAAACATGGCATCAAAACATAAAAGTCGGGTTAATTAGTAATAATCAAATGTTATTAAAAGCTGTTTTATTTCTTTGAAGCATTTGGTTGTGGGCACGAGTTGCTAATTATGTGAGTCTCATTTAACATATTCTACTCATTTAACATTTTCTACATGGCACACATAATCTGAAAGACACATCTCAAGTTTTTACTGATACTTAGAGGTCCATGACCACACAGCTTACTTGTAATACTATGACAAGTCCACACTATGATGAGATTATAGATATGCTCAATGTTATATAGTGTTTAGTTGCAAGCATTGAATATGAATGAAACACCGTGTACTAAAACCCCACACACCCGAACCCCAAAAAAGAACGACTAAGCATCGAAGCATCAAACGGGCATGCATTGGCATCAACAACCAAAATACACCGGGAAAACGAACATGCATCCAAAATGAGCGAGACCAAGAGGTGAAGAAGAAGCAAGAATAGAGTAACAAAATCATCCACCAAAATACACCAACGAAACGAACATGCGACCAAAATCAATATATATATATATATATGCATGGTGCATTACACAAAGATATGAAATATGAAGCAAATTAACTAGCCACTCACGTCTCTCTCTCTCTCTCTCTCTTTTTTCTCCTAACTTCCCTTATACTCAAAGTTCCTTTTTGCAACTTTAAAATTCTTTGGGTCGTAAAAATTGTCATTTTTTTTGCGGAGGGTTCGCTATTGTCATTTCGTAGCAGCGCAAGTAATTAACCACTTAAGATTGTCATTGTCAGCAAACGCCGGCAGCAACTGCTGCAACAAAGAGCATAGATTCCTCGGCCTTTGTAGAACATGTTGGCTGTGACAATCGATGAGTTGTATTTTTATAAAAGTCGGTGTGTGTTTTTTTTCAATTTATTTTAAATAAGATACATATATAGATATTGTGGAAATATTACGTTACTTTAGTGTCAAAACTGTAGAATTTTCACATTGATTAAGAAAGTAGTTAAATGTAATTATGTAGGGATAAAATGTCTAATACACCCTTGACTATCATAAATGCAACAATTGTGGAGTAAATAAAATTGTTGATTGATATAAATTATGGGTAAATAAGGAAAAATGTTCATTAACGCTCTTGGTAGAATGACTTATATTATGGACCAAAGGAAAAAATTGACTTATATTTTACCGGAGGTAGTATTAATTGTGAGACATTAATTGTAAGACATATTAATTGTATTGAATAAACAATTAATAGTAATAAAGTAACTCTTTTTTGTCTTATTAGGTAATAGACAACTCTAGCAATTAATACTAGCCGACTCTAGTAATTAATTGCTCTCTCCTAGCTTATACTCTACTAGGACCTTTCTCACTTACTTGTACCTATTTATACTCACTCTTTTATGATGAATAAACTAAGTTGAAGTTTACTCTAGTGTTTATCACTTTCTCAAACTCTCTTCATGGTATCGGAGCCTTAAACTCCTGAATCCGCTGCAAAATCTCATTACCCTGTTGTAACTTCTCATCTTATATCAAGAATGTCTTCATTATCTGAAGCTTCCTCACCCTCAGTAGAGTCCCAGCTGCCTCAGCAGACTGGGGTCACTGAAAACCATTCATTTACAAATCACAGACTTGACGGCAACAACTACCTGCCGTGGTCAAGATCTATGAAGATGTATATCTCAGGCCAGAGCAAGATGGGATACTTGTCGGCTCCAAACTGCCCTGCTGAAACCGACCCCAAGTTTGAAGCATGGGATACGAAAAATAACCAAGTCATGACCATCCTCACGAGGTCAATGACAAAAGAGATCAGTGAGAACTTCATGATGTATGATACTGCAAAGGAGATCTGGGACAATGCCGGAGACCTTTACTCAAAAAAGGACAATACATCTGAGGTCTATGATCTTGAAGCTCAAATCCAAAATTGCGGACAAGGGGATCCGTGTACGTAACTCGATTCTTCAACCAACTATCTAAGGCATGGAAACACCTAGATATGTTGGAAATTCACCCATGGAAGGATGTAGAGGATGCTGCCTTATACAAGAATATCATTGAGAAGAAGAGGGTATTCAAGTTCCTTACAGGATTGAACTCATCCCTTGATGATGTTAGAGGTAGAGTTCTTGCTACTAAACCTCTCCCCAACCTCAAATCTGTGTTTGCTGAAGTCAAACATGAGGAAAGCAGGAGGAAAGTAATCTTTCGGAAAGCAACCCGTCGATCACCCTGCGATAGCTCAAAGCAATGTTGGTGATCGGGAAGCCCTGCGAGGTCACCGAGACTTACGGGAACCCTGCGAGAAGGCGGGAAAGTTGTTTCGTGACCACCGCAAACGCACAAATCACACCAAGGAAACTTGTTGGAAACTACATGGTAAGCCTAACTCCTTTAAACCCTCCAAACCAACCAGGGAGAGTCAGGGCAGGCATGTCAGTGAGGAAGGGAACAAAGATACCATGTTGAATGCTCGGTTCTTTGCCTTCAAAGCCTTCATTGCTCAACAAAAGGAAGGTAGTCCTATCACGATATAGCTACTCATGCTAAAACAGGTATATTCCACTCACCTCTCGGTAATGATACTTGGATTGTTGATTACGGGGCCTCATCCCATATGACCGGTAACAAGAGTCTTATATCTCGGTTTAGGCCTTGTCATCAAACCCACAATATTAGAATTGCGATGGATCTATTTCATGTGCACAAGGCTTTGGAAATGTTAAACTCACTGATAAGATATACCTTCAGGATGTTCTATTTGTTCCTAAATTAGACTGTAACCTCATTTTCGTCGGTAGACTCACTAAAGACCTAAATTGGACAAGTCTTATTTAATGACAATCGTGTATTTTCCGGGATCTTTCTTCACGGGAAGTGATTGGGAGAGCTAAAGCCTGCTCGGGGATCGTTTATGGTCAACCCCGTCGAAGACGAGAAGATTGAAGATTGAAAGCGCCTCGGCGGCTCGCACCCAAACCTTAGACAATATCATGTTATGGCATTATAGGCTAGGTCATCCAAGTTTTGGTTATTTAAAGTCTTTAATTCCGAGCTCGTTTAAAGGATGTAACCTTCCTCGGTGACCTTCAACGTGATATTTGTCGGTTTGCTAAACTTACTAAGTCCGTGTATACTAAATTGCCTTACTTGCCTTCCACTCCTTTTACTCTAATACATAGTGATGTATGGGGACCTTCAAGAGTTAAAAGTATAACGGGGAAGAGGTGGTTTGTCACCTTCATAGATGATCACACCAGGGTCACATGGCTATTTCGATGAAAGATAAATCGAAGTTGGAACCATCTTCAAAGAATTTTATAATATGGTATCCACTCAATTTGACACTAAGATTAAAATCTTAAAAACGAGATAATGCCCTGGAATACTATGAGTCCAACCTCAAGCACCTTCCCCGAATGATAAGGGGATTATTCACACCGTAGGCGTGTTGAGACACCTCGGCAAAATGGGGTTGCCGAGAGGAAGAACGAGCACTTACCGGAGATGGCTAGATCGGTCATGTTCACCACACATGTGCCTAAATATATGTGGGGTGAAGCTATATTAATCGCCACATACCCGATCAACGGGTTACCCAAGCGAGTGTTAGGATTCAAGACCCCCATTCAAACCCCGTTGACAACTCATACTTGCCCTCACCTCATTCCGACTTGCCTTCAAAGATCTTTGGATGTCTTGTGTTTGTATACATTCATGCCCAACACGAAGCAAACTTGATTCCAAAGCTCATAAATGCATCTTCCTAGGCTATGCCAAAGACGGGAAAGGTTACAAGTGTTATTCTCCCACCGACAAAAGATTTTACAATTCTATGGATGTAAAATTCTTTGAAAAAACTCCTTACTACAGAAAACCCACTGAGACAGCCACGGATGGCAACCTTATTGAGATTGAGATCACCACAATCCCTCAAACTACTCCTCAGCAGACTCCTGATACTCACCAGTCTACTGCACCTCAGCAAATTCCTGAACCTCAGCAGCCCTGCGAGCCCCGGCACCTGCGAACCTCGGCGGCCTGCGAGCCTACTGAACCTCAGCAGCCTACTGAAACCACTGAACCTCAGCAGCCTCCTGAGCCTACTGACCCTGCTCATTCCACTGATATTGATGACAAACCCATTGCTGTCCGAAAGGGAAAGAGATCATGCACTAATCACTCTATTCATACTTATGTGTCTTATGATCACTTGTCACCTTCTTTTGCTATGTTTACACAGGACTTGGATTCTCACTCTATTCCTAAGAATATACAGAAGCTCTCCAACATGATAAGTGGAAGGCGGTACATTGTTAAACCGAAATGATTGCTCTCCTTGACAACCATACTTGGGATCTCACCACTCTCCCACATGGAAAAGAAGACGATCGGTACCGCAAATAGTCGTTCACTATCAAGTACAATGCGATGGTACTATTGACAAATACAAAGCTAGGCGGTTGCAAGGGGATTCACTCAAACATATGGTCTTGACTACAAAGAGACATTTGCACCTGTGGCAAAGCTAAACACTGTCAGGGTACTGATCTCATTTGCTGTCCAACTTGACTGGCCTCTCCACCAATTGGATATCAAGAATGCTTTTCTAAATGGTGACCTCACTGAGGAAGTCTATATGAATGTGCCCCCTGGTTTTGCCAACACTCACACTCAAGGGAAAGTTTGCAAATTGAGGAAATCTCTATATGGCCTAAATCAGTCCCCTAGAGCCTGGTTTGGCAAACTTACTACCGTGGTTAAAGATCTTGGATATCATCAATGCAACTCGAGATCACACCATGTTTATCAAAACAACAAACCGAGAAAAGATCCATTCTTATTGTCTACGTGGATGATATCATCCTTACTTGCGGTGATGACCCTGCTGAGATCCAACAATTGAAGACCCTGCTGGCCAAAGTATTTCAAGTTAAAGATTTGGGCTACCTCAAGTACTTTCTTGGTATGGAAATAGCAAAGAATAGCCGGGGGTATATCCGTCTCACGAGGAAGTATGTCTTGGACCCGTTGAAGAAGCGGCATCTTTGGGATGCAAACCCTGTTGTATCCCAGAGTAGACCCCGTAATACCCTTTGCATGGTGACATTGCTTGTCGAAAGGATCAATATGAAAGACTTGTAGGGAAACTTATTTATCCGTCCCATACAAGACCCGATATTGCATATGGAGTCGTCCGGTTAGCCGAGTTCATGCATTGCCCTGCTAAGCAACATTGGGATGCGTGAACGGGATACCGAGGTACACGAAGTCCACTCCCGGCCAAGGCTTACATTTCACCAAGTCCGCCGAGAGATCTGTCAAGGTTTACACCGATGCCGATTGGGGGCCGGCACGTCACATAGACGAGAAGATCTACCACAGGCTATTGCTCATATGTATGGGGTAATCGGTCACTTGGAGAAGCAAGAAACAACCTACCGTCTCAGAAGTAGTGCGAAGCCGAACTCGGGGCATTGGTTTTGGGCATTTGTGAAGCATTATGGCCGAAAAGAGTCCTTGCGATCTTCGACGGACCCTCGACAACTGTCATACTCGCCGTGACAATAATTCGGCTTTATGCATGGCGAGAGGATCCGGTCCATCATGATAAAACCAAACATGTGGATATTGACAGACATTTCCTTAAAGAGAAGATTGATGCCAAGATCATTCAACTTCAGTATGTTCCCTCAGCAGACCAAAATGCTGATATTCTCACCAAGGCAATTCCACCGGTTATGTTCAGCCGACTGAGTAGCAATCTTGGCTGTATTAACATATACAACCCAGTTTGAGGGGGGTGTGGAAATATTACGTTACTTTAGTGTAATAACATATTAATTGTGAGACATTAATTGTAAGACATATTAATTGTATTGAATAAATAATTAATATGTCATAAAGTCATAAAGTAACTCTTTTTTGTCTTATTAGGTAATAGACAACTCTAGCAATTAATACTAGCCGACTCTAGTAATTAATTGCTCTCTCCTAGCTTATACTCTACTAGGACCTTTCTCACTTACTTGTACCTATTTATACTCACTCTTTTATGATGAATAAACTAAGTTGAAGTTTACTCTAGTGTTTATCACTTTCTCAAACTCTCTTCAAGATATACAATAGTTACTTTTATGAGCTATTATTTTCGTTAATGATAAATGTGTTACTATTAATTTTATTACATAGTTTATCAATAAAAATATGTCATTTTGTCATAAAACAAATTTGAGGTCTTATTTTCGATGCAAGTAAAAGTGTGTCTTTTATTGATTTATTTTCAATATAATACTTATGTTTATATAAAGATGTCGTTTTCATCAAATAGACCTAAGCTCGTATATGTTCATAACAACAATGTTTTTCAGTTATTATTATTGCGTATTATATTGATTTATCGAAAGAACTCGAAAGTTGTTACCTAGGCTGTAATCGTAAAATAATAAAACTAATTGTAACAATTAATCGATTGGTGCAAGTGCACTTTGTTCCCTTGTAAGTTGAGACTTAATACTTGGACTTGACTTGCTCGCTTTCTAGTGGCACGAAAAGTGTCTAAGCTTTGGTGGCTAGGGAGATTAGAGTTACTGCTCTTAGGAGAACGGCTAGTCACCGGTCTCGGGGCCTCTTGACACGAAGTCTTTCTGACAGGAGCTAGAGTACTCACTCGTAGGAATGGGGACGGTATCTTTTTCCCCGAAGATTCATGCCACGGCCGGGAAAGCAAGGGCTGACGGTTGTGTCGTGTTTCGGAGGGCAGTGGGGTTGGCTGGAGCCCTTTGGGAGGTTCACTGGGTGAAAGTCTGAATCCTTTCCCTGACAATCGGCCGGAGTTGTCAGGCAAGAGCTTGCTTGTTGAAGTGCGGTAGAAAATCGTGTTCACGTGTGGAGTTTGGTTGGTATTGACTCATCGACTAGGCCAAGTCGGTGTCAAGTAATCTAATGATAACCTCTCATAAATTCAAGTAATGATTGTACAATAAAGACACTACTTAAGTTCAAATAATGATCGATCGGTGTATTCTTTGTTTCCGTTATATATTTTTATTGTACTTAACTGTAACACTATCGCACATGGCTCATACCAGCGTTTTTGCTGACGACTCTATTTTTTTTGTCTTTTCTTTTCTTTTCTTTTAATATAAATACAGGTTGTTGAACCAGGCTAAGAGATGGAAAAATAGGAGCCATGATATTTATCAAAAACACTACATGGTGGTTTCGCTTTAGAAAAATTGATGACATGGTTCGTGTTGTGGATTTTAATCAATTTGAGATTCTATTTGTTGTACTCCTTGATGTAACCAGTTAGTGAAATGTTGCGAGTGTTTTGATGGATTTATATCAATATTTTGGATTTATGGTATTTCATGGATGTCTATGCGAAAGCCTCGCAACCTGCTCCTAGAATGACCTCAGTGGACCTAGGGGTCGGGAGTGGATCGTTACACGAGTAGTGACTGATTCAAAACATAATGAAAAATGAGTGTGTTAAGAAGTGAAAGGATCAAGAAATGTAGGATTAACACATAAATCTGGATTTATCTTGATCATTCATTCATAACTGCAATGTTGCCGCGATGCCGGTGCTATGCTCTTGAGATGCTTTTGTAACGTAGTGCTCCTGAATTGCTAGGGTATGTCATTCGACAATTTGTTATGTAATTTTATAAGACGGATCACTTCATCCCTCTTATGGTGATTCCTTTCACATGTAAGAATCTGGACTCCATTATATAGTAACTTCATGAGTAATTGATACATAGTTTTCCTTTATACTTGCTATAGAATCTCAAGCCGATTTAAATGCAGAATTTGTAAAATTTATATAACATGTGATGCATATTGCATTGATACGCTGATCTTTACCTTTAATAGAACTTATGTAAAATGAAAATGATGGTTATGTACCTTAAAAAAGTTAACAGATTTTAATGCAAATGTTGAACTAGTTATCAATACATTTAAAATTATTCTAACATAAAAAACATTCCAACATAAAATTCCTTTTATTGAATCAAACTGTATGATTTATTTTTGTCTTTTATATAAGTGACAAATATTATCTACGGGGCCATGTTTATATTTTCCATAAAATGAAGGACCACCATGAAATAACATCACTATCAAGAAAATGGAAACAGTGAAAAGACAGGTTGCTTAGCAAATCTTGCTTAACTATAACTATAAGCCAGCCCACATCAGATGACATTTTTGGCTTGAAGGACTGTACAAATGTAGAAGAAGGGACTGATTGGAAGGTTTTGTTTCCTCCATGGCCAATTAATTTGAAATACTACAGCCCTTCACACCTTTCATTCTACCCAAAAAAGAAAAGAAAAAACACCAAAATCTCTCCTCCAGTTCTCTCTCTCTCTCTCTCTCTCTCTCTCTCTCAAGTTTCAACTGTTGGATTTCATTTTCACCTATTTGCTGGTCTCAATTAGAGACAGGCTCTGTTTCTGTTTCTGCAATTCTGACTCTGCCTCTATGCATAAACAGGGCAAGGTGGGCTCTCCCATTGTTCAATGCTTTTATTCTATTATCTTGACCAAGAAATATACTTAATAGTACAGCCACAGCCTCCTCAATCTTCTTCAGCTCAGATGTTTACTGGTAACTGGTACATGGGTTTTTTTCTCTTTTCATTTTTACAGTTTTCTCTTTTTAATGGTCCACCTCCTTTTTTCATCTTTTTGTATCTCACTGAGAAATCATTATTTATCATATCATTATCTCCGGTCTGGATTTGATTCGTTCAAAGACTTTAACTTTTTCAAAAGTGCCTATTATATTTTAGATGTTTTCTATATCAAATATGAATGAACGGTCAAAAAAGAAAAGGAATGGTCTTTATTGGTGGGTTATGGTCCATTTATTTTCTTTAATTTAATCCGTGTAAGATTTTACAGGAATGGTGGTGGTAGTGGCGTGTAAAAGAACCTGGCGGCTGAGTTTCCGGCGGTGGTGAAGCTGAGAAGTAGCTGTTCTCTGAGGCAAATGGCGTTCTCTTTGAGGTCTATTCCCTTGGTTTGGGCTGGTCTAAAAAGGGCTTCTTTGCTTTTACTAGTAGTGCCTGAGTTTTGGCAGGTTACTTTTTTGTTACTGGTCTCCGGTTACGTCGGATAGAGTTGGCTGCGGCGGCGACAGGTGGTGGAGGAGGTGGGACAGTGGTATTGGCGCGACGGCTCAATCTAATTGCTCTATTATCAGAAAATGGTAGGAGTTTATTTAACTTAAAATTATAGTGTTTTTTTCTTTTTTCTTTTTCCATAATAGCATGGGATCATTTGGATACATTTCCTGTAAGATTAATTGACCGTTTGTTTGTTTTTCAGCAGTTAATTTTGTTATGTAAACCTGGTTTAGTTGCTAATGAGGCGGGTGGCTGTGTAATTTATTCACATTATTAACGAAAAAATAGTAAGTTTGCAGTATGTACTATGTATGTTTGTTATTATGTTGGTTGTTAATTATTTTTTATAGATTTTTGACCAGAAGGATAAAATTATAAAAAAAATCAAAGAAGAAAACTGCAATTTAATAAAGACAAAAATAACAATTATGAAGTAACAAATATGAAGTAATAAATGTGGAATAGAGTAAATATAAACAATTGTGAAACACAAAAGTAACATTAACACGTGAAGAATAATTTTAAAGTAATAATTGTGATTTTGTCTTTATAATCGTAAAAATGTTACTTTTGTCTTTCAGACCCATTTATTAATTTTTTTTGTCCTTGTGGCCCTTTCCTCTTTTTTTTTTATTTTATTATTTTATTTGAAATGAGAACTTATATAAATGTGAGCAAAATTTACGACTAAAAGGCAATAATCAATGGAAACAATAATTACATCCGTGTGATTGAAGCCGATAATCATTTGAGGCTAATAAGTCAAAACAGTACTCCTAAGTAAATAATAAATTAATAATACGTGATAATCGTTGTGCCATAAAAAATAACACAATGATTGTCAGCATCGTTAATCACTTAATCATGATGAGTGTAGATTGATAATGACTTAATCTTATTCATTATTATCAACGATGTCGATAACCGTTGTACTTATATTATAATTTGAATGAATATTAAGAAGAGAATTTAAAATAATCATAACAAATTTGTTTGTCCAAATTCAAATAGTTCCGGTATCCCAAGAAGTTTTATTATGGAGTCTCTTTATAAATGAGCTTACTTGTATTTAACCGAAACAAAACATAAATCTTGGTTTTGATGATTTTGTATTGGCAAATACTTGTTTGTAATGTCTTTTCATGTCGCGTGTTTTGTTTTGAATAAATGCATTGTCTTAGAGTTCAAGAGTCTCCGCATATATCACGTTTACTTCTAAAAGCCTTTAATGAAAAATAGTATTGGTCTTCATAATCTCTTCTCTTGTCCCTCATCCCCCAAATTATGAGATTAACGGACAAGAATCCTTTAAATTTTGTTCTTGGCTTGAAGCACATCATAGCACAACTACACATAGAAATTACCATTGGAAGAAAGCTTCCAAACGGATATCACTATCCGTTTGGAAGCTTAATTTTATTTCATCCGTCTTTGTTTCTATAAGAAGAAGTATAAACGAGTTGAATACATCCGATTCATTCACTTGATACAGTCCTGCAATAAGTTTTGTTTATTCTTTATTCTCGTTAAGATTTCTTATCAATGCAGAAACAAAAATGCTATTCCTATTTACCTAATAAACTGTTTGCAATTGGAAACGTACCTTACGTGGAGTTTTGGATGGAACGTTAAAAATGGATCCAAGGGTGTTTTGTAATGATTTGTTAATTTCCTTTTACTCGTCATTTCTGTGGGTTAAAAAGTGAAGTGACCATTTCCCCCCTAAAAATTGGGGTGACTCACCAAACTTGACTAGTTCTAATTGGCAAGCATGAAAATGACACTATTTACAAAGCTTGTGATCATTGGAAAATACCAACGGTTATTTCCTTGTGGATTTAGCTAAGTTTTCATATAAATCCAAAAGTTAAAAAAAAAAAAAATTGGCATTTAGTTGTACAACGTATAATCTACTTGAACATCTAAGCTAAGCAAAGGGAAATACTGTATGGAGACGAGATATTGAGGTGAACTGACGAGCGAAACGATTAGATTCACCAAGAGACATCATACCTCCTTTATTACACTACGGTAGTATACTCATTTATGGCTAATTTTAAAGTATGTAATGATATCACACTTTTAATTATATATACATAACTAAATACGCTCTCAACCTTAATTCCCTTTTTTCACTATAAAAAAACATTATTGCTTATTTCAGCCGCTGCTCAATATAGTTCTTCATGTCTAATGTCCTTCTCTTCTACCACTCCTATCATGTTGCCCCGTCCATCCTCTTGCCCCACCACAACACAACTTCGTTCTTAAAAAATGCACCATAGTCATTATTTAGATGATGGAGCACCATCACCATACCATAGATTGTGGTTGATTGTGAAGTTAAAGGCAAATATGACTTTAAGGGTGATAATGTCAAGTATGGGTTGAGCGGTGGTCATATTACAATGGAAATGGGTGGCTAGCAAGTCGCTGGGAAAAGGAGTGTGTTGAGCATATAAACGTTAATTATCTATCTCTCCATCAACTTAAGTTTTGGGATATTAATTCAACATTGTATCCTGAGCAGGAGGTCACGAGTTCAAACATCTCAAGAAACATTGTCTTCGAAACAAAAAATATCAAGTGTTGGCCCTCTTTAAGCCTTGTTATAGACCTACACTTGAGGGGGCGTGATGAACATATAAAATGTTAATATTCTACCTCCCACCAACTTAATAAATCAAGTGTTGGTCCTCTCAAAGCATTTTGTTAAGATCAAGCGCTCACCGTTGTACTAAAGACAATTGGTGCTAGTAATTAAATGTGGTACTATATTTCCTTATAAATTCAATAGTGTGGGCAATCTCTCCCAACCCCCCTCAAGTGTGGACAATCTCTCCAACACTTGCACAATATAATTGAGGTTCAACACACACCCTCAAGTGTGAGCAATCTCTCCAACACTTGCACAATATAAAAATTTTAAAATAATGTTCCAACCAGGGTTCGATCTCATGACCTCTGGCTCCGATACCATGTTAGGATCAAGCGCTTACCATTCTACTAAAAGACCGATTGGTTTTTAGTACAACGGTAAACACTTGATCTTAACACATTTATATGTTAATTATCTACCTCCTCACCAGCTTAACTAAATCAAGTATTGGCTCTTTTCAAAAGCCTAGTTATAGGCCCACACTTGAGCGTGCATGTTGAACATATGAAATGTAATAGTGTACCTTCTCATCAGCTTAAGTTTTTGAGAGAAATAGTAGTTCAACAGAGTGACTGGTGGTGGTTGAGTTATGTGATGGTGGAAGGTTGGTGGGATGGCGAGTTTATATGAAAATGGTAGTTCAATAGAATGGTTGGGAGTGATTGAGTTATGTGATGGTGGAGGGTTGGTGGGATGGCGAGAGATTAAGATGAACGTCGAGTAAAGAAATTTTTTAGAGCTTTGTTGTGTGCTGTTAAGTGAACCGAACTGTTCACGAACATATTCGAGCTCGGCTCGTTAAAGCTCGTTTATGTTTGTTCGTTTATGCTATTGAACCGAGCTTGAACATATTTGAGTGCTCGTTTAATTAACGAACGAAACTCGAACATGTTCGCGAACGTTCAATATTGTTCATGAACTCCTGTCTATATATATATATATGTTTAGTTTAAAAATGTAGACATATGTATATTAATTGATGTTAGTATTATAATTATGGAATTGTTAGGTGTGTTTTTTAGTTAAATTAATCATATTTGAGCTTTTATATAAATTTTATTTCACGAGCCGAGCTCGAGCTCGAACTCGAACACGATTATATGTTCGTTTGACAAACGAACAAATTTGAACATGTTCGTTTAACAAACGAGCTCGATCTCGAACCATAGATGTTCGGCTCGGCTCGGTTCGTAAACACCACTAGTTGTGTGTGACATAAATGGTATTTGAAGGGTTACAATCGTTCAAAATCTGGGTTTAAACCCATATAAGATGAAGGGTCACAACCTCAAAACCAAAGTTATGAGGTGATGGAAGTCAATATCTTAATATTGTTGGCGAAACAATCACTATTGCTCAATGTGTGACACTTAAACATACCCCCTAAGCGTGGGCCTATAAAAATCCTGGACCACATGGCATACATGACATATAAATGGCACTATAAATCCAATAAAGAGACCCAATACTTGCACAATATAAAATGATGACTGTGATACCATGATGAAAATCTAGGCTCAAACTCATATAAGAGGATGTGTCGCAACTTGAAACCTAGACTATAAGATGAGGGAAGTGCATCTCTTAATATGATGGTGAAACAATCACTTGTGGCCAATGTAGGATACTTGAACAACAATAGGCAGCTTGTTGTGGTGGACAATGGGTTGAGAAGAAGTTGAAGAAATTGTAATTATCACGAGTTCCAGGGTGTTTTGATAATAACAAAATTATACATTTTAGATATGGTGTCAATAATAGATGGACATAACCAACATGAATATGTGATGCTTTAGATATGTATACATTTTTCATAAACCAATGTATAACAATATAATACGTATGATATGACCATCGGCTGTTAGTTATATCTTACTTAGACAAAAAAAATCTTCCTAAATTTATTAATCCCTTTCACCACCACTCCACCCATAATTTAACCCTGAACCCTAACACACCCAATAACCTTGCATCCTCATGTCCATAAACCATAGACCTCATTGATTTTATTTGCTTGTGTTCAGTAAAAGAGATATTGAGATAAACTAGGGTGTTATTAATGAGATAAACTGTTGTACCATGCTAGATTCAACCTCATAGAGGTAAAAAAAAAATGAACATTTGATTTTTATAAAGTCGATTGTTGAGTTTACATTTCTACTTTTTTGAGGCCAAATGACGGTCAGTGTGCTGCTGCTTAAGTTTTTAAGCAAAGTTGTTTTTCTCAATTTTCCCTAAAATGGTTTAGAGAGGGAATAAAATACTAGTGGAGTAATATACTACTCCCCATCTAATATTTTGGTAAAGTCCTCTCAAAAAAAATATATTGGAAAATGGAAGTATGTTGACATGAAAGCCAAAAGCCGGACTGCGTTAGGATGTTACGTTGAATCCTAGCCAATTAAATCTCATCATCTATCTACTATTAAGAGCAAGAAAATACACTTCTCATGTTCGTCCACGTATGCATTTTGGCATAGGAGCTCTCCTGTGAACACGTGTCCCAAATGTATACATTATTTTATTAACTGCTGTTTTGTGAGAATTTTTCTCCTGCTTCAAGAGGAAAGCTTTGTAGAAAAAGAGTAAAAGGGACGAAATAAGGCAGTTAAAATAAATAAATTATCAACGGGGCGAAATACACATCCCGATGAAGTCGGATATGTATCTCTACCGTTCTTCTATCGTTGTCTTTCTCTTCCCATCATGCCAACCTGTTTTGTGCAATTTACTAAGCGGAAAAAGAAGGTTGTACCGCGTTGAAGGTGATTAACCGGTGGATCATGAAGAAAAAGGTGCGGATTTTGCCATGGTAGTCTACTCGATCGGTTCAGACAAACTTTCAATAAAGTAGCATCGGTTATCGAAGATTAGAAGAAGACTTTTACATAGTGGATGCTTCCTTCTCATATTCTGATTTATCCTGTGGGCATGATGATTACACAGTGGTTCTTACCGTCTATGCTGGTGAGTATGTCTATTTGTCTTTCGGCCCGGTTAAAAGCTTTAATTTTTATTTTCGGGTTTTGATTAACAAATAGATAATGCTTCACTGTCTATATATCAGAGCTTCTGCCATTTTTTCAACTGCCAAACACTCTTCAACAGAAGAAAACTCTCCCTAAATTTACTCCAACAGAATTTACAGGTCAGTTCTGCTTGTGATGCATTTATTTATGATCTGCTTGTGATGTCTTTATTAGTTACATTTGAATGTATTTTACCCTTATCCTTTAAATGCACTTTATGGTATTGCTGTGACCTTTTTCCCCTTTTCTTTTTACGAACTTGACTAAAAGGGCTTAAATGGGTTTCTTCGTTCATAACTAACCAAGGAAAATCATTCTAGGAAGTGATGTCTTAAAGGACATTAAACTCATAGTCACAATTAACCTATTTATATGCTTTACTGTTCTTGAATAAAGAATGTTCTTGTGCTTTAAATGTCCTTTATTATGCTGTTAATGAGAGTTTTTTTTGATTCTTTACTATACTTGAATACAGTTTGACTATGGGGTGGAATAAATACGTTTGTTATGCTTTCTCTGGTGTTACTCTGAGTGTTTTTATTTTTTACTGAACTTGAATATGAGTAAATCAACACATTTTGTTTGTGTTCCATTAGAGCCCTGTTGGCTTGTTAGGCTGTTAGTTACATTTGAATGCATACTTAATTCCTTCTACTTTAAATGTCCTTTATGGTGTTACTGTAAGTGTTTTTATCCGTTATTGAACTTGAATATGAATAAATTAGCATGTTTGGTTAGTATTCCATACTTGAATGATTATTATAGAATATAAGATTTTGACTGTGGGGCAGAACTAACAGGCCTAATTGTGTTTTCGATGGTGTTATTATTCCTTTATTTTTTCCTGCTATTTAATTGAAGTTGAAATTTGTGCTGGTGGTGAGTAGGGTTTGGAGCTGATTGTATAAATTGCTATCTGATGTCAATTGGTTGAACGAAATTGTTGTGTCGGGTCCAGTTTAGAATTGTTAATACAATGCCTTTATCAGTTTGATTGATATAGGGTTTAGGGTGGAACAAACAGGTTCCTTGTCATCAGGTTCATTTATTGACGTTTTTATTTCATGTTAATCTGCATCCATCAAAGTAAATCACTAAAATGACAAAAAAAAAATTATCTGTATATATTTCCCTCGATGAAAAGAGTTTGAATGCCTTCTGATTTTCTGCTCACCTACATGCTATTAGATTCCATGGTTATAAAGTCATTTTAATGCCTGATGCTTGGAAGGACATCACCCGTTACACATTTGTTGGGAATTTAGTCTAGCTGGTTGCTTAACGAATGAACTACTTCTCTAAGTGTTTTAATCCTTGATGCTTGGGAGAGTTTAAAGGACATAAAGTATTCATCCAATTTACTCTGTCCGAGTGTGAATCTAAAATACTTGTTTAGGTTTAGAGATACTCTACCTGGTTGTGAATCTAAAATGCTTGTTTAGGTTTGGAACATAGAGATGTGGATGTGACCGCTCCTTCAAAAGCAAATAAGCATGCGGCAAAGTAAAAAGGAAAAAAGAATTCACCTTACTAATGTTTCTGTGTATCTTTGATTAGGTTAAGCCATACACCAACAGTGTTGCTAACACCGAAACAAGTTCTAAGCTTGAAAGCCCAATCAACTTTCTGGTTTGTTGGTTTTTAGTGGTTTTTTATTATTTATTTTCAATGGATGATTCAAATCATCTCATGTATCTTTTATGTAGATGAAATGAAGTATCTTTTATGTAGCGAAATGAAATAGATGTACATGTTCCTTTGTTACTATAAACAAAATAAGTACAATGTAACAAAACCCACTAAAATAAAAAATAAAATCATACGTTTACACCTTCTGTATCTATTCTTTGAATGATCATTGGTTACAGTTTATGTTGGGCCCGCCGTGCCTTGCACGGCGTTTACATCCACTAGTATACATATAAATTCTTGGACAATATGCAACAACAATATCTATGTATATTCAATGCAAATGCACTTGCCGTCGAGAAATTCTTCCCTAGTTACTCAATTTACACTGTAGACATATGTGAATTGATCTGGACCATACAGTTTCAAATTAAATTCAAACTGTGTCGTTTAGAATCTTCCACATGTATCTCCGATACAAATGGAGTACCCATGTAAGAATAACCCTGAACACATTTTATGCAGCTTTGAGATTTGTCTTCTGCCATTTATTTATTTATCAAAAGGATAACTTTACCGTGGGAAGTGGGGGTACCCATTGATAGAGATTTTACGCGAGTCTTAAACTAGGGTGATTCTGATGCAGGGAGGCTTCATTGGACTCAGGTGTCAGATCTGTGACACGTGTGTATAAGACAAAAACAATTTAAACTACAGGTCTATAATGTCTTGTTTCGTTACCTTTTCTTTTCTCTATAATTACAGTGGGGTTTCAGCTATCACCGGAACCGTTCTATTTTCACACCATACCCAATCATCGACCTCCATTCTATTTTTAGTTTTAAAAAATAGACTTTTCAAAAGTTTGATTTGGTATGAAGCACAAGGAGTATAATGTATGGCATACTTGAATTTCAGTAATAGTTATTATTCATTCCAACATTCAAGGTTTTGGTTACATATATGGAAATAATAGAAAGGAATAAAATCTAGATAATCTAGTACTAGATCTTCTAGTACACACAATAACAAACTTTCTAGGAAAGACTGTTATACCCTTTTTGATCTTATCTTGTAACATCCCCCCTCAAACGAGAAGGGGTATTGGCCACTTGAAGTTTGTCGCTAAATTGAGTGAATTTGGTAGTGGACAGTGGTTTGGTGAAGCAGTCTGCTATCTGTTCTGCGGAGGGAATGTATTTGACAGAAATAGAGCCTTCTACAATCTTGTCTAAAATGAACATCTAACTCAACATGCTTGGTCCTGTTATGAAAAACAGGATTGAATGCCAGTGCTTGTGCACTTAGATTATCACACCAAATCACAGAAGTTTTGGCAGGGGAATGCATAGTTCACCAATAAGAGATCTGAGCCACTGAATTTCTGCTGCTGTGTTTGCTAGGGCTCTGTATTCAGATTCTGTGCTAGATCTGGAAACCACTCCTTGTTTCTTGGAAATCCATGATACTAAGGATCCACAGATATAAACACAATATCCAACAATGGACTTTCTGTCAGCCAAATCACAGGCCCAATCTGCATCTGAAAAACCTATAAGTGTGATCCCTTGATCAGGAAGGAAGTGCAATCCATAGTCAATAGTTCCCTGTACATATCTAAGGAGTCTTTTGATGGACTGCCAGTGTATCACTCTAGGATGCTGCATGTATTGACTTAGAGTATTGAACAACATATGTTATATCTGGCCTGGTAAAGGTCATATACTGAAGTGCACCAATGATACTCTTATATGAAGTAGGATTATCCATTAGAGGATTGTCAGTACCAGTAAGATCGATTCCAAGAGCCATTGGTGTAGGACAAGGTTTGAGGTGAGTGAAGTCAAGTTTCTGTAGGAGTTGTGCAACATACATTTTCTGACTCAAGTACAGACATGTATCATCCCTATGAACCTACATTCCCAGAAAGTGACTCAGGCTTCCAAGATCCTTCAAGGAAATTTTTTGATTAAGCATCTTAATAAACTTCTGTATCAATGAGAACTTGTTGCCAGTTACTAATATGTCATCAACATAAATGAGAACATAGAGTAGAGTGGTCCCTTGCTTGAATATGAAGAGAGACACGCTTTGGATTGTCTAAACCCCCAACTGATGAGTTGCTTTCTCAATTCCTCAAACCAGGCCATGGGGGCCTGTTTGAGACCATAGAGGGCCTTTTTTAGGCAGCAAATATGTGAGGTTTTGCAGGATCAACAAAGCCTTCAGGTTGTGGCATGTATACTGCTTCTTTGAGATTTCTATTTAGAAAAGCATTGTTGATGTCAATTTGGTTGATTGTCCATTGACATGCAACAGCTAAGGCTAGAATCACCCTGATAGTGGAGGCTTTTGCCAGAGGACTGAATGTTTCAGTGTAGTCCTGCCCTGGAGTTTGTACAAAGCTTTTAGCAACAAGTCTTGCCTTGTGTTTCTGTATACTCCCATCAGCATTCAATTTCAATTTGAATATCCACTTGTTTCCTTCCAGTTTGAGGTTAGGGCTTGGAGGAACCAGTTCCCAGGTCTTATTCAGCATCAAGGCCTTATATTCTTCTTGCATAGCTACCTTCCAATCATTCTGCTTTAGGGCATCAGATACTCTTGTTGGTTCGATCGGATATGGATAAGCAGGGTGAGTGGCTAAGTAGGAAAAAGGTCTTGGGTTTGAAGATACCACTTTTTGACCTAGTGTGCATTTGATGAACTGGTGCACGTTGAGGTACAGATGATGATGATGGTGATGGGAAATGTGTGTTTTGAGGTATAGGTGATGGTGATGCGGGATATACAGAAAACCGAATCCGGATCCGATCCATAATTGGATCGTCAGATCTGATTCTCAGCACCGATCGAGACACTCGATCATGCACAGAGGAAGCTACGAATAAATTCGCATGCGATTTTACCACGATTCGCTTCGCATGATTAATTAATAACTACAAAAAAGTTAGTAGATTTACCCAAACCGGAGAGAGATGAGAAGTCGACAAAAGAGAGAAGTTGTAGTCTTCCGGATTGTATCTACTAGCGACGACTGGTGGACGTCGATCATCGCCGTAGAACCTTCTCGATTATGCACAAGAAAAACCCTAGGTTTTTCTTCTCTTAATGACTAGAACGAGAAACTATTTTTTCTCTTCTTTTATTCAAGTGTGGCGCAATATTGAATGTCATTGTGTTAGGAGGAACTCTCTTTATATAGGAAAATAACTAGTCAAAAGAGAGTTATCATTTTCACACCACAATTACATATTCCCATAAGGAAAAGATATTTTTGCCACAAAAATAAGAGATAATTCCCAAAAAATTAATCTCATATTTTTCCATTAATTATCCAACAAATAGATAATTAATTAATTACACATGTGACATAATCTAGAAAAATTTCTTTTCCTAAATTATCCATATGTGTGGCGCCAATATGTCATTATTATTAATAGAAAATGTCTTTTCTATTTACATAGTATTTACCAAATAAATAATATTACATATTCATTAAATAGACCAACTATTTAATTTATTCTCGAGATTCCATAAAACGAGAAAACACTCGCGTGTTAGGAGCCAACCCGGGGACCATGGACCTATAATCAGTAGCTATAATAAATTAAATAAAATATTCATCGAACAGAATACTTCTACTTAATTCATTAATTCCGGAATTACGCCACCATAAATCCGAAACTGAACTCTATCGATTATAGATATAACTTATTATCAAAACGTCGAGTCGAGTCGATAAGTGTCCATTGATATAATCATTACATATAAACTAACCCTCCATAGACTATCCGTAATGAAGCGGGATTCTTTCCGTAAACCTCATTTAATACATCTTATCCTTATTTACCATTAACCCACTAGTGATCAATTAGTTCATAACCAATACGAACTCCGCGGATCGATCAGTTTCTAGGATTAACAAATAAGGGGATTGTCTTTCTACTTCCCGCAGGAAGGAACGGATTCCATATCTGTGAGACACACACTTCTCACTCATTCCAGAATAGTGCCAACGAGAAAGTGATTCGGACCGCGCCTCTTAGAGATTCTCAACGAACACATCAAACCCTATCCTGAAACAAGTAGGAGTCTGTAATCACTTCAGGATTAAGGTTAATCCATATATGATCATCTTGTGATTTAATAAGATTTCTCAATCACAGAATTATATGAGAAATACAGATTAAATCGGTCCAGTCCTATATGACTACATCATATATAAATGCCCCACTTAGACAACCAATGTCGACGGTCCGGATAAGACGGTCACACCATAAAGTGTTCTGGGCGCATTAATGGTGGTTTAATCAATACCCATACTTTGACTAACTTCACCACGGACTAATAGTTCAAGTGTATCACCATAAACTCAATCCTCATGTGTGACACACACTAAGTTATATGGCTACATATGATACGACTTGAGGTTTTCAGTAGTGTATAATATATAAGCACGAAGCAAATAATAAGATGAGAATACATCTGTCATTTATTAATTATAAAAACAATTACATAAATTGTCTTTCGGGCGCTACTTCCAACAGGTGATTGTGCTTGTGGTGAATTCCTTGTGATGAGTGGTGTGGTGTGGTGTGGTGTGCTGATGGTGATGGTGCAGGTGACTGTGTGTGTGGTGAGTAACCTGTTGGTGGTGCAGATCCAGTTCCAGGTGAGTCTTGATCGGGTGAGGATGAGCTTCCAGTTGGTGATGTCTCTGGAGGATGTTCTGTATCATGTGAGTGAGCAGTAAGAACATCAGTAAATCCAGGACTAAGAGTATTACCATCAGGAAGATAAAAAATATGATTGTTGGTCTGACCTTCACCAGAGACAACTAGGGGGTGGACACTTTACCAGGAAAACCTGTCTTATAAGGGAAATGATCTTCATTGAAAATCACATCTCTAGAGGTGTATATCCTTCCTGATGATTCTAGACATAGGTGACCTTTGTGATTAGGGCTAGGTCCTAGATAGACACACTGTTTTTTTTTTATGGAATTGGAACTTATGGTTTTGGTATAGTCTGAGATAGGGGTAATAGGCACATCCAAACACTTTAAACTGATCATATCTAAGCTTATTGCCAAATAAGACTTCATGAGGTGACTTGTCAGACAGGACAGGAGTTGGAAGTGAATTTATAATAATGACAACGTCCCTAAAACCTTCCCACCAAAACTTAAGTGGTAGGGAAACTTGAGCTAACAATGTAAGTCCCATTTCAACTATATGTCTGTGTTTCCTTTCAGCCTTGCCATTTTGAGCATGTGCATAGGTACATGGATGTCTAAAACTGATTCCAGTTTGTTTAAGGAAAGGTTCAAAGCTTCTGTATTCCCCCCCACCCCCAAATCAGATTGCAGAGTTTTGATTTTCTTATCAAATTGGTTTTCTGCCATTGTTTTGAATTCCAGAAAGGCATTAAGGGCTTCAGAACTTAGTTTGAGAGGATAGATCCAGGTAAACCTGGTATGATCATCCACAAAGTGTATATAATATGTGTATCCATTGGAGGTCTGATTGGTGAGGGGCCCCACAGATAGGATTGAATAAGTTCCAGGGGTTGTGTGGTTTTAGTATCAGAATTAGAATAAGGCAAGTTATGATGTTTTCCAAACTGACAAGCTTCACAAAACACAGACATTTTATTGATTGGAAGATTACATTGCTTTGACACTAGGTCTATGACCTCGACAGAAACATGCCCTAATCTTCTATACCACAATGTGGTTTTTTCTTGGGAATTAACAGAACAAACTAGAGACTCTAGAGGTCCATTTTGAACAACAGACTCATTAGGAAAATCAAGAATTATCTCTATCGGTCCATAGATAGAGAAATTATGGAAACTATCCTGAATGATGATACCTCCAAACAGATTTGGTACTCCATGGCCCAAAAGTTTAAAGGATCCACCCGAGTGAAAAGAGCTCAACTTCAAACACTCAAGACTGAGTTTGAAATGTTGAGAATGAAGGAAGGAGAATCTGAGAATGCATATTTTGGCAGAACCTTAATCATTGCCAAAAGTATGAAAGCATGTGGTGAGAAACTGGTGGAAAATGACATCACTGCAAAGATTCTGAGGTCATTGGTGGCCAAGTTCAACTATGTTGTTTGCTCTATTGAGGGATCCAACAATGTGGATACACTGACTATGGACGAGCTTCAAAGCAGTTTGCTCATTCATGAACTGCGAATGAGAAATGTGGTGGAGGAAGAACAGGCTTTGAAGGTATCAAGTGATGGAAGAGGAAGGGGTAGAGGAAACTCTAGAAGAGGTGGCGGAGGAAGAGGCAGAGGCAACAAACCATTTGACAAATCAACAGTGGAGTGCTTCAAATGTCATAATCTTGGACATTTCAAGAGTGAATGCCCTACCTGGGATTCAAATGCAAATTATGCAGATGATGATGCAGCAGAAGATCAACTACTGATGGCTTATATGGAAGAGAATGATGCAGCTAGAGAAGAGGTATGGTTCTTGGATTCTGGATGTTCAAACCATATGACAGGAAATAGAGCATGGTTTGAACAAGGCCAGCTAAATGATCATTTTAGACATTCTGTGAAGTTAGGCAACAATCACAGGATGGAGGTCCTTGGAAAGGGCACCATCAAACTAAATATTGATGGTACCAATCAAATTATTGGCAATGTGTACTATGTACCAGAATTAAGGAACAATTTGTTGAGCATAGGACAACTCCAGGAGAGGGGACTGAGTATTTTGATCAAGGACAATGCCTGCAAAATTTATCATCAGAATAGAGGATGCATTCTTCATAGTCACATGACATCAAACAAAATGTTTGTGTTATTAGCAAAGTTGCAGCAAACTTCAAACTGTCTCAATGTCAAGATTGATGAAATGGGAGATCTGTGGCACAAGAGGTTTGGACACATCAATCATCAAAGTTTAAAGAGGATGCAAACACAAGGATGGGTGCAAGGACATCCTGAAATCAACACAGCTAACAAAGTGTGTCAAGTATGTTTGAAAGGAAAACAACACAGGGTGTCAATCCCAAGAAAGAGTAAATGGAGAGCTACAAAACCTCTACAACTCATTCACTCAGATACATGTGGACCTATCAGTCCCATGTCCAACAGCCACAAAAGGTATATCCTTAATTTCATTGATGATTTCTCTAGAAAGTTATGGGTTTATTTATAGCATGCAAAAGATGAAGCATTCACCATGTTTAAGCAATTTAAAGCACTTTTGGAAAAAGAAAGTGGTATGTCTATTTGTGCATTAAGAACTGACAGGGGAGGAGAATTCACTTCTGAGGAGTTTTTGAAGTTTTTTGCTGACAATGGCATAAAACGTCAATTGACTAGAGCCTACACACCCCAACAAAATGGGGTGGATGAACGCAAAAACAGATCCATATTGAACATGGTAAGATGTGCTCTTGAGGAGAAGAAAATGACTAAATGATTTTGGCCAGAAGCAGTAAAGTGGGCATGTCATGTGCTAAATCGAAGCCCCACCACTGTTGTCAAAGGGAAAGTACCTGAGGAATGATGGAATGGCATGAAGCCTGACATAAGCCATTTCAAGGTTTTTGGCTGCCTTGCAAATGTCCATGTACCAGATGCAAAAAGACTGAAATTAGATGCAAGAAGCCAACTGTGTATCTTTTTGGGATATAGTGATGAATCAAAAGGGTACAAGCTGTACAATCCATCAACTAAGAAGGTCATTGTAAGCAGTAATGTAATTTTGAAGAAAATGATTGCTGGGATTAGGGAAGGACTGCTCAAGAAAATAGGGATGACATGCTGATATGGGAAGATGAGGAGAGTGAAATCGATTACTCAAGTGATGAGGACAACACTGAAATAAATGAGAATCACAACAATGGAGCAGCAGAAGAACAGGTTGATGAATCAGATATGGATACATCAACAAATGACAGTGATGGTGATCAAAATCAGCAATTGGAAAGAAGAGTGGCAAGAGCACCAGCTTACTTGCAGGATTACATTACAGGTGAGGGACTATCAGATGAAGAACAAGTACAAAATCTAGTCATGTTTACTTCTTCTGGTGATCCTACCTGTTATGAGGAAGCAGCAATCAACAAAAAGTGGACTGATGCAATGGATGTAGAAATGACATCTATTGTTAAAAATCAGACTTGGCAGCTGGTTGAAGCACCAGAAAAGGCAAAAGTGATTGGAGTAAAGTGGATCTACAGGACCAAGCTAAATGAAAGTGGTGAAGTAGACAAATACAAGGCCAGACTTGTTGCAAAGGGATATGCACAAGAGAAGGGAATTGATTACAATGAAGTGTTTGCTCCTGTTGCAAGATGGGATACAATCAGGACAATCATTGCACTAGCTGCCAGAAATGGTTGGTCACTCTATCAACTTGATGTAAAAAGTGCATTCCTATATGGAGACTTGAAGGAGGAAGTATATGTGGCTCAACCACAAGGATATGAGAAAAAGGGAGAAGAAACAAAGGTATATAAATTGAAGAAAGCCCTATATGGCTTAAAACAAGCACCCAGGGCATGGTTTAGTAAAATTGAAGGCTATTTTCTGAAGCAAGGTTTTGAAAGAAGTAGTCATGAACACACATTGTTTGTCAAAAAGGAAGGAAAGGACATACTCATTGTCAGTTTGTATGTGGATGATCTGGTGTTCACCAGTAATAGTTCAGTTATGATTCAGTCTTTCAAAAAATCCATGAAAAGGGAGTTTGAGATGACTGATTTGGGCATGATGAGTTATTTTTTGGGAGTTGAAGTGCATAAAAAATCTTGTGGTATTCACATATGCCAGAAGAAATATGCAGAAAAGATTCTTGAAAGGTTTGGTATGAAGGATTGTAATCCTGTTAAGAATCCCATGGTACCTGGAAACAAGTTATCTAAACAAGTATCCCCGTTAGTGTAACCAGTGTGCCAGATAAACGGCTGTGTTTTCTCAAAAAATGGTGAGTTTGTTTCGAAAGCTGCTTATGACTACTTCCTGCACAACTTCAAAACCCGCAGTGGTGCTTCGACTAGTTCGTCATTGAATAAAAAATTCTGGAAGCTCATTTGGGAGCGAAATAAATAGGGTCCTCTCCGTCTCTCAACCTGCACCAGGTCCAAAAGTGCCCAACAAATCCCAGGTCAATTAGACCACACGATGCAATGAACTCTTTAAAGTCGGCAAAAGATGATTCTGCCCGCTGTCTTCCACCCATTTTTTCTCGACTTGAGCATATGTCATTAAAGTCCCCCGCCAAAACGAAGCAATCTCCCCAAGTCGGTCTCATGTTCTTCAAGAATTCCCATTGCTCTTTTCGATGAGACGCAAAAGGACTTGCATAAACCCCAATGAACCACCAGCACAAACCCGGCTGAATACCTTTTATACAGACTTCAATAGTAAAGGAAGTAGAAGTGATATTTACAATGTCAACATCATTTTTCCAAAATAAAGCTAGTCCACCAGAAAGCCCTAAAGGTTCTACAGTAGCCACGTCGTCAAAACCATACTTTTTACATAGATTTTTCAAAAGCATAGAGGAATTTTTAGTTTCTGATAAGAAAAGCAAATCCGGGGAGTGGAGCTTACAAATCTCCTCAGTTTGGGAAACTGTCAAGGAGCTCCCCGCCCCTTGGCAATTCCACACCATGATCCTCATTGCAGTGGTGGGAGCCACTTTGGGCTGGCTGCCTCCACCCCACTTTGTTCTGCTTCCGTAAAAGGCACGGATTTAATTCTCAACTTTTTTAGGAAAGGCTCTGATAGATCCGAAAGGCTTGCATCCGAGTCATCTTTCTTGTCCTTCTCCACAACTTCCTTTGCACTTGCATCAGAGGCAGGTGGGCAGACAATTGTTGACCCATTTTTTACTTTGAACTTTCTTTTCCTTTTCCCGTCAATAGCTACATTGCCTTGTAAGATTTCTACATTGTACAGATTCTCTACCATCACGTCAATTGAGGGATTAAATTGCTGCTGCGTGCTTTGGCTGTTTTGAACATCAGTGGGGTACCACTCCAGCATTAGGATTTCAGACTTACGCACGGGGGTGCTCACACGAGGAACAGCTGGGTCACCAACCATTTGCTTCGAGGAAGATCCCTGTGCTTCAACCTCCATCTTCTGACTTTTTTGATCTACCCGATCGGTCACCTCACAAGGCTTATACCTGCTCGTGTCCACCCTTTCTACACTCTGTTCTGGAGACTACCCTTCTCGGAGATGCACTTGCAATGGCTTTTGCCAAGGATAGAGGCCCTCTGCTCTAAAGTATTTCTGTTGCTTTGCACTACTGGTTGATTGTGTCCTCGAGTTTCCGATGAGGAAGATGAAACTTCTGGTAAAGATTTGAATGAAGGTGCATAAAGTTCTGGGCCGAACAACTCTTCCTTGTGGATACCCTTTAATTGGTCCATAACTTTGGCGTAACAGCTAGCGGCCGTGTGCCCAATGATACCACAATAAGCGCAGAAAAGAGAGACATTTTCGTATTTAAGGGAGATCCATCTTACAGTTTTACCTTGAGACACCTCCATGCCCTGCACTAAAGGCTTAGAGATATCCATTTCAACTAGACAACGGACAAACTTCCCGTACTTAGGGCCCCCACACACAACTTCTTTCTTTAGAACATTTCCCAAGCACTTGCATATATGCTCTCCTGCATTTGTTGAAGTCCAATCGAGGTATAAGTTCCAAACTTGAACCCAGATTGAGGTAACTTTAAAGGAATCATCATAAATTTCGATCCCAGGCTTCCATTTCTTGATGATTAGAAGCTGAGATTTGTAGTACCAAGGACAGCCTAAGAGGACCTTGTCAGCATCTATCTCCAAATCAAATTGAGCCTGGTAGAAACGTTCACCAAGGGTAATTAGCTCAAATTTTCCTCTGCATCTCCAGATTGACTTCAGCGTGTCGAAGAGAGCTCCATAGCTGATGCGCGAATCCGAAATTACTTTGATAACCAGACTCCTTTTGCACTCTTCAAGGGCTTTTGCAGTAACGGCTTCCGGTAGCTTGATCTGTATCTTTCCTGTGGCAGAGATCTCAACACCTTCCAGCTTTTTGACCAGGTCGGTGTCCATGGCTGGAGAGGATAGAGAAAAACCAGAGACCAGATAGGGAAAGCTTGCTACCTTCTCTTTCAAGTCTGATTTTGGAGTCTTTTGGAAAGGTTGTACGCCGATTTGGCTATGTACAGGTTAAATTAATGAAAGCTTTCGTTTCCTGGAGGAAAAAAAAAGTATTAAGATGTCTTGACAATATTGAAGACATGGAAGAAAAAAAACAAGAACATGCATTAATGATTGGATATAAGCACTTTTATCTCTTTTCTTCTTCTTCATCATCTTTGAAAGAAGAAAAAAAAAAATTTAGGGCCTTCAATCTTTAAAAGTTTGTTGATAGTTAAATGCATGTTTGTATGTCACCATTTTGTCATGTTGCCAAACACTATATCTATAATCATTATAAGGGTAATACATTTTCTTTGATCGATTTGGATTTTCTATAATACACGTTGGAAAGTTAGTTTAGACACTGGTTTAGTGATGTATGTAGCATATGACACGTTGGAAAGTTAGTTTAGATATAACATGGTTTACGTCTTCAAACTGTTCTAGTTTGGTTTCAAAAATATGAAACCGTATAAAATGATTCGGTTTTAAAAGTGATAAAAAAAAAACCGGCCGAACCGAACCATTTTCACCCATAGGCATTTGACATATGGGATTGGGATTGCTTTATTTTGATCTCATGCAAACAACCGCTCTTGTTCCCTCGTCCATACATAATAATGTTACCTACTACATGTATTTTTTTTATTATCAAAGTTTGAATATTTGCTAAATTTCAGCAAATTCTTTATAGTATTCATTATCTGGGTTGAGTTACCAGTCGAAATGCATGGAACTTATTGCTCCATATTTGTTGTTTCCCAATTTTGAGTTACCATCTAAAATCTTCCCGCGTGTCGTATATCAAGCAAGAATGAATGCCTTGAAACAATTCCAACCCAATAAAAAGGAGTTTTAAAAAAAATCGTACATTCCCTACGTTACATCAAGGTTTGACCAAGACGATTTCTATGCCCGAGGTTGATCATACATAATCTTACGGTAGATCGAGGTTCGGTCAATGCGATTACTCTACTCAGTTGATCACACATCTGACGTTAGATCGAGGTTCAGTCAAGGCAATTACTCTGTTCCGGGTTGGTCACACATAATCCTAAGTTAAATCGAGGTTCGACAAAGACGATTACTATGCTCGGGGATGATCACACATAATATGATGTTAGATCGATGTTCGGTCAAAGCGATTACCGTGCTCAGGGTTGATCACATATAATCCTACGTTTGATTGAGGTTCAGTCAATGCTATTATTGTGCTCGAAGTTGATCACACATAATCCTACGTAAGATCGAGTTTCGGTCAAGGCAATTACCCTGCTCAGGGTTGATCACACATAATCTTATGTTAGATCAAGGTTCATCCAATGTGATTACTATGCTCGGAGTTGATTACACATATTCTGACATTACATCAAGGTTCGGTCAAAGCGATTACTATGCTCGGGGTTAATCTCATATAATTTAACGTTAGATCGAGGTTCGGTCAAGGCGATTATATGCTCGGGGTTGATCACATAATTCCATGCTAGATCAAAGGTTTTGTAAATGCGATCATTGTGCTCAAGGTTAATCACATATAATCCTACGTTAGATCAAGATTCGATTATGACAATTAATGTGTTCGGGGTAAGAACTTGCCGAAAGTGAGTAAGTATACGCAAAATTATATAGAAGAGTTGAGATTTAAAATCCGGTCATCCATACATACAAAGTGTAAACGAGTCAATGTCTGCCACATCAAATAAAAAAACAACAGCTATATAAATTTCAACCCATTCTACACCTACAACAACTACGAGCAATGCAACAACCATATAAAAGCAAAACTAGATGATTAGCGGTCCAAATCTCAGTTCAAAATATTAATACATGTGATACAGCCTTCAAAGTATTTTTTTTTCCTGACAAATCCTCAAATAACCAAACTTTGTCCCCAACAACATGGAACGCTGAACTTCAAAAACCAACGAATCAATTTTAGTCGAGCCTATAAGCTTGAACGGACTTGCATTGACGTTATTCGATGATCTTTTGGACACATGAATTGTGAAAGACGAGCATTTCCGAATGACTACATGAGAAAAAAGAAAACACCATTGCATTAATTTATGCCAAGAAATAACTGTTGGAGAAAATGTGGAATTGAATTAAAAATGATTTTATAATCATTTTATTCAAGTGACTTTGTAAGCGTATTTCGGATATATTCTTGTATAGAATATATGTAATGTTTTATTAATTCTGAAAAACTACGTGAGTCGTAGATGAATTCAGGATTTGTAATCATTCAATTCGGATAACGAGTGAATTAGAAATTAACGCTTAAAGTCGGTTTGTTGGAAAATGATGATATATCATATGTGGCTATCGCTTAAGTGTGACTTATGAAAAGGAAAAATGGGAAGAAACTTTTCTCCCACATTGGTTGGAAGAAGGAAAAAGAAGCAATATTTATATGATATTGTTTTAGTGTGTTAGAATAAGAAACCAACATTATACGCCGTTCTCTACGCGGGCGCAGGGGGTTGCAAATCCAATCCGGATTTACCCTTGTGCATGCCCGCGTGTCCTGCGTACACGAATGCAGCTCGATTTGAAGGTTCACAGTCAGAGTTCGGTTTTGCATTGCAACTGTTAATTTATTTTTCAGTTTGCTGAGCTGAGTGAGACTGTTCATGTTCCTATCCAACTTTAAGTCGTGATTAAAGCTGAGGCTTTTAGCTTTCCAACATAATGCTGATATTTATGACATTCAATTCGAGCTGAGGCTGTTCATTTCCATCAGTTTTTCCATGTCCTGCTATATAAACGAGCTACATGAATGGGAAGAAAAAAACACACACACACAGAAATACAACACCAGAATTGCATGCATACATACATTCTTCTGCATACTGTTCTTGCATCAAGTGAAGAGTTTCTGAAGCACTGTAGAGTTCGTCGTTGTTCAGAGTTTGCGCACCATTGTTCGAAAGGTAATCCGAGAATTCCCGGGAGACAATTGTCGTAAACCGGGGTACATACCGGAGCAGATTTGTCTTAAGGAAATAGTTCGTCTCGAAATTTCGATCGTAAGATATCCTTTTATCATTGCTATTGTATTTTCTTTCTATATTTTGTTGCATCTGTTTCGTCATCAAAATTAATAAAATTGTTGTTTAATTCGGTTTGATTATTTTAATTATACACGGGTGATGACAATAACAACATTCAAAAATCGTCAAAGAGCACCACAACATTGCAACGTAACTGAGACTGAAATGCTGCATTTGTTTAGTCTACTGAAGGCAAATAGAAAAATAAACCTCTTGAGGACAAATATGAAAAATATTTGTTTCCGTGAAAATATGAAACTATCATCGCGTACTCAAAAACTGAAAGCAAATAACGTAAAAACAACCCTGGAAACATATATGCACATATCAAATAGGCTCTTTGCTTGATGATTCAAAACAGCTTCTACTTCTAAAATTCAAAGACACCAACTTCTACTAATATGGTTTTGTAGACTGAAATGACATCGCGGATAAAGAAAACGTGTAAAAGGACTCACGATTATGGAAATGGTAAGTTTTGTTTGATTGAGCAAAGGAAACTAAGTGTAACGGATCAAGAAAATGGCATTCCAACCCAATTTATCAGCTATAAACAAGAATGACTGAAAACTAAATACAAAACCAAGTTGTAAAGGACATAATCCATCACAACAATCCGAGCCCGGATCCTCTATTGTACACAACACCGTGTTATGGCTATTGGAGGCTTAAAATGACACTGTGCCAAGCTAAAGCATAAAAAACAAGACCAGTACGTCGTCATTTTAGTCCTATATAAGTCATAGCACGGTTCTGTGACTACAATTAAAAGATCCCTCTGCTCCCAACAATCCACCTCTACAAGACTTATTATTCACTCTGAACACCGATTTATAGCGAACGAAATTAAGCAAACCGCTATACATCCTTCAACAGACCTTCTCACCTTTTACATTCCAACAAAAGCTACAAAAATTCACAAAAAATCACCATATTCAACATTGTGATTAAAGATGGAATAAGATCAAATACCAAATTCCTATATATTGACAATCTACAATGCACAGATCAAATAACTGATTTGCAGAAAAGTTACCAAAATATAAAATTCAGGTAGTTATTCAATTAGCCAAATAGTCACACTCAAGAAACCAAATCACACAAAATAATCAATGAGTTCTAGCAACCAAGAAACAAAGCAGAACAACTTGTATCATGTTTCAACAATCTCATATTAAGTTAGTCATACAAACTGTTATGAAACATGATCCAGCCAAAACAAATTTCAGATTCATTGTTTGCCAAATTCATAGTTTACCATTGCAAGGGATAAAATTACTCTAATCCAACAAATGGCAGACAAATTTTATCTCAAAGCACCAGCATTACTGATTCACATTCTCCAAATACCACTTATATGTATCCACGAGCCCATCACGCAGTGATATCTTAGGTTTCCAACCCAAAGATTCAAGCTTTGAACTATCCATCAGCTTCCTAGGCGTCCCATCCGGTTTAGTCGAATCCCAAACCAATTCCCCTTCGAAACCCACAACTTCCTTCACTAATTCAGCCAATTCCTTTATACTCACCTCCTTACCGCTCCCAACATTCACATGCTCCAACCCATCGTAGTTCTCCATCAAAAAAACAACCCCATCAGCCAAATCATCGACGTGCAGAAACTCCCTCAAAGGCTTCCCACTTCCCCACACCACCACTTTCTCATCACCCCTAAGCTTAGCCTCGTGAAACCTCCTCAATAAACCAGGCAAAACGTGCGAATTCTCTGGGTGGAAATTGTCATTCGGCCCATATAAATTCGTGGGCATTGCCGATATGGCATCGAAATTATACTGCAATCGGTAAGCCTGACACATTTTAATCCCAGCTATCTTAGCTATAGCGTACCACTCGTTCGTCGGCTCCAAAGGACCAGTCAATAAAGCATCTTCCGGGATAGGCTGGGGAGAAAACTTAGGGTAAATGCAAGAGGACCCCAAGAAAACAAGCTTCTTGACACCGTTATTGTACGAAGAAGTGATGATGTTAGTTTGGATTTGGAGATTAATAGTGATGAAATCGGCAGGAAAGGTATTGTTGGCGTGGATTCCGCCTACTTTGGCGGCGGCGAGGATGACGCATTGGGGTTTCTCGGCAGAGAAAAAGGCTTCAACAGCGGATTGAACGGTGAGATCAAGCTCGGAATGGGTCCGGAGGAGGAGATTTGAGTAGCCTAAGCTTTGGAGTTTGTGGACAACGGCGGAACCGACAAGACCACGGTGGCCGGCGACAAATATTTTGGCTGATTTGTCGATCGGCATGGTGGCCGGAATCTGAGCAATGAGAGAGCGTAGGTGTTTGGAGAGGTTTCCGGTTAAGATTTACAGTCTATAGTTGACTTGGGGGAAATTCTTAGCTGGTGCAGCCTGATTTGCCAGTAAGTATACTGGGAAAGTGGGCAAAACTTTATTTTCGTTAATTAGACAAATATTAATAGTAGTATAATAAAAAAAAACTTACTTTTAATCATATACTAGGCGGAGTAAATGTTTTTTAGAAAAGTAAATGTATTTTTCCTTTTCCTCTTTGCCAACCCTTTTTTTTTTTCATTTCTTATTACAACTCATTTTTTTCCTTTTTTTTTCCTAATACTTAATACAAAGAAAGACAGGGGGATGGAATACACTAAGGGAAAGACCTTCTCCCTCTTTCATCCTTTTTCTCCTCCCGTTCCCACTTCAGCCCCAAGCCTTGTTGGTCCTTTCCGGCGCCGGCGGCTAGGTTGCCAGTGTCCGGCTTCTGTAAATAGTATCTTTTATTTTGCCTTCTCTTGTTTTTTCCTTCTCTGTGTTCCTCCTGCTTTCGTCTTGTGATTTCTGGCAGTTGGCATGGCTCTCTCCATCCCCAAGCTCTCTTGGTGCTATCGCTGTTGCTGATGGTGCAGGTTTGATGCTTGGCCTGCTGGTGATTGGTGGCGTTGGTAGAGCTTCATACTATTTGAAGTTCTTTAAGTTTCTTTTTGTTTCGCAGGTAATATGGTAGAGCTTCATACTATTTGAAGTTCTTTAAGTTTTTCTACTCATGTTTTATCTTTTAAATATTTGTAAGATGCTACTTGCTATGCGGATGTCTCGTAATGTTTCGAGTTTTGGATTGGTGGTTAATGAGCAATTTGTTAATTCTAGCTTGAGGTTGATTTTCCGTGAGGGAGATCGATGGTCGTAAGAGATTATTTTGCTGATTTGGATGATTCGATGAGGTTTAAGAAGAGTTCTATTCGTGCTGTTAGCTTACAGTCTCCTCAGGCTCCTGTTGATGTAAGTTGTTTTACCTAATGATATTGAAGTGGAATTGTTGCGTAATGTGTGGAAAAAACAAGCTTGTAATGCTTTAATTTGTGATCACTTAGGTTTCCTTGTTTGGTTTCGTGATCACTTAGGTTTCCTTGTTTGTAAAAATATAAGCTAAAGCAAACACAGCATTCACATGGTCATAGTATTTTAGTATGATTGAGAAATTGTATTCGGAAAACATTACTTAGTATGAAGCGGAATTATTGCACAATGTGTGTAGTATCACCGTTGGAATGCTCTAATTTGTGATGATTTACGTTTTCTCGTTGTAAATTGGAAGCAAACAAGTAACTGTCATAGGCTGCTTTCTGGAAATACAACAGTCACATGATCATAGTATGAATGCAAAATTAGTTGTATTCGAAAAACATTACATATGCTTTAAATAGGAAAACAGTTTCCTTTTAAGAGCCATATTGTGAAAGGTGATAGAGTTGTGTTGCTTGAAACATATGTAGTCATGTCCCTGTTTTCCTACTCAGAGACTAACATGTGAAATGCATCAAGATCTGATTTTTTGGTGTTCCTATTTCCTAAATTTTTTATTTATTTTTTGTCGTGATTACTTGCTGCAGGGACTGATTTCATTTGTAAGATCTTACGTGGTGCCAGAAGGTTTTCCTGACAGTGTCACGCCTTCTTATGTGCCATACATGACATGGCGAGCACTGAAGGTAATTATTAAAGTGCAATTGTCGTTCAGGCATTGACAATAATATTCAAGTTTATTATCATGTTAATGGTAGTGATGAAGACTTTTATCTTTATTGCAGCACTTTTTGGGATGAGCAATGGACGTATTCACCACACAAGCTCTCCTACGGTCAGTTGGAGCTTCTGGAAACAGTTCAACCCATGGTGCTGTAGCCATTAATTGGATTTTGAAGGTAATTAATAAAAAGTTTGACTTATTTCATCTACGAGATAGATTTGGGTGGTCTGCTAAGAGCTACAGGTTAAGTTATAGTGGTTTCTCATGAAAATCTGGATGATTTTGTTTTAGTATTTATTTTGTGCCTTTTTATTTGTACATTGGGATGTTCCAACAATGATTATCATAATGACCAATATATTTTTTTTTAAGTAATAGCTGTTTGTTACTCCTGGAACGGTCCACAGGAAACTAGCGTGGCTAAATGATTTTTCTTGTCATGAGAGCCCGCAACGCTGTCAAATGGTGTTGTATTTGTCTGTTTTGTGCAACCACATGCATTTTTCTTTTTGGAACTTTACATTTGGAGATTACATATGGTTTTATTGGTTATATGTGACTTCATTTTTTTCGTGTGATGTTTCTGAAACGTGTCTTACTACCTGTAGGATGGAGCTGGTCGCGTTAGGAAAATGCTTTTTGCTAGACAGGGGAAGAAATTTGATTACGACCTAAAACAGGTGATATCAAGTTTCCTTTCTTCTTTGTTTTTCTAATCCATTCTTATCCCAACTTTCCCCAAACAGTAGGAGAGTTGGGTAGGGACATCTGGGAGATGGAAATTTTTATATTGGATTTCTTGAGTTCTTTGTTGTATCTGTTTTATTATATGTGGAACAGTTGTGATCTTTAACTCCTCCAATTTTTATGATTTTTTTTTTTTTGCAGCTTAGATTTGCTGGTGATCTTCTGACGGAGTTTGGAGCTGGTGTGGAGTTGGCTACGTAGGGTTTGATGCAAAAATGGATGCCTGAGGCATTGCTTATTCAAATCGACAGTTGATCATATTCAAGTTGATATTTGGATAAAATGCAAATGGCTTAATGCTTAAGGGTCTGTTCTCTCATTCTTTCACAGCCCTTTAGCTTTTGATTCAGGTTTTGTTTTCTTAATGTTTGAGTGATTTATTCACAAAATGTCTACCAAAAGGTTTTCCTTTTCTTTTCATTGTATCTTAACGTTAAATTCTATATTCAACAACTTAGGATGGTGTGTTCTTAATAAGCAATGCCTGAGCCGAACGAATATTTGTTTGTTCAACATTTTATCTCTATTGAAAGCTAACATCTTTTGTGCTTTTAGGTGAAAGTTGAAGCTAATATGAGCATATCTTGCTTTCGAGCTGCACGTATGGTTAGAGTTACAATATTTTCCTTACTGTTTTTTTTGGGTATTTCTCATGATATTACTAATATGTCTTAAATATTCTTTGAAAATGTCGCTTCACAGTTACAGAAAGAAGGATTATATTCGATTAAAACGTATAGCATGTGCACACCTTCTTTGGCTTCATAAGTAAAATGTATAGCATGGCGCACCTTCTTGGCTTTATTAGTAAAAGATGAATGTGTTGTAGCCAAAATACACCATTAATACTGTAATGGGCATTCACCGTGCCTTGCACGGTGTTAGCCACTAGTCCTCTAAATTAGAAAGTAGGAGTAGTACTAGTAGTAAATAATGATAGTTTTCATAGGTAGACAAATGTTTCCTTAAAACTTGTAATGGGGAAGTTTTTGTGTGTTATCTTTACATGCATCGAATTAACTGATAAATAAATCTGAACCACACAGTTTAAATTCATTTTAAAAATAAAAGACGTATAGTTTGCCACATGATATGCGGAGTGCATCCAATAACTTTCCCTTGTAATGACGCGGTTTAAATTCAGTTTAAAACACTTCTATAACAAGGATGGAATAACAAAAAAGGGCCGATGGATATGAATTAATTGTAAATCTTATTTAATGAATCATGGTTAATTGACATATTATTTTTGAAGTACATGAAATTTAGTGTTAAGAATAATGATACAGGCACAACGGTGATCTGTATCGTTAATCATAATGTGTCGAAATTGGTCATGAGTAAATTTAACATAATCAATGGTGTAAATCACCGTTATTTCACTCGTTGTAGCATAACCGTTGTGTCCGTATCATTACTCTAGTGCTAAATATCGTAGACGTGACGTACATCCTTCTTTTATCTCAAAACACAAGACATTTTAATTCTTTGATTTTGTTTTTATAAGTTATTCTCACCCACAATTCAATATTTAATGTATACAATAAACAAGTTCGTTAAATGTAATTTTTGGTATTTCAATATGTCGAATCCATTTCGATGAATGACATTTGTCCAAAATAGTTCATTACTAAATTCACTTATCTATGTGTATAAAAGTAAGTTTTATTTAAATTGAGTGGAATAAAAGAACAAGGAATGTTGAAGGAGAACCTAATTAAAGTATAATTTTAAAACAACAATATAAATCTTTACATTATTGGAATCTTATAGTTGAAGTCGTGTGAGCATAAATGATTTGATGTGAAATGATCGGCAAATCATTTTCCCTTTACTATGAACACGAGATAATGTTTTGATTATAATAATGAAATTTTCAGTAAAGAATCTTAAACAAGATTGTCACATATGATGTTTTATCCGTATTTTTTACTTTACAATGTTCTTGATTATCTCGTTAAACAAGATTGTCACATATGCCTTTAGATTGTCATCTAAAGGCAAGAGCTAGAATGTATGAGGAGTTTCATAAATTTGCAACTTTTCAGCCAAGCATGCATTACCAGTCAATTTCATGTGAAAACTGACAATACAACTTAATCTTCATGTAAGAAAGACCTTAAAATTGGGAAATTCTTGTGTAGTATTTCCATACGTGTGGAGACATATGAACCACACAGTTTCATTCTGTATTTAAACTATGTGGTTCTGATCGTTTCACCCGTCATTTCATATCAAAATCGCCTCTTCACACAAGTATTTTCCCTTAAAATCATAGTAGTTTCATGATACACATTTTTTGCTACATGCAAAAGCATAGGTTGGTCATCATAATCGTGTGGCAACAAAAGAAACAAAAGGTAATACTATTGTCACAACTATTCAGATACAACGAGTAACACGTTATGTTTTACAATTTGATATGCCAAAATCGTAATTCGGCCCGTGGACCCTTATTCGGATCCCTCCGGCTGCCCAAGCAAAGGAATTCGGAGCCGCCAAAGGCCTCGGAGCCACTGAAGGCTGAGGCCTCCCAAAGGCTCTCGGGTCCGCCAAAAGGCTCTCAACTCGCCAGGTCGGGTCCGCCAGCCTTCAGTTCGCCGACCTGACAGCTCTCGACAGCTATCTTACTCTCACCAGCCCGGTGACAGCTGACTCATTACCTCTATAAATAACAACATCACCTCCATTACAAGAGGGAGAGGACTTCACTTCCAAAACTACGCATTGAGCTTGATCTCTTAGAAAGGGTACGTAGGCAGCCATTTGAGGCTCAGCTCATAATCACAAAACACCAAACATTTCCCTCATCTTGTTCTTCAAGATCTTCTTCTTGTTTTTGAGCACCAACGCGCAACCGCCGGTGAAATCACCCAAATTAGCCAGATATTCACCATATAAACACCGCTATTTATCCGAGATAATTTCGACATTATCAACATCCTTGATTATGATTAATTTATCTAATAATCAATGGCGTAAAAACAAACATGTATTGTTATGTCTAAGTAATTGTGACAATAACATTACTTGTAAAAACAAACATACTTATGCTTGGGAAGCCCATAGAGGTGGCCGGTTCCGGTTCAAATGACGGGTCGGACCCGGCGGTTCCCGGGTCCAAACCGGCACGGGTCCACGAACCGGAGGTTCTACGGATCCAACCCAGTTCTAGTTCCACCGGACCCGGCCCGGCCCGGCCCGAAACCGGCGGTTCAAGGAACCGGACGGAAAACCGGCGGTCAAACCGGCCCGGAGGACCCGAACCGGAGGTTTTTTTTTTTTTTTTTTTTTTTTTTCCTTCAACTTGGACCAACTTGACTCCAACGTATTCAAAATTTTTGAATATTTATTTTTTATTTTAAAATATCACACACTCATCACACTATAAATACATATCCATTAAATCATTTTTTACCCACAATTCTATTATAACTCTCGTATTATAATATTATCTACCATTATAATATATTTCAGATAGTGATTTGAAATAGTTCTGAATAAATTCGTTTACTTTATCACATTCGAAATATATTATTTTGCAATGTCTATCAAAGCTATTTGCTCGAAACACTTCAACCTTTAGCTCGGTTCCCTTCTTTATCAATTGAATCTCATATTAAGCTCATATGATGCTCCAAACACACTCGTTCATCTTTCAATAAAACCTTAGCACATGTAGTAGCTTCTATTTATGGCAAATAACGCATAAAATACACGGTTAATACGTATAATATCAATTTAGTCACCCCGGACGTGGCTTAATGACATTTATCTATTGAACCTATGATTTCATACATATTATCACCATTGAGAACACAAATCCAGGGTAAGTTGATGGTAAAATATGATACCAAGTTGACCGTCATCATCACGTAGCCCCACTCAAAAAAAAAAATGCAAAACAACGTCGTTTTGGTAAAAAAAAACCATCAATTTTTTTTATCTAATTACCCGCCCAACCCGGTTCTGACTAGAAAATTTTGACCTAATTACCCGCTCAACCCGGTTCCGACCCATAAATTTTGACCTAATTACCCGCCTAACCCGAAAATCTTTTAGGGTGACTCAACTGAAATTTTTTCTGGATCCGCCACTGCTATTAACTTCATATCGATCTTAATAAGACCATTGAAGAAAATTAAAATTTTAAACAAAACAATATATACACCGCTTAGTCCCAACTCCGAGAATTGGCAAATCAGGCTCGGTCAGAGCCTCCACTTGTAAAGAAAGTTTACTTTTTCAAAAACTTGTTTTTAGGTATTACGACGATAATATCGTCGTAAAATGTATTTTTACTTCAATAATATTGTCGTAAAACCATCCCAAAAGTTACCTTGCATAAGTAGTCATATTGGCGTAACGAGCAACGTTTTACTCCAATAACATTGGAGTAAAACACTATTTAACGCCATTAACAACGAATCTTTCCAAAATATTGGCGTAAATTCATCATGTTCATCACATTCATCATGTTTTTCTTGAAATCCAAAACAACAATGACGAAAATCAAATCAATCTACACAAATTTGTTGAAATCATAAACTTAAGATTCATCTTGCTCATGGAGTATATGGAATATTGAAGATTCAATTAAGAAGCCTTTTCCTTGTCTTTGTGTTTTAAGTTTATTTTCATAAGGATATCCGAGGTGCCTACATCACATCACTTTATTAGAATGAATATGAAACAACTCAGCAAACAGAGAAAACACATGTAATTATTATCCAAACAAAAATTTATTCTTCATTCTGATTCACAAATCGGCATTGACAAAGCAACACCAAAAAGAACAGGTTCAGTACATCTCTCAACACTAGCAAACCAAATTGAGACATAAATTATTAAAATTAGTTAAAAAATAACATGATGAATGGTTTGATTTTCGTACATTGGTTTGTCTTGGATTTGGTAGATTGGTTCGATTTTCGGCATTGTTGTTATGATTTTCATGAAGAACATGATGAATGTGATTAACATGATGAATTTACGCCAATATTTGGAAAGATTTGTTGTTATTGGCGTAAAATGTGTTTTTACTCCAATATTATTGGAATAAAATGTGTTTTATTATTGACGTAATACTCCAATAATATTGAAGTAAAACATTGCTCGTTACGCCAATAATGACTACTTATGCAATGTGACTTTTATGGTGGTTTTACGACAATATTATTGGAGTAAAAATACATTTACGACGATATTATCATCGTAATATCAAAAAACGAGTTTTTAAAAAAGTAACTTTTTTACAAGTTGGCTTTTCTGACCGAGCCTGATTTGCCAATTTTCCCCCCAACTCTCCCACCCTTACATTTAATCCAACAAAAAAGAAAGAAAAAAATATAAATCCCACAATTACCTTTGCTTTTTTTTTTTTTAATTTTATTTAAAACATTAATCTCTCCGAACCCATCTACACATCTTCTCTTTATTTCCCAGGCCTCTGTTGAGTTACAGACAGAGTTCAAAACCCCCCCTTCATTTTAAATTTCATTTCAACGGAATGAAAAATATACATTTTCATTATATTAAAAAATGAACGAAATAATATAAAAATTGACAAAACATTGGGATGGTGGCTTAAAAATAAGAAGGTAGAGTGGATGGTAGGGTGAGGTAGAGTGGGTGGTCGGTGTTGTAAGGTAGGTGGTGGTTGTGTGGTAAGGTAAGTTGAGCGGGGTTAAATTAGGTAGGGTAAGATTGTTGGTGAGGAAGAATGTGGTAAGATAATGAGTGGTCGGGAAAATATTGGGTGAATGAGGTGAGATTGGGAATTATGGGGTGAAAGTTAGGGTAGGGCAAGGTGGGTGGGTGGTGGGTAAGGTATGGTTGGGTAGGATATAAATGGTGGGGTATGTTAGATTAGTAGGGTAGCTAGTGTATAATAAAAAAGGTTAGGTGTGGTGAGGTGATAAGTAGGGTGGTGGTAGGTGGGGAATGATGGAGCAGATTGGATGGAATAGGGTAGTGAGGTGTTATGGGTTAAGGCATGGTTGGCGGGGTGATGTGTGATGGAGGGGTGAGATGAGATGAGGTAGGATAGTGAATGATAGTTAGGTGGCTGATAGAGTAGGATGAGTGAAGAGGTACCGTTCGATGAGATTATCTGTTGGGTGGTGGTATGTACAAAAAGGTGTGGTCGGTAGAGTGATATGGTGTGTGACGGGGTACTACTACCCCACCTAACGATATGTATTTCATTCACCCTACCCACTTTATGCCACTTACTTCATTCCACCCTATCTTACCACACCACTTTTCGCAACCCCCTACCTATCCTACCACTGACACTACTCGCCATCATTCACTGTGCAAATATTACTAAATTTGTTGAATTTCATTTTCTACGCGTTCCAAACGTGGTAAATAAATGAGTTTATTCTGCAGTACAACCTCGATAAATAAATAACCTCGTCAAATAAATAATTTTATCTGATCCCGAGGGTAAAAAGACTTAAAACAATATTCTATAAATGAATAACCTCGTTAAACGAATATTTCTTTTTATCATGAAGGTATTTATTTATCGAGATTATACCGTAGTGTAAATAAAAACAAATTTGTGTACATCTTCTAAACAAGTTGCAAATAAGATATATTTTGGCATGTCTTTACCATTTTGTTTAATTTAAGTCGTCGTCCTTATAAAAAAATTATCATTTTGTAACTTTCCTCCTTGTAAAAAATGTCTTCACTGGAAAAAAAAAAATGTAAGTGTGTGTGTGTTTTTTAAAAGAAAAAAAAAGGTGGTGAGTTTTTATTCGAGGAAAGTTTGAAATTGCGCTTTAAAAAGAAAAAAATAAATGAGCAGCTTTAGGAATTACCTGCTTAGACTATCCACAATGAAAACTTTTTTTACCCTCTAAATATAAATTGAGAGTCTCTGGAATACCTCTAATGCTACAATGACTCTCTTTTCAAGTCCTCTATCTGGAAAATCCTTTAACCCAATCTTTTAATATAGAAGGACAATTTAGTTGAACAGTAGATGCTACTTGCAGCCAATTTTGACACCCCTGCCGGCCCTGCGTATTCAACCCTCTCTCTCCCTTCTCATTCTTATTTTTTTTTGTCATTTTTTTTTATTAAATCTTCATCCAATAAAGTTTGATGAGAAAAGCATTTGTTCAATAAATATAATTTTTGTTCCACATTTCATGCCAAAAAAAATCAAAAAATAATAAAATGTTTTTCATTTATTATGGGCAATGATTATTGAAGGAAGAAATAGTTCTTGACCGATAAATGGTTTGTGCAAAAGAGATGATATATGAGAAATTAAATGAAATGATGTATTATCTTGCAGTTTCAATAGAGAAGATGTTTTATTTAAGGTTTTGTTTTGTGTGTAATAAATGGTGATGGTAGAGAAAATGGGGTTTTAAAGATTATATAGAGTGCTTATTAGAGTATAATATTATTTAAAGGGTTAAAAAAATGTAATTGAAACAAAACCCAAAAAAAAAAAAAAAAAAAAAAAAAAAAAAAGATATGTTTAGAGTGTTGTTTGAAAAAAAACGATTGAGTTGAGGTGAGTCTTATAAATTCACAAGCTCGTCCCTTCTTCTCAACTGTATATGGTCCAACCGACACCCACCAAAAGAAATAAAGGAGAACACCAGTTGCCGGGATTAAATAAAAAAATAGATCCCGGTGACGAAAATGGAGCAGAGAATTATCCAATCAGCCTTTTCCAGCACCGAATTCGGTGATGCAGCCGGAAAAATCAGGTCGGAGCTTGACGGAAAATTAAAAAGGAAATCTAAGAAAGAAAAAGTAACGAAAAAATTGGTGAATTTTGACGCGTTGCCAGAATATATGAAAGATAATGAGTTTATCAGAGATCATTATCGCTGCGAATGGCCGTTAAAAGATGTTGCTCTTAGCTTGTTTGCCGTTCACAATGAAACTCTCAACATCTGGACGTAAGTTCCGTTTAATTTTTTATCTTCTTAAGTTTCTTTCAAATCTAAAAAAATTTCAAATTATTGATTGAATTTAACAGCTCGTATTGCTGAAATTTTAGGCATTTGGTTGGGTTTTTCTTATTTGCGTGGTTAACGGCGATGAGTCTAACCGACGAGACGACTGAGCAACATATAGTGATGACTTTCTTCCGGTAAGGGTATATCTGTCAATTCATTGCTAGAAAATTATGCATTTAGATGCGGAATTCAGTGGGAAATGTTGGGTATTGCAGCAGGGCAGCTGTGGGGCCACTGGCGACGATAATGGCCGATAAATCCAACCGCTCGCTTGCGGTTTTCACAGTAAGCTTGTTGACTATTTAATGCGAATGCAGTAAATATAACTTTAAATAAAAATACATTTCCTTTTTTAAAATCAAAGCTAGTATAATTTTTTTTTATTTGATGTAAAATTAGTGTATAGTATTACGGTACATTATTTGTTATATTTTCGTTAAAAAAATTACTGATAGTATTAATAAACAAATGTTTTTATTTATTTATTTGAGGAAATAAACAAATGTTAAAAAAAGACAAAATTAATGTATTAATTGAAATCTAGTCCGGTGGATATCCTGGTAAAAAAAGACAAATTATCATTGTACTGAACGATTATGTATTTTTCTTTGTCTTTTGTTTTTGTTTTAGTGGTTTTACTTGTTATTAAAAATATTTAGTTGATTTACTCGATTGTGAATTGAAGTCGTTAAATGTGGTAAAGATAATTTCGTAATTATTTGTGTCTTTTGTCCATTTTCACCATTTTTTACTACCTTTGTACTTTTGACAATTTCCCTCCATTAGTGTCATTTATAACCATTACCCATATTATTAATTTCTTCTTGATAAATATTATCTTCGTTCCATATTATAAGTCCTTTGGATTTTTCACACATATTAAAAAAATGATTGAATGTCATAAATTTGAAGGTTAAATGTCTAAAATGACCGTTGAGTATCATTAATGCAGTATTACTTCCGTCAAAAAATATAAGTCATCGTGATGTTTTCAGACAGATTAAGAAAGTGGTTGAATGTCATAAATTTAAATGTTAACGTCTAAAATGTCCCTTGACTATCATTAATGCAATATTCGTTAAGTAATGAAAAGTGATTGGATTGATAATAAATTAGGGTAAGATAGAGAAATGGGTAATAAATATTGAATTGATAATGTAGAAGAACTTATATTGTGAGATAAATCTAAGAGTGTAGGATGACTTATATTTTGGGACGCAGGTAGTACAATAGTTGTTGAATAATGAAAAATTGTTAGATTGATAATAAATTAAGGATAAGATGAGATGGGAGTAATAAATACTCTATTGATATTATAGAATAACTTATATTTTAAGACAAATCTAAAAATATAGAATATGATTTATAATATAGGAGGTGGTGACTTCCAAATCTTATTATTTTAAAATGTTATCGCAGCGTATTATAATATACGGAAAAAAAATTAGTATTGGATTGTGTAGCCGCTCACCTAAAAGTGGACAGGACTAGTTTGCACTTTCTTTTTTAACGTGGGTCCATTTGTTAGTCCTACTAATCGTGACTATCATGAATACCATGTGAATTTTTTATTTTTTTTAAAATTATTTTGGGACGGTTTGTGGATCCATTTTCGTTCGTCATCTCATGATATTTTATTTTATTTTTTAATTTTGGAAAAAAAAATAGCATAATAATATAAACGCACATTTTTTTTCACGTAAAAGATAATATATAGTAATATAAACACACTCACATATTTACCTTAAATCTACTGCTGTTTACCTCAAACCCACTACTCTACTAATACCATTAGTGGGATTTGAGCTCAGAACCTCGGTATACCGAGGCCTTAATAATGTCAACTAAGCCAATGCATCATAAGCCATCTCGTGACTTACTTAATTTTATCACTCAACGTAGTTATATGGTTAAATACATAAATTTTATATTATAATGTTAATACTTTTTTTTACTACTATTATTATTGTATACTACTTATGTTTCTATATAATATTCTATTTAGTCATTATCATTTCTCCATTAGTATTTGTCAATTTATATAGCAAAAAAGATATTATTACATTTTTTTTCTTTACACTAGTACTTCCCATCAGTCATTATTCATCCAATAATTATTGAAACTAGTATTTTAGATTTTTTTTTATCTAAAATTTCTACTTGCTTTGATTTTTTATCTAAAATTTCTACTTGCTTTGAGTTTTTACTCCATCGAAGTTTTAAAAATACAAACTTACGTTTTCATTATAATAAGGTTGCTTGTGCTGTATGTTTCGATTATTTTCTTAGTATTGTTATTTTATTTCACATTTCTTTAAATGGTTTCTTAAATTAAAAACCCATAAAGATACGATTTCTTTCAGTTGTTTGGTATAATAGCAAGCCAATGACTCTGTGCAACTAGGCTTTCTGATTAATATCTCCACTCATCCCGTAAAGACAGGGGGAGTAGGGACCCTTGTGGTTCGGGTTTAGCCATTAATAAAAGCACCTTCAGTTTGTTATCACATCCACTAGCTTTAGAAATGTAATTGAGAAGAAATCATGCTTTGGAATTTAAACATATTCATACATCCTACTATTGTTATGAAATCATTAAACTAAAGTTACTTGATTAGTTTTGAGCTCCATATAATTTCAGAAGTAATTCTGTTGATGTATATACTTTTGCAGGACTCTAATCTAAGCCAAAATATAAGTATCCATGGAGATCCTAACCCTGTCCCTAAATGGCCTTGGTTTGTATTCTTAGGAGGGGCTATGTGCTGCTTGATGTGTAGCTCTATTTCCCATCTATTCTCATGCCGCTCCAAACAATATTACCTCTTCTTCTGGCGCCTGGATTACGCAGGCATCTCCGTGATGATAGTCTGTTCCTTCTTCGCACCCGTATACTATACATTCTCCTGCCACCCGTTCTCTTGCTGGCTATACCTAACCACGATTACATCATGTGGGATTCTTGCCACTATTACCCTTCTTGCACCTGCTATGGCTTCTGCTCGTTTCCGGGCTTTCAGGACGTCTCTGTTTCTTGTAATGGGCTTTTCTGGAATCATTCCAGCTGCACATGCTCTGTTTCTCTATTGGGGGAATCCGCATATACCCGTAGCGCTTGGTTATGAGATAGTTATGGGGGTTCTGTATGCGGTCGGTGCAGGATTCTATGTTAGTAGGATTCCAGAGAGATGGAAACCGGGATCGTTTGATATTGTAGGGCATAGCCACCAGATATTCCATGCCCTTGTTGTTGCAGCAGCACTCGCCCATTGCGCGGCTACATTGGTTATCATGGATTGGCACCGAAGCGTAGCTCTTTGTGATGGGGCATGAAATGAATGAAGTAAAATGCAGAGGATAAAGGCTGTTAATTAAGGATCCTTTGGTGTACTACTCGAGTCTACGGCATCGCAGCTAGAATATTGTTTCCACTGGCATTCCTTCTTGTAAAGTTGTAATAGGAGTTGTATTAAATAGCCCTATATACTATAATGTATGTGATTTGTAACAAGAATGAATGTGGAAGAAATACAAGTCAAAAATTCCCTTTTGACACGAATACGAGTCGCAACTTCCATTCTTACTTGCTGATTCTTACTTGGTCCAGGCTGAGTGTTAAAGATGGGATTAATGTAACTAGAGGTAACGGATTCTTCGAGCCATACAAACAAATTCTAAGCTTAATAATGTGGGCAATAGCTGAAAATTGTAAGGGATTAAGTAGTATATAACATCATCATCAGTATACTATAAAACATCATTAACTGTAGTAATAATATTCATAATCAATCATCTGATTTTTTGGTGAAAGAAAAGAATAGTATGATAAAGAGGCACAAAGGAACCACTATAAAAGCTGCACTTTTGAGCAATTCTTCGTCGGATTTGGATATTACTCCAATTCTAGACCAATCTCCACTATATCTGAAAACCAGCACCAGCAGAATTCAACATTTACCACTTTTTTAAAATTGTAAAATAAAATAAAACAAAATCTTGAACTGAAGGACTTGAATTTCTGTAAAATAGTACAGTACGTAACTTACCCGGCATCGATGAATCCTAAGGCAAACACTGCAATTGCAGACTGAGCAACAAGCTTTCTGGAAAGCTTCAATGGAAAGTTTAGTCCCTGTGATTTTGGTTCTTCTTCAGACACATTTTTCCGATTTGCCGATGCAATTGTGGCAGACCTTTTGCCTTTTCTATTCGCCAATGGATAAAAAGGATGACTGCATCTTACGAGTGGAAATATTATATAATCTGGTTTTAGTAAAAAATGCTTGTGAAATTTGTTTTTTTTTTTTTTAACCTTGCAATGTAAATGGGGTGTATAGGTGGATTTAGTAACCCTGATAATGATATATTAGGTGGTGCAATCTTTCATTTTAGTGGGGGCAATGGTATATAGGGTTGGTGCAAATAAAACCCCTTTTTTAAACAGACCTAACTTATAATTTATATCTCCGGTCATCGAAATTCTTTCATAATAATTCTTCTTTTTTTTCTTTTTATTTTGATATCTCATTTGATTCCCTTCTGACTTAATTTCTGAAATCCAATGTAATTTCCGTTAACATCTTTGTGACGGTAACAACATCATACACTTGCACAGATTTCATAGTAATAACATCTTATGAAATCACAGTGACAACCACGGATTTCACAATAATACCACCACAGATTTCAGAGAGTCGCTAACACAAATTTCACAGTAACATCTTATGTATTCACAATGACACAAGCACGTATTTTACAGTGACACCTTATGTACTCATAGTGACAATACCACATATTTCACATGGACTCAACCATAGTTTTCATAGTGACACTAGCACATATTTCACAGTAACATCCTACATACTCACAATGACACTTCCACCCATTTCATAGTTCACCATATGTACTCACAATGACACTACCACATATTTCACACACTACTTTTACAGTGATTTAATGCAATAACACATAAGGTATGCCGTCACACTACCTTTTTTTACGGTCACTCTGACGATTGCGGAACATGTATTCAGGATGAAGTAGATATTTTTTTCACCTCACAAACAGCTTATGTTGCAGCAACCCTCCATTGATGATTAAAAGGCTTGTATTTGAAAATTTCATTACACCTGCTATAGAGTTTTAAGCAGGAGCTGGGATCCTACCTTAGGTCCTTAGCAAACTCAAGACCTGCTGCCATCAATGAAGAAATACTGCCAATAATCCGCACCCTAAAATATGTGAATCCCTTAATAGCACCAAGCTTAAGCAATAGCATTGTGGCATACAGCAGCAAAATTCAAATATTGCTTGCAGTTAATAAGCAGGGGGAGGGGGGAGGGGGGAAGGGGGAGAGGAGGAGGGGGGAGGGGGGGGGGGGGGTGATTTCAGTCAATATAGCTGCTATAAAATGAGAGCTAGAATAGGTCAAAATGCAAAATACCACAGTAACAAAGGGCATGTATTAATACACAGTTACACATCAAGTTTCCTCTCTTACCAATAATACAGCACATCTGAATCCATGAATCAAAGGGGCAATGACAAAAAAAAAATAGCGTCAAGTCTTGCACACACAAAAATAACTTCCTCCACCTTTCTAATCAGATGAGAGTACTTAAAACACGATACATACATAAACTTCCATAAGATTACATCTTTCATCTTTCTTCTCCATTTCATTACCATGTCTAGAACCTTCCCTCTGCTAGCTCACTAGTCGAGTGTCATTGGTTGACTAATGCAGCACCTGAAACGGGCTTTCCGGACAGTGGTCATAATCTCTGTCTCAGCAGCCTCGAGCATTTTGATTACCACACTGAAAGGAGGCCTGATGTCTGGATTAGGATCCCAACAACGTGTCATGATCTCACTGAGGACGGGCAGGCAGTCAGTCGGGATAGTTGGACGAACGCCTTTATTCACAACTGCAAAAGCAGCCTGCACAGCAGTCATGTTCTGAAATGGAAGCATTCCGGTTATTAGCTCCCATAGAACTATACCGAAGCTATAAACATCAACTTTTTGAGTATAAGGCCTGTGCTGGATCATTTCCCTGTAAATACAATAAAACAGCAGTCATAGAGCCACAAAAACTAAGTACTATCTTTAAGCAAGAAGAACGAAGCAATTAAAGAATATGACAAAAATAGAACAAAATCGGCCTGAAACTGAATTTGAAAAGGATAACAGTCTATATCATGTGTACTTCATCCTCAAACAGATTTTCATTACAGTACACCAGTTGATTTTGCACTCCGGCCTTTAGGGCACAATGCATTAAATAGCTTAATAGGGAAAATTAATCGTGAAAAAGGAAGCCTTGGCATAGCGGTAAAACCTGTCACCCACCTTTAGGCCGCGATGCATTGAATAACTATATAGGGAAAATTATTCTAGAAAAGGGAAGCCCTGGCACAGTGGTAAAACCCGTCACCGTGTGACCAAAGGTCATGGGTTCGAACCGTGAAAACCTCTTATATACTCCCTCCGTCCCATTTTATTTGTCATAGTTTCCTTTTTAAATGTCCCAAAATAATTTGTCATATTTGACTTATTAACTATAACCTTTCAATTCTACCCCTTTTTTTTGAAAGGTTTCAATTCTACCCTTAATAACTTCTAAAATTAATAAGAGAGAGAATGTTCAAATATTTAACAAACTAATCTAATGAATTCTTCTTATTTTCTGCCGACCCCTCGACACTTCCCTCTCTCCCATTAATTATTCTTCTACTCGGAAATTGTCTTACTATGTTCGTTTTTTTTTCCATTCATATTCAATGTTGGCCTATGCCGGGCTGGTTTATCAGATTAGCCAAAATAAGCTCCGGGTACTGCTAAATGTTTTAGAGAGTTGGCGCTTTAATATTTAAGCGTTCCAACGAAGAAGGAAAAAAACAACTAAACGAATATACTGATGCTTAAAATTTTGTCACCCGATTAAAGAAAACAATAAAAAGACTATGGGAAGCTGGAATGTCAAAAAAAGATACATGTGAACTTAAATTAAAGATTTATGTTTGTTACACGGAATTTTGTGAAAGGGTATATTAGGTAGATTGAACTAAAAATTTAGAGATTTAATACACTTTCCTAATCTGTGTGAAAAATCAATCAAGACATATAAAATGGTATGGAGGGAATATATACCTACAACTAAGGCTACAAGCACTAGGCAGCCCTGTTACAAAGGCCCCACAAGTAAACTGAAGTATGTTCATTTTCAACTAAACTAGTCACCCTCTTAAATTAGCTGTTTAGAAAGTAAGTCAAGCTTTCCTTAAAAGTAGCATGGTTTCAATGAGTTATAAAGATCTATTTGTTAACTTGAATAATGGAATCGTGAACTAGCCAAAGATCTCGGTCACTTCATGAGGTCACTTCTCTATTTGGCTGTTCAATACATTTCATTCCATATTTCCATTGCATTCCATCATATTTGTTTACCCTTGCAACGATTCGAACGGACCATAATTTTTTATCATTTACTCATATTTGGAAAAGAATCATTTATAGAGTCCTATTATTTGCACTACAAGTGTACACCATGAGAGGCTCTCAAGTGTAAAGAATGCTTGACAAGAAGGACCTCCAAAGCTTCATGCAGAATCTCAATATCATAAAGAGATGGGAATTCCAAAAGTATAATACCATACTCCCTCCGTCCCTTAAAAAGTGTCACGATTTTACTTTCGCACATATTAAGAACCTTAATAAATGTGTTGTGTTTTGATAGTATATTGACACATTCCCTTTATTTAATACTTTATTTGGAAGGTAAAAGGATTATGGGTAATTAATGAGGAAAGAGTAGGGGCATATTTTGGGGAAAAATATAATAAATGATGTATTGGTTTTGTAAAGTGGCACTTTTTACGGGATAAATCAATTCAAAAAAAAAAGTGGCTTTTTTAGGGACGGAGGAAGTATCTAAGTAAATAGTACTTAAAAATAGAATGTTCATGCAGATTTTTTACTAAAGGAATTGTAACCAGTAACGTGCAACTGGAGACTGCAATGCCAAAGTTGTACACTTACAAGTGATTTCCAGAAACAAGGTTCATATTTACAAGCTTCCACATTTTAGGTCTGGAACATTAAAAATACTGAAACATTTCACTATTGTGCCACCAATTGGTTCAAATGAACCAAATGAGACATTAAGGGGTTACTAACACATTCAAGTGATTGTGGTCAAAGATACCTACATTAACTTTTTTTGCTTATAAAGCTAAAATAGAGGGCTGTGAGAAAACCTAGTATAACAGTATATATAAGCATGTCAAGAGTTACTTCAAAGAAGGAATCTTCAAGAACATCATATGTAGAAGAACTTGTAGCATATATAGACCTAAATGAGCAACAACTACGGGTATGTGATTAAGCACCTGTTTGACCCCAAACATCCAGAAATGAGGACTCCTGAATAGTGAATACAGTTATTTCATCATTCACCTACTTATGTAGGTTAGCCCAAGAGAAGCTATACATCTTTCCCCACATTAGCAGTGATTGAAAGAATTTATGCTATTCAGGAATTGTAGGATACATGTCTTACATTTATCCTAGGAGATGTTTGAACCACATCTGACACTTTTGACCACATGTTCCATACAGGTTATTGATGCATTCTCAAATCTCAATGTTGTCCATGACTCCATGCAACATATAATGCAGAAATAAGGTTTTCCTCCTTGTCTTTGATTTTTTGACTTTGATAATGTGTGTGGGGTTGAGAGGGAGGGGGAGAAAGAGGGCTCCAATTTATCATAGAACGACATGATAAAGCTAAACATGTTTCCATCAAATGCAATAGAGATGTAACCCAATACAACATCATAATTTTGGCTTCCCAAAACAAAGACTTTGCAACTAAAAGACACGTTTATTGACCAGTGATGAGCAGTCCAGTTTAAATTCCTCCAGAATAGTTAACATATATCTTTCTAGACTAGCCTTATACAGGCATTGCAAATTAAAAAAAAAAGGCGAATTGAAAACCCTTGGCAACTCAAGCAATCATACTTACAGAACAAGCAGTACGAATTAAAAAAGTCATGTCAGAAATATAGCATCGACAGGTGGGAGAAAATGAAAACATCCTTCAAGCAACAAAATGATAGGCAAAACCATACACTTTTCCTTCATTCACATTAGTTCTAGATGGTCAACCATACTACCAGAAAAGGGGAGGGTATATCTTGTGGAAAACAATGGACTGACTCTGTTTTCAAACAAAAGTTCAAATTTAGCTACTTGACATAATGTGCTAAAAAAAAATTCACGTGGTAAAAAAACCTGCAGTAATTAGACTATCCTTACCCTTTCAAACAATGCTAAAATTGTGACACTAAAACAATGAAAAAGAAAACAAAATGAAAATACAGGCCATCAAGGGACCAGCACTTACGGAGCCATCCAGCGATAAGTCCCTGTTTCTGGCGTCATCCCTTCGGTTTGAACTTCAATACGAGCAACGCCAAAATCTGCAATCTTAATAGACTTATCAGCAGAAATAAGAAGATTGTCAGATTTCAGGTCCCTGTGAATAAGATTCAACTCATGAACATATTTCATTCCCCTAGCTACATCCAGGGCCTGCTTTATTGCCAGTTTCAAAGGCACAGACCGGTTTTGCCGCTTCGTCAAAAACTGACGGACTGACCCCCCTTTTGCATATTCAGTCACAATACACCACACCATGGGTTTGCGACATGAACCAATGAAGCGTACTATGTTGGGGTGCTTCAACCTTGCAAGCATCATGACTTCCTGTTGAAACTGCTGTTCCATCAACTGTGCCCTCTCAAGGTCATTCTCAGGTCTCTCTAGAAGCTTAATAGCCACATCCTCGCCATTATATGTGCCCTTGTAGAGCTTTCCAAATGCTCCTTGCGCAAAGGCAGCTCCCATATTCAGCTTCCTTAGATCAATGGTCCACTCTTCATAATTTTCAAGCCCCTCAGTTGGGTACCTCGGGTCAATCAAAGCTTGAGCCAATGCATCATCACTTAACCCATGAGAAACTCTTCCACGATTCACACTTGCTGCAACAGAATAATTGTTGTTGACGCGCTTGAGGCCCTGGTGGTTCAGAATACGCGTATGTGAGTCATTTGACCCCACACTGCTATTGTCCATAGACATTGCAACAGATCCTCCTCCATTGCTCATTTGCAAGCTAGCGTAGCTGTCAACTGACATGTTTGAGCCCTCGTTGAGCTTATCGTAAAAAATCTGCGAGAAGTTGTAATCGTCATGGTTACTATTTAAGTCTATGATCCCCCTAAATTTCGGAACCTCCAACATTTTCACTTCTAGAAACGCAGCAGTGACAGTGTAAAATGCCAATCAAACGGTGTTCAGCATCATACCTTGATGCTCACTCTGCAAAAAACTTACAAGAACGGGAAAAAACATATTAGGAAATACATCGGAGAACATATGACGACTTCAATCAAAATCAAACCTGAGCGATAAAATTACAATTGCAGCAACTCTGGAAAATTTAACAAATCGCTGTTCTTTATGTGTAGGTAATTAAACAGACTACTCCCTAAATCCAATCATCAAAGCACTACGAACAAAAAAACTCTCTACATGTAGCTCTTAGTAAGGTCAATTTCGCCATAAAACTAGCAATAAGAAGATTAATAACCTTGTATAAGAATTCAAGCAACCAAAAATAGAGTAACACGAAATAAGAATAAAATTCCCAATTTTCTCTGTCGGTTTTATTCTTTCTGAGTCAACTGAATTTATACTAAATTTAGAAAAGGTCACTTCCAACTCTCAGTTAATCAACGGATAATTAATTACCAAACTTGTATCAGGACAACAAAATCAAAAAAAAAAAAGGTATACATACAAATCCAATTAGCATATACACATATAATGGAAGCATAAAAAAACTTCATTCAAACGGATGAAATGCTCCACAGGAGAAAAACGAGAGCTTACCTCCGGGAATTCACCTCGATCCAAAGTCCTGATTTCACCACTCGATGATTGCCTGATCAATTTCGGTCTTTTAAACGCGGAAACCTTGAAATTACCAGTTTACCCTAAGCTGAATCCGACCTTACCTACCTACCTACTACTTCCCAGTCAACGTCCGGCGAGCTGAGGAAAGTAAACGACGATGCCAAAAAGAAGAAGAGAGAACGGTTGGATGGTGTCCAAGAGGAGGAAACCGAAACACTTGTTTCTCACACTCAAGAACAAAGACCAAAGACAACTCTTTATTTGGCCTTCCTCTTTGGTCTTGTTTTATTTATTTATTTTTTTTTATATTTTTTTTTGGTTCTTTTTCCGGGTTCTTTTTCTTCATTATTTAATTGCAGAATGAAGACTTATGTACAGTTTTGACGGGAAAAAAATAATTTAAAATAGTTGGGAAGAATTTATAGAACAAATCTTATCTTTTATTAAATGAGTTGTAGTTGTGATTGTAATACGGAAAAACCTTTATCAAATACTTACATGAAAGCCTTTTGTTACTTCATATTGTTTCTGTAACGTTTATATTTTTCAGAAAATAGTAACGGTTATTTTCAGAATAAAGTAACGTTTATATTTTTCAGAAAAAAATAATAGTAACGTTATAGTATACACGAAAATTCTTTCCATAGTTACTCCATTTGTGGAGAACTATAAATGGATGAATTTGGACACACAGTTTCAAAACAAATTTAAACTATGTGGTTCAGATTCATCGACATATGTCTACTGGAGCAACCATATAAGAATTCCCCTACCCACATCAATGTGACAACCTCTTGAACAATGTCCAACTCTTAATTCAACTTGAATTAAATAAAATATATTTATTCATTACACACTAAAATAACATTTAACCTATAATTAATTCGATTTAAGTTGAAATGTTTCATATTCAAACGGGCTCCAACAATCTCGTTTTTAGTACTGCACTTTGTATCTAAGATTTATGTTGGGATTCATCACTTATTATATATTTCCACATACTATCGGTTTCCAAATTTTCGCAATATGTCCCACTACTGAGACGGCAAGACCCACCACTGTGTCGGTGGCTCAAGAATTTTCAAAATCATGTGTATATGTTCGACAGATACCTAGCATATGTAATACTTAATCACATCATCTTGTTTCGTGCAATTTTTCAGTAACGGATTTAAAAAAAATTAAAAAAATGAGCCATTTTTATAAGAAAACTTCTTTATCGTAAGAATCTAATTGTCAACTACGATTTCTAGCAACAACACAACACTATAATGATTGTACGGATTTCCACCACAAAAAACAAAAAAAAAAAAACAAAACAAAAACAAAAACAAAACAACGTCTTTCATCGGTGCTGCAAAGAAAAAACACAATGATCCGGAAAACTACCGTAAGGAACCAATTGATAGGAATAGGATTTTACCTCTTAATTAATGATAGGATAACCCGTGAAATATTGTTCTTATTTTCACGTTCTTCAAGGGGGCTATTGTCTGCATCCCATCTTTTCTACCGATATACCCCAACTACATATGCATTATACCGTTTTCACGTAATTGATTTTGTGAAAATCGGTTTTGGAGCCAAAAGCTCACCTTTTCAAAGTCGATTTTCACAATTATCATAATCAACTTTACGAGAAGTTGGTTTTTGGCTTTAGACCGACTTTCACAAAATAGATTCTACTGATGCACATATAGTGCCGATAGAGTCAGCGTGGTGCAGATATAGCCTCTTCTTCAAGCTGACTGATTAAATCTGCAAATTAGCACATCGGAACTATTAAAAAATACTTCTCCCTCTCTATGTGGCGCCGCGGCGGCAGGGTTCAAGGAGGAAAATTATGCTTAGGTTTTGAGGGGAATAAGGGCTCAAAATTGATTACACCTTATTTAATATAATTTAATTGGAGTTCAATATAGCTTTTAGGTAAATTCTTAAAGGGATTTTATCTCTTCATTGTTGTTTTAAATCATAGGAAAATAATTGCTGCAACATAACAAAAATATAAAAAAAATAAAAAATGCTACAACTAGATTAAAGATAAATTAACTACATCAAATTATAAAATGGAATAAATAGTGTTACAGTGATGTGAGAAATTTTACGAGGTGTTTGGGTAAATGTGATTCATTTATCTCAATATCCCGATTTATTCACTGAATAAACCGTTTTTATCAAAATAATAATAATAATAATAATAATAATAATAATAATAATAATAATAATAATATGATTTATTTTACTTCTCTTTTCACAATATACAACATCCACAATATTCGATACATCTGTATTATATGATACAATATATTGGATGTAATGCAGATGTCTTTGTTTTTTTATAGAGACGAAATCACAACTACATAACTCTCACACACATTTGTCTCAATGAGGACTCAAATTTAGGAATTTTTAGTCTCTTTGCCTAGCTTTGACCACTTGGTCAAGGCTCATCGCTAATTTCGTTTAAATAACCTTCTGTAACAAAACTTTGATTGAAGAAAATAGGCCAAGTCGTTTCACGAACAGCCATTTGCCAAACATGTTTAGACCAATGACAATCTACCAACAAAGTTTGAAAGAAATTAGTTAACCATACCTCTTGAGTTCTCCAACTTTCCTCCATGACAAAGGCTTTGTTAGTTGCTTTGCAACTTTTAAACACATTCTTTAAAAGTGAGAACAATATATTTTACAAGAGAAAGAGAAGTCACAACACAATTTATAGTTTTATTTGTAACAAGTTAGTATTTAATTTTTTGTTTTTAGTGAATTGTGACTTAGTTTACTACAATAGCTTCCTCACATGCATATTTATATTGAGAATTCTAGCAATTTTCCATTCATGTATTTGCATTTTTCTAGAAAGACTTTTACACTTTCTAGTGGTATTTTAATTTTCACATGACACAATTAACTAAAAATTCAATTCATGAATCTAGAAAAATAAACAATATTTTTCAAATTCAATTTATCCAACAATGCCTCCCGTAAATTGAATTTGTTGTCTGGCTCTGCGAGATGTTGATTTCTTTAGTTTTCATTTTCCTTCGTGTATATTCATTGGCATCAGCATGCATTGGGCCTGGGCTTCATTAGATTTCGCCACATCCACATGATCTTCGATATTTTCTTTGTTGTTGCTCAAATTATTGTAGGAATATTTTCTTCTCTTATGAAAAACACTTGCATGTTCGTAACGTGGAGTCTTGATAGTTAAATGATCATTTATTTGCACCGCTATCTAAATACCATATTACCAATATTTCCGTCAGAGGCAAGTAATAAAGTTTCTAAATTTTCATCAATATTTTCATGCACGAAAATACGAATTTGACAGCGGGTCTTTTTTCCGGATATTTTCCTCAACAATCATTTATTCGATGTCCAGGTTTATGACAGTAAGAACACTCAATATAAGGTTTTGTATCTTTGTACGTACCCCGTCCTCTTCCACTTCGAAAATTTTGAGAAAATTGTTTTTCATGAATCTAGAAAAGTAAATAATAATTTTCAAATTCAATTTATCCAACAGGCTTGACGTTAGACGTAGCAGGAAGGTCTTCACTTCATAACTTGTTTTAACCATGTACAACTTCCCATCTATTTCAAATGCCCAACGAAAGTCATTTGCCTCACGGATTAGCACTTTCAGTAGAATCTTACTAAAAGCAAAAATGCTCGTCCACGTGCTCAAGAAACCGGGTTGCTCTTCCATGCTCGGATTCCTCAAAATCATGTTTACGTTCATCCGGGCCGGCCCTAAATTTTTCAGGCCTTAGACGACTTTTTTTGGGCGGTGCCTTTTTAGTTCGAAGGATTTTTTGTTTCTTTCAAAAGCGTACTTTCAAACCATTACTTCAACATTTCGCTTATGACATATTTGAATACAAAAATCAAAATCATCGATACTCACAAAATAGACTTACAAAGTAGAATTTCACTTGGAGAATTTATAGAGCGGAATTGTGGAGAGAAAAAAAAACCGAGGGTGCGAGTGTATTGTGTGCGACTTGAGCAGAGCAGTTGAGCTTGACATTGACAGAAGAACAAGGGAGTTCACGCATTACGCAGAGCCGCATATACGATGAATTTATTTTGATAAGTAAAATGTTTTTTTAATACACATTGAAATTGAGATGCTGGTAATTGGTCATGTTAGATTATTATTTATTAGATTATGTCTATGGGGGCCTGCCTATTTGGTGGGCTTAAGACGATTGGCTGACCTATCCAATGGTAGGGCCGGCCCTGACGTTTATCAAAATGATTGGACGAAAATGAGCACGAGTTTTAAAAGTGTACACTTTTGGAATTAATGTACTGATGTTTCATTCAAATTCGTTGGGTATGTACTAGAATCAAACGCCTCCGTCACAAATTTGATAAACGAATACCCTAATCTTAACCAACACATTTTGATGAAAATCGGAGGCATCTTGTCTGGTCCAGTAGTTTTGTAGGTCTTTATCGCAAAAATCTCATTTTCAACCTCATGTTTCGTAACTTCCCAATCGAGGAGTTGGGTTTTCGATTGGTGTATGGCATTAAACATAATATCAACAAAACAATTGAGGGGAATTACTTCTTTTGCATAGAGATTCACATAATGATCAAGCACCATATCATAAATTTCATCTTAATATGAACTCTGGTTTCTTCGTGAGTATTTTTCAGACGAAGAATTTTACTTCTCAAAATATTATTTCTGATTGTTTTTGTGATTTTCCTACTTTAGCGTTCACTCTTTCTCTTCATGTGATGTTTCTTGATATTAGTTTTGTAAGGCTGTACATGGATTAATAAGGTGACACTAATACATAAGTGAAAATTTTAAGTTAAATACATTAAACTTACTAATGATTATTATTAAGAACAGTGATACTAGCACTATCGTTCAACCACAATATATACAGTACTACCTCCGTCCCAAAATTTAAAAGAATTTGAGATTTTTCACACTGTTTAAGCAAGAAGTTAAATGTCATTAATTTTAATAATAAAAATCTAAAATATCTTTTTGACTGTTATTAGTGCAAAACTTGTATATGAGTGAAAAGTGGACGAATGTATAATAAATGAAGGGAGAATGAAGAAAATGTGGTAAATGTTTCATTTAGTAATTAATACTAAATGTGCTTAATAGCTGGCTTCAACGTATATTCTCTCTTGTCATCAAAAATAAAAAGCCTCGGTTAAAAATAAATAAATTAAAAAACCTATATGTTGAGAGAGGTCTTGGCCAGACTTTTCCCAATAAGAGTTAGACTCTGCATGCATGACCCGTGCCGAACTCTGGATTAGTCGGGCCAATTGATCCCGGACATCGGGGGCTTTAGGGAAAAAAATAAAATTAAAAACCCCTCTCAAAAAATAATAATTAAAAAGCAAATGTAAATTATGTCATGGCTAAGGGAGGTTTTTAGGTGGTCCAAGACTCACACCATTTGAAGTGAAGTGATGGCTGAACGATCATAACTACAAAATTTACAACTTGTATTTTTTTTAAACGAGAAATTAGCCATGTGAAACTTTCCCCTCGGCCAAAATGAAACGAGAAATGAAAAAGAGCCAAGAGGTCGGAATTTCCGAAATTTTTACAAGAGTAATAATCATCCTAATCCACTAAAACAAAAACAAAAATAAATACAGGAGTTCTATTGTCACCCTATTTTTACTACTGTCACCATATTATTTATGGTACCACAAAAAATTACTTTTAACACCATAATTTTTTTAATGAACGTAACGTCAGTGATTTTCAATAGCAACATCTGTGCCACTGACGTTGCTGTTTAAAAACGAAAGTCAGTGACACCGACGTTTACGTCATAAAAGTGACAAGCTAGAAACGTCAATCCACTGACGTTGATATCGAAAAAGAATGTTGATGACCCTGATATTCATAATGTGATGCCGAAAATAAAGACAAGAATATATGTGTAGTGCAAGAAATAGAAAAAAATAATTAAAAAAAAATATCAATAGTAAAATTGAAGGGCTAATAAAACATAAATATACCTATTTATAATGTTTGGTTGGGAAACTCCAACCAAACTGTCCATGTGTATTTTTTTTTTTTTTTTTTTACTGTTCATCGGGCGGCCCAGCCTAGAAAAAAGTTTTTTTTTTTTTTTTTTTTTTTTTTTTAATTATTTTTTTTTATTGTTTATGGGCGGCCCAGCCCAGGAAAAAAGTGTTTTTTTTTTTGTTTTTTTGTTTTTGAAGGGTTTGAGTTAAATTGTTCCATTTTATGACTCAATCGATTGTATTTTTAATCTACACATTAGCTTTAATTTATTCTTAATCTTATTATGTGTGTTGTCTTAAGATGTATCCGATTCCGATTTAAACATTTGGGAAATGTCGAAAAGCACTCACGTGTGTTTTTTTTTTTTTTTTTTTTTTGTTTATTGGGCGCATGAAATTGCTGAAAAAAGTGTTTTTTTTTTTTTTTTTTTTTTTTTTTTTTATGTATCCCTCATTTCATATCCAACGAGTATGTACAAGCCGCGCACAACGCGGCCTTCCCATCTAGTAATTATCATAAAATTCCGTAAGACTGTCTTTATAATTTAGGGAGGGGGTTTTGGCTGTTGTTGGTTAACGAAACCTTTCCTTCGATCCGACTCAAACTGGACTTGTGGGAAAAAAAAAAAAAACACACACACATCGCAAGCTACTCAACTCCGTCTTCTCCGATCTTGGCTTTCTTACTTTCGCATAAACCCCCGTCGACATGGCGGTAAAGCTTTCAATTGCGTAATCAAACTTCATTCCCACCATGATCTTGCTTGTTCTTATGATTTTATCTGCTGATTCACTCTATGCAGGATTCCTCTGGGATGACGCTGATGGATCTGATTTCATCCGACCCATCGCCCAATTCAACGTCCTCTTCTTCGACGGCTTCATCTACTGCACCTCCGCCGACGACTTCCATTGTTGGAGCTCCGTTGCCAGTTGTGGTGGAAAAGAAGTCTAAGAGAGGAACGTTAATGCAGATCCAAAGTGATACAATTTCTGCCGCCAAAGCCGTGAGATCCAACATCATGCCTCAAAAGCAGAAGAAAAGGGTAAGTAGAGGAATCTTACTGGTCTTGTGGAACTTGTATTGAGCTGTGAAGTTGATTTGCTCATATATACAATGTACCCTTTTCAGCCTGTTTCGTATGCGCAACTTGCTAGAAGTATTCATGAGCTGGCTGCGACGTCTGATCAAGTATGGCATCCTACATTGTTCTTCTTATTGTCGTGCTTGAATTTTGCAGCAAACATGATTTTATTTCCTTCATTTGTCCGTAGAAAAGTTCGCAGAAGCAATTGATTCATCATGTCTTCCCCAAACTAGCTGTGTACAATTCAGTCGATCCGTCTTTGGCGCCGTCTCTTCTCATGGTACAGTTGACTTCTGTCACCTCTTTAATTGTCAAGAATTTCCGTAACTTAGTTATTGTATTGATGGTGCACAATAAGTTCATATTTCTAATCACAGAATAGAATATAAGCTGGTCGTTGGTTCTTATCGCATGTTTGAATCCCATTTCATGTGGACATAGTCTACTTTATGTGGTATTTTTATCTACCTTGCGTTAGCTAAAAAACTGAGTTGTAGAATATAAGATCAGTACCCACCGGTGTCATAATTTCTTAAAGGCTTTTCTTCTTGTCGTCTTCATGGTTGGCTATTCATGGCCAAGTATCACATGAGCCTCCCATATGAGTAGATCAAAATTCTAAGCAAAGCTCACAGCTTCAGTCAGAAAATGAAAATCAACCTAGTAGCCTTTAACAGCCTCAACAGCGTGTACTTCATGTCTATTCTAGAAGAAACAAAACCCGAGATAAGTCCTAAAAGAGATAATAGATCAATTGTCTTGAGGATGGGTTCAAGAGAATGTATTAAGCATCCTATCTGTAACTTCATTTTATATTAAAGGCTTTCACGCATTTTTAGTACATTTGTCAGCAATCTTGTCATGTCTGAGGTTCCAACCTCAGTATAGGAAGCACTACAAATACAAGAGTGGAAAAGTGTCATTCTCGATGAATTTAAGGCATTAGGAAAGAATGGGAATCGAGAAACAACAGAGTTGCCAGCTGACAAACAGCTAGTTGGTTACAAATAGAATATTACAGTCAGGTACAATCCAAATGGGAATGTAAACAGGTTTAAATCCAGGTTAGTGGCCATGGGCTTCTCTCAGTTCTCTGAGTCCTATAACCCAAAAAGATTTGCTCATGTAGCCAAAATGAACATAGTAAGAGCTTTGCTATCATCACGATCATGATTGAGATGTAAAATTTGCTTTCCTAAATGGTGATTTGCTGGAAGAGGTGTACATGCAAATACCTCCACTGTTTAGTGTTTACTAGACCTATCAACTGGATCAAGGCATGTAAACTCAAGAAATCTTTGTATGGACCGGAACAATCCTGACCATCAAGTCCTTAGTTTGAATAATTACAGGAGCTGTTAAAAGACTTGGTTTCCTTCTGAAATACTGACCATCAAGTCCTTAGTTTCAGAGAACAATCTTATTGTTTATGTTGATGATGTAATTCTAGCAGAGGATGATGAGTTGGAAGTTGGAACTATGAAATTTGAAGCAGTTTCTAGCTTTGAAAGTTAAATCAAAGACATAGGTTAATTAAGATACTTCATTGGTATTGCAAGATCTAAGGCCGGAATTTCAGTATCTCAACCGAAACATGTACCGTGCCGTCCGAAGGAAACTGCAATGCCAGGTTACAAGCCTGCTTGTACACATTTAGAACTAAGCTCAAAGTTCGGCAGCAAAAGGAGAGTGTACTAGCTGATAAAGGTATGTATAAAAGGTTTGTGGGAAAACTCATTCTTTTGTGACATACTTGACCAGATTTTAACATTGGAGTTAGTCTGGTGGTCAGTTTATGAGAAATCCTACAAATGAACACATGAATGATGTTTTTGAATCCGCAGATATTTAAAGTAGACCGCAGGTTAAGGATTTTTTTCAGTAGGACAAAGCACAAAATTTCAAATATCTATTGATGCAGACTGAGCTGGTTCCTTTGAAAACAGAAGATCAACGGGCAACCTAGTAATCTGGAGTAAAAAGCAACCAGTGGTTTCAAGAAGTAGTTCAAAAGCTGAGTTAGAGTATTAGCAGTTGTATTGTGGGAGGGAATTCGGCTTAATCAGATATTAAGTGAGCTGGAAATCATGAAAGCTAGACCAATGCAGGTGTTCTATGACAACCTGTTTGCTATCACCATAGCAGAAAATCCTGTCCGTCATGACAGTATCAAGCATGTTGAAATTGGCACACTTTTCTACCGAGAAGATAGATACTAATGTAACGGCACTAAGATTTATTCCCACCATAGAACATACTGCAGAAATTCAAACAAAAGCTATTGCCATTATGATTTTCAGAAATCTTAAAGCCAAGCTAGGCTGCATCAACATTTACAAACATGCTTGAGGGGGAGTGTAGAAGATTGAAGATTGAGACACAATTGTTACACATGAATCCCATATTTTCAGGGATTTTCCCTTACTAGCACATGTTGTAATCAGAATATGGAAGTTCCTACTATTTAGGGATTTGATTACATATTAGTCTTACAATTTTGGCGGCAAAGATCCCTACGATTAAGCGCCCAAACAGTGTATAAATATGCAATGCCTCTGTCCATATAATTTAATGAGGGTATTTCTTTCATTTTCAATTTTATGGTAATTGAGGCTTTGCATAAAGTGAGCACAAAAATTTATGCCTTGTATGCTGTTATGATTTAAAATAAAAGGTATAGATTGTTCTTAGTGCTTAGTTGACATATTCAACTGGTTAGCTAACCAGCAGCACATTTTTGTGGAACTGAGCTGCTGGAATTGTCACTGTACAGGGTTAGTTTTTGTAGCGTGTAAAGTACATTGATCTGGCAATTGGCTTTAATGTTGATGAATCTTATCTTTGCTTATGTTGTGCAGCTTGACCAGCAGTGTGAGGATAGGACTATTCTGCGTTATGTCTACTATTACTTGGCAAGGATTCTTTCTGATACCGGTATGCAAGGTTTGAATCCTGGTGGAGGGATTCCTACTCCAAATTGGGATGCTTTAGCCGACATTGATGCTGGCGGAGGAGTGACTCGAGCTGATGTTGTTCCCAGAATTCTAGATCGGCTAAGCTCAGAGGCATTAAATGCTGATGTTGAATGTAAGACTATTGTTTTTTTGAACAAAATGTAGTGGCATTCACATCAGACCATTTTTCATCCCTAAAACATTATCAAATAATATTTATCTCTCTTTTACAGTGACACTATACAACATATCTTTAACATCTCCATTCTTATCCCTATAACATTTAAATAGTATAAAATAATGCATTATCCCTAAATTACATCCCTATCTTTACACACTAAATATTCAATCTTTAACTACAACATCCCCATCATTATCCCTATAAATTTAAACATTTAAATATGTTTAGGGAATTGAATAGTGCATCCCAAAATATAGGTAGGAACTTTTCGTCATCCCTAATTTTTTCGGGATGGTGATACTATTGGAGTTGATTTTTTCTCTTTTTCTTTCTTTTTGGGTTATCCTTAAATGTTATCCCTATTTTAGGGATACGAAAACATTTAAAGGCACTGCTACGAATGCTCTAAGTCTATTTTCATTTTCTCTATCTTTTAATTTTTGCATCAAGGTTACCAAGTTAAACCTTTTTTTTCCGGGGATTGAACTTGGCCTAGTGATAAAGGCCATTGCACTTCCTGGTATTGACCAGGGTTTGAATCCCCCATCCCCGTCCCCAATAAAAAAATCCCCTCTCCCCCTCTCTTCCTTCCCCCCCCCCCCCCCCTATGTTAGAGATCATTACTATGCAAAGAATCTGGATTTCATTTCTCAAAGCCTTGTCTTGTGAGCAAAATCCTACATGTTGGCCTGCGGTTCATGCTGTATTGTCATAAATTTCTTATCATCATGACCTACTGATTTTGCTTGAGCTTGAACCTTGGGCAAGTGATATTTTGCCTTTATTCTTATTCAGTCAAATTTTTTTGGTTAAGATGTTTGGATTGCATCAGGTATCGTGTTGAATAAAGTCGGTGTTGTGTATTGTTAGAAGACACGTAAGAGACAAAGTTACTTCATTCAGATGATTTAAAGTGGTGTGGATAAAATGAATTAAATTGTGGGCAAACGCACCCCATGTGTATCATTGTTTTCCGTGTTAGATACTGGTCCTCATTTGGCTACTTCTTATGCATTGCCAATTTTTTTTGATTGTGTCGCTCATTACTGCTCAACAAGAATATTGAATTTGCTAGGCAAGAGCAAAATGTGCATTAGTTCATTTGCTTTTTACGTTCACCAACAAATTGCCAATTCTACTTAGAAAGGGGGTTGCAAGTTCTACATTGGAAGTGTATTTAATTGTTATCTGTGTTTTCTTTTATGCATTCTTGATTTTTTCCTCTTTGAAGTTCATGCGCGAAGGCTTCAAGCGCTAAAGGCCCTTACATATGCTCCGTCTAGCAGCTCAGAAATTTTGTCCAAATTATACGAAATTGTATTCGGCATTCTGGATAAGGTTAGTCTTACTAGCAAAGTTACGTTTTAAGTTTTTTTCTTTTGAAAAAAGAAACTATTGTTTTTCTTATCTGCCTCTTTGCATTTTCACAATGGCTTGAAGAACCGGGCATGGTTTCTTATACTTACCTACCTGTTCTCATGTGTACTGTTTTGCCATTTACTGATGGTAGCTTTCTCTCTCACCCTGGCTAATACCAACTTTCTGTACGATGGTAAATTATTTAAGTGGATTCTCATCATAGGGAGAACTGAAATCTGATGCCTTGATACCGTGATAAGTTACGATCTCACATACAAGTCTAAGCTCTTATTAGAGATGATAATTCAACAATAATTGTAGTTGCAACAAGGATCTATATGTCTTTCATATTTTAAGGGAGGATTGTAGAATATAGAAAGATGGATGTCCGGATTAACTGGTTTTTGCTTAATATTTATCCCAGAAACTATTATTGCACTTCGCACTCCTAAGCTATACTATTATCATGACCGATTCATATTATCTTCTTGATTTGTTAAATTCATGACTTCTTTAATAGCTTTGGCTTTTAATTGATTTCAAATCTACAATCACTTAGTTTTGCTTGCTAATGAAGTGGAAGAAAGAAGAGGGAAAAAAACACTTCCATGCATTGAAAGGCCGCTTTTTTTCTTCTTAACTTCGCATCTCCTTTGTTTCATATTTTCTCAAAGACTACATATGGAATTGGAGTTTAAGCTGATGTGTGACCTTTTTAGGTGGCTGATGTACCTAACAAGCGGAAAAAAGGCATCTTTGGGGCAAAAGGTGGTGATAAGGAGGTAAGTTTATGTCAACATGTTAGCATTTTTTTTATGTGGTACTACCTCCATCCCAAAATGTAAGTCCGTTTAGTTTTTTTTGAATTTGTCCCATAATATAAGTCCATTTAGAATACGCATTTATTACATTTTTCTTCCTTTTACCCCTAATTTATTATACATTCACCTACTTTACAACTATTACATTAATGAGGTCAAAGGGTATTCTAGATTTTTACATCAAAATTAATGACACATAACCACTTTCTTAATTTTGTGAAAAACTCTAAATGGACTTACATTTTGGGACGGAGGTAGTAATATTCTGCGATCAAATTTGTGGGCACCAGTTGTGGTTTTTTTGTTGCTTTTTGGCTGCTTTGCTTGCGGATTCTGAGCTTTTTTTATTTTTAGGGCTTCATCTTCTTGAACTTATGAAACTTTTGTTTATAAGAATGAGATGATTTAGACTTCAGTGTACTTGTGTCAATGATTATGTGTTGGTGTCATGTTTGATGGAGTATAGTAGTTTCTTTAATTGCTTCACTCTGAAGAAGAAAAGAAGAAGAGATGTAGCAAAAAAGGTCAGGGAATTTGGATCTTACTGGAAACATTATTTTTGTATACGTGTCTGCAAAGTTGGATTCATGAAGGGAAACTCAAAAAAAATATGTTTCGACTGGTAAAAGTCTTAAAAATTAGCTCAACTTTTTATATATAATGGAAATTGTGATTTTTTATGATTTTGATGAAAACATCTAAAATCCATCAAGATCATCAAAATTCAATGGTTATTGAAACCAGCGGAAAAAAATACTTGTACATTACCTAAAAGTTGAGTATATTTCTTTGATTCTAATCACATGAAGCATACCTTTCCAAGTTCCCTTAATGAATTCTGTTTGGTTTTATATATATATATATATATTTTAAAAATTAATAACTCTTCCTATACTGTATGCGTACTCTTCTACACTTGAGTTACAAAATTGTTATTTGCAGATAATTTAGTTTTTCTAGTCTACAGCCAGTGTCGCAGGGTTTACACCATCCCCTTCATTATGTTCTATATATCTATTTTCACTGAATACTGTTTGTTTTCCTTGTTTGATCATACATCATGCCAGTCCATTATCCGGAGTAATCTGCAGTATGCTGCTTTAAGTGCTTTGAGAAGACTCCCTCTTGATCCAGGAAATCCAGCATTTCTTCATCGTGCTTTGCAAGGGTTAGTCTAGTTCTATTTTTGTTTTCGATGCAAGGGAAGATGTATGTGGATTTGGATTTCTGGACGGCTGACCTAGTCATGTTTTTGTTTCACTTTTTTGCCATGCCATATTTTGGCATTTGTTAGTTTACCTTGGTATTTATGCTGTCGTGCGGGATGTGTCACCTTATCTAAAGTCTGAATTTTAGTTTTCTTAAATCATGACTGTATTGAACGCTTATTGGTTAAAGGTTGCATGTTTTACTATATAATCAACTATCTAATGGACATCCACAATAATTAAGCTTGTTTGGCACTCTAAGTTTGCTTTTCATACTTAGACCTGTCATGAAGCCTTGATTGCTTGAGGTAAACTTAAGATTGGAGGCTAAGAACAGCTCCGCTAACTTGCTCCCATAGCGGCACATTTACAGATCACCTTGGCGTAAAGTTTCTGAGTTTAATATGTATCGGATAAGTCTCTGATGTTGCAAACTTACACTTTTTAGCATGTTTAAATACTTGCTATACCTTTTTCAGTTTTTGTTCTATGATTTTTTATTTATTTATTATCATCCAACTGCAGAATTGCATTTGCTGATCCAGTTGCTGTGAGGCATTCATTGGAAATTCTCTCAGAACTGGCTGCAATGGATCCATATGCCGTTGCTATGGCTTTAGGTAATGGAAACGGCTATTTATTGCAACTTTCTTTTGGTCCACCTTTTTCATTCTTTTCTTATTCCATGTTTCTCTTTTCCTGTTTTGGATTGAAAAGTCATCATTTCTTATGTTTTATCTGCTTGTGTTTAACGTATGCATACGTCTGTGGACATATGTTTTTGATTCTTTCAGGAATATTCATCATGTAAGTGGTTCTTTAATTTGCTAATTGTTTGAGTTTATATTCATCGTGTAAGTTGTTTCTTATTCATTGCTTGTTTAGTGGAGCGCGATAGAGAATCCTGTTGTTTCATAGATTGAAAGCATATTATGTGTTCTGGGCCTCACATAACCCTAGAAGCATTCTGTCTGATATTTGCATTGCTGGCATTTTTCTTCACAACCCTCAAGTGACGTCTATGCCTCCACTTCATGTCTTTAGCAATATTGTTTTGTTAGAAGTTCTATCGCCATTTTTCTAATGCCATGTCATCTCTTGGTGCAGGAAAGGCTGCACAACCTGGGGGTATGTTTTTATTGGGTTTTGGTCCCCCTATTTTTTAATTTATTATTTATTATTATATACATGGAATGGCGCTGATCTGCGCTGACAAGTGTGTTTCTTGTCATTTATGTGATCAGGCGCTCTGCAAGATATTCTTCATTTGCATGATGTTCTTGCAAGAGTTGCATTGGCCAAGTTGTGCTACACTATATCTAGAGCTCGATCTCTGGATGGTTGGTACATTCTTCTTTTGCGCATTCCTTTTCTCGTAGTTTTCTTGGTGTTCTTATCTTGTTCGGCTTGGGGTTGTTTTCCCTTTTCTTGGGAAGTAAGCACACGTCCTACATGTTTCATTACAGATCGGCCAGACATTCGATCTCAGTTTAATTCTGTCCTCTACCAACTCCTCCTGGATCCCAGTGACCGAGTTTGTTTTGAGGCTATTTTCTGTGTATTAGGCAAATTTGACAATGCAGAGAGGTACCTTTTCGTCCATGTTAGAGAATCCGTTTCTTTGTTTTGTCTAAATTGGAACCCCGTTTTTATGTTTTTTTTTTTCTTTTCTATTTTATGTTCTCAAGTTTATGATATTCTTTCATTCAAAAAACATTAGGACTGAGGAGCGGGCCGCTGGATGGTATCGTCTCACAAGAGAGATTCTAAAGGTTCCTGAAGCACCTTCCGTAAAAGAATCAGTATCTGAATCAAAAGAGTCTGTACCTCCAAAGACTAAAGATAAATCACAAAAGAATAGACGTCCTCAACCACTAATAAAACTCGTAATGAGGAGGTTTGTGGGGCTTTTTGTATCGTCCCTTTTTGGTATTTAGTATCTTTGCATCTATTTTTGTCCTCCTTTTTGGTTGTTCCCTTGTTAAGCTAGATCTTTATTGTCAAAGTATGATGCTTGTCTCAATACTCTCTCAAGTTTATTCTCTGCTGATTTCTGCAGATTGGAAAGTTCTTTCCGTAATTTTTCCCGTCCAACACTTCATGCTGCAGCTAGAGTTGTGCAGGAGATGGGGAAAAGTCGCGCCGCAGCTTTTGCTCTTGGTTTAGGTGACATTGATGAAGGAGCACACATGAATACTTTTGCTGATAGTAACGAGTCATATGATGCAGATTTGAATGAGACGTCAGACGGTATGCTGTTTTGTGTTTTGTTGACTGCTCCTTTTTCCTGAGTTTGCATGTTATGAACACTTATGACACGTTTGGATTGGGGTAATGGAATGGAATGGAATGCTTTTTTCATTCCAATCCATCAATTTGGCGTGTTTGGCAACGGCAAAATGGAAGATGTTTTCATTCCAACGGAATGAAAATGGATGTTTTCATTCCATCCAAAATCCAATGGAATGGCCGGAATGGAATGAAAAAATAATCATGCAATAAGAAACGATTCCATTCCACTGTCTACCAAACGCTGTCCATTGCATTCCATTCCAAAAGATTCATTCCATTCCCTCAATCCAAACGAGCCAGCTCTACTACGGATACGTTGACATCCTGTTATGTTCTTATCATGTGCTATTGGTTCTTGTCTTATTCCTGTGTGGCTGTGTCTATCAGCAATTCAGCATGATCTAAATTTGTTAATCAATAAAAAATATTAGAGTTTTACATATGAATGCTATCTTCAATTTCGTCTAACTTGCTTTCTTAACATAACTCCTTTTTGAGCTGGCTTGTTTAGGTTTTTATGGTCCTGTTGATGGCCTTTAATTTATCTAGAAACTAGGTTGTGCAAATCATTTGGTGCCCTCATAGGAAATTGAGTTTTATCAAGAATACAAGAAAAGATTAATATCTATATTTTAGTGGACTATGGGTGATAAAGGGTAGTCACTCCGAATCCACCCAAAACTAATCGATTATATTTGGACTTATGGGTTTAACTTTGGTGTTTTTATCCAATTACCACTATTTATCTGAAATTCAGGAACAAACAATCAATTTTCATGAACTTTAATAAACAATCCATATTTGGTAAATATGAAAATAGTCGATGTAAAGAATTTAGAGACCTGAAAGCTTAAGCTGTTAAGGAGAAGTGTAACTTGTACATTTATATCTAGCATGCCTCATCATGTGTAGGCTTGCCAACACGTGGACAAGAGTTGGCATTCTGTGGTAGAGTTAACATTCCCGAGAGTGATTGTAAATTTTTGTTGTAGCAGAGAGGATGCCCGACATCAATAACCGTGTTTTCCCCCCAGTAAAAGTGGCAGGAGTGGGTTTTGATGTCTGGCTTCATGATGGGATACCATGTTTAATTACCAACCCACTTAAAATCTGAAAATTAAGGAGAAGCAAAAGCCTTGCAATGAAAATAACAATATAGTAAGATAACGTTTGGTCAAATAAGAAATGCAACAACCAAATTTTACAAAATAAATACTCCCTCCGTTTTTTCATCCGTCACTTAAGGTATGTTCACACAGATTAAGAAAATAGAAAATGATTAATGTGTCGGAAATTGTTTGTCAAATGACAAATTTATCCTTCTTCTTTTGCATTTAGATATTCTTCATTAAATAATATGACTAATAAAACTCCTTATCTTCTTATACTACTAGTATATTGTGCGCTTTCCACCCTTTACGTTGAGCTTTAAACTTTTTTAAATGTAAGTGATGTGTACACAACTTCCTGACGTTGGGAAATGATATTTTTCATTCTCATTCTTTATTGACAAGGAAAATAGAAAGACTTAGTTTAATTCAAATATTCAATTCGGGTAAACGTGAGAAAAATCATAAATGTTGTATTGGTATTCTAAAATGACCGATGAATGTGAACAAAACTAAGTATTCTAAAGTGACAGTTAAAAAGAAACGGAGCGAGTATCTAACTACAATACTACTAAGGCACCTACGAGATTTAAAGCGACACGAGTGCGAATGGTTTATTTGATAAAATACACTGTTTAAATTTGTGTTTCATTTTTAACTACATCACTTGTTACACAAACTTCATTCCTTTATTTTAAAAACCTATTTCAACCTGTAGTTGGGATGCAAGATTTTGCATATACTGGGTCATGTTAATTTCTTTGATTTTCTGAACCGCATAATTTAGGGTGTTGTTTCTAAAAATTTCTTTTTTTAAGAAATTGTTTTAGTAGAATTTTGTTTGGTCTTTGTTTGATAAAGTACTTGTTTCAAAATTTGTTGACATACTAAATATCTATGAAAAAAATTAAAGTTCCTTATTATTCTTATATTTCATTTATGTTTTGGAAGTAAATTAACTTAAAATTTGCAGTTAGTTTTTAAGATTTCTTATTCCCCATTCCATTTTTTAAATTCTGGTTAGGTGCACGTCGAGTTTCTGCGATATCTAATGGAACAAGCGGCAAAGAGACAATTACAGGTCTATTGTCTTCACTAATGGAGGTGGTACGGACAACTGTTGCATGTGAATGTGTTTATGTGCGTGCCATGGTAATTAAAGCACTGATTTGGATGCAAAGTCCATACGAGTCATTTGATGAACTAGAATCCATCATTGCGTCTGAGCTCTCTGACCCAACTTGGCCTGCTACATTGGTTAATGATATATTGCTTACGCTGCATGCTCGGTTTAAGGTACTTTGCATAAACTACTGATTAGTATTAAATCGACTCCCTTTTTTTTGCATAGCATAGCATAAGTTTCACTACTGAATTTTCACATACTGCACTAAGCAGTAATAAGGCCAAATAGTAGATTAAAATCTATTGAATAGTCTCTGAGCTGAAATACTATACACATAGGCTCCAATGCTCCCTAGTCTTCTTGACCGATCTCCAGCTGCTTTCATAAATCTTGATGATCTCTGTAGTTTTGTCCTAGCTTTTGTACCTGTGTTCGCAATTTTCTGTCCTAGCTGATGTACCCATTTCTTAATTACCATGTACAATACACTACTATTACAATAACACTTTTCATTATCATGTATTAGGCTACTCCAGATATGGCAGTTACTCTTCTTGAAATTGCAAGGACTTTTGCCACTAAAGTTCCGGGAAAGATCGATGCTGATGTACTACAGCTATTATGGAAAGTAAGTGTTTGTATGTCCATGATAACCAATGTTTTCTGCGATGTTCATTAGTTTAAGATGTATTGATCTTGTGCATGTCGAGTTAATGAACAAGAAGTTGTGAAGGGAAAAGAAACCGTGTCAAGAAGCCAACCTGAATTAGATTTTATTCAATCGGAATGTACAAAAAATAATAAGTCAACTGGATCAAGGATGCATGAATAATAATTAAGGCCTTTCTCCGTTGAATTGAATTTGATGAATAATATGATATATGCTATGATATTAAACATTGAAGGGTCTCGACAATTACTTTTTGAATGTTGGAATCACCATTCTACATATTGTGCTGTAGCTTTTACCTTTTAGTCCCTTGTAGACTCCTCTTCACATGATATTTTTGGTTTAGGGGAAATTGTGGTTTCTTGTTAAAGATATGTGGATGATATGATGGCTTCAGACTAAGAGACATTTTTGTTTATCTATAAACCATATAAGGCTTTTGGTTTACATTGTTTATCCATAAACAATCAGAAGGAAACATATTATTCCAATCAGGATTTTGAACCATGCATCAAGAGAAGTACTTCTTGCTAATTTTGTCAATTCTTATTTTTCATATCTGCATTATAACTTCTATATTACAGACATGTCTTGTCGGGGCAGGGCCTGAAGGAAAACATACAGCTCTAGAGGCTGTTACAATTGTCCTTGATTTACCTCCTCCGCAGCCTGGCTCAATGCCAGGATTGACCTCACTCGATAGGGTATCTGCAGCAGATCCAAAATCAGCTTTGGCTTTACAGCGGTTAGTTCAAGCAGCGGTAAGTAGTTCATAATATTCCTGATACTTGAGTTTATAGGGTGATCACATATTTACTACTCCTTCACTGCTGCTTACATGATGTATTTTCAGGTTTGGTTTGTCGGGGAAAATGCAAATTATGCTGCGTCTGAGTATGCTTGGGAATCTGCTACTCCTCCTGGCACTGCCTTAATGATGTTGGATGCAGATAAAATGGTTGCTGCTGCCAGTTCTCGCAACCCGACCCTTGCTGGTGCTCTTACTCGCCTCCAAAGATGTGCTTTCAGTGGTAGTTGGGAGGTAGGAGTTATCTTCTGAGTAAAAGTGTACCTCTTTTTGTCGCCTGTGAAATTGTGAATGCGAAGAATGATGCTTGTGTAACAATCTTGTACTATAATGTGCTTTGTGTGGGAGCAGGTGGGATTTCTTGGTATCTTTCATGGCTGTATTGATATATGTAGTCTTGGCCTTAATCTAAAACAAATTTTCCCCCATGATTTTCCTCTATTAAAAATGATTGGATATACCGAATTCACCATGTCATCAGTATCCTGGTTTGGTGGTTTTTTTTTGTTAGGGTGAAAGCGCTTTTGAAGCAATATAATGGTTTATCAGCATCGTAATAGCACAGAAAATCTTCTTTTCAAAAACTACTCTGTCATAAGGACAGGGCACTCTTTATCTATGATTACAATCCTTCCTAACTTCAATAGAACTCTTTTACTTTTTTCCCTCCTGTAGACAAGATATTCGTAACATCCTTATTAAACATCATAGCACTTCCAAGGGAGGGGGATGATATATTACCATCTCATCTAATAGCTTAAGCTATTAAGGAGAAGTGCAATTTATCTTATGCACTTTAACGCTCACATGTGAGCTTCCCACCTGCACGAAACAATTTTTTTAAGTAGCTTGCAGTTCGAGATTCAGATGTAATAAGTGATGGAGCTGGGGCAGGTAGGAAAGTGGGGATGTCTAAGATTCATCAATAATTAAGAAACTTACTCATGAATACTCGTGTTCACATACCAGCACAAAAGCTGAAGGAGAAAATTTTGAGCATTTTAATGCCATCTGCGACTTATGTCCTACCAGAGACGGTGCGTTGGTGAGTCATGTGCAGGTCTAGGAATACTTTTACCAACAGCAAGAAATGTCGAACGGCGGCGAATTTTGTTTTGCTTGATTCTGTCAGTCTGAGTGGATCAGAAGTTTAACAGCCATTCAATCAAAAAAAATATTATTTGATAACCAAATCAAGGCAGATATTTCATCGTACACGCGAAATCTCGGCCCATTTCTCTTCTCAACCGAAAAAAAATACACCTTTCCATCTAAAAACTTGAAAAAGTGAAATATCTCATATCCAAGTGCAAACCTTCGGTTTTCAATTACTCAAGAAATGTAATGTTTTCTGTCTGATGCATGTTGTTCTTTCAGGTCCGAATCATTGCTGCTCAGGCTCTTACCACCATGGCAATTAGATCTGGTGAACCTTATAGGCTACAGATCTATGAATTTTTACATACCTTAGCACAAGGTGGTGTGCAGTCACAGTTTGCAGATATGCATATCAGCAACGGAGAAGATCAGGGTGCTAGTGGCACCGGTCTTGGTTCTTTGATAAGTCCAATGCTAAAGGTCCTTGATGAGATGTATAGTGGTCAAGATGAATTAATAAAGTAAGCTGGGTAAAGAATGAATTTTTATTCTTCATAATAAAACCCGGTACATGGAATCTTGTTCTCCAGTGTACCATAATTTTTTGTTTGCACCGGGAGTTGTGCAGTATTGTGTTGGTTTCTAATACACTTTGATGGTTTTCATACTTCAGAGAGACGCGGAACCATGACAATGCCAAAAAGGAGTGGACGGATGAAGAACTTAAGAAGCTGTATGAAACACATGAGAGGCTGTTGGATCTTGTTTCGTTGTTCTGCTATGTTCCTAGAGCAAAGTATCTTCCTTTAGGACCTACAAGGTACTTTTGTGACCTTCCCGCTTATTCTTTATTAATATCTTCACTAAGTTTCCCTCCTTAGAATAGTCATCTTGATTTAAATATGTTCTTCATTTCCAGAATATGGTTTCCTTTCTAACTTTGTTACATGGATAAGAGTGTTTCTAGTGCCATGGATTCAGTATTGGGTGTAATGATATGTATTGTGCATTGTTTGGGTCAATATATATGGGCAATTGTGTTTGTTCTCACACACTCGTTATATTGCTTTAAATGAACAGTGCAAAACTTATTGACATCTACCGCACTCGACATAACATAAGTGTATCAACGGGCCTGAATGATCCAGCTGTGGCTACTGGGATATCTGAACTTATGTATGAAACAGCCAAACCTACATCTGATGAGCCAGACACACTTGATGATGACCTGGTAAATGCTTGGGCTGCTAACCTTGGTGACGATGGGTTGTTGGGGAATAATGCTCCTGCGATGAGTCGGGTATGAAGTTATCTGACTTACCTAATTTTTCTTTTTTTCCTCACGCATTAGTATGCAATTTCTCACGCTTTAACAAGTATTTCTTTCATCTAGAATTGTATTACTTGTATTATAAAAAAAGAATTGTATTACGTGGACTATCTGGATTTGGTGTCTCACTTTGTCAGATTATGTACCTGAGTCCCAAAGACGGACAGATTGTTTTTATCTACTTGTAGCAAGTTTCGCATTTCTTTTCTATGTAGTGTTTATTATACTCTAGTAGGCTATGCCCCAATATTCTGAAAATTTTCACATATATAATACTAACAAGTGGACAATGCTTGTGACAAATTACAATCATATTTAGTTAGGGAGCAATGCAATTTATATGTGTATATATTCTATCACATTAGATTTGGCACTCCCATCTGTTAGATGTCCATGTCTGTTTTGGCCTAAATTTATGATTTATTTTTCAGATCTAGTATTAGATTATATTATTAAGTTATCATTCAGTGTTGCCAGCACTTGCTTTTATACTCTAGGAGGAATTGGTGGTTATGTTCGTTGCTTCCTCATGTGCTTTTATACTTGTATGAATGTCGGTTTTGACTGGCTAATTATTCTTTTTTGGGGTCTGGAATCTGGAATAGAGTGATTCAATGATAAATGTATTACTAGAAAAGATTATATACCATGCTTTGTAGTGGCAATTAAACATATGATTTCAGTTTATACGTCACTTAGACTTTTGTGTTTTTTTGGTTTTTGTATTGTTGCTTCTTCTTTAGGTTAATGAATTTCTTTCTGGTGCTGGAACCGATGCTCCTGATGTTGAGGATGAAAATATTTTTGCTAGACCTTCCACCAGCTATGACGATATGTGGGCGAAGACCCTCTTGGAGCCATCGGAAATGGAGGTGAGAGTAACCTATTCTGTTAGTGGTGCATGTTATGTTCCATATTGTTGTAGCCTTCTAGTATTCAGTTCTATTTTTTAACACAAATGTTAAATTAAATCTAATTTTTTCTCTGCATGGTTGACATTTCTGGTAGTGATATGTTTAGCACGTTTACTTACTAACTTGTTGCATGGTATACTATGTGTTGCTGCAGGAAGATGATGCAAGGTCTTCTGGATCTTCTTCCCCAGAATCTGTTGGATCCGTTGAGACATCCATATCATCTCACTTCGGTGGAATGAACTACCCATCACTCTTTAGTTCAAAGGCATCAACACATGGTTCAACACCGTCTAAGGTTGAGAATGATTTGAAAATTAACGTGATTTTTTTTTTCGAACTTTGGGTTTTAGGCGTAAGAATCTTAACAATTGTGCCTTATATTTTTCAATCATGCATGTGGTCCATCCTTATTACTTTTTTACGTGTTGATCTATCTTGTATTTATTATGTAATAATGTTATTTTGTGGTTTTACCCGATAATGGTATGCTGCATCATTGTATAATTACATAAAGAGGGAGCATTACCAAATATGTGGAACTCCTCAGCTTTGTAATGCGGACATGTTGGTCGTGGCCGTGTATGTTATGTTGTTAATCAACCCCCCCTGGGCAGTAGTGCTCATGCAAGCGAACAGATCTCTTTTCAATGCATTTAAAGTCTAAACCTTATGTATCAAATTTACAATGCAGTAACATAACATTGACATGAAAAAGGACAAGCAATACTGTCAATTCTTCATTGTAGATTGGGATTAATCACCCCTTGTGCTATAAATGTGACGATTAAGCTAAGGAGAAAGCCTTTTGCGCCGTTTTTGTTATTTTTAATTTTTGTTGTTGTCGAGAATGATTCATGGTCTAAACTGCATGAACACCCCACTTGTTCGTCTCCCTGTATCATGTATTGTTGTGGTCCATTTTAGGCCTTAAAATTCTTTGGAGGAAAACCATTGTATTGAAGCATGCATGGTTATGCAGCGGAGAATATACTTGGTGGTTAAAAAGGGTTCTCTACAAGTGTGTCCTGTAGGCCATTTTTTTAGAGTGATCCATGTAAAATTTTGGTTTTTTCTATGGTCGGAGTGTGTTAAAGTGTATTACAAACGAAACAAATATGTTGCATGTGAATATAATGCTCTTAATGGGCCATTATTACAGGAACGGGCGGGTGGAAGCAGATTTAACAATTCTTCCTATGGTGGCTACTCACACGAGGGCTTTAATTCCCCGGTTTGGACTTAACTTGTTTATTGAAATCATTGTTCTTGACAACAGTACTCTCACATGGTATATGAAACAGAGCTTGAAAAGCAATCTTTAATCTGTGTGTTTACAGATCGCAGAGGAGCCTCCCCCATATTCATCACCCATTCATCAAAGAGATGATTCATTTGAAAACCCCTTAGCCGGAAGTGATCTACGAAGCTTTGGGTCACAGGACGAGGATCGAATTTCTTCAGGAAATCTTCAGCATGGAACAGCTCTATATGACTTCACTGCTGGAGGTGATGATGAGGTATACTCAATGGCTGACTTACATATGGAAATATTAGTCCGTGTCTAGATGATAGAATAGATCTTCACTGTTTTAGTGCTCCATCTTGGCTAGTTTTTTGCGTTTTTTTTTTTTTTTTTTTTTTTTTTTTTTTTTTTGGTTTGGTGTGTTTTGTTTGTTTGTAGTGTTGTTTTTTTCCCCTCATTGTCAGCTTGGTAACTGGAGGTGTAAATGATTCGAGTGGAATCAAACATTTTACTTATGGAGTCTAGCATACGCTGAATAGTCATGCTCGAACTCGCTTGAGATGTTCAACTAGAAAAAAAAAATGCTTGAGCTCAGTTCCAATCAGTTTTAACTATGTTCGAGTCACGGTTCGGTATGCTCGAAAAAAGTTTGAGCATGTTTAAGCTGGAACTCGAGCTCAAGCTCAAGCTGCTTGAAAATTATCAGCTGAACTTGGTCTATTCTGTCATGTTAATATTTGCTGCTTCTTTTCTTAGTAATGGTAGTTTGATCCTTTTCCATTTTTGTTTCTGCAGTTGAATCTGACAGCTGGTGAAGAGCTTGATATCGAATACGAAGTTGATGGCTGGTTTTATGTAAGTGTCATTCGAATATGCGCCCTGACCTTATATTATGAGACTTGTGTTCACATAGATAAAGCTTTTTCCATCACCCGACCCTGTTTGGTTTGGGGTTGGATTGGGGTTGAATGGATTCAGGAAAGAGAAAATAGAATAAAATAAAGTGATATAATGATTATAAAGTTGAAATGTTGTATTGAAATTTGTGTAGATGAAAAAGTGATCGGTGAGAGAAATTTGAATGAAGTATTATATTGATAAAGTAATGGTTAAATAGTGTAGTGGGTGAATAAAGTGAATTGATTAATATTATTTTATTTATTGATGGTGAAATGATTGATGAGAAAAATTATAAAATAATAAAATAAATAAAATAATGGTAAATAAGATAGTAGAGTGAATAAAATGTTGAGTTGGATCCAAATGGATCCAACCTAGCCCGAAACCAAACTGTCAAGCTTTCTGAAAATTTATTTTCTGTTTCAGTAGTCCTCCTTGTCTTACACCACCTATATCGTACCACTTTGATTTATGTCCGAAATTCCTACCTTCTTGTGTTCTTTCTCAATTTTGAAAGTAAGCAAATTTTCCATGGCTGAGCAATGACACTGGATGTAGGTGTATAAGCAAATCGATTATTGGACAAAATATTTGTGTGTTCATTGGTCTAGATGAATGGTCATTTTTAGTTGGACAACATTGAGTTGGTGGTGGATGTCGGCAACTTGTGCTTTCTTAGATCTCTCTGTCTGTCTTCTGTTAACGTACATACATTGGTGGTGGATGTCGTATGCAGGTAAAGAAAAAAAGGCCAGGGAGAGATGGGAAAATGGCAGGTCTTGTCCCTGTTTTATATGTTACCCAATCTTAACAAAATACAAGAGAGGATTGATTTTGGCAGTAGTAACTGGAAGCGGACTTTCATCATCAAGGGGACGGGCAGGCCATAATACATGTACAGGCTGTGTAGCCGCGATTCGGTAGGTTGATTCACCACCTGTAAATTAATTAAAGTCCTCGGGGATGCGCTTTTCACCTTAAATTGTCTGAGAATAACTGTTGATTTGAGTGTGGCACTTGCTGCTGCTGGTTCCCTCAGATGGAGGTGGTGTCATTTTTTTTTTCTCCTATTGAGATTTTGAGCTGTGTATCTGTAGATTTTTATTCTTTCTTTTTTTTGTGCTCAGTGTTTTTCGGCTTTTTATTTTATTTTAATATTGGGGGTGTTTTTTTTTTTTTTTTTTCACATTTTTGATGGTGTATATCTCAGTGTATGTTTAATGGCTCGTTGGTCTAGCGTTAAATGTATAAACTTATATCTCAGTAGTTAACTATACGGTATTCATTGAAGACTTTCTCTTTTTTTTTTTTTTTTTTTTTGAGATGTGCTTATTCAGTTTTTTTATTTGTTTTATTTTCTTTACTACTGGCCAATCCCCAGCTTCTCATAAGATTATATATATATTTTTTCTTGCGACAAATAAATTGGATGCTGGGGAATCCGAAATAAATTACTCTTTCCTTTTTTTTTTTCCCCATGTGTGTGTGTGTGTGTGTAAACTTTGAATGAAAATATTTAGAATCGTAAAGGTGTTAAGACTGTTAAATTATGAACCAGCTTTTATGACTGATCAATACCTACTTAAACATATTTTTATTGCACAGAAGGAACTTAAATCTCTGAGAGATTTCTCAATATACACTACAATCCTCAATACTAATACTACCTAGATGACTCAATTGTTTAGATTAGGCCTCTAACAACAGCAACATCACCATAAAAAAAAAGTGTCAATGTTGAACTTTCACCATGTCGGGTGAGGGAGTTGCCACAACACCACCATTAAAGGCAGTGTAGACGGTTGAACTCGAGTATGTTGGTGATATTACTAAAAACAAATAATATTCCAGTGATTGCTGTCTAATGGAAAATTGTTAACTTCAGGGGGGGGAATCATGTGCCAATACACATGTTAAGCTAATAATAACCAAATTGAGCAAAACAAGAACTCAAAAAATAATAAAATAAAAAATGATACAATCAAAAAGATCCGTTTGGCTTCAAAAAAAAAAAAAAAAAAAAAAAAAAAAAAAAAAAAAAAAAAGATCCGTTGGGTTGTACTTTTATTCATTTATTTATTTATTAATCATAATAACAAAAGGGAGGAGTGGAGGAGTATGGGATTTTATTTTGTTCATGGATTCTGTTACTTACTACACCTAGTAGCTAGCTAGTAGTATGGTACTAATATACAAGTGAATGATCCCAGTTTAATTGGGTTTTAATACCAATTTCATATATACCATCTCACAATTACATATATAGCCCCCCCACACACACACACACTGACATCAGTGACGGGTCCATGCTGGTGTTGGAGTTAATATATTTTACGTCAATATGGTTCAAACGCCTACTTATGAGTACTGAATTGAATGGCACTAGCAGGACTGTAAGAGAGGGTGAAAAAAATAAATAATTTAAAAACGAAAAGGGGTTCATTATATTTAAAAAAAAAAAAAAAAAAAAAACGATAAGGGGTTAATTCAAGTTTATAGGAGATATGTGGATATGAGATAGATTAGAGATGGAATCGGGTTGAGACTATATATTTCGTAACCCTTCTATCTGAGAGACTTTATGGTGCAACGGTTGTAAGAAGGTTGTAGCAAGTGGCATACATTAGAGCCTTTCATTTTTACTCTCTTTCACATAATACACTTTTATCGTGTGTGAGAGGTTAGAAATGAATGGTTGTAATGTATGCCACTTGGTACAACCTTCCTACAACGGTTTTATTATAAAATTTGTCCTTCTATCTAATTCTCCTCCCGATAGAACTTGAGAATCGTCAGGCAGAGAGAGAGAGTGTGTGTGTATTTATATCCCGAAAAATTGCCATTTTAGTTTTGGAGCACCGGAAAATTACATGCATTTGATTTCATTTATCTTTGTGTGTAAATCAAACTCGAAGAACACAATATATATATATATATATATATATATATATATATATATATATATATATATATATATATATATATATATATAGAAAAAGAATGACAAATTATTTAAGGGAGGTTCTAAAGTCACCCTACTTATTACTAGTGACACTCTTTCACTACCGGCAACACAAAATATTAATTCGACACCACACCTATATTTTTATTATTATTTTACTTCAAACACTACATAAATAACAAGAAATGTACTTCTTATACCACAATTGTTAAAAAATGCAATTCAGTCCTTCATTAAGAAACTAAAACAATATAATCCCTCCCCTCAAATATCCAACCACCCTCTTCCCTCTTCTTCATTTTTCACAGGAAAACACCCCCCTTCTTTCAGGAGAACCCCCTCCCATTTACAACCCCATCATTTTCCGGCGACCCTATGGCTCCCCATTTTCCATACAGAAACCCCCCCCCCCCCCCTCCCCACTTCCCTCTTCTTCAATTTTTTTGAAGGACTCTTCTTCATTTTTCACAGAAAAACGCCCCCTCCCCCATTTTCCCCGGTGACTCATTTACAGCCCCCATAATTTTCCGGCGACCCCCGCTTTCCCGGCGACATTTTCTCCTTAAATCAAAACCTCCAAACTCTTTACTCATTTCCCCCAATCTGCAAATCGGACAATGCATCTTCGTCTACCCTATTCCACCGGCCAAAAAATCCATCTAGTCTAGCCGAAAAAGTGCTTGAGTGAGGAGCTTTTGGATGGTAAAAGTGGCTGCGATTTGAAGGTTGTAAAACGCCTGGGCCGGCCTTGGTATTTTTTTGGGTTTAAGGCCAAGTCTTCGAATTGGCCTTTTAGTTGAAGTTGTTATTTTTTTGAAAAACATACTTATCGCGTTTTTAACATTCGTAAATATAAAATTCAATTTATTGATAGTCTCAAAATATGCCGACAAAGTAGTATTTTATAGTATATTTAGAAACAAAAACCTAATAAAATAAAATAATATATTCTTATTAATTTCTATAGTTTTACAAACAAAAAATTAATAAAACTTGTTTGAATGTCTAATTTTTTTTGGGCTAAATAAATTCTTTTACTGAGACCTTTATCGATTGGAGTAAAAATAAATTTGAGGCTTTATCAAAAAAAAAATTTAATATATTATATTAGTTTGGATCGAATTGAATCAACAAGGATTTTTTTTTTCCTTTTAGCGAAACATGTACCGTTGGGTTTAAGACGGCCGTCTCTCCGGCCTAACATGAGGGCCGGCCCTATAAAACGGGTTGGAGATTGATTCCGGTTGTTAATGGCGGAATGTGGCTGCGATTTGAAGGTTGGGTGGTGGAGTTGAGCTTATGGTGGTATTGGGCGGCGGGTTTATGCATATGGTGGCGGCGGGTTGATGCTTAACGGGGTATTGGATGGCGGTTCTGGCTTGTAAGATGGTGGTAATGGGTGTGGGGTGGTGGGAGTGATGTAGGAGATGGTGGAAGAAAGGATGGAGGAAGGAAATGGATGAGAAGATGATAAGTTAAAAAGATGGGGTTGATGTGTTGATTTTTTAAAATGTTAGATCAAATAATATTTTTAAAGATAAGGGACTAGAGTGTACATGTTATAAAATTTTAATATGTTAGTGGTGTGTGAAATAAGTGTGTGGTGTGTATAAGTTAAAAAAAAATCAAAAAATATGTGCAAAAATAAGAAGCGGGATGCCTTTAGAACCTCCCTTATTTAATTAAGTGAAACAAAGAGTTGTTTGCGAAATGAACCACAACAATCGACTCAACTTAGCTAAAAGAAATAACTTTAAAAAAAAAGTTAAAAGAAATAAATAATTGCATAAGTTCAATCATATTATGTTAAAAAAAAAGGGGCATACACACATTTTGTTTATTAAGTAAACAAGATATAGATTCATCACGATTGGTCTCTAAACACAAAATTTGAGAAATGTTGAAAACAAAATATTAATATCTAATCCTAAGTTGATAAATATTACTTCCTCCGTCCCGCAATATAAGTCTTTTTAGCTTTTTTGTGGTGTCCCAAAATATAAGTCCTTCTCACATTTCAATACAAGATTAATGCATTGTTTTCATTTTCACACTAAACAATGTAATATTATAAGTCAATCCCAAAAATCAATACACTATTTTGCATTAAAATATTAAAAAGTAACCAATTTATGATTTTTCTTAATCTGTGTGAAAAGTCCAAAAGTACTTATAATACGGGACGGAGGGAGTATTGTTGATGACTTGATGTTGTCGAATTCAAAAAAAAAAATGATAATAAATAGGTAATTAATTCCAATGTTAATGATGCATTATTCGCCATCCAAAAAGTTTTGAGATTTATTATTATTTTAATTCGAAACGGGTTGGCATTTCCGTCGATAATACATCTTGTTTCGAATATTTCCCGACTACAGTTAGGATGAGAGAATTACCTAAATTTTGTGGTTGGAAAGTGAAGAAGGCGTGAAAAGTGAGGTCGGATCCTCTGCTGTAGGTCATTCACGGCAGACGCTGCTGTGACGTCAAAACGGCGTCGTTTGACAGGTAGGCGACAGTGTTTTGGTCCTAGCTTAAAATTAGGACAAGGACGGATACACTTGGACGGCGTCGTGTGGCGGCAAAACGACGTCGTTTCACATCACAGCATTCACGGTAGATACGGATTCACGGCAAACGATCCCAATTCGTGAAAAGTTCGGGATGAGAGAGTTAAGTAAGAGTTGAGCTGGGAAAAGCCTTCATAATATCTACATACGACATAATTGTATGGTTGTGTAATTCTATTTTTATTTTATTTTTAAAATAATTTAGATTCAAACATTACGTACCTCTGTCCTATAAAAATTGTCCACATTTTACTATTCACACAGATTAAGAAACTCAATTAATATGTTGTGTTTTAGTAGTAATTGACATATATATCCCTATCTTATAATTAATGTTTGTTTGGAATATGAAATGAACATATAACAATAAATGTTAGGTTATGGAGTATGTTTGAAAAAAAAATATTAAATGATGTATTTGTTTTATAAATGACATTTTTTTAAGACAAAATTTTTTCAAATGTGGAGACCTTTTATGGGACGGAGGTAGTATGTAAGAGTAAACCCATCATTTCCATTTTCTAGTCTTTTTAAATGTTTTGACGGTACAAACTTTTTTGTTTTGTTTTGTAAAAGACAATAAAAACTTATATATCAACATCACTATTACTATCATTGTCACTATTCCTGTCAGTCTGTCACCATCATTCCTATTACAAAAATAAGAGTTTCATTGATACAATCAACTAAATTTAAAGAATATAAATGCTACTACAACATTGACATTTAACTTTGGCAAAAAAAAAAACCATTTAATATTTAACTTTTTTTTGGTTGTTGCTTAAAACTTCCGGTATCCGGATCCAACATATTAAATTAATCCGAAATTCGGTTCGAATCGTGTCTGTAAAGTCTGCCTTTTACTCAGTGGTAAGGCAACTCTTTTAACATGTCGCCTCAGAGGTAGGGGCGGATCCACCTTGGTCGCAGGGGACAGTCGCCTCCTCTCGAATCCAGAAAAAAACACTAATATATATGTCCCTATTAAAATTTATATCCCTATCATTAATAATAATCGAATAAATTGACATAAGTTTTTTATTATGTAAATAAAAATACATAGTCATTACAAAAATGATACTTGATTGTTATACCTTACACAGTCACAACTGATATTCACCAGAATTCAGTTCACAACACACAGTTTTCATAACAGAATAACAAGATCATCTAAACAAAATATATATAGTAATATTTCTCCTATAATCCAAATATCCAATGATGCAAAAAGAACGTATTAATTTATACCACCCTGATTTAATCGATACACCACACTACCTTACACCACAACAAAAAACTTTCAAAACTCGATTTTGAGTAAAAAATTGACTTTTCGAAGGTGGGTTATAAGAATCGACTTTGGTACGGTCGATTCTTGAGCTCGAAGGTTGGTTGTGAGAATTGATCTCGGGCAAGTAGATTTTTAAGTCAAAAATCGACTTTTACGAAGGTTGGTCGTGAGGATCGACATTGGAAAAATCGAAATTTTTGACTCAAAAATCAAATTTCCTATGATTGATTCTGTGTTTTTGGTGTGGTACACCTTGCAAATAAGAGATCCCAAAAGAATACTAGTATACATTTTTCTACTTGCGAAAATATTCTACTATATATTGCCTCCCGTGACCCAGGATCTTGCATCCGCCCATGCTCAGAGGAGAATCGAATCGGTGACGTCCTTAATTAATTATTTTAAGGGATAAATGATGCAATCAAGAATATTAACTTTCCCTAAAAAAAATATTAACTTTAATAATACTATATATCAACTATATCTTCGTAAACACCGCAATCGATAATTAAATATAATACTAGCATTTAAATCTAGTTTTATGGTACTATTGGATCAAATTTTTGTACCATCATGTCATCATTTTGATAAAACATCATTGGTTGTTTATTTTTACATAGGGGGTCCACCAAAAATATCTTAAATCCTATTGGTTGGGCACACCAAATAAGATTTGGTCCTGGACCATAGTAAAATTTGTGATTTTTTTTCTTTTTTCTTTTTTTTTTCTTTCTCTCTCTAATTTTTTAATTTTTGTTTTGTTTTTTGTGTTACTTATATCTAACACTAGCAAACCATGAATATAATATAATATTAACGTTATTGTATACAACAAAATCAAGTTGGTATTTGACGTGACTGCATGCGTACGCCAGTGTATTGCTGAGGTGTTTGTCTGGCTATCGTCCGGCGTTTGGTCCGGTGTATTGTATTGTGTTTGTTTTTATTTAATGAAATCCTTTCGTTTAAAAAAAAAAAAAAAAAAAGTGTATTGCTGAGGTGAATTCTATAATTATAATATGACTACTTCTTATTATACATTTTGGAGAATAAATATAAAAATGACAACCAATTAAACTTAATTAATTATTATGTGCTATGGTTGACCCAGTTGTTTGGTTGATTTCTTCCGACTGATCAGGTCACAATTGTGTTTCTTAAAAATACTGGATTATTTTAAAAATAATAAGTTCGTTTGAATTTTTTCACACGGATTAATAAAGTTGGGTAAATTAATTATGTGTCCGTTATTGTATATAATAAATGATGAGTAAAATGATAAAAATATACTTAATTGGTTATCTAAATGGACTTAATTATATTTTAGGACAAATCCAAAATGCTAAACCGATTTATATTTTGAGACAAATGTAGTAACTGTTAAAAAAAACGGGGGGGGGGGGGGGGTGGGTGTAGCATTATAACGAAAATTATTGATGCATTTGAAATTACACTTACATTATTAAAAAACAGATTTATTGTTTAAAAAAATTGCACTTACATTGAAACTAATTTGATATTTTAAGACGAAAGTGATTTTCACGAGAAAGTGCAATAACATTTATATATAGGTGAGATTAAATCCTCTGATTTGATAAGAGATATGCATTGATGATACAATTAGTCCCTTAACTATCCATTATTTCACAAGCTTGTGCTGAAACTGAAGAATACATGACATTAAAGCACCACCTCTTCCGTCGATTTGTACACATCCTGGCTCGGGACTTCTTAAGTTTAATGTTGATGCGGCAATTGGGATGAAATTTCAGCTATCAGAGGAGTGCTTTGTAACGACCATGCATGGAGGGGCGGATGTACCCTATGTTAAGGGAGGGCATTCATCTCCCCTCGGATCCGGAAAATACACTATTATGTATGTTGTGTTTTTTTTTTGCCCCCCTTAAAAATTTACAGTCGCCCATAGTATCGTCTCCCCTCACCCGGAATCCTGCGTCCGCCCTGCATGCATGATGCGATTGTGCGAAGCTTTTGTAGGAAACTTGAGGGTGGCTATGATGTGATCATTGGTGATGAATTGTAGGCTATGTACCACGCTCTTTTCCTTGCTCGTGGGAATATATCTTTTCCTAAAAGAGTAGAGAAAGAAAGGTCTTTAGACGCCCTTTGAGGAGAAGAAACTTTCACAAATACCTTTACTTTAAGGTAATTTTTAAAGGTGATTCACGGATTGTGCACCACCGTCTCTTATAATTAAGAAGATTTATCAATTGCTGGAAGCTAGTATCATACAAGTCCATCACAATCTTTTGCCATCTTTTGTTCATGTTTCTTTTTACTTTTGTTAGAAGACAATGAAATATTCTTGCGCATTTGCTAGCTAAAGAATATCTTCGCCTAATAGGACATGTGGAATGAAGCTCTTTCCCGCTCTCCCCTCTTATGCAATTCTTGCTAGCTCAGCCGATTGTGCATAATAAAACTCTTTTCTTCCGTTTCAAAAAATGAATAAATACAAATAGTCCGAATCATAAAACATTTATTAAAAACATATTGAAAATCATTCAACAAGTCACTTTATTGTTTAATTTATCTCTTTTAATTGCAAAATCAACTTTATCGTTGGATTATGTTTATATAAATTTTATGCACATCAAATTTTGTATTTAGATCATGAATATTATAATTATAATAATACCGAATATGCTAGAGCAAACCATTCTCTATTTATAGGATCATTAGGAAATCCATAAGAAAGAATTAAAAGGATATACGAACCAAATTAAACAGATTGATTATGCAGAAAACTCAATAGTTCACCAAATGACCACATTTTGAAAATGTAATAATTACAAAGAAATAAAGTATTACAAAATCAGACAAGAAAGAAAGAATTTCAAAGTGCATTATAATAAGAATACAACATGAAGTAAATATATCAGAACCCTAAGCAAAGATTTAATTTAATTTTTAATATTTGTTTTCTTGGTAGCATGTAGGATGATTCCTTGGAAAACTTAAGAGGAAAATTATGCCTTGTGAGGGTAAAGTTTGACCGGAAGACCTTGGGCTGGAATGGGCATAGGATTGACAACGATCTTTTCATCCGGGATGATTTTCTCCCATCTGAATCTTGTCACCAAATTGTACATGAAAACAAGTATCTCTAATCTTGCGTACTCTTTTCCTGGACACATTCTTGGCCCCCCACCAAATGGTACATATGTATACGGAGCCGGCCCACTTCCTTCAAATCTTGACGGATCGAATTTCTCAGGTTGAGGAAAACATTCAGGATTTCTGTGTGTAGTGTTTGCACTCCAATATATCTGCAAAAGTTTACAATGAATCACGAAATTAGAATTAATATCTATATATGTACGGCTAAACGGCCACCCCTTTTAGGTGTATAATTAAATCATAGTATTAATTACCTTCCATCCTTTTGGAATAGAAAAACCGTTGTACATGAAATCCGTAAGAGCTTCTCTGAATGCTCCTTGGAGTGGTGGAGCAAGTCTCAATACTTCACATGCCACGTTCCAGGAATATTTCATCTTCTGAATATCTTCCCAGTTCAAAAACTCTCCGGGAGCTTTTGATTTAGCGATCTCCATTTGTTCTGTTCATACAAAAAGACAAAGAAATGACAGATTCATCAACAAAAACTTTGAAAAATGAATTCGAGAGAAGAATATATATTAAACTAATTTGTATATATAGATATATATGAGGAATTAATTAACCCTTACCACTGTAAACACCTTGATAAATCTCAGGCAACTCAGCAAGAAACTTGACAATGAAAGCACATGCAGAGCTAGCAGTATCATGTCCTCCAACTAACAGCCCAAGTATTTTATCAGCAACATCTAATTCACTCATAAATTTCCCATTTTCATCACTTGTTAATAACATATGTGACATGATATCCTGCGTTTTCGTTGCTTTACCTTCTGCTAATTCTATTTTCCTTTGTTTAATAATCCCTGTAAGCATCTTCCTTACATTATTCGACGCCTTAATCGCCTTATTAAACGGCGTTCCGGGTAGATCTATAGGGATCGAAAACAACCCTTCTGCTAATACACTGAATGGTTCAAGTAATTTATCAACTTCTGTTGGATCATCAACGCTTACAAATATTCTGCTGGCTAACCAAAATGTGTAGTTCTTGCAAAGTGGGAATACTTCCACTTCTTTCTTGTTTTCCCACCCGGAAATGAAATGTCTCTTACATATATCGTCCATGATCCCGATATAACGTTGTAAAGCTTCCGGTTTGAAGAAATTCGGAAGCATTTTTCTCATTTTTATGGCTTCTTCTTTTGAAGATGTTTGTGTTGAAGATGGAAAAACCTGAAATTTAAAACACCCACCACAATATATGTCATCCACACTAATTGTGATAACTAATATTTGAAAATAATTAACAAATATAGATTCAGTATTTCTTTACCTTGTCGAAGGAGCTAGGCCACCATGCTTGGACCAGCCTGTTCTCATTTGAGAACAAGAATTTGTTGCCGCCGGACCCACAAAAGACGGCGACCGGAGCTCCAAAGAGGTGGGTCCGGAAGGCAATAGGGGAGAATTTAGCCATACGGTCGAAAATGAAGTTTTCCGGTTGGCCTTTCCATCCGGCTGAAAGGAAACGAAGGCTTTCCCCGATCAAGGGCCATCCGGTCTGACCGGGAGGGAGTGGTCCGGTTAATCCGTGTTTGTTCTTGCGGAAGAGGAAATGGAGGGAGATGGTTACAAGAAGAAAAAAGAAGGATAGTAAAGAAGCATAGAAGAACTCCATTTTAAGTGGGAAAAAAAAAAGCTCTGTTCCGATTAAAGAGTTTGTGATCCGATTTTGACTCTATGTATATATAGGCACATGCATAAAGGACTTGGTATTAATTTTTTTTAGTAGTGGCTAAATTAAAAAGGATAAGTAACAAAGTTTCTAATCAGTTGAACTAAATGAATAATTGTTATAAAAATTGTCTGAAATAATATACATACAAAGTTTTATTATTATAAGAGAGGAATATTACTAACTTCACCCGAAAATTTGAATGAGGGTCATGCACCCACTTTCAAAAGGCTAGGTCCGTCCTTGAATGTAGGGGAATGTACTGTTAGGAAGTTAGATGATGAATGAGATCATGAAAGCGAGATTAAATAGTTGTGAATAGAGGGATTAATTAAGTGAGTGGTGAAACGATTAGAACTATACAGTTTAAATATATAATGAAACTGTGTGATTAATATTGAGCCACGTGGTGTCTCAACGCGTGTGAAGACAGCACAAAAGTATTTTCCCATGAGAGCCCTCTCACTAGGCAACCTAGTCCTTGTCCTTGGCAACTTAGGTGACCTAGGGCCTTTTCTTGTTCTTAATTCCGTGATTCTGTAAAAGAAAATTGTCATAGGTTATAGATACATTTATAATTTTACGTATATTTTATCAAAATTATCATAGATCTATCTGACTTGGTAAAAATTTGTGTATATTTTTATTTATTAAAATTGATTACAAGTCCATAAATATTAATAATAGATCTCTACTCCGGCAAACAAACAAAAAAATCAGTTGAGAAGGCATGTAGAAAGTCCACTTGACTACTGGAGTTGGCTAGATTGCAGTAAATGCCATGGCAAACTTGTTGGTGAGAGGGCGGCTTGTACTTGGTCATTTAGTTTATATCAAATGTTATAGTATATCGCCAGTGTGTTTTTTTTTTTTTTTTTTTAAAGGTCGTAAAAAACTATTTTTGATCTAAAATGAGAAAAAATGACAAGAAAAAAAGATAATGATTGAGAAGGACAAAAACGCGTACGTATTCTTACGTATTCTTTATAATGCATGTAAGTACACACGTAGTAATATACACTTTTTTGTCCTTCTCAACCATTGTTTTTTTTCTTGTCATTTTTTCCCATTTTGTATCTTATTTTGTCCTTCTGGCCTCTGACCCCCTTTTTTTTCCCTATGAAAACGAAATAGTGGGTCTCGAACCCGAATGCTATAGGTTAAGAGGTCACACGACTCGAACCCTGATACTATATATAGGTTAAGAGACCACACTAATTATCATTAATATGATTAAGTTGCGAGTCCATGATCAAATTTTTTTGGGTTTTTTTTTGTGTTCGAAACAATAAAGATATAATATTAATAAACTAAAAAGGTGGCTCAAAAATACAAAGTAAACAAAGTTCATTAATATGACTAATTGACTTTAATTATCATTCATTCCGTTTTGGTTTCTGACTTATTTTTAAGAAAAGCACTTCTTCATTTCAGCAAATTTTATCCTGGTCCGACCATAAATATAACTTAATGATTCGGATTAAATAAGAATTATGGATATAGTTGCATGCCCCATCTTTATAGAAAAAAAACCACATCTTGAAATTTTCTTATTGGCCACAAATGCTGACATGGTGCTCCATTTACTTGAGGTCGGACCATCATAAAATTCCCGATCGTTCGACCAGACATATGCCCTAATCGGCAGCAATCAACGTGTCATCCAGTTCTTTTCTACATTCAACATTTTTTATTATGTAAGATTTTTTATTAAGTTTTTCTTAAAGAAAAGTATTTGTACGCATAATTTGTTCACACAAAGTGTGCACACTAACAATTTTGATTTAGTTTATATTTTCTTTATGCGGATAAAATACGTGCCTAAATGAATGTCTTTTTTGTAATTCAATGAACTAGTGACATTACAAGTTACCTACCATCAGTGAAGACACCAAAGCGGAGATGTTGGAGTTAAGCTCACCAAAGCTGGAGATAGAAAGAAAATTGATGCAAATCTTTATATGCAAATGGTGGGGTGTCTGCTATACCTTACAGCTACAAGACCAGATATTATGTATGCTGTGAGTGTAGCTAGCAGATATATGAGTGAACCTACTGAAGCACATCTGCATTTTATCAAGAGGATACTAAGGTATCTACAAGGTACTAAGGATTATGGGATCAAATATACAGCAAGTCCAAAACCTAAAATGGTTGGCTACTCAGATAGTGACTATGCAGGTGATGTTGATGATAGGAAAAGCACCTCAGGTCAAGTGTTTATGATGAACAACAGCATTGTATCATGGGGATCAAAGAAGCAACAGATTGTAACTTTATCCACCACAGAAGCTGAGTTTGTAGCTGCTGCACATTGTTCATGTCATGCAATTTGGTTGATGAGATTGCTGAATGGATTATGACAGATGCAACATGGTCCTATTCCCATCTACTGTGACAACATTTCAGCTATCAAATTGTCCGAAATCTCGTTCTACATGGAAGGAGTAAGCACATAGATGTTAGGGACAATCCCACTAAACATAAAATCTAAACAGGAAAAAAAAAAAAAACATAACAGAGGGCTAATTCTAGTGATATTTACCTACCATCATGCATCCGTCCTGATATTTATCGTTTAAATATTTTCATACAACTTTCAAAAAAAAAAAAATAAATTAGTACAACTTTCTCAACAAAAAATAAAATAAAAAAAACAAAATTCTACAAAGCTTACGTAGAAACACAAGAAAATTTTGTATGGGCTTTCCAACGAGTGGGTTGTCAATGACCGTAATATAGGAAGATTAGCCGATTTATTTGAATTCTGGATCTCATGCATGATGTATATACGTATTTTCCTGCTTATCCGATAGACTTATTATTTTATTTTATTTTTTTTTATTTTTTTTTCATTCACAATGACGACTTAGTCTCTCGTATATCGTCAGAAATTCATTTATATACGTAACAAACTAATAATACTTTTATTAGGAGAATTACAAATTTTGAAATATTTTTAAATAACAGGACATCCGCTTGTATATTATTAGGAGAGTGATACTTTAATTTTTATAGTTAAAAGGACAAATCAAAAAATAAGAAAATAAAAGCGAGCATACCCGGGACTTTTTTTTTTTTCAAACACTAATATCTTTTGATCTAGATCTTCAAACGTGATGAAATTTTCATTAAATTTTTTTATTTTATTTTTTGACGCTCTTCGTTTTGAGACTTGGTTCGATATTATTACATCGTTTTTGTGAGATTCACTGTCGAAATTCACTCAGTGAATCCCGAAAATCAGCAAATATCATTACATCGTTTTGTCCTGTATGCAAAAGTTTCAAAAAGTTGTCATCCTGTTGGAGTCCTGTTGGGACAGATTGCCCACACTCTTAAATGATAAGGAAATAAAATTGCGTACCATCAATTGATTTTAGTACAACGGTAAGCGCTTGATCTCAACATGGTATCAGAGCCAGAGGTCAGGATTAACCCTGGTTGGAACAGATTGCCCACACTTGAGGGGGTGTTGGACAGATTGCCAACACGGGGGGGGGACATATTGCCTACACTCTTAAATGATAAGGAAATAAAGTTGTGCATTTAACACCATCAATTGGTTTTAGTAAAATGGTAAGCGCTTGACCCTGGTTGGAGCATTATTTTAAAAAAAAATTGTTAGTAAAATGGTAAGCGCTTGACCCTGGTTGGAGCATTATTTTAAAAAAAATTGTGCAAGTGTTGGGACAGATTGCCACATTTGAGGGGGGTGTTGGGACAGATTGGCCGCACTCTTGAATGAAAAAATTGTGCAAGTGTTGGACAGATTGCCGACATTTGAGGGGTATTGAGACAGATTGCCCGCACTCTTGAATGATAAGGAAATAAAGTAGCACATTTACTAACACGTCCTTCTCCCTTATTCCCCCTACTTTTTTTGGTCTTGATAAGTGAATAATAATCAATAGTCAGAACCAGGGACGGAGGTACATGTTGTATGGTGATGTCACGTGACCGCACTAAGATCTGAAATTCTTTTTTAGTATTGAAACGATTTGGTTTTGTTGTCATAATGTGTCGTTTTGTCGATAAAAAGTGATGTTTTAGGTTCAGATGACTCCACTTGAATTTTTTTATCCGATAACACCACTAAAATAAATTCCTAAATCCGTCCATCAGAACTAATATATTTCAGTACTATAGACGAAAGATAGTATATAGTGACGTTGTTGACAAGCTTGTGTTTTGGCTTATATATTCTCATGATGCTTGCGTTGTTGACCTTTTCCGTGTGAAGAGATTAATTAGTGTATCAACAAACAAAACTAAGTATATTTTGTGGGACTTTAAAGTTAGGAAACCGAATTTTTAGGATCCTTTTTCCACTTCTATTATATGCTCATTACTTTTACCAGGCCATAATGGTCAAAGGTCAATGCCTCAAGCTCGGGAGATTATTTGGTGGTATCTCCATACGGTGCGGAGACATCGTGTGGCAGCCTTTCACACCATACAATTTTATTCTATATTTAAATTGTGTGGTTCTGATCGTTTCACCCGTCACTTCACCTTTAAATTCTATCACCATACAATAACTTCCCTCCAAGCTCTTATTTGGTTGTTGGTAAAACTTTATTTCTTAAGCATCATTAACATAATTTTCTTAAATAATGGTCAAAGGTCAATGCTTCCAAACTCCTATTCGGTTGTTGGTCAAACTTTATTTCTTAAGCGTCATTAAAATCATTTTCTTAAATTTCCTTCAATCATTTGACTATTTAAAATAATCTGTGTAAAAACACCTATTATGACTTATATTTTGAAACGAGTGTAGTATATAGTAAGATTCATTGATCATTATGTTTATTTTTTTTTTTTTTGTTTGTAATAACAATATTTATTAAGTGACTTATCTATTAAGATGATAGAGAAACAAAAGAGTTACAAAGCATAGAACCAACAAAGTGCCTAACATTCTAGTTTGTGCTATCCAAAAGGTAGAAATTCTTCATAGTTACTCTATTTGGAAAGTAAAACATGTGGATGAATCTGGACTACACAATTTCATCTTGAATTGAAGCTGTGGTCCAGATTAATCCACACAGTACAACTCCTCAAATGGAGTAACCATTCAAGAATCACCCATCCAAAGGTATCAATCTAGTTTGTGCTACATATCTAAAGGATAATCTTTCTATTTGTTCCAATCTAGAGTAAGACAATCGCGTCTAACATGAATGCATGAGAACTTAATTAGCGTTTGAATTTCTCCTGAGTCGTCCTCTATAGTAAACTTGGAGTTGGAGATCAAACTATTCATATGCTTCCAAAGGCTCCAACAAATGATTTTTTTGTTGTATCTCAAAGCTCGGAGAGCTTGTTTTGTACATGTCTCACATGTGAAGGTGTGAAAAGTCGGAATGATCGTCAATCCAAAGAAGTATTATATTGAAAACGTCAATCATTGATTATTATGTAAACTCATTATATACAATCAGTGATGTAATTCGTTGAGTGACTGTAGTTGTAGTATTACCCTAAAGCTAGGAAGACAATTAAATCATCTAGAGCTATTAATTATGTTTATATCAATTCATAGCTCTCATCCCATCACTTAAAGTGTCTTTTAAATGAAAAATCAATTGAGTCTCTAACATTTTCCTTTCCTAAAGGCCTTTATTAGAGGTTGTTTATATTAAACAATATAATATTATAAAGTACTCCTATAAAACAATGCTTTTGCCTCTGCTATTCTATGAGTCTCTTCCTTTTGCCGTATGGCATTGCCATTCTTAAAAAATTATTTATTTATGATTTTTTTTTTTTTTTCAAGATATCTCCAGACAAACTTTGAAATTTTAAAAAATTAATTATTTATGATGTTATTTTTTTTTGTTTTTGCGAGGTATCCCCAGACAATTGTCTAAGACTAACCCTCCAAGGTACTGTCGGGCACCGAAGGTAGGACATCTCCCGACAAGGTTTGTTGCATCCACAATGGCTCGAACCAGAGACCTCTTACTTAAGTTACCGGAGTCTCTTCCACTCCGACCAACCTTTATTGGTATCTATGATGTTATTTAAATTGTATGTAAAAGTTAAAAAATCTTATATTATGAAACGAAAGTAGTAGTATTTAATAATTTATAAAAGATTTAGTTCAGTTTAGTAATTGTTTTAGTTTTTGTTAAAGTGATAAACACTTTAGTTGAGAGCCTTTCGCAAAAGACACCTAAGAGAATAATTATTAATAATCAAACATGTAGCATAAACTAGGTTTATTTATTCCTTTCAACCCTAGCTTATGTACGAGGATAAGTATCACCTTATTTTGTTTCCCTATTTTTATTTCGTGGCATATCACTCCAGTTGTCCAAAACAATTCTAGCTTCAACATTGATCAGCTAGAGGTATAAACTCTTTTTTATTATTATTATTATTATTATTATTATTATTATTATTATTATTATTATTATTATTATTATTTTTATTCATATATCCTGATATTTGGACTGTTACAATATAAGGTAGATAAGTTATACATATTTTTTATTATTATCATAACCCGGCCGTGAACAGAGTTCGAGTCTCGCTTGGGGCGTATATCTTTCGTATACCTAAAACAAAATTATACATATATATATTTTTTTTGGGGAAATTTTTTTTATTAATCAATATCCGCCAAACATGCGGTCATAACATCACCCGGCCGGGGGTGAGGAACCCCAGAAAGTCCGGGCCGAAACAAGCAAACCATGTCTAGCTAACAGATGCGCAGGGACATTCCCTACGCGTCGAACAAATGAAAAGGTAACAACTACAAACCTAGACACGAGAGCCAAGCAATCCTCGACTAGACATCCCTGAATTGTTTTTTTTAGAAGATATTCTGAATTGTTGATCTTTTTCAAAAAACAACCTTGAAAATATATAAACTAATAATAGCACAGATCAATTGGGCATAACAATAGAAAAATGTTGTGAAGTACCATTTTTAATCTAAAATGGGAAAAAAGAACAAGAAAAAAAGATTGTGGTTGAGAAGGAAAACGCGCGCGTTATACTTACATGTGTTACTACATGTGGTTGTAGCAACATGTAGTAACACGTGTAGTAACGACGCGTTTTTGTCCTTCTCAACCACTATCTTTTTTTCTTGTCCTTTTTTCTCATTTTGTATTTTATTTTGGCCTTCTAGCCCACGACTCCTATCGACCCGATTTATAGCAAACATGATCCGATTTTTGTGGTTGCCTCACTTGCTAGGAGGACCATTTATGAATTAATAACTAGTGTGTAGTTGGTGAATCATTTATTTATATGAATAAGATAAACAAATTAATGGAGAGAACATGAGTATCTGAGTGAACAAAATAAAAAATAAAACATGAGTATCTGAGGGGATCACGATATATTCGTTTTTCAGCCTCTTACTAACTCTTATTTTAAATTGATTTAATTTGTTGTTTAGTGATCAACTATAAAAATGTATTACTATATAAAAGCACTTGCTCTAGATACTGTAAATCCTTTAAAAACTCTATTATAGATATTTCAAAAAGAAAAATGACATTGCAGCAGATACTCTATTTTTTACTGTAAACTACACATTCTGTAAAATTTCCATTATATCTACCGCATTCATCCAGATTCTGTAAATTTTCTTTTATATCTACTGCATTATGTAAAATAGAGAGTCTGATGCATTTCATCTTGAATAAAGATTCTGTAAACTAAAAAAACGTGTATTTAAAACTGTATAATAGAGTATTCGTTAACAGTATCTGATACGAGTGCTCCAATCCTTCAAAAAAATTATTAAAACATAAATATATATTTGGCTAGTAGTTGATCAAGTACTGTACACACTAAATAAGGAGAAACCTACTAGTGAGTAGTGAGTAGTGAGTAGTGAATGAATAACAAATTGAATGTCAGACAGGGCCGTCCATGTCCGGGTCCTAGGCCAAATCATCTTGTCGGGATCTTGACCATTTCAATATAAATTTACAAACATTAATTTTTTTGGAAAACAAATGAAGAAAATTCCTAAAAGCAATTTATAGAAATTAAATCATATAAACATTGAAAAAATTGAAAGCTTATTTATGATTGGAAACTGCTTCCCCTGATAAGAAAATAATAGTGAACCTTCGGGAAAAGCATCTAGTAGTATTTACGGGGCGTCAATAGAACCCGTCTAGAAAATATGTAGGTTAAAAATGCTACTAAATGTTTTCTGTTGGGAGCCCTAAAATTGGTACTTTCATGGGGGCCTAGGCCATGCCTCTTGGGCCTTGTCCCAGGTACGGGTCTGATATCAGATGAACACTGATTTCATCCCTTAAACACGAAAACTGATGAATTGCTTCTTTGAACTCAACTAAAGTGTTATTATTATATTTGAACCAAATATCAATACAAAACTAAATTTACGAGGTGGGATTGAATCCTACATTCTTATGAAATTTTCAAAAATTGGAAGAAAAATTTCATATCCATAAATAGTAATACTGCTCAACTTTCTCCAATATCTCAAAAAGTCAAATAAATCAAAGCACTAAAGAACAAATGAAAGAAATCGTCCTTGATATTGATCTACATATATAACATACATGTGTCTCTTGATAATTGTCTCTTTGACAGTTTTTTTATTCCAGATCAGGACATCGTCGAAGGTTGTCATATACAAAGTTGACATCATTGATGAACTTATCAAAACATAATTTAGTTATTTTCAAAAGATGACTATTTTCCCAACACTCAGACAACCAGATTGTAATATCAGTTTGCTTAAGACCTTTATTTATATTATGCAATTAAATGTCGAAATCAATAAGCCACCAACGTGAGATTTTTGATCCCACGACCTAACACTCAACATTCATTGTGAAATGTACCATATTTTATTCAATGAGTATGAATCAAATTGAAATATTTCATGTCCAAACGGATCTGAAACTCCAAGGCACAAATTTTGCTTTCTTCTAAGAGATGTTTCTTCCTTATTTTTAACCGTTATATTTGAGAATCAACAAAAATCTCTTTCAATATATAATTTAGTTGTTTTTATTCAAATCATGACTTGTTTGATTAAAACAACATGACACTCATTTTATAGTGATGATGCTTAATTATGTAATGATAATTTCACATGTTGTAGAAATGAAAGTTCTTCATTGCAAGAACTCAAGAACTTAAGAACAATTCAAAAAGTAAAATAAGCAGGAAAAATATTCTTATTGGAAAGGTTACATGAATCGAGTATCATTCAACTTAGTAACTTGCAGAATGTTAGGAGCAGCTATATATAGTACATTGCTGCTGTTAACTAACAGATTTGTCAGTTACAACTAACTAAATCAACATTAACCGTCTTCAACCGTTTCCGGTTGAAGGTGTTTAATGAAATGCCTATGAGACATGTCTATGTATATGTCTTGTGTGCAGGTGCTGCTCTTGTGTTCCTCTAAGCTTGCACATATGTTGATGTAATCTCAATAGCCCCCCTCAAGCTGATTCTAGGGAAACATCTTGATCTTGTGTTCCTCTAAGCTTGCACATATGCATTTAGGATTGTAATCTTGTTTGTGAAGATGAGGATCCAGATTGGCTAGGTGTAAATAGAGAGTGAGCTCCTATCTTTCTTAAAAAGTAGTCAAATAGAGGAGCATCCAGAGCTTTAGTTAGGATGTCAGCCAGCTGGTAATGTGTTCTTATAGGCATAAGTTTTAGAAAACCAGATTGTACCTTTGCCCTTGTTATATGACAGTCAAGTTCTATATGTTTAGTTCTTTCATGAAAGATTGGATTTTTGGGTATGTGGATAGCACTTGTATTATCACAGAACTGTAGGATGGGTAGTGAGACTGGAATTTGTATGTCTTTCATGAGATAAACCAGCCATTGTAATTCACAGGTTGCACTAGCCATAGCCCTATATTCTGCTTCAGATGAACTTCTTACTATGGTGGTTTGCTTCTTGGCCTTCCAAGAGATAGGTGTTGCTCCTAAGAACATAATATATCCATAGATAGACTTCCTTGAATCCTCACAGCCTGCCCAATCTGAGTCTGTATAGCCTTTTAACTGCAGGTCATTATGTGCAGGAAAGAGAAAACTTTGTCCTGGATTCTTTTTAATGTATCTTAATAGTCTATGAGCTTCCTGCATATGGTTTACAGTTGGATGTGAGAGAAATTGGCTGAGCTGTTGTACAATAAATGCTATGTCTATCCTAGTAAAAGACAAGTATATGAGCTTGCCTACTAGAGTCTTGTATGAGGTGTTGTCTGTCAACAATTCTGAATCCCCTGCTGTGAGTTTCTATTTAGAGTTCAATGGAGTATTAGTGGTTTTGCTTCAGTGAAACCATACTCCTCTAACAGATTAAGGGAATACTTCCTTTGATTGATAGTGATCCCTTGATTTGTCTTGCAACCTCAACTCCCAAAAAATATCTTAAAGCTCCAATGTCTTTGATTTGAAATCTGGTATGTAGAACTTGTTTAACTTCATTAATAGGTGTCATTGAAGTACTAGTAGCTATAATGTCATCAACATAGACCAAAAGGGCTACAAAGTTGTCCCATGAACCTCTTGAAAACAAGCTATGATCATGTTTGGACTGTATGAACCCAATCTCTTTTAATGCAGCTGTCAGCTTGGTGTTTCATTGTTTGCTAGCCTGTTTAAGGCCATAGAGAGATCTTGTTAACTTGCACACTTGGTTAGGTTTATTATATTTAAATCCCAGTGGCAATTCCATGTAGACCTCTTCATCAAGTTCTCCATGCAAGAAAGCATTGTTCACATCTATTTGATGGATATGCCATTGTTTTGATGCTGCTAAAGCCAGTAATGTTCTGATAGTTGTGATCTTGGCAACAGGACTGAAGGTCTCTTCATAGTCTATACCATAGGTCCGTGTTTATCCCTTTTCTACTAACCTTGCCTTGTACCTCTCTATGGATCCATCAACATAATACTTTATCTTGTAAACCCATTTGCTACCTATAGTTTTCTTGCCAGGGGGTAGAGTTACAACTTCCCAGGTATGTGTAGCTCGTAGAGCATCTAGTTCCTTTTGCATTGCCTCATTCCAGTAGTCATGATTAACAGCTTGGTTATATGTTCTTGGTTTTGTCAGATTTTCTGAAAGGCACAAAAACTTCCTATAATTGTTGGTAATATTGTCATATGTCACCACATTGTTGATAGAATGTGGAGGCTTCCTCTGTGGAATAACATACTGACTTAGATATACAGGCTGTTGTCTGATTCTACTTGACCTCCTAGTGACATTTGGATCCATAGCAGTAGAATTTGGTATATGAATATCTTGGTCCACACATGCTTCTGGTATAGAGATACTTGTAGAATTACTCATCTGACTCTAAGATAGGTGTATGGACACTAGTTGAGCCATTAAAACCAGATTGAGTATATGACATGGTAGTCTGATGAAGACCCGTGGCATCTATGTCTGACAAAGTTGGGACTGGAAATTGTACTGCATCCATAGGGGAAATTGCACTACCTGTGTCTGAAGATTGTAATTGAAACATATTGTCATAGAACTTCACATCCCTAGACACAAATATATCCTTGGTGGATTTATCAAGCAGTATATGACCTTTAGTATGTTGAGGTATGCCAATATAAACACACTCTCTGGCCCTTGGATCAAATTTTGATCTATTATGAGCAGGGGTTGATGCATAAACTAAGCAACCAAACACCTTCAAATCATTATAAACAGGATCTTTGCCATATAGTAACAAGTAAAGAGTCTTATTATTAATTACTGGGGAAGGAAGCAAATTAATCAGGTAAACAACATGAGGAACACAACATCCCCAGTATTTTAAAGGTATATTGGATTGAAATTTTAGAGCCCTAGCCACATCGAGCATGTGTTGGTGTTTCCTCTCCACAATGCCATTTTGTTGTGGAGGGTCAAACAAGAAATTTGATGCACTAGATTGGATCTGTTGAAATAATGATAAACAAAAGGGAAGAGGGAATGAGGCTATTTCTTTGCAAAATTGTGCTCAATGCCTCCGTCTCTATAAAACTCAGGCAAGTTAAATTCATGTCCCTTATCAGATCTCACAATCTTTACATGTTTATTAAATTGAACAAAAGCAAACTGACAAAAAGACTTAACAAGTTCTCTAGATCCAGAGTTGTTCTTCATTAAGAAAATCCATGTAAATCTTGAAAAATCATCTACTATTGTAAGAAAATAGGATTGTGCATGTACAGTTTGGTGCCTTGTTGGCCCCCAAATATCAACATGGATCAAATCAAAAGGTGCATTTACAGAATAAGCACTTAAAGGAAGGCAGACCTCTTGTGTTTAGCTAAATGACAAACATGACAGGGTGTACTAGTAATGACAGTGTAATTTTGTCACGGATTTTATCTAAGCAAAACAAACAAGTAATAAAAATAATCCGGTTTACCCAAGTGTAGGGATCGTAGTATAGCGATTAATACCGGAGTCGATCTCAGGGAATCGAGGTTGTTTAAATCTAGTTCTTATTAATTCTTCTAAAATTGTCACTACTATTTATTACTAAACCTAAACTAAAACGGAAAATAAACTGGACAGAGGATTGTCAGTCCAAAGCCAGGAAGGAAAGTTACGAACTTAACTAATGAAAATAAAATCTATTCTAAAAACTAAAACGAAAATAAAATTCTAACTAAGCAACGAAGAACAAGGCACAAAGGTTTTCAATTAATTCAACGACGAACAAGCTATGATCCACCTATCTCACAACTCTGAATTTCTACCCTAGATCGTTTAGTAAAGATTTAATAAAGGTTGTGGTTCACCTATCAAAGGTATGAACTTCTACTCTCGTAGATAATTCGCCTATCAGTCTTCTATCTCTCGATCTTAAAGATTGACGCTTTCAAAACAAGGTGCAAGATTTGTTCAATCTAGCAACCTAGAAATCTAACCTAGCAACTCTCGTTATTTTTAGGTTAAAAGTCCAAACTTTATTATGGTGATCTAAGTCTAACAACGATTTTCATCAACGTTAAACATCAAATAGCAACCATCTCTCGATATAAATTGCATAGCAAAATAAACACATAATAAAGAAACAAACTTTATAAAAACTCACAAAAACAAGTCCAAAGTCGAAAGCAAGATGATGTTGAGATGGTTTCACATGCTTGTTCAATCGCCTAGCCTTAGCTCATCGTTGTTATAGAAATTATATAAATAAAAAGAAGAAGAAATTGTGTTTATAGGAGGTAAAAATCGCAGCAGAGCCGCCCCCAAAGGGGCTGGGTCGGCCAGGGATCGAATTGTGGTGGTTAGGGTTGAAAATAACGCGTCCTTATATAGATTTTTAGGTCGGTTTCGGCTGAGCGGTGCCGTGGACGCCCGTCCATAGGGTCTGGACGCCAGTTCAGAAAATTTCTGAACATCCTGAATCGACTTTTACCTCTTGGACGCCTAGTCCACTAATTCTGGACGCCAGTCCACTGAAATTCCATCAATCCTGAACTGACTGCTGATCTTGGACGCTAGTTCACTTCAGTTCTTCATGAAATCTGCACTTCAACTTCAATTCAAATCTTGCATCTTCCTCCCTCTACTTAATCTTCAGTTAAACATCTTTTTAGCTTCCATTTACTCTCCTTTCAAGACATGAAAATGTACCTACAAAGCCATAGAAACGTGCAAAATGTAGAACCATATATATAGATAGAAAATCATCGATAAAAACACGTAATAAGCTCGAGTTTGCACTTAGACATCTTCAAACGTCATTCTTTCAATAAATCCATTTAACATGTAATTTTCATAAAAATTACTAAAAATACGAAGGAAATCGTAAAAATCACCGTTAACAAACTCCAAAAATCGAGAGATCAAGAAAGATATGCTAAATGTAGAAATGCAAGTTCTTCATTGAAAGAACTCAAGAACTTAAGAACAATTTACGGAATAATATCATATATATCGTTTTGTCAACATTATTAGGAACGTCAAACTTTATTACGTACACAACGATAACAAATGATATAAAGATAAGATTGTGATCTTTTCAAAGTCGTGTACGTGTAAATTAATACAACCATGTTATAACGTAATTAAAAGATTTCATCGTTTTAAGTGAACTCATGATCAACTCTACAATTTTAATATGTCTCATGTCTTATGATTACTGATTATATTTTGGGTTTAGTCTTTGTGTTGTATTTTGTTATTTTGGCTACTGATTAATCTTTGATTAATTTAGTGATGTTTGACTGTACCAGTCTCTTAATGAATCTCTCAATTTTAACCAATCTCATCTTTTTTTTCGGTTTAAAAAAAACACTAGTTCTCAAAAAAAAAAAAAAAAAAATTACAATAATACGAGTATTTTCAGGCGGCTTTTTCATATCATTTTGATCCAGGTGCAGCAGTGGAATTTATGGAGAACAAACAAAAAAAAAAAATAATAATAATAATAATACATGTATAAGTGTATAGCCTCAAAGTCAAAACCTCTAACTAATCCAAGAAAAAAACAAAAATGCTCTTTCATAACGTAAGAACTAATCAAGGTCAAAATAAGCACCCTCAATGTTTCAACTCAAAAGCTTGACAATATGTCTTTTGAAGTCCAAAATTAAGGCATCAATAAATAAGAAAACAAAATTAATACACACATTTTTCTCATGCATACGTTTTCACAAATCACATGTAAACGATTTCAAACAACACTACACCAAGGACTTTTTTTTTTATTTTTTTATTTTAAAAACATTAAAAAGGGATATTATTGATATCAATAATATCTACCAAGATACTATATACTAGATATACAAGAGAGATACAACAATGTTCACAAGACTTTTTTTTAAGTTGATGCAATTGATTTAGATAAAGTAAAATCGTACCTCTTGAATATTTAGTCTATATTGGTTGATGGATTTGTTTTCGAAATAAACGTAATTTAAAATCATTATTTTTACAATCTCTAATAGAAGTGGATTGCATAGTTCCTACCGAGAGAATTATCGTGTGTATCAATCTGTTAAATATCTTATTTTACACGTTTCATAGATCTAACGAAATAGTGTATAATGGAAAAGGCGGGTTAGAATTCCCCTGGTAAAGATAGAGATGTATTGAAATAAAATATTATCTAAACAAACAAATATATCTTACCAATATTATTTAATTAAACTGATTCTTAGATGCAAAAAAAAAAAAAAAAAAAAAAAAAAAACTGATTCTCATCATTATCTCAACCATTACTTGTCATTGTCTTTAATAATCTCGACTCCTAACAGGGGCGGCATTCGGCCTGGACGAGATGGCGACCACCCGGGTTTAAGATATAAATGGGCCCAAAATTTCTTAATTTTAACAATATGGTAGGCTAGTTTTCTCAACAAAAAAAAACAATATGGTAGGCTAGTTTAAAGGATAAACACTTTTTAAAAAAGGTTAAAGGTCGTAAATGACATGTTTTAATCTAAAATGGTTAAGAAGGACAAACATATAGTAACACGTGTATAAAAATGTAGTAACACATGTAGTGAATGTTCTTCTCAACTATTTAAGTTTAAATATTGTCCTTATATACTCTGACCCCTTTCAAAAAAGTTTGGTTATACAAACATATTAATTATTGTGACTTGTGAGTGCAATTCCAACTCTTGATCCATTTTAATTGTCTTTTTCTTTTTTTTTTTATTTTGATTATTTATGAATTTATCATTAAACTCTTATAAAGTCATGATACTACTAAAAGACCTACCTCTTAGGCGACCTACCATGAACATAATGATAAGTTGGATAATATATATTAAACTTGAAATTGTTTCTTATGATTTTGTATCCAAAAATGCACGGAGATATATTTTTTTCATTATGGTTTTTTTTTTGTTGTTGTTGTTGATGGTTACATTTTGTGGGGCGGAGGTAGCATTAATTTTAGGGCAATTCTATCAGCACATCCATTTTTACTACTGACACCCTTTTATTTCCGGCACCACAAAATGTTACTTTCGGCTCCACAAAAATATTTTTATTATTTTTTTACTTCAAACACCACAAAAATAATAAAAAATCTACTATTTATACCACAATTTTTTTTAAACTAATAAGTCCATAATTTACACCAAAAAAAAAAATCAAAATAGCCCATACATTTTATCCATTTCTCCATCTCCACCTGACTTCTTCATCTCCACCACCAACAACCACCTCCCACCACCCAAAAAACCACCATTAACACCCACCACCACCAACACCATTAACACCACCCAAAAACCACCATTAACCGCCTAAAAAAAAACCACCATTAACACCCAACACCAACAACCACCGTTAAAACCAGGGGCGGCTGCAGGAATTTTGACACGGGGTCAGAAATTTGTCAATTTTTTTCCGTATTACACATATATTTAAACATTCAATTCTATACATATAATTATGGGGCAATGGCTAAAAACAGAGGGTCAAGACATAAAATAAGGGGGTCAATCATACACATATATGTGTGTTTATAAAAAAAATCTCTACTATTTCTACATAATATTTTTATTTTTGGGGTCGGCCGCACCCCAAACCCCTAAGGTAGAGCCGCCCATGGTTAACACCACCCAAAAACCACCATTAACACCCACCACCACCAACCACCATCAACACCTACCACCAACAACCACCATTAACAACACTCACCTCCCACCACCCAAAAACTACCATTAACACCCATCACCAACAACCACCATTAACACGCACCACCCTTCCTCCTCCTACAACCACCAATTCAAAACACCCACCAACACCCACTACCCAAAACATCAATTCGACATTTTCACTAGGGGTGTTCACGGATACGGTTTATCCGAAAACCGAACCGATCTGAGGTTATTCAGTTCGGTTCGGTTAATGTTCGTGTTCGGTTCGGTTTCGGTTAATAATATAGAGAAACCGAAAATTTCGGTTCGGTTACGGTTCATGCTACAAATTATCCGTAACCGAACCGAATTAAAAACCGAACAATTAACCGAACCGGATTAAAAACCGAACAATTGAACGAACCGAAACCGTACCAAACAAAAAAGCGTAACCGAACCGTTTATACCCAACATATATAATTAGCTTTTATAACCAAATATTATTTTTTTTTTATAAAAATTGATTATAAACGAACCGCTATCCGAACCGTTTTTAACGAATGAAAAAAATCGAATAATAAAACGAACCTTTTATAACCAAATAGAACTGTAAAATTTTTTCGGTTTTCGGTTAACCGAACCGAACCGAACCATATATTTCGGTTCGGTTATCTAAAACAAACGGTTCGGTTTCAGTTTTGGATATTTACTAACCGAAATTTTCGGTTCGGTTTCGGTTACGGTCATTAACCGTACCGAATCGAACCGTGAACACCCATAATTTTCACCAAGTTTCCCCAACCAAAACAGCAATTTCGCCATCAATTTTCGTCATTTCAAAAAAAAAAAAAAAAATGCGGGGGGGGGGGGGGGGGGGGGGGGTGCGATTTGCAGCGGGGAAGGGGGTTGGAGCTGCGATTTGGAGGAGGAAATGAGTGGTTGAGGAAGAAGAAGAAAATGAGTGATTTTCAGGAAAAAAAAATTCTTTTCTGAAAATGGGGTGGCTGAAGGAGGAGGAAGAAAGGGCGGCGGCTGAGGGAGGAGGAGGAAGAAGGGACGATTTGCGTAGGGTTTTTTTTTTTTTTTTTCTTCCTTCTGATGATTTGGGGTGGTTGATTTGCAACATGGAAGGAGGAGGAGGAAGAAAAGGCGGCGGCTGAGGGAGGAGGAGGAAAGGGGAGTTAGGGGTGCACATGGTCCAGTTTTCCGGTTTTTAACCGCTTTTAAAACCAAACCATTTTTTACGGTTTCAATTTACAAACCAAAACCAAATCATAGCTAAGTAAAACCATTTTACCCGGTCCGGTTTGGATCGACTTGGTTACGGGTTTTTTTCCGGTTTTTAGTCCTCTTTTTTTTCTTACAAATAATTCATTGAAAGGGCATTATCACGGTTCAGCGAATTCATTTCATTATTCATACGACAATCATACAAGGTTCTCATTCTCCATCTACCATACACCATAACTCGAATGTCATTGGGTCATCTCTCTTTCTCTCTCTCTTTCTCTCTCTCTCTCTCTCTCTCTCTCTCTCTCTGGGTATATATATATATATATATATATATATATATATATATATATATATATATATATGTGTATGTGTGTGTGTGTGTGTGTGTGTGTACATCATTATATTATCATATTTTCCAATTCAGATGATCATATAAAACCGTGAAAACATTTTTATTTCATCTTGTCATGGGTCCTATTAGGATGGGTATCAAACTATATGTGTGAGGTAATTGATTGAAGTATTAATAGATCATGGACTGCGATATTAGTTATTCACATGTAGTGATAATTGAGGGGGACCGACGAAAATTCGGTTCACTGTGTTGATCAATTCTCACAATGTACTGACGAAAAGTCGGTTTTACTATGGTGCACAGGTAGAGTGGTGCACATGTAGATTTGTGTGGTGCAAACCCCCTTAATTAATAGTGTCGATATTCATAGACATACACACACACATAAAAAAAACCAAAAAAAACCATGGTTTACGTATTTTCGGTTTGGATCCAGTTTGGTTCGACCGGTTTGTTTGGTTTCCGGTTTTTTTGTTCACCCTAAGGGGAGTAGGAGAAGATGAATTGGAGTTTTGGTTTGGGGAAGAAAAGAGAATTTCATTTTTGTAAAATTATGGGTTAAAGTGTAATTGTTTTAAAGTTATAATATTTGCGTGGTGTGTGAAGTAGTAACGTGGTGTATAAAAGTAAAAAAAATAAAATAAAATAATAGGTGCCGAAAGTAATAATGGTTGGCCTATAGAATCACCCTAATTTTAATCATCTTTACCATATCATTGCACAAATGTGAAGAAAATTATTGGAAAACGTAAAAAATAAAAAATAAATAAAAAATCAGATGTGTGCTAAATAAAGCGTGCCAAAGATTCGGTCTTACCAATATCCACGTTATGTGATATATTAACCCGTACGTCTCAAAATATAACTCATTCAACGAGTTTTCACACAGTGGTTAAATATCATAATTTTAAAAGTAAATGTCTAAAATACCCCTTAACTATCATTAATTCAATAATTGTTAAAAATTAAAAAGTATTGGTTGGATTCATAATAAATTAGAGGCAATATATGGAAAACGGTAATAAATGTGGTATTGATAATATAGAATGATAATCTAAAAGAAAATGAGACTTAATTTTGAGACGGGTATATATATATATATATTATATATATATATATATATATAATATAAAAGAAAACCCGTGATGACTTATAGTTTTGAAAAAATAATAATAATTTTGACGGGTGAAAATATTACGTAATATCATATATCCAACAAATCATTGACATATAAAACACAACCGTATGATGTACATACACTACAATATCAAATTACCTAACCATCAACCGTCCCCTCCACCCCACTACCAAACCCCCATCCCAAATCATCTTTTCACCAAAGTATACTACATCCAAGCTCTCATTTGCGAACATTCCCTGACATGAATATGGTACACTAGTGCAATCAACTTCCGAACGTTATTTAGTTTATGACCCAACAAAAGTAGATGAACATTTACACATTAAGTTGATTTCAATAAACTTAACAACTAAGAGACGGTTACAATCTCCTATGATTTAATAAATTTAAAATGATGCATTTAAAGCAAACTACGATGAATTGATCGAATATAAACACCAAGGAAAAATAGGTATGGGTTGAAGCCAAAGCAACAAAATAAAAATTTTAATACTACATTTATGAGAAAAGTGAAACTCGTGTTTTATGTTAATGGATGAAATAGGCCCCCCCCCCCCCCCCCCCCTCAAAAAGGATAAAAAAAAAATCTTGGATTTAGGTGAAAAAGTGATTGGCTAGACTTATATTCAACCATAAAAATCCATATGCACTGCCACGAATCGATAAAATGGTAGATGGGATCGCAGGTTTTGAAACGCTGAGTTTTTTGGACGCCTATTCAGGCTATCACCAAGTCAAAATGGCAGACGACGAAAAAGAGCTGACTGCCTTCAGGGCCGCCAGCGGACTCTATTACTATGAAATGATGTCATTTGGCCTCAAGAACGCAGGTTCAACGTACCAAAGGATGGTGAACCGAGTTTTTAGCTCATAAATAGGCAAGAACATGGAGGCTTATATCGACGATATGGTCATGAAATCAAGTCGCCAGGATCACCTGGTGGACCTTCGCGAAACCTTCTCAAATGTAAGAAAACACTCAATGAAACTAAATCCCACAAAATGCACTTTCGGGGTCCAGGCAGGAAAGTTTTTGGGCTTCATGGTGAGCTAGAGAAAGATCGAAGCAAATCCTGAGAAAATTGAAGCTCTGATAAACATGAGCGAGCCGACAAGCATCAAGGAAGTACAAAGGCTAAATGGAAGGATAACAGCCTTGGAAAGATTTATCTCAAAATCTACCGAGAAAAGCCTACCCTTCTTCAAAATCCTGAAGGGGATTAATTAAAACCTTCTCGTGGACAGGGGAGTGCTCGCAGGCCGTCAAAGAACTCAAGGCCTACCTCTCAAGCCCGCCATTGTTAACCAGTCCAACGGTCGGAGATGTTTTGCTTCTGTACTTAGCGGCCTCGGATAGGGCTGTCGCCGCAGCACTTATCAAGGAGGAGGGCACCTCGCAAAAGCCTGTTTATTATGTTTCTAAGGCTCTCAGCCCAGTAGAAAGTCGCTATTTTAATATTGAAAAGTTAGCTTACTGCGTTGTCATAGCCGCCCGAAAATTAAGGGATTACTTTTCATCGCATACCATTATAGTCTTATCAGACGAACCACTACGACAGGTCCTCCACAAGCCGGACTTGTCAGGTCGCCTGCTACGGTCGGCCATTGAGCTCAATGAATTTGACATCCGGTATGAACCTCGAAAAGCTATTAAAGCTCAGGCATTGCCCGACTTTATCACAGAAATAAGTTTCAACGAAGAGGCCGGGCAACATGCCAACACAAAACATGGCCACGACGAAATGACAACCACAGCGGACAAGCCCCAACGGCCAAGTTACTGTTGGCAGCTTTACGTCGATGGCGCTGCTAGCCATAAGGGATGCGGTGCAGGGATCATCCTATTAGAACCAGGCACCTCGGAGGAGATCGAGAAGGCTCTGAGATTTGATTTCACTGCATCAAATAATCAAGCTGAGTATGAAGCAGTCATCACTGGGCTTAAGCTCGCCAAGGCCATGAAAGTCGAAAATGTGCAGGTATTTTGCGATTCACAGTTGGTAGTCAATCAGGTGACCGGATATTTCGGCATCCATTGTGAAATCTTGCAAAAATATATTGATCTCGTCAAAAAACTGGAGAGCAGCTTCAAATACTGCAAATTCACCAACATCCCTCGAGAGGACAATCACCGAGCAGATTACTTGTCCAAGCTAACTTGCGACGACGAAATTAGCAATCTAACAATCATGGTGGAGCATCTGTCAAGACCCGCTATCGACAAAGTTGAGGTAATGGACTTCCGACCCGCTAACCTTTGTTGGATTGACATAATGAGGGCTTATATTGGCTCTGGAGAACTCCCTGATAACCCAAACGAGGCTAAAGCCCTGGTCAGAAGAGCCGCCAGATACACCATTTTAGACAACATTTTGTATCGAAGATCGTTCTCTAAACCTCTACTACGGTGCGTACAACCTGAAGAGGTTGACGGAGTCCTCGCAGAACTACACGAGGGGATGTGCGGAGGTGATCGGCTAAAACTGGGTGTCCAATCTTACCGGCAGTGTACCGGGTCAAATTGTAGTCTAGTCTGGTGAATCAAGATCGTATCCCTCAGGGAAAAAAATGTAATTCAAAATGTGGTTAAACACCAATTAGCTATTATTATCTTGATCTAAGTCGCGAGTCCTTACCAATTAGAGTTATTAATATGATACTATTGCGGTAATTAAGTAGATATCTATATAGATATAGATACCAATATAATAGATAGTTATATAATAAGAACTAACCAAGACAATGTTATTGAACTATGGTCTCTTTTAGTTAATGGATGTGATCGAACTTCTTGTTTTAAAGTGTTATTGATTATGTGAAACGGTATACTCCTCGCCTAACAAATTCCCTCATACGAGTGCACGAATTCGTTCTATGCCTCCTCTTTGGTAAAACCGCAATTAAACCTAATGATTTGACATGATAATCTCTCGAGTATAAATATTCTATCCCTAGATAAGAAAGAGGGTTCCGTTTGTCAGACGGCCAATTTTACCTTCCAGTCTTTCTACCCTTTTCTCATACCCTAACGTCTCTGGTCAGTTCATGATTAGGTTATGTCTCTGTCCATGCTGGTTAATTACGTCAATATAGACTGGCAATTAGTTCAAGTAGAAAGAGATTCATCATATTCAATTTTTAATCAAATTTTTAACATAGTCATCATCCATTTCCCTAAAAGAGAAACATATTTCAATTACATGTCTTGGCTAGTTGTATAATTAGCCTACATACATTATACTATTATATAAAATTGTACAAAACAAAACAAATATAATAACCTTAGAATATTACCGATTACAATTGTTGAAGTGGGCTTTGTCCTCTGAATGTAACGATATTGATAAAATCAACAACCTTCAATAATTATTCTAGATATTACAACGATACTAATACTATTTTTATGGCAGAATGCCTACTGAAATAATATTTACAGAGAGTAGATAAGAAAATATATATAATGATAGAGATGTATATATTGGTACTCCCCCCTTTTCTTCTCATAAATGAGGGTATTTATAGGCTGAGAATTTTGGTCCGGCGTGCGCCGAATTAACCGAATTTGAGTGCATTGTGTCAGACGCATGTGGAGTAACATGGGTTAATCATAAAAATAATCCGGCGTGAACCGGCTTCCTCCGGCCTGCGCCGGATTTGTCAAATACCTGCCACTTGATCAGATTTTTATATAATTTGATTCTGATTCTTCTACTTTGTATCACATAATACTGCATAATTCAAAAACAAAAAAACCACAGGTAAATCTGATAACAAAAGTTATAATTTGTATTAAGTTATTTATTTGTACTTATTAGTTTTTTATAGGTTGTTTTACTATCTTTTAAGATATTTAGATAAAATTAATCAATAATATGTATAAAATGTTATAAATTTTTGTTATAAATTTAACATATATCAGGAGGCCACCCGGCTAATCGCACTCTCGTTCAGATAATTTTATTGGCTGGGTACTACTGGCCGAAGCTCGCGGAGGACGCCAGAGCATATGCTAAAGCATGCGACGTATGTCAGAAATTTGCGGATATCCCCAGGCTACCGTCAGTCGAGCAAAGCATCGTCGTCGCCTCCTGGCCATTCGACATGTGGGCCATCGACCTCATCGGACCACTGAAAATGGGTCGCTCAGGATGCGAATACGTGGTGGCCGCCGTCGACTATTTCACCAAATGGATCTAGGCCAAAGCCTTGGTAAAAATCAACACCAAAGATATAATCTACTTTCTGCTCAATCAAGTATGGACAAGATTTGGCATCCCCAGAGTGATGGTAGCAGATCACGGGCTGCAGTTCAGAGAGGAGTTCGATGCATTCTGCAGAGAAAATAACGCCAAACATTGGCAGTCATCAGTATGCTATCCGCAGGGAAATGGTCAGGCAAAAAAGTCAACAAACAAGTACTGTGCGTGCTAAAAAAGAGTTTGGGAGAACAGGCGGGCCATTGGCCAGATCACCTGCCAGTGGCCCTTTGGGCGCTCAGAACGTCGCGAAAAACAACTACAGGGGAAACTCCCTTCGCCTTGACTTATGGATCGGAAGCTATGACCCCAGTAGAAATGGCCCTACCAAGTCTAAGGGTCTCCCATTTCAGCGAAGCAGATAACCCGCTGACCCGAAAGCTTGACCTTGATTTAGCAGAAGAGCGGCTGATCCAGTCTTATGGCCGTTTGCTCAATTGTAAACAGGCGGCCAAGAGCCACCACGACAGACACATTCGCGATCATCACTTCGTTGTGGGAGATTACGTTTTGCGCAAAAGACAGGCCACGGGCCACGAGGCCAAGAAAGGAAAGCTATCAGAGAATTGGGAGGGCCCGGTACGGGTCGCACGAATAGTCAAGAAAGGGACTTACGTGTTAAGTGACAACCAAGGTCGCGAATACAACAGGCCTTGGCACGCAGAAAATTTGAAAAAAATATTACATGTAAGCCGTCTGTTTAAAGCATACAGGCGAAGCATGTGAAGAGGGAAGCATCAAATAAAAGAGCATCTTCATTAATGATAAGGGGTAGTTATTTTTTGCAAACCCGCGGCCTACAACGCCCCTTGGGTTTAACCAAAACAAGGGGGCCGCAAAGCCAAAAAAAAAAAAAAACTACTCATTCAAGCGAACCCACATCGGTCCAATGAGTGCGTCCGCACCCTAGCTACACTACATAACCTAGCAATAAGCGAGGCAAAGGGGATACGACGATCAGGATTCATCGAGACCGCAAAGTTAACTGCCTCGCGGTGAATCAGAACCCCCCAATCAATGTCAACCCGGGGGTCGCGAATAGCAAACAGAATGAGGGCTTCGGCCTCACTGACAACCTCGAAATCCATGGACGGAAGAGCGCATGAGTTGATAAACCTCTTCCACTCACGATTGCTGCGAGACAATTCAGACGCAGGACCCAGGGTGCGAGGCCGTTGGTAATCTGGGAAAAGCTCGCGGATTGCCCGGCGTAGGCGAACCTGTCTACTTGCCTCATCTCCAAGGTTCCAGGCAACCTCATAATGAGCAGAGGGATCGATAGCAGGTATGCGAAGAGCCTCATTGATAGCCTCCGGGGTAAAAATGACCGAGACACCACGGAGGGCCACACAGCTAACAATTTCTGCGGAAGGAACCTCTGATAGGACGAGTAAAATTTCCTTACCATCGTAAGGTTGAAGGATATCGGAGGTGGCGAGACAAAATCTTACCACCCGGAGAACCGCACCCGGAGCAAAGAGCCGTCACCCTCAACTTTGCCCTCATTTAAGCCCCTCTCCCTCACAAGCCTGACCACGTCGAAATAACGCCATAAATGATCTTTGGCAGTAAGAGAGGCAGTAAGGAAGAAAGAGGAAACATCACGAACTGGACGGGCTTCCCACACTCGGACTGCATTACCCTCTCCGGATTGAAAAGACATGGATCTCACAACAAAGATTTGTGCAAAAGAGGAATGGAATAGATCCAGGTTTGCTCCCTCCTTTTATAGCAAAAGCAAGCAAGATAAACGGCCACGATTGACATGATCAGACGGCCAGCATCCATGCGGTTTTACCCAAAAATTTGAAATCCAGGGGGCGCGTTTAACGCTTGACAGCTATCAGCGTGAGATTCTAGGCTATATTGACTGCGCATGCACCGTTGGTCAAAATATTGCCAGTAGCCTATCCAATCAAATCAGAGCCCTTGTTTTTTAGCAACACGACAGTCAAGAAAGGTCTGTCACGTCCAATCGGTTCGGCCTTTAAGTTTTGGGCAAAACCACTATTTCGCCATAAACTTAGGGGGCGCGTTAAGCTTTGTCTTCGCTTCGCAAAGTACGAAACCTCCTATTTCGCCATAAACTTGATGGAATTCTCAAAGTACAGTCGCACCATAGGTCGTCTTAAACTGGGGGCCGTGTTTGGATTCTTCGGTCACTTATTTGCCACAAGTCCGCAGCGACCAAAGTTTTTATAAACGGACGGAAACTTGTTTCGTTCAGGCCCATCCAGGCCTTGCCCAAAACAATGGGGCATATGGGGAAATTTTAACACACAACAAAAGCAAGTATAAACTTGGTCGCTGATCCTTGTTCCAAATAAAAAGGGCCGCAACAGGAATTTTCGATCATTTTTACAGGTTCTTCGGTTTTATTATTTTAGCGAGCTACTCAAACCTCGCCAAAATAAAGGGGGCCGCACACATACAAAGGATGTAGGAGAAAAATCAAAGGAAACAAGTGCAATACATAAATCGGGGGCCAAAAAACGGCCACAAATCAAGTTCAATGAGCCAAACGCGGCCACAGAATCAATGCGGAAAATAAAAACTAAAGTTATTACAATCACATCAAAGGAAAACGTCACAATAGTTCAAAAACAAAAGCAAAAGTTGATTATTACAAGATCGCTGGAAAAAGTTTCAAAGCAAGGGCATAAAATCACTAGGTTGAGCCGAAGGGAGTATCAATATACTTGTCGCCTGTTTGGTCATTCGCAGCAGCAGGAGGATTCTTTAAAACAGCAAAGTTGACAGGGTTAACTGCCGGAGGATCCCAGACTGGCTCGCCGTGCTCTATCTGCCTAGTCTGAATAACGACGATGTGATCCGCGGCGTAAGGTATATCTGGGTGAAGGGCCAACAGGTCGGGACTTCACTGAGACATGTTAAGCCACCGGAGCATTTCCTCAAAGGTAATGCTCTCTCTGCCATGATAAGCCCAAAAGCAGCGAGCGAGGTGGTTGAAACCTTGATCGAAGCTCGCCTCCTGCTAATCAACAAACTCATCAAAGCGCTTAAAAGCAACAACGGCCGCAGGAACCGCCTCCTCAGCAGCCTTATTTGTAACAGCGAGCTGCTCCTTTAAACTCGCGATCTCCTCCTGCGCAGCCGTCAACCCTTCAGCAGATTTACGAGCTTCATCTTTTAGAATTGACACCTTTTGCTTCAGCTCAGCGTCCAGCTTAGCACTCTCAAGCATGGCCTTTTTCATCCGATCTAACTCGGTCAAGGCCTCAGCGCTCTTACTCTCTGAAGCAACCCTGGCATTATCCGAAGCCCCAAGAGCCGCAGTCACTTTCTTAAGTTTAGTCTTACGCTTCTCAGCAGCCTCAATGGCCTTATTTATACGAGTTCCAAGCTGAAAAAAAAGAGGAGTATAAGCCCGGCAGAAAAAACAAAGTAAGAAAAATACAAGACAAATAAAAGCTCACCATATAGGCTGCGATCCCAAACTGGCCGGAAAGATCTTTAAGCTCAGCGACTTCGTCTTTGGCGGGGGCATCGTCTTGAACCACGACGCGAGCAATGATTCCCCTTCCAATCTCCATCTGAACGCCATGCGGCGAATCCCAGGCAAGACGTCCCAGAGGGATGACGTCGGCAATTGCCTCCCTGATCTGGCTCGCCTTCGACATATCAAGGCCTTGGACGAAATTAGCATCCAGCCAAACATCCTCTTTCCCTTTGTAACCTCGGGAAGGGTCCCTCCAGGAAACGCCCCCATCTTCTCGACGACCTCTTCAGCGATTACCTCTGACCACACAGAGCCTTTGTCAGAAAGTCGCTTGTCCAGACGGTCAGAACCTTTGTCAGCTCCACCAGCAGTCTTGGCCTTCTCAGATCTGGATCGCTTTTGGCCCTGAGGCTCTTTAACAGGAACATCAGTCTGCGATCTTTTTTGGGCCCCACCGGCCTGGCTCTGAGCTCGCATCTATGAGCATCGCCGGTGGCTGATTGGGGTCGTACGTCTCATCTACAACAGAAGCATCCACAATACGTGGTACCTTCCCCAGGACCTATTTTAGGGTCGCCTGTCGAGTTTTGGCATGCTCATCAGCGAGCCTCTATCTTTGAGCCCGGCGCTCGTTAACGTCCATACCTGCGAAAGAGTTCGTTAGAAACGGGTCCCAAGAAAAAAACAAAACCATACAGCTTACAAAGTGATGAAAATAAAAACAGGGAAGATTACAAGGCGGTCTTCTATTTTGGTCGCCTCCACATACATGACACTCAGAAGGAAAACACTTGCCCAAGTGGCAATCTCTTATCCAGTCAGGGTCGCATTCTTCCGGGGCCCGGGCAACTAACGGCTCCGCTCCACCCGAACCCGCGATACCAGCCATGCACGCCAGGGAAAGAGCCACATCAAGAAGATCGACCCAAGCCACGTTTTTCAGAGAGGGCTCAACCCCGTCAGACTGTATCAGCGTCATGAGCCCTTTAACAAGGCGATGCTCAGTAACCAGGGGCTCGCCCATAAGAGGGTGGACTTTCCTTTGCGTTGTGCTGCCTTGAGGAATGGCCAACCAACTTTGGACTCCACTTTAAGCACTCGTTCTTGCCATCTATGAATCTTATTTGGTAGTAAGAACAGCATGCGAGGTGTCTTGGTCCTCAAAGATATATGTCCCGGAAGGCCCGTCGCGCAAAATAAGTGGAATTGACCCAACAGAGTGAGGGTGGGCTCTATCTTCATCGTCCGACACAAAACAATGAAGGCCATAATCTGAATAACAGCTCCAATAGCAAAATCAGTGGGTAGAGCTCCCATCAGCTCGCAAATCTTGACAAAAAAAATGGATCGAAATAGGGTCTGAGCCCCGCATAAAAATGATCGAAGTGGAGGATCAGAGTATCGGCCGGACGACGGGCGCAAACATAATCCTCGCCGTCTCCGGGTTTAAACTTGTCCTCCTCCTTCGAATAATCAAATAGAGAAAACATGTAGACTTTTGTATCAATCGTGTATCGACGCCGGAGAAGTTTGTTAAGGTCATCACTGTCGCGGATCATCACCCACTCCTCCTCCAGAGCCTTCTCATACGCGGCCAGAAGAGTAAACTCCCTTAACGCTTCAGGATTATTGGGTTTCGGGTTTTTTGCCTTCGCCGCCGCTTCACCAATAGCCATTGTTTTGGGGTCCCAGATAACCTTACGGGGTAAGGGCACGTTCTCGTCCTCGCTCGATCCCATGAGCTCGTGAAGAGCGGCGTCCTCAGTATATGCCTCGTATGCTCAGCGGCGCCACTAGAGCTTTGTCCGGCGGCCTGATCTTCAACATCAGACGTCTACCTTCCTCCGGCCTCACTAGTACTAGTCCCGAGTGTGGGCCATCTCTTTACGACTCTTTTTACGTCGCGGCTCTGGATCGGGGAACATAACATCTAAACCAAAAGGATCGCCGCCTACTTGAACAGCGGCCTCTCCCCCGGTTATCTCATCAAACAGATCATCCTCGATAGACACATCGGGGCTAGAAGGGTCATCCTCCCCTACATCCAGTGCATAGTCATAGGCCTCCTGATCCCCTTCGAGTCGCCCCCTTAAAGAATATTCTCCGTCGGACATCCTGCAAAAACAAGAGGAAAAGGTGGAGCTTTCAGACCTAGTATAATGGGGATTAAGCCAGGAAAGTGATCGCACCCATTTCGATGCCTTCCCCTCCGTTTTTACAGGAGAAATGGAAATCAATTGCAAATAAAGGGAAAATACAGATACGAATGAGCGAAGCAAGAGAGAGACAAGGATTCAAGGCATGCCTCAACCCTCTTCTTTTCGAAAAAATCTTGCCCAAAACGAAAGCGTCAACTCAAAAAACCCAGACTTTTGCCTAAAAAACGTCTTAAAGTTGAACGCATTGCCTCACAACGGATCAAATTGCTAAAAAAAAGATCGAAATACGGAAAGAAAAGCAGAGAAAGAGGTTAAGGGAAGAAGGATTTACCTGTTTCGAGAAACTAAAATCGGCGGCCGGAAGAACACGTCGGAATCCTCAAACTCGTGACCGGAATCTTCAAATCCTAGCCTGAAACCGCAAACTTGCTTCAACCGCCACCAAATACTCCCCAAAACCCTCACCGGAAAACCTTTGTACACTCGGTAACAAGCAAAGTTGCGAGAGGAAAAATTGAAGGGGAAAGAAAGAACGAAAAGTGTGAAGGCTGGAATGATGAGAGCCTTATATAGGCAGAGGGAATTTGATCGTACGGCCAGGGGGCCAGCCATCTAACGATCCAGGTTTGCACGGCTTTTTCAGTTTTCAAAATTCAAAAACCATCATCATTAAAGCACAATCATCAATGCCCACGTAATCAATTACTCAGCCGTTATCCGCCCACGTATTTGGACAGTTACCTAGACAGCCTCAATACCCACGCTCTTACGGTTACCAAGAAAGCTGACGCCAGCCACAATCTGACGATTGAACTGCCCCACTCGCCCATGGACGGATAGATCGCTTCGCCAACGACAAGGTCGCAAATAGACCCAAAGTTGATTCGAGGCTGCTCGCTTTAAAAGCACGGTCCTAAGTGAACAAGTCGCATCATACGACAAAGTCGCAAATAGACCCAAAGTTGCTTCGAGGCCGCTCGCTTCAAAAGCACGGTCCTAAGTGAACAAGTCGCATCAAACGACGAGGTCGCAAATAGACTGAATAATCCTTGAGCTCACTTTACTCCACGCTTAAACATTTCCACTGAAAAATGCTCAAGGCACGGAGTAGGGGCCACTGATACGTACAAATGATATCGCCACCTGTGGATCCCGAAAATAGTTTATCTAACCCACCGGACCAGATAAGGGCCCGCGAACCCAGTGTTTCGATCTTTACCGACCATGTCGAGGTCGCTGATTGTCAAACCCCGCCCGGAATACTACTGGATCAGGGGGCCGACCCGCGACCTCGGACAAAGGTCCTTGAGAGGCCGCACAAGACTTGATGAGAAGCAGCAAGGAGCAAGAGCAAGGCTGGACAACAACGCCGGCGACCTATGCGATCCTAAGAGGTCGCCCCCGAGATATTCTATCCACTTGCAGTTTAGATATTTAAGTTTACGTAGCTACTAAGTAAACTTAGTGTCATATAACACATGTCCTTACTTAGCTTCTAAACTTCCTCCTCCTATAAAAGGAAGGCTTGTGTAACCTGAGAAATATATATCATTCTAATAGAAAGCAGGCCAAAGCTCTGCGAAAACTCCCTCTCATATTCCTCCCATCGCCGTCGTACCTCACCGGCTACCATTCATATAACAACCCTCATAAAAACCAAATATCCATCAATATTCGTACACCGCTGAACCTCTGATGATGATTTCAACCTCATCATATAGATATATATTAGTTTTTCATTTGGGAGACAACAATTACACAAGTGGTAATTAAGAAATGTTGCCATTAGTACGTACGTTTAGTGGATGACCTATTTAATTTAAAGATTTTTTTAAAGGTTATAATATAATTTAAAGATCCAAACACTAATTTTATTATTTATAAAATTTCTTTTTATTTTTTATTTTTTAATGCATCAAATTCTCGATGATGCATAATCCGAATACATATTTTATATTTACACATCATGTGTAGTGCATTTACTCCATCCGTTCCATAATAACTGAGGCAGTTGTAAAAAAAAATTTGTTCTAAAATAACTGAGGCAAAACATTTTTCAAAGCAGTATTTATTGCAAATTTTCCTACTTTACTCTTATTTAATAGTAGGGAGGAAGTTAAAAAGAATACTGCATTAATTATATCAGAGGAGTTTTTTAGTTATTGCATCCGAAAAGTCATTACATTAAATCTCGTTTTTAATATGCGTGTTTTTAACTACTGAATCAGTTAATTTGAAACGGAGGGAGTAAAAATTATCTGTGGCAAACCCGATATGCAAAAATAGAGCGCATAAGAAATAGTACAACACTCAACCCTATACCTCCGGGTATATATTTTTTCTTTTTTAAGGGCATATATATGTATATACGTACAAAATTACAACTCATTTAAGTTAAAAGAGGATTAAAGTAATCAATACCGAGCCGGGCAAAAGTACGATCGAATCATCGAGAAATTTGTGTTCTGGAGTAGAAAACAACGGGGAACTGCATGTAAGTTACACAGTTTATATACAACTGTGTAAAAGTCCAAAAAATATAATTTGTTGTTACTTTGTTGTTGAGGGAATCACACAAAAAAAACGAGCACACGCATCTTTTTTCTCTCTTTGTGTTCTTTACATGGTGCTATTTTTTTTTATAATTTTATTTTTCGGAAAAAAAAAATTACGTTGTCCTAGTGATTAGTGAATGCCTGCATTGTATTAAAAAAAAAAAAAAAAAAAAAAAAAAAAGCCAATTGCCAGAATCTTTCATAGCTATGTAGTACAAACTAGAAATAGAAAGACTTTTCAATATGGGAGGTTTTTGTGTGGTGTGTACCTACGTTCGGATCGATAGCACGTGTGGCACACACCACACACTTTCACTATGTATTTAAACTGTGTGGTTTTGATCGTTTCACCCGTCACATCAGTTCAAATTCCCTCACCACACCATAACTTCACATCATGTCTTATTTCAAACTATCATGTCCCTCCTTCTCATCAACAGCTACTCGACTTTGCCGGGAAAAAACCCATCTTTCCAATTTGTGGATATATACTAACAAAATAAAATATTATTTAATCACAATAATTATATTGTAACAATTGAAATGAAAATATTTTACATTTATGATTTTATGTAGGAGCTTATATTGATTGATATTGTTAATACCTTAATCAATTAATTAAAAGTTTGATGCATGATTTTTACGACTTAAGTATCTATAACATAACATTCCTCAACAATGTTAAGAAACTCGCCTTTGTTATAAAACTAATATAAGAAAGAACAGAAACAAAGTAATGAAGAGAAAGGAGAAATGCTTGTGTATTATTTCACTAGTATCATGGGGTATTTATAGTTGAGATTACAGTGTGAATACAATACAAAAGATAAACCAGAAAATCTTGTAATCAATTTGAATAATAGATAAACATATTATTATCTTTTATAACACTCCCCCTTGGATATCTATTATTCAACAAACAATAGATATGATATGCCTCATTAAAACCTTACTAAGAAAAACCCGGTGGGAAAAAATCTTAGTTAAGGAAAAAAGTACATATTTATCTATGTTGATTTACTCCCCCGAACCAAGCATCAATTAATGTCTTTCAACGTCGCATCCCAATGCTCTTCACCGTCTTTCGAATGTTGCGTTGACAATGTCTTAGTAAATAAATACGCAAGTTGTCGGTTGATCGGATCATGTTGCACATCAATTTCCCCATTCTTTTGCAAGTCTATTATGTGGTGAATTAATTTCTCAATCGAGTTGCATAACGTATATGTCATGCACTATTAACTTTGCTAGAAAAACCCGGTGGGAAAAAAAAACTAGACAAGGTAAATAGTTCATGTCATATGCGTTTTTATGTGTTGCACTAAGCTGCCTCGTTAAAAACCTTTAACTAAGAAAACCCGTGTGGGAAAAACTTGGTCAAAGGGAAAAAGAGTACGATCATTGTACTTAAAATAACTTTGAAGTTGTCGCTCCTACGACGACAACATCTACTTTATGTGCGCATTAAAGTATTATAAACACATTACATTGTTCCAAAACGGATGTAGAAATGATTTTAGTGAACAATTTTTCTAGATTGTTACTAGAGCGCACTTTGTATATCCGTACCTTTGGACTTCATGTAGATAATTGAATGTAGGGGCTAAATCGTCATGCCCACTACTCGTTCGGGCAACACATGGAACTCGGTCGACACTATAATTATAAAAACAATGGGGAAAGTAATACAATCGCAATTGCATGCGTATATTCCACTCTCACACGTCGTAGTGCTATAAATTCATGACACAAAGTTTGAGTTACTTATATATTCTTTCCTCAATAGAACTATACTATAGTCATATTACATTCAACATGAATGTTAATGATATTTTTAACTTAATAGTATGCATCTTTGCGATTGTCATATTAACTTGTTTCTGAAATCCACCAAGGATTTTCATATCTATATTAATGTCCAACGACCCATAAGTATGTGGTCATGACATATGAAAACTCAACGTTACTGCCAGATATACTAGTTAGCGGAACATAACATTATCTATAATGGGAGAATATATTTGATCATTAACGAACAAATATTTTCAATTCAAACTCAACCTCAATTGCTTATTTCATTTTTACCTAGTCTGAGTGTTTCTGGCACTCTGCGAATGACTTCGTCTTGGATCCGGATATAATAATAGCAATTAACGAGGCAAATATGTCGTCGACGACTATTATATTTTATTATAATTTCTCCCATAAAATTCATTGCTAATTCGATATTAGCATAAACCAATTTCTTATTAATGTATGGATTGGTTGTTCCGCAACCCCAATATTTAATCATTTGATGCACGTGCAATTTTTGTTTTGGGGTTTTCGTCTACAAGACGAATCTCTTTAAGAGATTTCATGAGTATTGAATATCAATAATAAATTGATCATTCTTCCGCGGATTTTTATCTTTAACACCGATCGGTCTTCTACGCTTCGACGTAGAGAAATATCTTTAATCATCTTGTTGGTGCATTTATAAATAATCACTCATTTAATTTCAATATAGGTATCTAGCATATTACTTGTTAAATACTACAAGTAAGATTATTTTCGCGATTCGATTAAGCGATGCGTGGAAGATCGTTTATCTTGTTAAAATTTCTCGGCATTCTTTTATTCAAACATGAGATTTTCTTTATCTCCCCTAATGCCGAGAATCGATCTTCATCGAACATGTTGCACCGAGCTATACATTGATGCTCTTTTATTCGCTTCATGCGATTTACACATATAAAACATAGTGGTTTCAATTAAATATCTCATTCTATGAGATTTTTGAAAGCAATATCTCTCTTGCGCTTCATGCGTTTAATATATCACTATGTGATTTTAGATTCTTCAAGAATCGTTCGAAAAAATTCACGTTATATTTAGAGAAATCACTAGAATGAGGCAACGAACTTTTGGTTCGTTTCTCCTCTTTCTCGGAAAATATTTGATATATGCAAAATGTGCATAATCTACCCTTCGTGGTTTTCATGTAAATGAATAATATATGAACTCATGGTTCATATATGTCCATATTTGTCACGAGATATAATGGATTTTCCTCCTCTTATTCTCGGACAACGCTTTTTCACAATCGGTATCTAGAAAATTTGCAATTACCCGTGACGGATTCAACATTTTAATGTTAGAGATCCTCTTTATGCGGGCATCAACAAATTTCTTTAATATTTTCCGATTTGGGGAGAAGCATTATCTCCTTTAGAGATATTTTATCAATTCTCACAATGCTTATTAGGATGATTAAGTCAAGCGATTTTGAAATTAATAATAATATTCACAATTAAACAACACAATGTATCATGTAAATGATAATATTGACAATCAAACAACGCAATGTATCACGATTCCTAAGACAAGCAATTCATATGGGATCTATTACTAGAACAACTCAAGGAATCCTCGATAAGCGAAAAGTCGGTAAAAATTATATGTCAATAGACACTATATTACCAAAATGTGATCACTTACATAATAAATGGCAAAGCAACTTTTCTCGACTAAATGCATGTTTCTATCGTATATTATGAATAGATAAATCATGCATTACATAGAACATAGTATTAAAGGTGATTTGATCTAATAATGTGTTCAACTTCTCAAAAGTAATGAGAATGAGTTCAAATATTTCTAGAATTAAGTAATAGTTTATCAAATTCTAAAACATTTTAGTGAATTAATATGATAGAAATGAATTGTTATATTGAAGAAATCTTCATTGTTGATTAGAAAATTGTATTAGTATAAATTGATTTTCTACAAATTGAGAATATCAATTGAAGCTGTGTAAATCTATTCTTATGCAAAAGGTGTATGAACTAAGATGCTCACGAAAATTGGCATCGAAAGATACATTTTAAGTTCAACACATTTAATTATTTTATTTAGCCATAAGCGAAAATCAAAACGATCATTGAAAATAGAATAAAGTCTTATCAATAGACTAAGTGTAGAGCATCCTAAACAAAGATTTTTGGATCTATAATTATTTTCAATGTAGCTACCATTCGAGTTCACTTAATATTGCTAATATGGGAAGAGTATTTTATATGTGTCAAGAAGAATTCATCTTAATGCCCATAAATAAAACCAACCCATCGTATATAAAAATCACCATTTTATTACTAAAATAGAAATTACCATCAAAGCTGCGTCAACTTAGAGGAGTTACATACCACAACATAAAGGAATTACCAACCATTGAGCAAAAGGATACAATCAACAGACGCCAACTAACTTCGAAGCCTACTAACTTCAAATTGTGATATCGGTGGCATATCAAAATCAACTAAAATAAACCCACAACCTCCGATTTACGAGTTGACATAGTGGCATATTAACCAAAATACCGAGTTCACATAGTGGCATATCAACTAAAATATTGGCCTTCTCTTAATTAATATACCAAAATATTGGCCTTCTCTTAATTAATATATGGCCTTGTCTCAATTAATATATGGCATTATATGCCTTTTCTCGACATTAATATATGGCCTTGTCTCAATTAATATATGGCATTATATGCCTTTTCTCGACTATGTCATGATTGTCGTTGTGAAACGAAACATATTTTCCACGGCCGCATCCACGACCACGGCCTCTACCACGACCTCCAGTGCGACCACGGCCATGGCCAAAATTGGAATATTATGCCGTGGCCAAAATTCGATTATATTCACTCCAGAGAATGGACTGGCACCAATATTGATTTTCAATAACAAATCATCATTTTTTTTTCTCAGCGAACAATGGACATGCAGTGAGATCAACTCATCAGCCAGCAATATGAGTACAATGAGATCAGAATATCTCTTGAGACATTTCTCGGGATATTGCTGCTGCCGCAGCACTGTCACTTACACCATATTATTTCAATCATGGTGCAATAAAAATGCCTGAATTAACCGATTTAAAATCCTGCATTCGCAGGTTGAACCAATCATGTATGGCTTTCGTTAAAACGACCAATCTCAAGTGGTTGAACCATTATTTCAAATGGTTGCACAAGTCGAACTTTTTTTTTTTCAAACGGTTCCATACTTCATACATGGCAATATTAACGTTTGATCAATCATTCTCGGAGCATGTCCTTTTGAATGGACTTAATGGCCTTATTTATTAATGTAATGACATGTCGGCATTATTTTTCAAATTCACTCATTTATGTGAATTTCATGTCCACTTTCGTCGTCGATTCTCGACATGTCAACTTTTGTGAATATGACATGTCAACTTTTGTGAATATGACATGTCAACTTTTGTGAATTTTATATTCACTTTTACGAACTTTACATATTTAAATGAACTTCGTGTCCATTATATGCTCGTTCAATGTATTGATCATCTCCAAATAATCAAGTTTTTTTTCAAAATTGTCAAAAGGACAAGACGCTATTGCGTTAGGTAAAATTAAATTGTATCCATCTCATATAGAATATGTAATTGTATGGTAATATTTTAATCATTACAAAATAAATTAAACAAGCAAAATTTTACCTTAATATTTATTTCTTTCTTGGATCAATCTTCTCTCCCCTTCTCCTTTCTTTCTTGGATCATTCTTCTCTCCCTTTTTTTTTTTTTTTTTTTTTTTTTTTTTGTTCACACCGATTAAACTAACAATTTTGTTTCAACCATATCATCTTTCTCCTGGTGATATAATGCATCTGTCCAATATAAATGACGTCAGTGAAAAATAATATAAAATTTTAGACAAGGCAAAAGAATTACACGATTTCCATAGTTACGTTTTTCAATCGAATCATGTATTAAATCGCACCAGCTCTCCTCATCAAAATTAATTAGTTAAATCGCTTCCCGAAAACTTTTGATTTATATTCATACATCCTGTTGTTCCAAAAAGATCAAATAAAGGTTGAACAAAAGTGTATAAATTATATTGCATAAAAATAGAATAGAGATCTAATGAAACTATGAATTGAGCGAGAGGCTCGTGTGTGCACAAGTGGATCTTTTATGACGTTTCGTATTCTAAGTAATATATAGATCTTAAAGATCCAAAAAGAATACTTCCCCTTCGATTATTATATATGCCTGCCACATATATTGACGATTGATTATCTTTTGTGGTTCACCCTCAGATCCTGTACTGAATATCATATTGCGGGACAGATCCACCTCCGTGATGATGCACCATTGATCGCCGGCGAATTAGTGAGGTTGGTGATGACAAGATGAACAAGAAGTTTGTGAATCGGTGAAATTGTGTTTGTCAATTTACTATTTGAATGAGACTCGTGGTTAGAGGCTCGTCGATAACGTGTTATAAAACTAATATAAGAAAGAACGAAACAAAGTAATGAAGAGAAAGGAGAAATCTTTGTGTATTATTTCACGGTATCATGGGGTATTTATAGTTGAGATTACAGTGTGAATACAATACAAAAGATAAACCAGAAAATCTTGTAATCAATTTGAATAATAGATAAACATATTATTATCTTTTATAACTGCCTTGTTGTTTTAATAAATGTAATGTAAGGGCCTAATGAACAATAAAGCTTAAGCCACAAGACTAAGAGGCCTTTAGTTTGAGTCTCGGTCAGGACAAATGTGTGTGTTTTTTTTATTAGTAAAATTATTTTATATCGTATTTTTTTATTAAAAAATTTATCAATGAGATCGACTCATATAAATCACTGAATTTTATGGCGATCTTATATAGATCACTGAGTTTTACAGTGTGAAAATGCATAGTAGAATATGTAATGGAATATGTGCCTTATATATATGTACAATAATCTTTTATCTTTTGATTAATAAATTTATTTTGCATTGAAATTTTTTTTAGACATATTAATTTGAAAAGTGAAAACAAATATCACTCCATAGTAATTTCATTGATCGACCACTACACATCAATATCAACGTATAGATCAATGAATTTTAATTATCAATGAGACATATAGATCACTGATTTTTTTTTTTTTTTTTTTTTTTTTTTTTTTTGAGACATATAGATCGTTGAATTTTAGGGTGTGAAAATGCATTATAGAATATGTAATGACTCGGTCAAAAAAAAAAGGTAAAGACTTGCTGTATAATTAATAATCATTTCTTAAAGTAAAATCAGAAAAAAAAAAAAAATACAAGAATAGAATAGGTCATGTTTCTAAGTCGGGGAAAATTTGTCTCAGTGCGCTTGGTATGACATGGCGTTGACTATCTTCCCAACAATTGGAAGCCGACCCACTTTTACACATAAAATTATACCAACTCAATCTCATACTCCCTCCGTTTTTAAATAACTGAGACACTTGTCAAAACACGCATATTAAGAATATGAGTTAATGTTAATTTGAATGCCAAAATGATAGAAAATCCTTGGTATATAATTAATGCAATACTGTATTTATTCTCTCACTCCTTAATAAATAAGGATAGATGTTGATTTTTTCAATTTTTTTAAAACTTTTACAATAAAAACACGTGGTGAGATGATGATGGTGTAAAAAAACATAATTATAAATAAGGATTATTTGGAAAACACAATAAATACCGCATTGAAAACATAATTACCTCAGTTATTTTAAAACAAAAGCCTCAGTTATTTCGGGATGAAGAGAGTAATAGAAATCATTTTAGCTTAAAAAAATTATTTGACATTTTAAAATATTAAAACATTTATTAAACTTTTTGACCCTAAAAAAAATTGTTCTATAATTTATTATCCATCTAAAAACATTTACGTTTATATTAGTCAAATGACATTTTAAACTTTATCTATCCATCTCATAAAAAAAATCCTTTATCTATCAATATTTATGATATTTATCAACAAAAAAAAAAATATTACTACCTGTGAAAATCACTAAATTGACTCTTATTTTGAGACATGAGTAAATAGTACTCCATCCGTTTTTTTAAGTGTCACATTTGATGTCCAGATTCATCCAAAAAATGACTAGTTTTAAGCTAAAAAATAACCAGGTTCATCCAAAAAATAACATCAAATGTGATAGTTATAAAAAAATACGGAGGGAGTAATATGTATTTTAATAAATTTGAATATAGAAACATATATGAAGGCCCACAATATATTAGTTTAATAACTATAATGAACTTATAGTACTTGTATGTGGTTTCTTACCCACCGTGTCAACCATTTGAAACATTCAATTTATATGTAAGTACGCTTAACACCCATTCAAATTACTAAACTAGCCCTGTCCACCAATATGGACCTAAAAAAAAAAAAGTTATAGATGAAGACAAAGTAATGGAATCACACCCATAAATTAGTAGGTTAATAATAGTATTTACACATGCCTATATATATGCGTTCCTTTTGTTCCATAACTTGTATCTTCAACTCTCTCATTCAAATTAATATTATAGCTTCCCTCTTCATTAATTCTCTGAATTAATTAATTAATTAGGCCAAAAAAAACATGGAGCTCTTCTATGTGTCACTTCTAACCTCTTTTGTTCTTCTCATCTCTCTTACATTCCATTACCTTTTCTTTAAGTCGTCCAAACCGGCTGGTCTACCTGCACCGCTCCCACCCGGTCGGACCGGTTGGCCGATGGTTGGAGAAAGTATCGAATTCCTATCAACCGGATGGAAAGGCCATCCCGAAAAGTTCATTTTTGACCGCATGGCTAAGTACTCCCCTATCGTCTTCCGGTCCCACCTCCTCGGTGAGCCCGCAGCCGTGTTTTGCGGTGCCGGTGGGAACAAATTCTTGTTTTCGAATGAGAACAAGCTGGTCCAATCATGGTGGCCTAGTTCAGTCGACAAAGTCTTCCCATCTTCTTCATCAACATCTTCTTCGAAAGAAGAAGCCATCAAGATGAGGAAAATGCTTCCAAATTTCTTGAAGCCAGAAGCTTTACAAAAATATATTGGGATCATGGACCAAATCGCACAAAAACATTTCGAATCGAGCTGGGCAAACAACGATCGAGTCGAAGCTTTTCCACTATGCAAAACCTACACTTTCTGGATAGCAAGCAAACTATTCGTAAGTGTTGAAGATCCAACAGAAGTTGCTAAATTACTCGAACCGTTCAGTGTTTTGGCATCTGGCCTCATTTCAGTACCCATAAATCTACCCGGAACGCCGTTCAATCAGGCGATAAAAGCTTCGAATAAAATCAGGAAGATGCTTGTGGCTATTATCAAACAAAGGAAAATAGAATTAGCAGAAGGGAAAGCATCACCAACACAGGATATATTGTCACACATGATGTTAACAAGTGATGAGAATGGGAAATACATGCATGATTTAGATGTTGCTGATAAGATTCTTGGCCTTTTGATTGGTGGACATGATACTGCCAGCTCTGCATGTGCCTTCATCATCAAGTTTCTTGCTGAGTTGCCTGAGATTTATGAAGGTGTCTATAAAGGTAAGTGATTATTTCTTGTTTATTACCTAGAAATGATTTGATCACAATTTTTTCTATTATTGATTAATTAATATGAGTAATCATCATTCATCATTAATAATTGTAATAAAAAAATTCATTAATGTAAACGGCTTTATAGTGAGGTTCTCCTGATATTGGGGCTCTCACATGTTGGTTGTTAGATCCACATTTGTATATGGAAAATGATTAGTAAACCGATCATATCCCCACTCATTTCCAGAATAGTTGATTTTGTATACATATAATTTTTTCACTAAGTGTAAAATATCAATATGAGTACAAAAAGAGATCAACATATACCAACATTTTTGTTAATGAATTTGTCGTTTTGTATTGAGCAGAACAAATGGAAATCGCCAAATCAAAAGCTCCAGGAGAGTTTTTAAACTGGGATGATATTCAGAAAATGAAGTATTCTTGGAATGTTGCATGTGAAGTATTGAGACTAGCTCCGCCACTCCAGGGAGCATTTAGAGAAGCTCTCTCTGATTTTGTATACAATGGTTTCTCTATCCCGAAAGGATGGAAGGTAAAATTAACTTACATAGACATCATGTGTAATCTTTCATCAAATATATATGTCACTAGTGTATGACACATTTCACTGATTTAATTATGTGACCATAACTTCTTGTAGATATACTGGAGTGCAAACACAACGCATAGAAATGCAGAATGTTTTCCACAACCTGAGAAATTCGACCCAACAAGATTTGAAGGAAGTGGGCCGGCTCCTTATACATTTGTACCGTTCGGAGGAGGCCCAAGAATGTGTCCGGAAAAGAGTATGCAAGATTAGAGATACTTATTTTCATTCACAATCTAGTGACAAGGTTCAAATGGGAAAAAATCATTCCCGATGAAAAGATTGTTGTGAATCCAATGCCCATTCCGGCCCAAGGTCTGCCGATCAAACTTTATCCACACAAGGCATAAATTTTACTTCCTGGGCTTTATAGGCATTTCCCCCATAGGGATCATGATGGCCACCAAAGCATGAAAGGGAAAGGAGTTTTTTTTTTTTTTTTTTTTTTTTTTTTTTTTTTTTTTTTTTTTTTTTTTTTTTTTTTTTTTTTTTTTTTTTTTTTTTTTTTGGGGTTACTTAATCGGTGTGAATTTAATAATTTTCCGTTCTTTGTAATTGCATATTATTATAAACATAGGTGGATTCTCTTAGGAACATCAAAATGTTTCGATCGCCACATTACTCAATGTGTTATATAAAGTACTACACGGTACCACGATTTTTATAATTATTTTTAAATAAGAAAAACAGCCTCAATAGGACTTTTTCTTAATTACAAGAACGGTAAAAATGGAATTAATAGTGGTTATTAACATTAACCGCACCAATATTAATTTATCTGAAAAACTGCGGTTATGTTGGATTAAATTTTTTTTCCCCTGGAGGACGAAAGAAGTGTACATGCCCAACAAACAAACAAAACAAAAAAAACTACTAATTATTATTACTGTTACACAGAGCATTAATCTTCCACTGGACTTTACTAATAAGTTTGGTGCCAAAACTAGCAAGCTTGTGCGCAAAAATATTAAAAGCATACTCATATTTTGACAAAAAGAACAAATAAAATAAAGAAAATTTTTTTTTTTTTTTGAGGGGAAAATTGAACTGTCTAAATGCTGCATAGAGACAATCTCAAAAAAAGCCTTGTTCTTTGATGCGAATCATATTTATTAAATTTATCCTTGAAATTGGACATAAACATGATTGAATGACGATAAAACCATACGCTTAATTTGATTGTTAGTTATGTATGGGTTCTATCGTGATTGTTTTGTATCTATAGCTTATTTCTGTAACGAGTGGTATTACTACACATTTTATGGATCTTTGTAGAAATAATTAGCAGAATAATTCGAGCCAAAGAGGATTTGGGTCGAGACATGTAGAGAGATCGAGATCAAACCGAAGGAAAACCAAATCGTGTTGTTGGACAAGTCCAAGGATCAGTCCTGGGCATGTCCAGACAAGTCCAAGATCAGTCCTGGACAAACCAAGACAGAGCCCAAATCACTGAATCGAGGAGTGTGCTCGGTAAAGCGGTCAAGGTGTCCAGGACATGCCCAGGACATGCCCAGGACACATCTGGACATGTCCAGGGCCAACCTGGACGTTGAACCAAGGGCCTAGGTCGGTTAAGAGTAATCGTTACATTTTATACAATTTCACATGCAATTCATAACAATACAAGTTCAAAAATGAAAGAATGACGTCTTTAATGGCACCACAAGCGTTATCCACCATGTAAAGTAGATATGAAAACCACGACGTCTTTTTCTTCAAGAATAGTATCAAGCTGTCCACTAAGTTCCCAATCACAATCATTCACAAGTACAAGAACTCCTGGTCTCCTGCATATACATATCCACACAAAAATCTTAAGATTATTGCAAAAGAAAGCTCAAACGAATATCAAGGACATCTTTAGTATCACCACAGTGTTTTTACTGTGGCACCACACTGAAAAACAATCAACCAAACACAGCAAGGGGTGTGTGTGTGTGTGTGTCTCCTCTAACTTAAAGAACACGAAACAAAGGGACCAAGAGTTTGTGTCTTTTTTTAGGGGTAACCAACAGATTGTTAGGCCATATTCTTTACTGCACCAGACTATTGGACTAATGTCATTCATATAGAATGAAAACTTTTTTTTTTTTTTTTTGTGTGTGTTTTCACATACACGTAACACGTCCAATATAGAGTGTTGTAATACAGAATCTTCGTACAAATCCGGTTAGGCATAATGTACACAATCTTCGTACAAATCCGGTAACGGGTTTCCATGACTCGAACCCGTGACCTCATTATCCCGAGTCCCACCAACAAGGAAAAAATCAAATTAAATTGGGAGAGGGGGGAGGGGGAGGGGGAGGGGAACAAACAAAATATATACTCACACAGAATCTCCTTTCAAGAACATTTCAAGTCTCTCCTTGATCAAAGTGGAGCTAACCCAAGCAAGCAATTGTTTCATCGTTAACTGTAATAAGCAAATATATATCAAACATTTAAACAAATTCTCATTGAAAACTTAACAAAAGCACACGCGCGCGCGCGCACACACACACACATTGAATATTTACTATCAAAGAAGTGAATTACCTTTTCATTTTCATTATCTGGTTCAACATCCACCTGATGAATCTTCACAGAATCACAAAGAAGTTCTAGGCCGCCCCTGAATTTGATGCAAAAATGCAGACATGAAACAGTCGAAATTCAGACAATTGAGAAAGAGTTTAATGTGAAATCAAAATTACAAAATTAAAGAGAATATTAAGATATAGCCTTTAATCAGAAGCATGACATCTAAAGGGCAGAAGAACTTTTTAGTGCGATTTTCTTCCATGATTCTTTTAAACTTGTCTATGGGGATCAAGAAGGTGAAGTGTAGGGGATACCTTCCCCCACACGAACAGTTAGCTCAGATAGTATGAATGAGCCACTTCCTCCACAAGGCCGTGGGTTCGATTCGGTGTTTCCTACAATCCAGTCTTTGATGTCACAAAAAGAAAAATAACAGAGCCACATCTTCCCCACTCAAGAGGGAGTAGCTACCTAAGTCACGCATACTCATATCAATAAAGCAAGACTAGTCTCTAACCACATTTGTGGCGAATCTACGGCATTCGCCAAAACAAGTTGGCAAAATGTTAAGAACGAGTCACTTACTTTACAAGATCGCGGGTTCGATTTCTACCATCAATTGTGGGAGTGTGTTGGGCGGTAATGCATATAACTACAGTCTATTATTTAGGTCCCGGATAGTGACTGGAACCAAAAACATCCCAAAAGATTGCAATACAAATGAATTTAAGTATGTTTGACTAGCTAATCTTGTGATAATACTTCTCCCATGAAAATTATTAGCACCAAGAACTGCCTCAAGCTTATGATTATCAAAATGCAATCAGCTGAATATCCTAGAAACCTCATATCCAAATACTGCCCCCTCACCTCACCCAACCCCAGTTATTTGTAGCATAAATTGATGCAGGGTAAAAACTATCTTCATATAACCCAAAAATTGCATTAATTACACAGACTCTAAATATGAATTAAGATTTGAAGCATCTTCTGCTCAAACTCGACGGCTTTTACCATAAAATAGCTGTCAAAATTTCGCCGTTACCAAAAGTTTTGTGCTTTTTACAAGCATTTGAGAAAAACAGTGCAGTGAGTGCCCAACATAATTAGGGGAATGAGAAATATATAACTTCCGAAAATCATACATTCGTTGCAAAAAAAGAACTTCCTGTGATTCTATAATGTGTTCCACATTAAAAAAAATAAAAAATAAAATAAACAACAGAACGAGCTTAAAAATCACAGTTTCCAATAAGGTGAATGCAAGCAAACCCAGGATGTAAATAGCAAGATATAACAACAACAACAAAATCAGTACTAAACGGGAAAAAAAAATTAAAGGTTAATCACAAACATATTACCCGAATTCAAGAGTCAGATGCATCTCTGATAATAAAGATTCTAAAAAATCGCAGAGAGAAAACAAAACCCCTTCGAGTGGGAAAGAAGATTTCGCGCTATTGGCTTTCGTAAAAGAACCTAGGCCTTTTTGCTTTCTCCGGTTTTTGTTTTTGTCTTTTTTTTTTCTTTTTTTATTTATTTTAGGCCTTTTTGCTTTCTCGGGCCGAGCTCATTGAAGTTTGATTTGATCATTCGGTTTAATACGGTTTAAGATCGATATACACTCAACCTGAATACCGATTACCTGAAAAAAAAATGTAGCTATTATCCACACAGATGCGGCTTGGAAAAGTCCTTGTGTTCCTGCATGATTTGGAGTAGCTATTTATGACGTTAATTATCGTCTTTTGGAAACTTGGGCAAATCACAATGTATAATTTCTTCTCCATTGCAGGCTGAAGCTGAATCTATTAGATGGTTTTTATCCAAGGCTATCCACAGAGGATGGGATAATATTACGGACCAAGATCCTCTCAAGTAACTTAAGGGTAAAGTTAGTGTTTTTACATATAATGAACTAAACTACGTAGTTTTGGAAAAAGTTAATCAATAGCTAGATGTTTTACACTTTTGGGGTGTGTGGTTGGATCATGCATACTTGAGAGAATATTTCCTCAAGTTACTTGAGAGGATCCTATTCCATAATATTACTATCAAAACTCAAACTTGACACATGAACTCATGATCATTCTTTGAGTTAAGAAATTTACATGAAAATCGTGTATGAATCCGATTAACATTTTTCGCTCTACCAAAAAAAAAAACACAAACAAACAACAACCAACAACATGGCATAGGAAGCTTGAATAAGTCAATCCATCATAATAATGAAGAAAATACTTCAACATAAGACTAAAACACACTCTCGTTAGTATCACCAAGGGCGGATCTTATATATATGGGCATTGGGCAAATGGGGCTAAGCCTATCCGGACAAAAAAATCTTATACTAAAAAATCTATGTAGTCCAATTTGATCCATAAAAAATTCTTAATCTAGCCTACCCGACGAAAGTTGCCAGAATATCAGAGAAACAGAAAAGGTCGATCTCCGAAAGAGAAAGAAGAATGGAAGAATCTCCAAGGTATCTCGCCAAGTTTTTATCGGTTTTCATATACAAGTGGAGATTCACGATCCTCATGAGAAGGGCAACACATCAAAGTTAAGAAGTTCTGAAAAGGTCATAGTTTGCCATGGCTTTAGAATCTTTTAGTTTTGATCATGTTTTGATGTTCTAAGTTGTTTAATTCGTAGCATAGAATGTCCAGAAACATGAGATCATAGTTAATTCAAGTTTAGATTGTGATCAAATAGGTTTCCTTTGAAAAATCAAGAGTTTGTTGTTTGATTTAGAAGTTTGCTTGCGTTTGTTTTGAATTTTATAAATTTTCATTCTTTTCTCTCAATGAAATGTATGTTGAAAATAAAAGTGCATTTGTTGTATCCAAGGGTTTCATGATTAATGTGATTTTATCATATTCATTGGAGTTTATTTATATTCTGTTTTTGTGAGTTTATTCTTTCGGTAGGGTTTTTGCTCCTTTACTGAGCACGTGTCCACTCAAGTATTAGGCTTAAGTGATCATCCAAATACAAGTTTTTTTTTATACATTATCAATAAAACGAAGTAGTTTTACAAAAAATATCTACAGCTAGATCATTTTCACATGAATGTGTGGTTAAATCTCGTGTATTTGAAAGATCACTTAAGTTTAGTACTTAAAGGATCCGGAAGCTATCTACCATTGGTTTAACCATTCTAATAGAAAACGCGATAAATAATGAAAAATAAATATTTAAATGCACCCACCAATCTAAGGAAGTTCCCCCTAAAGCAGTTATTTCTCGGCTGCATAAGCTCTTTCATAATTTCTTGTGGGATAAATCGGTGAATGAAAAATAAATACATTGGAGGGCATGGGAGCATATGTGCAAGACTACAGAGGAAGGGGATATTGGTGTTCGATCTTTGTTTGATGTTATTGACACTTTCTCCATGAAACTATGGTATTTACTACGGCAAAAGGAAGGTTTATGTCATTGTTGGCGTGTTCTTCACAAGCTACTTCCGGTTGATAATATTATTCAAAGGCGGGGTATTACCCTTGTTTCCAAATGTCATTGTTGTGGTGATCAAGAAACCATACGGCATATTTTCCTAGAAGGGCAACTTGCGCAAAAGGTTTGAAACTATTTGCAGCTTTTTTTGGGCTTCGCCTGCATTCTTTCATTTGTATTGAAGCACTTTTAAATTTTTGGCGGAGTTCTACTTCTACTATTCATCATGTCTGCAACATTGTTCCTTGTATTGTTCTCTGGTTTTTGTGGAAAGAAAGGAACCTTGTTCGACAATGATAAGCCATCCCTTTGGAGAATTATTCTTCATGCTGAAAGATTGTTGAGAATTATCGCTAAATCAAAAGTTGTAGCACGAAAATATATCCAGCATGATCATGATGTGCCTTTCTTTATGGGTACTCATGTAAAATTGAAGAAGCCAAAGATCCACTCTTATCAAATGGCATCCACCTAATGTAGGGAGAGTTAAGTTAAATGTTGATGGAAGTGTGCGACATGGACAAGCTTATGGTGGAGGCATTATCCGTAATTCTAGTGGTGATTTTATTCTTGCTTTTCACCAAAGTTTCGGCATGGGTGATGCACTTTGGGCTGAATTTTCTTCTTTGCACCGAGGAATAAACTTATGCATTCAGTATGGTTTTCAAGTGGTTGATATTGAAGCCGATTCTAAAGCTATGGTTTCCATGTTGTTACATGATGATGTGGGAGGATGGCCTTTATGTACGATCATTTCTAAAATTGGACAACACCTGAAAAAATTAGATTTTCGATCAATCATATCTATAGGAAATGCAACTCGGTGGCTGATTCCTTAGCGGGTCTTGACAATGAAAATGTCATTTATTTTAATTTACATGATCTGCCTCAACAAGTTACTTTTGCTTTTCATGATGGCATCCAAGGCGAATTTCGAATTCGACGCATACGTACGTACCACATAAGGAAGCACTCAAGGACGGAGGTAGACTATGGGCTGTGGGGGGCTAAGCCCACCCAGACCGTTTTATTTTTTTATATGTAGTATATATATCCAGTCCGTCAACTCATCACTCTACTAGATAATTAGGCTTTCAGCCCACCCGACGAAAAATTCCTGGCTCCGTCCTTGGAAGCACTCTTCAATCATTTTGAAGAGTGCGAAGCAGATTGTTTTGTTTTGGATAGCTTATTCTATTTTTTTTTATAATCTCTAGACTTCTCGCTTCTGGTTTTCTATTTTAGGGATGACTCTGATCCACTGGCGGAAGGATACTTGGCGGCTTTCAAAACACTGGACGACACCCTTCACGCTTGGAGGGTGTCAAACAGGACCTACATGCACGAACTGGAGTGCATCAATCACGAAAAATAGGAGGTGGATTTGCAGTGAATGGATGCCAAGCTAAGATGAGTTCAAAATGCCATGAAGTCGTTATCCCAACCTATTGGAGAGACGAGCATGAGAGATATCTATATCAAGGGCGGCTTAAGGCACAAACACAGATTCAAGCCCACTTCACCTTTCACTTACGAAGATGGATGATGGAGAGGAAAATATTTTTTATTTTTATTTTGACTAATTTCTTGTATTTCGGGGTTTTAGTTTTTGAGAACATAGGGTATTGTACTCTTTCCTACTATGACGGATTTTCCCACACTGAATTTGCCGCTAGTAGGTTTTAAGGAGACAGGACTATGTTCTGACACGTAACTGATATAAGGGGAGGGTCAGGATATGGCATGTTTGGAACTTTTATTTAAAAAAAAGAAAAAGAAAAAAAGAAAACCAATCTAGGGAAGTTATTGGGTGCACCCGTCATATGTGGAGTGCACCCATGTGGCATAATATAAGTATTTTATTTCTAAACTGAATTCAAACTGTATGGTCTAGATTTGTTTATCCGTCATTTCGGTGTAAATGGAGATCTACACAATAACTTCCCACAACCTACACCACCACGAATGCAAACAATATCACATCAATTAAAAAAAAACTTTCTAAAAGTAGATTATATGGTTTATAATCGACTTTTAAAATGTATAAGACAATTTTTTAAAAGACGATTCATAATAAAAACAATACAAATTCATAAAAATAAAAAATAAAAAAAATTGACGTTTTTAATGGCACCACAACATTATCCACCATATAAAAGAGATATGAAAACCACAACATCTTTTTCTTCAAGAATTGTATCTAGTTGTCCACTTAGTTCCCGATCACAATCGACAATCATTCACAGGTAAAAGAACTCCCGGTCTCATGCATATATCCATACAAAAATCATTGAATGACTTATAATTCAAGAGATAAAAATGACACTTTCAATCCTTTTTGTTTCACGTATTGATGTTTTTACCTCACATCTATGCAAAAAAAAATACGTTACGTTTACAAACCGTCTTTTTTTGTTAGAGCACCATGTATATTGAATACTCTGGTTGTTTGACATGTGACATTTTAAACTGAAAATGTAATATCATGCATACATGAAGGGTGATACGCCAAACCCGTAAAACAGCCACCGGATTCACATTGGGCCTCACATAGGCCCAACGACGAATAGAGTCTTTGGCTCAATCATAAGCCGAACTCGGCCAGACATAATCCAGCCCGCCTCGCGCCATTACGATACTTATCATTGGCCAGACATCGGGCGTCGATAAGTAAAACCTTTAACTTGCCACCACATGGATGACACAAAGCACGGGGGCCAGCCAGCCAGCCCCTCAACTCGCAGCCCGCTTGATTAGGTAACGGAGTCACAAGTTACAGGTGAAGAACCAGCAATGGTCGAGATACAAGCCAGCCAACTCGCCTCGCAGCTTTATATTTATGCTTCATTTGTATTTCGTTTCCCGCCTTGTAACCACCGACTCTGTTGAACTACCATCTCTCCCAAAAGCTTAAGCTAGTAGGGAGGTAGATAATTAACATTTTCTATATTCAACACGCCTCCTCAGCTGTAGGCGTATTATATTTTAGTAACACTTGTTTTTTGTGTTCGTTTGTTTGGGTGACTGTGCTTGGAGCGGAGTTTGAACTCAGGACCTCTCGCTCTGATACCATGTTGAACTACCATCTCTCTCAAAAGCTAAAGCTAGTAGGAGATAGATAATTAACATTTTATATATTCAACAGACTCTAAGTCCCAATAAATAGCGGCATTAATTACCCTTCAAAGGGATGGCTAATACAAAACGCAGAGGAACTCTGTCAATTTGTCGACTGCTATGTTGTTCTTGCGTGTTCTTCATATCTTCATATATTTCTTGACCACTTCATAGCAAGACACACCATTCAATCCAAATATCCAATTACAAGTCCACTAAGATTTGTTTGTGATAAGTCCGACATTATCAAAGGGTAAAAGTGTCAAGATGAAACATTGAAGATAAAAGTGTAAAAATTACAAAAAAAACCAAAAGTATCTTTATATCTAGCTTCGAAAAGTGCTTTGTTTTAAATGGGAATTAATTAAGATGGTTTAAACCATTTCAGATTATCATATAGATTAAACGAAATACTAACGAGCCAAACACGAGTTTGTTTGCGAGCGGCTATATTCATTTAACGTCACTATGTGGTGTTGGTGTAATAGCTCTTTGTGTGGAGTCCACATACACAACCTTACCACCATACGATTTTATAAAAAGGTTGTTTTCACGACTCAAACATGTGACCTATAATTATACGATGACAACTTTTACCGTTTTGTCCCGAGGCTCACCAACAAACAAAAAACAAAAAACAAAAAAAAATATACATATATACACACACTCACACAAAATCTCCTTTCAAGAACATTTCCGGCCTCTCCTTTGTTGGGGATGTACATACAGCTGCAACACTACACACAAGATCACAAGTTGGAGACTCTTAGTGACATATGGTCGAACACTTGTCTTTAGAGTCGGTTAGGAGTAGTTAGCAGTTATAACTAACTATGGCAGTTAGTAGGAGTTAGATACAGCTGGGAACTCTATATAGTTGTGAATTAATCATTGTAATCATCAATTGAGTTTTCTATTGAATAAAAGTTTGATGTTCTTCATTCTCTGTTTTCCCGCCTTTCCTTTTATTCGAATTACTGATTTGTTCTTCAAGATGAACGTCTAGTTCATCTTTTCTTCATGGTATCAGAGAAATAAGCTGCGTGATTCTTGAGAGAATCGTTTCGTTTGGAGCAGTCGAGCCTTGAGAGTGTTTCTGATCTTGCTGTTCGTTGTTTTTTTGGTTTTCTTTCATTTCTTGCTGTTCATCCTGGAAATTCTGCAATGGCTACTAATTCTGGAACAACTGTTGAAGAAACTGGACTTGTGGTGAGTACTTCCAGTCAATTTTATTTGCATCCTAGTGAAAATCCTGCAATTCCTTTAGTTTCACCTCCTCTTGATGCCACAAACTATCATTCTTGGGCAAGATCGATGAATATGATGTTAGAAACCAAGAATAAGTTAGGTTTCATTGATGGTACAATTCAGAAACCTGATTTGAATGATCCAATGTATAGAATTTGGAGTCAGTGTAATACCACAGTGCTTACATGGATTATAAAATCAGTAATACCAGATATAGCACAAAGTGTAATGTGAATTAAAAGTGCAAGAGAAATGTGGTTGGAATTAGAGGATAGGTTTTCCAATGTTGATTATTTTAGAGTTTCAGATCTGGTTGAAGAGGTGAACCTGATTAAACAAGGTTCTATGGCAGTAACCTCATACTTTACAAAATTAAAGGCTAAATGGGATGAGATTGCAATCTTGAAGCCTGTGCCTCATTGTGAGTGTGGAAGTCCCTGTGCTTGTAATATCAGCTTGAAGATGGTTGATTTTGTAGAGGCAGATCATGTTATAAGATTCATGAAAGGCCTCAATGATAACTTTGCCCCTGTTAGATCCCAGGTCTATCTGTTGAACACTATCAGACCTATTATTACTGCTTTTTATAACTTTGTGTTAAATCAGTTTGGCAAGTCCATTAAAGTCATAAGATCTGACAATGGACAAGAGTTTGCTTACACAGAATTTTACAGTGAAAAAGGTATCTTGCATCAAACAAGTTGTGTAGATACACCCCAACAAAATGGGATTGTAGAAAGAAAACATCAACATATACTTAATGTGGCAAGAGCCCTTAAATTTCAAGCTCATTTACCTCTTAGTTTTTGGGGATATTGTGTTCTACATGCAGTCCACATTATTAATTGTCTCACAACACCAGTTCTCAAAGAAAAATCACCATATCAGGTTCTATATAACAAGGAACCTGACATTATTAACCTGAATGAAGCAAGAAAATCCAAGTATATCTACTATGATCATCAACAATAGTAAGAAAGTAAGTCTGACCATGGATAGTTTGTTGTCTATAAGGACCCCAAATATCCATGTGTACTAAATCAAACACAGAAGAAGCAACAGAATCACTTAAGGGAAATGAAAGCCTTTTTTGTTTAGCTAAAGGACAAACATAACAAACAGATTTCTTAGGTACTTGAACATCATTACAAGAGGTGTGTAGCAAATGCAGTCTACTATCAGATAAATGGCCTAATCTATAGTGCCAAAGCATATTTGCATCTATCTTATCAGTAGGAATTTGAGTGGTACAAGCAACTATTCTATCTGTAAGCACTTTCTTGGCATGCGGAATGTATAAACCCTTGTTCTTTCTAGCTGATCCAATCATCTGTCCACTGGACTTGTCATGTATCACACAAGTTTCATTAGTAAACATAACCTGTAACTTAGGATTGTTAGTTAATTTGTTTAATGATATCAGATTATAATGAAAATTAGGAACACACAGAACTTGGGACAGGATTAGGTGATCATTAATCCTCACTCTCCCTACTAAAGTGACTGGCACTGGAACACCATTGGGAAGAGAAACAGTGACACCACAGACCTTGTCCTTTGATATGAACAGCCTTTGATCAAAGATAATATGGTCTGTGGCACCTGAATCTACAATCCAATGAGACACATCACCAGAAAACATACCCTGAACCTCATTAGGATCTGTTTGGAAATTGGCTGTGAGAGCTGTGACTTGGTTAACTGCAGGATCACCAAGATCTGTGGCTCTATTTGCCTCAAACAGCTTCATCAACTGTGTTACTTGATTCTGCAACTGAGCTAACTGGTCATGTGTACCATCTTGCCCTGTTGAAGCAGACACTACACACAAGATCACAAGTTGGAGACTCCCCTAGTCCATCTTGAGGGGGGTGTTGGGGATGTACATACAGCTGCAACACTACACACAAGATCACAAGTTGGAGACTCTTAGTGACATATGGTCGAACACTTGTCTTTAGAGTCGGTTAGGAGTAGTTAGGCAGTTATAACTAACTGTGGCAGTTAGTAGGAGTTAGATACAGCTGGGAACTCTATATATAGTTGTGAATTAATCATTGTAATCATCAATTGAGTTTTCTATTGAATAAAAGTTTGATGTTCTTCATTCTCTGTTTTCCCGCCTTTCCTTTTATTCGAATTACTGATTTGTTCTTCAAGATGAACGTCTAGTTCATCTTTTCTTCATCCTTGATCAAATTGGAGCTAACCCAAGCAAGCAATTGTTTTCATCGTCAACTGAAAACAAATATATATCAAACATTTAAACAAATTCTCAATGAATATATATACATATGCACACACAATTATTGAATATTCGCTATCAAAGAAGTGAATTACCTTCTCTTTTTCATTATATGGTTCAACATTCGCATGATGAATCTTCACAGAATCACAAAGAAGTTCCAAGCCTCCCCTGAATTTGAGATACAAGAAAGATAAAATAACTGAACCAGTGTCTTCTCCACTCAGAGGGAGTAGCTACCCAAGTCGTAAGAGATTCAATAACCTATGATAGTCGGATACGACTCTGTCTAGTAACGTATAGTGTCTCGTATCTGATACGTATCAAATGCCGATATGCATCGAATACTTAAGATATACATACCTAGGGACGAATTTGTTATTTTCATAAATTGGATACGGGATTCATATATACATATTAATAACTCAGATATGTGAGACGAAGAAACGCGTTAAAAATTGAGAAGTACAGTCATATAATGAATGGAAAGTTGTCCAAATTGATGAAATACTACCCAAAAACAGGGAAGGCAACCGGTTCTTATACTAGTAATAATCACACAAATGCCCCAGTACCCGTATACCGTATTTTTCAATAACCTTATATCCGTGCAACCTAGCCAACAACTACTTAGGTTCATCCTCTGGCAATAACCTAAAATGATTATCTAGACCAAACTTACGTGGTTTAATCTGGACCAAACTGTTTTATTATGGATTGAAACTCGCGGTCCAGATTAAACCACGTTAATCCACGTTAGGGATCAGTAACCATTTAAGAATTTTCGGGGAGTTTTTTTGTGTGCACCTTCCATATACTAAATGTAGCCGTGTGGTATGACAGCACCGTCTGTTTTTTTCGCATTAAAGATAAACCGATGTCTCTTTGTTAGATGTGCGTCCCCTTAGTCAAAACCTCTGACTATTCATAGGAAAAGGAAGGGAAAAATATCTTTTACAAAGTAGTAAGTTGTTTCCATATAAAAGCTTGACAAATATTGTCTCTTGAAGTCCAAAAGGCATCAATAAATAAGAAAAGAAAAATGCACATTCTCCACTCATATAGTATATAATAATAATATAATACCATCATGCATACATTTTCACCGTGGACTTGTTCAGTTTATGCAAAAAGAAAAAATTGGTCCGATAATATAGGCTTTATTATTAGAAAAAACAAATTGATGCTAGAAATATATAAATATGAAAGCGGAATTTTTTATCGGATAAAAAGTATAAGTGTTTATTTCACTACAATTTAATGTTTTTCATTTCTTTTTGACTTATGTGTATTTAGATATTTCGTTTGATATTTTTTCGAGGTCATTTTCGTCAAAAAACAACGAAATAGTGAAACAATTAAATAGTTGATTTGACGTCAATTTCACTCTACCAAACTGTGGATTTGAAGTAACGAATAAAAGAATTGTTCTTATCATCCAATTTATATTTTCACCGTCATGATTCTTATTTTTCTTTTTTTTTTACATGTGTTTTATTTTCACACCCTCGATAATATGTTTAGACCAAGTAAAATCACGTCTCATCATTAGTCTACTTTGGTTGATGAATTTGTTTTCAATTCTTCGTATTGACTTTCGCAATCCTTTTCAATTCGCATACAACCCCCATCCCGTTTACTTATTCAATATCCAAATATCCAATGTACTAATTTCGATCCAAAATATAAGTAATCTTAAATGTTTTCACACAAATTAAAAAAGTTGTTGAATGTCATAAATGTGAAGGTTAATATCTAAATGTCACTTGACTATCATTAATACGGTAATTGTTAAGTAATAAAAAATTGTTGTATTGATAATAAATTAAAGGTAAAAGAGAGAAAAGAGTAATAAATGCTGCATTGGTAATGTAGAATGACTTATATTATGAGATAATTCTAAAATTGTATGATAACTTATATTTTGGACTAGAGGTAGCAACTGTTTAAAGATGGTGTAGATACCGTAAATATTTTAAAAGCCATAATTTAAAGATTTTAATATTTAAATTTAGGAAAAATAACATTACAGCCGATATTCTATTTTTTACGGTAAATAAATATTTTATATAATTTCCTTTACATTTACTTCATTAATCAAATTTCTGTAAATTTTGATTATGTTTACCGTATTATTTAAAATAGAAAATCTGATTATTTTATCTTTGATAAAGATACTGTAAAGTAAAAAAAATTGTAGTTAAAATTGTAAAATAACAATTCGTTGAGAGCATCTGATGCAAGTGCTCTAAGAGTGTAATTCTTTGTCATGTCTTTTCCCCTTATTATATAACGTAGGTTTAATCCCACTATACTCAATCTTGATTTTAATGATTGGAATTGATATACAACACACAATTACTAATATGATACATACAGAGTCGGGCCTCGCTTTTTCTGGGCTTTAGACCAAGTCCCGAATTGGGACTTTTAGTTGAAGTTGTTTTTTTTACAAACATACTTATTGTTAGATATTTTTTCATAAATAAATATTTTGGTTATCGTTTGCATACGAGTTGCCGTACGAATTAATGTTATCGCAACGAAACGGGGTTCGACCTAAACCAATGCATGCATCAGTTCATGAAGGGATATGCATTTTCAGATACATGTATTTTCGAACTGATATGTCCCTTTCGTGTAAGGGTTGCATGCTTTCATCCGGAGAACAGTGAAAAATTCATAAATATGCATACAAAAATTCATAAATTTGACAACATCATCAGAAAAACTTTGAGTGTCCTCGAATTTGATTCAAACAAATAACTGTTTGAATCAAACACCCCCATTGTATCTTGAAAGAGATTTTTATTTGATCCCTTAGTGACAAATCGTGTGGGACGAAACATCTTAAAAGACAACGTTATTAACGTGACTTAGAGTTTCTAATTCTCTGTCAAATCCTAAGTACTACATTTTTTCCAACACTTATCGCGTTTTTAATATCCGTAAATGCAAAAAATTAATAAACCTTGTTTGTGTGTCTTTTTTTTTAGCCAAGTAAATTCTTTTATTGAGACCTTTATCGATTGGAGTAAAAAAAAAATGGCCTTTATCAAAAGAAAAATTAACATATTATATTAGGTTGGATCGGATTAAATCTACACGATTTTTTTTCTTTTAGCGAAACATATACCGTTGGGCCCTCCGACACCGTTGAGCTTAAGATCCGGGTCTCGCCGGCCTCACTATATGACCGGCCCTGGATACATATATCTGTTGAGTTTAGTGGTTATTAACTATCATAAAATTTACTGATTAACCAATCCTATGGAGCCGGGGCAAAAGTACGAATCATTGCAACATTTTTACTACTCCAACTGGGAACTGGATGCTTGTAAACACTTAACTGTGTAAAAGTCCAAAAAATAGAATTGCTTACATTCTTTTTTCTTTTTTTTTTTTTTTTTTTTGAGAGGGAATTACATGCGTAATTAGCACAAAAAACCAGCACACGCATCTTTTCTCTTTCTGTTCTTTTCACAATGCTATTTATTTTTATTTCTTTGGGGGAAATTTACGCTGTCATCGTTAATGCCTGCATAGTCCGTAATAATAATAATAACTATAATAATAATAATAATAGTCAGCTGTCAAAGAAAAAAATTTAATTGCATGCATCTTTCATAGCTATGCCAAACTGGAAATACAAACACCCTTATATTTCTATAGTACTCCTTCCGTTTTTTTTAAATGTCGGTGAGGGAAGAATCACACTGATTAAAAAAATGAGTAATGTGTCTGAAATAAAATTTAAAATAACAAAAATATCCTTCATTCTTTGTGTATGGAAAATTGTACCAAAATTTAGGTTATTGAAATGAAGGGTAAAGGAAAAAAATAATAAAAAATGATGTATTGGTTATGTAAAATGACAGATAAATAAAAACAAAGCAAATTCTAAAAAGTGACAGCTAAAAAAAAAACAGAGGGAGTATGACTTATTCAAACTATCACTTTACCCTAGCTAGAAACCGATACTCTCATTTTGTGGATCCTATCAAATTAAAATACAATTGCATGGCATTAATTACAATATTTGTTTATACTTTATACATTATTATTTATGATAATAAATTACATTATTGTTATTATATAATTATTTATTGAATAAATTAATGATAAGTCCTTAAAATATACATGTATTGGGTGCTATTAAGGGCAATGATAAATTTAGTGGAGTGCGACTTCCTTTATTTGTGACTTAAGAATTCATTTGCGAGCATCACTTTCCTTTGGTTATCCTTCGAGTATCTTCAACACGGATGCTAATTTGAGTTTTTGGCACGGAGATTTAGTCAATTATTACAAGTTGATATACCCGATCCGGATTGGAACCCAAGCACCTATATTGGGCTTGAATCCAAGCCCAACAACGGGTCTTGGGCCTCCATCCCGTTAGTCCGCGGTCAATAAGCCGGACTCATCCCCACTCCGACATCTCGGACATGGTGGATGCCACCCATATAATTAGGCCAGATAAACTTCAAGCTGATGACAACAAGATATAGGAAGATATGAGTCCGACCTCCTGTCCAGTCCGCTGCACGCCACCTCACTCGGACAGCTGTCTGGTCAACTCATAGCTAATTGTCTTTAATTACATACTTTTAGTGTCTTGTCATATTTAGACTAAACCTACTCAGTCATTGCCTATACATATGGGATCACCTTGTAATGGAAAAAGATCTAAGAACTAATATACACAGAGCTACTCTGTCAATTTGTCGACTCACTTGTGTTCCTTTCATAAGCATCTGTCCGACCACCATTGTTCTTGATGTCCACCACACACTACTTGAGAAATCATACTTAAACAGCCATATATCCTCTTTATATTACTGTTACCGCAAACCTGATATTCACAGCGATATCAGTTGGCTCCGTTACTGGGAAAATCATTGTTATTCAGCATCTTCGAATCATTTGCTCCACCACAAATTCGGTTTCACGGCGTCGTTAATAAGATGATGCAGGCACCTCCAACTTTTGATCAACAAAAGCTCTAGTTTCTGGGTTGTACGTCCCTCAAACCATTGCTTTTATCAAGAAAGCTGTGGATTCCTAAGGAGCAAGTTCGATTCCTCTGGATATCGGCTTACATCTAGCCTAATCCACCTCAAAGTCGAAAAACACCTTCACCGGCGTGTTCATAGCTCTACCTGAGCCCATCATATTTCCCAGGTTGGTATAAACTCTTGATCAGACCATCTCTTCAAGTATTAAGGAAGCCGTTTGCTTGTCGAAACCTCCTGGAAGTCCACTTTTGGTTGTATCGGATTCTGAGTTTGGAGGCTATTTCCGACCGGTATATCCCACTTGATATAGTCAACAAAATATCTTCAAAATATCTCTGAAATATCTTTAGTCAAACATGGCTGGCATGAAAAACATGACACCTGCTACACCGTCTAAAGCGGGCAATCAGGGCCCTTCACGTGGAGCTAACACACCGTGTGCCGAAAGAACGCCGCATCGCGGGGAAGCAAGTAGGAGGGTACTGTCCACCGGGGATGAAGCGGGACAGGACATTACACCCGACATGCGGGCTTATATAAGGGAGAGAACGCGAGCCCGCGAGATACATGTGGCAGCGGTCAGACAGAGCCGCGGAAAGGGAGCCGCAGGAGTTTCTTATCTAAACCCAGAGCAGGGAGCGGCCCCAGAGAGGGGGACGGGACAGCAACAAAGCTCTTATGCCCTATCCCTCAGGGCACATAATGGAGTATGTGAAGGAGATGCGTGAAAACAATATGCGTCTCATTGCAGAAGGTTTCCCCCTCAGCCCGTCAACAAGTTTGTTCCCCCCGTACCGGCGCCTGCGGAGATACACCAAGCAACATCATCATCCTGCATATAAAATGCCTCAGAAATTAGTGGCACATAATTCACATTAGAATTAAATCCACAAGTAACATTCTGACCTTGATGTTTAGGAGCACCTTGGTCCTTAGACCCTTGCCCCGAACTGTTGTTTGATCTTTTCTTCCTTACTCGACAATCAACCCTGAAATGTCCAGTTTTCCTGCAATTCCAACAAGCACCTTTCGGTTTTTTGTTGGTATCTTTGCCACTGTTTTTGGAAGACTTTTTCTTATCTTTTCCTTTGTTCTTATATGAACATTCACCGGCTTCCATCATATTGATAGAGGTCGAATCCATTACCTATTTACCCTTGGTTTTACTGCCCTCTTGCGCCCTTAGAGATTCCTCTATACGCAAGTGACTACCAAGTTCTACTAGAGATAATTCTTCCTTTTTGTGCTTTAACATGTGTTTAAAATCTTTCCATGATGGTGGTAATTTATCTATAATGCTTGACACCGAAATAGACTCATCCATTTCCATTTTATGTTGTGCAAACTGACCCAAAATGCATAGTAATTCATTATATTGTTCCATTACCGACCTTGAATCTACCATGTTATATTTCATGAAATTACCAACCAAGAACTTTTTACTAGAGGCATCTTCATTCATGTATTTAGACTCTAGTGAATCCCAAAGTTCTTTTGCAGACTCAACATTTTGATAAATGTCAAACAATGAATCAGACATACCGTTTAGAATGTGACCTCTACAGATGTAGTCATCATTCTCCCGTTTGTTCTTCCTCCTCAGTTCCTCCAGTGGTCCGTCATCCATCACTTCAGGCATCGGTGTACTCAACACATACACAACTTTCAATGTTGTTAGCAGAAAATGCATCTTCCTTTGCCATCTTCTAAAATTAACACCTTCAAACTTTTCCAACTTACCAAAGTTTGCATTCATCTCCTTGACACTTGACATTGCAGAAATTCTGAAATAAATTTTGTAGATTGTTGTAAAATATAGGTATTCAAGGGAACAACAATGTCAACAAAAACGCAGGAACTCAGATAAACTTGATGTGACGTAGAATCGTGTAGAACACTTTCCTACAAAAGTTATTCGACCCTTATACGATGCCCCGGGTTTCACGAATACTCTTGTGAGATAAAACTACGTTTCCCTTCTCTTTTTGTCACCAAAAGAAAAGATTATTAATGGAGTTTTGTAAGAAGTTATTGACTCTCAAAGATGAAGAAGAACTTGAATCTCTTTATTCTATGCTCTCAAAATGATCTTATATATTGGTTAAAAAACGTTCTAACATATAGACACCTTTTTGGAAAGGTGTTATATGGAAGAAACTGTCGAAAAACACTGAAAAGACACATCAATTCGCAAATTCGAGTCACAGGCGGGCGCCTGTGGTTGGCCTGTGAAGACCTGAAACCCGAACTAGAACCTGTCCAAAATTCCTCTTGAAAAAACTTCACAGGCTGGAGTGTTTCGAGTTCACCCATCTTTGTACCAAATCCCTTAATTACACAAATGGACATGGTTATACTTAAATCACCAACAGTGCATAGATAGTGTGGTACAACGATAAAGTCGTGGTGGTGCAAATAAAGAAAAAAAAAATGAAACACACTTCTGTTGACAAACTCTTTGCATTGACCGCAAATCTCTCTCTATCTATGTATCAATTAAATATTATAGAAATATATGCCCGGTTAAAAAAAATTACAATATAGAATTGCAACCAAGGGATCCATCATTTTATCTTACATCGTACTATTACTAATTTTAACACCAAGTAAATTTTTTTGAAGACCATTCTAAAATTTAGGGAGTAATCAACATCCTAAAATGAAAAACATATCTATAAGCAGAAGCCAGAAAAAGAATATAAGAATAAGAAAATAGAAAAGGTCAAGTTGGAAAATGTCCAAGAGCACTTTGGTAAGCCAAAAGGAAAGGCCTTGACTATCTTTGGAACAATTGGAGTCCACCCCACTCTTATTATAAATCTTTAGTTTAGAGTAATGTAATTCTCTATTATATTTATAACAAAGTGGTAGTATTTGAATGTGCTTTTTCACCAACCCTATATACCATTTGAATTAATCAAAAGTAGGACGGGTAAACGCCCATTCAAACCTTTGGAGTAAATTATGATTGAAACCGATCCAGTTGAGTAATTTCATGTTGAATTCCTTATTACTTTTTATGACAAAATGACATGTGTCATGTCGAATAGAGGATCACAGACATACACCGAGTTGATATACTCTCTACTGAAGTCTTCTGATATAAGGCTCATACTGAGCTGAGCCTACATCATCACATTTGCTAAGATGACCTTGGCAATTTCAAATTATGTAGAAACCGCGTAGGTTATTTTAAACAATATCAAGAGGACACATCACATCTTTCGGTTTAGTATATTCTAAAATCAGACATTGATGATCAAAGACTAAAAAAAAACCGTCATTTCATGGATTTTTAACCAATAGAATAGAAATTTTTATAGGGTGTTGAAAATATAAGTTCAAACTCATATAAAAGAACGGCCTTGTGAAATGAGGAAATTTCTTGTCTTAATATGATATTTAAAACAATTACAAATGCTCAACCAAGGACACTTTAACATTGGGTTAGTTTGTTGGTTTTTTTTTTTTTTTTGTTTTTTTTTAATAAACATAAGGAATCCACTAACACATTATTTAAATAAGAGTATTGATACGGGTACAATATTTGAGACAAAACGGGTGATACAATTTTCATCTATACCGTTTTATGTTGATCTACATCACGATAAATAGATCATACACCAAAATCGAGAATGAAGATAATAGTTATGTCACAATTGCGTCTCAAACGTTGTTTAGATAATTTACACCAAGTCATAAATGATTCCGCATATAATTGTTGAATTCTAACTCATTTTTCTCTCCCATCGGGCCTGCCGGTCGAGAGACCTAAAACGTTAAATAAAACTCCAAAGTTGACCACAAAAAAAAAAAGAAAAAGATAAAAGAAAAAGAAAAAAAAAGAAAGTTGTTATACATGAAGACAGGGTAATGGAATCATGCCTACAGTTACAAATGTCTATATATACACACACATTCCTTTGGTTGAAACTTGTATCTCCAATTCATACAAACACCACCCCCCCCCCCCTATCAAATCTGAATTATAGACCAACAAAACAAGAAACATGGAGCTCTTCTTTGTGTCACTTCTAACCTCTTTTGTTCTTTTCACCTCTCTTGCACTCCATTACCTTTTCTTTAAGTCGTCCAAACCACATGGTTTACCCGCACCGCTCCCACCTGGTCGGACCGGATGGCCGATGGTTGGAGAAAGTATCGAATTCCTCTCAACCGGATGGAAGGGACATCCAGAAAAGTTCATTTTTGACCGCATGGCTAAGTACTCCCCTATCGTCTTCCGGTCCCACCTCCTCGGTGAACCGGCAGCCGTGTTTTGTGGTGCCGGAGGTAATAAATTCTTGTTCTCGAACGAGAACAAGCTGGTCCAATCATGGTGGCCTAGTTCAGTCGACAAAGTCTTCCCATCTTCTTCATCAACATCTTCTTCGAAAGAAGAAGCCATCAAAATGAGGAAAATGCTTCCAAATTTCTTGAAACCAGAAGCTTTACAAAAATATATTGGGATCATGGACCAAATCGCTCAGAAACATTTCGAATCGAGCTGGGCAAACAACGATCAAGTCGAAGCTTTCCCACTATGCAAAACCTACACTTTCTGGATAGCAAGCAAACTATTCGTAAGCGTTGAAGATCCAACAGAAGTTGCTAAATTACTCGAACCGTTCAGTGTTTTGGCATCTGGGCTCATTTCAGTACCCATAAATCTGCCCAGAACGCCGTTCAATCAGGCGATAAAAGCTTCAAACAAAATAAGGAAGATGCTTGTGGCCATTATCAAACAAAGAAAAATAGATTTAGCAGAAGGGAACGCATCACCAACACAGGATATATTGTCACACATGATGTTAACAAGTGATGAGAATGGAAAATACATGCATGATTTAGACGTTGCTGATAAGATTCTTGGCCTTTTGATTGGTGGACATGATACTGCTAGCTCTGCATGTGCTTTTATCATCAAGTTTCTTGCTGAATTGCCTGAGATATATCAAGGTGTCTATAATGGTAAGTGAATATTTCTATTTTCTTTAGAAGTAGTGTTATCCCGATCACCCAGTTTAATTTTATTATCAGTCTTCTTTGAATACCCTATAATTCCAAAAGCTCGAATAGATTTATATTTTCAAAGTTTATGTTAATGAATTTGTCTTTTCGTACCAACAGAACAAATGGAAATCGCCAAATCAAAAGCTCCGGGAGAGTTTTTAAATTGGGATGATATTCAGAAGATGAAGTATTCTTGGAATGTTGCATGTGAAGTATTGAGACTTGCACCACCGCTCCAGGGAGCTTTTAGAGAAGCCCTATCTGATTTTATGTACAATGGTTTCTCTATTCCGAAAGGATGGAAGGTAAAATTAATATATAAGTATACAAATATATATATATATAATTTCATTAAATATACTTTTACTAAAAGCTTTGTATGATACATTTCACTAATTCGTATGATCGTAAAATCTTGTAGATATACTGGAGCGCAAACACGACGCATAGAAATGCAGAATGCTTTCCACAACCTGAGAAATTCGACCCAACAAGATTTGAAGGAAGTGGGCCGGCTCCTTATACATTTGTACCGTTCGGAGGGGGTCCGAGAATGTGTCCTGGGAAAGAGTATGCAAGATTGGAGATACTTATTTTCATCCATAATCTTGTGACAAGGTTCAACTGGGAGAAAATCATTCCAGATGAAAAAATTGTTGTGAATCCAATGCCCATTCCGGCCCTAGGTCTGCCGATCAAACTTTATCCTCACAAGGCATAAATTTTACTTCTTGGGCTATACAAGTATTTCCCAAAGGGATCATGATGCCACCAAAGTACGAAAGCCTAAGGATTTTTTTTTTTTTTTTTTTCACTTAATCAATCTCAAATTAATAGTTTTTCTTTCTTTGTAATTGCATAGTATAAATATAGATGTATTCTATTGGTTGTATCAAAATGTTTCGATTATCACAATTATTCATGGCATCATAGAAAAAAACTTTAAGGTATCGCATTTTTTCGTGATTATTTTTAAATGGTAAAAACAGCCCCAATAGAACGTTTTCTAAGTTACAATAATGGTATCCGGGATAGGACATCACATTCTCCGAGAAAGTAAGTGTACCAGTCAATATTACCTGCATATCAATTTTAACTAAGCCCGAAATAGTTCGAATACTGTTTGTGATTTTTTACTGACTGCTCGTGAGTTTTTACTGTATCCTAGACTCTTAAGAAAATATTACGCAAGAAAGCAACGTTCTAAAATGAGTTAGCATCAGCAACAACTTAATTGACGTAGGTTGAATCCCACTGGTTATGATATTTGGAAATCGAATCTGGCCCAGCGGTAAAATACCATTGTATTTTCTAGAGAAAACCAGGGTTCGATTCCCATCTTCGTCCCAAATAAAAAACCCTTCCCCTTCCCCCATCCCCTAAAAATAATTTAACATTGTTAATGATACATTCACTCCAATTGTATATCACTCCATAAGTTTATCACCATAATTCATTATGTAACTCATATCAATGATAGTTAGATTAACAAGAATTACAGTAAGAAGACAACATGAAGAAGAAGAAGCTCATGCATAATCATGGAGGAATTCTTGAATCCATTACTCAATGAAGGATCGGTTACATGATGGATTATTATCCATTACACAAAATCTAGTAGAGATCTAGGCACAAGAAGCTAGATCCTAACCGACTGCCACATAGCACACTGACTCAGCAAAATAGAGGAAATGTCCGAAGTACCCTTACAAATGTTTATTTATCTAACTCCCCCCTCAAACTAAGTGTGGTAGGAATGACATTTAGTTTGCTCCTGAAGGCATTGAACTGGACCACTGGAAGTGCCTTGGTAAAGACATCAGCAATCTGGGAACTTGAGGGAATGTAGCTGACCTGCAGTTGTTTGTTGAGCACTTTATCTCTTATGAAGTGTACACCAACTTCAATATGCTTTGTTCTAGCATTAAGCACGGGGTTTTGAGCTAGAGAAGCAGCACCAAGACTGTCACACCAAGCCAGAGGAGTAGTTGACAGATTGATTCTGGCTTCTTTCAGAAATTGAGTGATCCAAGAAATTTATGTAGACAAATTAGCAAGTGACCTGTATTCTGATTCAGTACTAGAACGGGCAACCACAACTTGCTTTTTTTGAGCACCAAGAGACAAGGAATGAGCTAAGAAAAACACAATATCCTGTCACAGATTTCCTGTCTGAGGGAAAACAGGCTCAATCAGCATCAGAAAAACCTTGTACATTCAAGTCACTACCTGTAGGCAAGAAAAGTGAATAGTGGAGAGTGCCTTTTACATATCTAAGCAGCTTCTTCACTGCATTCCAGTGATCTATGGTGGGACATTGCATAAATTAAACTGACTAAGGTAATTAACTATATAGGTCAGATCAGGCCTTGTAGAAGTAAGGAATTGTAGACCTCCTATTGCACTCCTGTAGATAATAGGATTAGACATTGGTTCTCCTTGAGTATGACTCATATGAACTCCAGCAGTGATATGATTTTTGACTAGGATTAATGTTCTCAAGGTGCAATCTCTTCAATAACTGTGCTGCATAATGCTCTTGTGATAGAACAAGGCCAGATGAGTCTCTTTTAGCTTGCATTCTCAGAAAATGAGCTATAGGCCCCAAATCTTTGAGAGCAAATTTAGAGTTTAACATCCCAATGAACTTGGAAATCAGACCTGAGGAGCTACATGTAACTAAGATGTTAAGAAATCTACGCGGGAAAGCAGTGGAATATAAAATTTATTTCCTCTTAATCAGGATCGACTTCGTTTAAGCAAAAAGCATAAAAGAAGTAGACAAGAGAATGCCTTGGCTGATCCAATTGGATCGACGCTTTGTCCACGGTTGTAGTTTCGCACGAAGCCGCCCAAGTGTTCGGCCTCTACCGTTGATCCACACGAACAACCCGCCGGAATCCCATCATGGATTTCTACCAGAAAAACTCGGTTGCTAGACCGACCTTTTCTCTCTCTAAAAAATCTCTCTAGAAAGCTCTCAATTTTTCTAGTAAATTAGAACTCTTCTAATTGTGAATAATACAAATGAGCTTGACACCCACTACGTATATATGGTGGAGGTGGCGCCCCTTACTGTCTCAATCTGATTGGGAGAAACTTCCTAGTAAATTGGGGAGAAAGAAAAACATTTTCCTAATAAAATAAGGAAAATATCTTTGATTGATTTATCTCATCTTAAATATTTCCAAGATATTGTCAATATCTAATATTGACTATCTCTTTATCTTATTACCATAAATCTATTTTTCATAAATCTATTAATATCTAATATTAATATATGAAAACACTATTAATTAAATTACACAATCCAAGTGTATCATAATACACTATCACCTGCGCCCCATAGCCATTAAATTGGCATCCAGAATATTCTTTAATTAATATAATACTATGATTAATTAATTTGCAAAAAGACATGTGTATCAATATGCACAAATATGTATTTTCGACACACATACATTGTATACGTATATTTAATTAATTAATATAATTAATATCTTGTATTTAATTTATTCATAATAAATAAATACCACCATATTAATTTATCACTATAACACTTTATAGTCGAGATAAAATTTCCTTATTTGGTTATCACTATAACTGCATTTTAATCAGGCTAGAATGTTCTTATGTGTGTGACCCGATAGGCTTCCGAATATGTGGGCCGTAGGCACAGAGTGCAAATAACAAAAATGCCCTTCATACCTAACGATCACGGAATAGCGTCTGGCAACACACCGTGACCCCCAATAATCGGAAGAGTCAAATGCAATGACCACTACCTTTCATGTGAAACAGTTACCGTGTAAATAGAATCCTATCGCTGTTACAATATCCATACGGTACGGTCGTATGTCGAGTGTTAAACATCAAAGACCGCATCTTATAATCTGGACATCCTACTCTCTCGAAGTAACATATTACTTCCACTTTGCAAAGACTTTCGAGAATAAGACATTCCTTATACGAAGACCCTTTCGGATATTTACTCCTAATCATAGGATACGCGATTTCCGGACGAGCAACATGAATCCTACGCATGCTTCGGTATCACACCCAATCACTACCGCACGATCGCCCCATGGCTAGGGGAAACCTCAATGGGGTCAAAGTATGACCGTCCACACCGTGATGTCATGAAGACTCCGGTCTCAGGATAATTACACAACCGCCACATAGTGCGACACTTAATAAAGTAAGTGGGTCAGTCTAACATACGCATTCTCTAATACACGTCCACGTACAGTCCAAGTGTCCCTACACTTTGATACACGAGATCTATCCCTACCTTCAACAAGATAGAAGAAATCCTATACGTGCTAGTCTAATCGTACTATTAATATCCCATTTAATAGCACATACGACTAGAGACATTTTAAGTATCAAACCTCTTAAAGTGGGTCGAGATCTCATCAACATAATCACTATTATGATTTCTCTTTCACGGTTTGACACTAGGGACGTTGTCATATATACAATCACAGATTGGTTCAGATAGATAAACAGAATATATAATAACATAAAAGCCATTTAACATATGTATAAACATAAAGAAATAATAGATATGATCCGACCCGGTCGGATCCGGTCCAACCCGATTGGGTTTAGGACACTAGTTCAACATAAGATGTCATCCACATAAATTAGTACATAAAGTAATGTAGTTTTGGTTTGCAAAACAAATAGAGAATTGTCAGCCTTAGACTGTAGGAAACCCCATGCCAGCATCTGATTTCTGAGTGCTGAAAACCATGCCCTAGGGGCCTATTTTAGGCCATACATGGCCTTGTTGATTTTGCATATAAACTGAGGTTTTTGTGGATCAATAAAACCCTCTAGTTTAGGCATATAGATGGCCTCATCAATAGGTCCATTAAGGAAGGCATTGTTGCTATCAACCTGCCTTATATCCTAGTTAAAATTCACTGCTATAGCAAGAACAATCCTGAGAGTAGAGGCTTTGGCCACAGGATTGAAGGTATCAGTAAAATCCACTCCATACACCTGGTGAAAACCCTTAGCAACCAATTTGGCTTTGTGTTTTAGAATGGATCCATCAGGATTGATTTTGAGCTTGTAGACCCACAAGTTACCAACTAGGTTTTGCTTTACACAAGGAGGTACAAGAGTACAAGTCTGGTTTTTCTGGAGAGAATCAAACTCCTCAATCATAGCCTGCTTCCACTCATGTACTGCAAGAGCATCAGACACCTTTACTGGTTCAATAAGGTGAGCGGGAAGATTTGAGTGTGTAATAGATGACTGATAGACTTTTGGTTTATAGATTCCACTTTTGGATCTTGTCTACATAGGATGACCAATAGTTTGCACAAGATCTGGTTTTGAAATTGGTACAGGACTTGAAACAGGAGAATGACTAGGTGAAGTATCAGAAGTGTCTATGTGACTAGAATTTTGGGATGTAGGAGATGCAAGAATAGGAGGACTCAAGGGTTTAGGGGATCTAGGAGCTATTGTATGGCTAGGACTGGGTGTAGAGTTGGATAAAGGCATAGGATTCATTGTGTGACTAGGATCTGAAGGATTTAGGAGAGTAATCTGATTTATAAGATCTGGTGCAACATGGACAGTTCTGTGGGGACCTTGAAGGGAAATTGTGATTCATTGAACACAACATCCCTACTGATATAAATCCTACCAGAAGCATCAAGACATTTGTAGCCTTTGTGTTTGAAACTCAAACCTAGATTGACACATTTGGCAAAGTGGTATCCAAATTTGTGTTGTGCATGCATAAGGTCTGAGATTGGGGAAGCAAGAACACCCAAAGATCTTGAACTTAGAGTAGTCAGGATCTTTGTTAAATAAGACTTGTGAGGGACTTGTTACCAAGCACAGGAGTTTGGAGAACATTAATAATGTAAGCAGCTTGTTGGAAACTATCCTACCAGAATTTTAAGGGCAAGAAGGCTTGTGCAAGTAACGTAAGGCCCATTTCAACGACATGTCTATGTTTTCTTTCAACTCTTCCCTGCTGTCCATGAGCATGTGGACAGGAGTGTCTAAACTCTATACTATGATCCTTAAGGTATGACTCAAAGGATCTATACTCCCCCCCTCAATCTGACTGCAAACATTTTATGGTGGTGTTAAACTGATTTTCAATAAGCTTGTGAAACACAAGGAAAGCAGATAAAGCCTTAGATTTATGTTTAAGGGGATATATCCAGTTAAATCTAGAATAATCATCAACAAAAAGGATATAATAGTCAAAACCATCATTGGTTTGAACAGGAGCTGGGCCCCAAATATTAGGGTAAACAACATCAAACATTTTTTGAGCATGAAAAGAGGATCTAGGATATGGCAATGCATGCATTTTACCAAGAGAACAGGCATCACAGAACATATATTTATCATTAACATTAAGTTTAAACTGGCTCAAGACATATTGTAGAACTTTCCTAAAAGGATGACCAACCCTTCTATGCCAAACATTCAAGTCTTTGTCTAAATTTAAAGAACTAACTGGAGCAGTACAATTATTAGAATTTGAAACAGAAGCTTTGGAGTGAAGGGAGATTAGGTTGACGCAGAAACTGAGAGGGACTTGAGCTGTGAATTCTTTGGTGACTGGGATCTGGTACATGCCATGCTTAAGAGTTCCTATTTGGAGCAGTCTCCTTGTTGCCTTGTCCTTAACATAGCAACATTTGTCATCAAATTCCACAATAATAGGATAATCATTAGTCAGCTGAGAAACACTAACTAAGTTTTTGGTCATGGAAGGGGCATGTAAGGACCTAGTTAAGTGAAAGTGGGTGCTAGATTGTGTGGGAATGACACAAGTACCAACATGAGATATAGAGAGCTACTCACCATTACCAACACCAAGGGTGTCTGATCCTGAGTATTCTAAGGTGAGGTGCAGATTATTGATATCATAGGTGATGTGTTTTGTGGCCCCACTGTCTAAATTCCCGGTAGAATCCCCAACAATTTGAGAAGTTGCCATAAGTGTTATGTTTTGCCTTGAGTCCCCAGAGTTAGGAGGGACAAGTCTTGTTCAAATCTGTGCCAGGCTATCACTGTATGACCACTCTTACCGCAAAGCTGACAGATAGGTCTATTTGCATTGTTGGAGTTCCTAACTCCTCTTCCACCACCCTTGGTCCTGCCCCCTTTACCTCTATTTCTAGAGTTTTGAAACTGATTCTGAGACCTGAGGTTAGACCCTTGTCCAGGTGACCTTGGTCTTCCTCCAGAGGTTCTAACCACATTTGCACTAGGACCTGAGATTATCCCACCAGCCACACCGTGATTGAACCTGGACAACAGTCTTTCATGTGTTATTAATTGAGATTGACCTCTTGCCAAGTCAAAGAGCCAACTCTAGTTGTAAGATTAACAATCACAACCTCATATTCTCTCTCCAGACCTCCTAAAGTGGGTAAAATGAGCTCAGATTTTGACACAGGGTACCCAGCTGCAGCCAAGTTGTCAGCATAAGACTTCATCTGAGCCAAATATTCATGCATAGACTTTGAACCCTTCACTGTTCTAGTAAGAGCACTCTTATATTCCAACATTCTAGATTCTGATTGGCTGTTGAACAAAGCTTCCAAAGTCATCCAAACTTCCCTAGCAGTATTGCATCCAACTATTTCTTGAAGTGCAGCTTCAGTCATAGATCCCATTAACCAGCCCATTAGGAGTTGATCAGTGATACTCCATTCTTCTGGGGTCTGAGGTCTCTGGAAAGGGGATCCAGATGGTCTAAGGCCCGGTGGCAGAGATCATGTAGCATAATCATCTCCTAAAACATGCCTTTCCAGTCTATGACCACGGATAATACGCAGAACTATGGATATCCACAGAAGATAGTTGATTTGATCAAGTTTAACATTGCAAACCTGAGTAAGATTGTTGGTGAAGGGGAAATTTGTTGCTGCTGGAGCTCCAATCGACCCAAGAGATGGAATCGGTGGCATATTGAGTACATTGGATCAAAGGTGCCAGGAAATGGTTCACTTCTTCCAAAATTTACTGAGGTGAAATGAAAGGTGAGACTGGGAATTGCTCCAGTTGACATGAACGAGAGCGGTGGCATCCCTATTGTGAGTATGACTAGATTCACATTCACAGTGGAAATTGAAACACTCATTCCAAAAGTTGAAGCTCCACTGGCCGCGTCTCCTCCATTGCCGCCTCCAGAAGCTCCGGCGGTGGTGGCGTCAGAACTCACACTACTCATTGTGAACCTTGCTATGCTACCAAGTTAGATTAACAAGAATTACAGTAAGAAGACAACATGAAGGAGAAGAAGCCCATGCATAATCATGGAGGAATTCTTGAATCCATTACTCAATGAAGGATCAGTTACAGGATGGATTATTATCCATTACACAAAATCTAGTAGAGATCTAAGCACAAGAATCTAGATCCTACTGACTGCCACATGGCATACTGACTCAGCAAAATAGAGGAAATGTCCAAAGTACCCTTACAAATGTTTATTTATCTAACTACGTACACCTTGATCAATAGTACACATAATGTGAAGTAATACATCAATTGGATATTTGAAGTTGATACATTATTTTTCCGGCCGGGAAATGCTACTACTTTAACACATTTGACAAAACGAATGACACAATCTACTTTTGCACAATTAATTATAGTGCAAGATATATTGATTAATTGGGGTCCACATTGATCAATAATGTTAAAATGTGTTGCGTTGTCTGTTGTATTAATTTTATTGTGGGAGTAGCATTTCCGTATTTTCCCACCCCAAATCACTATGCCTGGGACTACTTGTCGACAAGCGGTTTTCCCTCTCATGCAAGGTTATTAGTAAATCATGATATTCATGAGTTACTCGTACTCGATTCAAAAAGAAAAAAAAAGGTTGACTCGTTGGGTTTTTACTGAGTTAAAGCTCGAGTCTAGCTATACTACTGTCACGGATTTATCTAACAAAGCAAACAAGTAATAAAATTTATAAATCCGGTATTCCCCAAGTGTAGGGATCGTAGTACAGCGATTAATACCGGAGTCGGTCACAGGGAATCGGGGTATCTAGTTCATTAATTTTCCTAAGATTGTTACTATTATAATTAAACCTAAAACGAAAAGATAAACTGGACAGAGGATTGTCAGTCCAAAGCTAGGAAAATATCGTTGCGAACAAAAGCAAATAAAATAAAACTACAACTAAGAAAACAATAAAACTAACTATCATGATAATGACTGAAGCAAATCAACATAGAACAAACATGATCCACCATCCCGCACCCCTTGATTCTTCCCTAGATTATCTTATGATGATTCAATCAAAGTTGTGGTTCACCTAATCAAAGGTATGAATTCCTACTTCCGTGAGTAATCCGTCTATCAATCTCATCATCTTCCGATCTATAGAGATTAACGCTCTCAAAACAAGGTGCAAGATCTATTAGATCTAACAACCTAGAAATCTAACTTATCAACTTCCGTTATGTCAAGGTTAAAAGTCTAATCTTTCCTATGGTGATCTAAGGTTTACACCGATTTTCATCATACGGTAAACATCGAATAGCAATTCATCTTTCGATATCGATTGCATAAACAAATAAACAAAGGAAAGATACAAACTCTAAATAAAATCACTCACAAGATTATCCAAGAGAGAAATCAAAAACGCCGCCGAAAAGTAACCATGGATGCTCCAGTCACACGGCTTGAAGGCCATCAGCATGGACGAACAAGAACAAGAAAAAAACGAAAATAAAACCTAATCTAACCGCCACCCCAGCCTCCCAAAAGGGGGCTGGGGCGCCTAGGGCACCTCTCTAATGTTTGTGTGTCAAGAGGGATCGAATTCTATATCAATAATGTGTGTCTTAGGGTTGAAATCGCGCTGGTATTTATAGAAAAGTAAGGCGGCTGCGCAATGGCGGTGGACGGACGCTCGTCCAGAAGCTTGGACGCTAGGGCAGACGCTCGTTCACTCAGCGTCCAAACTCTCTGTTCAACTTTCTTCTCCTGGACGCCAGTCCACTCTGGACGCTAGTTCAGTCCCTTTTTCTTCCAAATTCATCTTGATCTTCATTCCAACTTCATCTCTATCTCTTTCCTTCCATGTAAATCATCACCTGAACATCTTTTAAGCTCCTTTCACCTCATGCAAGCGTACCTACATCACGATAAAAACATGCAAAATGTAACATCTTACATCTAAAGATATTTATCCAATAAAATCACATAATTAGCTCGATTTTGCACTTTAATACTTCTAAAACTCATTTGCTCAATATTTCAATATAAAGCTCGATTTCTATGAAAAACATCTAGATATGGGGAAAATTGACATAAAATATATCCTTATAAAACGTATAAAATCACCCTTAACAACTACGTACACGACGAATTAACCGAGACCTCTCATGCAAGGTTGTAAGTAAATCATGATATTCATGAGTTACTCGTACTCGATTCAGAAAGAAAAAAATGTTGACTCGTTGGATTTTTACTGAGTTAAAACTCGAGTCAAACTATACTACGTACTCGACGAATTAACCGAGACGAACTCGAGCTTTAAATTATAGTAATTAAGTAGCTCGTGAGATTTTTTTTTTTGAAGAAACCTCGTGAGCTAATCGGCCTACATTAAATAATAAATGATTATATTTATAATTTTATTACTATATACTATATTATAGAAATCTTTAATTATTAGTTGAGTCGAGTATTGGGCGAGTCAAACTCGATCTTATCATATTTTGTGAAAAAAAACATTTGAATTCTAAACGAAATCAAGTTTACATGTCGAGTTGAATTATATCAAGTACTACTTAATGAGTCGAGTTTGATTTTGCCTTTTTAAGGCTTGAGCCAAGTTTTGAGTCGAAACGATCTCGAGCCCTAAAGAGTATCAACTAGATTCGGCTCGACAACACTCCTTCCGGCCTACTCTCATGTTTGTTTGTTTCTTTCCCTTTTTTCTTGTTTTTAAGTTAAACACTATCTTCGTTGCTATTTAATTGTCTTAATTGCTAAAAATAAAAATTCTTTTTTATTTGTCTTATTTAAATTTTCAAAGTACTATTTACTGTTTTTTTCTAAATATATATTTATTTATCAAGGTGTGAAAAAGTGAAAACAACATTGCATTGTTATTGTTATTTTGAAATTAAAGTCAAAACATTTACTCATCTTTTTAATATATATATATATAGGTTTTTGGCCGGAAGGACATATTTACTAATTAATCGGGCTTGAAGGAAACTGAAAATTAATCAGGACAAAAACAATATAAACTTCCAACATTACCCTTTTTATTTATTTTTATAAACAAATCATGATACACCAAAATCTGAATTTCCCTTTTTTTTTTTTTTCTTTCTTTCTTCTTCCGTCCACTCATAGCAACACCAGCAATCAAACTCCCTTTTTTTTTTTCGTCCCTTGCTGGTAGGATTTTCTTTCTTCTTCCATCATTTTTTTCTTTCTTTCTTTCTTCTCCCTATTATCTCGGCTCTGATCAAACTCCTACCAGAAATTGCGGCTGCTGCTTGATCTCCGATCAAAATCCTACCAGAAGACGGGTGGACTCGACGGAAATTTCTCGTCGATTGGTGGAGGCGATTCCCGGCGGCCGGAATCGTCCGTGGGGAAGGGAGGGAGGGCGAAATTTTCGGTGGTTTCTAATTCGTAGGGTGAGGCGGAGGAAGCGCAATTTCCGGCGGAAGGGAGCGACGGAGTCGGATCTGTTTATCACACGATTTCAATGCTCCAACCGAGTCCAATTTCCGGCCAAGAAGATCGGATTTGTATCACCGAATCTGATTGAACGATTTGGACAAAAAGGATTTGGGGAGGAGAAAAAGGGGTGACGGTTGTGGCAGGCTGGAGCTAAACGGTCGGATTTGAACGCCGGGGAAGCAGGGGGTTGGGGCCGGAGCTTAACGGTCGGATTTGAACGCCGGGGAAGCGGACGCAATTTTTTTTATTTTTTGTGTTTTGAAAAAGTTTAGGGTTGTTATTACATTTTATGAACATTTACTACTTGTTTTAAAATTTCGTTACTACTTTTTTCATTGGATGTTACGACATTTTTACGGGCATGTTTCTAATTTTTTTTAGGCTTTTAGTACTTTTCATTTGATGTTACGATATTTTTATGGGATGTTACTACTTGTTTATGAGGTGTTACAACATTTTTACGGACGATACGACTTGTTTCTTGGTCGTTACTATATTTTAAGAATTTATTACTTATTTGTTTATTGACCGTTACGACATTTTACGGGTTATTTACTACCTTTTTTTAAAATTTATTACTTACTTGTTTATGGATGTTACGACATTTTAATGTTACGGTACATTCTCCGTTCTGACATTTTACGGTACATTACTACTTATTTTTTAACAAATAAGGGTTGTTACTAATTGTTTTTAGATCGTTACTACTTTTTCATTGGATGTTACGACATTTTATAGTACATTACTACTTGTTTTTCGTTATTCAATTTGTAGAAGGGTAAAAAGTAACAAGGGGTATTTTTGTCCAAATATTTTGTTTTTGTCTTTATAACGGTGAAAAATAAGAATGTCGCCCCATGACCCATTTATGTGTTTTTTGTCGCTCAGAAATGCCTTCCCCCATATATATATATGTGTATTTTTATCAGGTGCGATAATTAAAAAGGGACGGAGAGAGTATAACTTAATATTAAGCCGTTGGCCGTCCGAGAATGAATTCCAGCAAACGAAATATACGGCAGCACCTTCTAGCTTTGCTGTACTTTTAGTTATTAGGCAAAAGGGCAAAAATGACAGAGACATGTACACCAGCTGAATAACAATTTCATTAGCCACGTAATTTATACTATTAGCCTATCCATGCACAAATATAAAGACACTGGCGTTTTGTTTTCACCTCGTAGTATAATATTAATATTACTCAAAAAAAATTAAAAAGTTAATCAAATGCCTACTGAAAAATAAAGTGCCAAAGATCAATTAATTAACTTAATTAAAAAAATTCTCAAAAAAAAAAAAAAAAAAAAAAAAAAACTTAATTAAAAGAGGATTGAACTAGTCATGATAGTGATACCGAGCCGTGCGAATCCATATTAGAATATAACTGTGTAAAAGTCCAATAAATAGAACACTTTTCTTTTTTTGTTTTGAGGAAAAAAAATAAAAGAAAACGAGCAGACGCATCTTTTCTCTTTCTGTTTTCATGCATAATTAAGAAAATAAATCAAAAAAGTAGAATAGTTTACAACTTTACTGCATTTTTTTTTAATTTTTTTTTAGTGAAGAAAGTTTACATGCATAAATTATTTTTTTTGAGGGGTTACATGCATAATTAAGAAGAATAAAACGTGGTTTGTCAATTAAAGCATTTACTCCCTCGTGATTTCAAAATATATGGTTTGCTCTTTAGGTTTTGCAAAAAAACCTAAAATAATAATTCCGGTTGAAACAAAAAAATATTTCGCCATAATATTCTCTTTTTCCATGTTATTCCCGATTTGCCCTTGTTTTTAATAATTTTTTTTATAGCATTTAATAATGCAAATGCTTCCAATAAAATAAAATGAAATAAAGCACGACGGAGCAACAAAAACATGTGGACGGTTTGGGCGATCCGGGGCAGATTTCATCGATTCCATGGTGTTTTCCAGTGAAGAATATTGTTTTACCGGAAATATCAAATGTTAGAACGTCTGAACAGGGATCTTCTTTCTTCTGCTTGGATCTGTTTCGCTCTTCTCTTTGTTGTTTGTCTAAATTTTGTGTCCTCGCAGCATGGGTATTTGGGAAGCTTTTCTCAATTGGCTTCGAAGGTTTGCAATCTTTTATCTGGTAATTTTCACAAGTACTAGTATTGTGTAATTTCTAACTATATTTATTATTATTTTGTACTACCTGCTTGATCATCCATTTAGTATTTGTTGTGATTAAGGTATGTTAATTTTGCTTTCTGGTGAGAAATGACTACTGTTTCTTTTTTTTCTTTTTTTTTTTTCTTTTTTGGTTGTAAGAACTGCAAGAAATTTAATGAAACTTTATTGAGCCGAACTGAAGAAATTGGTGAATTGGTGCGGAAATATATTTGGAAGATTCGGAAATAAATTCACATTTTCTTTCCACCGTCGCCCCGGCTTTCCAATTAAATTAACTGTTAGAATAATCGTAAATAAATAGATTATATTTATTATAAATTATCTTTCTAATTATTATTTCCTGATTTACTTAGATTTAGAATATACAATAGTTAAGATTTCCCTGATTTTAGGAAATCAGTTACATTGTATTTTGTATATATCATCCCTTTTGGAAAGGAGATCATTAAGGAAAATAATTCTAAATCATTTTTCATGGTATCAGAGCAATAAATATCCTTACTGCCTTCTTCCGCTTTTCTTCTTCCTCCCTCTTTTATTTTCCGATCTTCTTCTCCGGCCATGGGGGATTCTAGCAAATTCCACCCTGCTCTCTCGATTTCCAATGTCAAGTCTTTATTTCCAATCACTTTGGATATAAATTCCAGTGAATATCATTCCTGGTCAGCCTTGTTCAAAGTCCAGGCCCGAGTTCATGATGTCTTGGATCATATCATCCCGCCTACTGATGATGCTGAGAAGGCCGCCTCTGAAAAAGCCAAGTCGGAAAATCCCACGCTGTGGAAGCGGCTGGATGCCGTTGTTTTACAGTGGATGTCCTCGTTTCGATATTGATTGAGGATGACACTGCTGCAAAGGCATGGACCCGCGTTGCAGAGCTTTTTCATGACAACTGAATTCTCGTGCTATGTATCTGCACAAAGAATTCACGAACACTATGCTCTCCGAATTTGACTCCACCAACGCATACTATAACCGGCTTAAGAGTTTGTCGGATCAACTTCACTAAGTTGAGGCTACGGTCACTGATCACGCACTGGTATTAAGAATGCTTCAAGGGCTGACGGATCAATACTCGAATTTTGTAACGGTAATGCAAAATAAGAAAAATTTACCGTCCTTTACAGCAGCTCTTTCCAAATTGGCTCTCGAGGAGACCACTATTCTGGAACGGACCAAGATTGACTCGCCGCCGGTGGCCCTTGCAGCATTCGAAGACAGGCCGTCAATGGCAGCCTCTTCTTCTTCGAACCGTAGTCAGAACAGGAGCAATAACCGGAGCAGCAACCGCACCAACCGAAATAAGAATTCCGGTAGCAATGGTGGCAGTGGCCGCAACCAGCAGCCCGGTGGAGGTGGACAACAGCGTGGGGGCGGACAGCAGCATGGGGGTGGAGGAGGTCAACAGGGTGGTCCTCGCTCTTTCTCAGGCCAAACACCACCGTGGTGGCTCTCTCTCCAGCAGATGGGTTGGACGCCGCCGCCTTGTCCATACCCGACGGCACCTGCAAATGCAAATTGGGAGAGACACGGCAATCATATTGGTCAGCAGGGTATATTAGGGACCACTCCTTATGGGTCAACTGGTGGATTACATAGTGGGTCAATTGGGCCGAACAGAATGACTGGGCCACCACCGCAGGCTTTTCAGGCACAACATTGGGCTCCCACAGATATAGATGCTGCCATGTACACTATGTCCCTTTCCCCTCCGGATCAAAATTGGTACATGGATACCGGGGCCACGTATCACATCACCGCAGCACAAGGTAATCTTTCGTCTTATTTTAATACGAGTATTAATAATGGTATTCTTGTTGGTAGTGGTCAATGTATTCCGATTCGTGGTTGCGATGCAGTATTACCCCATTCCGACCCCCCATTGGTATTAAACAAAGTCCTTCATGCCCCAAATATTGTTAAAAACCTCGTATCCGTTCGCAAGTTTACCAGAGATAACCGTGTCACTGTGATGTTTGACCCGTTTGGTTTTTCTGTCTTTGATATACAGACGGGGAACTGCCTAATGAGGAGTGAGAGTACGGGTGACTTATACCCTATCATGTCCGTCCAGTCCAATAATCATGGTCCTCCCATGGCTATGCTCGCGTCGTCCTTCTGGCATGATCGTCTCGGACATCCGGGCCCTTATGTTTTAGATTCCCTTAGGAAAAATAAACGGATCGATTGTACTCCCGTCTCTCGATCCCCTGCGTTGTGTCAATCTTGTGTTCTTGGAAAACAGATTAAATTACCGTTTGTCGCGTCTGATTCTGTAACTTTATTTCCATTTGATATTATCCATAGTGATTTATGGACGTCTCCTATTTTAAGTTCGACAGGCCATCGATATTATGTCTTATTTTTGGATGATTACTTGAATTATCTCTGGACGTTTCCTATTACACACAAATCCCAAGTGTTTAGAATTTTCACCATTTTCGAAAATCATGTTCGTACTCAATTCGAACGACAAATAAAATGTGTTCAATGTGATAATGGTCGCGAATTCGTTAATAAACCTTTTTGGGAATTGTGTCAAGCTCGTGGCATCTCCTTTCGATTTTCGTGTCCTCATACGTCATCCCAAAATGGCAAAGTCAAACGAAAAATACGCTCTATTAATAATATCATGCGGACACTACTGTTACATGCCTCCTTACCCCCCTCTTTTTGGCCCCACGCCCTACAAATGGCTACCTATCTACTAAATATTTTTCCAAGTCAATTGTTGAACAACGACACTCCCTTAAAACTCTTATACCATAAATACCCCTCGTATTCACACCTTCGTGTCTTTGGTTGCTTGTGTTATCCTCTTTTTCCGTCTACCACGATAAATAAGCTCCAAGCTCGTTCTACTCCGTGTGTGTTTCTTGGTTTTCCGTCCAATCATCGTGGTTATAAGTGTTATGATTTATCGAGTCATAAAATCAATACGTGTCGTCATGTTCGATTCGATGAGTCTCGTTTCCCGTTTTCGGAGTTGAATAAATGCCCCCCGGAGAGTTATGATTTTTTTGGACCGACATTTGATCCCATTGCCCTGCAATATCATCAAACCCAAACTGCCCCGGCCCAAAATCAATCAGCCCCCTCCCAAGCTCCCTCTCCTCCGCCTCCCCAGTCCATCCACCCTCTACAGGCCCAACAGCCGAAAATGCCTCCCAGGCCCAACAGCTGAACCCTTCTCATATTCTTACACAGCCGGCCCAACAGCAGCCAAATCCGCCCCAGCATCATATAAATCAGCCCCCCCCCCACCTCCCTCCTCCCGGCCCACGACTCGCAGCCAAACGGGTGTCTTCCGGCCCAATCCTAAATATTTTTCGGACCAGGCCCTTATCCACACCGTGACCAAATCTCCACTACCTCGTTCTCCTATCGCTGCTCTTCGTGACCCGAATTGGAAGTTGGCTATGACTGACGAATATAATGCTCTTATTAAAAATAAGACGTGGGATTTAGTGCGCTCTATGTGGATTTTTACCCATAAAGAAAAATCTGACGGTTCTTTTGAGAGGCATAAAGCCAGTCTTGTAGGTGATGGAAAAACACAACAGGTTGGGATCGATTGTGGAAACACTTTTAGTCCAGTTGTCAAGCCGGCAACGATACGTACTGTACTCAGTCTTTCTTTGTCTAAAAAGTGGCCGATCCACCAATTAGACGTGAAGAATGCTTTTCTCTACGGTGAGCTGAAGGAGACGGTCTACATGTATCAACCTATGGGATTTCGGGACTCCACTCATACGGATCATGTATGTTTACTCCGTAAGTCACTATATGGTCTTAAGCAAGCCCCTCGAGCATGGTACAAACGGTTTGCTGACTTTGTTACCTCCATTGGCTTCACCAACAGTCGGTCTGACACATCTCAATTTATTTGTCAACATGGCCCTGATATGGCGTATCTGTTATTATATGTTGATGACATTATTCTCACGGCATCCTCCGACACACTCCGTTCGTCCATTATGACGCAACTTGCTTCTGAGTTTTCTATGAAGGACCTCGGCCTATTTAATTATTTCTTAGGGATTCGGGTTACTCGCCATAAGGGTGACATGTTCTTGTCCCAGGCTAAATATGCGGCTGAGATCGTTGAACGGGCAGGCATGTCTGCATGTAAGCCCTCTCTTACTCCAGTGGATACGAAAGGAAAGGTGAGTGCCTAGGGCGGTGCTCCTTATGAGGATCCTACATTATATCGCAGTTTGGCTGGTGCGCTTCAGTACCTTACTTTTACGCGTCCCGATATTTCATATGATATGCAACATGTGTGTCTTTATATGCACGATCCCCGTTTTGACCATATGCAGGCTCTTAAGAACATTATACGATATATACGGGGCACAATTCACCTCGGTTTACATTTATACACTTCTTCGGTCTCGGATCTGGTCACTTATACGGATGCGGATTGGGGTGGTTGTCCAGATACTACACGCTCTACATCGGGATATTGTGTATTTTTAGGGGACAACCTACTATCATGGTCCTCGAAACGCCAGCCTACGTTGTCCCGTTCTAGTGCCGAGGCAGAATACCGTGGGGTTGCAAATGTTGTTTCCGAGTCATGTTGGATTCGGAATTTACTTTTAGAGCTTCATTGCCCGCTTCGCAAAGCCACGATTGTTTATTGCGATAATGTCAGCGCCGTCTATCTCTCGGGGAACCCGGTTCAACACCAACGGACAAAACATATTGAGATGGATATTCATTTTGTCCGTGAGAAGGTCTCTCGTGGCGAAGTTCGAGTTCTACACGTGCCGTCTCGGTATCAGATTGCCGATATTTTTACAAAGGGGTTACCCCAAGTTTTGTTTGAAGATTTTCGGACCAGTCTCAGCGTCCGCGAGCCTCCCGTTTCGACTGCGGGGGTGTGTTAGAATAATCGTAAATAAATAGATTATATTTATTATAGATTATCTTTGTAATTATTATTTCCTGATTTACTTAGATTTAGAATATACAGTAGTTAAGATTTCCTGATTTAGGAAATCAGTTACATTGTATTTTGTATATATCATCCCTTTTGGAAAGGAGATCATTAAGGAAAATAATTCTAAATCATTTTTCATTAACAAATACTCTGCGGAATCACCTTCAAAAGCATAAATCTCGCCGAAAAACACCATACAGTCGATGAGATCCGCCCTGGATAGCCCAAAGCGTCCCACCTCTCTTGTTGCTCCGTCCTGTATTATTATTAATTTTTATTTTTTTTGGAAAGAATTTGCATTATTAAATGCTATAAAATGATCATTACAAACAATGGCAATTTGGGAATAACATGGGAAAAAAAGAATATTATGGCAGAATATTCTTTTGTTTCAACCGAAATTCTTAAATTAGGTTTTGTGACAAACCCCAGTGAGCTAAACCATATATTTTAAAATCACGAAAGAGTAAAGACTTCAATTGACAAACCACGGGGTAAAAGATATTTTCACCTAGAAAAAAATAACAAGCACTCGCATCTTTTCTCTTTCTGTTGTTTTCATTATGCTATGTCCAAACTAGAAATAGACAGTCTTCTCTATGTCTTCTTCAAAGTATCAATTGAATTCTCTCCTTTTCATCAACAACTACCTCTCGACACTTTACAAGAAACTGATATTTTCGTTTTGTGGCCGTAGGATTTCGGATAAGTAGAACAAAAATTAAACAAAATTGATGTATGAACCATTAAATGAATGTTGTCAACAGCAACAAAAAAAAAAAAAAAAAAAAAAAAAAAAACGAGATACATCCTAAATAAATAATGCCTGATATCTTATAATGAGAGAGCATAGTTCCAAACACGAGATACTCCTTTCGTTTTTTTAGAACCCCTCCGTTTTTTTTAATAGTCGTTTTTTTGTTTAATTACATATATTAACAAAATGATTAATGTATATCTGAAATATGGCTAAATTGCAATTTTAGTCTTGTAACTGGATGCGTTTTACGATTTTAGTCCTGGTTTTTCTCCGACGACAATTTTAGTCCTATAAATGGTTTTTTTCTTGCAAAAAAACGATCGCCGCGCCGAAAAATCGATCGTACACATTTTCCAGCCAAAAATAATTACATGTCATAAACGTGAAAGAAGGCCCAACAAAGCAATGAACGTCCGATTCATAGTAGGGGGAAACCGTTTTTCACGGAAGGCTTTGCTGACCCAAAACGTGAAAGAAGGCCCAACAATGTCCCAATTTTGTTGATAAAATATCGGGGGAAAACCATCCGGTCCTGGTGATTTGTACGCCCCCATTTGAAAAATTGCAGCTCGGATTTCACCAAGACTTACCGGTCGGTTTAGCAGGCGTTTGTCTGCATGGTTAACAAGAGGGGTGAAGAGGCCGTGTGGGTATGGTAGGACAGGTTCCTCATCATACAATGTAATGAAAAATTGCCGAACCATGTTGCGAAGAATGTCACTATCTGTAATCCAAGTCCCCGAAGGATCCTAATTAGGCAAAGCACATAATTCTTACTTCTTCTTCGTTTAGGCAAAGCACAGGAGGGAGTATATATTTTCACAAATAGCACTCTAAATTATATTTATTTCAGGAAATCCTAAAATTTATGAGTACATCGTCATAAAATGGCACGTATATCTATAAGCAGGGAAAAGAACGTACATCATCCGTTTCGAAATAACTAAGATAGTTGTAAAAGGTTTTAAAATAATTGAGGCAATTACATTTCTAATGCAACGTTTATTGTGTTTTTACTTCATCTACATTTATTTATTAAGGAGTGAGAAAATAAAAACTACAACATTACACTAAATATAGACTAAGGGTTTTTTTAGTCATTTTGGCATTTAACTTAAAAGTTAAAACATTAATTCACACTATTAATATATATATATATATATATATATATATATATATATATATATATATATCAGGGGCGGATCCACAGCCCCCGGGGGGGGGGGTCTTTGTGACCCCACTCGATTTATAAAAATAAAAAAAAAAAAAAATTAGTATTAAAACTATGTAGTTTTGTTGTTAAAAAGTGTCATTTTATCGATAAAAATTGATGTTTTAGGCCCGTGTGACCCCACATTTGGAATTTTTTTTGGATAAAATATGTAGTTTTATATATATATATATATATATATATATATATATATATATATGTATGTATATATATATATATATATATATGTTTTTGACAACAGTTATTTTAAAACGGATGAGATACATAGAAAAGGTCAAGTTGGACTTGGTACGCAAAAAGGACTTGACTCCACTTATATCTTTAGTCTAATTATTTTATAACATAATGTTAGTATTTGAAGGTGCTTTCTCACCCACCCCTCTATACCATATTTGAATTAATCCATAGTACATGTGGTAAACACCCATTCAAACCTTTGGGAAAAGTTATTTGGCAAAGTTTGGAACTAAGGTTAGTCACAATTCTAACAAATTTTTTTTAGGTTATGAGGAAATTCGACACTTTGAAATTTGGCTATCCAAAATAAACATTACGGGAAAAAATATTTTCCGTTCATAATATATGAGGGAAAAAACAATAGATCATAGCTGATTTTGAGTTTATAAGTATAAAAGACTCTCGTCATCCATATTTTATCTAAGAGAATATCATTTCCCGTAAATAATATTTGAGGGAGAGCCTTGGCCTGCACATATTATCTAAGGGAAATTGTTTATAGCATGTGGGAGAGACACCGCGTGCCCTTATACATTATCTAAGGGAAACTTTGATAAGAGTCAACTCGACTCTGTTTTCTACGTGTTTTATACCCGTTTTGACTTGTTTTACTTAAATCCGGGATTAGTTGGCTTGATTTCGACACATTTGCACAGTTTCGATATTAGGATGTAATGTCCGAAAATCTCGATGTTTTCGGTGTTTTTGTTTTGCACTCTCGGTAACCTAGTGTCCTGTAGGGGTTACGTGTGGTATTTGTTGTGATTTTGTCCAGGAATTAGGTGTTCGGCATGTCCAAAAGGCAAGATACGGGGATTGGAGCGTGTGCCCGAAGCTTAGTCTGCAGCTAGTTTACTAAATGGATAAGTATCGACGCAAATACATGACAAGATCAACGGATGTTTCTATATCATAAAGTCACGTATAACATGTCGTATTAAACGGTACCGCATTAGATAATTATCCTTGATAATTATCCAGCAGCCGTTATCACGTGATGGCATATTGCGACGATGATATATTATATTATGATGTATTTGTATTATATTAGTAAGGATAGTTTGGTAATTATGGATAGGAATGGAAACCCTGGATTATACTATAAATATTGTACTATTGTTTTGATGAAGGGGATGAGAAAGATTTTCCCCCAACTTCTTTTCATGGCATGAGGTTGCATACTATATTCACATTTGAGGTTGATTTTTCTATATATGACTTTCATGCGTTGTACAATGTAATAGATGATATCTCTTTCCAATTCCTCCAATGTAAGAAGGAATTATTAGGTAGTCAGAAGGATTTCACTGTTAATGAAAAATATAGGAAAAAACAAAAAATCCCTGGAGGGATTCCATGTATTGTCCTGTGTAACCCAGATCGAGTTACAAATCATCTTTCTCTAAGGATAGCAGGTTCTCTGACTGGGCTTTAGGAAATGTAATAATGTATGAAATAAATCAACCCCTTTATTAATCAAGTGTAAAAGTACATTTTGACTGATATAGTCATTACAGATATTGTTCCTGAAACTGAACTAGCAACACATAAATAAATTGCATTCTCATGAATATTATCAATGGTTCCAATAGTTGAACCGCCGTATTTGACTACAATGGTTTTTTTGATGTATTCCTTAACAAATTGTTCTTCTTGCCCTCCTGAATTTTCACCATTCTGTGCAAGCCAGTATGAACCCCTCCTTAATACCCTGAATCTATCTGTCATATCTTCCTTAATCATTGCAGAAATGGATCTTTGTCAAATACATCAAAAATATCAGTCATCTTCAAGGCATCAGATGTCCCCTTTGGTTTTATATCCACAATTAAAAACCATAAAACATGAAGCCCTGAATAATCATTAGCTGTGTGCATGAAAACTTTCCCCTTAATGTTAATTGCATAAAGATTCACATCGTGACCAAGACTGCGATCTGAACTAGTACCCTGATTAATAACGTTCAATAGTTTACAATCTCCCTCGTTGTCAATAGTAAGTTTAGCGTGCATGGTCTTCAACCTCTTTTCTGAGAATTTTTTTTTGTCTGTAGAATGATTTATTTCTATATGTAAATGGAGGTCTTCTAACTTGAGACCTGAAGTAATTCCTAGGAACTGTTCCAAACAGATTCCTACTTACACTTGCATATGCCAACTCCCGTTTTGCAGCCAAGAATTCCCGCTGATTCCTGTTGGCTGAAGACATTGCAGATTCGTTCAAGCTCTACCTCTGCTTTCCGCTTCTTAATCCAATATGCCTCCTCACTTCTGCTAAATCTGTGATTAACAGAACGAAGTTTAGCCAATCTTTCCCTCAAGAGATGCAGATTCCCCTGTGGCTGAAACACCACCCCGTGACATACAATACTCTCCCCTGTCTCTATTGAGCCCTTTAAGTGTTCCAATTATGACGTAATCCAATGATCTACGCACATCGCTCTTAATCCTTCCCAATTTTCATAGGATATTCGTCCACATCAAAAATACGTGAACCCATTTATAACAATAATTAGGTTTAATAGGGTTATAAATAAACCAACAACAATCCAAAAATTGTAACTTACACAAATTTCATCCATGTAAATTCAAAAATTAATAACTAAATTCAATGTTTTATAAACAATGCTTACTTGCGCTACACGCAACATCTAATTTAATTTTTTTTCTTCTCAGCTTCATAGACACTCTTCTTCGAATCTGGGCCACTGTTCTTCATAACAGTACATGATTCTGAGGGTTTACTCTCCAGTAAGTCCAAATTGGGCCGGGCCAATTCACTGAAAGACGATCTGCTATCCGAAAATGCGTGTCCAGGCCCACAAGATATAACTTTGGGCTTAACAGTGTTATCGTTTCGAGCACTAAGACATCGACTCAATGTGGGCTTCTTATACGCACAATGCCATACGTCCAAATTATCTCTGCTAAATAATTTTGATCGGATGTCAATAATAGGCCCTCTAAAAGCTATTTCATTTGGCCTCCTAACCGTTGAAAGTTTCAAAAAAGCTTTCATCTTGCAGTAATTGACATCCGCCTTGATATTTGAATTTTCCAACCCATAGGTAATAGACCAAGGGCATTCCTTGTCGTTCAAACTTGCATAGGCATTGCCGAAAAATGTCATATTTAAACAACAACATACTGGAAACACAAACTCAGTCTGTTTACAATCAGGTTCGCATAACCTGTTGTCGTACACCTTAACTCTCACACAACCTTCAGAATTCATAGGACATTGAGGTCTGACATCAATAGGCAGTTGTCGATCATCACTGATAAATTCTTCATCTTGTTTAAAGCCCTGTCAATTACACTAGGATACATTAATTTAACTATTTCCACATTGGATCCCGATTTGATATCGGTGCAACCTATCTCGTAATATATATATATATATATATAGGAACATGAAAATAGGGGAGGAGCAGAAACTTTCCAAAAATATGATGTGACCGGAAATTTTGATTTGCTCGTTGATTCACATCAAATAGTTCGATGTCCCAGTTACCGGATGGGAGCTCATCCACAGCTACCCATGAAGGAACAAATTTTTAACGGAAAATTTAGCTTTGAAAAATGTTTTATTTGTCCCTACTTTGAATTGTAATTTGCTCTCGGCAACGCAATTCCAAGATGATAATGATTGTGTCATACAACTCACTAATACATTGTGTGTAATGCAGGACCGAGTGACGAGGACGTTGATTGGACTGGGTGAGCGTGTGGATGGACTTTTTATGTTCTCCGGAGTTCCAGAAGTACGTGTTATGGCCATTGATGGTAGGAAATCTATGGACTTGTGGCACCGGCGGTTGGGACACCTTTCAGAAAAGGTCCTTAAGAATGTACCCAATATTTCTATTTCTAGGAATTTAAATAAAGATGGTTGTGACATTTGCTTTAGAGCTAAACAACCACGTGAGCAGTTTTCTATTAGTGAGAGTCATGCTAGTCGGAAATTTGAACTTGTTCATTGTGATTTGTGGGGTCCGTATACGGTCCCGTCTACGTGTGGAGGTACATATTTTTTGACTATTATTGACGATTATTCGCGGTCTTTTTGGATTTATTTTCTCTTAAATAAATTTGAAGTGGAATCTATTTTCTTGAATTTTGTGGCCCTTGTTTCTCGTCAATTTGATCTTTCTATTAAGCGTGTTCGAAGTAACAATGGCACCAAATTTCGAAAATTGCTTCCTTATTTTCGTGAACAAGGTATTATTTTTGAAACCTCATGTGTATCTACCCCACAACAACATGGTCGTGTTGAGCGTAAACACAAGCATATTTTGAATGTTGCTCGGGCCCTTCGGTTTGAGGGTCATTTACCTTTGAAATTTTGGGGAGAGTGTGTGTTAGCCGCCTCATACATCATTAACCGTACCCCATCGGGCGTTTTAAATTATAAAACTCCCTACGAGATCTTGTTTGGAAAGCTCCCAGATTTATCTATGCTACGTGTCCTGGGTTGTCTTTGTTATGCCCACTACCACCGCCACTCGAATAAATTTGATAGCCGTAGTCGTAAGTGTGTTTTTTTGGGTTATCCATTTGGGAAGAAAGGTTGGACCTTGTACGATCTCGAGTCTGAGGAGATTTTTGTCTCTCGTGATGTGAAGTTTTATGAGCACGTGTTCCCTTTTTCTCCACGGGCCGAAGGGGATGTTTCTACTTCTCTCCCTCCACAAATTTTAGATGATGTTGTAGTGGAGGATGAGGGGTTTAGTGTTTCTCTCCCTTCAACCGAGGGTTCTCCATTTCCGGATCCTCCGGTTGAGGGGGGATTGGGGCGGCGGCTGAGACAGTTGAGGTAGCACCTTCACCACCACCTCAACATCTAGGTGAAGGTGTGGAAGAATTGGGCAGAGGATGACGACAGAAAATTCCAAATTCGAGGTTTCAGGATTTTGTGACACACACCCTGCTTGATCAGAAAAATCCTACTCCATGCTCTTCCACTCCGTCTGCATCTTCAGGTACTCCGTATCCTCTTATGCATTTTGCAAATTATGACTTATTTTCTGATAAACACCGCAAGTATCTTGCAGCTATCACTATTGGGAATCCTCCAAAATCTTTTAAGGAGGCGGTTAAGCATGAGGGGTGGCGTAAGGCCATGGCTGAAGAAGTTCGGGCTCTAGAAGATCAGGATACATGGGTAATGCAGCCACTCCCTCCTGAGAAAAAGGCATTGGGGAGTAAGTGAGTGTATACCGAGAAATATGATGAACATGGAACCTTGCAACGGTCGAAAGCCCGGTTAGTGGCTTTCGGGCATCATCAGGAAGAAGGAATTGATTATATTGAGACATTTGCTCATGTGGCAAAGATGGTTACTGTACGCACTTTCCTCAGTGTCGCTGCAGTGAAACGATGGGATATTCATCAGATGGATGTACAAAATGCTTTTCTGCATGGCGATCTGCGGGAGGAAATTTACATGAAAATTCCTCCCGGTTTTGAGAAGAAGGACTCGAAAAAGGTTTGCAAGATGCGCAAATCACTATATGGTTTGAAACAGGCACCGAGATGTTGGTTTGAAAAGCTCGCTTCTGCATTGAAAGATTATGGATTTCCGTCTGTCGTACTCAGATTATTCGGTATTTACCTTGCATCGAGATGGTATTCAGCTGAACGTGCTTGTGTACGTTGATGATATGATCATTGCCGGGAACGATAAGGTTGCAATGACTATTTTTAAAGAATATTTGGGGAAGTGCTTTAGGATGAAGGATTTGGGGGTTCTAAAATACTTTCTCGGGATAGAGGTGGCCCGGAACAAAGATGGGACTTTCTTGAATCAACGGAAATACGCCCTTGACATTATTCATGAAGCAGGTTTACTTGGGAGCAAACCTGCCGATTTTCGTATTGAGTAGAACCACAAGTTAGCTCTTGCCACCGGTGAATTGTTGAGTGATCCTGGACCCTATTGGCGGTTGATTGGGAGGCTTATTTACCTTGGGGTGACCCGGCCCGACTTGGCTTACTCACTCCATGTCATGTCTCAGTTCATGCATGCTCCTCGAGTTGATCATTGGGAAGCCGCACTACGTCTCGTTCGTTATTTGAAGAAACATCCTGGCCAGGGTATCTTGTTGCATTCTGATAGTTCCCTCCTTCTAGAGGGTTGGTGTGATTCTGATTGGGCGAGTTGCCCGCTTACTCGGCGTTCATTGAGTGGGTGGTTTGTGTTCCTTGGCCTTTCCCCCATATCCTGGAAGTCCAAGAAACAAACCACTGTTTCTCGTTCCTCTGCCGAAGCTGAATATCGGTCTATGGCCTCTCTTACATGCGAGTTAAAATGGTTGAAGCAATTGTTGGACGACTTAGGGGTGCGGCATCCCCCGGGTATACGGCTCTTTTGTGATAGTCAATCGGCACTATATATTGCCCAGAATCCGGTGTTTCATGAACGCACGAAGCACATCGAAGCAGACTGTCACTTCGTGCGTGATACTATTACGGATGGGTTGATTCTTCCTTCCTATGTGCCCACAAAGCATCAGTTGGTGGACATTTTTACGAAGGCATTGGGACGACAACAATTTGAGTTTCTCTTGCGCAAGCTGGGCGTTCATTATCTCCACGCTCCACCTTGCGGGGGGTATTGCGACGATAATATATTATATTATGATGTATTTGTATTATATTAATAAGGATAGTTTGGTAATTATGGATAGGAGTGGAAACCCTAGATTATACTATAAATATCGTACTATTGTTTTGATGAAGGGGATGAGAAAGATTTTCCCCCAACTTCTTTTCATGGCATGAGGTTGCATACTATATTCACATTTGAGGATGAGTGGGGGAGATATGCCCAGCCGACTTTCATTTGTTTGTATATATATATCCTTACTACTATATAAGAAAGGAAAAAGTGTCTTTTGTTGACACTTGTTTTTTTTTTATTGGTTCTCCTTTTTTTACTGTTCATCGGCCCAAAAATCCGGCACAACTTTTTTTTTTTTTTTTTTACTGTTCATGGCAGGCCCACCCTAGAATTTTTTTTTTTTTTTTTTATTTTTTATTTTTAGAAGAAGGGTTTGAGTTAAATTGTTTCATTTTGGAGGACTCAATTGTATCACCTTTTAATGTGTGAATATATGTAGCAAATGTATGACTATTTTCAAAATATAAGGCCACGACTTGTTGACGACACGATCTTTGTATCATGCCAAAACAATTTTGTTGACGTTTACATGAAATATTATAGATTGTTTAAAATAAATTTATTTCATAAAAAAACATATCGTTTGTATACGGCGATATGACTATTTTCAAGATATAAGTCAACGACATGTTGCCTACACGATCTTTATGCTTAAAAATATTTGGTTTGACGATTACATGAAATATTAAAATTCTTAAAATGAATTTTTTTTGTAAAAAAACATATCTTTTCTTTTTTTTTTCTTCTTTCCTATCTAAATAAGAAAGGAAAGGGTATGCCACGTGGCACCCTCCCTTTTTTTTCTCCCGGCTCCTCACCCGTATAAACCACCAAAAAATCATCTCTTCTACTCTCATTTATTGCTTTTTGTGTTTCGGCCCTTTTTGTTATTTTGGACCGTTTGGTTTGTAAGGCCTGATATTGTAGAATTAATTTTTTTTTCATAAAATGAAAATTGACCAGAATGAAATCGGATGGAATGAAATGAAAATCGATAAAACACGTGGTGGTGTGTAAGAGGAAAGTGATGTTAGGTAGGTGGTGGGTGGGGTGGGTTGGGTTGGACTGGTGGGAAGGGTAGGGTATAGTAAGATGGGTGGTGGGCACGGTAGGGTAGGGAGTTGTAGGGTAGAGTAGGATGGGGTGGTGGGTAGGGTAAGGTAGGGTGGGATGAGATAAAATATGGTGTAATAGGCTTAGCTAGGATAGTGAATTAATATGTAGGTTGGGAGGTAGGTTAAGGTTTGTAGATATGTAGAGAGGTAGGGTGCGGTAGGGTGTGCTAATGTAGGTGAGGCGAGGTATGAGATGTAATGCGGTGATGTATGGTAGGGTAGGATGGTATGGTTGGATGATGTGGCGTAAGTTAAGTAAAGTTTGGTAGGTTGAATAAAGTACGTAATATAGGGTAGTGTGGTAAGATAATGTGGTGTAGGGCATTGTGAGGTAGGATTGGATAGGTGAGTGTTAAAAAATGTTGGGATAGGGTGCGGTTGGGTGATTGATAATGTGTGTAGTAGATAAGAAAGAGTGTGTTGACTAGGGTAGAGTTGTGTGGTAGGTTGTGGTATCCGAAAGGAGATCGACGTAAAATGTTTTATTTTTCATTGTTGCGCTTAAAAATTGCGTTCTGAACGGTTCGTTACATGCTACATTTCTTCGTATTTAATATCGTCAAATAAGTTAAAACTTATAGCATGGGTACTCCGTGCGTTGCACGGAGTCGCGATTTCACTAGTATATATATATAGGAACATGAAAAGGGGGGAGGAGCAGAAACTTTCCAAAAATGATTATATATTATCACCTCAATTCCTCGTTTTTCAGCAGCTTTTCATCATTTTCATTAGTTTAGCTAGCTTAGTTTTTAGGTAGATTAGTTTAGTTTAGGCTTAGATTGTTGTAATCCGGAGATTCTCGAAGATAGCTTGACGCGTTATTGATGGGATTTCGTTTGGAGATCCGATTTTCAACGGCCTAATATACTCGGTATTTCAATTTCCTTTCTTGTTCTTGAATTAGATCTTGAATTATGTTAAATTTCTTGATGATTTGTTGCTATTTGCAATATATAATGAGTAGCTAATCATTTTATAGCCGAGTTATACGATAATCTTCGAAATCGAACCTTAGTTTGTTCATGTGGTGTTCTTGATGTGTTTTGATTTGTTGTTTCTTGATATTACCGTAGTTCTAGAACTTATTCTTAATCACGTTTGTTGAATTCATCACTCGATAATCGTATTTCACGTATCGTCTTTATATATGTATTTTGCGAGAGGATACGGGAACCGGGGTTCTAGGATATCACCCTGTAAAACCGACTAAGTTGTTTAGATTCGGTTTTGTGTGTGAGGTTTGATCAACTTGTTGAGCGTTTCATTGATCGTAGACCGTGTTATGTCAGTTAAATCTGGTCAGCGGACTGTTGAACCTGACATGGGAGGGTAGATTATTGAAATAATGTCTATTCTCGGAATTAGGAAACGACACCCTTCGAGTGACATCGAGAAGGTTTAGGTAAGTCAAAAACACTTTCGGATTTAGCTAGGGTTTGTGAGTATTAGATTGGATCATAGCTCGGCTATCTCTTTTATATAATTTAAACTCTTTTCTTTTGTGTATACTTAGTTGTTATAACCAGTGATCTGACAAATCACCCTTTTCAAAGATCGTGTTTACCTAAACTAAGAACGATCGATACCGGCTTTGACACATAACCAGATTCCCTGTGGGATACGACCTTGTTCGTCATTTATAGTACAACCGACTCGGTATCCTGCCATTTAGAGTTGTCTTAATTACTGTAAAGAGGCCATCAAACTTCTCTTAGATAATATGAGAGGGGCGAGATATGGATACAACATTTATTTTTATTGAGAGTATCTGTCATATTTTTCAGTAGAAGTTTCTCTTAGATAATATGTGAGGGATGAGCCTCTTCCCTACATATTTTTAAAGTATGTCCCATATTTCTTCTGATAACATATATTCAAATTAAAGTATGTCACATCTCTAACATACTTGAATTCCAAATTTCCCAATTTAATCGATGAAACCTGATCCAGTTTAGTAGTAGCTCTGTGTGACAAGAGGTCTCATATTCAATCTCTTGTCAACATTTGGGGCTAATTTTCCTATTTAAAAAGTAATGGTAAGGCAATTATTTTAGAAACATATCAAACATATTCAGTCTCTTGTCATCATTCTATTTAGTCCTATATTTTTACATTAATTGTAGCATCATAATTGTTTTTTTTTATTATTACTCATTTAATAATTATAAAAACAAAGCCAAAGTTGACCCCAAAAAAAAAAAAAAAAAAAGTTATACATGAAGACTAAGTAATGGAATCATGCCTACAAATTAGTACGTATACAAATGTCTATATATAAACACATTCCTTTAGGTTGAAACTTGTATCTCCAACTCATACAAACACCACCTTCCCATATCAATCTGAATATATTAGACTAATTAACAAAAACAAAGATTTAACATGGAACTCTTCTATGTGTCTCTTTTAACCTCTTTTGTTCTTCTTATCTCTCTTGCCCTCCATTACCTTTTCTTCAAAACCAAACCTGGTCTACCTGCACCGCTCCCACCTGGTCGGACCGGATGGCCGATGGTCGGAGAAAGTATCCAATTCCTATCAACCGGATGGAAAGGCCACCCGGAAAAGTTCATTTTTGACCGCATGGCTAAATACTCCCCTATTGTCTTCCGGACCCACCTCCTCGGTGAACCGGCTGCCGTGTTTTGCGGAGCCGTAGGTAATAAATTCTTGTTCTCAAACGAGAACAAGCTGGTCCAATCATGGTGGCCTAGTTCGGTTGACAAAGTCTTCCCATCTTCTTCGTCAACATCATCTTCAAAAGAAGAAGCCATCAAGATGAGGAAAATGCTTCCAAATTTCTTGAAACCAGAAGCTTTGCAAAAATATATTGGGATCATGGACCAAATTGCTCAAAAACATTTCGAATCGAGCTGGGCAAACAAGGATCAAATCGAAGCATTCCCACTATGCAAAACATATACTTTCTGGATAGCAAGCAAATTATTTGTAAGCGTTGAAGAACCAACAGAAGTTGCTAAATTACTCGAACCGTTCAGTGTTTTGGCATCTGGCCTCATTTCAGTTCCTATAAATCTGCCAGGAACGCCGTTCAATCAGGCGATAAAAGCTTCAAACAAAATCAGGAAGATGCTTGTGGCTATTATCAAACAAAGAAAAATCGAATTAGCAGAAGGAAAAGCATCGCCAACACAGGATATATTGTCACACATGATGTTGACAAGTGATGAGAATGGGAAATACATGCATGATTTAGATGTTGCTGATAAGATTCTTGGCCTTTTGATTGGTGGACATGACACAGCTAGCTCTGCATGTGCCTTCATCATCAAGTTTCTTGCTGAATTGCCTGAGATTTATCAAGGTGTCTATAATGGTACGTAATGATTTCTTATTTTATTTTAAGGTAGTGTTACCTAGTTCAACTAACCGGACTAATTCAGATCGATTATGAGTCGGATTCCATAAGCTAGTATCATCTGGGACTGGGAGCTAGTAGGGTTTTATTTAGACACAGTAAATAAATATTAGTATTACATTAATCCGTGGAAAAACAGTAAATATTATTACATTAAAAGAAAAAAATGTGTACCCATTGAAATTAGAAATTATGTTATGTTTCAGAAAATATAAAAAAAAAAAATTGAAAGTATGATACTAGACTTTTTTTAGCAGTGAGGGATTTTTTTCCTTGTAAACAACACTGTGACACATTGACAAGTGGGGGAATAATATTTGAATTTCTCCTGATATTGGGGCTCTCACATGGTTGTTGGATCCACGACGAAGAAACCTATCTATATTATACGTATGTGCGTCCATATGTATACGATTAAAATAATAATTATTTAATATTCATTTGTGTTACATCAACCTGTTATAAGACTATTATAATTATTAACTCCACATAAGAGTGTCTATTCAAAGATTTTTGTTTTATGTGTGACAAAAATGGATTTGACTGTGTCATTTTTTCAAAGTTTTTTTTGTTCATAATAACAACCTATATATATGATATCATCACTTTAGTTGACTATAATAGTATATAGATAAGTACTCCTACTACGTACTTTTATTTATTTATTTATTTTATTTATTTTTGTCACTGTTTGATAACTTTATTATGAAAACAGGAATCTACAAAATCAAGATATATAGAGAACCACATTTGGCATTATATATTCTAAGCCGGCAGTTGAAAGCTACAATCAATATCTGTGTGACATGACTTACAAATATATTATTACCTTTTCTTTAACTCATTAACTAGACTTAGTCAAATCATTTTTTGATTACGACAAATGAAAATGACGTATACAAAAATGAAATAATCAAACTAATTTTCCGATTGTGCACAGCATCTATTCAATTAATTGAAAAAATCATCACCCGTTTTTCATTTTCTTTCTTCTCATACCTAATATAATTCCAATAGCTCGAACACATTTATGGATATATTTTCCAAGTTTTTTATTAATGGATTAGTCCTTTCTTTTGTCTTCTTGTATAAACAGAACAAATGGAAATTACCAAATCAAAAGCTCCCGGAGAGTTTTTAAATTGGGATGATATTCAAAAAATGAAGTATTCTTGGAATGTTGCATGTGAAGTATTGAGACTTGCTCCACCACTCCAGGGAGCATTTAGAGAAGCCCTTTCTGATTTTGTGTACAACGGTTTCTCTATTCCGAAAGGATGGAAGGTAAAACAAACAGATATTTTTTATTTGTATAATTTCATTATATGTGTGTGTGTGTGTGTGTGTGTATGTATAGCCGTGCACTGACAGGGGGTGTACACCTCTTCGCATTTCACTAATTCATATGATTGTCAAATTATGTAGATATACTGGAGCGCAAACACAACACATAGAAATGCAGAATGTTTTCCTCAACCCGAGAAATTTGACCCAACAAGATTCGAAGGAAGTGGACCGGCTCCTTATACATTTGTACCATTTGGAGGAGGCCCAAGAATGTGTCCCGGAAAAGAGTACGCTAGGTTAGAGATACTTATTTTCATCCACAATCTTGTGACAAGATTCAAATGGGAGAAAATCATCCCAGATGAAAAGATTGTTGTAAATCCAATGCCCATTCCGGCTCAAGGTCTTCCGATCAAACTTTATCCTCACAAGGCATAATTTTCACTTCTTGGTCTTTCATAAGCTTTTCCTCAAAGGGATTATGATGGCTATAAAAGAAAAAGAAGTTTTTATATGTAATATTCTGTTTGAATTCAATAATTTCTCTTTATTTGTAATTGCAGTGCTTTATATTTATATATATATATATATATTTTTTTTTTTCTTTGTAATGCTCATTATAGTGATGTTATGATGAAAAATAGAATGGTTTATGGTTCTGATCAGCAAAGTATTCAGACACAATAAATTAATACTATTGTAGGATGGAGGGTAAAAGGCTCCAAAATTGTTCATTTGTGATGAATTGTGAAGAATATGAAAGTGGTATAATTTATACTCCCTCCGTTTTTTATCTGTCATATTTCAGAATTTTTTTTTTTTATTCACCTGTCATTTTACATTTTCAATGCATCATTTATTATTTTTTCCTCCGTTACCAATAAACTATTTACGTCTCCAATAAAAAAATACATTTTCAATACTAAAAACACATTTACCAACAAAGTATTTACATCTCTAATAAAAAAATACATTTCTAATACTATATTTTAGACATATTAATTACTTTTTTAATCTGTGTGATTCTTCTCTCTGCGACATATATAAATAAAAACAGAGGAAGTATAATTTTAAAATCATTCTTTTTATCGAGATAATGATCACACATACACGTATTTTAGAGAAATTATACGGCGAAGACTTCTCGGTGAGGAGTTTCACTAGCATCCAATCAAATCTAAACAAAAACACTAAACACATGGCAATATATGAACTTCAAACAAATCTTAGGCCACCACAAATAAGCTAAAATCATGCAATATTGTTTCGTTGGAAGCAAGTGGAGCTCCTCACTAAGGAGTCTTCGCAGTACAATGATTACCTGGATGGAATGATTCAGTGTCTTTAACAAATTCAATACCACGATTTTGCTTTTCACACATTTAAGACTAGAGGTCTATCCCTTAAAAAAAAAAAAAAAAACAACAACAACAACAACAACACCACCAAAGGAATCTGTCGGGCAGACTAACTAGGCCATTGCCTAGGCCTCTCGAAATCCAAATTAGGAGGGGCCGTTTTTTATATGTTAATAGTGCGTTTTATGTTTATTTTGTATTCATGCCAAAAAAAATTGGAGACATAAATCAAAAAACCTTTTTTTTTTTTTTTCGGAAACAAAAGGAGGAGAGGAGGGAATCGAACCCGGGTCATTAACCACCGGAGCCTTGGCATTAACCACTAAGGTATGGGCTCTTGCCCTCAAAACGCATGTTTGATTTTAAAAAATGTAACCAACTTATTTACCATGTTTTATACCTAATCGGCAGTTCACCTTGCATACCCTTTAAATAATTGTTCCATCGTCAACTTTTTACAGAAACAAGAGTACTCCTAGAACTCCGATTACATATGAACAACCTTGCTTACCGCCGCACGGTTGAAATATTTTAAATCCATACCTTTCATGTCCTTTTCAGTGGTATCTGGTACTTTGGATCTAAAATACGTACATACAACCCACCACAAGTTGCACTTGCACACCCCGGTGCAGATGGAACTAATAAAGCTTATAAAATTAGTCTATAACTGCACCAACATTTTGATACCAAGATACAACAATATAAAATAGTCACAAAATCATTCTCAAAAAAATAAAAATATTAAAAAAAATAGTCACAACTGAATTATTGAAACATCTAAATAAGGAATGGTAAAAAAAGACTAAACTAGTCTAGCCTACCATCTGGAAAATAAATCATAACAAACAGGTAAAGGCTAATACGGTAAAAATGCTTGTTCTTGTTCTTCAGTTGATTTGTACCCCAAAAAGCCTAAAACCCTTACTTGTAGAGCATCCGATTGATCTTTTGTTCTGCATAACACCCACTCTCTCCTCCACAACAACTTCATGCGGATGCAGCAACGGCGGCACACGACGTTGAACCAAATCTCTTCGTACTGGTTTTGTTTCATAAAGAAATACCACATCATCATCATCCTCGAGGTCTTCCAGTGACGGCGCACGATATTCCTTCCTTTCCATGGTCTGCAGCAAATCCCTTTCTATCTTTACATCAAACAGCTGAGCACCACCACCTCCAAAGCCGCCATTAATGTTATAGTTGTCAACATCGATCTCCATTTTTACATCTTGAAAGCCGCTTCCGTATTCAACATCGATCACGAATGCTGAACGATTCGGATGTTCGTAATGATGAGCTACTTTACAGCATTCACAGCTATAGAACGTAACGGTGTCGTTTGACCTTAAGCGCTTGGCCTTGACAAAATCTTTCCAACCTTTGGTGAATACATAACTTTGGTTGCTCTTCCAATAGCTTAAATAGAATTGCCATTCTATATTTGACCTGTCATAAAACACCATAAATTTTCGCACCGGCATCATCTTCTTCCTTCCATTAATAACTTCTTCCTTGACTTCCAGATTGAAATGCTTCGAAGCCTCTCTCTTTGGCACGACAAGCCGGTTTAGCTTGCCAACATCGCTTGCCGTCATTTGTTTATGAAATAATTCCTCCAAGTAACATGCGTCAGGGGGGTGCTGAGACTGTTTCTGTTTCTGTATGTACCCGTATAACTCGGATACATATGAGCCACCATTGACCATATACATGTTTGTCGAGGAGGCCGTGCCTCTGTCTGGCTCCTGCATCTGGATTACACCGCTGCTGTGGTTCGACTCAACAGCTCCATTATTCACCATCGCACGAGAATGCTTAAATTGATGTTGCATGTGGAAAAACCTGGAAGCCAACAATATTCATTAGTAAATAAACCAATTATTTCATCAAATATTTGAGTAGAACATCTGCTATTGAAGAACATCTAAATATCTGTGTTGGAATCAAAAAAGATTGTACGTATTCGTATACTACAACTCAATACAGGGTCAAAGTCGACGCCAGAATACAAGAACACTCTACTGTGAGGGTGTCCCTTTTTAATTATACGAATCTCTACAAGTGTACTGACACAATCTTCACTTCGATCAAGGCAATGTTTTGCTTTAATTTATATCTCTACTTTATTAAACTGCAACTCAATTGGCCGGGGGATCATGAAGTAACATAAAAGAGTTACCGGTTACTTGACCATACATATAGAAATAAAAACAATCACAAAATAAATCGTGTACCATATAAAAGCATAAGAAAATTTCGCCATCGAATTTCAATTAAACCTATGACGCCAAAGGCGTTAACGCATACGCCGCCGCCGATGCAAACGAGGCATGCGGCGATGCACACGAGGCTTGTGTCGCAACAAAGGTGTCGACTTTAATTAATTTCCAGGCACAAATCAATATCCAATGAAATAAATTAATGATTCAACCATTTGTGATCCGAATTCAGCAATTGAATTTTGACAAGCTTATGGCGAATTTAATTAGTACCAGTTAACCCCATGAAATTCTATAACTAAATAAAGCACAAACGACTTGATCCATTAAAAAAAATAAAATTAAAAAAAAAAAGTAAATTCAATCAAGCCACTTCCATAACATGCATTGAACAATCAAGAATCTGCAGACTGCAGAGAAGTTGTAATTTGTTTCCTCTGCAAATTGATAATTTACTGCTTGTGAAATAGTAAATCAAGTTCAACTTACTAAAATAGATCACAACATTAACAAGAAATACAGATTAAAATTCTAGTACTCAGCATGCAAAGCATAGTACCTCTAAAATCGAAATCAAGTTTTACTTTTGCCAAGCAGCTGGAGGAACAAGCAGCAAAATTTGCTATCAGGGAAATAGTGAATGAGACAAATAAACAGTAACGTACATTATACATATATAATAGAAAAAATCCTCAATTTAAGGGACAAAATACAAAACAAAATTAAAAAAATTGATTTTGGATACCGGGGCTTTAAGAAAAAAGAATAAAAAATTGATTACTTACCTTGGCAATAATATTTTGCATGTTGATGCGCGCACTTCCTCTCAATCATAGGACACGTTTCATCAACTTAAATAATAGAATCATCATTGTGGGATTAAAACTACAATAATTCTTTCTCAAAATCATATTATTTGATTTTCTTTCCTTTCTTTATTACAATAATAACGCAGTAATGCATTCCGCCGCCTTTGAAAATTGCTAGAAATTAGGAAGCAATTGTCCTAATATATTTCCATAAGAAAGAACAGCAACATTATTAGTAGTAACTTTGTAACCAAAAAAAAAAATAGTAGTAACTTGGAAAACATTAAATTGGAAAATAGCACAAATTAAAGACTTGGTGATTGGTGATCAATAGGAAAACAATTGATTGCAAATTAACACTGGTGGTTTGGCTGGCAGCGCATTTTGTTGCTTAATTTGCAAACTGATTTTAGGAGGCAATAATTAATTGATTCTGGCTGCTACCATTTGTGAGAAATAGTGATAAACGATGACTTGATGAACGTACGTACGGTACGAATATGGAGTATCACAAAATGAGAAAATTAGGCATTTAAAAAAAAAAAAAGGGTAAACCCTACCCCGAGGGTCCCCACCCCCCTGTCCCACGGGATGAGTGGAGATGTAAATCAAAGATCGCATCCCCAAGTCGATAGAACTGCTTACCTTTAATGAGGAAGGAATAATTCGCCTTGTAGGAATCGAACATCTAACCTTCCGCTAGGCTGCAATTACGCACCCACGCCCCTTGCCAACTGGGTTATGTCCTGGGGACTAGGCATTTAAATCCTATACTTGGGGGTTAAGTTTGGTTTGGTATTGCCAAGCTTAGATTAGTCATAAGATGTTGAGTACAAGCTAGTCCAGCGTTTTAATCAACAAGTGCGATATCCAAGTCCCATCAAGATCTTCAATTCTACCTAAAAGTACAACAAATTACAAATCCGATTGCAGGACTGTGGTGTATACAACATCGAATTGAAAACCACAGCTGCTTAGCTTCCACGCGTTCGACAAAATGTCTAAGAGATACATTCATTGTATTACACAAAGCATTACATGCATATATCTGCTCAGGTCAATGCGAATTTCCAACTGAAATCCGTTCTCTGAAGCTCTGGATTGCAGAATTTTTATGGTTTCATAATCCTACAGAAGATATGTCCAAATGATGAAAAGGGGAGCAAGAATCGAAACCAATGTGTTGTGAAACCCTAATCTCGGTGAAGCAGTAGCGTAATATTCCTGGATTTGCACAATGAATTTGCAGGTACCATATGAAGGATCTGATCTTGTGACTGTTGCTAGACCCGAGAACTTGCACGCGTCATCAACCTGATTTTGTATTTGATAATAACTATTAAACGCGTAGGAAATGTTGCCTCTAGCATCCAAACCCGAACAAGATGTTTGATATCCAAGTGCTGTGCAATCTCCAAGTGAACAAGCATAGCTTACAGTATCTGCTACTTGTGAATCATCAAGCCGCGCGTTTGGCTTGAATATACACCATTCTTGTTGCAGTCTAGTTACACCACTTGCAGGGATCAGACCGGTATTTGTAGTACCGAGGTTAAGGGCGTATTTGGCTTGACCATCAAAAGCAAATATCCCCCAATGTCTTTCGAAATTCCCAGGTTGAACGCTTTTAGCATCTTCATCGATCAAGCTGAACAGATACGCGTCAATTGGTCCAGGCCTTAATGGAGTCCCTTTTCCACCTGATATCCTTTGCATAAAACCTTGGTTGAATCTTTGTGCGTAATTAAGATTAGCATTCCGGTCTCCATCCGTAGGCCAACCGATTTCTCCAATGATTATAGGAAGGTTCCCAAACCCATTTTTCTGTAAAGCTTGAACTAAAGTATCGTAATTTGCATCAAACATGTTGGTATAGTACATCCCTCCATCGTTTAAAGGCGTGGCACTTCCATCAAAGAATGCGTATTCAACTGGGAAATTCGGGTCAATGTAAATGCTGATAAAAGGATAGATATTGACAGTAAATGGGGCAGCATTATCACTCAAGAACTTCACAATTTGAAAGACAAAGTCGTGGATGTCAGCCCGGAAATCGCCACCAGATGGCAAACCGTTTGAGCTTTCGTAGACATCGGCGTTCTGGGGTACGGTTACCTTAACTTGATTGCTGAGACCTGCTTTAACTAGGGCATTTTGGACATTTCGAAGAGCAGGGTATGTTGTTTTTAGAAAGGTACCATTGTAAGTGGACAAGAAAGGTTCATTACCAACTGCAACATACCTACAAAACCATCCAAAGTTCCATGTCATATATTAAATGCTTGAAAAAATATTGTAGCCAATGTTCCACATGTCTGAGAACCAATAAAAAAACTTGACATGAAGATTCACGAAACGAATCATCAGAAAAATCGTCGGTTTTACAATTCATTGGTTTTAACTTTTAACATATCACAAAATCGTTGGAAAGGTAATTTATCAATTTTAATTCCATTAAGCTTATGAGACTGAATCTATCAGAAAAAAGGAACTTTGTCCTAAGCAGTAGAGGTGTACCCTTAACACTGCTAATTTGAACTCGTCTCTTGCTAACCTTAAGCATGTTTTCATATAATTTCTTCCACCACTTACGCTAACTCGTAACAAAAATAACCAACTGCACTCACCAATGGTACTTTCTAACCTTTGTCAACTCTTTTCTTTTTTTCTTTTCAAAAAACATCCTTCTATCTGCTAAAAAGCTGAATAATTTACGACAATAGGAATCATAAACTTGTTATGGTTCAATCCTTGATGAAAAAACAAAAAAAACATCACAGTCAAGTGTATGCTCAATCTAGTGTAAATAATAGCTAACAAAAATTGCTCTCAATATGGCAGTGCAGGATATTCGAGAAAACTAACAACTGAAACAACTTTTCACGCCAACATGTCCAAGTTGGGCAAAAAAAGGAACTCATGGCCACTATAATCTCACAGACATTAGACTCAGGACATATATTGTGCTAGAAAGTGTCAATTTCCTGAATGATTCCTTCCCGTATATTTATGGTACTCTTTTTCCTCTTTGAAGTTTAAGTGCCAACTCCAAGAAGGTTTGTGTATAGTGCTTAACCAACATACATCAGCAATGTGCAGTCACATTTATGCCTGCTAAAAATCACTTTCAAGAAACTAAAAGGCACTGTTTATGCTTAGTTGCATAGAACCCTCTGGAGTATATTTAAGAAAATCCTTACATAAAGAACTCTGTTTCTATTCAGGTATGACATTTTCTGTAAAAAAATCCAATTAGCCGTCCAAGCACCATCAAGTACCACTAATAGCGAGCACACACACTAATGAAAAAACCACAATATAAGGAAAAGAAGAATAATTCTGGAATTTGATCAGCATGTGTAATGCAATACAAAATTTAGCTAGTCATCCCTTCCCACTCACAAGCAAATCCCATGATTTCTATATATATGCTAGACAAAAAAAAAAACGGTCAAAATGCATTGTTAGTTGGAATACACAAAAAAAATGCTTCCTTTATTTTGTTAATCCCTAGCAAACACAAATTTATATGCTTCATGATTGAAGAACACATAAAACCAATCTGTCTTGAGGGCACACACAAAATAGTCCATTTCTCTGCTAACCAACAATTAGTTGGAGGGATTCCCATTCAGGACTATACGCCTATACATGTATTCCAGGTAACTGAAATCGTTTAGATGTCTACACACTAAAGAAAGCAAATGTATACTTGAAACTTCAAATATTTGGAAAACAGTTCCTCATAATAACTACATGGATAAGTTAAAACTAAGGCACAAACATAAGTCCACCAACAGTATACTTGAAACTACAAATTTTATGAGATTTAGACCTGCCACTCATACTACCTTAAGACACTATCACACAGCTATATGAAATCTTTAGAATCAAATAAGAACCCCTCACCAAAATTTCATTCAAAATCATGACAAAACCTAGCAGCAAGCAGTATATCCACCAAGTTTATGAACACAAGTACAAAAAAACTCACCTTATATTAACGTTATTGCTTCGAATATGGGTTGAGACATTTTGATTAACCCATTTTTCTGCCGCTTTTAAGCTGCTGGCAAATGATGCAAGCATGTCATTAGGAATTCCAACCATGACCTCAATCCCAGACCTACCCAAAGCTTTCAATGTATCATAATCTGCATCAAAAAGCTTCACCTTTGCAATTCCATTTTCCCTTAGCATCCTAACCACTATATCAGGTGGCAGTCTATGAGAGGACTGTGTGCCCCAATTTGCACCTATCCCACAAGCTGGATGTACCATTAAAGACAACAGCAACACTAACCCCAAAAGTGTTCTTGAAAATTCCCCCATCAGAGTCTTTGAATTTCAGGAAGCAACTAAGCAAGTAGTAATAAACAGCTAAGAACAGATTAAAAGCAACAAAGAAGCTATTTTTCGCGAAGCCCAATAAGCTAAGTTGGTACCTAAGAGGTTAATAGCTCTTGGAACAAGAACATGAGATAAAGTTCAAATCTTTACAACCCTTCAGCTTCTGATCTGATTATAACTATGAACTTTTGAGAACTACTAGTACAAAGCAGAGAAAGAAAGAACTTTTTTTCGGAAAGAAGTAACAATGAGTAAAACTTGAAAGAACCTTCTCTTTTTTTTTTCCGCAAAAAGGGAGTATATTTATGAGCTCAATCAAAGTACCTTCTTTGAAGAAGAGGAAGCCAGAAAACAGCTCACAAGATTTAGGGAAAACTTGGGAATATTTTTAAGTTACTCTGTCTGAACTCTACAGGGTGCAAATCTAGCAGAAATGAACTTGCTACCAAATATCTGGGTTTCAGCACATATCTATAAATATGTTGTAAATACTACTATAAGTATTGTAAGCTAAATCATACTACCTCCGTCCTAAAATATAAGTCGTTCAACTTCTTTAGATTTGTCTAACAATATTAGTCATTTTATATTATCAATTCTACATTTATTACTCATTTCTTCATATTACCCCTAATTTATTAGCAATCTATCAACTTTTCATTACTTAACAGTCACTGCATTAATGATAGTCAATGTGTATTTTCGACATTTAACCTTCAAATTTATGACATTCAGTAATTTTCTTAATATGTGTGAAAAAACATAAAAAATAACTTATATTTTGAGACGGATGTAGTACGATATTATTAAAAAAAAAAACAGTCTATATACTACCTAAACTATCACCGAATTGAATTTTACACTCAAAGAAAACAGTCTATATACAACACCAATCTGAGCATAGAGACTTATCTATCTATGCCCTGAGGCAAGTGAGCTGAATTATTATCTGAAATGGTTAGTGTATCATTATTATGGCATAGATTTTAAAAGGTTCAAATAATTATTAGTTATATGTATGTATGTAGTACAATTAAGAGAATGTGATTCTATCTCAGCTGTGACTGTGTCACTGTGATTATTGACAAGGAATGTGGTAGATAATATTTAAAATTTAAAAAAAATGAGGCGAACAAGCTAAGGATTACTGTTGGGGTATGACACATCACACATGGGTCAAGAATCTTTCTGTAATCTACGTCCCTACTGTTATTTAAAAGGCGCTTTCACTTGGCAGATGAGATAGACTACTTTGCCCTTTCTGTTTTTCTTTTATCAAATGTAATAAGTATATGATCAAAAAGGACTGTATCTATTTATTTTTCTTGGGTCGTATCTTATCTTAATTAAAGTAAGTAATATAATTCCTATATGAGACTGGCTTTTATTTATTTATTACGATACTGTTGGTTGAGTATTTAATGGAGTATTTCATTCATTAACATTAACCAAAGGAAAAAAAAATCTCGTAGGTAGAAGTGTAAGGTTTCCAAGTGCAATTTATGTTATGCGTGTACCACTATACAAGTGGGAGTTTAAAATTAAAAATAAAAAGTGAACTTTAGATGGAGGGCATCAAAGTTTGTAACATCTATCTTTCGTATACTGAGTTTTTATTTGAAAATAAAACGTTGGTCAGGTGATTTTCAGAGAATGAATCTTCTAAATTATTAAACCCATAGATTGACAGATAATTAAAATCTCACTCGTTTTATGATGAAAATTATTAACCACATTTTCCGTAAAAAAGTGAAAATTGTTATTTCATCCGATTGGAATTCTTGGATAGATAAGGTTAATGAATTTATTTTAACCCAAATAGGCACGTACAAATGTATATAAATACACTACAAGATCAACAACCATTAACAAAAATGCACTACAAGGTCAACAACCCACAATAAATTGATTCAACACTTGTACAATAGAATTAAGAAAACCAATAGAAGTAAGAAAACAATGTTGGCAGCAATATTTGAACACATGACTATCCTCGCTCTGATAAAATGTTGAACTATCGTTTCTCCCAAAAGTTTAAGATGATGGGTTGACATATAATTAATTAATATCTTATACACTTTAACATATAAATCTAAAATTCACATAAGTGTGACGTAATATCAAAGTAATTAAAACGGCACGGAAGAAAAGAAACATACAAAGGCTCGGGGGGACAGACCCCATAGAGTCTTGCATAAAAACACTACCGACTATACTATCATTGTTGTCAGTTAAGTCATAAATAACTGAAACAACTATTAATATCTCATGCAACCAACATGGTTGAAACACGAAAGATACTACAACTACTAAAAATAATCTATTGAAATATATAGAACTTCATAACCGCAATCATAAGCTCGTTCTTCAAGTTCATAATCATAATATTTTTTTATTTGCATGTCTTCTTATTCAAAAAAATAAATAAAAAACGAGTAAGCTTTGCGGGATATACAGAAACACGAATCCGGATCTGATCCATAATTGGATCGTCGGATCTGATTCACAACGCCGATCGAGACGCTCGATCATGCACAGCGGAAGCTACGAATAAATACGCATGCGATTTTACTACGATATGATCCACATAAATAATTAATATAACTATGAGAAGGTTGAAGATTTACCCAAACGGAGAGGAAGAAATAGTCGACCAAAGGGGAGAAGCCGCAGTCTTCCGGATTGTATCTCCTCACGACGACTAGTGGACGTCGAACCTCGCCGTAGAACCTTCTCGAATATGCTCAAGAAAAAACTCTGGGGTTTTCTTCTCTTAATGGCTAAAACAATAAACTAATTTTTCTTTTCTATTTGGTGAAAAGTAGCGCAAATTTGTGTGTGTGTTTTTTTGTCCCAAAAGTAACTCTCTTTATATAGGAAAATAACTAGTCAAGAGAGTTATAATTTTCACACCACAATTACCTATTCTCATAAGGAAAAGATATTTGTCATAAAATATCCAAAAACTCAATCTCTTATATCTTTTCCATTAACTATCTAACAAATAAATAATTAATTACATATTGACATAATCTATGAAAATTTCTTTTCCTAATTTACTCAACATATGGCGCCACATTTGCCATTAAATTTAATAGAAAATGCATTTTCTATTTTACATAAATAATATTCATTAAATAGACCAACTATTTAATTTATTCTCGAGGTTCCATAAAACGAGAAAACACTCGCGTGTTAGGAACCAACCTGGGGACCATGGACATATAACCAGTAGCTACAATAAAATGAATAAAATATTCATCGAACAGAATATTTCTACTCAACTTATTAATTTCGGAATTACGCCACCATAAATCCGAAACTGAACTCTATCGATTATAGATATAACTTATTCTCAAAGCGTCGAGTCAATAAGCGTCCATTGATATAATCATTATATACAAACTAACCATCCATAGACTATCCGTAATGAAGCGGGATTATTTCCGTAAACCTTCTTCAAAACATTGTATCTTTATTACCATTAACCCACTAGTGATCAATTAGTTCATAACCAATACGAACTCCGCGGATCGATCAGTTTCTAGGATTAACAAATAAGGAGATTGTCTTTCTACTTCCCATAGGAAGGAATTGATTCCACATATGTGAGACACACACTTCTCACTCAATCCAGAATAGTGCCAACGTGAAAGTAATTCGGACCGCGCCTCTTAGCGATCCTTAACGAACACATCAAACCCTATCTTGAAACAAGCAAGAGTCTGTAATCACTTCAGGATTAAGGTTAATCCATATATGATCATCTTGTGATTCAATAAGATTTCTCAATCACGGAATTATATGAGAAATACGGATTAAATCGGTTCAGTCCTATATGACTACATCATATATAAGTGCCCCACTTAAATAACCAATATCAACGGTCCGTATAAGACGGTCACACCATAAAGTGTTCTGGACGCATTAATGGTGGTTTAATCAATAGACCCCATACTTTGATTAATTTCACCACGGACTAATAGTTCAAATGTATCACCATAAACTCAATCTTCATGTGTGACACACACTGAATTATATGGCTACATATAATACGACTTGGGGTTTTCAGCAGTGTATTAAATATAAGCACAATATCGAACATCGAACCCAATGACTTAAGAAAAGCAATGGTGGATGCACATGTCCTTATCTGGGGTCCGCAGACTCCGTTAATAATAATAAAACGCTACGTTTTACCTGAAAAAATTCGGACTCCATGGAAAAAAATTACTTTGATTTTTTTACGAACCCCGATGAACTTAATTTTTGTGTCCGCCACTGATGAAAAGCTAAGTCTTATTACCTTACAAGGACGAACCTGTATTCGAACCTGCAATATGATTAGCGTCAAACTTGGAATTGTGATCTACAAGACACAACCATATCGATCAGATCGTCCTGTTGAATTTCAGGACGCCAGCATCGGCGAAAGATGCTCTTGCCTAGGCGAGCCTGCCAAATTTTCGGAAGCAGAGACACGAAAGCGAACTACAAAGAAACTAGCTCCCCAAGGCAAGGTTTTACGTCGCCTAGGGGAATAGCTCGACACCCAAAATTCCAAAAAAACATGACATTTATTATGAACATCTTTTTCCCAATAATACATGTCATTTACTTTTTAAAAGTACAATTAATCCATTAAAAAAATCCAAACGGATTATGTTGAGGAAGAACTACTGTGCACATTTATGTCAACCGGATAAATGTGATACATTCAACCCATCACTACATCTTTTTAGGATGTAAAAACGATAAGTTAGATACATCATATCTATATGCATTATATCCTTTTTCTTCACTATTGTTCTTTATAATCATTATCCTAGTCTTCGGTGAAAAGATCCGGATTCGATTCTCCTCCCCATAGTTTAATTAAAATCTTTCGTATCCAGCAAAAACAAAAAGGGCTCTCGGCCTGCGCCCTAGCCACTAAATATTGAAAAAATTCAAGGGCAGCTCTATTGTTAATAGTTGTCCCCATTCACCTTCAGACCCTTCTGGAATCATCCTAGATCTCAGGATTGTACATTAATATTAAGATAACAATTAGTTACTAGTATCACTTAATTTTGAATATATATCTTTGGGAATGGAAGCCGGCGATGCAGCAGCTGCGGTGTCGACGGAGAAGCAAGCAGCGGAGACGGGTTCCTCGTACAGGTATTGGGTGAGGGAGAAGACACAGGAAGCTGCACCCCCCCCTGTCCCAAAAAAGCTCACCGCTGAAGACATCTCCAATCAATCCAACCAATCTCCTAATGTCCTCGGCTCTGCTTGGAACCGGGTATTTCAAATCAAAATCCGTCCTCTTTTTTTCAAACGCGTTGACTTACATTTTTTCGTAACATTCGTTGCTCTGATAGTTTATATATATGCTAATATCTTTTTTCTTTTCCGTGTTCTGTTTGATTATTCGCTTTGATGCTTTCAGATCCTTTGAGCAATTGCTTGGTTGTCCCTTTTTGTGTTTCTGTTTTCTTGGTGCCCAGCATTACGACGAGCCCCATTAAATTTTTTTCTTGTGTTAAGCTTATCTGAAATGGGTATCTGGAAAATTGCGTAAACGGTTAAACTATTTTGCTGTTGATATGAAGCTTATGTATGTGGGCTGCATCAAGATACATTTTTGACACATTTGTGATGATTTCAAGGTGTCTTATGAGCATGAAAAAGGGACATTATGTTTCAGTCTGCTTTTATTTCTAGGGTGACTCAGGTCCCATGAGAATGTTACTTCTCACTTGCCACTTTTAGAAACAGCTCGCCTTTGTTTTCAATTTTCAAAGTTGAGAAGGCTGTGGTGTTAGTGTGCTAAAAGATGGTTATTCTTTAGGGAAAAATAAGTTGTAGATAACCAAATTCCTATAGAACTTTGGGTTTGATGTTGAGACTAGTACAATATCTTGTACACATTTGGCACTTAAGGATGTATTTACACATATACATGTACATTATACAAGGACAAGATATTTCTGTGTGTGTGGGGTGGGGGGACAAGTAAACTGGGTTTTGTGAAAGGTGTGACATTGAAGCTTATATGTGAAATGTGGTTAATCTGAATTTATGTAACTATTGATGATGTAAAGTGTAAACATTTGCAAAACCATCCTATGAGTGTTGGTAGGCAAATTTTATGGTGGTCCGGAACCAATCAGATTTTCTTATTTTGTGTGGATCCCACATGTTTAGAAAAATAACCACCTACTCTAAAAAAATGGTTAAACCCTAACCGTGAGGGGCCCCCCAACCCCGATCCCACAGGAATGTGGGGAGAGGTTAATCAGGTAACCTAGAGCTTAGAGTCAGGGGCTTGCTGGTTCCCCATCACTGAAGGGTGTTATCAATTGGAAATCAACCCCTTTTACGGGAATCGAACCGCTGACCTCCAGCTTAGGGTCCGGCTGTCATTATAACACCCCGCTCCTCACCACTAGGCCATAACCAGGGGATAATAACCACCTACTCTAAAATAGGTGATTGGTGGACAATGTGATGACATGGTGGTTATTATCCCCTGGTTATGTGATGACATGGTGGTCCTGGACCACCATATTTAGCTATGGTTGCTTCCATGTGAATTCTCTTGCCAACGCAGTAGAGAAGGATGTTTTATTTTACTTTTTTTATTTATATTTATATTTTTTGCAATCTTAATCTCTTGTGTTGATACTTCACTTTTATAAACATAAGATTGATTATAGTTTAAGTGACCATTCAGTTGCTTGGCCAGAAATTATATTGGTCTTGACCAATCATTTATGTGTGCATTCACTCTAATTGGGACCATGGTTTACTTGTTGATACTTGATAGTGATGTATTTACGTTAAAGATACTTGTGATATAAGTACATCTGTTGGTCTATGTGGTGAAGGTTTTGTATATGCTTTTCAATGCAATTAACATACTAAAATTATTTTTGTTCACTGGTCAATACTGTTAAAAATGATGGTTATCTTTTTGGGATACTTATTTTGAAATGCAGTGAAAGTATCGCTTACGAGTACATGTTTGGGAAACATAAATAACTGTTCGGTCATTTACACCCCCTTCTTCCAGGCACATGCCCCCCCTCCCCATTTCAAATAAATAAAAAGTGGAGGGAGGAGGGGGAACAGACAAGAATGTTAATTATTTGAGAACCTCCCCCCCCCCCCACCCCCCACCCCCCCCCCCCCCCCTTTTTTTTTTTTTTTTCCTTTCTTTTTTTCCCCCAAAATAATCGCTGTTTCAAATCCTAATTTTCTTTGTTCCTTTGAGTGTTGGCTTAGATTTAGATTATTTTTGTTTTACTCAACGATCCATAGAATAGAAAATCTATTATATATGGGAGCATTTTTTATTTTGCAATGCAACCATGGTTTTGTTGTTTATATCTAACTGCCTGTTTTTGGCAATCAGGCAGGAACATGGGAGGAGAAAAACCTGAATAGCTGGGCAAGTGGTAGATTAAAGGTGAGAATTTCATATTTTTATCTACCCTTTTGGCCTTACCCTACTTTTGGAGGTGATCATTTATGTTGATTGCCTTGCGAGGGAAACTATTTATTCTTTTAGTAATTGGTGCAACTTTTGTTCAAGTAGATATGTCATTTGGATCAAAGCTTCGGTTCAACGGACCATTTTATTGGCCCATGGCCTACAGAGCAAAGGTTACAATTGGCATAGAACATATTGACTCTTTGGTGGCATGTAGTTGTCATTGCAAACTAGCCCATTGTTAGTTTGTTGATCTTTATTTAAGCTGCTCTCTTTCCTTTCCTGAAGAAATTGTGTGTGCGTGTTTCCCTTTTCTGGAATCTGCTTGTTTCACATGCATAGTATCTTCAATTGCATGATTGTAAGCTTTTGCGGATTATAGAACCTATAGCCTTGGAGTTCATAGAATAACCAACAAAGATGCATTCAGTAGACCATAGTTGTCAAGACGCTCGCCTGGGTGAGAGTCGAGGTCTTAGTGCCTAAAAGGTAGGCGAGCGTCGCCTCGGCAAGATGTTGTACAAAAAGGGGGTTGGGTGTGTGCACATGATGAAACTTTGACTACATAGTACTCCTGTCTGAGTTGGTGCATGTATGGCTAGTTAATTGATACCATTGGGTAGTTAGGACATACTAAATATGTTGGCGCCTGCAAATATTTTATGTGGCTAGAGCTTACTGTGCTCACAAGGCACATTTGAATGTTTGTTTGATAGCAATTATTCTTTTTGTGCACTTTTACTGATTTTCTTGTCAAATGACTTCTATTTTTAACTTTTCCATGATTGCCTAGCATGGCTAGGCGAGCTGAGGTGATGCATAGGGGACTAAAGCTCGCCTAGGCTTCGCCTAGCACTTTAACAACTATGCAGTAGACTCACGATCAAAGTATCTGCAACCAAATACATCAAAATAAACGATTCTAGGTTGTTTTCCACTCATAATCTCACAGGATGTTTTCAGAATCTTCTGTCTAATGGATTGCCTGCTGGCAATATAGAAAGCATAGTTAACATCTTCAGCCCCATAAAAACTTAGGCAATATGTGTTAAACTACCGAGCTTGCTTCATTTCCTTTGCGTAAACCGTGAAACAACAGGAAACTAATTGAGATGTATTGTTTTATTGTTCTGTCCTGCCAGGAATTACTTGCATCTGTGGGTTCTTTGGATTTCTCTGATGGGAAAGCAGAAATATCTGAAGTAACAAAATGCAGTGGTGATGTGAGTTCCTGTAGAAAGTTTTTTTTTTGAAGCATATTCAGTTTTTATTCTGAATTGTCACCTTGGTATCTTTGGTCCTAGCTCTCATCACCTCAGTATTTATGTTTTCAAGTTCGTGTTTGTTTAATGTTGAACTCTCTGCTCTAACATTGACATTGCTTCTTTAGGCATTTTCGGTGACTGTCCGTAACAAGAAACGTGTTGGATATACATATGAAATGACACTGAGAGTAAAAGGTATTGCTATTCGTTATCCTTTAGAAATTGTTCTTCCACTCAAATAATCTCTTGTAATAATTTTACCTCAAAACATGTATAGGTGAATGGCTTATCGGGTCGGAAAAGAAGAAAGTAAAAGGTCATATAGATATAGCAGAATTTTCATTTGGGGAATTAGATGATTTGCAGGTATGTGACATCGATCATACATTATCGTCTTCTTTTGTCTCATGGATGTAAGAGATTCGATTAAAAAGCAGATATTGATATTGCAACTTGGATTTACAGGTTGAAGTGAGACTGAGTGAGGAGAAAGATCTTGTTCACGAAGACAGGTTGCGGATAACTCAGGATTTAAAGAAGTTCTTGCCTCCTCTTAGGGAGAAGTTGAGCCAGTTTGAGTGCGAGATCAAAGAGCGGTAGTAGAGATCGAGTGGGGGGCGAGGAAGAAATTGCCCTCATTGGGGGGGATTGTTGTGACATTAATTACCTTTTCTAAATGAGACCATTTGTTAGTTTTCAATACGTAATGGATTCGATGGCTTTCGGAGAATGAGTGTGATTTCAGTATGATTACCTCCTGTTGTTGTTTGCGAATGAACCTACCTGCAAATGTTTCTTCTTCCTTAACTAAAAGGAACACAATGTTATGCTGTACTCGTTCCACATAAACAAACAAGTAAACACGAGGCTGAACATGAGTTTGTTGTTTGACACAAAATTGCATCATATTAGTCTGTGTGATGATAAGAGAAAATCTCATACCTTTATGTAACCATTGCATATGGAGTAAGTAGGTAAGGATTTCCCCTTGCGTAAGGGTCTAGCATGGACATCGCTCGGGGGATATTTTTGGGTGGTCACTCCACATGGTTTCGATTACCCTACGGGGATCATTTCACTCTAAATACACTCATCATCCATAAACTTCCCATCGGTCCGATCCCTCAAACTTTGATCTTGTCAATCTCACAAGCACTCGTATAATGGGGAGACTTCATGAACACTCTTTTACCTAATCATAAAATAATGATTCAACTGAATTTTAGAGACAACTTGAAACTTTTCTCACTTAATTTTAGTCAGAAAGTATTGAATATATAATGAGCTGCATTGAGTATGAAAAACGCATAACATCTGACTCGAAAATTGAGTCAGATTAATATCATTATATTATGATTCGAATTAAGTCAAGATACTCCTGAAACATTCACAAATCCAATTAGGTAAAAAATAATTTCTACTACACGGAAAATAAACTTTAACAAATGGAAAAAACAAAAAAAAATCTACCACAACGTGAATACTATATATCAAGCGGAGGTAATGTAATGGTTAGACACATTTTACCGTCACATAAATAAAAACAAGTGATTACCCTCGAAAAAAAAAAGAGAAAGTAATTAGCGCGTCGCGTGTAATGACATCTCAAAAAAGCGCGTCGCGTATAATGAAAGCCACTCAGCCTTTTCTTTTTTTACTATATTCATGAAGGGAAAAAAAAAAAAAAAAATCTGTTAACTATTTATACTCTTTCCCTCGCAAAGCCAAGAACAGTTTTGCTTCAGCCTTCGCCCTTCAATTTCAACTTTCAAGTAGCCTGGTAGTAGATCCTTCTGCTCTAAACGCAGCCTCACTCTTCTTGAAGGTTGAAACGATCACCGGAATATCTACCGGACTGTCCGAACGCAACCGGTGGAAATCAAATCATGCCTCCGAGAAAAGAAATCTGTAGAAATTTTGCGCGTGGAAGGTACGCTAATTCTAACCTGGGGCGGGAAGAGGGAACAAATTTAAGAAATTCTGCTTTTTATTTCTCATTATTAAGGAGAAGCTTGTCAATTGTCTCTGTTCTGTTTTCCTCATGTTTTAATTACTGCAGATTTTGTACCTTTGATTCTTCAGAGCAATGGTACTCAATTTAATGCCACAAATTGCTAGATGGGGTTGGCTATATGATTACTTGTTTCTGTTGCGCGCAGTCCCATAGTTTTGATTATCTGTCACTATTTCTTTGGTTGTTTATAGTTTTTCCTAATTTTGGAGTATAATTCTATTCTTCCAGTTGTTACATATAGGCGAAGATTCAAGCTTTCAGCTTTCATCTTTTATGTGATGAATCACTTTTGTTATTCTTTGGCGTTAGGTTTATCATATCACTCTACAACCATCCATCTTGGTAAAATTATATACTTTTGTTGCAATGTGAGAGAGAGCTCGTCTAATTGGTACCAAGGTTCTATCATACGTTCTCTCAGTGGTCTTGTTGGGGTAATGATTTTTAAAGTGAGTGCCTGGAAAGTAATAATTTAAGTTGAGTCCATTGAACACAAATTCTTAGTGCCATTTGTGGAGCTTCATGTTTTTCTGGGTTTCACTCATTGTTTAGCATGTCAAGTGCAGCATTTCACATGCTAGCCTGTGAAGTTTCGAAACCAAGGAACTGAAACTTGGTCGTGTCCTTCTAAATGACTCTCATTAAAGATTTATGTCAACCAATCTCCTACATGTTTTGCTTTGGATGAGGTGGTTATGTTGATAATGCAGGCAGTAAATAATCTATAACTATAAGGGGTCGCTAGTTTCTGACTCAGCTTGCCTTTATTTCCCCCAACAGTTTTAAACTTTTACTATGCCTTTGTGGTCTATCTCTGTCTATATTGAGCTGCTCACCTCTTTTTTCTATCCTGTTTAATGAACCTGTAGCACATTGATCATTCCTGGATGTGCTTCAAAATTACTTAAACCTGTTAGACAATCACCTGAACTGTAGACATGGTAGGTCTGAGAAGCATTTCTTGAATTGTAATATGGTGGTTACAAGATGTACTTGTTAAAGTGTCAACTAATTTAGATAACCTGATTGTAGGTTGATATTGTTCGGTCTCTCCTGCAAGGATTGCAGAGTAGTCTTATTACATTCCTCTTCTTTTGTTTATATGCTGGCATTTTTGGGTTTTCTGTTGCCTACCCCACCTAGTAGAAATAAGGCTTCTTGTTGTACTTCAGGGTTTTCTTTATCATTCATCTACTATTCACATGGTAGCTCTGTTGCATTCGTCCATTTTTCATCATTATCTATTTATTTGCTCCTGTCTGATAATTTGAGGGGTTGCTATTTCTACAAGGAAAATATTCTAAAAGAACAACGTGCATCAAAGCTTCAATCTTTTGAATTATGTCTTTCAGCTGTAAATATGGCGATCGTTGCAAATTCCTTCATGTCAGTCCTCAACAATCAAAGCCTAATCCCTTTGGATTTGGGATGCAAGCTGGCCAACAACATCAGAACACAAACTTTCAGCAGCAGAATCCAAATCCTTTTAATGTTCAAAACAACTTTCAATCAAGAGCAGCACATGATTTTGGCTCAAAGCAGAACCAATACAAGGTCCTTTATTTGTTATTAACTTTTTTTTATTATGTTATCTGATTACTGAAAGTTTCTCATCTTTATTGACTTTATAATTTCATTGTTGGAACTTCATAGCATGAAGATAGGTCATATCCTCTCCCCCACTTTTTGGTGTCTCATCTGCTTGTGTTAATTCTCTTATTGCAGTTACCATGCAGGACTTTGTGAAATTCTGTGAATAAGCTTCACACATGCAAACAGACTGTACAGTCTTTTTAAAAATTATGGAATGATGATATCCTCGACTTAAGTTTATAATGTCTTCACTGAAACGAGAAAACACGGAACAATTTGCATGTGTGATATTTGCTACTTTTGAACCTTTACTAGAGAATGTACATGTGCATGAGTAAATTTACTGATTAATGTCTTCATTAGCCTTTTGAAAACAAGTGGAGCCGACCCTCAAATACCGATGGAGCTGCAAAGAAGCAGCCTGATAATCAGCCGTCTGCATCATCTCACCAGTGAGAATGCTTTGCTTATGCTGATATTTTATTATCTTCTTAGTTTGCACTTTTTTGTTTCTTGCATTTGTCGCTCAATAGAGATGAAACTTTTTTGTCTTCCTTTTCATGTCAGATGCACAGATCCAGACACATGTAAACGTCAAATTATGGAGGACTTTCAACAGGAGAAACCCATGTGGAAATTGACATGTTATGGCCACATTAAGAGGTATGTCGTCCTCGGTTTTGTGTTATGATTCCAATCTTTATTTTAAGTAAGGTAATTTTATTGTCTGCAAGTAAGCAAGTAGTGGCAAATTTCCATTCACTGTGGGAAGAGAGGAAAGCTTTTTTCCACCCTCTGATTCTCTGACAATGCGGTGCTTGAAACATTTTCTCTACTTCATTGGTGTGTTCCGAAGATATATGAAGCGTTTAGGTAGTCAATCTTCTGAAGCATATAGATATGCAGGTCTGTTGTCACTCAATTTTTTTCCTCGATTTTCCTTATTCCATATTTTGTTAGTAGAACAATTGGGAAGGCTCAGATCTTGGTGGAAGCTTCCCATTTCCATTACAAATTTACAACTAAAAAGTGACTGTATTTTAATAAATCAGAAATATTTTGTTTATCACATTCCAGAGCAAATGCAAATCTTCTTTTAGCCGTCATGTTAATTTCATCTCTCTCCTTCTACGTATACTTGTGTAGTTGCTGTCCATTTTTTTTGGTTTTATCTAAGAACAATGTTCTAAAACTCGCTAGGCGAAGTCGGTACGCCACAGGGGCGCCTAGGCGCCGCCCAGGCGCTTTTAGGGTTTTAAGGGGGTTTTTAGGGTTTTTAAGGGGGTTTAGGGTTTTTATGGGGGGTTTTAGGGTTTTATGGGGGGTTTTAGGGTTTTTACGAGGGGGGTTTAGGGTTTTAAGGGGGGTTGTAGGGTTTTAAGGGGGTTTTAGGGTTTTATGCATCTTTCTTGTCTAAACACTTGGGAAAACTTGATGTTCGCCCAGATGGAACCCTAATAGCCTAGAAGGGCCTTAGAGCGCCTAGAAGGTCCTAGGAGCGCCTAGGAGGGCCTAGGAGCGCCCAGAAGGGCCTAGGAGCGCCTAGAAGGGTCCAGGAGCGCCCAGAAAATCGCCCAGCACACTTGAGCGCCCAGATAAATCGCCTAGAGCCAAGTCGAGGACGCCCGGGGGTCGTCCAGGGCCTAGGCGGCGCCTAGGCGATCGCCCAGGGCGATTTTTAGAACACTGTCTAAGAAGAGTTGTACATGTGCAGAATCTGCAAGTAAACTAAAGTTGCATAATAGCTGCTTCGTGGTACTTCTTAACCAGATAGTTTCTTCCTCTTTACCAGCTCAATAATCCTAAAAAGAGGGCAAACGGATTATTTAGAAAACTATTTTTTGGGGGACGAAATAGGATACTTAAAGAAATTTAAGCACCGTATCAAAGTACCAGTAGAAACTTATTCAAACTACACATTTGAAGGTATTAATCATCTTTCTTGTGGAAGGGAAATCTGGAATTTCTCTGTTTTAAACATCCTAAACATAAGCCTTCTTTTTTGTAAAATGCGAAAGAATAGTTTGCTTTGTACTCACAGCATGGCTACATGAGAACATAAGCCTTCTTTTTGAAACTCAGTGTTTTTCCTTTAATTTCCCGAGCTAGTTTTCTTGCTTCAGTTGTCTGTTTGTGCTTTTATGAGATTGATATATAACAGATGCTTTTCTTCTCAGTGGTCCTTGTGACATCGCTGGCGATACTAGTTATGAAGAGTTGCGAGCATCTGCATACGATGATGCCAAGCGCGGGTTGAGCTTGCAGTCAATTGTAATAACTCTCTAACTTATTCTTCTTATTATGCTTGGCCATAAAGCTGCATGTAAAAATAGAAAATAATGTCTAATGACACAAATATTTATAAGGTACGTGTGAGATTGCATTTTATTGGCTATCTGATGAAATTGGGATTAACTAGTGTAGATATTGCTTCCGATGTCTTCATACGTAGCTCGCAATCGACTTTAGCCATCAGACATTCAGACATGCAATTTTCATAAGCTTTAGGTCTAGGAAACAACCAGTTCAAGAACTCTATGATGCCTTTTCCAATATACCAAAATCTGAGCATAATTTTCTAACTTTGATGTGTCAAAGCATATTTTTCTAGCTTCCCAGATATGTTTACCCGTCCATCAACCATTTGAAAGAAGTGGCATTTCCGAATAATCTGATCATGTCTTCCTAATTTTTTGTCTATAATGTGGCATGTTGTCTTATAGTATCCCTATTATCCTGTCTTTCTGAACCTTTTTTTACAAGAAATGGGATTTTTCTCAGTATTGACACTGCTTGTCGAATCAAAGAAATAACAGCTACTCAGGCTTTCGCTGACATGTTTGATTATATTCAGTATTTTGTTTAAACTATCTCGGATCACTAGCTTGTACTAATTGTTCCCAAAGCTTTTCCCGTTTTCCTGATCTGAACTGATCAATGGTCTCTGTTGTTTATCAAACATTTCAAGGACTTGATCAATGGTGGTTTTTTTGTTTGTTTGTTTGTTTAAAGCACCCAGTGTCCGGGACCTATTGGTACGACTAGTCCGGAGTTTGGCTTGGGTAGTGTCTGCAGAGTTTGACTCTTACTTAGTGGTGAAGGTTTGGCCCATAGCTGCTCTTTAACATGGTGCCTCAGAGAAGAATGAAACCTATGACCTCCTTAGGCATTCTCACACCAGTAACCACTTGAGCCAAGTTGCTGTTGTTTATTTTCTGTCGGGCAAATATTGAAATAAATAATGCAAGAATAGATACGTATCCATGTGTGTGCTTATCTCCATTTTCAGCTGCGTATTGCTTTTGTATAATTGAGCTTTATCTGTTAAGCCAAAGCTTATTATGATTTCTTTCCTTACCATCCTTGTATGTATGGAATCATAGGTTGAGAGAGAGAGGAACTTGATCCTTTCCAAAGTACGCGAGTTTGAAAGCCTACTTAATAGCCACCCTGTCAAAGGGCTACCGAGCACTCCTTCTCCACATCCTTTTGCTGCTGCTGTGGCACAGACTCCCTCAGTAGCTGCTCAAAGAACAGATCCACCTTTATTTGCAAGTTTTGGTCAATTGGGCACATCACTGAGTACAGGGTATGTAGCATAGTCATCTCTATTAGGGTTTGAATGTATTTTTCTGTTGGTATACAGACTTTTGGTCCCTTTTGTTTCACGTTTTTTGCACTTATATTCCCTCATCTATGCATTTTTTTCTCACATTGTCAGTCCAAACTGCCACGCATAAAAAGTCTAGCATCAAAAGTACGACATGTTCTAGCCAATAAAAACTTGGCGCATGGCAAAAATGGACTTTTTGAAAAGGTAAATAAAATGCATAGATGAGGTGTTAAAATGCCAAGATGAAACCTAGGAGATAAGGGACCAAAGTTGTCTTTATACCTTTTTTGATTCTGCTCATTCATTGAATATTCATGCCGGTGATTTGGATTTCTAGAGCTCCTGCTGCTGCTCCAAACAGTGTATTTGGTCAATCAAATCCTTTCCAGAATAACAACCAAAAATTTCAGATGAATAACTTGCAAAACCCTAACCCAGGTATTGTTTTATAGTTTGTCTTTTGTGTTACAAGATTGTGTCTACAGGATTTATTAGATAGCCATTTTTCATTGCTGGTTTATTTATATTTCAGGTTTTGGTGGTCAACCTCAAGGGACAATTCAAAGCCCTTTTGCATCCGGCTTTGCAGGTTTCGGTAATAATTCTACAAGTAGTGTGCAGAACCACGTTTCAAATTCAGGTTTTGGCGGTCAACCTCAAGGGACAATTCAAAGCCCTTCGATGTCCGGCTTTGCAAGTTTCAATAATAAATCTACAAGTAGTGTGCAGAACCATGTTTCAAATTCAGGTTTTGGCGGTCAACCTCAAGGAACAGTTCAAAGCCCTTTGACGTCCGGCTTTGCAAGTTTCGGCAATAATTCTACAAGTAGTGTGCAGAACCACACTTCAAATTCAGGTTTTGGTGGTCAACCTCAAGGGACAATTCAAAGCCCTTTGACATCCGGCTTTGCAAGTTTCGGCAATAATTCTACAAGTAGTGTGCCAAACCAGGTTTCTGCTTCAACGTTCTTCTCTCAAATTCCTGGCTCCAGTAACGGGCAGAGTTCCATTCAGAATGTGCCAACAGCCATTGGGTGAGTAAAAGAATTATTGAATCTAATTAACATTATATAGTGAAATGGAACAAAGATATGTAGTTGTAGAAGTTACAGGTACCAACCGGTGCATGAGATCCAGATTTTTGAGTGTACGTTTGAAGCTAATGGGCAAATCTACTTTTATATTTTGAACTTTTAGAATAGTAAAAACAAGCAATTTTCGAGTGCTTTGAAATAAATTGTTCAGTGAGGTGTATAAACCATGAAAATCTAAACATTTGCCTAGTAATCCTGTAAAATATTGTGTTTTGACATGCTCAAACATAAAAGTAACATTTCTTTAGACAGTCATCGATAAAATGAGTTTGTGAGTGATGGGATTTTTCCTATTCTGATTATACATATGGCTTTACTTGTTTTTTCGAGATTTATAGTTTGTGATAGTTTTATACATGTACTCTGTGGAAATTATTGGTCGCCTTGTTTTGCAGGTCTAGCACGCTAAGCAAGAAGACTGGTGGTGATGATAGTATATGGCTGAAACAGGAATGGGGCATCGGAGAGGTAGAGATTCATTATGCTGCATGTTTTTCTGCACTACTGTGTTAGGATAGAGTCCTACCTAGGGTTTTAGAACAGAAATGGGGGAAGAACAGAGAGGGAGAGAGGGGAAGTTAGAAGGAAGAACAGTTTTATTAATGTGTCAAAAGATGAGCAATGTACAGCTCACACACCCTTATTTACCTCTTGGCTCGACAGAGGTAAGGGTAACACACACCAACACACCTACACATACACAGTAGCATCTAGAAATATCTAATTCCTGCATCACTCTCCCTTAGAGACCTGGCTTGTCCACAAGGAAGAAGAAACTCAGGAAACTGAGCTATGATGTGTTTAGCATCCTCCTAACTTGCTTGGTCTTCATCCAAATTCAGCCATTTGATCTTCCACTGTGGTAGCCTTGTTGAATCTCTTAACTTGTCTGATCTGGAGGACCTTTTCTGGGTAGACCACAACTTGTCCACCTTGGTTAGTGACTGGCAGAGTAGATGGCTGGACATCTGTACCAATGTATCTTTTGAGCATGGATACATGGAAGACAGGGTGTATTTTAGCATCTGGTGGTAACTGCAGTTTATATGCCACTTCATTAACCCTTGCTATGATCTTAAAAGGGCCAAAATACTTGGCAGACAGTTTAAGGTCCCTCCTTAGTGCCAAGAATTTTGCCTATATGGCTGGAGCTTCAAAAACACAAATTTCCCCACTGCAAATTCTTTTTCTTTCCTGTGTTGATCAGCATAGAAGTTAGAACTTCATTCTAGCCTGGGCTTCCTCCAGATGATTCCTCAATTCCTTCAATGTAACCTGCTTCTGCTTCAAGAAACTCCTCTACCCCAGAAAACTGCTGCTCTTGTGCAAAACTGCCAAGGGGTAAAGAGGTAGGGGTGTAGCCATACAAGGCCTCAAATGGGGAGATGTTAAGGGGTGTATGATAAATGGTATTATACCAATGCTCAGGTAGGGGCAACCACTGATTCCACTTCCTAGGCCTTTGAAAAGTTGTACACTCAAATACATTTCAATGCACTGATTAACCTTCTCTGTTTGGCCATCAATTTGGGGACGATAGGCAGTGCTATAAGACAACTTTACCCCTGCTAACTTCATGAGGGTCTTCCAAAACTCAGAGGTGAAAACCTTGTCCCTGTCACTGACAATAGAGCCTGGAATCCCATGCAACCTATAAACTTCTGTGAAGAAGACTGTAGCCACCAATTCAACAGTATACCCTTTCTCCAAAGCCATAAAATGAGCAAACTTGGTTAGCCTATCAACAATGACCATTATCACATTCTTGCCATCTGACTTGGGTAAGCCCTCCATGAAATCCATACTCAGTTGGGACCAGGCCTTCTCTGGTATAGGCAAGGGCTGCAACAATCCTTGTGGCTTATCATGAATATGCTTGCACTGCTAGCACACTACACACCTAGGTATCATGTCCTGCACATCTTTCTGGAGATTAGGCCAATAGAACAGCCTCTTAATTCTACTATAACAGGCCCTAATGCCGGAATGCCCCCAACAGGACTAGAATGTAACTGTTTAAGCCTTTGTCTCAGATCCCCAATAGACCCAACATAAGCCCTTAAATCTGAGGAGTCCTTGCTGGAATGAGTAATTTGGATCAGGTGTTGTTGCAATCATCTGATTACTACCGTTGTAATCCCCTATTTAACAAACTGTAAATCTCTTTTGATGAAGTAACAAGAACTAAACTTGTCTTCTTCATTTCTATTCTCTATTCTGAGTTTCTACATTTTTGTATTCATTTTTTAAGTCCAACCCCATTAACTTGGTAACTCCCTTCTACCGCAATGTAGTGGAAGCCCTCCGATCCAAAAGAAATTTGAGACTCTGATGGCCTGTCTTGATAATGAATGGTCTGCCTTGGACATACTGCTTCCACTTAGCGACAAAAATCAACACAGCCAGCAGCTCCTTTTCATAAATGGACAACCCCATTTCCTTTGAGTTAAATGCCCTACTGAGGTATGCCACATGCTGATTTCCCTGTTGTAGGACTCTCCAAGCCCTTGGCACAAGCATCTGTCTCTATGCAAAAAGGAGACTCAAAGTCTGGTAATGCAATCACAGGGGAATTGCGCATAGCCTGGTTCAAGTCATTAAAGGCCTTGGTACACTGGAATTTATCCTTCTTCAACAAATCATTTAGGGGCCTAGTTATTATGCCATAGGATGGACAAACCTCCTATTGAATTATAGAATCCAATAAGCCCCAAAAACCCTTTTGACTCTGTCACATTAGTGGGCACATGCCAGGTTTGTATGGCCTCAATATTGGACGGATCAGCATGCACTTGCCCTTGCCCTTGGCCTCAATGTTGCTTGAGAACTTCAAGAACAACTTTGAGATGTAGCACATGCTCTTCCATACTGGCACTGTAGACAAGGATGTCATCAAAAAACACAAACAAACCTCCATAGAAATGGCCTACGCATTTCATTCATATTCCTTTGAAATGTGGCTGGAGCATTAGTAAGGCCAAAGGGCATCACTAAGAATTCAAAGTGGCCATGATGAGTGACAAATGCAGTTTTCTGGACATCCTTCTCATCCATTAGAATCTGATGCAAACCAGACCTAAGGCCAATTTTAATGAACACTCTTGCCCTGCCCAATTCATCCACCAGATCATCTATGATTGGGATTGGATATCTATCCTTGACTGTTACGTAATTTAGTCTCCTATAGTCAATACAACCCCTCCATGTCCCATCTTTCTTCTTCACTAGCAGCAATGGGGAGGAGAAAGGGTTGTTATTATGTTTGGCTGTGCCTTGCTTGAGCACATCATCCACCAGCACTTCTATGTCATCCTTCTGGTGGTGAGGATACTTATAGGGCCTGAGTTTAATAGGTTTAGCTCCCTCTTTCAATACGATAGAATGCTCATAAACCCTTTTTGGATGCAAACCAATAGGGGGAGCAAAAACCTCCTTAAATTCTTCCAACAGTGGGCCCAACTCTGCAGGGATACTGCCATCACCCTTGTCCTGTACCATGGCCATAAGTCCCCTTTTCATGCTATCCACTAGCTTTTTGGCCCTCATATGTTGATTCCTTCAAGGAGATTTGAACACCATCCTTCACAAAAGACAAACACATGTTGTGGAAATTGAATGTGACTGAGCTAAACTTGCTCATCCAGTCAACCCCTAGCACCATGTCACACCCCCTCAAGTGTATCAATCTGGTGTCATGTTGGAAGACTGTCCCTTGCATAGTCCAGGTGAGGTTTGGGCATTTGGAGTTGCTAATCATAGTGTTCCCATCTGCCACTGATATTCATAGGGTTGCTAGGTAAATCTTGCAACCAGCCTCCTTTGCCACCTTCTGATCAAGAAGGAATGTGAGGCTCCACTATCTATCAAAATCACCACAGTTCTTTTCTTGAGTAATCCTTTAATTCTGAAGGTGTCGGGGGTAACTTGGCCTGCCAAAGAATACACAGAGTTGTGATTCCTGTGGTTCCTCTTGAGCAAGATCCTCTTCCTCTACAAATTTCTCATCCTCAGCCAAAATAAAGTGGATGTGGACGGGTGTGTACTTTTCATCACACCTAAAACACATTCCCTTTGCTCTCTTGTATTGGATTTCCTTAGGAGTAATAGCTCTCTGTAAAACTGGTTTTGGTTCTGTGTTAGGCATTATGTCGAACACCTTTGGGGTTGATTGTGACTGCTTAATCTGTCCACTGGCATAAAAAAATTTGGTAGAGGCTTGTGATTCAAAGATAGAATCACACATTCCTGACACCTAGCTGCCTCCACAGAAGCAGACATGGTGGCTGGGTGCAGCAATATCACCATTGACTTGATTTCAGTCTTGAGTCCTCGAATGAAGCAAGACACATAATGAAATTCAGTAAGCCTAGCCTACCTAGGGCATTGCATCTGTACCAAACACTTCAGCTCTTCAAATTCTGCGAGGTATTCATCAACAAAACCTACTTGCTTCAATTGGTGGAACTCATCCACACCATCTCCATGGACTTAGAACCAAACCGCTTCAAAATCTCCTCTCGCATCATAGGCCAACTCAAATACGGAAAACTAGACCTTAATCCTCTAAACCAAACGTCAGCTGCTCCTCTCAAATGCATCTCCGCAAATCCTACCTTATGATTTTCTGGAGTATCATACATCTCTGAAAAGAAAAAAAACATTCGCTCCTCCTAATCCACTCCATTGGAGCTTCGCCGGTGAAAATAGGAAATTCGATCCAAGGAGCTTTGCACATTTGATCGTACCTTTCATTCTTAGATGAAGTCTCAGCTGATTCAACATGAACTTGCTCAGCTCAGCGAGGAGTATGTAACAATCCATCTCCCAAGGCTTTTACAGGTGCCTCGTGTGGAGAAGATGATTCGAGCTTCTGCTCAACCTTATCGAAGAAGGCTCGCATCATTTGACGAAGAGAATCTACTTGATTTTCGATTTTATGATCCAGCTCCTCAAATTTCGATGTGAACTCCTCATTCATCTTTTGCTGAAAAGTCTTGAGTTCATCACTCGATTTGGCGGCCATAACTACTGATCACAGGGGCAGGTCGAGCCCTCTGATACCAGATGTTAGCATAGAGTCCTAACTAGGGTTTTAGAACAGAAATGGGGGAAGAATAGAGAGGGAAGAGGGGGAGTTAGAAGGAAGAACAGTTTCATTAATGTGTCAAAAGATGAGCAATATACAACTCATACACCCTTATATACCTCTTGGCTCGACATAGGTAAGGGTAACACATACTAACACACCTACACATACACAATAGCATCTAGAAATATCTAATTCCTGACATACTGCACACATATCTTACTACCCCCTCCCCCCTATCTATTCTTTTTATGTATTGTAGGTCACGATGTCATTAATTAGCTTTGGTTGCTGCAAGATTTACATGATGACCATATTTTCTTAAATTATTTTCAGATCCCAGAAGAAGCTCCTCCTGATATATACTGCAGTTAATTGCTGCTGTTGTAGACAAAAGCAGCAAGTTTGTCTCCTACGAAAGGGTAAAATCTTGATGAAAGGGTAGAAATCAAGATGCATAGCAAGAGATGAAAGGGTAGGAATCAAGATTTTACCATATCTTTTTGACATTTCTTACTTGGACATGAGCCTGACAATATTGGTTTCTGGCTTTTATGTTAGCAGAGAAAAGAGTTACCTTTAAATACAACTGTTGTGATGCAATTAATAAATGGAATTGCTCTTTTGCAGCACCCATTTTGGATTTTTGTTGCGTATGTGTTGTTGGTTTTCTCCACAAATGTAACGTGGTTCATTTCTTTGGTGGCATGATTTTTTTTTGGAATACAACCGTTGTAGCATATCAAGTGACATGCATCACATCCTTTGATAATTACTCTCTTTCACGTAGTACATGTGTGTAAGGTGAAAGAGTCATTTAGTACAACCTTACTACAACGGTAGTATCATAAAAATCTCGGGCATATTCTAGTTGGGGCCTTTAAGGGCACCACATTGATTCTACCTGGGGCATCACAACAAGATTAAAAATATGCATAAACTGGGGTGCCCTTGAGGGCAATGGTAGATTTAGTGGGGTGCCCTTAAAGGCCCCCTCTAGTTTTTTCTTTTTGCTGAAAGCAGGGATCTTTCATAAAAGCAGTCAGACTACCCAAATATGACTAGCTAACAGGCAGAGGCTACCCTGAAGCTATCAAAAACTACCAAGGAGATTCTCTGTAAGAAGACTGCTTACCAGACCAGCAAGTAAGGAAAAAGGATACAAAGAAGAGCAGCTGCTTGATGTACAACTAAAAACTAGAAAACGCGTGAGAGGCAAGACAAAATCATCATGGAACACCTGCTGATTCCTCTACAACCAGGCACATGAAGTCACTTCTCTAAACAAATGCGCCCAAGTAGTATGCGCCGCAGTATCCAAGAGTCTAGCAGACTAGCACAGAGGTTGAAATCCCCCCCATCAAACACATCAGCAAGTAAATACAGAGAAACAGGTACCACATGCGACCACACTTAATGTATCCTATAACAATCTCTAACGGCATGAAGAATAGTTTCCTTAGCAGACCCGCAAAAGTGCAATTAGGATTCGGGAGCCCTATTGTTTGGGTCAAAAGACAATCAGATCTGACCTTGCAAAGTCGAATATTGAGCCGTTGAGGGCCCTTCAAACGCCAGAGAGACATCCATATAAATTTCTGAGAGTACCTCTTGTTTCTTGTATATAGTTGTAAGCAGACTTGACAGTGAAGAGACTAGAAGGGGATTGACTCCAACTCCAAATGCCAGTAGAAATATCCCAGTAAAGACCCTACTGTAGCAGAGATATACCAAAAAGGATTCTCCTCCATATAGGCGATGCTTGAGAATTCTTAGGGGCTGCTTGAAGAACAGGGCCATAACGATCATGTAGCAGAGACGTGAAGGTTCCCTAATCATATACCAAGCAAGCTTAACTAAGAGAGCCCAATTCAAGTACCCTTCTACAACCCAGACCGCCAGCAGCTCTAGGCCTACACAGAACATCCCAAGATATTTTGTGAAGTTTACAGCACCCCAGTAAAAATTACGCTGCTCTTATCTAAGGAGGCTAACAGCTGAATGGGTTTTAGCTTAATCGATTACATGGACTAGGAAGGAGCCGAGTTGTTGACAGACCGAATTAACAAGCGTCGCCGTCTAGTGGCCTTCCAGCCTGTAGTATTTTTTGTCCACCTTTTCTGGTAGATGGTTAAAAAGACCTTTGTTTATCCCGGAGTGCACCAAAGGAACACGTAAATATTTTCACAAATTTGAAGTAAGGGGAATATTCAGGGAGGTGGTGAAAGTTGAGGCTACATGTCTACATGTATTTCCCGAGACAAAGATCCTTGACTTCAGAGGTTTGATTTTCTCACCCGAAGCCAAACATAAATTATGCAAGATATTCTGCATAGTGGTGATTTGATTAGGAGAAATCTGCCCAAAGAGAAGTAAATCGTCTGCGAAAAAGAGGTAAGATAAACCCAAACCATTCATGGAGATGTAATAGGGTGACCATTGTTTGTCATGCACAGCTTGTTGAATCTGTTGTCCCGAGGTTTCCATACAGAGGAAAAAATGTACGAGGATAGTGTATCTCCCTGCCTGCCCCCCAAAGAGAAGAAAAAGAGTCCAAATTTTCACCATTCCAAAGAAGCGTAAGAGAAACAGATTTGATGCAGAACATAGTAATATTTTTAACGTTGTGACTTTGGTAAGAATTGCGTCAATGAAACCCCAGTTTAAACAGTCAAAGACTTCAACCACTAAATTGCAAAGCGCGATTGGGTGAAAGTGGGCCATGTTCTGGGGAGGATTATGTTTAGGAATGAGGGTGATGAATGCATGATTGAGTTGAGGAGAAAAGAAGCCAGTAGAGAAAGCCTCACAGACAAAACCGAGTAAAGAGTTTCCCACGATAGGCCAACAACGTTGCTAGAAGTTGGGAATTAATTAGAAAATCAGGGCCAGGGGTTTTAAAGAGGGCCCATAAGCATCAAAGCATCTTTGATTTCAACATTGGAGGGAGGTTTATTGTGATCATGAAACTGAGAATCTCTGAGAGTTGGGGGGAAAAGAGATATTAAGACTGTGTGAAGAAGCTCTACCTAATCAGGGGTGTAAAGCTGACTAAAGTGACTTCTAGCCAAGACTTTAAGCTGACTAGCTATCATCATGATTCCAAGAACCCACACCATCTTAAAGCTGCATTACTCTTGCCTTCTTCATTTTGATCATATGTCAGATATATGAAAATATCTGGTGTTATTCTTACCCTCTTTGATCCAAGTGGGATTTTCCAGTTTTTTGAAGTCAAATCAACTCTGCTTGATGAAGAGTAGTCAAATATTCCTCACGGAGCGTATTTGCAAGGTTGCAATTTGCAAAGGTAAGAAGAATGCTGGACATTCAAGATCTTCTGAATGCTTTCAAGTCTGGCCAAGCATCTGTGTTTCGTTGCTGAAATAGAACCAAAAGATTCTGCATGTCCGCTTCCAAAGCTCATTTCTGATATCAAAAAATAGATCTGTCAAGATTACCATCAAAGTCTGTTCAAGCCGCCACACACATGAAATGATCAAAGGAGCAGTGTTGTATTAAGATAATTTGGTGGACTGGACTGAACTGAACTACACAGAATTTTTAAGTGTAAATTATGCATATGTCCATGCAAAGGAGTGATGTTGAGTCTAGACAACATGAAATCTAAAATGATCAAAAGGGGAAACTACAACAAGAGCATTTTTCTAACAAGTGATTAACAGAGGATGATGATGGATCATATTCCAGTTTGCAGAGGTGTTTAACATCAGCATTTGGGAACCTCAGATGCCAAGAAAGGGTTGCAGAGACCTCTCTATCCAGTCTTCTCCACACTTTGGCTCTTCCAAATTGGTTGTTGGACCAGGTAAACCCCAAAATCCATAAAATCACTATGCATGCAATGTGTTGGGAATGAACTAGACTCTATAGAACAAAATTGTTAATTGAATATAGAGGATTTCTAATGTCAGTTTAGAAGATAAGGCAGCTTAATGTTGATCGAATACACTTTACATGGTACTCTGTCCCGCGTAGTATTAGGCCCTTTCTCATATTATAAGGCATTCTCACATCTCAATTCAATATTAAATGCATTGTTTTCATTTTTACACTAAACAATTCGATATTATAAGTCACTCCCGGAAAACAATACAATATTTTACCGTAAAATGGTATTCCCTTCGTTCCACAATAACTGAGGCAGTTGTCAAAATATTTTGTTTCATTTTATGTGAGACTGTACAATTTTCGATGCAACATTTATTGTGTTTTTTCTTGATTGCAACATTTATTGTGTTTTTACTTGATTTACCCTTATTTATTACCGTAGTAGATATAAAAAAGAAGGTCACATTAATTATATCCAATGACATTCTAGTCATTTCATTATAAAAGTTAATGCATTAACTCATATTCTTAATATACGTGATTTTGGACAATGCCTCAGATAAATTGGAACGGAGTGAGTAAAAAGTAACTCTTTTATAAGGTTTCTTAAACTCGTTGAAAAAAAAAATCAAAAGACCTTATATTGCAGACATCATTTAATGAAGTATTTGCTAATTGAGGTACAATGAATATTGAGTGTAAAATAAGTTAAATCTGTAAAATAAATACCTAAAACTAAACATATAATTTTGTTAATATGTTAATTAGATTTGATGAAATAAAATAGGGAGGTTATTGACACCTTCATTTTTTCCTACTGACATCCTTTTACTTCCGCACCAAAAAAACTTATTTTTAGTATCACAAGAATACTTTTATTATTTTCTTATTTTACACACCACATAAATAATAACAAAATTACTTTTTATGCCACAATTTTTTGAACCATTAAGTCCACACATTTTCAAAAATATCAAAATAAACCCTACATTTTATCCATTTCTTCATTAACACCTATCTTCTTCATCTACACCATCTTTCGCACATCTCCCACCACCCAAAAACCACCATTAACACCCACCACCGCAACCACCCTTCCTCCGGTCTGTTGCCTCGTCTCTCCTCCCAGCACTGGTGTGGTTCAAGAGTGCGAGTTGAAGGAGGAAAGAAGATGGTTGAGGAAGGAGGAGGAAGAAGAAGATGAGGAAGAACGGGATTGCAGCCGTGATTTTCTTTTACTTTTGAAAATGGGGTGGCTGATTTGGGATGGTTGATTTGCTACATGGAATGGAAGGAGGAGGAAGAAGGGGTGTCGGCTGGGGGGGGGGGGGGGGGGCTGGAAGGGAGGAGGAAAGTGAAGATAGGGAGGAGGAGGGTGAAGATGTTAAGTTTGGAGAAGAAAAGAGAAATGTATTTTTGTAACAGTTATGGGTTGAAGTGTAATTGTTTTATTGTTATAATATATATGTGACGTGTGAAGTAAATTTATGGTGTGTAAAATTAAAAAAAAAAAAAATCAAATAAAGAGTGCAAGTAGTAAAAATGGGATGCCAATAAAACTACCATAAAATATTTACGAGGGGTGGAGCCACACATGTCACACCAAGTGTTGCCCCTTCCGGTGATTTTTATTTTTTTATTTTTACTTTTGAGGAAATGCTACCACGAGAACGATTATACCACAACAACAAGTGATATAACATATTTTTTATGTAATCGATCTCGTGGTAGCATTTCCTCAATACCACAACAAGTGATATAACATATTTTTATATAATTGATCATGATGTAGAATGATCATAATGTAGGTCCTTCATAATCAAAGATTGAAAAAAGTGTTGTCATTCGTTTATCGTTGTGAGAATAACATCAACCAAAGTTTCATAAGAGGTTGTTTTGTTTTTACAGTTTGAACTCTGATGTTCAATGCAGCAACTTTTATCATGAGCTTAATTTATCTCTATTATTTATTTAAAAGTAGTAGGTTAGCTAGCTAGTCACTGTTTTAGAAGACTCCTAGTCTTAAATCACTATCCTTTTTTAACTTTGTCTTTACCTCAAAGTCTAAAAACAAATTTCCTCTGTTTAAACATTATGGGTAGGCTGCCATTTTCAAACTGTAACAATAAATTTATAGCCATTTTGAAATTGCACTTCATATACTACTCTGTATGCTCTTCAATATCAGCCAAAAATTTCCTTACCACCTTTAACTCTTATTTTGAAAATGATTAACTTGTGCAATGAAGAAGAAGAAGAACTTCACAATAATACATCTTCTTGCTTCAAGAAGAAATGCAAATTTCTCTCATGGATTCGTAAGGATGCTGGAGTGCTTTCTGGTGCAGTAGACTGCCGAGCTTTTCGTGGAAAGATGCCATCTTCTTTTTCCCCCACCCTACAAGAAGAAGAATATCCTAACTGCGACTTTGATGATGAACATGAAGTATTATTATTCATCGATGTGTATATGCTTGTTTGTTTTTTTTTTTGTGTGTGTGTGTGTGTGTCTCTCTCTCTCTCTCTTCGGCTTTGAATAACCCGGACCTTTCGTGTATTTGCATAACTTGGATGCCTCCAATACAATGTACACAACACAGGACCGACCCTAGGTTAAGACAACCCAGGACTTGACCTTGGGCCTCCGATGTTTATGTTTAGCTAACATAATATTTTTTTTTGAAAAATGCCTATCAAACTAAAGAAGAAAAAGAATCGTCTACGGTGTACTGTATATTTTAAAATAAAATAAAAATGCATCACTTAGTTAGTAAACATCACTTAGTTAGTAAACGTAGGAAACTGAACATGTAGGTCATTGACTACCAAACCGCCTAGGGCCCCTAATCTTTACAAGGCCAGCCCTGACATGTTACATATACATGTTTTCTTGTAGCGAGTGGATATAATATATGCCGGAGGCAAATTCGCATTTTTTTTAATATATTGATTGATTGGTTACGGATTCAGTTATAGATATTTATAACTCAGACATATGAAATAACCTAGTTGTCTGATAGCTTCTGTATTCTGTTTCCTATGCAGGTCTCAGAAATCATTACTAGATATATGGAGGCTAAAACGAAGCGCAAGACGACAGGAACTTCATCAACTAATTTCCGTTTAAAATATCTGATTTTTCCATTAGGAGATATTGATAATACTCTTAAGCCATTGCAACATGATCAAAAGGGCAGCAGTAATAATATTAATGATGAATTAGCAGAGGAGGAAAGCTTCTTGACGCCTCGTAGCCGACTCTCGAGGTGTTCAAGTAGTGCTTCTTCTTCTAGCTTGGAGACATTTGTGACTGCTATGGACACTGCATTTTCTACTAAGAGGAGTACTTCAAGCTCGAGTAGTATGGACATCGAGGGGCGTAATTTGATGATTCATCAGTTGCGTGATTGCGAGGGATGGCCTTTCGGCCTCTGTAGGAAGGCTTTGTTGCTGCCACCATTGCCTAAATCGCCATCTGATTCTTGGTTATGGTGTAATAAGTCTGCTGCTAAACTGTGATTTCAATTCAGCTGTATATATATATATATATAGTATATACTTAACGTTTGTCATAATAAAAAAAAACTACATTATATGATGTTACTTATATACTCTGTGAATAATATTTAATAATATCATAAACTCTCGACGATAATTTATCCAAAATTAGCACTAAACCTGATTGTTCAACACTTTAACGAAATCCATTAAATTGTTTAGGCTTCTTAAAAAAAATTAAATCTTAATGTCAAGCACTATATTTCAATAATATAATAATATAAACGTAATATAAATTAGTATGGGCTCCTGATTTTCAGTACAAGGTTTGGTAAACATGTTTTGACCCAAATAATACAAACCTCAAACACAACAGCTATTCACAACCTGTTGACTTCAATCAACTTATGTATTTTTATAAAATGCATATGCCAAATAAATATTTTTCAAATTGAACAACGCGGTTTTGATTTTTATTACTTAATTTGACAAAATTGACTAATAAAAAATTGATAAGATTCGTAGTTGAAGTCTTAGGAGAATGTGCAGATTGGGTATTTGTGGGACAATGTTGTTCTGGCTGGCATCAATACAAAACAAGCCTCCTATTTTAATTTTATTTTTCAGCTTATGTCTTTTTCCCAAAAACTGCAAAAAAAAATTAAAAATAAAAAATAAAATCGATACTTAGGTCTATTTCTAAAATTCAATTAATGCATCATCATTTCAATTAAGATTTCGAGTTGTCGTTTGTTGTCTGGACTGGAGCACCGAAAGTTAAGATTGTACTATGTATTCTTCATAAATAAATAAAATAAATTAGATTGTACTATGTATTCAACTTTTATGCATAATAATGCACAAATCTGCCCAAAAAAAAGTAATGTACACCGGTCATTATTATTCACTTATTATTAAAAGCCGGATGTTTTTTCTCGCTCAAGATAAAGTTAGATTATAGATCAGTTTATTTAGCAGTGACATCGATCTGAAGTTCATACATTTTTCGTCAGTTTATATATATGTGCATACACCCCTTTTGGTATAGCTTATCGTGAAGACCTTCCAAGTTAGGTTAGTTGTTTGAGGGAGGATTATAGAGGATTTAGTCTTTTCGGGAGGGTAATGGCGATGTCAAAAACTGACCTTACCCACGTGTCGCATCCACATCAGTACAATAATAAATAAAGATAGAGAAAAGTCTCCATCAAGGGCTAGAACCCCCAGTACCCGAGCTGCATGAGCTCGGTCACCATCCTCTGACCCCTCCAGGTCGGCCTGTACTTGTGATCAAACCTGCCCCTGCCGACCCTATAGGTAGGCTCAAGTCCCTCTCGGACCAAACCTCTTATGCATGCAAGAATCCGAGCTGATCCCAGCTCGGCTATCTTCCCCGACCTCCGTAGGTCGGCCCAAACATAGAAGGGTTCAGCCAATTCAGCTCGGGCCATCTAGGTCGGCCAGAGTCACTCCTCGATCGTATTTCCCACGAGTGTGATAAACATATAAATATGGGAAGAATCCCTCATATTTAATACTCTGATTCTGATAGTCAAATATATCCATAATTATCTCCAACAATTAAGGAGATTAACTCGTAGTTATCTTTTCCTTAGGGAACACAAAATCCAGGCCCACGCCGCCTTAAAGCATAACTCTCCTCTATATAACCTATCCCTAAGGAACTACGAAGACATGATTCCAATACAGGCATTGGATACGTAGGCAGCTTGAGATACAGTTTCTCAAGTCCAGTCTAAACCACCACCAAAACACTCCCCCTCTTTTTATCGTGTTCTTAAGCTTTTTGCAGGTTGTCTTTAGGAGAACAACCCTGGATTTATCATCAACGATTTTTGGAATCGTCAAGGAATTCTCTCTTCCGATCCTTAGATCTTTGGGTATCATTAGTACCCAAAGTAAAAACCCTAATTTGGTGCCCAAAGTATAACTGGCGGAACCAGAAACCAGAGTCAGTACGAGGCACCGAAGAAAATTGAAGACAAGACTCCAAAACTCGAGTGTTTCAGTAACTACTTTATACGCATCTTCCCTTAATTAATTTAAGATACCAAATTTATTAGTGTTGTATCATGATAATGTTTCTAATTCCTTTTTAATATGAGGTATCACATGTGGCGCGACGCCTACACTAATGAGTATAACCTTTATACTTTTTGCCTCAATTGATTGGTGTAAGACGAGTTTTTTTTTTTCCGAAACGAAAGCTTAAACACCTTTTTTTTTGCATCAAGAGAGGCTTGAATCCAGGACCTCGGCTTTTTTCAGCATGATAATGTCTCATTGGGTAAGACGAGTTAATTGATGGATGACCAAAGACGGAGGTAAAGCTTTTGTTTACATGTGCATGGGCTAAACCCACCCAAGGCCATATGGGAAAAGATCCCCAACGGTGCATCATCAACAAGTGCATCAAAACGGTGTCGTTTTGATCTAAAACGACACCGTCTCGATATGATTAAAAAAAAAAAAAACACACAGTTGAAACGGTGGCGTTTCGGGTCGAAACGACACCGTTTCGCTGCACCTCGACTTGCACAGCTCCATTTGTACCGACGGGGATCGAGCTCCAAGGCCATATACATATAATTCGGTTTAATTAACAAAGACATCACAACCCAACTCATTCAATCATCTCAACATACTTCATTAGTCCACCCTAATATGAATTCCCGGCTTCTTCCTTATGGATGATTACTAAATAATAAATAAAGTAATAAAGTTATATACTCCCTCCGTCCAAATTTAAGTATCTACTCTGACTACATATGATTTAACATAAGTGTGAGTAATGCTTTAAAACTTATTAAGTGTTACATTTATACTACCATTTCAAGTGAGATTGTTGAGGCATTTAATTCTAGACACATTTAATTGTAAATAATTTGAATACTTATAATCAAAACATTTATGCTACTATCACTATAAATTAATGACTGTTGAAACATTTAACGTTATACACTTTTTATCGTAAATAATACAAATACATAAAGCAATTTGAAAAAAATATATCGCTTAATCTAGAAAGTTGATAGTAATAGTATTTATTTTGGGACATACCAAAATGAAAAGAAGGACAGAGGGAGTATAATTGATGGGGAAAGAAATAGGAATATGAAATCAATATTTGTTGTCTAATTATTAGAAAAAGAATGATAAAAGTGGAAGAATCGAAGGGGAGAGACATTGAGATTAGTTGGAAGGGAATTGAGTGAGTGAGTGAGTGAGTAAAAAATGTTTTTTTATTGTGAAATAAAATTTTATGGGTAGAAAAAGAAAATGAACGGTGCAGATGATGACACCTAGGGACTCCCTACACCGGAGCCCCTAGGGTAGAAGTTCCCTAGTTGGAAAGGAATTGAGTGAGTGAGTGAGTAAATGTTTTGGGAAGATTATTGTGTGGTGTCTCTACACGGTGTGGAAGCATCGTATGGCACACCATACACCTTTATCCTATATTAAAACTGTGTGGTTTTGATCGTTTCACCCGTCACTTCATCATAAATTCTCTCACCACACAATAACTTTCCGGTTAAAATTGAAGGGTAAAACATGACGACTTTAGCAGTTGTCATGTCACACACGTTTTCTTTCTTTCTTTTCGATAATTATTCTTTCTTTTCTCTCAAAATCATCTCCGTTTTTCTCTCACCAAACTCTTTTCAATTTTCTACTCACATGTTATTGTTTCCCAATCTTTGTATTTGCGCCGCACGTCTCATTCTTTTTTTCTTGAATAAATAATTAATGTTACACCTTTGTATTGCAGTTCAACTCTTTATTCATCCCAAAGCCTCAAATGTTCTATTTTAGAGAATGGAAAATGATATGTGCACTACACTTGTGTGTAGTACACAAACCACAAGTGATGGGTCCCAACAGAATATGTGGTGTTGATTATGTTGTGTAAAATGTTGTGGTTGAAAGAGTAGTGGATGTATCACTACTCTTTCGAGAATACATAAGTACTCCAGTAGCATCAATGGTCACCCATTAAACCATAATTAGTTTCAGAAGATGGGATCTTAAATTAATACTACTATTATTATTATTATTATCAATAAAAACTACGTCAAGCAGTAGAACTAGCCGTTTGAGTTTGTGTTCACGTAAAACCAAATAGGGATTTGCATTTCAGTCATCACTGTTTAATTTATGCAAAGTCGTCTTTTAATCTTTCAAAATGTACTGTCAAAAACTCTTCTTCACGTTGTTTCTTCATAAATAAATAAAATAGTTATATATAAAGACGTTCAAACATTTAGGTTGTGTTTGTTTTGCAAGATGTTTTTTTTAAAGTTTTTTTTTCTATCACATCACCAATCATTTCTTACAATTCTCACAACAATCAAATCTTTAACTACAAATAAAAAAATATTAAATCATCTCTCATCATTTCACTTTATCAACTTTATTACCTTTTTTACCATTATTTTATTCATTATTCTATTTTATTTCACCAATCATTTCATAATCTACATCAATCATTATTCTACTTTATTTTACCCCATCAACTTTTTAATCATTACTTCAATCACTTTATCTAAAAAAAACTCCAAAAAAAAACTACTACCCAAAACAAACGGAGCCTTAATGCATGAGTCCATACCCTAGTGGTTATTACCGGGTTCGATTTCCCCCTCTTTCGTATCCAGCAAAAAACAAAAGAAAATTTTATATTCCCTCCCTATTTACCTGTCTCATTTGTCAACAACAAAAATTCTTTTTTTCTTCATAGTTATATTTTCAATGTATTTTTCTATATTTACTCTTATTTATTAAGGGGTGAAAAAATACAGACAACATTGTATTAATTATATTGAAAGAGTGTTATTGTCAATTCGATGTTAAGTCAAAGCATTAACTACTCCCTTAAAATGTGTGTTTTTGGCAACTGCGACAGTTAAATAGAAACGAAGTATATATTTAAATAATAAGAACAAATATTAACAAAAATTAACTAATAATTGACATTTAGTCCAGTAGATTGAAAATAATGGCAAAAAAGATAAATTTGCATTCCACTGACCGATTATGCCCTTTTGCAAGGATGTGTTTCATATTAAAAGGTTTCAGTGGATTAGTTTGATAGTGGATTTGAAGTCGTTAAATTTATCAAGGGTAATTTCATAATTTCAGATGTATTTTGTCTTTTTTCACTACCTATGTCATTTTTGACAATTGCTCATCTATTTTTGTCATTTATAACCAATATCTCTTAATAATATTAGGAATATATGACGAAGTTTCTTCATTACAAGTATACAAGTAAAAATATGAAGTAAAAGTGGTAAGCCTCATATCTATCTAAAACTTATTTGAGTCGGATGAAGAGAGATTTATACACTAAATACGCCGTCAAAAAAATACATCATAAGCCAATAAAATTTCGCAACATTCTCCCAAAAAAAGAATTATCAACATTCTGGATGGGGCGGAATTAATGAACAAAAAATCGAAAATAAAAATATAATGTGTTAAAATATTTTTACATGTAAACTGACTTTACCATATACATAAATAAACATTTGGCATAACGATCACATGTTATTACCTAGTGACAAATTTTATAGTGATTCAACCATAAGCATGACTTGGTTGAATTGTTTAAGAGTTGAACTACTACGTACCTGTCTATCTCCGTCCCAACATGTAAATTCATTTAGTTTTTTGAATTTGTCATGTAATATAAATCTATTTAGACTACCAATGAAGCATTTATTATATTAATCTTCATTTTATCCCTAATTTATTATACATTCATTTACACTACAAAAAAAAGAATGTTTTGTGACAAAGTTTTGGTGACAAAGTGTACATTTCTCACAGATTGGTTATCTCTAATGACTATAACTTTGTTTGTTACCAAAAGTTGTATTAATAGTGAGTAAAAAAAGATGTTGTCACGATAGCTTTAATGGATGTGAGAGTCTTACTTGCATACCTGTGATAAATTTTGGGACAAGGCTTTGGTGACAAGCTCGTGAGCTAAACGAGCTCGTGAGCAGTTCATCTTTTCGACGAGTCGAACTCAAAAATATTTTTTTCTATTCGTTTAAACAAGCTCGTGAACATATCATATTTTAAACGAGCAGAGTTCGAACCACCGATACTCGGCTCGGCTCGTTAAAATAAAATGAAAAACAACAAATTTTTTAAGTAGAAAAACTCCAAAAACTGTTCGTTCAGTCTCCACCTTCCCCTGCCTCCCTTTTACCCGTTTGTCTCTCGCAAGCCCTAATTGAGTGCCTCCCAGACCACTTGGGGAAGAGACAGTGGTTTCCATGGTTGTGTGAATGGCGGATGGAGGTTTTTATCACTGAATCATCCCGGCCACCGCCAATAATTACACCAGCATCTCGCGTTCTTCGTTTGAAGCGCTATGTCGCCATCAAAATTCGAAAAAGGGTGAATCGATCGGATCCATGAACAAAACGGTGAGTAGGGCTACAAAGAAAATATAGTCAACAAAACACATCGGAGGTACTTCGATTTTCTTTTTCTACTCGATTTTCATTATGTTAGTTCGGTTATTGGAGATTTTATAAACTATTCCACGAATTTTGGATTGCATTGCCGTAGAAAAATATCTTTGGCTAGGTTAAAATGTACGACAATACTAAGATGTATATATTTTTAATTTAATTGTAGATTAGTTGCATTTGAACATGTAGATACACAAATATTTTCAAAATGTAGCTTGAATAATGATACGTTGCTTATTATATTGTATAATCAACACGAACTATTGGACGACCACTGCTATCATAAGTGCCATAGATGAGGAAACGAGTTCAACGTTTTGGTGGTATATTCTTTTCATTCATTATTTTAGAAGTATACTTATATTATTAGATTCTTGTGAAGTATACTTGTTCATAAAGAAAGTGATATCTCTTTACACGGCATACTTTAATTTACATGTACGAAAGAGAGTTTAGATGTCTTAATATGGTTTCATCGTAGCATGCTCTGAACTTGGAGCAGTATGAAATGGATAACATATTATTGAGCATGAAATGTTGCTCTAGTGTCGGGATTTTTCTTTTATATGCTCATCTAATCTCTGTTTGGAAGGTTGAAGAACAAGTTATCAAACAACAAGGATCAAGAAGGGGATCAGCCGCAAAAAGTCAAGCTCAAGCCCTGGCTATTGCCTATTAGTATCTTACGTCTATGGTGTGTCCCTTGTAATTCTTAAGTTCTACAAGTTCATTCACATAATATGGTCCCTACTAAAGGAAACCGACTGCTTAATCAAGAAGGATTTCGGGGACACAAAGAATGATTGGTTTGAAAACTAGATATCAAAGGACTTCTCTTTATTCTTGAAAATGTGATGTTTTCTTAGATCTATACGCATGACTAATTTTTTTTTAATTTTTACGTTCAAAGTTCTTGAAGGTTTGTTCGGATGGTGGCCTTTTCGATTTTCTAATTGATGTTAACAAATAAAATATACGGAAAGAAGCATGAGACATCCGTGGAAATTAGAAAGAGGTTTCAAATATTCTTGGAGAATGTATGGATGCTTCCACAAAAGGGGAATGATATCTTCCAGAGTTGTCAACATAAATGAGGCATATCAAAACAGAAGCAGGGGAATGGTTCTTCCTTTTGAATCTCTTTCATTTACATTTGACAATATCAAATATTCTATACATATGCCACAGGTATCTCTTTGTGCCTATTATGAATTCTTAGCATCTATTCACATGTGCAAATACAGAAATCACTATTGTCTTTTTTTCTTCCTCAGAAAATCTCTATTGGACTTGAATATTGGACAAAATGATAGAGAATTCAATTTTTTAAGTTGAGTAACAGGGGACGAAGGAAACAGAACGACATAATTTTGAGCTAGGGAGAATGGCCATGGAGATTCAAGCCGATCGCAGGTAGGTTTTCCCTATTGGAATCCAGTTCGAAGACTATTCAAGCCGGACAATCACTTTTTTTCTGACGGCAACATTGAAAGACTACTACTTGCCAAGCAGGTTCATTTTTTACTCTCTTTTTAATCCTCTTATATGCCGATTTGGGCAACAAATGCGCATATGAACTTGGATTTTAGAAAGATCTATTTTTGAGAGGTTTATCGGACTTTTTTTTGTGATGATTTTGTAGATGAAATGTGTTTATCAGGTTTGGATCACAGCAAAGAAGCACCAAAGAGAAATCGCACATTATGGAAACCTCTCTTGTACTTGATGGAAATTACGATGTAATTGGGAAGTAAGCAATCATTATGGAAATTTGATTATCTCTAGTTGATGGAATGAACTTACGGGATGTGTACCTCAATCCTTCCCTCTCGTGCTCATATATCAGCACGGGGCTCAATTGTAAACCGCACCGGTTGTTCTACTAAGTATTGTTCTTTTTTTAGATAGAGGCAGGGGATGTGAAGAAGCAATACATTTCCGGACTTGCAATTTACCAATAACACGGTGAGCTAGAAACCTTAGGTTCGAGGCTTGTTTAGCGACACCAATTTATCTACAAAAATCATTTAGCACCAAGTACTTGTGGAAAGACACAACCGTCGAGGTACTCCATTGCTTCATTTGAATCTATTTTACTTCTGTTTTGCTTCGGTCCGAGTTCATGTCTTAGTCCAAGTCTTTGTTTAGTTAAAGTTATTTGTCTTGTTTAGTTACACGATGTATGCTTATATGTTTAAGTACGTCAGCGTGCATATGTCCAGGTCTTGCATTTATCCTGAAGCTTTGTATGACTTGTTGTGGTGCCTCTGTTTTGCATAAGTCCTGGTGTGCCTGTAAAGGACAAAGTTGTTTTTTAGGTAGTTCTTATCTTATGCCTATCAAGCTCTTTATGAAGTTATAAATGCCTTTGATTCATCGGCCCGGTCTTATGATGGGTAAAATGCCAATCCTATATGTAAATCATGTTCTATTTTTTTTAAGATGGTAAAACAAGTGTCCGATGTGTGAAATACAACCAACCGCAATCTAGTGAGAGACATTATGGTGTTTCTAGCTAGTCTCACTACAAAACTTGATGAGACCGTAAGTTTTTGTAAATTTGAACCCTGAGTTCATTATCACTATCCTTGTTTGCATTCAAGCATTTTTTTACAATTCATGTCTAATTCTTGATCTTATATCCTTCTTTTTCGGATATTCGGACTGCAATAGCCTTCTCGAGTCTCGACAAAGGGCGCCAACGAGTATTAACGAGATCAAACCTTACCACGAGTATGGAAGTATCCACAAAAGAATCTAACTTCCATTTCGGCTTATATTAGCTTGCTAGTATGATATATTTGATTTTGTGAAGGAAACATTAGGTGAAGTCAAAGTGTTTGCGTTTTATTTTATCTTAGCACGTTGTTTGATAGTTCAGATTATACCTTTAAGCGCTAGCTTTCCAAATCTCTGTTTGGTTGTTTTTACTTTATTTTCTTGTAGCAAATGGCCATTGAGAAACGAGGCAAGGGTCGTACAAGATTTCCAAAGACAATGCGCACAAATGGGTATGACGGTAAGACGGTACTTTTCTTTAATTAGTTATCTACCGAGAGGATGTTATTATGTTAATATTAGTTCTTTTGCTTATATTTCTAGTCCGAGATGATGGCGGATGCCACGGATGATGCCTTGGACAACGACGAGGTGAAGATGAATACGAAGAATTGACGAACCGAGGTAATGTAGAAGTTAGAATGTTTACGGGATACCGGCAAGAACGAAATCTTTCGATACTTTGATGTATTTGTCACTCGGTTAGGATATCATCATTATACTTTTCGTTGAACATTGAAATCCTAGCTTAATGTTTGAGTATTTGTTGTCTTATATCTTTTTTTGTGCATAATATGGTCTAGTGGCGATTTCAAATGTATATTTCTTGTCTTATATAATTTTCGATTTGGCGAGTTTTCTTTGTGGAACGAGAACATACGGCAAAGAAGTATACTCGTGAGGTATTGCTAGACATTAGCAAAACGGATGCACTTTATTATATATGAATGTTTTGCTTAGTCATTGCTAGATGATTGCTTTCCTATAGCATGAGTTTTTCTATTAAATCGTTTTCTTTGGGACCTTGTCTATTAGAGCATATTAATGCGAAACTACATTACGGGTTTTGACATTTTTGCGGCTTAGAATTAGGTCTAAGTTGTTGTTTATCAACTTTGAATGCATCGGTTCTTCTTTGGAGTGATAGACATAGTACTTGGACTGGTTTAGAATGTTTTGACAACTTTCAGCTGATTTGAAACCATTGCAGTGATAAACATAGTACTTGGACTTTGCATTAGGTAGCTCGATTTTGCATCAAATTTGATGGTCTGGTTTTGCTCTTTTTTTAGGCTTACATCTTGTCTCATTTTCAGGTCTGCTTAGGTGTGCATCTGTTTTGTTGTAAAGGTCTTGTTTCATCAGGTTCTTGTCTTGCAATTGCAGTTGGTATGCATCTGTTTGGGGGGTGTCATGTCTACTGTGTCCCAAACATGTCAAGGTGTGTCCAGACATGCCCGAGTCGATCCCGGACATGTCCGGGCGCGTCCGGACATTCCTAGGTACGTGCGGTGCATATCCAGTGAAAATTATCCTTTGTATCTTTGCCCGGTTTGTATGTAGATGCTCTCGTGTAGAATGGTTTTTAGTGGTTAAAAGGCCCAAATGTGGATAGTGGTCTCTGTGTGTACTGTTTATTATTATATTTGTTATTAATTATTATGGTTGTAGGATATTATTATTGATTATGACTTAATGTGTCTGTTTATTATTAATGTTGTTATTATTATTATTATTAGTAGTAGCTGTAGTATATTATTATTAGTAGTATATTATTATTATTATTATTTTTATTATTAATTTTCTATTATTGATTATTTATTTATTTATTATTATTATTATTATTAAAATATGACTTAGTGACAAAGCCTTTGTCAATATTAATCATTAATGTAAAAATGTGTTTATGCCTTTTGGTGACAACACCACTGAATTAGTGATAAAATGTTTATTATTGTGTGACAAATGTTTTGTTGATGGAAAACCTTCTGGTGAGAAATTTGGAGGTTTGTCATGAAAAGCTTTGGTGACAAAAATATGAGATTTGTCGCGAATGAGCTCTTTTAACGACTAATTCACTGATCGTCACAATAGACACCTTTAGCGTCACTGCTTACGCAACAAACGCCGCGACAAAAATATTTTGTCACGAAAACTTTTACTGATGAAAATCAGCACTTTTCGCGACTAATTTTTTCGTCACGAAAAGGTCTGTTTTTTGTAGTGTTACTTAAACCTTGTAAAAATGTAATAATTACATCACAATCACAATCTCATCAATTGCAGCATACTAATTCCATAGGCAAGGCATCATTTTTTTGTATAAGCATATTAGGTAAAAAATAATGTTGCATAGTTATTTGCTTTTTTTAATATTAAATATCACATAATATTACGTGGTTTATTGACATCACCAAATTCATCAATCACAGCATATATTTATAAAATAAAATAAAATAAAAAAACAATTGTATAAACAATCGTATTATAATATATTTATAAAATAAAATAAAAAAACATTTGTATAAACAATCGTATTATAATATGGTGTTCTAGCATTCACATCAGAAACTCTATTTATTATCCCTAAAATAATATAAAATAATACATATCATATTTTATAACATTTCAATTCAAATTAAAAACTCCACAACAACATCCATATCCATATATTTATACCAAATACCATTAAAAATTAAAATAGGGATAGTGCTCCACAAATGGGGATACACTATTCATTGACCTAAAAAATAAATAGGGATGAGGCTTATGTTGAGGAGTTATTTGAAGGAATTTTTCATTTTTTATCTTTATTTTAGAGATAGAACACCGTATATGGCTTTTGATGTGAATAGGGTGTTGGAAGTAACGCCCAAAAGACAATTATGTAATTGTTTTTATAATTAATAAATGATAGATTTATTCTCATCTAATTATTTGCTTTGTGCTTATAAGAAATACACTGCTGAAAACTCCAAGTCGTATCATATGTAGCCATATAACTTAGTGTCGTATCATATGTAGCCATATAACTTAGTGTGTGTCACACATGAGGATTAAGTTTATGGTGATATATACACTTGAACTGTTAGTCCGTAGTGAAGTTAATCAAAGTATGAGGTCTATTGATTAAACCACCATTAATGCGTCCAGAACACTTTATGGTGTGACCGTCTTATCCAGACCGTCGGTATTGGTTATCTAAGTGGGGCATTTATATAAGATGTAGTCATATAGGACTGGACCGATTTAATATGCATTTCTCATATAATTCCGTGATTGAGAAATCTCATTAAATCACAAGATGATCATATATGGATTAACTTTAATCCTGAAGTGATTGCATACTCCTACTGGTTTCAGGATAGGTTTGATGTGTTCGTTAAGGATCGCTAAGAGGCGCGGTCCGAATCACTTTCACGTTGGCACTATTCTGGGATGAGTGAGAAGTGTGTGTCTCATAGATATGGAATTCATTCCTCCTTCCGGGAAGTAGAAAGACAATCCCCTTATTTGTTAATCCTAGAAACTGATCGATCCCGGGAGTTCGTATTGGTTATGAACTAATTGATCACTAGTGAGTTAATGGTAATTAAGGATAAGATGTGATGAATAAGGTTTACGGAAATAATCCCACTTCATTACGGATAGTGATGTGATCCGGTTCATGCTCGGAGGATAACATCATTCGTGCTATTTATTGATATTATTTAATTAATTAGGAGTTGGTTTTATTTTATATTGGATTTTTAGCACTTTATTTATTTATTTTTTTATTAGCCAATATGAACATTTCGTTTTTTGGCCAATAGGAAGTAGGCGCATTTTTCATAGTGGGCATTTATCCCACATTGCTTTTCAGCTTCTAGTTCTTTTGGTTGTAAGCCTATATAAGGCAATCACTAGCTTTTATTTACACAGACAATTATGATGATATAGATTTGGCTTCTTAGCTTTTATTAAAGTCTTCTTGACTTTGATTTATCACTTGCGAGTGAGTGTTCTCTTCGTTGTAGGGAATCACAAAAATCGCATGCGTGTGAGAGTTCTCTTCGTAGTAGAGGATTCAACCCTTCGAGAATTTACCAGCACTGTGAGCAATTGTTGGGCGTTCTCTTCCTACGATTTAGTTGGATTACTAGGTCTAGGATCATTAGCTCGTCATTGTTCTCCTTAGTTACTTCCTGGGCAAAACATCGGATCTGATTCCAACCGGAATCACATCAGATAGTCTATGGAGGATTAGTTTGTATGTAATGATTATATCAATGGACACTTATCGACTCGACTTGACATTTTGAGAATAAGTTATATCTATAATCGATAGAGTTCAGTTTCAGATTTATGGTGGCGTAATTCCGGAATTAATAAGTTAAGTAGAAATATTTTGTTCGATGAATATTTTATTCAATTTATTGTAGCTACTGATTATAGGTCCATGGTCCCCGGATTGGCTCCTCTCACACGAGTGTTTTCTCGTTTTATGGAACCTCGAGAATAAATTAAATAGTTGGTCTATTTAATGAATATTCAATATTATTTATTTGGTAACTAATATATAAAATAGAAAAAACATTTTCTATATATTATCCCAAATGGCATTAAAATGGAGCCATATTATTTTGATTTTGGGAAACGAAATTTTCTCCTAATTAATTATAATGTGGATAATATAATTATTTATATGTTATATAATTATAAATAAGAAATTAGTTTTCTTATTGGATAAATAGGAAATTTGTTTTCCTATTGGATAAAGGTCTTATTTTTCTAAAAAGAAAAGATAAATTTGTGTGTAAAAGATAAACTTTCAAATTATTTGGTTAATTTTCCTGTTAAAAAGAGAGATACTCCCAACACAAAATAGACCTAGAGAAAACCAACGCCATATTGGAAAAAGGTGGGACGCATCTTTTTAGAAAAGAAAAAAAGAAATTTGTTTTCTTGTCTTATCCATTGGAGAGAAGAAAAACCTAGCATATTCGAGGAGGTTCTGCGGCGAGGATCGACGTCCACCAGTCGTCACTAGGAGATACAATCCGGAAGACTTCGGCTTCTCCCTTTGGTCGACTGTTTCTTTCTCTCCGTTTAGGTAAATATTCAACCTTCTTATAGTTATATTAATTATTTATGTGAATCAAATCGTGGTAAAATCGCATGCGAATTTATTCGTAGCTTCCGTTGTGCGTGATCGAGCGTCTCGATCGGTGCTGTGAATCAGACCTGACGATCCAATTATAGATCGGATCCGGATCCGGGTTTCTGTATATCCAGCATAAGGTGGCATGGGGTGGGTACCCGACCCGTAAGCCTCCTGCCCGAACCCGTCCCGAGAAGATTTGAGATTTCATTTTTCATCCCTAGGCCCGTACCCGATAAACGTCGGGTCCCGACAATCGGGATACACGAATGTTCGGGATCCCGTCGGGTCGGTTATCCATCCGCTCCTCAGGATCATGAGAGGGATCCCTCCGGCGTCGCTGCTCATCTCGACGGTCATGATCTTGATTATATCCTCTTCTTCTAAACTCTCTTCGCCCCTGGGCTCTGAGTTCTGAGATCGGTCAATGACCTCTTCTAGTTTTCCTTCCATAACAGTTGCATCTATATCTCTTTGCAAATCTCGGTAATGCTCAGAGTCATGATCTCGTCGCGGGCCTTACGTCGATTTTACTAGCAAGATTACTAGGTCAATCGTAGTATAGCAAGGACGAATCAAGGTCGATCCCACAGAGACAATGCAACTCAAGCATAAACAATTATAATCTAATCAAGAAGACATAAGTGGTCATTGACCAACAATGTACATAAAAGGAACGTGGTATTCCTTCCCCATCCCTTCTATCTACTAACTTGGTCTAGTTAATCCTTATGTTTACTTCCCCACATAATTTCCTTAAACTAATTGAGCTTTTAATTCAGTTTCAAGCTACGGGTGCAATTCCTAACCCTATCTACTCCGACCATGGTAGTAGATAATCTATACGCCAACTACCTTCCTTAATTGGTCCGTAATAACCCATACGCATGAAGAACTAGAATTGCCAGTATTGTGCATTAACCCAAACCGCTAACCCGCATAGGCAGCTATCGACAATGACTAGCACGTTCTTAGGGTCCATCAGGACAATGTCCTAATTAACACTTTACTAACAGTTCTTCATGTTAATTTACGGATTACGAATACTAGATTGGCCAGACTTATTACTCATTTTAATTATTCCTGTCGATCAATGTAGCTGACGCTGAATCTCCAGCTTAAGGGGACCGAAAATTGCCTCGGCAAATCGATATAGACCGCCAATTTACTGGGGCGGTGGTTCTTAATCGGGAATCTATATTGCTCAGTTCAGATTAATTCAAGTAAATTATGGGGTTGCTAAACATGCAGATCAACTAAAACACGTAAATACAAGTAGATCTACCATATTAAAGACATAAAGGAACGTCAAAGCTTCATACCTTCAACAATGGAGATCTAGCTTGATCCATTCAAGCTAGAGATGACAAGGAAGAGAAGGAAACCAGAAAATAGACTCCAAAACCTTAAAAGAACTTTATTGCATCAAAATTGTATAATGAAATAATAATAATTTTGTAACATAATGGAGACCTCTGCTATAATCGGTTTCTGCGGCCTTATATAGATACATTGGCCGACTTATGACTCAAATAAACCCTAACTGACCTAATGGATGCGGCAGATTCAGTTTCGTGTTCCCCAAGACCCTCGGTTTATCGGGCCTAATCCATGGTAAACTGGGCCTGATTTTCTTCTCTTCTTTTAGCAGATCTCTTCCTGGACTTAATCCACTCGGCCCAATACTCTTTCCTTTATCCATATCCGTCCTTAAGTGCTTCAGATTTGCTTCATCCTGAAAGATACATAAAACAAAGCAAAACAGTACCAAATCTTCGGGATAACAACACAGATGCAGAATTATGAACTTAGGAACATGCACTCAGTGTTTAAACATATTCCTTCACAATAAAAGGTATATCTACATCCTCTAGAGTAGAATTCAGGGTAAATAAAGGTTAATTTAATTGTGCATTTAGAGCGTTATCAAGTCATGTCCTTGTGGTATTTGCAATACTTAGTCTGATCCCTTTTCTCACGGGGGCCCCTCATAGGAGGTGTAACTCGGGCTATACCTTTACTTTCCATTATTGCGAGGACCTGCTCGCGTGATCTATTTAGAGGGATAAAGTCCTTTTTTAGAGCTCTCTGACTTGCATTTCCTGTCAAATCTTTCGGCCGCCTTATCTTTTTTGGAGCTCTCTGAGTCTCTTTTCAACCTGTTAGCCTCTTTCCCCATGACAGTGCTTATAAGCTTGTTCCATGCATTCCTCCATAAATCTGGGAAGCCTGCTATTTAGCTTGGCGTATAGCCGACCTTCTCGCAGACCTGGCACGAAAGAGGTGATCAGGAGATGCTCATCTGCATTCTGGACTTGCCTTGACTCTTCATTAAATCTTTCAGATACTGCAATACGGACTCCTCATTCTTCTGCTTGATAGTGAGGAGGTATGTAGCGTTCCTTTGGAATGGCTTGGATGTGACAAAGGCTTGCAGGAACTTTTTAGCCAAAGTTTCAAAGCTAGAGATTGAGTACGGGGGTAATTTCCTGAACCATTCACGAGCCCTGCCCGTGAGTAGGGCTGGAAAGGCTTTGCACTTCATCTCTTCCGGCACACAGTCCAGGTTCATATGTGTTAAATACTGGAAGAGATGATCTTAAGGGTTCTCAGTGCCGTTGTATGGCTTAAGTTTTGGCACTTTAAACTTTTCTGGTCGTGGATAGTTTAGTATATGCTCTGAAAACGGTGACTCGAACGACAGATCGTCCGACTTCCAACCTAGAATCCCATCGAGCTCTGCTCGGGCAGCCTCCTGGGCTTGAGTGTTAACATGCTTTCTCCATACATTAGAGGTGGAGGACAGGGTGTCCGTTTTGTCATCCTTGTGTGGTGGGATGGTCTTAGGGGTGTTATCTTCGGGAAGACCTTATTCTCGCCCCTTGAGTGCTAAACCAAGCACGCTTTTGAACGCATGCATATCCAGGCTTCTTAAAGCCTCTAATAAGGCTTGTTGAGCAGGATCAGCAAGCGCCTCTTCCTCCGGGGTTGATGTTGGCTGGTGGTGGTGTTTGCATTTTTCTCCCCGCCACCCGTTTGGCCAGCCGTTGTTGCAGTTGGATAAGTTTCCTGGATCAATGGATCTTGAGCCTGGGTCCTTTTTCATGTATTCTTTGGTGGTGCCATTGTTTATTTTTTATGAAACGGCCGATAGGAGACCCTTCTTCTGGCGTCAATTGACGATGCTGGATATCATCTATTCAATGATCCGGGCAAAATTAACTCATATGACAATCAATTGAACAATAACAAACAATGGGATAGGCTATTTGTGTGTATTTTTAGACTGAGCCTGATAGTTACTTCTTCCAAGTTGCCTACGTATCCAATACGTGTAATTGGAATTAAGTTTCTCGTAGTTCCTTAGGGATTGTTTATATAGAGGACGTCTCGTCCCTTTTCTTGTCCAACAAGTTTTAGGATTTATTTCTTAATCCCTAAGGATTATCTTGCATAAATCCCTTTGATTTAGGGATAATTATGAATATACTTAAATGACAGGATCAGTGACATTATATCATGAAATTTTTTTCATCCTATAATATAGAAACACATTTAAATATTAGATAATGGGAGCTCTAACCGTCTTGCGGTGAGCTGCCCAGGTTATTTCGAAATCGAAAAAAATAGATTACTTGAATTTTATCAAATCGAAATCACGATTTGATTTCAAACTCTAAAATGACCATTTAATTCATTCCTCCCATAACTTACAGAAGTAGTAGTATTACAGAGAGAAAAGGAAAAGAAAAAGATTAATATGAAAAATGAAAACTGATAAAATAAAAATAAAAAAAAAAAGATTTAAAAAAAAAGTATTCGTTGGGGGAAAAAAAGAATATAAATGGGAGATGAGCAATAGCTTAACTGGCAGCAATCCATCTGCTGCTTTTATAATTCACAACTCTGTCAGAAATTTCAGACAGACACCATTATTGACACCTTCAAGTACACCGCCCCCACTCCTCCACCCTCATTATTTCCTTCTTTGAATGCCTTCATATCTTCCACCATTTTCTCTTCCCTTTTGACCTCTTTCCCTCTGTTTTCCATGTCTACATTCCCTGTTTTAAGTCACCGCCCACCTCCATTTTTGTTTCTCATATTCCTTACTTTCTTCATTCTAACTACCCAGATCTGTTCTGCTAAAGAAGATAATGATTTTGATGACATTGTTGATGAAGCTAAGAATCTAACCTTCCAAAACCCAACTCTCCAGCAAGCATACATTGCTTTACAAGCTTGGAAACATTCCATTTATTCCGACCCCTTTAATTTCACCGGTAACTGGAAAGGCTCAAATGTGTGCTCCTATTTTGGAGTTTTTTGTGCTCCGGCACCGGAAAATGCTTCCATTACAGTCGTCGCCGGTATTGATCTGAATCACGGAGACATTGCCGGGTTTCTCCCGAATGAGCTCGGTTTGTTGACGGATCTTGCTCTTTTCCATATCAACTCCAACAGATTTTGCGGCATTGTTCCGAAAGCTTTTGGGAAGATGAAGCTTCTTCATGAACTTGATCTGAGCAACAACCGATTCGTCGGCGGGTTTCCGAAGGTCGTACTTTCTTTGCCGGTGTTGAAATTTTTGGACTTAAGGTTCAATGAGTTTGAAGGCTCTGTTCCTAACAAGCTGTTTGATAAGGATCTAGACGCCATTTTCCTCAACGATAATAGATTCAAGTTTGGAATACCGGAAAATCTCGGTAACTCTCCGGTGTCTGTACTTGTGTTTGCTAACAACGATTTGCGTGGTTGCATTCCCGGCGGCATTGGAAAAATGGGGAAGACACTCAATGAGCTGATACTTCTAAATGATAATCTCACCGGTTGTATTCCACCGGAGATTGGGCAGTTAAATCATCTCACGGTGTTTGATATCAGCTTTAATAAATTACAAGGGCCGTTGCCGTTGTCTATTAGCAGAATGAAGAGTTTGGAACAGTTGGATGTGGCGCATAATCGGCTAACCGGTGTTGTTCCGGCGAGTATTTGTCAGCTACCGAGGTTGGATAATTTCACGTTTTCTTACAATTATTTCACCGGAGAGGCGCCTGGTTGTGTTGCCGGAAAAAGCAGAAGAGTTATCGATGATAAAGAGAATTGTATCGCCGGAGAAAATAATCAAAGATCTGCTAAAGAGTGCGTTTCACCTTTTGCCAAGCCTTTTGATTGTAGCAAGTCGGAGTGTGGGGGCAGTTCTGCGGGTCCGGTTGCGGGTCCTCGTAAAGGTAATCCCTCTCCGCCTCCGGGTCCTACCGCCAACCGCGGTCCTAGGCCGTTCTTGTCCTCACCACCGCCGCCATCTTCCGATTCTTCCTCATCTGGTAGATCTCATCCACCTCCACCGCCGTCAACGCCAACGCCGTTGCCACCTCCTCCACCGTCGTCAGATTCTTCATCGTCTGGTAGATCACATCCACCACCAGGAGCCCCGACGCCTTCTCCAACTTCAGATTCTTCACCGACTTCAAGATCTCATCCGCCGCCACCACCACCAACTACAACATATCATACACCAGCACCTACACCACCGGTGTTATCGCCGCCGGCACCACATTATACTCATAGTCCTTCTCCTTCACCAATAACTCCACCTCCTACAAGCAATTATGGAAAGCCACCAGTTGTCCCTCCCACGTCCGCGCCGGTTCCGGCATACTCAGTCCCAACACCCGCACCAGCTCCGGCAAGCATAGTTCCAACTCCAGCACCAGTACATTATGCGCCACCCACTGACCATGAGAGCTACGCCCCTACCTATCCTCCGTCGTCACCACCTTCACCTGTTTATACTTCTCCGGCACCTACTCCTGAATATCCACACCCACAAACTCCTGCTCCATCCCCTGTTGAATATCCACCTAGACCATCTCATCCCGTTCATCCACCGGTTTATATCAAATCCCCAGCACCTACACCTGAATATCCACACCCGGAAACTCCGGTTCCATCCCCTGTTGAATATCCACCTAGACCATCTCATTCTCATCCCGTTTATCCACCGGTTTATGTCAAATCTCCTCCACCTACACCTGAATATCCACATCCGGAAACTCCAGTTCCATCCCCTGTTGAATATCCACCAAGACCTTCTCATTCACCGGTTTATGTCAAATCTCCTCCGGCACCTACCCCTGAATATCCACTACCGGAAACTCCAGCTCCATCCCCTGTAGAATATACACCAAAACCATCTCATCCTGTCCCTCCACCACAAAACTGTAATGATACTAAATCATCGCCTCCTCCGCCGCCATCTAATGGTTATCACAGTCATTCGCCGCCTTCTCCACCACCACCTCCAACTCCTCAACATTACGTCTATACTTCTCCTCCACCACCACCAACACCTCAGCATTATGTCTATACCTCTCCACCACCGCCGCCGCCGCCATCCCATTCGCCACCACCTCCTCCATATATTTATACGTCTCCGCCATCACCACCTCCTCCATATATTTACACGTCTCCACCACCACCACCGCACTCGCCATCACCACCTCCTCCATATATTTACACTTCTCCACCACCCCCACCACACTCGCCATCACCACCTCCTCCATACATCTATCACTCTCCACCCCCACCTCCTCCCTCAGCCTCTCCCCCGCCACCTCCTCTACATATACATCACCCACCACGGCCTTCGTCCTCACCTCCAACACCAGCAAGAGATACACCTTTGCCGCCTATAACAGGAGTGTCATATGCGTCTCCACCACCACCTGCTATTCCCTACTATTGAGCTCAAATCCTCAGGTATACTGGTCCGTAATTACGAAAAGAAAAAAAATCCAAAGAAAAAAAACTTTACTTTTAACATAATTTTGAGCAACTTTTCTTGATCTGTGCAGATAACAAGATTACATGAGGGAAGATATCGGTGCATGCATGCAACTGTCACTTTCTGATGCAAAACAGTCGCTTTTTTTGAGGGGCTACTATAAATCTATACACTTTGAGCAATATTTACATTGCGTAATTTTTATTTTTATTTTTGTTGCTATTGTTAGTATATGTCATATATATTTATCGGTTATGTTTATTGCTGGTATGTAAAATGATGATGATAAATCTTGTGGTTAAATTAGTCTATTCTTTGTTATACCGATTTTATTATGTACAAATCAGCGTTATTCTCTTTACCCATTTCTTTATTCATTCAAGCAAGGCAAATCATATTTTCTCTCTGGTATACAGTTGTGTCTCTATTATTATATTCGTGTCTAAATATCTTTATGTCGATATATTGTAGTTGAGAATATAAATTAATTAAAATAAATATGTATGATATCTCACTTCTCTTTGTTTGTTTGTTTTTTTTAAGGAAAATATCTCCTTCTGTTTTTAATCCTTAAATTCCATTATTTAGTTTTAGGGAAAGTTATTGTGACGTAGGTGACACTTATCGGGTCGACATAATATCCGACCTCTCTCAACAACATTTGTCTTTCAGCATGACACATGTCCTCTTCTATCCAATATGACATATGTTGCCTCTATATATCAGCCAACTGGCATGACACGGGCCTTCTACACTCCCTTATGGCCAACATGGTGCATAACTCCCCACCCAACGACAATATGAGATAAGATCACATGTTCAATTAGCGTGTCTAAATTTGTAGTCTAAGTTAAAACTACGCCGTTTCATGTGTTTTATTTTTAGGAGAAATTTTAAGAAGAACCCAAAAACAAAACACATGAAACGACATAGTTTTAACTTAGACACCGAAATTAGACACATTAATTGGACAGGTGATCTCATGCCTGGCAATACGTGAGTAAACGTCTTTGACCATGACTCTAATGTGCATAACTACCCCACCCAATTACTATATATAAATAAGTCATTCTCCTCATTTACAAATTACGCCTATGATACATCTAATATACACATTTCAGCTTACAATCTTAATAGAAATTTCTCTATCACGATAATGACTCGAGTGAGCGTCGGAATGTTCCCTGAAGGCAAGCTTCGGGATCTCTCACGCCATGTTGTTTTGCAAAACCATCTAAAAAGCTTTTTGGATCATCATTCAATGGTCCAGTTACCTAAATCACACTCATTTTATACCTATACGATATTCGGTATCGTCATATTGTTAGAACATTTGTATCACAACATGTGATACAATACATATTTGTATAATTGATTATGATGTATGTCTTATTGATTATGAAATTGCTCTCCACAAGTAAAAGTGTGTTGTGTCACTAATGACATAACCGTTGTGGTAGTAGTTTAGCTATCTATATTGTTGTAAATATTGTTAGTTTTACGACAATTTGACGCAACACACTTTTATATTATTGATTATAGTTTTAGAATTATTGATTGATATGATTTTCATTATGATTAATGGTTATTGTATTATGTCACTTTCTTATGATAATTTTATTGTGTAACCAACACTGCTTTTTAGAGGAAGGGGGTGTTCAGTTCTAAACTAGTTATTATCACGAAATATATTATGGAAAAATATAAACTAGTTGTTGCGAAATATATTATGAAAATATATACAATAAGATTTGTTTTGTTTAAATTTTTAGAAAATAAGATTTGGTCTTTGAAACATATATTTTGGTAGTAAAACATTTACGTTTACCGAGCATGTTGAGCTGCTCGAGCTCAAACTTGAGCTTAATATCACATACATATATACATACATAAATTTTACTACTTCCACTATAAAATAGATTAGATTAGAGGACAATATTCACGTGATAACTGTAATGATTCAAAAACAACAAAAAAAAAAAGAAAAAGATTATTCAAAAACAAAAACAAAAAATAGATTAGAGGGTGAACCAGTCAACTTTGCACTGTCACCGGTCTGCTGTTCTCTCTTCAACTAATAATATATCCACCTTTGTTATAATAATAAAAAAGATTTTTTACATCCGTGACAATATTTTCAATACTTGGTATAAAAAGAAAAGGAAACCTTATTTCCTTAAAATAAAAAAGAACATAAAATAAGGAAATACTACAGTCCGGTCAGTACAAAAGAACTGGACGGTTCAGTTTACCGTTAGATCAATATTAAAATAATAACAACTGTTGGATTGATTTGACGCACTATTACCATTGTGTACAATAAAAAATATTTTAACCTCTCAAACAGGTAAACGGTCATCCATTAAACACAAAAACAAAAAACAAAACAATCAGCAATCACGCATTTTTTTTTCATCACAAATTTTTTTGGTCCTACAGTTTCTTCACCATGGCTTGCTGCTTTTTTTATTTTTATTTTTTTTTTTTTTTTTCAATTTCCACATTCGTATACTTTCATTGTTCTCTTTTTCTTGTACCCTTTTTTTTTCCCTTCAAAATTCTTGTTCTTCCATTATATTTCGATGTTCTTTAATTTCGTTTCGGATGATTCCACACAACGAATTGGTATCAAAGCCATTGTTTGTTCAAAAACCCGACACAAGAAACTGCTCAAAATCGATTTCTATTTATTCCATTGTATAGTTCTAGACTTTTGGAGTCCAACGCAACAAACGGTGCGAAAAACGGACGCTTGAAATTCTTAGATATCATCGGTCAAAGTCGAAGTTGTTTTTTTTCTTATTGTTTGCAGAATTACCGGGTGAAGAAGACAGGTCTGACCCGTCCGTTGACCCGACCCGGTTAAGGAGATTAAATGATTGATTAGATGTGTTATTGTACATATTAACTATGGTGTTCTAAAAAAATATCCAACGTACATGATTATTTATAATTTTTTCAACGGCAAAGATTAAAAAACTGGACAATTAGAAACTGGACTGTAGCCGCTCTCATATATATATATATATACAACATTTCTAAAAGAAATATGGAAAATGTCTGTGTACAAATTATACAACACATTTTTACACCATTGATTTTTATTAAAACATATAATAATTAACAAGTCTCAAAGTGGTGCAAAAGCGTATTGTGGACTTTATTATGATTATTTTATTGTGACACCATCACTACTTGAAAAATATATACACCCATGGCGATAAGAATTTTGGATGCGCATCGAAAATTTATCAGAAAATTTTAATTTATAACCTTGGTCTAATATAATAGGTTTCGGATAACTCATTAAATTACATAAAAATTAGGAGATTAATTTCATATATGTATACATGTATAAAAACTTTTTTACATATCATATGTCACCCCACTTATCCCCACCCTCATTTACCTCCTAAAAACATAATTTACCTCCATAATAAAATGAAATATGCTTTATATATCACCAATAAAAAAGAGACAAGTTATATTTTTATGTTAAAAAAAACATGGCTTCAACTCCATAATCTTGATAATAATAAATAAATGATTAAATAAGATATAGTTAAACATCAGCAGCAAATTAACCATGCAATAAGAGGTACAAATGAAATTATAATCATTTCTTATCTTAAAAAAAAAATTTAAAATTTTTTTTGAGAAAAGGGAAGTATAGTATAGTATGGTACAGACTTCAGGCAACAAACAAACCCACATGGACTTTGCTTAATTGACAGGAGGAATATATAACCTACACTAAGTTAAAATTACTATTACCACCAAATTAACAAAGAAAATCACCCTCATAAAAATATAATTAAAAAAAAAAAAAAAGTTTATCGTCGGAAATGGATATTTACAACAGCAGGCTGCAAAAAAGCCTGTTGAACAGAAAGAGCAAGAGGCAATGAAGGATGGAAGAGAAAGGAAGATATCTTCTTATTTTGCCCATCACTGTTTCCACCTTCAGGTCCTGTGATAGATTAAAACCCCCCCTATTTAATGTTATAAACATGATCCAAAGTCGGCGTATTTATTGACAAATGAATAAAACAATAATAGGTAATACCTGGCTTGATCTTGAACTTAAGAACATTGGGCTGCCTTCTTGAAATGAATTTGATTGGATGGTCTGTATACTGTCTATGTCTTTCTGTTGCTGAAATCAACTGCAAAGAGTCAACAAGTTAAATGACTTGAGTTTTTATGTGGATGCAACATTGCCCACTACCATGCACATAATAATAAATAAAAGTAGAGGCGTCTTATGTGGCACCACACCAAACCTACTTTCGGGGGCCACCATAGTGAAGCTCGGTGTAAGTACTCATGAATCAATTAACATTGCCACAGGGAATAATCCCATAATATATCATATAAGCTACGATGAGCACAGATACTGAAAAATAATGCTCCCTTAAAATATGTATTAAATATAGCATATCAAACCTTCTCGTCGTATCTAAATAGAGATTGGTCAAAATAGGGTGAAGGGCTCTGAGATTGGCAAGTAAACGGCAAAGAGGATAGCATCTTCTTCACAAACTGCAAAATAATAGCAGAGCCGTGTCATCCACGGTATTAGAGTAACCGGCTTCTAATAATAAGACAGAGAAATAATATTGATTACTTCAATGTGCAGGTGAATAGTTACAAACTTTACCTGAGTAAAGCTGCTAGCTTTGTTCTTACTGGATCTCAGTTGTTCAAGCGCATATATGTTATTTGAATGTGACGTTATGAAGTTCATATACAATGAATCTTTTCCAGCAGCGTGAAAATGATTGCAGAACAGTTCAAACAAGTAGTACAGCTCTTCTGCAGAATTCTGTGATAAATAGAGAATAAGTCATTTTTAGAGGATAATACCCGTGTAAATCTGTACATGGAAGAGAAAGGGGAAGGCCTTTAGGGTAAAGGGTACCTGATAAAACGCAATGATTTCAGTAGTCTCCAAATTATATACAGCAAAGAATGAAGGATGACTATCAGCACTCCTAGATACCTGAAATTTGGACTATACCCGATGAATCTATGCATTATAATGCTTCTATATAGAGTTTAAACAGTAGAGAAAGTGACCATCAATATTTCACGATCTTCATTTAACAAGATGAAATGATATAATGAAATGAAGTAATGAACACTAAAAAGATTAATGGACATGTTAAAAAACACTCAAAATTATGAAGCAACTCCAGATCCCAGGATATTGTACTTTATCCATATACATAGTAAAACAACCACTTCTGATTTGTTTTCTAGGCAATGAATTTCTGCAAAACTAGTCACTATAACCCTATTGACCTAGGCCTTCCCGAGATGGCACTGGCCAGAACATAAAAAATGAGGTTTTACCTATTTACGTCAGTTTTCTGCCATAATTCATGGCATGCTTTCACATTATTGTGTGAATTGACTGCTAGTCAAATCAATAGACCATGATACTAAACAAGTTCCTACTTCATGACAGTGTGTTGTCACACACGAAAAAAAATATATATATATAGACTTAAAATTCTCAGTTATTTCCTGCCAGTAACACCACAGAAGAGGGAAAGTGGTTAAAACACCGGCAACTTCGACTGTTATGAAGTACGGGAATACTGAAGTAGCACAAAACTGAAATCTCACCCCACCGTCAACACTGCCAAACTTTATCAACAGGTGATTCCGGTTAAGAAACTGAACCTGTATAAAAGAACCAGTAAAGCCTTAATATTTAATCTAACTGACAAAAGCATGTTCAAAAACAACAAATACGTAGGAGAGAACAAAACATTTGCAGAGAATAATCCATATGTTTGACTAACAACTCATTCAAAACTTCAAAGGGGTTTTACCTTCCAGATAATCAAATCAGCATAATCCTGGAAATGGAAGTAAAACTTCTTCTTCAGGCACTGCATTCTCTGATTAAACAAGAGACAAAAAAAAAAAAAAAACATATATTATTTAGTGGCGGCAGTTCAAAGAGCCAGATCCTAGATAAGCGGATTGAGCAATATATTCCATGTTTGAGAAAACCGAAAGGCCCACTTTTTGGTGATACAACACAACAAAAGTGCACAAATGTCCACACATAATTGGAAAGAAAAAAAGAACACAAGCCACTTGAAACAATGGTTGGACCATGAAACTTCTCGAGTTGAACTTTGACATCTCAAACCATATGAATAACCTCTAGCAACTTAAATATTAACGCAAGTTAGAAAGCATGCAAACACACACAATAAGAACTTGCACTAATAATAGAGTCCTCACTTTAGTCGACTATCCATTAGAGCTCTTGAACACATAACACTTCAGCTTTCTATGCAGCGAATTGCCGAAAAAAGCTATAGCGTTAAATGCTGATTGCCAAAATTAGTATAGTAAAAAAATACAGACTACCGGCTCAACTAAAAATGCCAGCTGGAATTTCAAAAGGAAAAAAGAAAACAGCAGCAGCATAATAGCTGGCACACAACAACAAAAAAAGATATTCTTATTGAGGACATAACTCAATCCACAACCAAATGTAGCTTCTCAATTCAAAAAATATAGGAGGAAGCAAGTTAAACAACTGGCAAAAGCAGATGTAAAATACGTCCACACCACTTGCAATCAGCAGAAAAATCCATGACCATTACTCATCACAACATATATTAACAGCATCAACATTATGATGTCAACGTGACTAACCCGGGTTGGATCAGTTTCTTCATTCCATATTCCACGAAATATGTAAGAAAGCAACCGTTGTTTTAAACCACTTAGCAACAAATTTTCACCAGGAGAGGAGTTTGCGTCGAGACCATTTTGAGCAGAGGTTGCACGCATCTGGTCTGTTTTATGTTTATCAAGATTTTCCTTGGACTGCAATCAGTAGTTGATTGTGAGTGCAGAGGCCTAAAATCAAACAGATCATTTACATCTGTTAAAATATACTACATCTCAAAGAGGAGTTAGGCTTTAGAGAAGAGGGGGGGGGGGGGGGGGGGGGGGGGGGGGGAGAGAGGGGAGGATGTCACTTAAAAATCTCCCATTTTCAATATCAATGTTCTCCAACTTTCAAAAGTTTTTTAAGCCTTTTTTCATTTCACATGTTTTGATTATTATAACATTTCTAAATTCCATGTGCCACATCCTTAAAAGTCAAATGTTGTAAGCATGTAGGAGTACTAGCAAATGACATGAAATAAGCCTTTCTGACTGTAAAGCTCTGGCTAAATTACAATTTTGGTCCTCTAACTAGACACGTTTTTCGATTTTGGTCTTGGTTTTTGCGGCGACAATTTTAATCCTGTAAGTGGTCTTTTTTTTGCAAAAATAGTCCTGAACGCCGGAAAGACCACTTACAAGACTAAAATTGGTCTTTTCCGGCGACAATTTTAGTCCTGTAAGTAGTCTTTCCAGCGACAATTTTAGTCCTGTAAGTGGTCTTTCCGGCGTTCAGGACTATTTTTGCAAAAATAAGACCACTTACAGGACTAAACTTGTCGCCGGAGAAAAACGAGGACCAAAATCGAAAAACGTGTCTAGTTAGAGGACCAAAATTGTAATTTAGCCGTAAAGCTCTCATCAAGTTACATCAAATATAAAAGAGGGAACTTTAATGGACTATAACATCTGCACTTGAGTAATTCATGGTTATATGATCAGGATAATCTTCACATGTCTAATTTTGCACCAAATTGAAACGATTTAGCTAATTACACCCACCCCAAAAGAAAATTTGAAGAAAATGCATCTCCAAGCCTAAACTAGAATGTCTAATCAACCCAGAGACCTGCATCTTAAAAGAGAGAAGGGGAGGACGGGGGGGGGGGGGGGGGGGGGGGGGGGTCACAGAAAGTTGATCTCATAACACAACCAAAACTTAAAGAAGGCCATTCTAGGTTGCTGGAATGAAAATTTCTATGGCCCTTTTACCGATTACCCGATTAGGGAGTTGATTGAAACTGTTCATGACAGGGAATGGTTAAAAAAACGAAGTATTTAAGTTTTATTTCCCCAAGTAGAATTTATTGTAATTACAGTATTAAGGTCTTTAAGTCTGGTGTCAGTTAGCAGCCCATCACACAAAAATAGATAGGCCGGATAATTTCTCATGTGCAGTGTAGTCAGATATTCCCAATTGTTCAGTATAATGTAGTGTTATTATCTATTGTAAACTAATCTTTTCTTTGAATTGAGCAGTATAATCAAGTTTACCACAACAGATGAGTATAATCACGACAGTCACTTGCCTGAATATGGGAAGTAAGGAAAAGCTCGTCATCTTCATGACAAAATTCACCGATTGTCCGTACATCCACAAGATGGCCAGAATCCCTGATCTGGAGAATATGGATTCTTTGATAACGGAGTGAAACTATTGACAGCAAATCATCATATAAGAAAACCCCCATGCTATGTGACAAATTAACATAGTCGTTGCGGAAAACCCTCTCATCAAGGAGAACTCCGTCTCGCAATCTAAGTGAGTTCAGACAAATTATAACATAGGCATAGACAAATCATTAAAAATAAAAAGATGAGTAATATATACGTTCAATGACATGGACTATACCTTAATAGGTAAAAGGTTATCTTTTCTACTGAAGGGACGCCTTGAACCGCTCCTCGAACTGCCGGTGCATCATGAGTCGGTGCACTTGAAGTAGCGAAAATTCCATACTGATTCTTCTCCATATAAAGAAAGAAATCCTTGCATATGAGCTCACCACTAGAAGCAAGAGTAACCGAATACACTTGCGTAAAGAAGCTCTCAAATTTCTGAGCCTTCGAAGGGAGATCATGCTTATCACAATCTTCTCCTTTGCACGAAAATGTTAGCCATGTTGGTCTATATACAACCACATCCTGATGGTTTCTGCTTAAACTTACAAGATAGAGACCATCCTCCGTGAACTTGCGCAACGAATTATCAGGGCACTCAACATCATATATCGTATAACTAGGGACAATGTTCTCATAAAACAGCCGGGCACGATGGACCTAAAAACATGAGCATGTGCTAGCAAACCGTGAGTGAAGAAATTTAAATCACAGAGAAGGGGAGCAAAATAAACTCTGCATTTAACATTTCCTATCTAAATTTCCACCCATAGACGAACATAAAAAGAAGGTTGTAATGCAAGAATTATTATTAACCATTGGACTGACTCAAGTTGGCTCCAATTTTTTCACTATAAATTTGTAAGTTGTTACTTGTTAGCTCTATAAGTTGTGATCTTCCGGATTGTGGCTAGCTGAGCATTCAACTAGATTAAATGAATAATAGTGAAGTCGAACTTATGTTTCATGGAGAAAAAATAATTTCATAATAGCAGAATCCATCTTTTATCTGTCATGCTTCATCTAAAATCAATCACAAAAAGCTAATGTGAGCATAAATTCAACAAATCTTGTTCCAGAAAAAAAATAATATTCTTCTAATAACATCATGGCAGCTAAGTTCTTTTCCTAAACTAAGTAAAGCAAAAACCCAATTATATTCTTCTTACGGAAAACAGAAACCCAGAACAAAAGGAAATTAAAAAAAAGCAATTGAAGAAAGAACGTAAGCTATTTATAATAACATACACTGGTACCAGGTGGAGGACTGCAAATCTCGCGCTGAAAAATCCTGGCAGTGACATTATTGCTTCTAAACATCACTTTTAATCAATTTGCCTCAAAAAAAAAAATCTAGCCACAGCAAGCTATGTTTACCACGTATAGGTTTTCAACAAACAAAAGCTCGAGAATTGAAGAAGTTTCATCAGTGGCACTTCAATTCAGAAACAGGGTTTTCTTTAAATTTGCCATTTTTTCCTCTATAATTTTTGGAAAATGGGTTAAATTTGTAGAGGGGACTTGGATAAGTTGAAAAAGAAAGTTCCGAAACAGAAAAAATGTGTGACGCGAAGCAGTATAGTGAAACAGCGCAAAAGGAAGTGCAAAAGCAAAGCAAAGGCGTGTGTGAGTGTGTGTGTGTGTGTGGAGTCAACAAACAGTGCAGTGCGGAGATGAATGAATATTGTGGGCTGGGAAATTCTTACTCGAAAAGTCTTCGTGTGCACCGTCTGTTCAATGTGCGACATGTGTACAAAAAAATAAATTAATATTCGTTTTATTATTATACATATGTCGCGCATCGAACGGATCGGTGCAGCAAGGAGATTGTGGGTAAGAATTTCCCGGTGGGGTGGGGATGTATGTATGTCACGTCAACACTTAGTTGAGACATGTGTTATATCCGTAGTATCGTATCCGAAATAAAATAAACAACTTGAAAGAAGAAGAACAATTTATTTATAATCTGAAAGAAAATTACAAGTGCAGTAACGGAAAAAAAAATACAAACATAAAGGATATCTATAAACGACTGATGCAAGATGAACTATGTCCTTAAAACAAATTTGCTCCGGCATGTACCTACGGATTATGCAATTGTCTCCCAGGATTACTCGGTTTACCTGTTCAAGAAGGAGATACTTCAACTCTGAACATACGTCGAGCTCTCACAGTGCTTTAGAAACTCTTCAACTAAATTTATGCAGAAGTATGATGTGTGTTGTATTTCTGTGTCCATTTCCATTATAGTAGAGGACTATATAGGTGGCAAAAGATGAGAAGTAAACTGAAGTGTAATGAAAGCATCAGGTGAAGGATCTCCACTAACACGTGTAACTCCAGCAATAAAGCAATTGAAGGCATCGGTTGAAGTGCTCCATTATCTTAGTAATAATGCATCATATGCATATGAAGGGACTCAACCTTTGAGCCGAACCGAATCTGACTATGAAGGGAACTCAGCTCGAATCACTCGAATCAGCTCATCAGAATGTTGAATAATTATTTGACAAGTTCAATGTAACTTTGTCCAAAAAATTAAGTAGGCCCACGAAGGCCCAATTCATGTTGAATAATTATTTGACAAGTTCAATGTAACTTTGTCCAGAAAATTAAGTATTGCCTCAGACCCAATTCGCCAAGCCCAAGGTCAACGGGCTCGGGCGGGCGGGCGGCGCATGCGGCAATTTTAGCAGAACATTGATGATACGGAACCTGACACGGTCCCATTATCCCCGGTCAACTCGTCTGAGGACATAAGTCAAACTCTTTCCCTGAGCATAAGCGCGCGACGTCGCCAACTTGATGGCCATCCCGCCATCCTCACAAGCATAAGGGGGCCGCCCCGCGAAAGATCGCGGGCCCATTCCTATGAGAATATCGGTTAATGGAAAGTTCATAAGCTTAGATAGAATGCGAGGCCAAGCGCCATCCGTCGGGCATCGGCGCCGCTAGCACGAGTAGTCTTTTACGACTTTATCCTTTCCCTATAAATACCCCCATTTGTGACATCAATGAAGAGAGAGATATATAGAACAACTTTTGCACATTTATTTCTATCAGCACTGTTCTCTCTCTCATATTTATTTCATATTACCTCCGCGGGCTCATCACCGACGTCGATAAACGCCACCGTCCGACGGCGATAACCTCACTGACCGGAGCACCACGAAGAGGCCAGATATCCCACGTCCAAGTCTTCCTTTCAAACTACCTGACGGAAACGGATCACGTCAATTGGCTCCGTTACCGGGAACGTTTTCTTCAAAGGATTCAACACCTTCGTGGACTCCATAGTTGCTCGGTTGTACCGATCTCCGTCTCCCTTGTGTAAAAGGTTTGTTATTCCGGTTTATCATCATCAAATCGGTTATCTTTGTCTTCACGGTCCGTTGAAAGATAGCTCATGTGTTTATGTAGACTATCCCGATCTTGCGTTTGAAGATTCACCACTATTGGGATAATCTTATATGAACCGCTAAGAAACGGCGTGGTTAGCGTTTTCCGATTTGTATGTTGATCGGGACGGTCCGAACGCCATAGAATTCGACTTGTAGCATCTTTGTGTTGGGATCGATTGCTTGTAGGAGGGTAAAAGGTTCATCGGATGTTGCGTACATAAAATCTGACAGCAGATCACATCACATCACATCACATCAACTACCTTTTGAAAAGGATACTAGAGTCGGCTTGTGTCAGAGGCAATAATCCCACTTGCTACCTTGGAAAGCTTGTCGTCAGACTGGCATCGGACCTCCCATCATGGCTAACCCTTCGCCTAACCCCGTCACACCCAACCCGGCAGAAAAGCAGATCGCCCCAACGAGGTCTCATGAGAGTGACCCCGCCCGTACAACCGTCGATTACCGCGAGTTCTTGGAGTTAAGAAAGAAAAACACTCAGTTAGAGGCAGAGCTCGCCCGAAGACAGATTAACACCGAGGGCCCAGACAAAGAGGCCCCCGCCCCGCTGGTTCCTAGCGAGGTTGATGCGGCAAGAATGAAGAGTTATGGTGAATACGCGGCGAAAATGAAGGCGACCAACGAGATCTTAATCTCCGCCGGCCGGCCCGCGCTAGCAATTGATCCTCCCCCAACCGTAGAGGGCATGAACGCCGGACCTAACGTCATCGCCCCTCCGTGGAAAGGGCCAAACATGGGGGAAACAACGCGAGCTCAGCGTCACGAGCATCGAGGGGAAAGCGTATCCTCCTCTCGGCACGGTGAAAGCCAAACTAGAATATCGGCGCACGACCGCCTGGGAAAACGTAGAGCTTTACCATCACCACCGAGGGATGAAGATAAAGGAACGCGAGGCAACGTCAGACGGAGACTGGGTCCCCTCAGCGAAAATCCCCGGAACATTATCCCGAGAAGAAGAGCACGGGCCGAAACGAGAAGGCACGGCGGTGACGAGGACGACGCCCACTCTCGGGCGCTCTCGAGCCCGGACCAACCGGCGATTTGAAGATCCGAGGCCGATGGTTCGGGAAATGAAAAAGAACAAACGAGAAGAGGATAAGGAACCTAGCGCCGCTATGGACGCACTTTCGGACTCGCTCATAGCGAGCCTCCTCGACGCCGAGTCTCCAACATCAACATAACAGTTATCGGGGTAAGTCGGACTATACGAATGGATAGCCTCGTTCGAGAGCAAAATGATGCTCGCTACATAGCGCGGCCTGGTGCGTGGCTATGGTGGGTTGCATGAAAGATAGAGCCTCTACATGGCTTCGCAAATTGCCGACGGATCGGTTAATAGCCGGGAGGATATGCGGACAAAGTTCCGACGAATTCAAGACGGCGCATAGACCTCGCAAGACCACAACCGATCGTTTTTGATAAAGCGAGGACACCGGGGAGTCCGCCCGGTCGTATTACGAGAAATTCGTCCAAGTTTACGATCAAACACGGGACGAGCCCGAACCCACGGTCATGACGGCATTCTTAAGCGGACCGGTGGGCGGCGAACTTAAGACACACTTAACGATGCACGCTCCGACCAACTTGAGGGACATGTTGGAGCGAGCCCGGAAGTTTACTACCGTCGAGGTCATCCCCGCCAGAAACCGGGGCCTTCAATCTGATCCCACGGCCCCGTCCAATAGTACTCGAGGCCGATCCCCAAAGAAAGGAGGAGGCCGTCAATCCGGCGAAAGAACGGACGACCGTGATTTCAAAAGGCCGCAAAAGTTCGACGCAAAAGATTACATTCCGCTGAATGCCCGACCGTCGGCGATCCTGAACGAAATTTCGGAACACATCCGGAAGCCCCGCGACAATCGTAGCGAAGACACCGTTCGTAAAGCGGACACAAGCAAATTTCGTGAGTTTCATAATTATCACGGCCATAACACGGATGATTGTTTTTCCCCGATAAGGATCCTAGACAAAATGGCCCGGGAGGGAAAGTTAGATCGATTCAAATCGGCGGGCGGTGCCAACCGAGAGACTCGTCGCGGCCCGTATGAGCGCGAGCTTAATGTCATCCACAAAGCCCGCCTAGCAACAGGCAGATAAAAGAACAGATCAACTCGATCAAAGAATTTGGACGAGAGCGGCCTAGAACTCTGCGGCCAGATGAAGAGGCCTTGACTTTCACAAAGAGCGAGCTTAGCTTTGTTACGGGAGCAATGGAGATGCCCCTCATAATCAAAATCGGGATCGGCAAGTGCGGGGTTAACAGAGTCCTGGTGGATACAGGCGCCGCCAGAGACATCATCTATCTTGACTGCCTCAAAGGTTTGAATTTCACCGAGGCCAATCTGAAACCGTACCTGGGCTCGCTAGAGGGTTTTACCAACCATGAGGTAAAAGTTAAAGGAATGATTGACCTAGAGGTCCGCATCGGAGACTTCGAGCCCTTCCGGATCGAAAAAATAGAATTTCTGGTGGTCGATCTGCCAGCTCGCTACCACATGATCCTGGGCATACCTGCGATGCGCAAATTTCAGATGGTGTCTTCCATTCCGCATCAGAGGGTCAATTTCTATACAGAAAAGGGCAGGATAGGCCAGGCGATTAGCCGACCACAGACTTATCTTGACCACTTAGCAAAATCAAAGGCGGGGTTGAAAAGGGCACGGGAGCCCGAAGTCCAAGGTGTGCTAGGACAAGCTCGCTACACCTCCCGTCGCACCGGCGGGGACTAACCCCATCACTAATTCAATAAATCCGTTGGGAGAAGCTCTAGTAATAATCGATACGGTGAGATCCCAAGTACGGCCGGACGACTCAACCCCCGGATAGGTGAGTCCATGGCCGAGTTAGAGGCGAGCGCTAAGAAAAGAGCGCGCGGAAGCCCATATCGAGCGGAGACAAGACACGAACAGCCCTCCGCCGCTTAAGAAACAACAAAAGGAAATTGTATGCGACACATTGCGGATACGAGATGATCCAAGCATTGAAGCGAGAGAGGGGAGCTCGTCGAGGTAACCATCAATGAGAGATACCCCGACCAAAAGATCAAAGTCGGGGCGCACATCGCCAAGGCCGATATGTCCGCGCGATCGACGTACCGAAAGAGAACCCGGAGGCCTTTGCTTGGGAGGTCACCGACATGCGAGGCGTCGACCCCGAGGTCGCACTCCACCGTCTCAACGTGAATCCCCACTTCAAGCCAATTCGGAGGCGGGCTCGTCAATTTTCAACCGCCAAGGAAAGAGGCCGTAAAAATTGAGATCGCCAAACTACTTGCGGCGGATATCATTGAAGAACTACAATATCCTACTTGGCTAGCCAACGTCGTTATGGTTTTGAAGCACAACGGCAAGTGGCGAATGTGCGTAGATTTCACCGACTTGAACAAAGCCCGCCCCAAGGATCCCACATGAGCTACCCCGCATGACGAGAATGGTAGATCGGATAGCGGGTTTTAAAATCCTCGGTTTCGTCGACGCCTATTCGGATACCATCGGGGTCCGTATGGCCGGGGACGAAGGACAACTGCATCGCTTTCGTAGTTTGGAGGCGGCATGTATTATTACAAAATGATGCCCTTCGGCCGAAGAATGCGGGTTCAACATTCCGAGAGGATGATCAACCGGGTCTTCCACACTCAAATCGGCCGCAACATGGAAGCTTACATAGATGACATGGTCATTAAATCCGGCGGATGCGACTTCATAGCGATTTGAGGGAAACTTTCGCGAACGTACGAAAAAACAACATGAAGCTAAACCCAGTCAAATGCACGTTTGGGGTTAAAGCTGGAAAATTCTTAGGCTTCATGGTCACACAGCGCGGCATCGAAGCAAATCCTGAGAAAATCAGAGCCATTCTGGACATGGCACCTCCCACAACTGTGAAAGAGGTTCAGAGGTTGAATGGAAGGATAACCGCTCTGGGGCGTTTCATTTCGAAATCGGCAGACAGGTGCCTTCCTTTTTATAAAATCTTGAAAAGCGGCAGCGAGGGGTTTGAATGGACTGAAGAATGCGCAGAAGCCTTTGAAGAGCTCAAGCAATACTGGTCGGCCCGCCTCTTTTAGTAAGTCCTATCATAGGCGACCGCCTTTATTTATATTTGGCGGCCTCGATAGGTTTGTCGCCGCGGTTCTTGTAAAGGAAGAAGGGACTCGAGAAGCCCATTCAAAAGCCCATTTACTATGTTTCGAAGGCTCTCGATCTGTGGAAGGTCGATATTTTAATGCGAGAGAAATTGGCTTACTCCCTTGTTATAGCAAACTAGAAAGCTCCGTGCATATTTTTCATCACATACGATCATTGTACTATCGGATAGTCCGCATTGCGTCGGGTTTTACATAAGCCGGACCTCGCCGGTCGTCTCCGAGAAATGGGCAATTGAGCTCACCGAATTCGACATCAAGTACGAGCCTCGAAGGGCAATCAAGGCACAGGCCACGGCCGAGTTCATTCTTGAAGCAAGCTTCCGAGATCCCTCGACAACACAACCCACTTCCCCTTCGACCAACTCGCCCGACAAACCGGCTCCTAGCGGCCCCGGGAGGCCCGGCCCACCGTTGGCGGTTGTTCGTTGACGGCGCTAGTGGAATTGGAGCTTGCGGGGCCGGCATCGTCTTGCTCGAGCCGGGAACGTCCGAAGAAATTGAGAAAGCGCTTCGCTTCGATTTCGCGGCGTCAAACAACCAAGCCGAATATGAGGCGGTCATCGCAGCCTTGAGCTCGCCCTCGCAATGAGAGTTGAGAACATACACGTCTTTTGCGACTCACAACCGGTTGTCAATCAAGTGAATGGAGGTTATAAGATTTATTGTTCGAAAGCTGCGGCGCAAGTACATCGACCGGTCCGGAAGTTACGTCGTCGGTTCGGATATTGCGAGCTCTCTTATATACCACGCACTCGAATTTAAGGGCGGACTATTTATCCAAGTTATCCGACGCCGAAGCGGCGCTCGCTCCCGACATCCCTTTGGAATACCACGGGGGAACCTTCTATCAACGGATGCGAGGTCATGGATATTCAACCCTCCTCGCGCGCCGCCGGATCGATGAGGTCAAAGATTATATTGAGCATGGAGTTTTGCCTTCAGACAAGATAGAGGCGAGAACCTTGGCTCGCCGAGCAGCAAGATATGTCGTACAAAATGGGATACTTTACAGGCGCTCTTTCTCCAAACCTCGCTCATTGCGTCGGGCCGGAGCAAGTAGAGGTATCCTCGTGAGCTTCATCAAGGAGTGTGCGGCGGGCATCCACCGTCGAACCCTCGCACAAAGGGCGATCACCGCAGGATACTACTGGCCTACCTTGTTGAGGGATGCGGATATATTCGTTAGGGAATGCGACCCCTGTCAAAGGTACGCAGATATACCCAGGTTACCCTCCGTAGAGCAGAGCATCGTCACCGCTTCATGGCCTTTCGAAATGTGGGGCATCGACCTCGTCGGTCCAATGCCTAAAGGGCGCGGAGGATGTGAATACATAGTAGTAGCGACTGATTATTACACCAAATGGACAGAGGCGAAGCCCCTCAGAGAGATTGCCACCACCCAGGTCATCTATTTTTTAATGGATCAAGTGTGGACTCGTTTCGGGGTACCTCGCATCATCATATCTGACCATGGACCACGAGTTCGAACGGAATTCGACGAGTTTTGTAAAGAGCATGGCGTCATTCATGCGACGTCTTCGGTCGCCTATCCTCAAAGTAATGGTCGGCGAGAGAACGCAAACAAACAAGTGCTCGGAGGCCCGAAACGCACTCATGCGGAAAGAAAGGCGGTGGGTAGATGAGCGCCCGCGATCTTATGGTCGCTCCGGACCGCCAAAAAGTCCACCACAGGGGAGAAGCCCCATTCTCCCCGACTTATGGTTCGGAGGCGATGACACCGGTGGAGATGTCTCTACCTAGCATCGAGTGTCGCATTTCAACGAGGACACCAACGAACGATCGCGTGAGTTTGAGCTCGACATGCTCGAAGAAAAAAGGCGCAAGCGGCGACCCGTTTGGCTAACTTCAAGATGGCCGCTAAGCGACACCACGATAAGAAGGTACGCCACCATTTTTTCAAGGCGGGAGACTTCGTATTAATTAAATGTGAAGCCGCCGGCCGCAAACCCAAAAAGTTAGACAAAGAATTGGGAGGGACCCCTTCGGATCTCTCGCGAGCTAAAGAAGGGGACATATTATCTCAAAGATAGGAATGGCCGTGAATATGAGAATACTTGGCACGCCGACAACCTCAAGAGATATTACATGTAGTCCTCTCGTTTTTTGGAAGTTTTGTTCCTTGTGTATATATTTTTCTTCCTTTTTGCGAAAAAAAAAAAAAAAAAAAAAAAAAAAAAAAAAAAGGGGAGTAGGGGGACTGTGCCCAGCGCCGCCCCGACCCCGCGCACAGGATTGTGTATTTTTGGGTTAGCAAAAACAAAAACAACTCAAAATACCAAAGCAGAGAGCAAAGGCATAAAACGAAATGGCCATGCAGCGGCCCCAATGTGCACAGAAGGAAAAAGATCAAAGTTAACGGGGTGGCGAGCCCCACATCGACCGGAAACAAAAGTTAATATTACAAACCAATAACAAAGTTTCGTCAATAACAAAAGGAGAATCAAACGCTTCCGGAATCAAGGCCGCCTTGCGAATCTCCCGGCCGCACCCCTCCTCACCACCCGGAGCCGCCCGATCTCCCTCTCGTATGGGCCCCATCCAAGATCGCCCGCACGAGTGATCGCATGTTCTCTTTTCCGCCGCCGGAAATACCGCCGCCTGTAAACCATCAACCCTACATCGCTCGCGGTATTCCGCGATCTCCTCCTCGGAATATGGAACCACGGGATGATATTGAATGAGCTCAGCACTGAAGGAATTCTCCTGAGTCCACGCCGCCATATCATGTAAGCTGGGGACCCTCTGCTGGTGCATCGACCTACGTACACACCTCGCCATATGATAGCGACCTTGGTCATAATTGTCACCTAGATCCTTCCAATATTCGGCGCTGTCCTTATATTCGCAAGGGCGGCCTCGATTTTGGCCTGGACATCCGAGGCAAGGTCCTCGGCCCTTTTGATAGCTTCCTCGGCTTTCCGACGGGCATCCTCGGTTTCCTTAGCAAAGCACCGGCGACGCGCATCTTCGGCAGCTTTTCAACTTTTGCTCACGGGCACCCGGGCGGCTTCGACCTTCTTGCGATGATTCTTCTCGCGAGTAACTTGGCGCTCCAACTCCGCTATCTTGTCCGCCCGGGTCTTTTCTTTAGCGGTATATAGAGCCTTGGCGTCGCCAACTTTGGCCTCCGTGTCCTTCATCGTCTGCACCAACTCCTGGTTCTCCTGCGCCTTCTTCGCCAGCTCGTCGCTCGTTCGCTGTTCGCTCTCCACCAACTTCTCAACAGTCTCTAAAGCGGCAAGCATGCAACGCGAGACCTAAAAAAGACACAGTAAGCACTTGGAAAATAAAAGGAAATTCGTGCGAGGAAACATATTTACCTTATGCGCCGACATCCCGTATTCGGCGACGGCAGCCCTCATAGCCTCGCGGGGATCAGTAGAGCTGTTGCCGATGTTGGCAGGAGCAATCCTCTTTATCGAGTCCGGTCCCCACGGATAGGCGAGCCTCGGCGCTCCATTTTCCGGTAAGTACGGGGAAGAGGGGGAACCGCTGACAGAGCTGACTCCATCATCACACCCCAGTCAGGCGATGATTGATCGGCGCATAAAGCCTCGTCAAAATATAAAGGAATGTCAGCGCTCGCCGAAGCTTCTTGCCGTGCGCGTTCCTGCGGCACGAATTCATAAAGAGGTGCAAGGTTGAGAGGGAAGAGTCAAGACCCTCAGGTCGACAACCTCGGATGGCGCATCCACTCTTGGTCTTTTCCGGGAAAGGGGGACGTCTTCAAGAACATCTTCAAACTCTACCGGTCGCTACCGGGCGGCGCTCAGAGCCTTCAGCTGGCGGGGGGCGGACATTTTCCGTAATCGCTCCGGCGATCGCAATACCAGAGGAAGTCCCCGCCTCAGACGCTGTACCCGCCGCAGCAACGGTCACTCCCTGATTGATCCCCACATGAACAGTCGGTATGATCACGGGATCTACCCTCGCCAACGCTTCCTCCCGCGTCTTCCTCGCGGCATTAGCGCTCCTGCGAAGACCGGATGCCGGCATCTCTGAAAAAAAAAAAAAAAAAGAGGAAGCAATCAGAAATGTACAAGTCAAAAAAAAAAAAAAAAAAAAAAAAAAAAAAAAAAAAAAAAGGGAATAGGGGGACTGTGCCCAGCGCCGCCCCGACCCCGCGCACAGGAGCCGCGTATTTTTGGGTTAGCAAAAACAAAAATAGAGAAGAAATGGTTTTACCCTGGCGGCTCGACCAATCGCCGCCACACTCTTCGCATTGCGTCGGAAAGTTCCTACCCAAGTGGCACTCGCCGACCCAGTCAGGATCACTAAACTCCACAGATGGCGGGGGAATGTTCACGACAGGCAAAATCCCCGACTCCAAACAGCCCGGGATCCCTGCCATCCTCGCGCTACCAAGCTTTACGTTCGTCAACATCCGAACGCTGATCATGCGGACCTGTGCAGATCTGTCCGCAGAGCTTATCAAGGCCACAATCGCCTACTTCTTCGGGACTTGCGAGAGGAACCACTCGCCTTTCGAGCCACTTGGAGTCTAGTCCCCGTGCAGCCCGACTCCCAAAATGCGGGAACGGCCATCCGACCCTGGATTGCACGCGCATCACTCTTTGGCTCCGGTTGTAGATTTTGTTGTCGGCGGGGTAAAAAGGCGAGGCCTCCCTCACGCGCCCTCACGCTCACCCGACCCGGAGTTTGGGTGCCGACGAAATCATGGAACTCCCTAAACGAGGCCCAAGGAGGGCTCAATTCCATTAAGGCGGCACGTCGCAATAAACGCCGCCGGGGCCCTAACGCATTAGGGTGAAAGTCCGCCGGCAAGGCTTCCAAAGCAAATACATCACCTCCACCAAAAAAGGATCGAAAGGGGCCCGAACCCCGCCGAAAATTGTCGAAAGGAACATACAACCGGTCCCCGGTAGAGCGTCCACAAGTATAATCATATCGTCGGTACGTCCATGCACGGACAAAAATGATAGTTGTCGGAAAGCCGGTATCGGGCGCGGATAGCGGTGTTAAAATCAGGCGCCGCGGTCAACAAAGATTTCCATTCTACATCGACGGCGCGATGCATGGCCTTCAGCTTGCCACCCTCTTCCAAAGACTCCGCGAGTCTCCAAGGCGATCCGGATTTTCCCCTCTCGCGGGGCGGAGCTAGCGAGGTTTGGGTGCCCCCACGGTGTCCCCCTTCGCCTTTGCGGCTTTGGGGCGGACGCCGTCCGAATCCTTTCACCGGCGGTCTTAGGAATTCGCTCTCTCGGGAGCTAAGTGCGCAAGGATTCGAAAGCGAAAGCACCGAGTGCCCCTCGCTATAAGTAGCCTTTGGGCCTCGCCGGTCGCCGGGACGCGAGTCCTCTTCGTCGAATGGGAAGATGAAACCTCGCCGCCCGCCATTTCCTCGGCCCCGCCGTCCCCATAACTAAATTCCTCTTTATCGCCGTCGTCCCCGGCCGTGCGACATGCCGCAAAATGAAGAGAGGTGGATCAACGCTTCGTTCGGTCGACACCGCCCCCCCTCCCCCATTTCCGCGCAAGCCAAACAGCACAGGGGGCAACGGGGTCATAAAGAAATACTACACGGAAAAATTGAAAATTGCACCCTAATCCCTGAGGGCTTCAAATTCACAAAAGAAGGGTTTAGACATACGGATTCTATCACCGGTTAGAAAACCTCAAAAATCCGAATATCTACGGGACAAAAAGCATACTTATGATCTATACAGGCCAAGAATCAACCACAAAAAGACGATCAACAAAGAAAAACCCAGTGTTAGATCGGATAAAGATGGTACCTTTATGATCCGGATGGCGAAAATTGGGAAGACAAGGATGATCGCTCCGATCGCCGAAAAGGCTCACTCCGATGAAGTTCAAACACAACCTCGGCCTCGAATTCTCGGAAACTTGGTTCGAATCACCACGGATGCTCTTGATTTACGGCTTGATCACCGGGAATTTTGGAGGAGGTTTTCGAAAAAGTGGCAAAAAGGGGCAACACCCCCTTAAATAGACAGCATTCAACCAACCAGCGGCTGTGATTATCTACATCCAACGGTTCGGGTTTACGCGGGAAAGCGAAAAGCTTCAGAATCCGACACGACGCTTTGAAATTTGAAGTTTGCGTAAAAAACGAAAAGCCATCATCACCAGCCGTCACGTCCTGCGGCGAAACGTCACCTTGTCAGAACTGAAAGGACGCCACATTTAATGATACGCAGCGTTCTGCAGCCCATTTATATTGCTCCACGTGGCACGCCACCTGCAATAGCTCGCTTGTACAGTTTTCGCTCTCGCCAACACAAATGACTTCGCCATCTCGCCTGGGATCGCAGAAAATGATAACTCCCAGAAACTCAACATGTCGACCTCGGTCAGACCAACGAGCACGGACGATTTCCATCGCAAGCTCTCAAGCCGCATCGCGGCGACCGAATGAACGACTCCTCGCGGCATATCCGGATCGCTCTGCATGCCGTGCACCTCAACATGTCGACCTCGGTCGACCAACGAGCACGGACGATTTCCATCGCAAGCTCTCAAGCCGCGGCCGCGGCGACCGAACGCCTCCTCGCGGCATATCCGGATCGCTCTACATCGCCGTGCACCTCAACATGTCGACCTCGGTCGACCAACGAGCACGGACGATTTCCATCGCAAGCTCTCAAGCCGCAGCCGCGGCGCGCAACAGCTCCTCGCGGCATATCCGGATCGCTCTACGCGTGCACCTCAACATGTCGACCTCGGTCGGACCAACGAGCACGGACGATTTCCATCGCAAGCTCTCAAGCCGCGATCGCGGCGACCGAACGACTCCTCGCGGCATATCCGGATCGCTACATGCCGTGCACCTCAAATCGCGAGTCCGCGGTGTCGTCGCATCTCCCCGCCGCGTCCACAAACCGTCGTGTATCCCAACGGATGGAACGGTTCAAAAGCCATCATTGGTGGTCTTCCCGAGTTTTAGCCGTGTTTAATAGGGCTACTTTGACTAGGGACTATGCTGGACGAAAAATAGCCCATGATTACCCACCATAAATAACCGTCCCTTCGAATGCTCATAATGACGGTAAACCTCTCGGATAACCATCATTACGCCGGTCATTATGATCGTCTCTTCGAGATAGCCGTCGTTCGTCCGTCCACCATTATGGTAGTCCATGCCAAACACGCCACCTCCTCTATAAAAGCCGCCATTTCACTGCCTCTTCCACAGATGCTTCTTCTCCCATTCGAATCACTCGTTTTTCTTTTCTTCTTACAAAATCCTAGAAAAACAAGAATGTCTCAGTCGGATAATGTTGAATACGAATTTATGGAGGACTACAAAGGCAACGAGCATCTGGAATCCAGCTTGCACTTCCTCCATAACCCTTCAGGGGAAGGACAACCCCCAATTTCAATACCACGAGCGGAAATAGAACAGAATCTTGATACCGCTGCCGCCTTCTTGCTGCCCGAGATTGCGGAGTTAGAGCGTGAGGAGGAAGCTGAGATAAGTGAATCCAGAGTCCTGCGGGCTCACAGGAGGATCAGAGGTATTCATCGGCGATCGGATCCACAGACCGCACAAAGCAAGCTGTTCAAAAAGTTTGTGCGTCTAGTCCGGAATGGAAGCGCCGGGGGGCCATGGTCGACGCTGTCTGGGAAGAATGGTAAAGCGTCTTTCATCAGAATTGGGCCCCTTACAATCACCGAGTCCGCAAGCTGAGATCCAAGATGAGAGAGGACCGCTTCCTATGTGAGGGGAAGACGACCGGTAGGCCGCCGGATGAGAGAAGATCGCTTCCTATATCCGAGAAGGGCGGCCCGGTAGGTCGATCCCTTGTTGCTTGCGACCGATCGCGAACTACCGAGCGCGACGACGACTCGGATCACCACTAACGTGTACTAGGAGGAGGAAACCCGCTTGTAGTGATTGGCAAGCCTTTCGTATAGCTTCAACTTCACGAAGCGCTCGCGGGATATGTTGCACCAACTTCATGTCGCAACCCCGCCTCGCCTCCGAAGGAGCGGTCTTGAGATTTCTGATACAAACAGAGAGTACTCTTTTCCCTTGCTTAAGATTTTTTCCCACTGGGTTTTTCTTAAGAAAGGTTTTGACGAGGCTCTACGAGTTTGTATCCCTAATCCCGAGTCCGCTCAACTTTTGTCTTCCAAGAGTGTTCGACAACGGAGACTCGACCATATACTACACTCTACGCCGCAACAAATTTCCGCCGCGAGTAGGGGGCCATTGATGATACGGAACCCGACACGGTCCCATTATCCCCGGTCAACTCGTCCGAGGACATAAGTCAAACTCTTTCCCCGAGCATAAGCGCGCGACGTCGCCAACTTGATGGCCATCCCGCCATCCTCACAAGCATAAGGGGGCCGCCCCGCAAAGACCGCGGGCCCATTCCTATGAGAATATCGTTAATGGAAAGTTCATAAGCTTAGATAGAATGCGAGGCCAAGCGCCATCCGTCGGGCATCGGCGCCGCTAGCACGAGTAGTCTTTTACGCCTTTATCCTTTCCCTATAAATACCCCCACTGTGACATCAATGAAGAGAGAGATATATAGAACAACTTTTGCACATTTATTTCTATCAGCACTGTTCTCTCTCTCATATTTATTTCATATTACCTCCGCGGGCTCATCACCGACGTCGATAAACGCCACCGTCCGACGGCGATAACCTCACTGACCGGAGCACCACGAAGAGGCCAGATATCCCACGTCCAAGTCTTCCTTTCAAACTACCTGACGGAAACGGATCACGTCAAACATCTTCTAACTAAAACCATTCTGAACTCTCTCAATTTCCTTGGAGTTTATACCATTGATTAAACTCCTCCTACTTAAATATTGAAAAAAGGTTAGCACATCCCCTAGATATGGTCTAGTGGTAAAGAGCTTAGGTGTTGTAGTGACAAGCTGGGCCAGGAGTTGGAGTGTGGATATTCGAATCCCGTAAATGGACGACTTCTTTCAGTTTTTGGTAAAAAAACAGCCCTTGACTCTGAGCTGCTAGGTCCCTGATTAACATCTCCACTCATTCCGTGGGATCGGGCGAGTGGGGACCCTCAAGGTTAGGGTTTAACCTTTTGAGAAAATGTTAGCACAATTCCCGATGTGGGATTAAGGAAGTTGAACCTTTCAACTTCCAAGTTTCAACACTTCAATTTTTTCAACTAACCAACTTCAAACATTAATTTCTCATTCACCAAACATCCGAATTGAATGGTTCAAAGACCTGTATTCATTTACGTCACACGTAGATTTCAAAGTCATCATAAACTCTTGATAAACTATACAAGAGTCTATTCGAAACCGGCTCATAAAATGGTTGAAAAAATGATTAGAAAATCATTTTAAAATGATTTAAAAACATTTTCTTTTTTCCTCTATTTTTCTCCAGCAACATGTACTATGATAGTCATGTAGATATACATGAGAAGTTATTGCATAGTATATCCATTTACACCGAATCAAGGACGTAGCCATAGCAAGGGCTAAGGGGGCTAGCCCACCCGGTGAAAAAAAATTATAAAACAAATATCTTTTATAATCAATCTTATGTCATCAAAATATCTTATTTAAGCTTACCCGATTGTCCGAATATACTCCACTAGCCCACCCGAGATCCGATTTCTGGCTCCGTCCTTGCACCGAATTGACAAGTAAACAAATCTGGACCACACAATATAAATTCAGTTTAAAAATAAGAGGTCTACAGTTTGCCATTGCGCACTCCGCATATGGCGGGTGCACCAAATAACTTCCCGATATACATGATCAAGGGTATCAAGCAATGATGGATTTTATTTTTGCATAACAATGATTAATTTTTTAAAATACAACAATTTGTAAAATATTGTATCGCTTAACATACATTATAATTATTTATTTCTAACATCTCACATATGATAAAATATATCGTATACAAAATATAAAAATAAAAGACTATAATCTATGTCATTTGATTAGAAAACAATGTGCTACTTCTTTATTAGTAGCGTAAGAAACGGTGATGATTGGCGAAGAATGGACGAAGATGATAAATTTTTATTTTTATTTTTAAAAGTGACGTGTAATTAACTGCCTTTTAGAAAGTTGTTGTGGCAGAGCGGTGATCACGAGTTGGTTTGAAAAGTGCGGGATCGGTTTGGGTTATAATTTGTACCCAAATCAAACCAAAATGATGAGTATGGATTGTCAGCTGTACATTTTTTTGTGTGTTGTGGAGTGTGTTGTATGAACCAATGATGATGATGATTAGTAGCGTAAGAAAAATTTTTAAAAGTGACGTGTAATTAAGCTCGCTTTTAGAAATGTGGCAGAGCGGTGATCAGTTGGAAAACGACGTTTGTTTTCAAACCAAACTGATGAGTATGGATTGTCAGCTGTACCAAATATGAACCGTTTTGTAAAACAACCAATGTAAAACACCCAAAACAACGAACCATATCAAACCAAAATGATGAGTATGAATTGTATGTTGTACATTTTTGTTGTGGGGTGTGTTGTGATAAAGCAAAATAGCAAAACGACGTTTTGCCCAAATATGAAAAAATGTAAAACACTCAAAACGACGTCGTTTTGGAAGTTTTACATTGGTACAACATTGAGGACGCAGGGGGTCACGGCAGAGGATCCCAATTTCCAAAATGATATTGAACCCAATGATTTGGTTTTAATTGGTTTCGGTTGTAGACTACCAATTTGCTTAAGAAACTATTTTTATGACACAACAATTTATTTTTTTTCTAAATAAACCATATCATGTAAAGTGGAAACAAAACAAAGGTTTGAGAATATCTCATATTGTATTTAAGTAAGTTAACAAAAACAAAGGTTTGAGAATACCAAATTTGTAAAAAAAATCTAATCAATTTAACACATCAACGCTTTAAGCATTTAAAAGAATTGCAAGTCATTCAGTCGTGAAATAATTTTATCATGACCAAATTTGAGTTAGGATGTTAGTTTTTTTTTTTTAAAATTCAATATTGGTCAAAAAGCACCACTGGTACTTATTGACTGAAATTCGGTCGTAAACTAATCAACATCATGCCAACCGAATTTGAGTTGAAAATTATTTTTTATCTTGGCCCTGTTTGAGTCAAAATGTTTTTTTTATAGACCCAATATCGGTCAGAAAGCACATTTGATACCTCCTGATTCAAATTCGTTCCGTAAACTAATCAAAATCCTTTATATGATTGAGTCCGAATCAATTAATGAAAAATTAAATGATAAAAAAAAATATGTGTGTTAAAGTTTGTTTAAAATGTGAAAATGCTTGGGAAGTCATCGGTTCGATTATCCTTTGTGGCGTCATTTTGAAAGAAAGAGCTATGGCCAGACATTACCATTGAGTAAGAGTCAGAATCTGCATGTACGACCCGGACCGAATTTCGAATCAGTCGGATCAGTGAGTTCGGATACACGGCTTTTAAACACACACAAAAAAAAAAAAGTGAAAAGACTTGGGTATAATTTTTTTTTGTTATAGTATCATGGTGTCTCAAGAAAATTGAGGGAAAAAAAGAAGAAATGAAACAAAAAGGAAGAAGAAGAAATGACTTAAAATACACACTTTCGGCCCAACTCTTAGGATAAAGCTAAATTGGGCCTTGAAAGTCACCATGCAATCCAGGTTCCAACCCCGCTTCTATCGACGTTTCTATTGGCGTTTTTTTTATATTAATTTTTTAATTTTTTTTACAAAGATCCGCTCCAACCCCGCTTCTATCACGTTTCACATTCATTTTTTTTATTCCGCATCACATTCATTAAATTACTCCCGACATCATGACAATAGATTTATTATTATTTTCACTTCAAGCCACATGAAAAATTGATAGAATTACTTTTTAAACCACATTTTTTTTTCAGATACGATTGAATCATTCGGTGATTAAATAAACCTACACACATCCTACATCATAATTTTGGCCATTATTATTTGCACCACATATAATCAATTCGTGCATCACTCTATCTGTATATCACAGTAAAAAAGACTTAAAGTGTTAAACCACATGAGACTAGGACTAGGGGCGGATCTATCATTTCAAGGAGGGGTATGAGATTTGAGAAATTGTATTTTTAAGGATTAAAACGTTGTTTGTTGTTTAAAAAGATTTATTCTTATCATAAAAAAAAACACACTTTTAGGCTCTGAAACCCACCGGAAAGAATTTCTAGAGAAAACAATAAGTTTTACATTTTTAATTGAAGGAAAAAGTGTATTTTTAGATCCGTCCTAGATCCGACTAAACTGTAATTTCGAAGAAAAAAAAAAAACCTTCTAAAAAAATAGAATAAAGGAAAATAAAATAGTCACGTGAGAGTCACGAGGAATACATTTCCCGCCAAATCCTTCCCGCCAATTGCAACACCATAAACCCTCAAAACTCCTCCGCCACATCCCTGTTACGGAAGACATCAGTATTGACTGAGAAATTCCTCTCAAAGCCTCTTTTGTGCGCATTTCTTATAGAGATAAAGTAAAAGCAAAGATGTCAGGTTGGGACGAAGGAGCAATATACTACAGCGACCAAGCTCAGTTCCCTCATGGATCCGGCGGGGACGCCGATCAGTCAGGCGCAGCTTCTCGCCATACCGTTCTCAGGAAATTCAAGGAATTCATCAGGAATTTCCCTCACAAAACCCAGCCTAATGTGTTTCCGTACAGAGAAGCCCTTTTGGAGAACCCTAAGTATTTGCTGGTCCACATGTCCGATCTTCTTGCTTATGAGCGCGAACAGATACTTCCGGATCTCCTCCGACAGAATCCAGCTGATTACCTGCCTATGGTATTTTTACGATTTTTTTTTTTGCTTGAACCTGTCTAGCTCAGTTTGTGCTCTATACAAAAGCTAGAGCTAAATGTAGTGAAAATGAATCAAATTTTTTTTTTTTTTTTTTGGAATTTATAGAGATGACGCGGTATGCTTCTGATTTTTGATAGTTTTCAGTTGATAAACTGGGCATCAGTTGGTCGTCTGGCTAATTATTTCTTAATTTTGTGTAATAACTTGAAACCCTGTTTTTTCAATTGGAAAGATTAGGTTTTGTATCATATTTTTTTGACTTGAACATATGAAGAAAAGAGCTGCTAGTGTATTCGTAATCTGAATTTATTTGCATCATGGACTCACAAAATTCATTCAGGTTAGGAAATGTTTTCTACTTTCTAAGGGTATATGCACAATTTAATTTAATCAACCAAGTCGTGAATATTTCCCTAGAAGTTGTCAATTTAGGGCGGTTGGGAAATGGTAGTATCTGTCTCATGCCAGAAGAAGGACCATAGTTTCATTTCTCACTTCTTTCGTTACAATATTTATTTTCCTATTTCACAGTACATTAAATTTTTGTGCCTACAGATCTTTGTAGAATTGGTGTTGAAAGCTAAGCTTCCAATCTATAACTACAGCAATTGGTGGACTTGCTTTTGAGACATAATTTTCTTTATTTAGCTAATATTAATGTCCAGTACAGTATAGGCTGATTAAGTTGGAAATATCTTCTTGGAATTATATATATTTGAATAAATATTATAAATTTTATATATTGATGAACCCCCTGAAAATTTCTTTGACCAGTTTGAGTTGGCAGCAGCTGAAGTTTTGGCAAGTTTGAAATCAAGGGTAGCAGGGGAGACCGGGGAAATGGAGGAGCCACAGGTAGGTGAGGTACAGATATTGTTGAAATCAGAGCAGGACTCCATCTCTATACGGGCTCTCGGGGTGAGTTGGATATTTTAAGGCTTCTTTCTTTCTCTCCAGTATAGCTGAAGATTATACTGTGTATTGAAGTGCTTTAAATTTCTAACAGGCACAATATATATCTAAGCTGGTTAAGATATCTGGCATTGTTATTGCTGCATCAAGGACTAAGGCAAAGGCTACCTATGTTAGCTTAATGTGCAAAAATTGTAGGAATATTAAGAACATACCATGTCGTCCCGGGCTTGGTGGAGCAATTGTGCCACGTTCTTGTGATCGTGTAGCTCAGGTAATTCCAAATATTTTCATTACGCTTCTATGTTTCAAATACGTTGAGTAAGTTGATTGGTTACAAACATTGCAGGCAGGGGAAGAACCATGCCCAATTGATCCATGGATAGTGGTTCCGGATAAAAGCAAGTATGTAGATCAACAGACATTAAAATTGCAGGAAAATCCAGAAGTGAGGCTTTCTTACTTAAGCTGATTGTGCTTCAATTTTTTTCTTAACAATGACCCTTAGCATACTCGTTTTATTTTTTGAAATAAAAAGGATGTTCCTACTGGTGAGCTGCCAAGAAACATGCTCCTCTCTGTTGACCGTCATCTGGTGCAGACCATTGTGCCTGGCACTAGACTAACCATAATGGGCATCTACAGCATTTTTCAAGCTTCCAATACATCCTCATCGTAAGTCTTTGTGCATTAGCTGTAGCTGTTAGTAACTTATGGCCTTGGTGCAGCTACATTTATTGCTCTTTCAATTATCCATAGTACTTATTTAACATTCTATTTGCTGGTCGTGACACTTTCCATGCTTTTCATTATTGTTCTTTTCAGAAATAAAGCTGCTGTTGCAGTTAGACAGCCTTACATAAGGGTGGTCGGCATAGAGGAAACCAACGAGTCAGACTCTCGAAGCCCAGCAGACTTCAGTGTAGATGAAGTAATGTCAAGAATATCAAAAAGATTCATACGAGACATTGCATGCGTATTAACTTCCATAATGAGTTGCTACTTGTTATTTGCATGTATCTATATGAGATTTTGGTTTTTGCAAGCCATCTTCAATAGACACAAAAAAGTTACGTGGGATTCACTATAATGCTCCTTTGACATTTAAGAAAATGCGTTAGAATGATCCTAAATGTTGAACTTAACTTTCAATGGCAGCAGATTAAGTCAGTTGTGAATTTGTGAAGGGTAGATGATGTCTCCCGTGTTTCAATGAATCAAAATGCTTGGAAATTTTCTAATTGATCAAGTTATACTAACTATATTTTTAGGCCACTTCTCCCACCGGCACGACATTGTAATCGCTGAAGCAGAAATTAAGATTTATCCAACTGCTCTCTAAATTTTCTCGTTTTACCATGGAGCATCTGGCAGTTCAATTTATATTAATATTACCCTTCTGCCCCTGTCGCTTCCTTTTTCAGAAGACCTACCTATAATCATTCTGCTTTGACATTAGTTTTAATGAATTTCTGACTTGAATTTTTGGCAGATAGAGGAGTTTAAGAAGTTTGCATCAGATAATAATGCCTATGAGAATATTTGCTCTAAGATTGCCCCTTCAATATTTGGCCATGAAAACGTGAAGAAGGCCGTGGCTTGCCTTTTGTTTGGAGGATCAAGGAAGGTATATATCCAACCATTCTAAACATGGTACTTTGTTTGCATTACATAGTATCTGACAGGAGCATGCCTGAATCATACAGACTTTGCCTGATGGTGTTAAACTTCGAGGTGATATAAATGTTTTGCTGCTAGGTGATCCATCTACTGCTAAATCTCAGGTTAGTTTCATGTGCTTTCCATATGAAGTTGGTCTCCACTTATACAAGAAAACTCCAATCACAGAAAACATGGTCACTTGTGATGCCAAGTTGGATTGATGTAACCCTTAATTTTTCATCATATTGATCACTCACTTGCTCTACTGTTAATATAAGTTTCCTGTTTGGCTTATTTTCATTATGCAGTTTCTGAAGTTTGTCGAGAAGACTGCTCCAGTTGCAGTTTACACTTCTGGAAAAGGCTCATCTGCTGCTGGTCTTACAGCTTCTGTAATTAGAGATAATAGTACTGTGAGTTTTACTATGATGTTCTGAAACATATTGAGCATCTACTTTGTTACTGTTGTCTGGCAATTCATGTATCTTCATTAATAAAGTGTCGGGCCTGATGGCCTACTAACTTTTATGATCCTCTCTGTGTATTCAGCGTGAATTCTATCTGGAAGGAGGAGCAATGGTTTTGGCAGATGGAGGTGTTGTTTGCATTGATGAATTTGACAAAATGAGGCCTGAGGATAGGTACATTACCTGGAAATATTTATTAGTTGATCTCTTTCCCAAAAGTTTTATTACTGATGCTAACAGTTTGTATGATGTGGCTTAGGGTTGCTATTCATGAAGCAATGGAACAGCAAACTATTTCGATTGCTAAAGCCGGAATAACCACAGTTCTGAATTCAAGAACTTCAGTACTTGCTGCAGCTAACCCTCCTTCTGGGAGATATGATGACCTAAAGGTCCGTGTCTTCTCTTTCTCTTATTGCATATCAGTATACTTTTGGATATTGGATATTTTACTTTCCTTTTTCTGAGAAACTGATTGAAAGTTGCTGCTATTGTAGACTGCACAAGATAATATTGATTTGCAGACAACCATTCTCTCAAGATTTGACCTGATTTTCATTGTCAAAGATATCAGGATGTACAGTCAAGACAAGGTACTATTGATCAGTCATTTAGTTTGTTCTGTGATTTGTTTGGGCACTTGATGAATGCAAACAGAAGTCTTGGAGCTAAATATGTTGAACACTTGCTGAATGTCTTCAATGAATAACAAGTCGTGCATTCTGGTTTAATACTTGTGAAGAATTGTCCATCTCATCAATATTTATGGTCAAAATTGCTTGTACAGATTATAATAGCGTAGATGTTTTTTTTTCCTTATCAAATTACTCTGTTTTTCTCCAGATCATCGCAAGCCATGTTATCAAGGTTCATGCATCAGCAAACTCAACCATGGGTGACACTAGGCCTTCTAAGGAGGATAATTGGATGAAGAGGTATTTTCTTAACGCATATATACTACTTTATAATTGAAATTCAGAGGCATTTTCATTTTTTAATTGGTTGAGCACTTGGGATGACATATGCAGGTATATACACTACTGTCGGACTGTATGCCACCCACGGCTATCAGACTCAGCATCTTCGGTGTTGCAGGAAAACTATGTTAAAATCAGACAGGTACTGCATGATCTCCTTGAGTTGTGGATGATTAAGGTCTGAATAAGTAATTGTTGAATTAACACCTCTCTAAAAAGCTTTTGCCTTTTAGAAGTGGTAATTCAACATGGTGCAGGAGGTCCTAAGTTCAATCTCTTAGCCAACATTGCCTCCCTATCTCCATATTGTTCAAGCATTGATAAGCTAGGCTTTGAAGTGACAAAGGCCCATATTTCAATATTTGTGCCCAATATTGTACCTAATTAAAATTCTAACAAGCTCCATGCTGGCTGGGCCCCATGAAAATTGGCAAAAGCTCGACTTTGATACCATGTTGACTAACCATATCTACCAAGTCTTTAAGCTTTCAAGCGAGTAGGTATTAGTAACTATTTTCTTTGTATACATGACTAGTTTTGTTACCGGAAGATTAAAGTTTTGGATTGCCTAGATGAAAGCATGTACTGCATCAAGATTTACCTTCGCCCCATAGTTATGCGTGCACTTTATGCGGCAATATTGTTTATACAACTGTAAAGGTGGGTTGTGGGGAATTGCATATTCTGAAAAAAATGAATTCGCAAAGAAGGAAATGAAGTGCACATCTCTTTATTTCAGGACATGAGACGGCAAGCAAATGAAACTGGGGAAGCTGTTGCAATTCCAATCACAGTGAGGCAGCTGGAAGCTGTAATAAGATTGAGCGAATCACTTGCCAGGATGAGACTGTAAGCTATTCAGCTTCCACATGTTCTTTTTGGTATCAAAATTGTTCCGTTACCCCTTCTCCAGACCACTTTTTGTGTTCCCTTTCCCCTTCTCCGGACCACTTTTGAGATATTGTTGTTACATTTCTTACGCGATAGGGTTGAGCAACTGTACTCCAAACATAGACATGGGGTGCCAAAGTAGATTATGTGTGGTGCCGCTAACAAGTGCCAAGACATATCTTTTCTTGTTGTGTGTCATGAATGAATAGGCATTTTTGTTGCTTTGTTAATGGTTTAGGTCCCAAGTGGCAAACGAAAACCACGTTGCAGAAGCTCTAAGGCTGTTCAACAACTCGACAATGGATGCTGCACGGTCTGGTATAAACCAACACATAAATCTTACCCCTGAGACTGCAAATGAGATAAAGGTTGAACTCTCAACTCTGAAAGCTGTAATAGCCACAATTTGTTTTGCGGGTATTTGTTAAACTTTAATAATTTTTATTGGCAAATGTAAACAGCAAGCTGAAACACAAATCAAGAGAAGAATGGGAATTGGGAGTCATCTATCAGAGAGACGTCTAATTGATGACCTAACTAGAATGGGAATGAATGAATCAATTGTAAGTAGTTTTCTTGATTTTTTCCTCCCATTCTTAATACACATCAATCAACTAAATGTCTGTGGTGTATATTAATTATCAGGTAAGAAGAGCATTGATAATAATGCATCAAAGGGATGAAGTTGAGTACAAACGAGAACGACGGGTCGTTGTTCGTAAAGCTTAGCACTTCTCCTTATTGTAACCACCCTGGACAAATTTTTAACATTCCCTACTCTAGCAATCAATCATCAGTAGGCCTACCTACCTATGTAATTGAAAACATGTTCCTTTTCCTTCAAATTTGGTTGCAGCATTATATTATCCAGCAAATGTCATATCTTATTGTAACATGTAAAACGGACATAGGCATCAGGACTCGACTTGTGACGGTTCCTTAAAACTAAGTAAACTTTCTACTAAGCTTATCGCATTGCATGATCTTTTGAGATTTGTAATGTGATTATATTTTTCTGCTTCTTATAGCACAAGTATTAAAATTTTGGAGAATGTCATTAATTCCACCTAGAAAGACCGTCTACTTGATTTTTTTTGATTGATTATAAAAAATGTTCTCTCAAAAAAAAAAAAAAAAAAAAGATAATAAAAAAATGTTGAATTGATATGTATTTTGTTTGTCCTGAACCATCACAAAACCATGAGTGTTACATTGATATATCATCACGAATGTCACAAACATATATGCATAGTGTACATATCATTTTCTTTATGGAAAACATTGCAAGAAATTGCATCAAAGAAGGCTTATAGTAAAACATATATATCTACACATAGTAAAGAATTGCAAACCATATTAAATCATAGCAAAAAGAAAAAGAAAAAACAGACAGGAAGGTATAATAAAACATAACAAAGCATACCAAGTTATAAGATAAGAAAAGATCATAATGACTTGAACAATTTTATTGTAAAATTTGTGATATGGCAATTCCTAACGTCACTTGGATTTTAGTTATAGTATTTAAATGAATTGGAATGTGTGAGGGCAGTTTGAGATTTTAGTTAGAGCCGAGGCAGCAGCAAGTGCAACTCACTCACACAATTGAAGCACGGCACGGAGAAGATGTCCGCAGCAACACAAGTTGCTACCTTTGCGGCCTTGCGAACAAATAAAAGTCACCAATATTTATATTCTTTCAAGAAACACACACTTGTTTTCTGCTGCTCATCAGCTACTCGCCGTGGTGTAGCTTCTCTCCCTCAATGTCCTTTCAGGTTTCGTCTCCACTTTTCTGTTATTTCTCCTCCCTCTTTTTTTTGGCTTCTACTTCTGTAATTTTGGTGTTGTTGTTCTTGTTGCCAATTTTTGTACGCAGATGCGCGGTTCTTGGTGCTGGCTTTGCTGGGCTCTCTGTTGCTTGGCATTTGCTACATGTACCTCCCCACTTTTTGTGTGCCTGTGTGTGTGTGTTTTTTTTTATAATGGAGAAGAGGGCTTCTTTATTTGCTTTTGGTTGACATAGTTGAAATGAGCTTTTAATACCCAATTGGTTTCCTCTTCGTCATTCATCTCATCTAGTATACACAATGTTAACGCCCCTATTTCTTTATGAGCTCAAAGCTTTTAACTTTAAGGATCATAGACCTCTAATCCTATGTTTTTAGAAGCACTTAAAAAGGATGTACGCCCTGTATGCCTATCTATATGTATGTGTAAATTTTCCCAAAAAATCAGGAATTGTTGATAACCCCCAGCAAACATACACTATTTCTAGTCTAGGTGCCCCCATGTGATTTTACTTTCATCCATTTGTTGATTGTTTGTAATGTTTCCAGCTGAGTCCAGAGGAGTCGTCTTTGTCTGTAGACTTGTACGATGAAATTGGGATTGGGGGAGGTGCGTCTGGAGTTGCTGGTGGACTTTTGCATCCATACTCTCCTAAAGGTTAGTTTGCCTCAAACTTGTTAGGAAGTTGGCTGTCTTAGTTTGTTTGTTGTACTTGGTGTTTCCAACATAGTCAACAATTTGATGTGATGCCCAAAAGGTCATTAGGCTTTCTTGTTGATACCATTTTGATTAGGTTGGTCAACATTTCAGTTAAGCTGCTCTGGAAGGGTGCAGAGTGCTGGAAAGAGAGTTTGAAACTGCTTCAAGTTGCTGAACATGCCGATTCCTTGAAGGAGCATAGCACAGTAGAACAAGGAACTGTGCACAGTTCAAATTTGCCTCTCATCCGGAAAAGGTTTTTATGTTAACTAGGTCTCTCCTATAGTATTGTTTGTTTAGTTGTTCGAATAAAAGTGATTAGGATGTCACCTGAGAAGAGTTGCTGTGTTACATTTATGTGTCGCAAGGTAGCGATTTTTGTTGCGGAACATGCAAGAAAATTTGTAAAATGTGTAGCGATATTAATGTTTTTTGCATATTAATCTACACACAATGCATGATTAGCTGCCGTGAGTTGATAATCTCTTTCTTGTTTACTTTCTGCAAACCATCAATTCCTCACCTTTTCTTGTAGAGGAAAACATTGTCTACTTCAGGATTTTTGAATAGCTATGGAGTAGTATTGGTCAAATTGAAAGAAAAAAATTAATAGTCTCAACTTTATGCTTCTTGTTGAATGCTACTACGATTTTGTTTGGGCTACTGCTAGTTCTTATTTTCACACGCTTTCCTTTTAGTCCTAGTTGATATTTTTGACCATTGTGGTTGAAGTAAGTTTGACTGTCGCTATTTTCTTCTCAGAGGTATCTTGAGGCCAGCAGTAAGCTCAAAGAACCTGAAGATAATGGCTGATGTAAGTTTTGTCAAACTGAATCCCTATGCTGCAGGAATAGGGTTTGGGCCCAGAGGCAGGGGGGGGGGGGTTGTTCAAGGGGTCTGGGCAGTGAAGGGGTTATTGTTATCTCTTTATATGTTGTGACGAGTGTTCAACTTGTTTTTGACCAGTAGAATGCCCAGGATTCCCTTGCTAGTTGTGCAATAAAGTCTATTGACAAGGATGCTGCAGAGAATCTTTTGCCTGGATTAAATCTGCCCCTCGATGTGGCATTCCATATGCCAGAAGCCATTAATATTCATTCTCAACACTATCTTGAGGTTTGAGGAAATGAATGTGGAATTATTTTTCCATTTTTCATTATCTTTCTTGTTATATACTGACGTTTCTGTATCTCATGGAATCTGATAGTCTCTATACCTGGCCTGTAAAAATTTAGTCGACGACAGATCTTCTTCAGCAGTTTCTCATAATGAGTTCAGTTTCCACAAGAAATCCGTTGGCAGTCTTTGTGAATTTGCTGGTAAGCTTTTGTGAGCTTTTGGTTCTTAAATTGTGAATATGCAAAAATATTGACGGTTTTCTCAACAAAAAAAATATATATATATTGACGGCTAGATCTTAGTTGTTCCATGCGTTGGTCGTAGTAGCGCTATCATGTGACGGCTCTAGGCTTCGATTTTACTTTCTCCATGATGAATTTTTTCATGATTAAGACAGTTGCTACATACATTGGAATACACTTTCCAGATTCAGAAAACGATTAGCCAATAATTCTTGATCGCGTCCTAAAGATACATGAACCAAATTTCAGGGGATTACAATGCAGTGATCATATGTCTTGGTGCCAGGACAGCGTTGCTCCCTGAGTTCTCTGGAAAGTTGCCATTGAGGACATGCAGAGGTGTTGTCACCCACCTGCAGCTAGCAAGTAATGTCAGGTACTTAATGCTCAATAAGGTTTAGAAATAATGACACTTTTAGTCCCTTGTCTTTCCTCAATGTCTCAAAACTAGCTATATATTTTTGTTAACTTTTTAAGACACTTAACAAATTCGACCCATTGACTAACGTCTGACTCAAGCGTCAGATCTGTTAGGTATCCTAAAAGTGTAACGAAAATGCATAGTTAGGGGTGGAAATTGCAACCATATATACAATATAAGGGCTAGGTCACAAACAATAAGAAACTATAGGGGATCAAGAGTGTCATTATCTATTTTTACTTTTATTATTATGCAACCAATAGTATGGTGACATGTGGCACAGAGCCACAGACTGTAACAATTGACCATCAGACGTTAATCAACTAAGTGTTTCGGTTAAGTGTCCTAAAAATATAACATAATGTACAGTTAGGGGTGAAAAGGGTCATTATGGAAGATAAAGGCAAGTTTCGAGACAATGAAAAAAGTTAAGGGGCCAAAAATGTTCTTATCTCTAAGGTTTATGACTCCATGAACCTCAGGATGTAGATACCGTTATTCTTGCATAAATAATTTATGATGCGATAAAATATGTTGATGGTGATTGTTGGAAGTGATACTTTTCAAACAGTTCAACTATTTCTGCCTTGCATTAGGATGTATATTGCCACAAGCTTTTCATCTCGTTTAACGTTGGGATATATTTAGCTGCAACCCAAATTCTGTTTGCTACAATGCACTTGTAAAGTTCAATTCTTTTCTGTTTCTCTCAATAACCATGTAATCTGTTGCAGCGGTGATTATCCAGATCATAGCCCCTCAATTTTGTCTGATGCATGGCTTGCAGTACAAGAACCTCGTGTTCTGCACTTAGGCTCGACATGGGAATGGAAGTCAACAGATTATTCAAGAAATGTTTCTGTTGATGAATCTTCAAGAGCCCTACACGAACTTATGCCGAAGGCATCTGCTGTATATCCACCAATAAAGAATTGGACAGTTACTGGAGCAGTTGGTGGGCTGAGAGCAATGCCACCACTTACTCCATATGGATCACTTCCTCTGGTGGGTTGTGTAGATGATTTTATAGGCGCGAATCGTACTTGCAAATACTGGTTATTTACAGGGCTTGGTTCAAGAGGATTGTTGTATCATGCTTGGCTTGGTAAACTCTTGGCTCAGGCTGTAATTTGTTCTGATGAAGGGCTTATCCCCTCTGAATTGATTTCTTGGAAGCAAAAAACGAAACGAATTTAACTATGATGGTTGTTTTCTCAATTATAGCACTTGAGTTTTTTCTTTTTAATTATATATTTTTGGATATATTGTCCATGTTGTTGTTTTGCTGCTTTCCAATGGTGGATTAGGAGTTATTTGTTGAATAAAACTGCTACAAATGTTACCTAAAAACAACATAAAAAAGACGGGAGGAGAGAAGTGTGGTGAAGTTTTGTTTAATGTAATTTACAAGTAAATATATACTTAATACAAGACACTTTTTTTGGCCCCTTTTTTCTTTACAGTCACTGCCTGAAGATAACAGTTAAAGAATCCTATCCCACTTCACATTTTTCTGGCAAAAAGGATGAGAAAAAAGAAGGCTGTTTTCCCCCACAGTGAATGTCTTCTTTTGATCTCTTTATAAACATCATTTTTAAACTGTGTAATTTTGTTGAATGGTATCAATATCCAATCCCTTCATCTTGACCACTGATTCAACATGTCCCTTAAGAGTGTGAAGCTCCCTCAGCCTGCAACATTGTTCTTGTGAGAAAACAAATATGTTATTCAAGAATTTAGCAGCTACAAACAAGGAAAAATGAGCATATTGTGAAATATACATGAGTGTTATAGCTTATTTCGAAGATCATGTTTCTACCTTGCTACTTCAGCTCGTCTCTTTGCTTGCTCAGCAATTTCAGACAGTTCTCTGTAGTGTTTGTCATTGAACAAGTTGGCTGCCTCTGGAGTCTGCAATCCGTGAAGGGTACGTTGAGCTACTGCCCATTGTGCTTCTCTCTCTCCTTTGCCATAATCTTTCTTTGTAGTGAAAGCAGTCTGAAATGTGCATTGAACAGAATAAGAAACTTGAAAGAGATATACACTTGTTGAATTTGCTCTTTTGGATTGGTGTTTTCTTTTTTCGGCTAACCTTGTTTTCGATCATGGAATCCCATGCATGTCCACTTAACGCGTATCTGATGATGAATTTCAGGACATCAAGAGGGAAATATGTGACAACGCTGAAGATCCAGATGACACCTGCCCATCCCCATCCAATGCCTTGGATCCTAGCAAAGCTCCAGCTTGCGTAGACAGCAATTACCGTTGCCAACTAAGAATGACAATAGTTGTTTTGATTGAAATTTGTTCATGAGACAATGATATCAAACTATTTTTGTGAAAATGAAAGTATGATATCTTACCAGCTGTGCTGCAATGAAAGCAGCAACAAGCAGAATTCCGGGACGTTCTACGAATGACCAGTTTCTCGATCTAGTTACAAAGATAAGTGCTTGACTGATAATGCTGACTTGGAGGTAAAGGGCAGCAGTGAGCTCTTCAGGATGTCCCCGGATTGATCTCACCTTAAACGTTGTCTGTACGATACAAAACAAAGCGTCAGTCATGTCTTCGGTTGTGATTAAAGATCTAACTTTGTTTTACCATTACATTGACAAAGTACTTACGGAGAAGAAATCAGTGTCTGATGCAAGATAGAAGAACACCACAGTCATGAGAGCTTGATATGTTCCTAAGACAACGCCTGTGGCGAAAATTTCATTTAGCTTCCAAGAATCTGGCACGGGTGAAGGCTTCACTCTGTCTTTCGAGATGGTCATGATGGTTCCGTCATTCAACACAGCAATGATCAAGACCATGAAAGGTGAGAAATCAAACTTCCAAATGGTAGCAATGAGCATGAATCCCATGACTATACGAATGGTAATCGAAACAGCATATATTGTATAGTTCTTCATCCTCTGGAAGATTGCCCTGCTTGTTAGCACAGCACTGATAATCACGCTAAGTCCTGGCTCAGTCAAAACTATGTCAGACGCGCTTCTAGCTGCATCAGTAGCGTCAGCCACTGCAATGCCTATGTCAGCTCTCTTAAGTGCAGGTGCATCATTCACACCATCACCAGTCATACCACAAATGTGTTTCCTTTCTTGCAACTTCTTGACGATTTCGTACTTGTGCTCTAGTCAATTAAACAAGTAATGTTAGTTTGTATACTATAAAATGTTATCTTTATTCATTTTATGAAAGATAATCCATTGATGTTTTGTATTACCAGGGAAGACTCCAGCAAAGCCATCTGCTTTCTCAATGAGTTCATCGATTGGAATCGAAGCAATCGACTCATCTTTACTCTGACCTAAAAGTGAGGAAGAAGGGTACATATTGGTGCCCATACCGAGCCTACGACCTGTCTCCTTACCAATAGCTAGCTGGTCACCGGTGATCATTTTTACGTTAACACCGAGTTCAAGAGCTTTTTGGATAGTCTCAGCACTATCATGTCTTGGAGGATCAAACAGAGGCAACAAACCAACAAATTCCCAAGGAGCTCCAGCACTCTCCTTGGTTTTCTCAGGCACAGTCTGTGAAGCGGTATGTGACATTTTAATTTCTTGATTAGTAAGTGTTAGGGATATGGATAAACAATAATTACTTCATAAATCTAGCTTACTTGGTATGCAACTCCCAAAGAACGAAGACCACGGTTAGCAAAACCGTCAATAATCTCGTGTGCCTTCTTGAGTGTTTCGCCTTTGAGCTCACACAGATCAATAATCTGGTGCAAATAGTGAAAATTAATAACAAGCAATTAACTATGAAAATGACATATCTTTTTCTCTAACAAAAGAAAGGAAAACTTACTTGCTCAGGAGCGCCCTTGCTGGCTCTGTGCCAGTTCCCGTTAGAGTCGATGTAGGTGATTGCTGTGCGCTTTTCAACGGGATTGAACGGCAAAAAGTGCACCTCAGTTATCCCTTCTCTTGCCTACAAGAGTCGAGTACGGTTTTCATTCACATTCATCGACAAAATCAACCTGAGAAATTTGATTCTTGATTCAAATAATGATATAATAAGTACCTCTTTGGGATCAGCCAACATATTAACAATTGAAGCATCAATTGCATCCTGATTCTCAACCCTAGAAGCTCTAGCGGCGTACAAGATTACATCGTTTTTGTCCATGTTCTTAGGGAACACCTCAATCAAGTTTTTGTCAACAGTAAGCTTATTTAGGGTTAAAGTTCCTGTCTTGTCACTACATAGGACATCCATGCCAGCCATTTCTTCAATAGCTGTCATTCTCTTTGTAATGGCTCCTTGTTGTGATAGCCTGTGGGACCCAATGGCCATTGTCACAGACAAGACTGTCGGCATTGCAATCGGAATTCCTCCGATAAGTAGCACCAACAGATTATCAATTCCATCCCTATATGCTCTGTGTTGGATAGGGTACATAATTACAACTTCTATTAACATCCCCACAGCAATAGAGCAGATACAGAAGTTCCCAATAGCTGTCAACACCTGTAGAGAATATACAACAATTTTAAATCAACATTGATACTGTAATTAGTTACTAGATCCATTGTGACTCAGATATATGATTGGGACTCAGGGTCCAGGTGGTTTACACGAGAGAAATTAGGACGCACCTTTTGGAAGTGTCCAACTTGGTTTGTGCTATCAACAAGGTGTGCGGCCTTGCCAAAGAAGGTATGTACACCGGTGGCAATGACTACAGCCTCGATTTCACCTTGTTTACAGGTGGAACCAGAGAAAACTGAATCACCAGGATGTTTTGTTACCGGTAAAGATTCACCGGTGAGGGCTGATTGATCTATTTTTAAAGGATCTCCTTCCAACAAACGAGCATCAGCTGGGATAATATCCCCGAGTTTAACACTAATCACATCTCCTGGAACCAAGATTGCTGCATCTTGTTCACTCCAGCTCCCACCTCGCAAAACCTTCATCGAATTAAACACGATTAGGAGAAAAAAATAATACAAAAGTTTCTTGTTTAAGAAAAAAAATACAAAAGTTTCTTGTTTAAGACAACGATATTCGGTGATGGTATCGAATTTCGAACCTTGGTTTTGGGTGCAAGACCAGCCATGAGAGCTGCAGCAGCATTTCCGGCATTGTTTTCCTCAATGAAACTAATTGTTGAGTTAATAATCAACAAGACAACGATACCAAGAAAGTCTTGCCAATCTGGAGGCTTACCCTGCATTAATCACACTCATATATGAGTCAAAATTTAGCTAAAAATGCATGTAAATAATAAATGACATATTGATTGATATAAGTTCAATGTCTTAAAAACCAGTTGTGTTGTATATAATATATTATGTATGAATTGTTCTTGTTGTAACACATGTATATTGGTATGAAAGTAAAAACTGACCCCTCCATTTGCCAAAACAATGGCCATGATGGCAGCACTCTCCATGACCCATGAGAGAGGATTCCACATAAAGCCCAAAAACTTGAGAAACTTGCTTTCCTGCACCAATATTGATTTTTAGTTTAAGTGAGTCTGTATGTGCACCACACCCAACTTACCGTGACACCACCATGCCTATGGTTTAGAATCGACTTTTATAAAGTCGAGTGAATGTGGTGTCTAAGTAAACTTTGACGGTGGTGCAAATAAATGGTCCGAAGTTTTAGATACAGCAAAAGAAATGCAACCAACCTTTTTCTCCTCAAGCTTGTTGGGGCCAAAGATTGCCAATCTTTTCTCCCCTTCCTCTTGTGTCAACCCATGCTTTGAGGTTTTTAGGTGATTGAATACTTCCTCAACTGGGATTTTTTCCTGCACATTAATTTCCTCATCAGTTATGTTCTTAAAACCTTTTCTTTATGATACAAAGGTTTCAAATCCTTGAATTTTCCAACATCATTCTATAGGGCGCCACACCGGTACGTGAGGTTTGACTTTCCAGAGGTCAAATATGAACATTCTTCCTTTGATGTTTGACTTTCCAAAGGTCGAACCTCACCCTCAAAAGTAGGTTTTGGTGCCGCTAAAGACGCCTCATTCTATATTATATGTGTGTGTATATCATATCCATGAATCAAAAACAACAAAACAACAAAACTTACAAGGTCAACTTGTTCATTTTTAATCTCCTCTAAGGAAATATCTGAGCTCATGGTTGCTAATTTAAAGGAGAAATAAATTTATGTATTGATAAAGGAAGAAAGATAAAGAGCAAAGCTACTCTATCTTCCTCCCTAAAATGGTCTTTTTTTTATTAATAAAAAACTAATTTATTTATCAACTCTCTCACTTCTGAATTGAATCACCATGTACATGTAAATGCAATGGAGGATGAAACTGGGGAAAATGGAGAGAGTTGGAAAGCCTTAGTTTTCAAAGTCCTCTTGCTTTATATGTAGTACATAAATACAACGTTAGATCATTCAATGGCCCAGCTTATTTCTGTGAAAACTCGAGGCTATTAAAATTTTAGGAATTAATGAATGGCTAGTAATGAAAATCTCCAAGAAAATTGGAGGATTAATATGAGGGTTTTTAGCTTAAAATAAGGATGATCGTAGATTCTTTATTGTCCAAACGTTAGACTATTATTGTCTTCATTCTCGACTTGATGAGATTCCATTCCACCCAAACCAGAAGATGGTTTTTTTTTAAGACAAATTTTATAATACAATCGTTGTAGTAAGGTTGTACCAAGTGGCATACATTACAACCATTCATTTCTAACCTCTCACACACGATAAAAGTGTATTATGTGAAAGAGAGTAAAAATGAGAGGCTCTAATGTATGCCACTTGGTACAATCTTCTTACAACCGTTGCACCATAAAGTCTCTTTTTTATTTTTATATTTTTTTTCATTTCCTTTGAAAATTCAACATAGATAGCTCAACCCTTATTTTAACATTTTCAGTAGATGGACAACTTCAGTCCCCACATCAGAGTAAGGATTAGGGTGACTGTTACTCCGATCCCTACTACGGTTTCTCTGGACTATACGTGGTATCGGTGGATACGTTCATCATGTCGTTTTCCATAGTCTCCGGATATTGTTTATAAGGTTATTGATATTGTGGATTTGTAGTTAGTATGATTTAGTAATGAGCTTGTAGTAGTTGTAATGAAATATGAGATTCATGTATAATAGTAACAATGATGGATGGCCGTAAGCACAATGATCCTTTATTTATGGATTAATAATTATGTATCAAGATTTCTAATAGCCAAGTCTTTCCACGTTCAGCTTCCTTTATTTATGGAAAAAAGATCATATATTCTCAGGTCATGAGTCATGACCGAGGTCATGAGTCATAGATAATGTTTCTCTCAATAGGATGTTACAATAATTAGTTTAAATACACGGGACCGAACGAGAAGGAAAAAACGCGATTCGTGTTGAAATTTACTTTTTTCGGATTTTCAACCTTTTCCTATGAGAGATTTTCGACTCAAGTTAGATAATGTTTCTCTCAATAGGATGTTACAATAATTAGTTTAAATAAATACGTAGAATACACGTCATAGGTTGATATGGGGGGAGGACATATAATTGTCAAGATACTTACTAGATAACCCTTTAAAAAAAATGTAATAGGGCATGAGGGGAGGGGGGGGTCAAAATCACAACATTTCAACAAGTGCAGACGCCGAAATATGGAAGAAGAAGAAGAAGAAAAAGACAACAAAGTACTGCAATAACAAAGAACCTAATATTGATTCTGCATATCTTATTTCAGATTCATTGCATTATTTTTTCAAAGTTGTACACATATGTTAGATGTGACAAATCCAAGAACCAACCAACACCTATGATTACTAGCTTTGTATTATAATTATTATTTATCATATGATTAATTTGTATAATATTATGGATAAATTTAAGCACAAGTTGCATTCTAGGTCAAATGTTTATTTTTTTCCCAGTTAATATTCCAAGTATTTAGATCGTTGAGGAGGCAAATCCTAACTTCATTAAACCCTTAAACTTAATGTTAAAAGATGGTGTATCTGAAGAAGGTAAATGGTTTGATTTGTTTTTATAGCATTAACTCGAGGTTTTAGTTAATTATATGGTTGTTTTAAGAAAGAAAATAAAAGGCTTACATGTTCTAACATGGGGAATGATCACAAAAGATAGCTGATGGATAATCTTTATCTTGATTAATTAGGTCTTTTTTTCTCTTTCTTTCTGTGGGGTTAATTAAGTCCTTTTAATTAAAGCTTTCTTAGACATCAATGATGGTGATGAATGAAAGTTGACCTGAATCTATGATATCAAGTTATAATTAGATAATAATTAATGATTAATCCTCAAGAATGTTGACACAAAAGTGTTCCAAAAAAGTCACTTTCAACTTGATACTTAAGATCAGCTGAGATGTACTAAGCTCTGTTTGATATTGAAATCAAGTCCAATGAGTAAAATATAAAATCATTATTTTACATGAAGAGGTAGACTTTTTATTTAATTTATTGGTTTTTTTTTTATAGTTTAGTTTAAGATAGTTTTTACTTGCTAATTTAAAAGAATAAGGATGTCTCAGATTTTATACTGAAATTCAACAATGGCGGATCCATGAATTTTTTTCAGTGAGGGTATTGGAGTAAAAATATGATCCATCGAGTACATAAATGATATTTTATTTATTTTTTTACAGTAAAATTAAATTGTTTTTAATACATTAAATATTATCTCAATGTTTTCTGACATGAATACGTTTTCCAGGAATTTAGGTTTATTTTTATTTTAAAACTAGTGAACGTGAGTCGTGCAAGGCACGGCGGGCCCAACATAAATCGTTATCAATGATAACATCAAAGAATAGATATCCAACATGAAATAAATCGCGTAAGCTTAAACCGTAATAATTCAAGGCACATGACAAATAGAGCAACCGAAACATATCGCATTCTCTGCAAGAGGTAGCTCTTTTTTTAGAGACGTGAATATTGTGAATCACTTCTCTTCCAGCCCTATCAGGAGTTTTCCCCTACAAAATAAACCACAATATGATGTATCGGTGAACAATGTTATAAAATCTATCCATTTAGTTTCGACTTTACGTAATGAAACATTATAAAAACAATAAGCGGACCATAACTACACGGTCAAATCTCTCGGGACGCCTTAGCTTCCAGATCATTAATATGCTTGAAAATGCGTTTCATTCATTTTCTATATGACATTTCTCTTTCTTATCATTAATGAATACGTCATTGATCTCGTGTTCATTCATTTGGTGGGAAAAAAAAACACGTGTCAAACGGTCCGAAGAATATAAAAAGTGATTTTGTATTCCAACGTCAATTATAGTGACGTTCGTACTGCAAATGGCCATCGGGTCCACCGACGTTATGTTGTTCAAAATAATAAAAACATTTAATGCGGTGTTCACGTGGTCACATGCGGACACACCTTCTTGACGCGGATATTTGTTTGCCCTTATTTTTTTGTTGTATTTTATAGCTAAAATTGACTCATCTTCTATCGTACACTACACAGTAGAACTTCAAATCCGTCGGTCTTTCCGTTTTTTTTTCTTTTTCTACACAAACTACTAACGGTACACGTTTGGTAAAAAAATTACACGATTTTATTCAATTGTTGTGCTGAAATCGAATCGAAATTTTTCGGTTGATTGAAATTTAAAATTGAATCCGCACTGTCTGTTTGAGATATTAAAAATGAACTGTATCGAAATATATACTTTGTTGTGTATATTCAATTGTTTTGTCGATCTCGAATCGAGAAATCGAAAATTTTCGGTTGATTGTAATTTAAAACTGAATCCGCAATGGCTGTTGGATGTACTAAAAATGAAACGTATCGAAATATACACTTTGATTCGATTTATGTAGCGGAGAGTCGAAAAAGAAATCGGTTTATATATAACCGAAATTCGGTTTTTACCGAGGGGAAAAAAGAAACCGCTGTAAAAAAAGGGGAAAAATGAATCGAAAAGTTACACATTTGATAAATAAAAAAAAATACACGGTTTTATTCAATTGTTGTGTCGAAATCGAATCAGAATCGAAAATTTTCGGTTGATTGAAATTTAAAACTGAATCCGCAATGTCTGTTGGAGGTAATAAAAATGAACCGTATCGAAATATACACTTTGTTGTGTATATTCAATTGTTGTGTCGAAATCGAATCGAAATCGAAAATTTTCAGTTGCTTGAAATTTAAAATTGAATCAGCACTGTCTATTGGAGGCACTAAAAATGAACCGTATCGAAATATATACTTTGGTTCGATTTATGTAACGTAGAGTCGAAATAAAAAATTTGGTTTATATATAAGCTTACCGAAATTCCGGTTATTATCGAAGGGAAAACGAAAAAAAAATGTTGTTTTAAAAAAAATATAAAAAAAGTATTTGATAAAAAAAATACACGGTTTTATTCAATTGTTGTGCCGAAATCGAATCGAAATCGAAAATTTTCGGTTGATTGAAATTTAAAAATGAATTCGCACTGTCTGTTGGAAGTACTAAAAATAAACCGTATCGAAATATACACTTTGTAGTCTATATTCAATTGTTGTGTCGAAATCGAATCGAGAAAAATCAAAAAGTTTCGGTGGATTGAAATTTAAAACTAAATCCGCACTGTCTGTTGGAGGTCCTAAAATGAACCGTATCGAAATATACACTATGTTGTGTCGAAATCGAATTGAGAAATCGAAAATTTTCGGTTGATTGGAATGTAAAACTGAATACGCACTGTCTGTTGGAGGCACTAAAAATGAACTATATCGAAATATACACTTTGGTTCGATTTATGAAACGACGAGTCGGATAAAAAATCGGTTTATATAACGAGATAACCGAAATCCCGGTTTTTACCGAAGGGGAAAAAAACGAACCGTATCGAAATATACACTTTGTTGTATATATTCAATTGTTGTGTCAAAATCGAATCGAGAAATCAAAATTTTTCGGTTGATTGAAATGTAAAACTGAATCCACACTGTCTGTTGGAGGCACAAAAAATGAACCACTTTGGTTCGATTTATGTAATGGAGAGGAGGAAAAAAAATCGTTTTATATATAACGAGATAACCGAAATCCCTGGTTTTTACCGAAGGGAAAAAAAAATGAACCGTATCGAAATATACACTTTGTTGTATATATTCAATTGTTGTGTCGAAATCGAATCGAGAAATCGAAATTTTTTGGTTGATTGAAATGTAAAACTGAATCCGCACTGTCTGTTGGAGGCACTAAAAATGAAGTGTATCGAAATATACATTTTGGTTCGATTTATGTAACGGAGAGTCGAAAAAAAGAAATCGGATTATATATAACGAGATAACCGAAATCGATTTTTACCGAAGGAAAAAAGAAAAAAAAAAAAAAAAAAAAAAAAAAAACAGCTCCTGTAAAAAAAATTAAGAAAAATCGATATAAGAAACATGCACTTTACAAATTCAACTACAATTGATATAATGCGATGGATCTGATCAGAACATGATTTGTAAAAGTGATCCCAATTTGCTTATCAAAATAATCAAAACCGAATTACATAACATATTTTTATATTATTAATTATGATGAAATTTACATCATTAATTTATAGCATGATCAATGCTATAAAAATACGTTACGTAAGTTTGTGACCATTTTATTGTTATTACTTTATAGTGTGAGACATATTCGTATATCATGTTATGTGTTATATGTTAACACATCAATATAAGTTGTTATGGAATGATAAACCAACACATCATAACATTGAACGATTGTATTCATCTAAACGTAGCAATCAAGAAAGTAAATGTGATACTATATTTTATGCATAATTTAAAAAAAGAATAAGCGCATTTGTAGATCTCGAGTGCCAAATTCAAAGAACATTACCCACATGCATGTATCTTACTTCTTTAGTAGTAATTTTTTTTTTTTTTTTTTTTTTGAAGCATAGTAGTAATTTATTAGATTTTTAAAATCAACGATAGTCGTTAAATTTAAAAATAAGACACCATAAAATAAAAATAAAAATCTGACATCTGAAGCAATACATGTGTATAGGCCTTATTATATGATTTTTATATCAATGTTCTAAAAATCGCCCTGGGCGGCCGCCTAGGCCCTAGGCGCACCCGGGGCGTCTCGCCTTGGCTGCGGGCGACCTGGCCGGGCGACGGGGGTCTTTGGACGATTTTACGGGCGCGACACGGGCCCCTACAGGCGCTCCTAGGCCCCTTCGGGCGCTCCAGGCCCTTCAGCGCGCTCCAGGCCCTCTTGGGTCCTTCTAGGCAATTAGGGTTTCATGACTTTCATACGGGCGAACATCTAAGTTTTCCCAAGTGTTAGACAAGAAAGAGGCATAAAACCCTAAAACCCCCTTAAAACCCTAAAAACCCCCCGTAAAACCCTAAAACCCCCGTAAAAACCCTAAAAACCCCTTAAAACCCTAAAAACCCCTAAAAACCCTAAAAGCGCCTGGGCGCCGCCTAGGCGCCCCTGTAGCGCGTCGTCTTCGCCTAGCGATTTTTAGAACATTGTTTTATATACATGTGTATAAGTAAAGCAATACATCATAAATTTTCTACTTTTAGTGACTTGTGTATTTACAACTTTAGCCCACAAGTAGGGCTGAAATATGAGCCGGGTGGAGTTTTTCCGTTTAGTTTGTATTTATTACTAATCGGTTTGGTATAAAAAAAAATATTTATACTTTTAAAACAAATCAAAATATTAATGGAATTAATAGTTTGATTTGAAGTGGTTTCGGTTTGAAGCTGGTTTTTAGCTAATTACTAATTAAGGTCTCAAGATCAAGAGATCCTAATACCACGAGGTTTTAAATTCAAATCTTCTTTAAAGCGAAAAAGTGTGATTGAGTTATCGTTTCCGTATAAACAAGTTATGTTTATAAGAAAAAAAAAATACATTTCATTAACATTATGATAAAACAAACAGTTTCCGAATAAAATATTTAGCCAACCATTATCAAATCAATCCCTAGAAAAGATATACACATATTATACAACACATTACACTTATATAAAGCAAACATAGCACACTAGCATGCAATGAGCAGTTGATTTTTCACTCACTCGATTCAGATATAAGATGATTAAGAAATTAATGTCTAAAGTTAAAAATGTGCGTCGGAGAGGAGTTGAAGGGATGTACAACTCCCTCCTCCCACATTGGCTAGATGAGAGAGTATTTGGTTCTAACAAAATTAAAGGCTATGTTGGCTCTTTCGGATGTGCCCAATGGGCTAGATCAAGGACTTTTGATTCACCATACGCGGAAGGTTTGTGCGGGAAGGGGACCTAGATAGCTCTTGATCCACTATACGCACGTCGATGCCGTCTGACCGGCTCAGTTCGGTTCGAGTTCAAGCTGTTAATTAATATAATTTTTTTAACAAAATTTCTTTATAAAATTAAACCAAAAAACAATTTTAATTGATGATAATTTATGAGGTTTAGATAATTCTTGAATGATCCAGAAACGTGGTTGTGTGTGAACATGTTGAGGCGGCTTAATTAAGTCGGTTTTCGTAAGTTGGCCCAATTATTAAACATGATTTGTTTCTTTTCGTAAAGAACAAGCCGTTAAGTTATCCTCATGAGCTTCAATCTCCATTATATAAGACTTTCTATGACTTGAAGTTATACATCGAATTTTCTTATCTTCTCCACTACAAATCATTTTGCATTCATCGAGTTGTGTTGTGCCGAATAGAAGTCCAAGCATACAGTAGTTCTCCGGAGCTCGAGTTTTTGAAGTGTCGCTAAACTCGAGATGTAATCTGTTGTATTATATTAGGAGATAATCGCTACAGCCTTGGGCATGTGATCGGGACAATATTGTCTTAAGAATAAAGTGAAAATACACCCGTTTCGGGTTGATCTCTTTATTTTAATTTTGCATCTTGATTTTCGGTTTTGCATGTACTTGTTTCAAATCCAATGATACGCATAATTCTGATGTTTATTGTGAACCAAAAAGGAAAGTCAACGTCAAATTCAAATTTAATATCACTCCTAATAATTCCATTGATTTATGCCGCATTGATGCATTAAATTTGAATAATTCTACAGTAAAAACACTGGGTCAGTAGGCAGAGGCTTTTTTCATATTTATTTAGAGATACAAAAGTATTAGAAGACATCCATCACATCATTTCATTTGTTCCATATAATACATATTATATAAAAAAAATACAATACCATTTCAAATATATATATATATATAAAATACATTTAATTGGTATGATTTTCTTACAAAATTAGTAGAATGCCTTTTCACACTAAAAATAAGATACAAAATGGAAAAAAAGGACAAAAAAAAAAAATAGTTGAGAAGGACCAAAAACACGCCGTTACTACATGTGTTACTACGTGTGGTTGTAGCAACATGTAGTAACACATGTAAGTACGCGCGTTTTTCATTCCTTTTCAACCACTATCTTTTTCTCTTGTCATTTTTCCTCATTTTAGATCAAAAACAGTCATTTACAACCTTTAACCTTTCTGTAAATTTAGGTCACACATTCTAATTTAAATCTTCACAATCAAACTCAAGGACATATATATTTCTTCTCTTGCACATACCAGCACTAATATTCAGCACTCCCGAAAGGCAAGCATTTTTTTTTCCTTTTTTTGAAGCCGTTTGTTTATTGATTATTAATTTTTTTAAATCTTCACAATCAAACTCAAGGATTTATATATTTCTTCTCTTGCACATACTAGCACAAATATTCAGCACTCCTGAAAAACAAGCATTTATTTCCTTTTTTTGCAGCCGTAACATTTGTTCCCTTTTTTTTTTCTTTCTTGAAGCCATTTGTTCTTTGAATACTATTTTTTTTTTTAAATAATCACATTCAAACTCAAGGATATATATTTCTTCTCTTGCACATACCAACACAATTATTCAGCACTCCCAAAAGGCAAGCATTTTTTTCCTTTTTTTTTTTTTTTTTGCAGCCGTAGCATTTGTTCCCTTTTTTGAAGCCGTTTGTTCTTTGATTATTAACTTTTTTTAAGGCAAGCATTTTTTATCTTCTTGCCACTTCATAAAACGATCAAAATTTAGGTTTGTGATTTTGCAGGCGATATCAAAACTGACTCAAATTTTGATGATTCGGCTTATTTGTGCAGTAACTTGTTAGATTGAGAAATCTGAATGGAGATATAGTAACAATTCTCAAGAAGATGTCGTAATTCTAAATAAAATTGTATCTTCATTTAATTTATATTTTCTATTGTTTTCTTTTTACAGCAATTTGCATGCACTATGACTATCGATCAATGTCAACTTTCTTTTTCAATAGATCATTTTTTCCGTTTATTTTATACATTAATAATCATATTCACGTTCTTTCTGATTTTATTAAAATGTCCGACAATCTTTTTTTTTACATTTCCCTCTTTTATATCCAATCTCCACGTTTTTTGTTTCTAATTGACAAAAAAAACCACGTTCAAATTTTACAAAATTTCACATTGTAAATATCCTCTATCTTTTTTTTTTTTCCATCTCCACATTTATTTCTTTTGTCAAAACAAGAACTCCACAACAATTAGCAAAAGGAAAACCCGGGGAAAAAAACTCTCAAAACAATTTTATTTTATTTTATGAAGACAAATAGTCTGCGTTAATTATAAGTAGGAACAAAATAAACTCTTAAAATAATCATATTCACATTTTACATTAAATATGCTGCATTTTTTTTTTTTTTTTGTTTTTTCTGCTATTCATATTGTACATTAATTGTCCAGCAATTTAATTTTTTTTCCTGGTGTTCACATTGCACATTAAATGTCATGTAGTTTTTTTTTTTTTTGATGAAGGGATCACTTTATTAACAAGCCTCCAAAGCGGCAAAAATCCATAGGGTTACATTGTGTATCCAAAAAACCAAAAGATTATGTTCTACTCTATACTCCAAGCAAGATCTAATCTCTCAACTATATTCGAAATAAAGACATAAGAAGGGGGTCGATCCTCTTCATGGCCATGTTTTCTATTCCTCCACATCCAAATACCATGATCGCTTCTCTCCATACGTACTTCCATTTATTTGTCCCAATTTTTTTGCTCCCATTAGAAGACATATTCAGCCGCATCCAATCCACAACAGTTGTGGCCCTAAAGAACTGACCTCTAACTTCTGCAGGCACACAGTGATGTAGTTTTATTTAAAATTTCTTCCTGGTTTTTTATCACAATGTTTTTTTTTCCTTTTGTCAAAACAAAAAATCCATGTCAATTCTTTCATGAGAAACAAAATTTTCTTTTCTCAAAGGTTATTATACATGAATGATATTTTTTTTTTTTTTAATTTTAAAATGTTTAATGCTTATTGTCTTCGTTTCCACTATGTATCTTAATTGTCCAATTCAATAAATATATTAGCATTTGGCTAAATTGTCACACACAAAACAAAAAGGCAAAAAAAAATAAAATGACCTGGTAGCTTCAATTAACGGGTCTGTTGTTATTGTGTGGGGTTATGTTTTTTTCCCGATGCAGTGGCCTCAATAAATTTTTTTAACGTGTGTCGTATTTATGTTCCATTTATAAGGACGTGAATTGCCAAAAAATCTACAGTGTAATCGTGTCACAATCCAATCAATAACATATCATTCAGACCAAATAGTATTTAAATATCCATTTTCATACTGCATATATACTTGAAATAAACAACGAAGGAAAACATATTGATGAACGACGGATTTTTTTTTGGCGAAATCTGAGCGGTGCTGTTATTAAGTGAAAATGCTGGTTATGGATTTGGGTGATTGTACGGTGTTGACCTTTGGAGAGGGTTCGAGCTGCTCCACATATTTATTTTTAACATATTTGATCCATTTGTTAAATATTTTTGTAAAATAACAAAAACAGGTCATAACATAAATTTCTATAGTCAAATATAAAAATATCTTTATGAATCAAACAATAGAACAAATGAACACATTCTTAAAAAAAAAAATATATATATATATATATATATATATATATATATATATATATATATATATATATATATATATATTACAATTTCGTTCAATTTTTTATATCAGTTAAACAAAGTAAAAAATCTTCAATTATTTTTCTCAAGTGCTTAAATATAAGTGGCGTTGCAGTTACGAATAGAAAATTACACTACTTCTTTCTTCATAATTGTGATACAAATGTTTTTATCAAATATTATATTGACGAACGTATGACCAATGTTGTGTAAGTACATGTTTATTACATATGGACAAGACATAACATTATGGAAATGAGACACGCGTTTATTAATTTAGGTTTTTTTTATTGTATGTCTCAATGACGTTCAACAATCTCGTGCATTGCGCGGGTTAAGTTGAATAAAATGCCATTTGATAGGACTTTGTATCATAATGTTGAGTATTCAATTTTTTTTTCAAAAGAGATCATACATCCCGTATATTGCACAGATTTTTTTGCTAGTAATAAAATAAATAGCTATGTGAAAAAACATTTCCGATTAATATTACAATCTCAGAATTGGTGGCCATGAAACAAAGATCACACACAAATAGGGGCACGGTTTGACAACCTGCGACCGACTTGTCTTTATTACGGGAAAGGGCAATAGAAGCCACGAATCTCTGTTCTGGAGGGCGGAGGGGGGGGGGGGGGGGGAGGGAAGGGGACCCAACCTTTTTGGTTTCTCCCTATCCAATAATATTGCGAAAGGTGCAGAAGAAACAGTTGTGGGAAATTATTGGACCCCCCACTGCCCCTCCCATCCCATGACTCTCCATGTTGCCTAGTACACTTTAGTACTACACCTACTGCTACTACACCTTTGAGCATCTTTGTTTCTGTTACAAAACTAAAAAATAAATAATTATTTTGGTACTATCTCATCTAAATTATTATACATATTTCATCTTTCTTGCAAAAGAAAAAAAAAAAACATATTTCATACACCCTAAAAAAAAAAAAATGTTAAACCAAAGTCACTGTAGGGCTTGTAAATAATCAAAAGGCACATTAAGTTGCCAATCGATCAAGACATACTTCGTTGGATGTTGTTAAGAATACTTGCAGTCAAGAGCGGATCCACCATATTCAGGGAGGTCAGCAAGCCCCACTTAAATCAGCAAAAGAAATTCTGAAAAAACGATGTTGTTTTAATTTTTTTAGAGCGAGTTTTATTTTAAATAATATAGTAAAACACACTAATGCCTTCGGTTGATCTTTGAAATTGCTCCAATGCTTCTATTGGATTTTTTTTCTTGAATACATCGCTGTATGTATGTGGTTATTTAAATAATAGTAAACCGTGTACGTTTTTTATTGATTGATATTATGCCTCTGGGCTTAAAAAAAAAAAAACAAAATATTATGCCTCATAAGAAGTCTTAAATGTTAAGCCCTGCAACTAGAATTTGGAAGAATATCAGGTATATATCCTACATAAAATTGCAGGAAAAACCAATATATATATATATATATATATATATATATATATATATATATATATATATATTGAGAGATTTTATAGTGCGCAACGGTTGTAAGAAGTTTGTACCAAGTGGCATACATTAGAGCTCTCATTTTTACTCTCTTTCACATAATACACTTTTATCGTGTGTGAGAGGTTAGAAATGAATAGTTGTAATGTATGCCACTTGGTACAACCTTGCTACAACGGTTGTATTATAAAATTTGTCATATATATTAATACCAATAAGGGGGGCGTTCGTCAGCAATAAATTTGCAGAAATACCGACAGCCTATACTTGTGTAAATGACAAAAGCACCCTCTTTTTCAGTTATACATACTGCAGCTCTGTGCTCTATATGGAGCCAAATGATGCTTTGTGCTGTTACGTTGGGTGATTCTGATGCAAGGAGTCTTCATTGGACTCAGCCGTCGGATCTGTGTCATGTGTATATAGTTTTTGTCTTATATACACATTTAATACGATCCGACATCCGCATTTAGTCGATGAAAACTCCTCGCATCAGAATTACCCTGTTACATTTACATTATATATGAGAGCATCTCCAATGAAGATTCTTGAAATTGTTTTTTTTTTGGTACAGCATTCTTGAAATTGTTGATCAACCCTTAAATATGTTTTTGTTTTTTTGAGGGTTTCATACTTTTTTTTTAAATACTCCATCCGTTTTTTTTATCTGTCACATTTTAGAATTTGCGCTGTTTTTATTTATCTGTCATTGTACATTTTCAATGCATCATTTATTACTTTTTTTCCCCTCATTTACCAATAAAATATTTACATCTCCAATAAAAAAATACATTTTCAATACTAAAAATACATTTACCAATAAAATATTTACATCTCCAATAAAAAAAATACATTTCCAATGAAGATTCTTCTGCGACAACAGATAAAAAAATATTTAGTACATTTCTAATAAAAAAATATTTATGTCTCCAATATTTTAGATATATTAATTACTACCTCCGTCCCAAAATAAGTGTCCACGTTTTAGAAAACAATTGTCCCATAAAAAGTGTCACTTTATATTACCAATGGATCATTTAATTCTTATTTCCAAAGATAAACTTAGTCCAACATATATTTATGACACTCATTTCATATCCCAAAACAAACATTTATTATTTGTGAGGGGCAAATATGTCAATGTAGTAGTATGAAACACAACACATTAATTACATTTGTTAATATGTGTGAAAACTAGAAATATGACACTTATTTTGAGACGGAGGTAATATTTTTTTAATCTGTATGAATCTTCTTTCTGCGACAGATAAAAAAAGCGAAAGGAGTATGGTTTTTTTTTTTTTCTTTCACTACTTTTCAACGTGCATGTTCATATCAATTTCTTTAAGGGGGTAAATAAATATATGTATGGTAATGAATTCATGCTGCCAACAAACATTGGTCCGATGTTAATTAGTGTGACTTTTAATCTGGAGGTTCCGACTTCAAGTCCCAGTAGGGATAAAACTATACGTGCGTATATTTTATAGCCGTGAAAAAAATGTGTATTTAAAAATGTACGTAATAAAAAATTCGTTAAAAATATTTGATACAAAGTGCTTTTATAAAATAAACCGATGAATTATAGGCAGTCCATCTCCCATAGTATTCATCAACAATTTACCAATTAATTATAAAAATAAAAATAAAATTCCTCCCCTTCAAAACTAATTAAGAAAAGAAATTAGAACGTAAAGGGACTTGAAGTGGTAAATGGCTTGGGTGTTGTAGTGATAACTGAGCCATGAGCTGGAGTTTGGAAGCTCGAATCCCGTAAATGGACGACTTCTTTCAGTTTCTTGGTAAAAAGACAGCCCTCGACTCTGAGCTACTAGATCCCTGATTAACATTGTAACGCCCCACTCCCGGACACCGAGCCCTTATCCGGAAATACGACGTTCGGCACATATATAAATAAAAATTAATTCATTTATACATGTAAGCCTACAATCAATACAATCAAAGCGCGCGGAAATTTAATGCTCGGGTAATAAATGTCCATAAAGATGCTAGAATAAGAAAAAGTACTAAAAGCTGAAAGTGTATCAAAACAATACAACTGAAGTCCCTCGAAAGTCCAAACGAATACTATGAAATAAGAAATAGAGATGAACACACGTCATCCTAAAGTACTATGAACAAAGTATATAAAACAGTGCATCATATCATTCGTAAATGAAAGTGCATAAAAATAAATGTCAAGCTCAGAGATCCTCCACGGGAACATACTCCTCGTAAAACTCGCAATCCTGTCCGCCTTCTCACCCCCAAGCACATATAACAAAAATGCACAAGGGGTAAGTATATAATACTCGAGTAAAGTAAAGAAGAGAAGTACGTTTAAGCTTAGAATATATAAGGTTGAACATTATTAGGTTTCAACTAAAAAGGCAAGACGAGACTCGATTCTACGCATAAAGGTTACATCTCCCAATATGCCTAAAGCGTAACTACTTAGCTTATCTTTGTTACAACATGCAATCAAGGTGGAACGTGACATATTGAAATCTTCGGGATACAATAACCACGGAACGTATTGAAATCTTCGGGATACAATATCCGGTTCCGATAGTATGAACATACGGCGATGCCTATAGGCACCGGCAGCCGATAGGACACTCACTTTGTTGTCGTTCACACATCACGCTATAGATCTTCGGGATCTACCCAAGACCACATGGTGTTTAATCTTTTATCTAGCAAGTTGTGTTACATTATGTGATTAAGCCGACCATCCTAGTTTATTTAGATAACAATCCCTCATCGAAAGCCAAAATAAACAATTTGGAAGACCGGCTCCGGGTGGACGCCCGTCGAGGGACCGGACGCCCGTCGAAGGCCACGAACGCTCGTCCAAAATGGTGGACGCCCGTCCGGACATTCCCCTTTCAATTACGTATCAAAATTTCACCTCGGACGCCCGTCCGAGGTATCCGAGACGCTCGTCCAAAGTTGGACGCCGTCCGAAAACCGGACGCCCGTCCGACCCGGCGATTTTCCGTAAAGCGATTTGCACATCATCGTATTCATCCGTTTTTCAAACAAAAACCCAAACTTTCCGACCAAAAACACTCGAATTAAACTACCACCCATACCGAACATCACCCATCATTTAGGCATCAAATTAACACAATTTAGATCACCAAAGCAACAAGAATTCAACACAACCAATGTATAATCAAAAGCGCAAACGTAAGGGTTCTCCTTACCTAAATGCGCCACCAACCGAGATCAAAACTCGGAGAAAAGCCGCCGCAACACAACCAAACCGAAGGCAAAACGCCGTCCTCTACACGACGATTCCAACTCTTGAATTTGCTCGAAAAACGATCAACCCTTCCTTTGATGGTTGAAGAACTCTTCTAGTCTCTCCCTTTTCTTTCTCATTTGCGCAGAGAGGAGGGGGAAACGTGAAAAGCGATTTCTAATTAGGTTTAGGAGATTAGTGTTAGGTTAACCTTAAATACCCACTTCCAAAATAAACCCCTTTTTACTAAAACACCCTTGCTTAACAAAAATCGGTTTTTCTCTCTTATATAACAAAATATATATATATATATATAAATATACTTCAAATCGTTTAATTAAATAACCCGAAAAAAAACCTGAATTTGTTAAAAGACTCTTTTACCCTTTTCTGAAAAGTCGGGATGTTACATTCTTCCCCCCTTAAAGAAGTTTCGTCCTCGAAACTTGCCAGAACCAACACCACTCTCAACTTAGATACCAGTTTGCGTACCTTCTAGTTTCTTTTCAAAAACACACCAATGTTATCTCCAACTGATTTGAACCTTAGTAATTTCATCGACAAGACTTCAGTACTTTCCACACAACTAATCTTGCACTTCAGACCCAAGCACCATTCTATCTTATTCACACCTTTCATCTACCTTATGCTCAACTCTACTAACCTAACTTCTTAAACTCCTCCTATAACACTTTGTCCCAAAAGTCATGCCAATCCTCTAGTTAACATGTAGTATTCTTCCGGGTTTTTTGTCCATTCATCACCCTTACGAAGTTTCCGGACTTACACAAAAGTTACTCGATCTATACATTCGCCTTACCCTCGAAACTAACTATTAACTTAAAGAACTTCAATTCCGCCTTGTTATCAATTCAAAGCACTAAACCATCTATAACACACCCAAACCATAGACAAACTTCAATCTTTACTAGTCTCCAAAAGGTAACCATATAAAATCTTCTACAAACTTATAAGGCTTTCCAATAGACAAGAAAACGACTTTCGACGGTGAGTTTATCGGCAACCATAATTTTATAGTCCAACGAGAATATTGGAGTTGTGAAAGAGTTTATTTTTAAACAACACATCTATAAGAAACAAAGTTTTAAACTTGTCCTCACTTTGATTCCGGAAGGAAGGTAAGAATGGTTATGCAAATATTTTGAAAATTTGAAACTACTAAGGGAGATAGCAAGTAGGAAAATCTTGAGATGTATAACACAAAATGAAGACGGATTGAACTTGGTTCACATGCATATAATAAAACATTTGTTTAGATAATGCAAAATGGATGATATATAAAATTTGCCTATATGAGGGTACTTGTGATAAGTCACTAAAAACGAAAGTACTCTGACTGAGACATTTATCACAGCCGGAGGTCATTCTACAAAATCCAGATTGGAACATTTTCCTTTCTCTTGAAGTTAGAGGTATGATTGAATGCAAAAGAAAGACAAACTTGCTATTAAAGAGTTCAATAGAAAGGTCTAGAAGTGGAAGAAGTCTCAAATATTATTCAAATATGTACATATACATATAATAAATATATATAAAAATTTGAAGACGAATAATATTCTTTCGAAAGATTTCATGCTGAGAATCCAAGTAAATTGGTGAAATGTTGCGAAAGGGGTCATGAATGATAACGTGGAAAAGAAAGCAAAAGAATTCAGAAAATGCATAATCTATTTCTTTCAACAACCGTTGCAGTTAAAATATTATTTTTGAAAGAGGGAAAACATCTTCTCCAAAGGTTCAAAGATAAAGGTAAACCGGAGAAGTGCTTCGTGAAGAAATCATAAGTGACGACTGAGTAAAGAAAACACAAGAGTTTCGAATAGTGCATGTTTTTGTGTCGTTCAAAGATTCACACAATAAGGACTATTGTGATTTTGTTAAAAGGTTTTGAATTGAAGGGGAAAGTGTTCAAAGGATAAGGACAACCCTTTGTTCTTAAGATAAAAAATCAGAAAGTCATTTCTTCCAATTTGAAGAAAGAAGGTTTAGAATAAAACAAAACAACTTAACACATGTAGTAAAATTTTTTTCTTTGTCGAGGAAAACTCTTAACAAAATAAGTTGCATGCTAAAATCCTTTATCAAACGTAGCTTTAAAAGACGTGCATGAGTTGTAAGGGAGGTTCAACTACTCGCTTATTCAAAGACAAAAATTTCATAGGGAGTAAAAGATGCAGTATCTTGAAAGTAATTATCGATAGAACTTTTGAACACATGTATATAATTTTTTTTTAAAAGTAGCCTGGAGTTACTAAATAACACTTTGGTAAGGAATGGTTGTTCACGTATTCTTACCGGAAGACAAAGGATTATGTAATTAAAATGGATGTTTTGAGAAAGTTTGATCTTTCCACCTGTTTTCGAAATGTATAAAATTCTAATAAAAGAGTTGAGTCTTTAAACAAAAGTTTTACGCACCAAAACATCGTGTATGGGATGCATTGAAGGTAATCACTAGGATGTAAAAGTGTATTGACCCGAATTTGCTAAACATGATGCAATGAAAGGGTATGCAGTTGCCAGTTCAAATAGTTCAAAGGATGAGAAACTCATTTCCTTTAAATCAAGCATTTGACACTATGAAAACATCTTCATAAAAAAAAAATCAAAGTATGCGCACACTTGAAAAATAAAACTTCGCCATGGAAGAACTCTTACCGAGTTCAAAAGTTTCAAACGGATGATCCAGCTACCACATTGGTCACAAATAGTATGCAAGGGGAAAAACATTTGAAATTAGAGGTAACTAAGTGTGAATCCAAATGATTATAAAAAGTACCTCGTTAAAGAAAACATGGGATTGGAAAGTCACCATGTAAGTGTTTCTTGTCACAAAAGGGTATTAAATCTACAACACTTAATATCTACTCACTAACTTCTTATTTTGGATAACAAGTAAGTTAGGGTCTTATGCTTCAAAGCCTTCCCAACACATACTACCCCACACCTAAACTTCCAAGGTGAAAGAATGTTGTATGGCCTTTCATGAACAAGTACTTAAAAGGGTTTTAAGAGTTTAAGTACATACATCAACCATGAAATGATTGACTTGCACAAAGTAACCCAAATTAATTTTGAACAAGATGTAAAAAGAAAAGTTGTAGGTATACAAGCTTTACATATGCTACACAAAATTCAGAATTTATGGAAAAGCATAAGTTGGTTAAAAATAATTATTTTCGTCAAGCGCGCAAGCTGTCAAAACTTTCAGAAATTTAAAATCTGCATTAATTTGCAGATTGAACTCAAACTAGAAAGAATTAGCACTTGACTCCAAAACAAAAATTGCAGATCAGAGAGTTTTCTACAACATATCAAAAATTAAAGTCATTTGAAGATGTTTAGCTTATTCAAAACAGACTCATAAGTAAGAGTACCGCTGCAGAATTTTCTGAACAGAGTACTCCTCCTTGTTAAACAATTTATGAACAATCCATATTGAAAACTAAGTTGATGCCAAAATAGAAAATGTAGATAAGGCAATTTCCTAAGTGACTGCAAATTTATAGAATTTTTGAAACATCAGAAGTAATATTAAAAGACATATAGAAACGTGAACAAAGTTGTTTTACTCGTTTTGCATAACACCAAAATACAAAATCAAGGTAATGATTGAATCAAAAGGTCGCAATAAGAAAACTTTAAATCCTCCAAGAAAAGAGCAAAAGGAGAAAAGTCTAGAAGCTCCAAAAGAAGAGAAGGGTTGCTAAAGATCCTAGAAGGAACACTAGAGGGCATCACATAAAGGATGTGAGCTTGGAACTCTAACTAACCTTTGCCTAGGAAGACCCTTCACCTGGTCCTAGTGAAACTTGACCAAGGTCTAAAGATTCTTAGTTTTACGATTTGCCACCAAGAACAAAAGAAGTCAGAAAGGTTCTAAAAGATCTAAGATACCCTATCTTAAAAACAAAAGTTTAGGTCAGCAAAGAAACTTCTATGAATTCCTGCAATTCTGAAAGATCAAAGAAGTCAGAATGGTTACTAAGCAGTCTTAAAGGTCTTATCTTAAGGAAGGGAAGCCTAGAAAAGCAAGGAACGCTTCTCTCTGATACCAACTGTAACGCCCCACTCTCGGACACCGAGCCCTTATCCGGAAATACGACGTTCGGCACATATATAAATAAAAATTAATTCATTTATACATGTAAGCCTACAATCAATACAATCAAAGCGCGCGGAAATTTAATGCTCGGGTAATAAATGTCCATAAAGATGCTAGAATAAGAAAAAGTACTAAAAGGCGAAAGTGTATCAAAACAATACAACTGAAGTCCCTCGAAAGTCCAAACGAATACTATGAAATAAGAAATAGAGATGAACACACGTCATCCCAAAGTACTATGAACAAAGTATATAAAACAGTGCATCATATCATGCGTAAATGAAAGTGCATAAAAATAAATGTCAAGCTCAGAGATCCTCCACGGGAACATACTCCTCGTAAAACTCGCAATCTGTCCGCCTTCTCACCCCCAAGCACATATAACAAAAATGCACAAGGGGTAAGTATATAATACTCAGTAAAGAAGAGAAGTACGTTTAAGCTTAGAATATATAAGGTTGAACATTATTAGGTTTCAACTAAAAAGGCAAGACAGACTCGATTCTACGCATAAAGGTTACATCTCCCAATATGCCTAAACTGTAACTACTTAGCTTATCTTTGTTACAACATGCAATCAAGGTGGAACGTGACATATTGAAATCTTCAGGATACAATAACCACGGAACGTATTGAAATCTTCAGGATACAATATCCGGTTCCGATAGTATGAACATACGGCGATGCCTATAGGCCTGCAGGCCGATAGGACACTCACTTTGACTGTCTGTTCACACATCACGCTATAGATCTTCAGGATCTACCCAAGACCACATGGTGTTTAATCTTTTATCTAGCAAGTTGTGTTACATTATGTGATTAAGCGACCATCCTAGTTTATTTAGATAACAATCCCTCATCGAAAGCCAAAATAAACAAGCCGGAAGACCGGCTCCGGGTGGACGCCCGTCGAGGGACCGGACGCCCGTCGAAGGCCCCGAACGCTCGTCCAAAATGGTGGACGCCCGTCCGGACATTCCCCTTTCAATCCCGTATCAAAATTTCACCTCGGACGCCCGTCCGAGGTATCCGACGCTCGTCCAAAGTTGGACGCCCGTCCGAAAACCGGACGCCCGTCCGACCCGGCGATTTTCCCGTAAACCGATTTGCACATCATCGTATTCATCCGTTTTTCAAACAAAAACCCAAACTTTCCCGACCAAAAACACTCGAATTAAACTACCACCCATACCGAACATCACCCATCATTTAGGCATCAAATTAACACAATTTAGATCACCAAAGCAACAAGAATTCAACACAACCAATGTATAATCAAAAAGCGCAAACGTAAGGGTTCTCCTTACCTAAATGCAGCCACCAACCAGATCAAAACTCGAGAGAAAGCCGCCGCAACACAACCAAACCGAAGGCAAAACGCCGTCCTCTACACGACGATTCCAACTCTTGAATTTGCTCGAAAAACGATCAACCCTTCCTTTGATGGTTGAAGAACTCTTCTAGTCTCTCCCTTTTCTTTCTCATTTGCGCGGAGAGGAGGGGAAACGTGAAAACTGATTTCTAATTAGGTTTAGGAGATTAGTGTTAGGTTAACCTTAAATACCCACTTCCAAAATAAACCCCTTTTTACTAAAACACCCTTGCTTAACAAAAATCTGGTTTTTCTCTCTTATATAACAAAATATATATATATATATAAATATACTTCAAATCGTTTAATTAAATAACCCGAAAAAAAACCTGAATTTGTTAAAAGACTCTTTTACCCTTTTCTGAAAAGTCGGGATGTTACAAACATCTCCACTCATTATGTGGATCGGGCAAGTGAGGACCCTCAAGTTTAGGATTTAACCTTTTTTTGAGAAAAGAAATTTGAACGTATTTAGAGGCAATAGCTATTAATTGCCTAACATCATGGGAATATTAGAATCTGAATTTTGAAGTAAAAGAAATACTTTTAAGACTTACTTTCAGTTTTGATTCCAAATCAATCATATTCAACGTTGAATTTAATAAACATAAAAAGATTTACAAGGTAAAGTAACGTAGATATGGAAAGAACGTCTATGGATTCCTCAATTAGTCGGTTTGGCGTTAATTTTTCCCCAAAATAACACTCTTATTATGTTCCTTTCATACCTAATACTAACATATAGTATGAACCATTAAATACAAAAACATTAGAAGTTTAGGGGTGAATACGTCCTTAGGTTAGCGGTTCCGTTTTTTAAAACCAAACCATTTTATACGGTTTTCAATTTTCGAAACCAAACTAAAACGGTTTTCGACGTAAACCATTTGATCGGTCCGGTTTGGTTGCTTGGTTCGGTTTTTTACGGTTTTTCTTTAACAATTAAAATTATTGATAGGAAATCACAAATTGTCTCGTAACAAAAAATGATAATATATGTAATACATTAGTACTATTATGCTAGTAAATCCAATGAGATGATTTAACAAATGTTTTATATTTAACTAACATCTACCCATGCTAATCTTAAAGATCCAAAAACCAATTATATTTCAACACCATCCAACACAACGAAATCGACACCTACAATTGAATTCCAAAGTTTGGGACGAACAAGATAATGAAAAGAGTCATCTCTTACTCATTTCAATTCATCAATGAATCATCGATTTCAAAAAATACTAATAATGAACTAATCGTTACATTATTGAATATCATTTATAAATCTCAAAATCCATTTGATAAAGTAATATTTTGAGTATGGTCAAGGAATAAAGAGGAATGCATTTGTTCCATAAGTAAGCGAGAGATAATTAAAGATATTAACTTTCACACATTTCAAACGAAAAAAAACATGTGATATAGTTTTGACTTTATTTAGTTAGAACATATTCGTCATTTTATTTTCTCCAAAACACCAACTCGTATTTTGATTATCTCAACAATGTTATTGTCCTGCATAATCTAATTATAAGCAAATAAAAGACAAAATTATATAAAACTAATGTATATAAATGCATTTATTTATATAAGATGTCAAACCTAACAAATGAACAAATCGGAAAATGTCCATGATTAAGTTCATCATTAGAAGAAGTAAGTCATACAAATAAGCATTCACATAATTCAAATATTGATGCCGAGGAAGTAGAAAGAGAAGAAAGAGTTAGCGGTGGTGAGTTGTGAAGATACGTACTCGAGAATCTCTTAAATGATTGGAAATTAAAGACAAGTACGTGAAATGATCAACAAAATATGAATCTTTAGGATATGAGATTAGTAATTGATCATTAATGCATTACAATTACAAAGTTTAAACAAGTTGATTTGGACCGAAAAAAGCATATTGATGTTTTACAGTATTAATAGATGTAGGTATGTGTGTGTGTGTGTATATATATATATATATAAATGTATGTGTGTATACATATAAAATCCGGTTTGGTCGGTTTTAAACGGTTTTCATTTTTTTAAATTGGAACCAAATTGTTTTTTACGGTTTGGTTTTTTACAATCAAAAACCGATCAAAAAACCACGGTTTATACGCTTTAGGTTTGGTTCGATTTGGTTCGGTAGGTTGGTTTGGTTTCTGGTTTTTTTGTTCACCCCTAGAAGTTTCCATATTTAGATATAAAGGCAAAATGGCACTTCAAGATCATTCATATATACCCACTTGCTATCTTTTTTTGAGAATATGTACGCACTTTCTTTTGGCATTTTGACTATTCATAATTTTTTATTTGGTAAGTACTCGATTCGAAGAGCATGAAGATGTAGTTCACTATATATCCGTTTCGTAGTTTTTTTAGAAGAATTTTATCTTTTCGGTTCAAGCAAGTTAGGGTTTCTAGTATTTTGTTCCTTCGTGGTTTTGAGATAAGAATATATATGATTTATTTTGTAGGATTTCTTAGCGATTCGTCTGGTTGTTGTTTTTCACGTAGAATCACCTGATTTTCTTACATAAAAAATACACGATCTTTTTATTGTTATAGTAATTTTTTTATCTCTACAAATCGTTTCTGTAAAACTGCATGATTGTGTGAATATAATTATCAGTGCGCATATGCCGGGTATATTTGTAGCAAAAAGTTGGTCCAGAGCCTTGCCGGTGCCATGGTGCATGCCACCCTCGGGGCAGTGCGGTCGAACTATATATGGTGCCTACATTTTGTAACTGTTGAACCCCAATATTAAGGGTCCTCATTCCCTCTGTCATACGGGATGAGTGAAGGTGTTAATCAGAAACTCAATGACTCAGAGTCAGGGGCTAGCAATTATTCCAAAGAACTAGAGAATTCCCCCTTTACGGGGTTCGAACCTCCACACCCAGCTTAAGGTCCAGCTGCCTTAAGCACCTAAGCCATTTACAACTAGGCTATGTCCTGGGGACTGGTATCTGCTTTTTGTATGTTCTATGTCTATAAGTTTGTCTTTTGAAGTAATGTGATCTTGTGGAGGGTCAGTTGTACTTTATGAATATATAGGAATATCATGTGTAGTGTTGAAGTTGAGTTTGGGAGTTAGTTGTTATTCTTGGATCCGTTATGCGCTCACGTGGACGGAGAATTATGAAACTGAATACGAAAATGCGTGTTGTTTGATATGGTTCATGTAATATCTGCGTTGACAACTATTAAATTGTCATGTACTAGTAATACTCGCAATGCACTATCATGAGTACCTTTGAAAATGTAACACATGTTGGTTGTTGCATTATGGCCGGCCTCCTTACGAGGTTTCATCACGACGTTGTACTTTTGAATAGTTAGTTATTTTGTATGGTTGTATGACTGTCGGCCCAAGAGCGTGTTCATGCAGGTTTATTTGCTATGTTTTTATGCACTGTAAAATGTTTTGTAAAAGTAGTTTGATATGCTGTAAATTGTTTCAAACTCTACTACTTTCTTAACGTGACTTGGTTGGAGCATTCACGTCATGTCCCCCAAATATGACGGAAATAAATTTTTATTTTTTGATCTTCTACTCTTTATTGATCAATTGTAAGTGTTTACTCATTACTTTTTGTTGAGATGTGAAAAAGAATAGAGATATACTGTAATTACGTGTCACTGTGTTATTGGTTGATTAATGTAGTAATGACACATAATAGATTCTGTCTTGGAGTAAGTGATATGGTTGTAACAACCTCGTTGATATAAGGTGGCTGGATGTAATCAAACATTATCTTTGAATGAATAGATAAACTTTTCCTTCAGATTTTATCTTGGTATCAGAGAAGGTTTATGGCGGAGCCACCACTGCCGCCGAGTTCCGCAGCTCCCTCCATCACCGGAGTTGGAGCAAGTACAGAAAACCCACCGCTTTCTTCCACTGTCACTGCTTCAACCCAGATTGTCACTGGAATTCCCATTTCCAGCTTCGCATTACCACCAACCACACACCTTCTTGGGAGCTCTTTTCCGTCTCCATTTAGCTATGTTTCACCACATGCAGGTCCAGCCGCCACCGGCTTGAGCTTTGGTACTGGATTACCACCACTTTCTGCTTCTGGGTTTCACCGATCGGAGTCTTACACTCCTACGTTTAGGATTGCAAGTCCAACATCACCGTTCAACACTCTTACTCCGGCCCCGTTTAACGGTCATCTGAATCAAGTCACCACTGTCAAGCTCAACAGAGACAACTATCTTCTGTGGAGGTATATGATTTTACAAGTGGTCAAAGGGTATAAGCTAACGAAACCTCGACCGCCGGAGATCCCTGGCCTGCCATTGAATCCGGCAACTGATGAATGGGATTCAGTGGATCATCTTCTTATGGGTTGGCTTCTAGGGTCCATGACTGAACATGCCCTCACAGAGGTAATTGGATGCTCTACTTCTCATGAAATCTGGTCAACTTTAGAACTGTTGTTTAACAATCAATCTGAATCTAGAATACTTGAGTATAAGAGTGCTCTTACTAAGGCTGAGAAAGGCACTCGATCGATGGCAGATTACTTAGCCTTGATGAAATCTTATAGTGACAACCTCACAGCAGCAGGTTGCCCCATTTCTAAATCTGAGCTGATACTTGCTACATTGGGGGGTTTGGATAAAGAATACGAGGCTGTGATAGTGAATCTTATAGCTCGAATTGGGTCTTTGTCATGGCAAGAGGTCCAGTCTCAGTTGGTCACCCATGAATGACTCTTGGCCAGATTCAATCCTGGGACTCAAGCCTCCTTAGGGCAGTCCAATCCCTCTGCTCATTTTGCTAACTACACAGGTGGAAATGGTCAAAGAAGAGGCAACCCCAGACCTGCTGGTTCAGGTCAGACTTCCTATAGGAGCAGGGGTGGATCCAGAGGTGGTAGAAGCAAAGTAAGAGGTGGTGGTAGATCATCTTCATCTGGAAATAGGATGGTATGTCAGTTGTGTGGTAAAAGTGGACACACAGTGGGCATATGCTGGCATAGATTTGAGACTGACTTCCAGCCTGTTGATCAAAATCCACAAGCAAGACCTACTCATCCTTCAGCATTTGTGGCCACACCAAGTTCTGTGGCTGATCATGCCTGGTATCTTGATAGTGGAGCCACCAACCATGTAACCTCAGATTTGGCAAACTTGACTCTAAACACTCCTTATCATGGTACTGATACACTGACAGTTGGTAATGGTGAACAGTTATTCATTGAGCATATTGGTCATACCATGCTACACACACATGTTGGTCCTTTAGTCCTAAATGTTGTCTTACATGTCCCACAAATTACTAGGAATTTGCTTAGTCTCTCTAAACTCATGTCTGACAATGATATGACTGTTGAATTTACTGATGATTTCTGTTTTGTTAAGGACAAGCCAACAAAAAGCATAGTTCTCAGGGGTCAACTCAAGGATGGGCTCTATCAGATTCTGCCACTGGACAATGAGTCAGATCAGACCTCCCTTCACTCCAAAATCCAACCTAAAGCTGTTTTCCTCAGTCAAGTTCAGCCTCCTGCAGCTAGGTCTAAGTCTGTAGTAGTAGATGATCTAAATAAGGATCCAAATGTCTGGCATAAGAGGTTAGGTCATCCCTCCATTAGGATTCTGAATCATGTTTTGAATGATTGTAACTCTTTAATTAATGGAAAATTATCTTTTTGTGATGCTTGTCAATTTGGTAAATTTCATGCTCTACCTCACCCCCTCATCCTCTTTTCATGCTGATCACTATTTCAACTTGTTCACACTGATATTTGGGGTTCTGCCACTGTCAAGTCCGCTGAAGGTTTCATGTATTACATACATTTCCTTGATGATTATAGTCGGTTTGCATGGATTTTCCCCTTGAAAGCTAAATCTGATGCTCTGTCCACCTTTACTCAATTTAAAACTCTGGCTGAAACTCAGTTCTCTACCAAAATCCAGTGTGTTCAATCTGATGGGGGGGGGAGAGTATAGGGTGTTTGAGACATTCGAAACAACATGGTATTCTCTTTAGACATCCTTGTCCCCATGACCATGCTCAAAATGGCAGGGCAGAAAGAAAACATAGACACATTACCGAATTAGGCCTCACCATGCTTGCCCAAGCTACTATGCCTCTTAGATACTGGTGGCACAATTTTCAAGCTGCTGTGTCTGTCATTAGCTGTCTCCCTACACCTGTGCTTAACCTTACATCTCCCTATGAATGTCTGTTCCATAAAAAGCCTAACTACCATGTTTTCAAAGTTTTTGGATGCACTGTTTATCCTTATCTCAGGCCATTTCATACCACCAAATTCCAATACCATACCCATAAATGTGTCAACCTAGGCCTCAGTCCCTACCATAAAGGATATAAGTGTCTTGATCCCTAAGGTAGGATCTATATTTATAATAATGTTAAATTTAATGAAATGCAGTTTCCCTTTGCTGAAGGTTTTACTCAGGGTCCTTCCACCCAACAGCTTCCTAATCCTGATCTTGCTGTCACTTTCCTTCTATTTGGTCTGACTCAATTCAGAGGGGCACACTACATCAATGACTGAGCCAGACTTGAGATGCACTACCGAAACTGGAAATAACAATGATAACAATGGTAATCATGCTAGTGTTCCTTTGGTAACTACACCAGGTCATTCACACACTGACATAAGTCATGAGACCGAGTCTCACAGAATATCCACACAGTCTATGTCACCAGTCATCACAACATTAGCACATTCACATCCTCATGATCACCCTGAATCATCTTCCACAAATGAGTCTACAGAATCCAGTCATCACTCCTCCACTCACAATAGCAGTCAAACTGCTCCTCCTACACAAGTCACACATCATATGCAGACTAGGTCAAAGAGTGGCATCTTTAAGCCAAAAACCTACAATGTCTCAGTGGCTAAATTTCATGCTTTTCCAACTGAACCAGCTAGTGTATCAGATGCCTTGATGAGTGGTGAATGGAGACAGGCAATGATGGATGAGTATAAAGCCCTTGTTCTCAATACGACATGGGATTTGGTAAAACCTAATTCTAATTACACCACAGTGGGGAGTAAATGGGTGTTCAAGTTGAAGCTGAAACCAAATGGGAGCATACTTAAACATAAGGCAAGGTTAGTGGCTAAAGGGTTTGATCAGCACTATGGGATTGATTTCACAGAAACCTTCAGTCCTGTAGCAAAATTGGCTACCATTATGATTGTACTTGCTATAGCTGTGTCCATGAATTAGCCCATCAATCAGATTGATATAAATAATGCGTTCTTAAATGGTCCACTACAAGAACCTGTGTATATGTTACAGCCAGAGGGATTTGAAGACTCCAGAAGGCCAGAATATGTATGCAGATTAAACAAGGCCATCTATGGTCTAAAACAAGCTCCAAGGGCATGGTTTAATGCCTTGAAATCGCAGCTGCTTTGTTGGGGTTTCATACAAACTTCCTGTGATACTTCCCTGTTTATGTTCAGAAAAGATAGTCAAATTTTGTTTGCTCTAATCTATATGGATGATATCCTACTGACATGTAACTCCCCAGCATTGATTCAAAAGTTCATCAAAGTCTTGGATTCCAAGTTCTCCCTTAAGTATCTAGGACCCGTGTCACATTTCTTGGGTATGCAAGTGTCTAGAAACAAAGCTGGATTGCATCTCACTCAGTCTTACTATGCATCACAACTTCTCAAGAAGTTGGGATTTGAGCACATTAACTCTTGTCCTACTCCCATGGTGCATGGAAAACAGTTGCTTCCATAACAAGGAGAACCTCTCAACAATCCTACAGTCTATAGAAGTGCAATAGGGGCATTACAGTATCTCACTCTAACAAGGCCAGATATATCTTTTGCAGTCAACACTTTAAGCCAATTCATGCAAGAACCCTACACATTTCATTGGCAAGATTTGAAGAGACTTCTGAGGTATATACATGGAACCTTGGATATGGGACTGATGTTTAAACCTTCAGGAGCCCTAGAAACACATGGATTCTCAGATGCAAATTGGGCTGTTTGTCCAATTGACGAAAGTCAGCTGGTGGTTACTGTGTCTATTTAGGAGATTCTCTTGTCTCCTGGAGTTCTAAAAAGCAAACAGTAGTGTCAAGATCAAGCTGTGAATCAGAGTATAGGTCCCTGGCTAATTTGGCAGCAGAAGTTAAATGGATTACACAGCTCCTCAAAGAAATGCAGTTTGAACTTCCTCAGACACCAATTCTCTGGTGTGACAATACAGGGGCAAATTCTCTAGCTCAAAATCCAGTTTACCATGCTAGAACCAAACACATAGAAGTTGATGTGCATTTTATCAGAAATCTGGTGTGAACAAAGAGATGACAGTGTCATACATACCAACTGGGGATCAAGTTGCAGATAGCTTCACCAAGGCACTGCAAACTAGCACCTTTGACATCTTTAGGCACAAACTCAATGTGACTCATCCACATATTCGTTTGGGAGGGGCTGAAAAATAATAGAGATATACTGTAATTATGTGTCATTGTGTTATTGGTTGATTAATGTAGTAATGACACATAATAGATTTTGTCTTGGAGTAAGTGATATGTGTAACAACCTTGTTGATATAAGGTGGCTGGATGTAATCAAACATTATCTTTGAATGAATAGATAAACTTTTCCTTCAGATTTTATCTTGCAGAAAACTGAAGGGCATGTTTGGGATTACTCTTATGATGGAGTTGTTGATGTTTTGCTATCTTAAGATAAATACATAGGAGTGTTTGTTTCATTTTCTTGTGCTGGCATTTGTACGTGTCAAAGACTGATGTTCTAGTTTCTTTTGTTCATACGTTTCTGTTCATAGGATTTTTAATTGAGTTTCGGAATATTATAGGTTAGATGCAACATTCGTGTCTATTCTGGAATTTTTGGTATTTCGAGTTTCAATTAGACTGTTGCCGCGGTGCCAGTGGGCGCCGCCGCCGCGGCAATACCAAGACTCAGCGAGCATGTTTCTTGAGCTTCTGTTGTTCTATTTCCTTCCGTGTAAAATTCATTTTATCTCTGCTATGATATGTATCACTGCCGTGATTTTTGTAATTTTTTAACAAATCATATACTGAACACACACTTTCTCGTTAAAATTTTATTACAAAAATACGCAAGAATAAATTCCTCATTAATCCAATTACATAGACGGAAAAATAAAATAAAAACATAATTTCTATCATTACCCAATATTATAATACATTTATTATTAATAATCATATCAGATCAAATCTAATCTCTTTCACAATTGTAGCATAAAACCTGAATCTGATATAATATAGCAAAAGTAATGGTGGAGTCAACTCTTCCAAAAAAAAACAAAAAAAAAAAAAAAAAAAAAAAACTCTTCCAAAAATGCAATTCAATATTTCACAACGTATTTTTCTCCCTAAAAAAACACGTATTTTTTTCTCTTGAGATTAAGGGTTCGGATTTTCCAAGGCAATGCAGGCGCAGGAGGTTACTATAAACCTTAGCAGCAGCCTATAATAGATAAAGCCTTCAACTTCCAAATATGCATGCGTATGCCTGCGGAATGTGTTAGAGGGAAGAAAAAGGTTCTTCGAGTGGAGTTGTGTAGCAGACTATAAATAATACTCTATAAATATATATTATTTCCAGATTCTTTGTGGATTTCCTTACCTTTTTTATTTATTTATTTTATTATTTGTGATGTAGCACAATAATCCAGTTTTTTAATTGGGGATTTGGGGTAAAAAAAAAAAAAGTTCTTGATAAAAAAGAAAAAGAAAAAGCAAAAGACAAAAACAGAGGAGAGAGAAAGGTAGAAAGAAGAAGAGTTTTGTGAGAACTTAAAAAACTACCCCTCAATGATTTGGATTATTGGATGAGTTGAAAACAAAGCACCCTCTCTTCTTGGCATCTCCATCATTTCCTTTACAGTTTCTCTCCCCTCTCTCTTTCTATCTTTCTTTCTATCTTTCTTTCTTTCTTTTCCTCTGTTTCCCTGAATCCCTTTTTGATTCTGTTCCATTTGATTTCAGTGGGTTTGGAGAAAAGGGTTAGAAAGGGCAAGAAATTTCGGTTGTTGCGAGCTAAAAGATTCGAACTTTGGGAGGGTTGAAGGTTTTTTTTTGGGGGGGGCTTGAAGATGACTGTGGAAGAAGTAATTAGAGGAAACTTGGAGGGTGAAGATAGGAATTATGATAATTTTCCAGTGGGTATGAGAGTTCTTGCTGTTGATGATGACCCAATATGCTTAAAGCTTTTGGATGGACTCCTTAGGAAATGCCAATATAATGGTATGTGGATGTTTGTTTTCTTAGTCTTGTATTCAATCCTTAAAAATATCATAATTGGATCTTATAATTTCTTCCTTTAATTGTTGATTCTCCACTTTACTCTTATGGTTGGTAAACTATCACGTCTGGCATAGTTTCATCAACTTCCCTTTTTGTTTTTTTACTTCATTTCATTCCTGAATTTAGACGGTACCACTATGAATTGAACTTTTCACTTGGAATTTAGAAAGCATCTTATTAATTGGCTGGTTTACTAATGTATGTACTTAGATCTTGAAGGAATTTTCCCACTCTGTGAATTCTGTGTCAAATTGTCAATGTTTTAATGTTTACACAAAGTTGTTCTTTTATGGGGCTAGAGATTATGTTTCTGACAAATAATTCTGATGATTACAAACACAGTTACAACAACAAGTCAAGCTAGAATTGCGTTGAAGATGTTGAGGGAAAATAGAGATAGATTTGACTTGGTAATAAGTGATGTCCACATGCCAGACATGGATGGATTCAAGCTTCTGGAACTTATAGGACTTGAGATGGACTTACCTGTTATCAGTAAGCACAACCTCCCACCCACCAACCTATTATGTTTTGATGCTGTTACTTACTTTGAAGGTTTTTTTTTTTCTTTCTCTTGAATCAGTGTTGTCAGCAAATAGCGACCCGAAACTTGTAATGAAGGGGGTCACTCATGGTGCATGTGATTATCTAGTGAAGCCCATCCGAATTGAGGAGCTACGAAACATTTGGCAACACGTAATCAGGAGGAAGAATTCTGACTCGAGAAAACCTGGTAAGTCTTCTGATCTTGAGAGGTCTCTTCCTGGAAATGGAGAAGGTGGTGGACAAGGGAATTTGCAGTCAGGTAATTCGGATCAGATCGATAAATTTAATAAAAGGAGGAAGGAGGATGAAAGTGAGGCTGATGAGAACGAACAAGAGCAAGATGACTCGTCAACACAGAAGAAGCCTAGAGTTGTTTGGTCCATAGAACTTCACAGGAAGTTTGTTGCTGCTGTTAATCAGTTGGGAATTGAAAGTAAGTTCTCAATAACATTGATTTAGTATGTCTATATTCCTTATAACAGGATAGCTATAATATACGGTGCAAACTGCAGTAAAAGAGTATTTCTAATTCATATAGCTTAGTCCAATTAGTGGTTATTGTTGTATCCTCCTTTTTCCTAATTTCCTGGTCATTCTTTTGTGACAGAAGCGGTGCCTAAAAGGATTCTTGACATGATGAATGTTGAAGGCCTTACTAGGGAAAATGTGGCTAGCCATCTCCAGGTAATTGTACATTTATTTTTGCAATGAAGGAATTGTAATTGCAATAAAGTGGATATTACGATTTCAAAAGATGATTAGACAATTTGTTGTTACTGTTAATGCAGAAATACAGGATTTACCTGAAAAGGATAAGTTCAGTGGCATCCCAGAAAGCGTACATGGTTGCTGCAATAGGTGGTAAGGATTCTGCTTACATGAGAACAGGTTCACTAGATGGATTTGGAGATTTTAGAGCATTGACCGGAGCAGGAAGATATACAAGCCCTGCGTTCTCTTCCTATACACAAGCAGCTATGCTTGGGAGGTTGAATAGCCCTGCAGGTGTAGGTCTTCGTAACGTTGCTTCATCTGCAATGGTTCAACCTAGCCTTGTTCCAAATATGGGGGGTACCCTTGGAAAACTTCACCCTCTTGTTTCACCCGTTGCTACTCAGAACGCGAGTTTGTTTCAAGGTGTTCCTTCATCATTGGAGCTTGATCAGTTGCAGCAGAATAAGTGTAGTATAAGTGTAAGGGATTACAATCCGTTGGATGATTCTTCTGGCATCCTTAACGGAGTTGCTACTTTTAGTAATACCCGACCACCTGCAGTAGTCAACTTAAATAACAATGCCGGTATACCGAATAAGGATTTGGTGGTGGTGTCACAGAGAAATTCTCAGCAGGCATCAACTGCTGGAGGATATGTGAATCATTCTTCTGTTAACCTGAATACCTTTAGCAATGAACCCTTTGATCTTGACGTCGGTGATTCCACAACTTTCTTAGATCGTAACAGACGGAATAGTGACTGGCCCGGTGCAGTTCAGTTATCAAAGTTCCATTCGAATTCGTTGTCAGCAACCGAGTCTTTCAGTCAAGGACAGTTGACCAGAGGCACTAGTACTTCATCCGGACTTCATTTGCCGATCACTCCTCTTGAATTTTCATCCACTAATGCAGTTTCGGTTCCTCTTGAAGATTCAGTAGTTGGACAACCGGGCCAAGAAGCTTTAGGACAGCAACAGAGATGGGGAGAAAATAAGCAGAGTTATCCTCACAATTCAGGTAATACATTCTACCCTTTAAATTTACTTGTTTCTGCCAATGGCACAGTAGATTCGATAACAGGGTTGACTTGTCTGTGACAGGCCGAGCAAGTGTAAGCGCCTCTACTTTTGTCCAGCAGACTGATATTGACAGGCCAATTACAGTTACAGATACGAGACCAAGGTCAAGCGGAGATAGCATTTTGGGGCAAACCAAATCCGAAGGGGCTTGTGTTCCTCATAACTATGACTCCTTGGATGATATAATGAATAACTTTATAAAACGGGTAGGTAAATTCCAAGCCGTTTTTGCTTCAACGCACCCCCCCCCCCCCCCCCCCAAACACACACACACACACACGCGCGCGACAAAGACACATTTTTTAGCTGAACCCTTAAAAGATTTCTTAACATAGTAGTCTGGTGCATGAAAGCATCACATTTGTGAGTCCGTCAAAGGACCGTGCCATTTGGCATATTTGTACACGCATTGTTGCCTTATATTTCTATAAGACAGCTGGTTCTGCATTGTTGAATCCGAAGGCAAAATGAATATTATTTGTTAAAAATGCATTCTTTATTTCCATTTAAGTGGAGGATCTAAGAAGACTGTTTACACATTGGCAAAATTCTCTTGTATTAAGTTATCCCTCTTTCTGTATATTGAAAACCTATTCAAAGAAAAAGAGTTTTTTGTTGCAGGAACAAAATGGAAACATCTTTGATGGCGATATTCCATTCGACGCATACGCTTTTGGGTCTTGCATCTAAAGTAGTTGTTGTTGTTGTACTGAAGCAAGTCAAGGGAAGAAGATTTCCACTACAGCAGCAGTATGAATTCTCATTAATATTATGAGATGTATTAGTCATCATCATCATCATCATCATCATCATCATGTAATCTAATCATTCATGTTTCTTTTTTTCTTTTTTCATTCTAGGATTGGTAACTTATTTGTACGTTGTGATATATGTATGGATCTAAGCTTCAAATATCATTCTCTTACAACTTTTTTTTGGGAAAACTAAAAGGGAATTTCATTAACAAGGTATATATATCAAAAATCCCTGTGAGAAGAATAATAGCAAAAAGAATCCCTGGGAAATTATGCTGCCTGGAATCTTCATTATACTGGTAAAAATACAAAAAGAAAAAAAGAAAAATGTTGTCAATTTGATGTAAATTTATTTCTTTCAAAAACCAGTAAGGCCATCTATCAGTCCCCGGTTTATTCCATGTGCAACTGCCTCTGCTTATAACATTAATTGGCCCTAATCTTTTTTGCAACAGAAATGGAAATCAGCCTCTCTTTTTTTGTATGAAATATAAAGAGCACAATAAAGCCAAAACAAAAATGGTTTTCCAAACAAGAGTTTTGTGGTAATGTTTTGATACATTTGGAATACGGGATTGTGCATATAAATTATCACACATGTTAACCCTCATTCTTCAAGAGCTCTTTCAGCTTGTAGAAAGAGCATTCATTACAAACAAACAACATGACAAAATCAAAACCAAAACAGAACGATATTTTAGTGTAGAGTTTCATGTTTTTTTTTTTTTTTTTTTTTTTTTTGGAGGGTGAGTTTCATGTTCATGACTTGTATTATTCCCCTTCCCAACCGAATTGGCGGGCCCTTCGTTCCCACATCAAAGTTACCTTTCTCTCCTTTGTAAGATGAGCTTGAGCTCGCTCTCTAGCTGACTCGCAGGTTTCTGTGGCAGCATTGCATTTTTCAGCCTCTCGTTGGTATTGAGAAGCCACCCTTCTTGCTTCCCCAAACGTGATGTTCATATGATGTTGTTGCTCCTCACTTACTCTTTCTTGTAGCTTTAGCTCTTCGGTTAATAAGTCTACAAAATGTTTCTCCATCTCTTCCTTAAGCTCCGGGTCATCTTTACCACAATCTGTCCTTGCAATTAAGTAAAAAGAATTCAAATAACATTAATCAATTTCTGGGAAACACAAATGCTTACGGGACCATATAATGAAGTTGCAGCAACAAACATAAAAGACACAATCTAGTAAAGGCATACTCTGAAGTTCAGGCTCAAAAGGAACCATATACAACAATAATTAACCACTTTATGCAATTGTACAAGCATATGTTTGGAAAACCCAGAAAATATATAAAATACCTATATATATATATCCGGATAATAAACAACATTACAACATCCCCGTTGGTTCATATTATGGCTTTCTTAAACTAGGACCTCGAAAGTGCATTTTATATTGTCAGGCATGGGATTCCATATAATAGATAGATAATATGAAAACACCCGGGGAAGAATGAAGAAATTATTCACAAACTTGCCAAAGTAGGAAAGCTAAGCCGTCAATCATAATTGAAGAATGCAAAACTCACCAGTAATAGAAAGATTGGCCAAACCTGCAGTGAAAAGAATTTCGAATTAGAGAGAACAAAGGAAAATGAAATTACAGATACTTACTGAACTGGAAAACAGAATGCATACCAGCCATATTATGTCAAAGAATATGAATTCATCATGCAATCATCATACACTAAAAGCAGACCAGTTTCTTACTAGTATTCTAGACCAAAACCTGTGATTGTTCAGAGGAAAGCCAATGGAAGGTAGAGATTATTATATAAGCTACATCCAGAATATCTAGTAGCAAATTATCACAGATAAGGAGCCTCTCAACTGCATGGCTGTAGAACATAACGTATAGTTAAAGGCTATATGAGAAGTGCTGTAACTTAACTTGATAACCCCCATAGACATGGACTATTTGAAAGAAGTGAAAAGTTTGACGTCACATGCTCGATCATGCTTAGAGGAATTTTCAGCACCGCTTCCCGCTAGAAATTCATTCAAAAAAACTCATTTTTCCTGATGAATTCACATCATCACAAGAGTATTCAATTGGTATCTAAACATTGCCGTTTCAGGAAATTGTTGTCATAGATTTATGAGTTGAAAATCAACCACATACCAAGCTTAGACACGCATTCAGAAAAGTAATCGTGGGTCAAGAGACAATCAGATAAGTGCAAAGTAGCACATGTGCCACAGCAAGTTGACATTGGGCCATTAGGGCTTTAGAGTTTGATCTATAAACGCACACAAGGTCTGATTTTTAAATTAAATTACTTCCAAGCAGGAAGTGAAAATATTTCATTTTTTCCGTGAAGAGAGAGAAAATGAACGTCTTTAGACAGCACTATCGAAGCAACACAACTGAATCTCGAAACAGCTTTTGTTTCTCCATTAACTCATGTAACACCATCAATAAGCCAACACCACAGCTTTGGTGACTTTCCTTTCCTTTCTCAAAATATTTCATCAAGAGGAATGAGATGATCTTTTATAAGAACTATAACTTCAAGTCCTTGCATATTGAAGCCACTTCGTTCTTAACTTTTGAAAATATGTAGAACCAATATGATTCTGTTTATAGTGATAAATTATACACACGTCGAGGGGCGGAGTTTGGTTTGCTTAAGCGTGCAATAAATCAAATAACGACTTAACCATACACTTACTTCTACAAGAAGCAGAATCAAGAGAAAGTAATGAACAAATGCATGGAGAATTAGAGAACTTGCAAAGGCTATAAACTTAGAAATGGAGAACAATTTGAAGAAATGACTTGACAATTAACTCGCCCGTTGGGTAATGCCCAAGAAAGAGATTGAAACCAACATTTAGAGTTCAAAACTGAGCATAAAGTGAAGACAGAAAAAAAGTCATATGTATGTATTCCTTTATTCACTAAGTATGCTTTAAGTATATTTCTCATCACAATTACAGAACGACCAAATATGGCTCTGACTTGCCAATAATGGTTCCGTTCTCATAAATCCAATCATTAAGACTCCAGAAAATGTGTAGTGCCAAAGATTTAAGTGGCTTCGTAGTTGTCTGTGCGGAACTAGCACTTCCAAGTAAAACCTTTTACTTTCTTACTTGAATCAAGATTGTCCAGCTCATTAGAAACATAGATTTCTCTTTAGTAGTGGATATATAGGGTTGAATACAATATAACATATGAAAAGATCTGTCATCTTATCCATAATGGCAGTAAAATAATTCATGCTCGTGGTTCGTAGATAAATAGGCTTGCTTCATGACGATAACAGCTGTTAGTAATATTTTAAGTTGCAACAAAGAAGTCTTAAGAAAGGAAACGTCATTACTAGAGCAGAAAGCAGATAGAAGAAGAGACAAAGTAGATTAAGAACTGAAACAAGTATGCTCCTTTTTTCTTACAATAGGCAATTTCTAACTGAAGCCAATTCAAGATTTGGCAGCAAAATCCTCACTGTGACAAATTTTATCTACATATACCACTGTGTGGTTATACTAATATTTCTATAAAAGGAGTAAGAATTGCAAAATTCAAGTAAGATAAAGTAATCCATATGTACATATGTTGTCCAAAATGCTACTTATTTTACAGCAACAGCAAACAATATTGAACCCACAAACGCTAAAAAATTCCGAAATTCAGATGGGTCAAAAAAAATCCAAATAAAAGTAAGAAAATAGATGGGCTCTAATTTCAGCAGATCCATTCCAAAACAAATGCATAAAAGATCATAACTTTTGATAATAAAAAAAAAAAAAAAAAAAAAGGAGAATAATACCAGGAGCAATCTTGAGAAGATTGAGAGGTGGGTCACAATCACAAACACAAGGAGGGCAAGAAGAAGAGGAAGCAAGTGAAGAAGAGGCACGTAGGCTAAGACCCTTCTTGAATTTCCAATACAAAGCAGGACCTGATACACAAAGAGCCGATACCACTGCAAATAATACTAAACAACACCTCACGCAATTCCCAGACCACCTTGTCATATCTCTCTGTGTGGGCTTTTCTTCAGTTTGAGATCTACTGGATCTTTTTTGGCGTAGCTGAGGTTGTTGTTGAGTGGGAAGAAAGCTTTTAGTAATAATGAGATGAGATAACGAACTTATGCTCTTTGTTGCTGAGTTTGAGATCTAATGTTGTCTTTAGCAAAAGCTTTACTTCAGTTGTGAGATCGACTGTCATAAATTTGGTGGATCGAGTCGAGCCGGGCCTGGTCAATACTCAATCGAAGGTTCAAGCGCATGACTACACTGCCGACATGTATTTTAATTTTTAAGGGTTACCCTAAAAATAAAAATAAAAAAAATAAAAAAATTAGAGAACACAGGCAGCCATACCATCCACCTGATTGAGAATACCTTGGGAATGTCTCACACGTCAATCATACTCACATGAAAAAAAAAAAAAAAAAAAAAAAAAAGACTTTCAGGGCATTATGGACAAAACCTTGTCGAAACTTCAGCCGTGGAAAGCAAATACTCTCTCAAGAGCTGGTTGTGTCATCCTCTTCAAACGGTATTTTCTACGACTCCCTATTATCATATGCAAACGGTACGGCTGTGTGTACACCATAACCCATGAACTGGACAAGATAGTCCGATCTTTTTTTAGGGACATGACAAGGATAAACGGGGACTTCAATTAGTGGCGTGGAACCACATATGCCAACCGAAAAGCAAATGAGGCTTGGGCATCCGGAGAGCACGTGACATGAACGCCGCTTTCCTAGCTAAACTTTCTTGGCAGATATTGACCAACCGGGACAAGGTTTGGGTTCAAATCCTTAACCGAAAATATGGCTCCCCTTTTGATGAACCCAAAGTGAAATGCTCTTTCACCTGGAGGCACATTTGCTTCGCGGCAATTTCCTTTCACGATGCCTTTAATTTTGATGATAATGGAAATTTCCTGTGGAAACCAACAGCGTCGGGCAAATTTACGGTGAGTTCTGCTTACCTTGCACTCATGACTGCACTCATAATTCGGATGCTACTGATGATGCCACCTGGAATTTAATTTGGGCTATCAAGGGGGTGCTTAGAGATAACATGCTTTTGTGGTTGATCCGTCGCGACGTTCTACCTACTGCAGGCCTCCTAAAAGCAAGGCATATACACAGGGGCGTTCCTGTCCAAATTTTTTTTTTTTTGCCTCTAGCAAGGTTCAAACCTTGGTCACTTGTCAAGTTATATCACAGTGCTCACCATTATGATGATACCTTAATGTTTCTTAAAAACACAATATATATATACTACTGAGTCAAAATTTAGCAGGCCCTTAAATTCATAGATTTTTTGGGGGGCTCTGAGTCATGGCTCCATTGGGCCTCCCCAAGGGCGCCCTTGCATATACATGACAATGATGCCTACTTTGTCTGTGGGACACGGCCTGAATCTACGATGCATGATGAGAGACCGCCCTTGGGTTGGGTCTATGTGGAAGCAACTCATTCACCAACATTGCTGGACGTTTTTTTCCTCATCCGATGAGACACCAACATGGTTGGAAGACTGCTTGAAAACAAATATGTACAAGCATGACACTATTGAGTTCTGGAGATTCTTGTTTCGAGAAATTGTGCAGGGCCTCTGATACTGGCGTAATCATGAGTTCCACCAAGGAGACCGATCACGTTCCCCGAAGATGGTCTTCATCTCGGAAGCCATTCGGGGCGCACGGGAATTTCGACTAGCATGGAGTTGATTCTTTTGTGATTTTTTACACTAGTTTAGACTATAGCTTTTGTACAGTTCTTTTGAACCTTTTGTACAACTTTTTTTTTATAATATAAATAAAATATTCGGTTTCGAACAAAAAAAAAAGTTAGAGATTTGTTTTAAAAGTACTTCCTTCGTTTCAAATAATCTGAGGCAGTTGTCTAAAACACGCTTATTAAGAAAGTGATTTAATGCTCTGACTTTTCGGATTGACTAAAAAACTCCTATTATACAATTAATGAAGTCTTCTTTTTAACTTTCACCCTTGTATTAAATAAGGGTAAATTAGGAAAATTAACAATAAATACCGCTTTGGAAAATGTTCTGCCTCAGTTATTATGGAACAAAACTTGTTGGTAACTGGCTCAGTTATTTTGGAACGGAGAGAATACATCACATGGATCTAAACACCCCAAACACTGAGTGCAAGAGTCTGAAAAACTACATTATTGCTCCGGTTGGGACTTGGGAATACAAGACACGGAAAAATTAATTTTGTATTAATTAAACCATGTTTCGTAAGGTCTCATTTATATCTGAAAAGCGAGTCTGAAAAACTACATTATTGCTCCGGTTGGGACTTGGGAATACAAGACACGGAAAAATTAATTTTGTATTAATTAAACCATGTTTCGTAAGGTCTCATTTATATCTGAAAAGCGACTGATGGCATTCAAACGGTCTTTCCCAAGGATTACATTTGAGAGTTGGAAATTAGAGGTCTCAATTTGTTAAGGACAAGCGCTTACCGTTGTACTAAAACCAATTGGTGCCAGTAAAGACGCTACTTTATTTCCTTATACATTAAGAGTGTGGGGCAATCTGTCCCAACACCCCCCCCCCCCCCTCAAGTGTTGGCAATCCGCCCAACACTTGCACTATTTTCATTCAAGAGTGTGAATAATATGTCCCAACACCCCTCTCAAGTGTGGCAATCTGTCCCAACACTTGCATAATTTCTTTTTAATTAATGTTCCAACCTGGGTTCGATTTCGTGACATCTGGCTCTGATACCATGTTAAAGACAAGCGCTTACCGTTGTACTAAAACCAATTGGTGTCAGTAAATGCGCTGCTTTATTTCCTTATACATTAAGAGTGTGAGCAATCTGTCCCAACACATTTATATCTGAAAAGCGATTGATGGCCTGTAAACGGTATTTCCCAAGGATTTACATTTGAGAGTTGGAAATTTCTAATTGTCCATACTCCTTCAAGGATTGCCAAGAGCTCTGCATGTTCTTAGGAGACTTGAAATCGAAATAAAAGCTGAGAAAAAGATGTACCAAAACTGCAATCCATCTTCATTTCCATATGTTCTAACATAACATAGAAAATAAGGCAACCTATAATAGTTTATTTCCATATGTCCTAACATAACATAAGTACATAACCTATTTATTGGGTAATTCTGTAGTAGGGAGTCTCTATTACACCCGACCGTCAGATTTGTGTCACGTGAACAATACAACAAAACAATTTTGTTTTTATATACATGGGTAATTCTTCCCTAGTCACTCCATGTGCATCGTAGACACACGTGGATAATTATGGACCACACAATTTGAGTTGAAACTGTGTGATCCAGATTTATTCACATGTTTTACTCCTCAAATGGACTCACCATAGAAGAACTTCCCTTTATACACACGGGCACATCTGACGGTGGAGTTTAATAAAGACTCTCTGCCTAAGAATTTTCTCTATTTATTTTCACTCAACCCGACTCCACACCCAACATTAGAGCACATACAATAACTTTAAACAAAAAAGACAATCATCCCCTGGATATGGCCTAATGGTGAGTGTGTGAGGTGGTGTAGTGTCTTGTTATATCTAAAGCCGGAGGGTGGGGGTTCGAGTCCCTTAAAGGGCCGGTCCCTTTCGGTAAGAGATATCTAATGCAAAACCTCATCCCTAAACTGCTAGGTCCCATGATTAACCTCTACTCGCATTCATGTGGGATCGAAGGCGATAAGCCCTCACGGTTAGGGTTTAACCATTTTTATAATAAAAAAAAACAATCAGAATGGCAGCTTTTAGAAAATGGACAATGTGACTTGAAGAGAAACATTACAATAACTTAAAAAGTCACAACTTAAATGTGATGAATGTTCGGGGTGTGGGACGGGTTATTCTGATGTGCGGTAGCTGCAATGCGAAAAGCAACATCACAACTACGTAAGGAATAATGAAGATGATGAATGTGAGGGGTGTGGGACAACACCATCCCCACCTTCCACTCTCTTTCTTCAATTTAAAAAAGTAAAATAAAAAAGAAAAACAAGTAAAAGGACAATTTTAGTGGTAGAATTATAAGGAGTGGTCATTCAAATTGATGAAAATTGTATTTTAATAATAAAAGTGAAAAACTCTTTTTCTTATTGTAGTTGTCGATGTAATATAAAGTATGATTGTACTGCCATGTAGGATAATTTTGCTCTTTTTTTTGTTAAGTGACATTGTAATCACATTTGTTATTGTACATGCTAATTTCATACTTATCCCCAACCATCCGCCCCTGCTAATTTTTAACCCTTCCCTAGACAATATATTTCTAAAATATCCTAAAATAATCCTTAAAATGAGCCATTTTGTTTTTTATCATCTTATATAGCTGTCAAAAAAAAAAAAGTTATTCACTTTTATTTGTTGTGGTGCATTTTTTAAAATAACATAAATAATCTTATTTTTTAGGTGAGAAAATATAAATAAAATGTATTGATAATACCTTAGGATTCTTTCTAATTGCTAAGGTCAAAACAATTACTAATGAATTATCAATGTATATGATTTTGATAAAAATGTTATACTATCTGGCCTAACATTTTTTTCCCACACAATTTATAATAATCATAGTGTATGATCTATTGATTGCTATCGATTCTAATTTATAGTCCAAAATGTTAAGCTATTTATTGTGATAATTAAAATTTTTTTTTCCTGAAAAGATCACTTTATTAAAATTGGCCTACAAAGGAGGCGGCCCCAAAACATTATAAAATTGTTCTAGAATAATGTAAAGAAAACAAAGCATGTGTCTACTTTATACACCAAACGAGTCTAAGGTTTATGGTGCGCTCAACTACATTCGACAAAAATGTGTATGATGGGGGTGTCTCATCCAAATGGCCATGGATGATCTTGTTTCTCCATGTCCAGATTCCGTAGACGGCTTTCCTCCATTTATTCATTGCAAAGCAGCCTCCATCACCTTGTTCCAAATTCAACTTCAACCACTCCTCCACATCTGTGGTGTCTTAAAATTGTTCTCTTCCCTCAACTGCAACGCAATGATCCCACACACTCCGGGCCCATGGACAGTCTCGTAGAGCATGTAAGATAGTCTCTGTATCCGGACGTGGCAATTTGGGTCGTCCATAACCTTTCCAGCGCAAAGCATTTGATTTAATAGAATGGCTGATCGGGGTCAATCAGGTTATAATATACTTGACCACCATAAACCAATACTAGCAAGAGGACTAGGCCCATCGTAGTATAGCTATAGTGAATCAAGGTCGATCCCACAGGGAACCAATTGTGGATCATCTTACATACAAACAATTAATTAAACATGTCAAGGACATAGAGGTGGTCTACGACCAACATAAAACAAGAAAGGTAAAGACACGACTCAACACAACGTAATTAACCTCCCCAATTATAGTCTTTATCGTTTGGACCTAGATAATTTATATAATAAACTGAACTTATTAACTGTCAATCTGTTTGTATCTATCTTAGATTGGCTACGGGAGTCATCCTATTTAACTTGACTTAGCACAAGAACAAGAACAATTTTCAAGCTCTCTTAATGCTTCCATCTTAAGGTGGATTGCTAAATTTCTTTTGCTTTAGCAATTTCTCGACTCTCCTACGGAACTCTATTTCACGTGGCCTATATTGAGTAAAAAAGTTTTGCACATCCTTAGCCCAATGGCCATCGGAACACGGCAAAATAAAAAACCTCAACATATGTCACGTTACTCTTATTGGACTCAAAGAAAGAAAAACCTAAAATCCTAAAAAGAAATCCTAAGGGTTTTAAAGAAGTAGTTCTGAGTTTAAAGTCCTCAGCTCGACTTTCCAAAAAATTATCCTTGTCAGTTATCATTCTTGGATCGCCAGACTTTGACCCCTCGAGCACTATATGAGGTGGGCTCGTCGCTTTTGCGGATTAATACCCTTCCCTTGGTTGTGAGACCTAGGAAACGACATTTATCCATACCATTTATCCAAAGCTCTTACATCGGCTCTCGTTTTAGGAATTAGTGAATTCTAAGGAACTCGTTTAAAATTACGGTTACTAATTACGGTTTTGGCCTTGACAATAAGAAACAATGAATCAAAGTACTCCGAATAAGGTCGGTTATGTAGGCAAGCCTACGCCGTCTTATTCGTTGGAACATATGTGACGGTTCGGGCCAATCCGTCAAGATAAGCCCCGTTTAGCCCGAAGGCTTATCGGCTATGCTAAGTCTTGTGGGGAACCGCTGTAACGTACATCACACGTGGAGGGGAGTCGATTGAGCCGAAGCTCGGTTAAACTCGCCCGGCCATGGTTAGACCATTTCCGAACCCATGTACTACGATTCTCGCGATTTCTAAATTGTCACCCAAAGCGTAATCTCGTTTCGTTTAAGGTGGGTTCACCGAGAAGCCATCACCATAAAACTCAACGAAAGCAGAAGATGGTGTTCTCTCAAAACTCAACGTCTTCTTTAGATTGTGAATTCTTAAACTACACAATTTGTTGCTCCCCTGGCCAGTAGAAGCAATCTCATGCATAGGACAAAGAGATTTTAACAGAACTACGAGGAACTCTTTATTCACTGCTTCCTTTCAACGACTACATGTTTCCTTACACCCTCTAGATGAGAAAGATTTGGGGGAGAACCTTCGACACTAATAAAATTAATCTCACAAACCAACTCCGGGCTAAGATTCATACTAAGGTTCATGTATAGGCTAACTTATGCTCAAAAAACCAAAAGGTCGTAAAACATAAGCAAAAAAAGGTAGTACCTTGCCTTCAACATTGTACCACGAAGAATTTAAGCCTTTAAAATTTTTTCGGAGCCATCTTTGTGCTTTAAAGGTATTGCTTCCATCTCTTTTCCCATCTTAGATTCGTAGCTCCACATGTTGCTGGGTTATTTTCTCAGCGCCCGCGAAAAATTACTGACTCAGATTATTGCTTCCCTGGTTTCTGCAAACAGAAGAAAAACAAAACGGACCGTATCGATTTTAACATGGTTTCCCATCGCTATCGGACCTACGGATTAAACATACGGGGATAAACAGACACGCGGAATTCCAGACTCGAAAAACACAAATCAGAAACCGTGTAAACAGAACAGGACAAGAACAAAACAAAATATTATAAATTCTCGGTCGACCGAATGAGGTCTCTCGGTCGACCGAATAATTTTATTTTTATTTTTATTTTTATTTTAAGCTGGAATTTTCAGACAGAGCAGACAACCAGAGGGACTCAAAACGTAAAAAAAGACTCTAAAACAGAAAACTCGACATGAATAAAAAATTATTTATATATAAAATTGACCGTTGGTTCCCCGGCAACGGCGCCAAAAACTTGATCGGGGTCAATCAGGTTATAATATACTTGACCACCATAAACCAATACTAGCAAGAGGACTAGGCCCATCGTAGTATAGCTATAGTGAATCAAGGTCGATCCCACAGGGAACCAATTGTGGATCATCTTACATACAAACAATTAATTAAACATGTCAAGGACATAGAGGTGGTCTACGACCAACATAAAACAAGAAAGGTAAAGACACGACTCAACACAACGTAATTAACCTCCCCAATTATAGTCTTTATCGTTTGGACCTAGATAATTTATATAATAAACTGAACTTATTAACTATCAATCTGTTTGTATCTATCTTAGATTGGCTACGGGAGTCATCCTATTTAACTTGACTTAGCACCGGTAGGTCACTAGATCACTGTGGTATTGTTACGTGACTTCGCCTTTTGGTGCCTCCATCTCATATAACTCACACGCTTACGACTCTAAGGATGCCGATATTAATCGTACACCTCGTCCGGGCAACATTCCATGGTTAGGCGTACTTCCTAAACGATTACTCAAGCTCTCGTCCAACTAGCAATTACCAAGTTATAGTCTCATGCTAATCTACGACGTATGTATAATCAGGTGCTAGCAATCCCCAAATATAAACCTACCTAGATAACGCTGAACGTCCGAAGATCAATTCATAAGCCTACCTAAGAGTTTTATATTGGTATTTCCTTTTTACACATTTTAATTAAACTAAGCGAGTAACGTAGCCATAGCCATACCTACTGAGATAATAAATTCTATTAAGTTAACCTAACCATAAAGACATGGCTATCTAACGGATGAATAGGGGGCTCGGTCGACCGAATGGTCTTTTTCCCCCAGATTACATCCCTGAACGTATCTCTCAGCGTTTCATCATACACAACGGATTAAACAGTAATTCGTAAAGCATTCATATAAACTAACATAGATACGCATTAATTAAACAATGCAGATTCATGAATAAATACTAAGTGTATGACGTAGGTTATGGGATCCTCATAGACAAGGTGTCGCCACATCCCTAACGTCATAGCCTAGATCTACATCATCTAGCTATGATTAACTAATTCAAACGATAAAGCATAATTGGGAGGGATTAATTACTTAAAAGAAAGAAACAGAAAATAAAGGCTTACATATTGCGCCCTTAAATTGCTTTGGAAACCCTCAAATTATTCTACATTGTATCAAAGTTGTATTATGAATTGTAAGATTGAAGAAAGAATGAATGATGATTTACAATTCCTCGTAGCTGCTGCTTATATAGGAGTTTCTGCCGACTTATGAAGGATCTAGAAGGTAAATACAAAAAAATCCGAAAAGTGACCGAGCCGACATACTCGGTCGACCGAATGGATAGGCTCGGTCGACCGAGCCCTTTTTACACGTGTTAAACGCGTCTCTTTGTCGACTTGTTCCCCCATCGCACGCTTGCGTGTTGATCGATTAATCTTTCATTTAATGCTCCTATTTTCTTCCTCTATTATCTTGAGACCATTGATTGAATGACATTAATCCTCTCGATTTGTCATGATCTACAAAATAAACATTTATAGCACAATAAATCGGCCTTTTAATAATAAAAACGGCTAAATACCAAATATCATATTAATAATCACTTAACATTAAATAATAAATATAAACATGTGATTTAATATGAAATATATATTATTAATCTCGATTTAAGGTCAACGTTGATGACTTTTACGGGTATAATTTGACCGTCATCAATGGTTTCATGTGCAACAGTCCACGACAGATAATTACCCCTTGTAGGTCCTTTGAGTTCCTAGATTTTCCCCTAGATTCCCCCATTATCCAATGATGGTTGCTCTATTTGCATCTTATAGCCTGATGCTAAAGTATATGTGCCTTTATCCCACACATACCCATTTTGATTTGACTTTATTCCTCCCAAAAGCTGGCTGAATTCCTTACTTATGTCCCTCCAAATCGGGGAGCACCCTTGTCGAGGTGTGCAAGAAAGTTGTTTATACTTCGGCGACAGAACCTGTACCCAGAGAGTGTTTTTCTGTGTGATCAATTCCCAAACCAATTTTCCAAGAAAAACGACATTCATTTCATAGAGCCGTTTAAAATCCAGTCCTCCCATTTCCTTGGGGCGACATATAGTGTCCCACACAATAGTATGCGTTTTGCGTCCACTATCATCATCCCTCCCAAAAGAAACATTTACAAGTCATTTCTAAGCTTTTTAAAGCAGTAACAGGCAGGTAATAAGACGGTCTGCATTGTATAAAACGCCTGTTAGCCAGAGAATTCTGATTTTTTTTTGAACCGGGGGAACTCTAAATTTAGAAAAAGATAAATGAGTTGGTAATTAATTTTATTTTTATTGTTGTTGAGAAAACTACCAAATTTATTAAATCGCATCCGCCAAACAGGCGGTAATAACATTAGTCGGAGGCTCAACGCCCCAATGAACTCTACACTGAGCCAGCAAAGCGTGTCTCGCCAGTAAATGCGCAGGGACATTCCCCGTACGCCGAATAAAAGTAAAAGAGACGGAATGAAAAAGACTACGCCTAGAGAGGCAATTCTGCGCAAGGCATCCAAGAGCCGAAATATCCTCAACATGCCGATTGAGCCGTTGGACACGTGCCAAACAATCATTTTCCAGTTTTGTTGTTACCAAAGTTAGAAATTATAGACTCCGGTGCGCGGCCGGATCCGCCCATGCAAAGCCAAATCAACCGTTGTCATCTCCATAAATTCAACCGTTGTCATCTCCATAAATTCCACTGCCACACCTGGGTCAAAATGATATGAGAAAGCCGCCTGAACCGCACCCTGGTGGTCACGAAACAACACACCAACCCCTGCCCCGTGGTCCGTAACCGACGTATCTACATTGTATTTGATCACTCCCTCGACCGGTCTCATCCATTTATCCACATAGTGTTGCCGGGGCTGTAACACTCGAAAGGCTGGCTCCATAACAGCCAGACAAACTGGGCTACCTGACCTACCCCAACCTTGTTAGGAACATTTTATTATGTTTTGATGATGGCCATACTAGCTGTTATAGCAAGCCTGAAATAAGTTAGAAATTCTCTGTATAAGTCTTTACTTAGAGTCTGACATATTGTATAAGTTAAGTCAAACAAGTATTGTACTAGTTGGTAGGACGACAAAGTAAAGCAGACATTCGGCAGAGTGAGTCCAGCCAAGCACCAGCAGAGAAGCAGTGAAGACTTAATGGTATAACTTATAACCAAGGAAGTCTGTGATGACCTTCGATAAGTCTAAGTATGTTTCAAGTGATGAAATTCAATGTTCAAATATGGTGTACACTGATCTCACCCAAATCAATGATCAGTGAAGTACAAAGATTCTCTTTAAAACATAAGTGATGAAGGAAACAATGAATCGGCAGAGTAAACTGACTTTCGGCAAAGTGAAGGCAATAACGGTGAAGGAATATCTAAACGGTAAAGTCAGATGGATCACTCGACCGTTCAAAGAACGGCGAAGTAATCCTTATCAGAACAGAATTGAAAAATGATGAAGATTCAAAGGATCATGCATTTAATGCACAATCAATAGAGGATCAATCAATGACGGATTTTCTGCTATACATTTGAAGGAAAAATCCGATCACTGAAATCAAGGAGAATATAATTAAGGGGGAATCAAGAATAAAATCAAAGATTATTCCCCTCATAAATATAGCCAACGGACGAAATTTCAAATCAAGGATACTCAAGGCTATAAATAGAAGGCATTGACAGACAGATAAAGATAACGATCAGAAAAAGAAAATCAAACAGAAACTCTGTCAAATTGAAAAGCCTTCTCTTTGAACTTACAAGGTTTTATCTAGAGATCAACCCAGACACCAGAACTACAATTTCATATCCAGCACTGGGATTGACCAATCAAGTTTGTGAATCTCATTCACCATAAACTGAAGCAACTGAATCAGAAGTCATCTGAGAATGAGTTGTGCTTGTGATAGCTGCTGAAGGATTTGATCTCAAGGAGCAGTGAAACAGACTGAATCACTGAAGCTGTTGCAGTCAAGGAGTGATATTGCATTTGCAGTAGGAGTGTGTGCAAGATTTCAAGCTCAACCAAAAGAATCACATCTTCTAGCAGCTAAAAGAATAATCAACTACTTGAAAAACACTATCAATGTAGGAATTTGGTATCCAAAAGATGGAGGATTCAAATTGATATCATATTCGACTCGACTATCTTTGGATGCAAAATAGATAGAAAAATCACATCTGGAACTTGTCAAATGCTAGGCAGCAGACTAGTATCATGGTTTAGCAAAAAGCAAAACTCCATATCTACTTCAACAGCAGGAGCAGAATATATAGCAGCAGGCAGTTGTTGTGTACAAGTACTTTGGATCAGACAACAGCTAAGGGACTATGGAGTGGAGGAGAAAAAAATTCCAATCATGTGTGACAACACAAGTGCAATATCTATCACTGAAAATCCAGTGTTGCACTCAAGAACAAAACACATTGATGTGAGACATCACTTCATCAGAGATCATGTTGAAAAAGGAGATGTCATTCTAAAATACATGCCCACTGAAGATCAATTGGCTGACATCTTCACTAAACCACTCAGTCATGAAAGGTTTAGCATGTTGAGAACTGAGTTAGGAATAATTGAAATCGACTAAAAACCAAAGAGCGGCTAAGCGGAGTAATCGGCTAAGTAACTTCATCAATTTGTTTAAACCTTTGCCATTACGGGAGATGTAGCGGGTAAGGCACTCGTTACTCGGCGAAGTTAACTTCAGCGATTGTTAGGAACGGTCAAATAAAAGCGACTCGGTGAAAGAATCACCACACCGGCTAAGTGGCCAGCCAAGGCACTTCACCGAAATAAAGATTGGAATCATGGGTAAATTAAAGTGTGAACATAATCTACTTTTAGACACGTGGAGAACAAGGGAGTTATGGAAGATTATTCTGTGGATGATTACACACGTGAAGATCAATTTATAATTATGGAGGTAATTATATTATTCTTTTCGAATTACAAACGCCTCGATTCCCGGGCTCTATCATTACTTACCACAATCCACTCCCCCACTTCACTCGAATATCGCGATTTACATACATAAAATCACGCCATTATGTCATAAAATCCTTCCATATTCAAACCACGTTCACACTACCCAAATCATCCTATATAAACTACACTTAGAAATTTTCAGAAATCTTTACACTCTTTTGCAAAATTACAAGCCCTACTTTTGACTCTCTCTGAAAAATCAAAGTATTTTTCTCCAAAATTATCAATGGCTTCATCTTCCACAATCTCTCCCACTGAAAAATTCTACGAGAAATCCATCATCACTGGCTTGTTTTTCAACCTGAACACTATCTATCTTTCTGTGACAATGATGCACAAGCTCAACGCTTGGTTGACTGCTGTTCAAATCTGGGGTTAATGACATTCCTAAACCCCTCAATCACTGGAATCTGCTATGAAAATCTGATTGCATTTTGGAAAAATACCAAATTTGTGCCCAGCACAAAGAAGACTGAGATCGATTGCATAAAAAGTTCAATATTTAGGAAAGAGATAGTCATAACGCCTGGTCTTCTCAATAAGTTCCTACAACTACCAATTATAGGTCCAGCGAATGTAAAGTTTGTGAAGATTGACATCACGAAATTTTGGGCTGAGATAACCAAAAACCCCAAGAAAACAGCAAAACATACAATCTCCCTAGATCAACGCTAAAACTTCCGTTTGCTGAATTTGCACCGATCATCACCAAGAATATTGAAGGAAGAAATGGGTCAATGGAAAACTTAACTGAGCTGCGGATCAAATTGATGGCTATTATCTACAAAGGTACCAAATTTGACTGGGCAACTTTTGTATTCAATAGATTGAAGGATCAGATTCAAAAGGAAATTGACCTATCAATCACAGCACCAAGCAAGGGTTTGCAGAAGATAGGGGATTTCTGGGAGAGGAAATCATATGGGTTCCCTCTTCAACACCTGTTTGACACATTGAAAGTGAAACCCATAAATCTGCAGGTCCCACACAAGTCTAAGACAATGTTTACCTACATCAAGGCATCCATGAAACCCAAACCCATTGCTGGGAACAAAAGAAAACAACCAGAAAGCAGCAGATCAGGTGTGGGACGAAGGACCAGATCCCAGAAGGCGTAAGAGAACACCACTATGCCTGGCACCAGCAACTTGGATGAACCTGTGACAATCAGTGATGACACAGCAACATAAGAAGACAAGCAGCAAGAGGAAATCACCTACCTAGAGGAAGGTGAGGAAGGATATAGAATCACCTCATCTAAGGAAGAGGAGATAGTTGAGGAAGAAGCTGAGTCAGAAGATGAACACTCAAAAAGCGACCATCTTGAATCAAATCAAGAAAACATGGAGATTTCTGATGATGAACTGACACTTCAAGAAGTGCTTTTCGAAAGCATTGGCAAAGTTGACAAACAGCTAAGTGAGCCTGCTGATAAAGCTCACTCAGCCGAACCTGTCAACTCCCCCACTATTGCACAAGGGGGAACACCAGCAGAAGAATATGTCAAAGCAAGCACTCCTCCGCAACCTCTCAATGACACTAAGGTTGAAGAGGAACAAGAGGAAGGACAAGAAAAGGAAGAAGAAAGAGAAAAGGAGACAGAAGGTGAGCAAGAAGAGAAGGAAGAGGAAGAGGATGAGGAGAACAACGAGAAAGAGGAAGATGAAGATGAAGAGGAGGTCAATGTGGAACCAGAGGAAATTAATCCAGAGAGAATCTTCAACCTGGACATTCAACCTCTCATTGTGGACATGGAAAGGCAATATCACAGCAGGCAAAACCTGAAGTATGCCTTAAGGAATGCAGCAACCTCCTTCAACCACAAGATTGAGGCCCTCATCAATCATATCAAGATCCAAGATGAGGTCATGGAAAGACAAGGAAACCTGCTGTGCAACGTACAGCAACTCATTCCTCACCATGTCCAAACCAATCTTGAGTTTCATGCTGAAACTATTGACAACAATTTTAAGCCCTTGGTGGACACTCTCAATGCTCACACTCATCAAATTCAGCATTTGGATGAGATAATGGAGCATTCTGGCAAACAACTTGATCTTCTACTCAAAGTTGGTGAGGCAAACAACAAGATACTGGAAAGAAGATATGGTCCTCTCCCTGAGTCTGACGCAGCAACGGCAAATCTTGAAGCACTCTTTGGTGCTGCCAAAAAGGGGGAAGGAAGCTCGAAGCCTGAAAGCTCCAGTGAAAAGAAGGCAAGCCCAACAGAAAAGGGCATGAAGGGCAGCAAAGGCAAATGCATAAGGTTTCAAGAAAAGTTGAAGAAGTAGACCTTATATTTGAACTATTTCTATTTGATTGCCTTTGTCTTTGAACTTTGAATAAAAAGATGCAATATCTTATTGCCCTATGATGGATGAATAAAATTATTGATTTCTTTTCTGTCAATTATTATGAAAAATTTGGCTTACTTATGTTCAGGCTTATGAGGGTTTTGGTATCATCAAAAAGGGGGAAATTGTTAGGAACATTTTATTATGTTTTGATGATGGCCATACTATTCGTTATAGCAAGCCCTTGAAATAAGTTAGAAATTCTCGTATAAGTCTTTACTTAGAGTCCGATATATTGTATAAGTTAAGTCGGACAAGTATTGTACTAGTTGGTAGGACGGCAAAGTAAAGCAGACATTCGACAGAGTGAGGCCGCCAAGCACCAACAGAGAAGCAGTGAAGACTTAATGGTATAACTTATAACCAAGGAAGTCTGTGATGACCTTGGATAAGTCTAAGTATGTTTCAAGTGATGAAATTCAATGTTCAAATATGGTGTACACTGATCTCACCCAAATCAATGATCAGTGAAGTACAAAGATTCTCTTTAAAACAGAAGTGATGAAGGAAACAATGAATCGGCAGAGTAAACTGACTTTCGGCAAAGTGAAGGCAATAACGGTGAAGGAAGATCTAAATGGCAAAGTCAGATGGATCACTCGACCGTTCAAAGAACGGCGAAGTAATCCTTATCAGAACAGAATTGAAAAATGATGAAGATTCAGAGGATCATGCATTTAATGCACAATCAATAGAGGAACAATCAAGGACGGATTTTCTGCTATACATTTGAAGGAAAAATCCGATCACTGAAATCAAGGAGAATATAATTAAGGGGGAATCAAGAATAAAATCAAAGATTATTCCCCTCATAAAAATAACCAACGGACGAAATTTCAAATCAATGATACTCAAGGCTATAAATAGAAGGCATTGATAGACAGATAAAGATAACGATCAGAAAAAGAAAATCAAGCAGAAACTCTGTCAAATTGAAAAGCCTTCTCTCTGAACTTACAAGGTTTTATCTAGAGATCAACCCAGACACCAGAACTACAATTTCATATCCAGCACTGGGATTGACCAATCAAGTTTGTGAATCTCATTCACCATAAACTGAAGCAACTGAATCAGAAGTCATCTGAGAAGGAGTTGTGCTTGTGATAGCTGCTGAAGAATTTGATCTCAAGGAGCAGTGAAACAGACTGAATCACTGAAGCTGTTGCAGTCAAGGAGTGATAGTCTTGTAGATTGTGAAGCTTGGGAAGCCAAGGACAATCATACTATTGTATTTGTGAAAACAATAGTGAATTCCTCCAATCATCACAGGAGAAGAGTGGATTAAGGGATTACACCACCATGAACCACTATAAGCCTTGTGTCAATTTACTTTCTGCAATTTACTTCATTGCATTCATTTAAATTACCTAGATTATAATCTATATCTGTGACTGTTTAAATTACTTTGAAACAACATAGTAAGAAGGGACTTATCCGCTGCCCAAAAGCTTTTAAACACAAGAAAAGTTTTTGAAACTCCACTATAGTCATTCACCCCCCTTCGACTATAGTTTTACCCTTCTCTGGGACCAACAAACCTCCTCCACCATCCGAAGAAAGAGCTCCCCAAAGGAAGAGGAGTCAAGGCGCCCTAACACCTGACCAAAAGGGGATGCTCTCCAGACCTGAACCGCCAACTCGCACTGAAACAAAGTGTGTTTGAGAGTCTCTACCGATCCCCCACATGCCAGGCAAAGTCCATCCCCCATCTACCGACGCAGCAATCCTTGGCCAATAGTTAAACAATCATGCAGGCACCGCCACAAGAAATGATGAATACGTGTGGATTGCCGCGCCGCCGAGAGTGAAGGCCGGTACAATGTAAGAGCTAGATAGTACCCAGACCTCACTGTATATACACCCTTTCGGTCGTAATGCCAGATCCGCCTATCCGAATGAGAGCCTGGGGCAACCGTAGTTGCCAGAATCGCATCACATTCCCATGGTTGGAATAAACCACTAACTCGACTAACATCCCAACTTCGTGTATTAGGGAGAAAGAGCTCCGAAACCTTTGCTGTGACAGCCAACCCATGCCCAGCAAATGGTATTCGAAATGACGGGGCCTGCTCTGTCCAAGCATCCATAAAAATGAACACCGATTCCCCATCACTTACACGCCATCGCATCCCGCTGACCATTAAATCCCTCCCTTCCATGATACTACGCCACAAAAAAGAAGGTCGGGCACCCAAACGAGCCCCTAAGAAAGTGTTGTCGCCATAGTACTTCGCCCGTAAGACCTGTGCAGCAAGGGATATCGGAGTGACCATGAGCCGCCAAGCCTGCTTAGCTAGCAAGGCTAGGTTAAAGCACTCCAAATCCCAGAACCCCAACCCTCCCAGATTCTTGAGGAGGCAGCAGGTCTCCCAACTTTTCCAATGCACCTTATTTTTATTATCTGTGTCACCCCATAAAATCCTCTGATTGCCTTCTCAATTTCCCGAATCAGCGTAACAGGCATCTTGAAGCATTGCATAATGAAATTGGGAATAGCCTGCGACCGATTTGATAAAAACCTCCTTCCCCGCCGGAGATAGCAACTTGTCCTTCCAGCCTGACAACTTCTTCCAGATTTTATCCTTAAGATATATCCAAAAACCTGACGTTTATTCCGGCCCGTGAGATACGGCATGCCCAAATACTTCCCCGATCCATCTCCAAGGGGAATCTGCAGCCAATCTGAAATATGCTCTCGCCGCTCCAACGGAATTATGTCCGCAAAATACAAGCTTGACTTATGGAAATTAATTGCCTGACCCGAAAGCGATCCGCACCTATCAAACAGTTCCAAAAGCGTCTCTATTGCCCCATCCAAAACCTCGAAAAACGAGCATACAATCATCCGCAAAAAGTATGTGTGAGACAGAGATCTCTGAGTCTCTCCCAAAAGTGATGCCACGCAGCACACCCCGACTGACATAATCATTTAATAATGCTGTAAACCCCTGATTGCGGTCTGATCAGGTTATAAATTTATTTTACTTGACCACCAAATTCTAGCAATAGCACTAGGTACATCATAGCATAGCGATGGTGAATCAAGGTCGATCCCTCAGGGAATCAAAATGTGGACCCTAGGTTTAAATAATTAACTCACCTAATTCGTCATTGAACAACGGTCTAAGACCAACATAAAAGGCAAAATAAAATAAACAAACTCAAACCTAAAAGATACACACGTAATTAACCTTCCAATTATCAACGTTATCGTTTGGACCAAGACAACTTATATAAGACAACTTAACTCATTGATTTGTCAATCCGGTTGTATTCATATTTAATTGGCTACGGGAGTCATCCCCTTAACTTGACTTAGCACCGGTTAGGTTACTAGATCACTGTGGTATTGTTACGTGACTTCACCTTTTGGGTATCCATCTCATATAACTCACACGCTCATTATTCTAAGGATGCCGATATTAACCGTACACCTCGCTTAGGCAACATTCCTATGGTTAGGCGTACTTCCTAAACGATCGCTCAAGCCCTCGTCCTATTAACAATTACTTGGTAAGTCTCTTGTTAACCTACGATTCACGTATGACTAGGTGTCGACAATTCCCTAATACAAAACTAATCTAGATCTTGCGAAAGTCCCGAAAGATCGTTCGTAAGCCGAACTAGACGTCTTATATTGGTATTTCCTAATAATACGCTAATGAAAAACTGACGAGCGACGTAGCCGTAGCCATACCTACTGAGAAAGTAAATTCAACTAGGTTAGACCCACCATAAAGACGTGGCAGATTGAACTGATGAAACTAGGGCTCGGTCGACCGAGTGCAGAGGCTCGGTCGACCGAACGACTTTGCTCGGTCATCCATACGAACTCAACCCCTAATTACATCCTAGAACCAACCTCTCAGCGTTTCCTCATACAGAACAGATTAAACAGCAATTCGTACATTACTTATATAAACTATCATAGATACACATTAATTAAATCACCTAGAGTCATGAATAACTCTAGATTATGACGTAGGTCATGGGATCCTCATAGACAAGGTGTCACCACCTCCTAACGTCATAGCCGAGAATCACATCATCTAGCTATGTTTTAATTAATTCAAACGATAAGAACATAATTGGAAGAATTAATTACTTGAAAATAAAACATGAAGATTAAGGGCTTACATTGTTGCAACCCTAACTTGCTGAAAAACCCTCAATGTGTAGTTCTCTTTTATTAATGAATTTATCAATGTATGAATGAATAATAATACTAATGACAATGTGTTTATATAGAGCTCGAAACCGACTTAGAAACCGACTAAGGATCGGATTCCCTAAACCCTAACCGACTTAAGTAATACGTTTGGATTGTCTTTGGGCTTTAAGTCCACTCGGTCGACCGAATGGCTGGGCTCGGTCGACCGAGCCTTCACTTCTTTTGGGCCTTGTCTTCTATCTTCTGATGGGCTCTGCATTGTCCTGGATCTTTAATTCCTTCTTCGTAGTCCGCCCCTAATGCTCACTGTATTTATCATACAAAAACATAGTTTGTAATACCAAATAATGCAATAAATAATCGAAATGCAGAATAACGAATCGTAACTCGGGCTATATATAAATTAGGCATATTACGACTTATTATCCCTACATTAATGCTCTTTCAAACTAGAATCGGGGATAAAGATCATAGAATAACGGGCACAATTCGGCCGTCATCAACTACCCCCCACTTAGCCTTTGATCGTCCCGAGCAAAGTATCAATAAGTTATTCCCCATATAATCATTTTCCAATGGTCAAATTATACTAACACAAGAAACTCGAATCAACTCATGTTGTTTATGCTCATAAGATATCCATTATTCATTACTCACTATGAATCGAGGTGATGTGTGCATGTGCATTAGTTGTATATGAATGTAGCAAGATTAGAGCTTATGCTAACTTCGAAATCTCAACCTACCAACATCAGCATTCATACTCCTTATGCCTCGCAATGGTTAAAGCACTAGAACAATAAGCAAGAGCGTATCTATAGGGTTTTTGGACTTGGAGACCGAGTACTACTCAAAGCCTCTTTAAGAGTTGAATATTCTTTTCATTTCTTCATATTTTTCAAATGCTATCAATCTCAAGGAAGAAAACTTTTTAGAGTATCCCCCTATCTTAGATCATGCATAGCATTGAATATTACCACAAGCGCGGGGCTACTTTGGTAATGTTACTACAAGCCCAGTGTTTATCATTTTGCTAAAACACAGGTACGTCTCAAGCTTATTACTCCGCTTTTATTGGCAAGAATATCAGAATACATCAGCAGATAGATATTGACACTAAGTTTACATAACCAATCATCTACGCAATGTACACATAAAATTCTACATTTTTATTATAAACGCAATATTCATCGATTCATTTATTGAGTAATTGAATAATAAATAACTACTCGCAACATATAACATGAATATCATTAAGTTTACTAGAATTATATCGCAAAAGTATAAAGTGATCATGTACTCATGAACCATGGTTCCTTCCTTATTAAATACAATATTCGGGGGCTTCACAAAAGTAAATGTGATTCTATGTTTAAAAGTTTAAATTTTACTCATTTATTATTTGATATATAGAGGCTTGTTCGAGCAAGCTAAGTGAGCTAAGTGACTCGTACCCCCCACTTAAATTATGCATTGTCCTCAATGTATAACAATAAAGAGCAAAAATAGGAACTTAGCTCGGATAAGCGCGGGAGTGGAACAAGTCGTGGGGAACTCCGGAGAATTGGGACGGACAAATACGATTTACCAAGCTGCGATAAAATGCAACCTCTCGCAACAAACATCTTTAACACAAAACTTTGAACGCGTTACGGGGTTAGTCCGAAAAAATATAATCATGTCAAATGGATTTCGTAAAAGGTATAATAATTTCCTTAAACGTATTTAAGCCCATACTTAATAATTTTAGTGAAAATAATGCACAAATATCCAACACACTAAATAAGACAAATTTCATTCATTAGGGAAAATAAAAACGAACTCCATACAACACGACTTAACTTATTGGTACAACGAAATCAAAAAATAAAAACACATTGATAAAGAGAAAATAAAAAGATCACACAGACACAGATGCTTAGTCCGAAGGTATATCATTCGGATCAATGAAAGCTAATGGAAGAACTTTGGGATCCGCTTCAGGAAAATCTTGAAATTGCGCATCGTCATCACCTGGACCGTCATCATCAGGGTGCACAAGAGGTGGTGCAACGAGAATCCAAAGAAAGGATAGGCATGGGCCTAACATAAGAGTCACCGCCAGCAGCGGGCACTCATTTTGCCTCACAAAATGAAGTGATCAATGAACCATAGGGCAAAGCATGTGTCTAGGCTTGCGGGCATCGGCAGTCATCTCAGAACGCATCAGTGCCCCAATATTAACCGGCCATCCTCTGCTCAACCAGTACATCAGTGTAGCATGTGCATAATATACTATAGACACATGCTTAGCCGGAATAATGTTGGAACGGATAAGCCTATGTAAGCACTTATCTTCCCACCGCCTAAAATGTGGCTCCTCAAAAGTGCGAGCGACTTCCCCTATTGTCCATGCTATCCCGAGATGGGCGCCAACCTCCTCCAACCACGCATCAGACTCATCAAACGTGACAGTGTACTCTGGCTCTTCCTCCGGGGTGTCGAGACCATAATAATTATTAATCGTCCCCGGAGTAATAACAATGGACTTGCCACGAACTTGGACTAAATTCGTGTGTGGGTGCACGCGTAAATAAGAATAAAATTCTCTTACCCAGTCGACATTGACTCGGCCAGGTGGCGCAACAACCTCTTGCCACTGATAGTAGTCCACGAGATCGAACAGCTCTTGACCGCAGTTGGTCAAATCTAATCCCCGAGCCCGGTGTACCGGCGAGTTGTTGAAGAAATTCCGATAAACCGAAAATACTTCTTGGCTAGCGAATTGCGGTACCCCGTTGATCAAGGGAATGGCATCGTCGATTGCTACAAACTGGGCAGAGGATCGGCGTCTTGGTGGCATAAGCTGCAACCGCAGAACGGAACGAGCACGGCGACGAAGGATGCGGCCGGGAGCTCTCGGTCGACCGAGAGAAGGGGCTCGGTTGACCGAGCAGATAAGTTCGGTCGACCGAACCGGTGAAGCTTTTTGCCGCCGAGGTTCGGGTCTTCCCTGTGACAGTCTGGGTTGGATAATCCTTCAGAGACACGAACAGGCACAATTTGTGATATTGGAGGGGATCATTTAGATTACTATCCCCAATTTTTTGGGTGGATGGAAGTTATTAGAAATGGAAATTTATGGAGAGAAGGGGAAGAAGAAAATTTGGGATTTGGAGAAGATAAAGATTTTTTGTTTTTTGGTGTGGGAATGATGAAGAGAAAAAGGAGGTTTAAATAGAAAGATGTGGAAAGTGAAAGGTTTGAAATGGTGGAAGGTGATTGGTGGAGATAGAAAGGCAAAGATTGAGGAGTGGAATGGTTTTGTTGGAGGAATAAATTAATGGGGAAAATGAAAAGGTGTATTGGGAAATGAAAAATGGGGATGTGTAAAAATAAATGATAGTTGACCTCCTCAATTTGATACACACGAAATTTTCAAGTTAGAACACATAAGTCTATCAAAATTATTATGTCACAAATTGAAAAATCCTTACCAAGAAAATTGAATAATCTAACCACAATCCTTTAACATATAAATCATCACTTTTTCCAAATAATACAAATTTTAAACTAAGCATCTTTTCACCAATTTCTCATCATCAATACATTTTATAATGATTTCGCTTCCTACTCTACTTCACATTAAAATGATTCGAGTAAAAAAAACTTTTTGCACATCCGTAACCTAATGGTCATTGGAACACGGCAAAAATAAAAAAAACTCTCGTCATTCTACGTTACTTTTATTCATAAAAAATAAAAAATAAAAATGAACAAAAAAATGGAACGAGAAAAATTCTAAATTTTTGAGTCTATAGCTCGACTTCCAAAATCATCACTCTAAACACTGCCCTTGACTTGCCAGGCTTTCACCCGGCCGACTTTCACCGAAAAAGTTTGGTCGTCCTTTTCTACGAGTGCCCTTCCTTTGGATTTCGGTCCAATGAAAAGACGATCAAATTGACCATCCGGACAAGCGCCTACTTTTGGATTTGTCTACGATTTCGATGAGCTTTTGTTACGAACTCTCCTAGTTCGTTTCTTCGCTCTGGTCCTCCTATCCTTAGGTAGGTCTACAGCTTCAATATTGGTAAGGGCTGGCACAGACTGAACTGACCTGTTCCGACTTAGAATAGTAAGGACTTCCTTCTCATCTTTATCATCGACGTTATCATCAGCATCCTTTCCTAACCCTTGAATGGCATCAAGCTTCTCCGAACCAACTACTTTTAACACATTCACACTTGCCGGTACAGGGAAATTTGGATTTGTTATCCCATAACACTCAGAACCCTTGGCATCAAACAATACTATCTCATGTCTGGTCATCCGTATGAAGGCTCTAGCGGTGTTGATAAACGACCTACCCAAAATAATTGGGCATTCAGGATGTTCCTCGATTTCCATTACCACTATGTCTATCTTAAACCGTAATTGCCCCACACCAATAATCATGTTGTTCAGTCTCCCAGTCATGATTGTCCTAGTTCTATCCGCTAATCTAACTTGGAGCGGGGTGTTAGTGGGTGTTAAAATGAAATTCCTATCACAAAGACTTTTAGGAAAGATATTAAGGCTCGAACCGGAATCAATCAGCGCTAAACCTAGATGGGTTTGTTCTAGGGTTACTCCAACCATAAAAGCTCCTGGGTCTGCTAACTTTTGCATCAGTCGAGACTCGTCTTTAATCAATATTTCATCTCTAGAACAGATGACAACAGGGCTCTTCCTAGCTGTGCTACCCTCTGACTCAGATTCTATCTCGGACATGTAATCATCATAATCTAAATTTGAATCGAATCCGAAGAGATTTCCTCCGGATTCAAAATAGACATACTCTCTCGCCAATAGGCTTCTTTAGCCTCTCTTGATTTCCTCGCCTCTCGGATTTTTGCTTTCATCTTTTCTATCCTTTCCATGAGCTTTGGTGTTAACGGCTTTTTAGGTGTAGTTTTGGTCCGTAAAACTTTAACTTCTTCTTTGGCTTCAAGAAAGTTGGTTGATGACATTTTGCTGATCTTGGGCAGTTTAAGTGAGTGATTCGAATTATCTGCAATATTTGTAAAACAATAAACAATTAGTAAATTGACAAACAGTATGATTGCTCATACCGTTGTCAAACTTACGACCTACAAACGAGGGGAAACGAACACCGGGAAACAACACTTTGTGTATAGAATTAAAATTTGGAAGAGGCTCGGTCGACCGAGTGAATACGTTCGGTCGACCGAACGAATATCTTCCCCATTCCTGCTTTAATCCTTTAACAGCATACTAGTACAGATAATTCGTCATAAGAAAAATAAATAATGCAACTAAAAACAATAAAAACGAAGTAGATAAACATAATTCATTTAAACAATCATTGGGCCATTGATTCCCCGACAACGGCGCCAAAAACTTGATTGCGGTCTGATCAGGTTATAAATTTATTTTACTTGACCACCAAATTCTAGCAATAGCACTAGGTACATCATAGCATAGCGATGGTGAATCAAGGTCGATCCCTCAGGGAATCAAAATGTGGACCCTAGGTTTAAATAATTAACTCACCTAATTCGTCATTGAACAACGGTCTAAGACCAACATAAAAGGCAAAATAAAATAAACAAACTCAAACCTAAAAGATACACACGTAATTAACCTTCCAATTATCAACGTTATCGTTTGGACCAAGACAACTTATATAAGACAACTTAACTCATTATTTGTCAATCTGGTTTGTATTCATATTTAATTGGCTACGGGAGTCATCCCCTTAACTTGACTTAGCACCGGTTAGGTTACTTAGATCACCTTGTGGTATTGTTACGTGACTTCACCTTTTGGGTATCCATCTCATATAACTCACACGCTCATTATTCTAAGGATGCCGATATTAACCGTACACCTCGCTTAGGCAACATTCCTATGGTTAGGCGTACTTCCTAAACGATCGCTCAAGCCCTCGTCCTATTAACAATTACTTGGTAAGTCTCTTGTTAACCTACGATTCACGTATGACTAGGTGTCGACAATTCCCTAATACAAAACTAATCTAGATCTTGCTGAAAGTCCCGAAAGATCGTTCGTAAGCCGAACTAGACGTCTTATATTGGTATTTCCTAATAATACGCTAATGAAAAAGCGACGAGCGACGTAGCCGTAGCCATACCTACCGAGAAAGTAAATTCAACTAGGTTAGACCCACCATAAAGACGTGGCGATTGAAGCGATGAAACTAGGGCTCGGTCGACCGAGTGCGAGGCTCGGTCGACCGAACGACTTTGCTCGGTCATCCATACGAACTCAACCCCTAATTACATCCTAGAACCAACCTCTCAGCGTTTCCTCATACAAAACAGATTAAACAAAGACAATTCGTACATTACTTATATAAACTATCATAGATACACATTAATTAAATCACCTAGAGTCATGAATAACTCTAGATTATGACGTAGGTCATGGGATCCTCATAGACAAGGTGTCACCACCTCCTAACGTCATAGCCGAGAATCACATCATCTAACTATGTTTTAATTAATTCAAACGATAAGAACATAATTGGAAGAATTAATTACTTGAAAATAAAACATGAAGATTAAGGGCTTACATTGTTGCAGCCCTAACTTGCTGAAAAACCCTCAATGTGTAGTTCTCTTTTATTAATGAATTTATCAATGTATGAATGAATAATAATAATAATGACAATGTGTTTATATAGAGCTCGAAACCGACTTAGAAACCGACTAAGGATCGGATTCCCTAAACCCTAACCGACTTAAGTAATACGCTGGATTGTGCTGGGCTTTAAGTCCACTCGGTCGACCGAATGGCTGGGCTCGGTCGACCGAGCCTTCACTTCTTTTGGGCCTTGTCTTCTATCTTCTGCTGGGCTCTGCATTGTCCTGGATCTTTAATTCCTTCTTCGTAGTCCGCCCCTAATGCTCACTGTATGTATCATACAAAAACATAGTTTGTAATACCAAATAATGCAATAAATAATCGAAATGCAGAATAACGAATCGTAACTCGGGGTATATATAAATTAGGCATATTACGACTTATTATCCCTACATTAATGCTCTTTCAAACTAGAATCGGGGATAAAGATCATAGAATAACGGGCACAATTCGGCCGTCCAACCTCTCAGCGTTTCCTCATACAGAACAGATTAAACAGCAATTCGTACATTACTTATATAAACTATCATAGATACACATTAATTAAATCACCTAGAGTCATGAATAACTCTAGATTATGACGTAGGTCATGGGATCCTCATAGACAAGGTGTCACCACCTCCTAACGTCATAGCCGAGAATCACATCATCTAGCTATGTTTTAATTAATTCAAACGATAAGAACATAATTGGAAGAATTAATTACTTGAAAATAAAACATGAAGATTAAGGGCTTACATTGTTGCAGCCCTAACTTGCTGAAAAACCCTCAATGTGTAGTTCTCTTTTATTAATGAATTTATCAATGTATGAATGAATAATAATACTAATGACAATGTGTTTATATAGAGCTCGAAACCGACTTAGAAACCGACTAAGGATCGGATTCCCTAAACCCTAACCGACTTAAGTAATACGCTGGATTGTGCTGGGCTTTAAGTCCACTCGGTCGACCGAATGGCTGGGCTCGGTCGACCGAGCCTTCACTTCTTTTGGGCCTTGTCTTCTATCTTCGCCGCTTGGGCTCGCATTGTCCCGGATCTTTAATTCCTTCTTCGTAGTCCGCCCCTAATGCTCACCTTGTATTTATCATACAAAAACATAGTTTGTAATACCAAATAATGCAATAAATAATCGAAATGCAGAATAACGAATCGTAACTCGGGGTATATATAAATTAGGCATATTACGACTTATTATCCCTACATTAATGCTCTTTCAAACTAGAATCGGGGATAAAGATCATAGAATAACGGGCACAATTCGGCCGTCATCAACCCCTCCGCGCAAATAATGAACAAAAAAGGCGACAAGGGGTCCCCTTGCCGAATCCCACGTGTTGGAATAATCCTTCTACTCGGCCACCCATTAATTAGAACCTGGTAAGATGCAGTGGAGACGCACCGACAAACAAGACTCACAAATGACGGCGGAAACCCCATACGCTCCATCACTCCCCAAAGGTACCTCCACTCAACCCTATCAAAAGCTTTTGCCATATCTAACTTCGGGCCGCATGGTTATGACATCCATGCGCACTTGACTTCAAGGAATGGAAAGCCTCAAAAGCAATAATCGCATTGTCAGTAATCAAGCGGCCCGAAACAAAAGCACTCTGATTCCCAGAGATAACATCGTTGATAACCCCTTTTAGCCTATTCACCACCACCCGCGAGATCAATTTATAGAGCGAGTTGCACAATGAGATCGGACGCAACTCCGTCATGACTGTGGGTGTGGTGACCTTCGGAATAAGCGAGATGTACGTTTCATTCATCCGTCCCAACTCCGCCCCATCATTCAAGACCCCTAACACGACCTTAAGAATGTCTTCACCCACAACCCCCCAACACTTCTGCAAGAAGACAACGTGCATCCCATCCGGCCCCGGTGACTTCCGCCCTGGCAGCTGTTTCAACGCGGCCAGGACCTCTTCGCGTGTAAACACCGCTGCCAGAGCCTGCCGCTGACTAACATCCAACTAGAGCTGTTAACGAGCCGAGCCGAGCCGAGTTTTGGCTGTTCGAACTCGAGCTCGTTAAGCTCATGAGCTCGTTCGAGCTCGTTCGTTTGTTAAACGAACAAAAAATTCTGTTCGAGCTCGGCTCGTTTAAAACATGAACTGTTCGAGCTCGTTCGAGCTCGGCTCGTTAGACATATTTTTTGTCTTTTGGCTCGACTTTGGCTCGAATTCGGCTCGAATTCGGCTCGAGTTCGGTTCGTTAGACATATATTATAAGCATATAAGCATGTTCGCGAACATTATATAAGTATGTTCGCGAACATAATAAGCATGTTTGCGAACATAATCGAACGTTCGCGAACCAAGCTGAGCTCGGATCGTTAAGCAAACGAGCCTACAATCATGTTCGAGCTTGGCTCGTTAAGCTAAACGAACAAACGATCACGAACACTAACGAGCCAAACACGAGCTTGTTCACGAGCGGCTCTGTTCGTTTAACAGCTCTACATCCAACTCCTGAAACTGCAGCCCCTCCAAATCAATATCAACCCTATTCGAAGAATAAATCTCCCGAAAGTAATCGACTGCAACCCGTTCCTAATCTGCAGGCTCCACGCACGGTACCCCCGACTATCAGACAAAGGTGAATAGTATTTCGAGCTCGCCTGGATGAGGCTTTATGGTGAAAGTACGTTGTGTTCCTATCCATGGAGGCTAGCCACTCCGCCCTACCACGTTGCCTCCAGTACTCCTCATCCATGGTCTGCCAATGATCAATCTGCCGAAGCAGATCTTTCTCCTGCTGAATAGAATAATCAGATGATTCGCGTAGAAGCCACAGCTCTTCTTCCATTTCCGCCACACGTTTGCTCAAATGACCATGCCGCAACGAACTCCATGACTTCAAGCCCCTGCGAACACGGACAATTCGATTCTCTAGCGAAGAGCCCCCCGAAATAACCTCTCCCTGCAAAGCATCCCGAAAGCATCCCTCAAACTCAGTATCAGATATCCAGAAAGGATCAAAGCACGGTATCGGGGCCCATCTGACATTGCTACGAGCAAAGGGATTCTCTGTAGAGAGTAAAATAGGCACATGGTCCGACCTCGAACTAGACAAATGATAGACCCTATGCTGTGGAAATAACGTCCGCCACTCCAAATTGGCCACCCCCGGTCTAAGCGAACCCGAGTGGTCCCATTACGCCAGGTGAACGACGCCCGTGTAAACCCCAAATCAGTCAAGTTACAATCTAAGAGAGCATTTTGAAAGCCCGCAATTTGCCTATATGGCCTCTCATTTGGCCCATCCCGGTTCCGTGCTTAACAATATCTCATTAAAATCGCCAGGAACCACCCACGGCAAAGTCAAGCGTTCATGCAATCGGCATAACAGAGCCCACGAGTGCTCCCGCTCCCTCCCGCTCCCCAACAACTGGGTCTCCATAAAACCCCGTAAACCGCCACTGAGGCGAGTTGGCACTGCGAATGATAACATCTATATGACCTTTATAGCATCTGTGTTAGTAACATTTTCGTTTTCAGAGGTGCATTCGATAGATAAAGAATCTAATTGAGATAGTGCATTCGATTTAGATAAAAAAAGAATCTAATTGAGATAGAATAAATTAGAATAAGATAAATGAGTTATTAATTTTTTTTTACGAAATAAATATATGAGTTAAAAACGAGCAGGAATTTTCTCAACACAAAAAAAAACAAAAAAAACGAGCAGGAATCTACAAATGGGGGAAACACATTAAATGACACAGAAAATATTCGAACGGCAATCATACGCCATCAATTAAATAAAAGAAATAAAGGAAAGAGAACTTTTTTAAGTAAAACAATACTACGCCAAGCGATGAAATGAATTTTGCTTTGGGTCTGTAGAAGAAGAAATAATCGTCTTTTTAAGTTCTGATTCTACCATTTTTCTTTGTGTATATATAAAATAAGATACAGGAAAAAGTAATCACGCCGTGTACGGATTGATTATCGTAGCTTGAGAGAGGATCTTTGTAGAGAAGCGGGGCGATGAAGATCACGGCGTTGTTGGTGTTGAATTGCAATTCCGATGGCTCGAAAGATCCGGTGATTTTGGCCAACGCATCTGATGTCAGCCGTTTCGGTTATTTTCAGAGATCTAGTGTCAAAGAATTCATCGTGTTTGTCGGTCGGACTGTTGCTAAACGAACGCCGCCCGGCCAACGCCAATCCGTTCAACACGAAGGTAATTTTTTTTATAATATTTATTTTGTATGTGCTTCCAAATCGTGGAATTAGGGTGTTTAATTGGGTAGTAGGAATTATATATGAACTAGGTTTTGGGAACTAGTTGTTGTGTGTATGGTGCGCGTGTTTATATGTAAGCTGATGCAATTCATTTTCTGTTTATAAACTAATTTGGGTATTCTTTCTTGTGCTTGAGATTTGAAGCTTTTTGGTTTGGTGAATAATCTGAGATTAATTGAAGCAGGAAGTTGGATCTTTTTCATGCACTTTACCTTTCAGCCTAGTTTTAATTAACATATTTAGTCTTTTGAAAGGATTGAGTTGAACAGATATTTCTGTCCTGTACTCATTTGTTCTGAAACATTGATTGGAGATTGGGACCGAGGCTGAGGCAGTGTTCATTTACTTGAATACTGGATCTGCTTCTCAATTTTATATCAATTGCCCCTCAAAAAAAAAAAATTATATCAATTGCAGTAACTAAATGTAATGATTTCGCTACCTATGACGTGGATCATGGTTACTCTGGGTATTGATATTTTAAAATTAAGAAGTGGGGTATTGATATGCACACACCCCATTTCATTTTTCTATGCTATATTGCTAATTGTAATTTGTACCCCTAACGAATGTACTCATTGCAATTTTTTAATAAATGGATATTCTGTCTATAGAAGCATAGAAGTTTGAAAGGTGTGCTAATGTCAAAATATGGTGTGTGAATGTCAAAATCCTTACTGGTTGATGTTTTGATCGTTTTATGGATTATACCGAGCATGCTGCTGGCTTCACCGTCACATGTTAATAAAATTCTACCTTTACAAAACAATTATGACCGTGTTGGTAGTTTGAGCTACGTTTTAGTTGAGAGCTGATTTTATTTTTACTGAAACTTTTCCTTCCTTGGAATGGAAAATTGGTATAGGTCTTTTGTGTTTGCTTTCTTGTCTAGAAAAGTCTTCCTCTGATTTTGTACACCCAAATTAATGAAATAACCCTGTTTATCTATCTGACTGAAGCAATCAGGCAAATATCAAGGACTTTGATAATTTTTCGAAAAGAATATCTTCAACCAGATAGTCACTGGTCGTGGTCAGCGTCAAAGCTAATATTTTGAACATTTTGATTCACGAAAACCTGCAGTGTCCTACGAGTTTTAGGCAACAATTCACCGGGATTTCGAAAACAAGTTGGCCTCATGTCAGTGGATGATTTGAAATCTACAAGGGGGTTAGAAAATTCCGAGTCCCATAGTGGTGGTGGATTTGTTGGATGGTGTGCATCCCCATTAGGAAAAATAGTATTATTATCTTGCATGAAGCTGACTATCTTTCACATTTTAATGGGACAGAGTACAAGGTGCATGCGTATAACCGTAATGGGCTGTGCGCAGTGGCTTTCATGGACGATCATTATCCTGTTCGAAGTGCATTTTCTCTGTTAAACCAGGTACTATAATTTTCTGGTTGCTTGGTAAATTTTAAAATCATGAAGTAGCCATATAATGCTTAGTTGCTTACATTAACAGGTCTTGGATGAGTACCAAAAGAATTTTGGCGAGTCATGGAGATCTGTGCAGGCAGATAACGCTCAACCATGGCCTTACTTGAACGAATCTCTGGACAAATTTCAGGTACTCATGTGCTGCTTTGACTAGCTTAGAATTAGGTGGATTTGATGTTCAGTTGTCATTTTATACTTTTATCGAAGTCATTAACATTATGTACAATATCTCCATTGTTAATATTTCAGTTTTCTCTTTTTCTGTGCTCCTTGTTGATATTCAGGATCCAGCAGAGGCTGACAAGCTGTTTAAAATTCAAAGAGAACTGGATGAAACCAAAATTATTCTTGTGAGTAATTTTATTTGTCTTGCTCGAAAAACTTACATTTTTTCCTTTTCATACGCCTGGCTGTGTTGTGTATGATTTTAACCACATTTGATATTAGTCATTGTTTATAATCATATGTAGAGAATTGTTTAAGTAGGTTATAATAAAACCGCAAGTAATAATTGTATGAAGAATCTTATATGTTAAAGGACACCTTCCATCAGGATAGGATATTTTTCAGTTAATGTTATATTTTCGCCTGGCAAAAATAGTTGAGCGAGAACTGCTTTGGTAGCTTGCTACTCCGTCCTTGTAGTTCCTGAAGGAGACATTTCTGTCTGAATCAAGCTTTCTAGTAATGCTTTGGAAACATTATTTTGTTTTTATTCACGTATTGTAGCCCTAAAGGAAACAAGAACAAAAGATCCAAAGCATTGAGATTAATGGATTGCTGAACATGGGACTCAGCCAGCTTTCTTGAGTACAGGCTATAGTTGTTTTGTAAAATTGACGATAGGCTTTTGGCGCGTAAAAGTAGTTATAATTTATTGGCTGTAATGCACATCTTGTGCTGTGCTTCTTTAAAGTTAATTCTACAGTTTTCCTTATCTAAAAAAGAAGAGGAAGAAGTAGCTGTTGACACAAGTCATATTACTAAATGTAATGGTGGATTTCACATGCTTGGTTGTATCAAATATTTACATTGCAGATTTGAAGCTGTACTGAAGTGATAGTCACACGTTCTGTTATGGTGGTATCAATTGAAAGAAAGGCAACAATATTGAGTCAGTGTTGCAGTTGTTTTGTTTGTCTACCGGTGGCTAGTTAATTGTCGTGTTAATGTAGGTTGATGAGCAGAATGAGACTACTGGTGGTTAATCATGTTTCCTGCGTAGTTAGTGGGATGATTAGGGGTCTAATCTAGGTTGCAGGGTGGCCTTCAAAAGTATTTTTAACGCAGGCGTAGACATCTTTCTCCCATATTAAGTTTTTTTTTAATTTATTCCCCTGCCTTTTTGATGCAGCACAAAACTATTGACAGTGTCTTAGCACGTGGTGAGAAGCTGGACAGTTTGGTTGAGAAGAGTTCTGATCTTAGTGCAGCTTCACAGGTATATATATGTAGACTTGAATGATGCCAAATATTTTAATTATATATTGATCAAGATTTGCTTACAGCTTGTCTTTGTGTTTGTTTGGTCGTTGTTATATGAACAGATGTTCTACAAGCAGGCAAAGAAGACCAATTCTTGCTGCACAATTCTGTAATCTCTCTGGTTTTTCTTTATGAGGTCAGGTCACTGCTCCAGTGTCGAAATGTAATCAATATTGTGAAAGAGACGCCAAACTCTACGTGATAAAAAAAAAAAAGAAGAAGAAATGCAAAAAATACCGGCTCACTGATGTGGCAAGTTCAATAAGAGGAGGAAAGAAAATGTGAGAAATATGTTTGTTGTTTTTGCATTCTTTTTCCTTCCCTTGTTGTTGTTGTTGGTATACATCATTTTGCATTGTTATTATTATTGTACACACCTTTTTACATGGGTGATTACTTTGCTTGCTGCTAGTTGTGTGTGTGTCCATAGCGCTTTTATGTGGCTTTATATTATGTTGTGCATGATATGTTACACAGTGTTTGGGTTATCTCTTATTTGTATCTTTGAGATTTTAGAACGTGTGGAAAGGTGGGGGCATTTGTTTGTTGCTGACACAGTTGAAGTTTGTCATATTGATGTTTATAAATTCTTATTATATCTTTGCCATTTCCTTTTTAGTCACTTTGTGACTAGATGGAGGATACAAGTGCAACTCAAGTACTCAAGTTTCTTTTTAGATCTACCCACTACTACTACTACGATGTATCCAACATACATACGATTCTTGTCGAGTGAATCATTTCATTAAAAACAAGATGTTTAAGCTTCCTGGGGAATCCAGATGTAAGTGATATTCATTTATGTTGCGCGGTGACGTTATTCAGTTCTCTAGAACAAGTATACCCTTAAGTTGGAAACTTTGAATAACATACGACAGGACACAGGTTGGAAATTGGAATACAAAGAAGACAAACATATTTTTGAGTTAATTTTCATGGTAGATATGAGTTGAAATATGAAGCAATACCTTCAATGTTGTAGTGATAATCTCCGGTCATATGGGTGAAAATCAATGAGTTCGAATACGATATATTCGATTCTCTCGATTTTGACTTTTAAAAAATGCTGTCAAATAAATTCCAATTACCCGCGTCTTCTAGAGAATGATCGATTTTACCTAAGATATTTTGTATCCTTTATGTACTGATCATTCTTTTTACGGGAACTACAGAAATTCACACACACTCAAAATAGGACTTTGAACCAAATGCTTGGCGAATGCATCTTTTGACATATTAGTCATTTTAAAATATCAAGAAAATACTTTTTAAGAAATTATATCAAGAAAATATTTATTTATTTTTCTTTCCTACTAGAACCTCCGTCCCTAAATAATACTACATCCTGAAAAATAACGGTTAAAAAAACGGAGGGAGTAATATGTTTTTTTATTTGACGGAGTTACATTTTCAATGCAGTGTTTATTGTGTCTTTCGTATGTCTACCTTTGTTTATTATTTGTTGAGATCTTAAAAACAACGTTCCTTTAATAATATTCAAGGGATTTTTTTAGTCTTTTTGATGTTTAAGTTAAAACATTAAATCATCTCCTTCATTTGTGTGTTTTTGACAACTCAATCAGTTAAATTTAAATGTAGAGAGTATATCAATTAAATTGAAACTAATGAAATACTATCTCCGTTCCAAAACAAAAGTCACTTGGCATTAAAAAAAATCATATAATAAGTCATTTTAGAATACTTAGGCAACATTTATTAGACTTTTTCTTTCGTCCCATCACTACCTTTGCATCAATACCAAGCTAGATTGCATTTTAAGCATTTTCTGCCAAAATTTATTATATTTATCTACTTTCATAATATGTGTGAGGTAGGGTACGGCGGGGCAGGATGGGTAAAGATGTAAGGTGCGATGGGTATGGAAATGTAGGGTGAAGCGATGTGTGGGATGAAGGGTGGTGCTGTATGGTAGGATAGGGTGGAGAGGTGGATGGGGTGGGGTGAGGTGGTGTGGGTTATGTAGGATTTGGTTAGGTAGATTAAGGCATGAAAGGTAGGGTAGGGTAGTAAGGTAAGGTGGATAGGATAGGGTAATGTAGGGCTGAGTAGGTGGGGATAGGGTGTTAACGAAGTAGGATGCGCTGGGGTGATTGGTAAGATGAGTGGTTGGTAAGAAGTGTGGGTTATGTGGTGGGGCAGGGCCACCCAACCCCAACTCACCGTAGCCTGCCCTACACATTCCACCATATCTTAGCTTATGCACCATGCCCTACGTACCCTATCCCATCCCACACAACCTTAAGCACTACCATATCCCACTCATCAATCAACGTGACATCTTTTATATAATGTGTTTTATTCTGTTGTTTCACATTCCAAACACAATAATATAATGTGTTTATTTTATTTCATTCCTACTTTATTTCATTTTAATCCATTCATGCATAACAAACATGTCATAAGGGAGTAGATCATAGCATGGATCACGAGGCAATTAATGAATAGTGTGAAATGAAAGGCGGGAGGATGAGAAAGTTGAAAAAAAAGAAGAAAAGAGAAGAAGAAGTAGTATTAGCAGTATTTGGAATCAAGTAAAAAGTTGTGGTACGTGTGTAGATGAAGATTTGAGAGGACCATATGTGTGTGTGTCTCCATTTGCCTCTCAACACAACACCATCTTTTACACTCCAATGCATTGATTGTAGACTTGTCCTCCACCCCCACCCCCACCCCCACCCCCACAATTTTCTTTTCCCTTTCTTTTTCCTTCCCAAATAAGTGATATACTTCCAAAGTAAGGAATATTAAGAAGGAGTTTCAAACTTTGCATTGTCGGCTGTCATTAATGACATTCTTACTAGAGGCTCTATAAATCGTTAACGTAAAATGCTAATAAAAAATAAATACTACTCCCTTCGTTTTTATTATCTGTCACATTTCAGAATTCGTAATGTTTTTATTTATCTTTCATTTTACATTTTCAATGCATCATTTATTATTATTTTTTTCACCTTTGCCAATAAATTATTTACATATCCAATAAAAAAATACATTTTCAATACTAAAAATTCATTACTAACAAAGTATTTATATTTAATAAAAAAATACATTTCTAATACTATATTTTAGACGTATTAATTACTTTCTTAATCTGTGTGATTTTTCTCTCTGCGACGGATACAAAATATGGAGAGAGTATTACATTCAAATGTCTTCAATAAATAGAGTTTATGTCCCTATTTATTGTTATGGATATGAACTTTGCATCACTATGTCCGATGATGCACTATTCATGCTCCTACACATTTAAATACATCAAAAGGTGTTTTACCATTTTCATTTTTAAAGTTATTTCGTTAACTCATTTTCTTAATATGTCTGATTTTAACAACTATATTTTATCACTATTCATGCTCCTACACATATTTAAATACATCAAAAGGTGCTTTAGCATTTTCATTTTAAAGTTATTTCGTTAACTCATTTTCTTAATATGTTTGATTTTAACAATTATATCTGATAAATTGAAACGAATGAAGAAGCTATAAAGTTTAAAGTATGATGCATTAACTATATCATTAGTGTTTTTTAGTCATTACACTCTTAAATCACAATAAGCATGTTTTTGACAAACAACTCATTAATTTTTTATTTTTTTTTACAATGAAAGGGAAATTCATTAACATAAAGTTAAGATACATCAGAGTTCACGGCTTGAAGAAGCCAACTGGGAAAAGAGGAAGTCGCGTGACTTCACTCTTTCTGACTTTACATGTATAATTCATGGTAGTAATATTCATTGAGGAGTAATAATTTGAGAAAGGATAACCCAATTTTTTTTTTTCTTTTTTTTTTCAGGGGAATAACCCCATATTCTTACTTTCTTTCTCCCAAACTAACTTCTACCTACTTCGCACTTTCAACGTCTAGCAATTACTATTTACTAGTACACTTCTCAGCCTACAATTATTATTTTTCTTTTCTCCTAGCCTACAATTATTTTTATACATTGTTATTGACATCATATATATTGAATATATGTCGTAGCACAACAGTGATTTCAATCTCTTCATAATTAAATTTAAACACAATTTAGAAAGGTTGAAAACAAAATTCAACCACCTTTACAAAGTGAAAATTTTGCCCAATGTGTAATGTTTGGTAGATTTAATTTTGTTTTCAATAATATTTTATTTTATTTTGTTGCTCACAAAGGAAAAGCAAACAATCGTCCGGTGAGCTTAAGTTTCATCACAGTGCAGAAGTACTTTACAAAGTGAAAATTTTGCCCAATGTGTAATATTTTTTTGGTAGATTTAATTTTGTTTTCAAAAACATTTCATTTTATTTTGCCATTTACGGCTACTGCAGCGCCAGGTGGGAGGTCGGGGTTCGATCCCCCTAGCCCCCTTCCTTTCGTTTCCGAAAAAAAAAAAAAACAATCGTCCGGTTTCCGTTGGTGTCTCATTTTGTATCACAATTAATAGAAAGATTTTACAATTAATTTTTGGTAGTATATTAGATTCCTTATTTTGTTTCAAAACATAATCCAAATAAACCAGGCGCAGAGGCAGAGCCACCTTCCCAACACCGATGACAACCACTCTTCCAGCCAGGGCCGGATTTAGTAAGGAGTGGTTCACCCCCGCTAAAAATAAAAATACTCTACATTTTTTACCTATAGTAAAATATTTCGAACCGTAAAAAAATTATTTTGTGTTAAATATTTACTGGTGGTCTCCTCAACATATTATAATATAATCTAACACCGGTGGTGGTCTCCTCAACTGATTTTTTTATTCATTTTTTACCTTTATATATCTAAAGAAGACTACGAGTAAATTGTTTTTACTCGCCTTAGTGATTTTTCTATCAAGTACATTTGGTATTTAATTTTCACATACGAAAAATATTTAAATCACTACTACTAATCTTTCTACTATCCAATATGGACAATAAGTATGACCAGATGCATATTCAGCATCCTAAATTTAATTCCAAAAAAAAAAAAAATTAATGCTCCTTTTTCTGGCTATAAAATGACACACATAAACCACGTATTCTTTACATATCCCACTTTTATTTTTAATTATCACTTGCAAAGTTGCTTTCCAACATGAATTCTTTCAAACTTTTAGTCATTCAATGCATATTTATATACACAATCTGCAACCCCAAATTCATCCACACCACATCAGACATATCTCTCAAAGAACAAACCTCTCACTTTGACCATTTATTCAAAAACAAAGATTTGGTAGTAGTTAAAGGCCTAAACATAACAAGATATGTTGGTTATTGGTACCAAATAGCTGCATATCCATCTTTCTTTGAGCCCAAGAATGCAATAAATGTAAGGGCTAATTACACTCTTAACCCTGATGGGTCCACAGTCCATGTTGTCAATGAGGAAATAGTACTTGGGTTCAAGTTTAACATTGAAGGGACTTTATATAAGGCTGATCCTTCCAATGATGAGGCCAAATTTAAAGTGAAGTTTAAGGTTGTCCCTGTTCCTGGAAATTACTGGGTTTTATATGTTGATGATGATTATCAGTATGCTTTAGTTGGTGAGCCGACTCGGACGAGTTTATTCGTATGTATCCTTTCTCTTTAATTTCTTCCTGCGATGTTTTGAGATGATTTGTTACGTGTTTTTTGTGACGTTGTATTTGTGGTGCAGATACTAAGCAAGAAGATAGAGATAGATGAGAATGTATACAATTACATTGTACAAATAGCAGAAAAGGAAGGTTATGATGCAAGTAAGCTGCTTAAGACTAAACAGACGGTGGACCCACCACCCTTTTTCAATAAAAATGCTGTAATCCTTTGATTATCATTATTAGTTAATGATAAAATATGTATTTAGATGCACGTTCTTTGTATGATATATTACGAAAATAATTTGATTTTTGGGTATATGTGTGCATGTATGTAATGTAACTGTACTACTACGTACGTAATATCTGTGTACTGCTTTCAGTTTCTCTCTTTAATACGGTAATAAAAGTAGTTGGGAGTTGGTAACATGTGTTTTACGACAATTAATTGGCTTTTTACATTTATTACGACACAATACATATCATTATATTATTATATTTATTGGTATTAAAATGAATATAACAGGAGCATATATATAACTTTTCTTATCTAGAACGTTGACAACATTTCTGCACATTTCACAACATGTGAAGATTTGCGGTCAAGAATTTGTTGTGTCATACTATTATTATCCATTGGGGTTGAAAGTGGATAGAATTAAAGATGTGAAACAATCCAATTCAGTGGCCTAAATTGAATCATATGTATATCCTTTTTTTTTCCCCAGAAAATTCTGGTGTGTCGGTGTATTTTTATATTTTTATTATACATGGATATGTTTGACCGCACAATACAGTTCGTCTTTTTTTTTTCATGAATGAACGGAAAAATCATTTAAACCAACAAAATAAGATTACAATAATCTGAAACAAAAGAATTTAGAATTAGCGTATTCCGTTGAAACATACAAAATGTTAATTGATAACTGACGATGTTGGATATCGTCTAATGTATGATCCAAGTCTAAATTACTCTTAGAACGATTTATCAAGAACTTTCTAACAACGGGATGGTGATTGTGGTTTGATTTAGACTGAGCTTGAGAGTTAGTTTTACCGAGTTCGCTTTTACGTATCCAACATGTAATTGGAATCAAGTCTTTCGTAGTTCCTTATGGTTTGTTTATATAGGAGGCGTTCTAGCCCTATTTCTTGTCCTGCAAGTACATATGATTTACTTCCTAGCCCCTAAGGATTAATAGGTATAAATTTCTTTGATTTGGGGATAATTATGATGATATTTGATCGACAGGATCGGCATCCTATAATCATGAGATTCTTTCCATGTTTATCTTATTACGTAGTCACGTGGTTGAATTATCAACGTAAGGAAAGGCCCAGACGTCCTGCGATGGGCTCCTCAGGTCGTATCGACCGGGTTGACGACCCCGCCTTTCGTTAGTGCGGAGGCCCTCCCGCCAGGGTCGGGCCAGGAGGTGGTTTAGTCGGGAGTGACACGTGGCGGGGATAGGGGAGCGAAAGCGAAGCCGAAAACCAAACCGATCCAAACCCCCAAACCGATACAAACCGGGTTTCGGTTTCAAACCGAACCAGAAATGTACGTCGGGGGAACCCGAACCGATTATATATATATATATATATATATATATATATATATATATATATATATATATATATATATATATATATATAGTAACTATTATTAAGCAATCCAAACCTCTTTTTGGGTTTTTATATATATTCAAACCGAACCATTGGTTTTCCAGTGATTCGGTTTCTCCCGACCCAAACCGACCAGTATGCAAAACCGAACCGAACCGTGGGTGCAGGCGGGACTACCTCGGCCATCGTCAATAACTCAACATGGAGACGTACGTCACGGGCAGGACCGGCCCACCCATAAGCGCAGGCGACACCGGCGCTTAAGCCCCGCTGGAAGGGTGGGCGCTCGGATTACCCTGTTTTGCAAAAAAAAAAAAAAAAAAAATTTTGGTCGGGCCCGTTTTGGATTACTGTTTTTTGCGAAAAAAAAAAAAAAAATTGGTCCAGGCCCATTTTTTTTTATAATGTCTCAGCCGGGGGAAAAAAAATAAAGAAAAGAAACATAAAAATCTACCCACTTTTTTGACTTTTCCTTGTCTCTTTGTCTCCACCAATCCCAACCAACACTCCAACTCCATCCCCAACTCGCTCCCAAGTCCCAAACCTTACGACAACAGAAGGCAGCCAGGCAGCAACAATTATTCAGCAAATAGGAGGCTTTATTAGGAGCAAATGAGCAATCCATCATCCATGGTATTTGCATAAAAGTAAATTAAATCAAACAAGAACAAAATTTTGGTAAGCCCATTTATTTATTTATTTCTTCTATTTTCAGCTTTTATTGATAAATTTCTTCAAGTTTCAACTTTCAAGTTCAAGTAATTAGTTGATTTAGTTTAGTTCATACCATCTCAACCAGCAGATTGGAGCTTACTTGTGCAAATTTGAGGAGAATATACGAAATTACGAATATGCGAGTACTATAAGTGCGTTCAAAAAAAAAAAAAAAAAAAAAAAAAATATATATATATAATATATATATATATATATATATATATATATATATATATATGCTGATATGCAGAGAAGCATCAAGCACTTGCACTTTGTTGATGATTTATTGATTTTGCTTGCTGTATTCTGTATATTTGGTACTATTTACTTTTCTGGGGCTTTGTTTTGCTGTTTTTATGGACTCCATTTTTTGCTATTATCGGTGTTGAGTTCAAGAGAAAAAAAAAATTTAACTGCAAAGGCCCACCGTACCGATTCGCCTTAAGCCTCGGTTTTGGTTGGGCCGGCCCTGGTCACGGGTGCAAACTTCATCTCCAAACATCAATCCAATTTAGAGGGATGATAATTTAACATAACGTACGTCACGGGTGCGAATTTCTCCAAACATCGATCCCTCCCTAAGCTCCCTTGAAGCTTGTTAATTTGCGTTTCTTTATTTTGCTTTGATCAGTTTGCATAGGTTCTTTAATCTCAAGAACATGAGATTTCATCAAAATCTATTAATCCCTATTAATAACTACGCAAAAAGATAGAGAAAACGTTTTTTTGTCATCCGCATCACATTTTCTTACTCTATTTTACAGTTTTAAATACACGTTTTTCTAGTTTTCAGATCTCTATACAAGATGAAATGCATCAGATTCATTATTTTACATAATACACTAAATATAAAGAATATTTTACAGAATCTGTATTTTCAATTTAAAAAATAGAGAATATGCTGCAATATTATTTTTCATAATAAAATCTCTAAAATAGAGTTTTGAAATGATTTACAGGATCTATTGCAAATGCTAATATTATATCTTGTGAACATTTATTGCAATTATTTATGGGGATTTCTAGGCACCCCAGTTGTACTACTGGCACCGCGAAAACTTACTTTCGGCACCACATCATTATTTTTATTATTTTATTACTTCACACAACACAAAAAAAATAAGAAAACTACTTTTACACCATCATTTTCTGAAACACTCATTTAATCCAATACTTTAAAAACAACAATAAATAACTACCATCTTCTTCCCATCATCATCTTCTTTCCACCACCAACCACCACCATCAACCTGCCACCCTAAACCATCATCAACCCACCACCCTAAACCCGCCCCTCTGCTCCAATGACGAAATGCCCTCATCTTCCCTCTTCTGCGTTTTTCACACCCCCACCCCCATTTTTCAGGCGACCCCCGTTTTTCCGGCGTCCCTCCCAAACCACCCATAGCAATCAACCTCCTTTTGAAAACCCCACCCTATATCCAACAATTCAAATAATATTGATATAACTATTCTGCAAATTTTGAACCCTCGTCTTATTGAATGTTTGCCGGAAAATCATGCCACCATCAACAACATCAACAAGCCTTCTTCTATACTTCTTATTTCTCATTTATGTAAAGATAAAACAAAAAAAATCTCAAATGCCGATGACCCATTCTCTATATGTCGATGACTTAATTGTTTTCTCAAATGTGGGGAAAAGGACCCTTACTAAACTGTTTCAGTTTCTGGATAAATATGAGAAGGCAACAGGACAGAAGATCAACATGGCAAAAAGTTCCTTCCTTATTGGTAAGCATGCTACCACTGCGAAAATCCATCAAATCGAAGGTTTTACTAGAATAAATCAAACTCAATTCACATTCACTTACTCACTTACTTGGGGTGTCCCATAAATCATGGGAAGGCTAAAGCAATTTATTTTGAGGGGCTTATCAAGAAATTTGAAAAGAAACTACATGGTTGGTACTTTAAACTACTATCTCTGGGGGGGCAGAATAATCCTAATCAGGCATGTTTTAACCTCAATTCCCATAAACTTGATGTCAGTCATGCACTTGCCGGCTTTAGTAATTCAAAGATTAGAGAAGATTATGAGTCACATTCTGTGGAATGACTTGGAGGGCAGAAAGAGAAGGATCTGGAAAAAATGGAAAGAGATATGTTTCCCTACAGCGGAAGGTGGGCTGGGAAGTAGGGATTTGCATACAATTCATGCCGGCTTTTCTTGCACGTTATGGTGGAAACTAAGAACGGGGCAGGGTTTGTGGGCTAGTAAGATCATGAGTAGTAGTTATCCTCTGTACAAGCTACATCCCTGGAAAATGCTTACCAAGACTCAAGAAACGGTTGATGAGCATTCTAGATATTTGGGTGGTACAACACATAAATGGATATGGACTCCCACTACTTCAGGTAGGTTCTCAATCTTAACAGCATATGACACTGTGAGGAGAAAGAAATATTCTATATATGAGATAGGTGAAATGTGGAAGCCGTATATACCCCTTAGAATATCTTTCTTCTTGTAGAGGTTGCAAAACCACTTGCTCCCTTTCCCTTCACAGCTAAGAAAGTTTGGTTTTCATGGGCCATTTAAATGTCCTTTCTGTGCAGCCGAAGACTCATTCTTTCATGCCTTCTGGGACTGTAGTACAACTAAAGCATTATGGGGGCATTTTCAACAACTTCTGCAATTTAAAGGTTGCAATAGCCAATATAAGTTGGAAAGAGTTTAAGAAATCATGGCTGTGTAATTCCTTTTCGTGGAGCCTTGGGTAAAATTATAAAACTTATTTTTTTCCTTATTTTATGGGTGCTTTGGAAAAAAGAGCAAAGGCTTTGTATGGTAACACAATCCTGCCAATGGAAAGCTCTTTGAGGGATATTCACAGCACTCTCAATTATGCTGCTTTAAAAATGAATTTGCGGTCCCAATCAACAGAGGATCACATCCTGGTGACTAGTGGTGTTTTAAAAACATTGCAACCGGTTGAAAAAAGAAAGGTTCAGTTGGTTCAATGGCAATTCCCTACTAGCTCTCAGCTCAAGCGTAATTGTGATGGGTCTTCCCTGGGCAATCCGGGTCTTGCTGGGGGTGGCTTTGTATCATAAATAGTCTTGGGAAGGTCTTACAAGCAAGTTATGAAGCATATGAGGTGTGTTCTAATATGGAGGCTGAAATTAAGGCTATGAAAGCGTAAAATCTATGTGGTTTGGGGTATTCTGGGACAAATTTCATTGTTAAATCAGACCCTCACAGTTTGATTCAAATGTTAAACGGCAATTTTGAAATCCCCTAGAGATACTTTGAAGATATTATTGATATTCGAGAGTTGATTTCTCAGTCTCAAATTCAGCTCCAGCATATCTATCGTGAAGGAAACGATGTAGCAGATTATTTGGCAAAAAAAGCAAGCGTATCACAACAGTCTCATCTTTTAGATTGCTCAAAATTGGACAGTACCATAGGTTTGCTGATTTTGAGAGATTCTCTTGATCTTTCAGCTATACGGATTCATTAATGGATTGGACGCTAATCCATTGCTTTTTTCTGATGGATGCACTCTTCATTTCTATGAAGAGTGCAATCAGGTTGCTCCTACCCTTAATTTTTGTTCACTGCTCGAGTTTTGGTGGGCCTTTGCTGGTGTTGTCTTTTGTTGGCAGGAACTCTACTCACCTTAAAGATGGTTGGATTTGGTGTTAGGAAATCTACGCGGGAATGCAGCGGAATTCAAAATTTTATTTCCTTTTACCAGAATTGACTTCGTTTAAGCAACAAACATATTAAGTTAGAAGACGATAGTTACCTTGCTTGATCTAAAAGATCGACGCTTTGACCGTCTACGGAGAGTAGTAGTGCACGAGCCGTCCACGTGTCCAGCCTTTATCAATATCCACACGAGCATCTCGCCATAATCCTCCTTGGATAGCTACTAGAAAAATCCGGTTGCTAGACCGGCCTTTTCTCTCTCTCTAAATCTCTCTTTAAGAAGCTCTTAGTTTATTTTGTAAATTAGAACTCTTCTAATTGTGATGTACATAAAGAGCTAGCTAACCCCTCCCTTTTATAGATGGTGGTGCGCCCCATATGACTGTCCAACTGATTGGGAGAAGCTTCCTAGTAGATTCAGGAGAGAGAAAATATTTTTCTAATAAAATATGGAAATTATCTTTGATTGAATTAGCTCATTTAATTTAATATCTCATATTAAATATTTCCAAGATATTTGTTAGTATCTAATATTGACTATCTTTATCTTATTACCATAAATGTATTTTTCATAAAATCATTTAATATCTAATATTAATATATGGTAATTTCATTAATTAAATTGCACAATCCAAGTGTATCTTAATACACAGTGTCATGTGCCCCATAGCCAATATTTTGGCATCCGGAATATTCTTAATTAATATAATGCAATGATTAATTAAGTTGCAAAATATATGTGTATCAATATACACAAATAATTTCGACTTATACATCAACTATGTATATTTGATTAATCAACATAATTAATATCTTGTATTATATTTATTCATAATAAATAAATACCACCATATTAATTTACCACTATAACACTTTATAGTCAAGATAAAACATTCCTTATTTGGTTATCACTATAACCACATTTTAATCCGGTTTGTTGTTCTTATGTGTGTGACCCGATAGGCTTTCAAATATGTTGGCCGCAGACACAAAGTGCAAGTTACGAAAATGCCCTTCATACCTAACGATCACGGAATAACGTCTAGCAACACACCGTGACCCCCAATTATCGGAAGAGTCAAATGCAATGACTACTACCTTTCATGTGAAACGGTTACCGTGTAAATATAATCCTATCGCTGTTACAATATCCATACGGTCGTACGTCGAGTGTCAAGCATCAACGACCATATCTTATAATCTGGATATCATGCTCTCTCGAAGTAACTCATTTACTTCCATTTTGCAAAGATTCACGAGAGTAAGACATTCCTTATAAGAAGGCCCTTTCGGATATTTACTCCTAATCATAGGATACACGATTTCCGGACGAGCAACATGAATCCTACGCATACTTCAGTATCACACCCATCACTACTGCATGATCGCCCCATAGATAAGGGAAACCTCAATAGTGTCAAAGTATGACAATCCACTCCATGATGTCATGAAGACTCAAGTCTAATGATAATTACACAACCGCCACATAGTGCGACACTTAATAAAGTAAGTGGGTCAGTCTAACGTACGCATTCTCCATTACACGTCCACGTACAGTCCATGTGTCCCTACAATTCGATAGACGAGATCTATCCCTATCTTCAATAAGATAGAAGATATCCAATACGTGCTAGTCTAATCGTGCTATTGATGTCCCATTTAATAGCACATGCGACTAGAGATATTTAAGTATCAAACTTATTAAAGTAATTAGAGATCTCATCAACCATAATCACTATCATGGTTTCTCTATCACCATTTAATACTAAGGACGTTATCATATAACAATATCGTAATTGGTTCGTTAAATGAACAAATATATAATAACAGAAAAGCCATTTAATAGATGTATAAACACAAAGAAATAGTAGAAATGATCCGACCCGGTCGGATCCGGTCCAATCCGATTGGGTTTAGGACACTATTTCTACATTTAGAGCAAGCCAAGATGTCAATGGATGATACCTTGGACTAACGATGATTTGCACTATACTGAGAAGCACTCGTCATTCAATAATGAAGAGCACAAAGCAGGTGGTAAAATTCTTTTGTCTATTTCAATTGCTTTGCCTTGGCTGCTTTTGTGGTGTTGTGGTTTTTTCCGGTGCAGAATCGATTGACGATGAGTTTGGATGCTACAGCTGCTGCATTGACAATCTTAGGCCTCTCTCTTTTTCTGATTTTTTACAAATTTGTACACAGCCTTGCTGCTAGTTTTTTTGTCCAATTATTTAGAGTAATGCACATAGGCTCATACTCTTTCCTTAGCACCCGGATTTTCCCACCCCGGGTTTTCCGGACTAGGGTTTTAGGGAGGTGAGGTATGTGCATTGATGAACAATTTTTTTTTGGAGTGTGCACTAAAAACCTTGTAAATTTTTTTTATCATTAATAAAATTTACAGGTTAAAAAATAATATACCCAACAAAACCCGACGAGATGCGATATGCGAGACCACCATTTTTCTCATAGCTCTAACTACCATTTTTCCCGGCGAGATGCAAGAGAGAGGGGAGAGGGGTGATTTACCAGAGAAATGGGGGGGGGGGGGGGGAAGAGAGGGGATGGTGTGATTTACGGGTTGTAGAGGATGGGGGAGGGAGGAGCCGATTTGGGGCGGCGGCGGCTAAAGTAGGGAGTAGGGTGAAGATGAATTAGGGTTTTGGTTTGGAGAAGAAGAAATAGTGTTTTTGAATTAATGGGAAATAGTGTTTTTGAATTAATGGGAGGGAAATAATGTCTGTATTTTGGTAATAGGGTATGTTTTAGGTTTTAATATTTTAAAAAGTTAAAGGACTAAAGTGTAGTTATGTCGTTTTTGTTATTTTTATGTGGTGTGGGAAGAAAATTGTGGTGTGTAAAAGTAAATAAAAAATGTGTTATTTTTTTATAAGGACGTGTTTGGGACTTAATTAGGCACTTAGGACACGTTTAAAATATCATTAGTTATAAGGACGGATTTCTTTTATGTTTCCTAAATTACCCTTCGCCCTTTAAGCTCTGATGATGATATTCCCGCTAGTACTGTTTGTCCGGGAAAGATTTCTTCTTCTCCGGTAGTGTGTCATGTTTCGACTGTTGGTCAATTGGAGGCCTCTGATCCTTTGGTCCCCAGTCCGAGTAAGCCCGATGTTGCTATTGCTCTGGCAGTTTCTGATTCTTCACAGCCATTGTGTTCCAATGTTAGGGTTTTGCAGCGTTATGCGATGGCTGCTGCTAATGGTATTGGTGATGCTCGGTCTGTTTCTCCAATGCTTTTGAAGTCTGGAAAACGCTTGGGCGATGCTCAGGCATCAAAAATTGGCATTTTGGATCCCAACTTTGATAGAGCACCTGCTGCTGTTCGTACAATCAATGTTTCTAAGTCTGCTCCTGTTGGCTCTCTTATTCAGGTTTTCAAATGCCCTCCTGACCTGAACCTTAAGTCTTCGGTTGATAACACTGCTTTAAAACTTGTCTTTAAGTCTGTGAGTGCAGGGTTAGTTCCTGATTCTGGTCAGGTTTCTAATCTTGCTGAAGATCCTGTTGTTCAGCAGGTTGTCCCTGCTGCTCTTGATTCTACTAGTTTGGATATTGGTGCTTCCCCTGCAGCTGCTTTTACTTCTGAATCAGTTCCTGTTTCTGTTAGTATGATGGCTTTGGGGTCTGATAATGCCGATGTTTCTGGGGATTCTGTTCAAATTTCTGCTCCAAATACATCTTTTGACAAGCCTACTGCAATCACTCTGCCTGATATATGCCCTGTTGCTGCTGCTCACTTTTGAATCTGCTGCTGATTCTTTTGGAATAAATGCTACTGTTTTGTTTTCCGAATGTGTCTTTGTCTCTTTGAGGTCACAAAAATCGTTGTTCTTTGGAAAGAGGGTGATTTTGCTCCCTTTTCTAGTTCTACTTGGATTAAATAATGTTGTCTCTTTGAGATCTTCAAACTCTGCTGCTGTTGGTTTGACTGCTACAGCTCCTTCTGATACTACTGGTTTGAATGAGGGTTTTCATTTGCAGAACAAAGTGTTTGAGAAAGTAAAGAACAATTAATTATGATGATGATTGTATCTTTGTATTATGGTTTTTGGTTTTTTGGCCCCATGATTTGTGCAATGCTTTTGTGGTTGTGCTTGTTGGTGGGTTTTTGAGGTCATCTTTTGGCTTCATGTGCCCTGGGTCTGGCATAGACAATTCTGGTGGATTTTGTACACTTTAGGGTGTTTTCCAGGTGCATATACCTCTCTTTTTCAACAATGTTCCTCTTCATTGTGGATTTTTGTGGTGATTGCACCTGAGGCTCAAGTTGGTTGAGTTTATAATTTTGGTTTCTTAGAGTTGTTTTTTTGAACACTCTTTTGATGATAAATTATTTACTCAGCCAATGTTGTGTCATTGTCCTGGGATAAGCTCTGTGAGGTTTCTCATATGACCCAAGTTTTCTTTGTTTAGGGTGTAAGTGTCTTGTACCCTTGCGTACCTTGGTTATACAATCTTTACCTTTAACCAAAAAAGATAGAAGGATACCGAATTACATTCTAAAGTATTGATGTCATTGCATAAAATGTTGATGTCACTGCATATCCGATCGCCGATGTCACTGCATAAATTGATGATGTCACGTATATATGATTGCCGATGTCACGGCATAAAATGTTGATGTCACTGCATATATGATTGCCGATGTCACTGCATATATGATTGCCGATGTCACTGCATAAAAATATGAATTAAGGTGAAAGATTTATGTTGATCGTAGTTTTATATCAAAAGATATAGCCATTTGAAGTCGATTTTATGAAGAAAAGAAATCGATTTTATGAAATTAAGTCGGAAAAATATCAAATGTCATCACGGTGTTGCTTCATCCCGGTGATCATTGCATCCCGATGGTCTCTGCATCACGGTGTCTCTGCATCGAGGGTGACCACTTCATCACGGTGTCTCTGCATCGGGGGTGGCCATTGCATCGCGGTATCACTTCATCGCGATGTCTCTGCATATATGATTGCCGATGTCACTGCATAAATTGTTGATGTCATTCATATATGATTGTTGATGCCACTGCATAAAATGTTGATGTCACTGCATATCTGATTGCCGATGTCACTGCATAAATTGTTGATGTCACGCATATATGATTGCCGATGTCACTGCATATATGATTGTCGATGTCACTGCATATATGGTTAATATGGTGACTGCATCGCGGTGGTCAATGCATTGGGGGTGGTCAATGCATCGGGTTGGGCAATGCATAGCGGTGGTCACTGCATCGCTGTGGCCAATGCATCACGGTGGTCACGGCATCGGGGTGGGCACGGCAACACGGTGGTGAATTGGATCGGGATGGTCACTGCATCGCGGCTATCAATGTATCGGGGTGGTCAATGCATCGTGGGGGGGGGTCACGGCATCGCGGTGGTCAAGGCATCAATATGCTCACACCATCGCGGTGGTCAATGCATCATTAAAAAAACAAAAAAAAAACAGTTCATCGCCTGCTTTTAAAAAAAAATAAAAGAAATAAAAAAAATGTGTTCAGCGCCTGTTTTTGTCCTTATAACTAAGTGTTTGTTTTGGATGTCATTTTTGCCTAATTAAGTCCAATATGCGTCCTTTTCAATAATTGTCCCTAAAAAAATCAAATAAAGGGTGCCGGAAGTAAAACTGGGACGCCAATAGAACCCCCATTATTTTACCATTTTCTCTATCTTACTCCATAATTTATTATCAATCCAATCATATTTCATTACGTAACAACTATTGCAATAATGATAGTTAAGGGGTATTTTAGATATTAACTTTCAAATTTATGACATCCAACCATTTTCTTAATCTGTGTCTTAAATAACTTATATTCAGGGACGGAAGTAGTATAAGTTTTTTTTAAAGCAAAACACGTCTATTACATCATATTCAACTCGCAAGGAGGTGGGGAAGCACCCCAAGAAATCAAACATACGGCAGACAACCCTGCTCGAGGTAAAAAATGCCAAGCTTATCATCCGTGCGACAAACAAATGAAAATGTACAAGATATGAAATCCCTAGCCAAATACAGACAATCTGACATCAAACAACCAAGATGAGAGATTTAGACTGTAGACGCTGAACACTAGCCAAGGAATCTATCTCAATCGCTATCCGTTGACACCCCAAATTAGTTGACGCTAAGAATAACGCCCGAAGAATCTCCATAAGCTCCAAGGCCTCGATATTTATAGTTCCCATGACATGGCCGCCATGGTCATGAAAGATGACCCCCCAATGGCTGACGTATCTGCCACGTTGGCTACATATGTATTAACATTGACGATCCCCCACGATGGGGAGTTGTTTTGTGTAACTACATGATCTAAATATTTGATTAAAAAAAGAATAAAAAACGTCCGGCGATGGCCCGGAATAATAATTAAAAGTGTCATTTTTCACCACATAAAAAAAATCTTAAAATTTACTTCAAAACAACAAATCTTAATATACATAATTTTGTTTTCTCTGTTGGACTTGAAATTTTCTCTTTTCTTGCCGTCAGTAATTCTGACAAAATTTTTTTAGATAGAATGTTGGAAGTTTTCGCGATTTAATTTTAGTCAGAAAGTCTTTCTGACCGATATCGAGTATGAAAAACACTAAAAATATTATTAGAATTGGATCAAAATAATCATCATTTTCTAACTCGATTTGGGTCAGAATAATCTGATATGTGAAAATATGTTCTCATTAAAAAAACCCTCGTACTGAAAATCAACTACTAAAATCTTTATAAAATATTAGTTGAAAGAAAAAAAAACATTAAAAAAAAATAAAAGTAAAATAAAATGTCATCATGTTGTCCGATCCATGTCTACTTATCATATGTCAAAATCCCAAACACCTTTCAAAAAAAAAAAATCCCAAAGTCCTTTCAAAAAAAATCCCAAACCTTAATCAACCAAATGGCAATGACATAGTAATTTAGGGCTGGGGACTTTACTTCGTTAGAAATCCACAGACAACCCTCCCTGGAACTTCCAAACCAAAAAAAAGCAAGATGAGAAGGTTTATGAAGCCTAAATTTGGGGTTATTCTTACTTGGTAAGTCCATTTACGGAGTGGGGTCCACTGCTTTTAAAAATAAAAAAACCGACGGACAGCCGGATAAGGTACGTACGGTTTTGCTTATACTTTTTACCTTTTTCTTTTCTTTTTTTTAATAGGGAAATATGTATATTAAAAAAAATTGTAAAACCAAAAAAAAAATAGTACTAAGGGCACTCTTATCGCACCATTTTTTTATCCCTAAAATAATATAAAATAATGCATATCTCTATTTTATAAAATCTCAATTCCAAATATTCATAGCAGCATCCTTATTATTATCTCTATAACATTTCAAATAATATTAAATAATACATATTCTACCTCACAACCATTTTCATACACATTAAATATTTATTATTTCACTCCAGCAGCATCTCCATCTCTATCCCAATAATTTTTAATAATTAAATGTGTTTAGGGACGTGAATAGTGCGCATCCCCACAAGTAGGGATGCACTGTTCATATCCCTAAAAATAAATAGGGATAGAGACATAACGTGAAGAAGCCTATTTTGGGGTAAACTCTATTTTTTATTTTCATTTTAGGGATAGGGCACCATATATGGCGTCTGCTACGAATGCCCTAAGTAGGTGTTTAATGTTGTTTTCTCCAAGTAGTACTAATTAAGGATATTGTTGTGACTATGTTGTTGTGGCACAAACATTTCTCTCTTCCCAAAGGAGTTGATGGATTGAGATGAAGGAAAATGGCATGCCATAGCAGCCGCAACAACACCAAGTTTTCAACATTTTGTCGATCTGCCAGCAAAAGAGCAGGGCTTCAAGAAATGGAACACTTTGGAAACTATGACTATTCTATGCGTAAATTCATAGTATTTTATTATGTGTGAATTCATACTATTAAACTCCATATTATTTATGTTAAATTCTATAGGCATTTTTGCTGTACTGTAGATGGGAATTGTGAGCACATTGAATATGAATGGTGAGGGTTCCTAGTAGAGTCTTTAACTACTTGGTGGGATATGTTCTTTGTATACTTAGCAAAGATGCATGTTTTCCCTTTTTGTTTTTGAAGTTGCTCAGTTTAGCTCAAATTAAGAGCCAAATTTATAAGATCTGATACTCTAATGGTTCTAATTCACTTTTGGATTGTTCTTACATATTGTTGTTATTGTATTTATTTCATGTTATTGTGTATATTTGCCTTATCCTTATATTTGTTTGCCTCTTTTGTGCAGGTTGAATACTCCAAAATGTTATACGGAATGAATGGATGAGATAATTATCCGCATTGTGAATCCTGTCGTGATAATGTCATCAAAATTTCAAATGGATAAGCCTTTTTATCGTTGTTTTGTATATGTATATTTTTGAATGGATTCCATTGCCAAGCGCCTTTGCATTTAGAGGATGAAATCGGCACATCAAAGTGATTATTAATGATCACAAGAATGTCATAGTGGTTGGGATCTTCGATTATCTAAAGATAATTGCATTCTTTTCAATCGTTATGTTTTATAGTATGCAACTGGTACGTTTTATTATCAAGACAAACATGTGGCTTGATAGTTTATTGTATTTGTGTTTGTTTTCAATAGGAACATGAATTAATCTTGTTCAAGTGAAGGTGTTTTTTTTTTTTACTCAGTTGGTCATATTTTTTACTAATATTTATCTAGAAAGACGCGTTTTGCTGTGTTTTTTTTTGGGTTTCATGCATTTTTTTTTAGGGTCGTTTCTTTTGTAGGAATTCGCAAGTAGGAAGCTACGCGTGGCGGGATCTAGACGCGCGGTTCACGAGGTGGAATACACGGTGCCCGTGTGTGGAAATTGTGTGGTCAGATCTTCTTGGCGTATAGCCTTCCGCAGTAGGGAGTCCCTAAGATAGAATTTTCCTTTTTTTTAATATACATATTTCCCTATTAAAAAAAAGAAAAGAAAAAGGTAAAAAGTAGAAAAGCAAGAGCAGAACCGTACGTACTTTATCGGCTGGCTGTCAGTTTTATTTTTATTTTTTAAAAGCAGTGGACCCCACTCCGGTTGGGAGGTTCTACCATGGTGACTCCAACATGGAGAGTCACCCGTGTGGCATGATCTGGACACGCGGTTCATTCTGCACGAAACCGCGCGTGGTCCGAATCATCACGCATGGGTGCGACTCCTTATGTTGGAGTCCTTAGGATAGACTTTCCCCCAATGGTTACATCCAATTACACCCTCCAAACACATCGTTTTCCGTTTCAGTTACACTTTTTCAACACCCAAAAAATAATTCACTCCAATAAGCAACCTCTATATATCCTTTTAAAAATATTTTATGCTTACAAAGTGATATTTGAATGCGTCGCACAACGATAAAAAAAATAAAAAGATGTCGTATCCGTACACAAAAAGAGTTCAAAATAAAAAAATAAATATTTGGACAGATTAAATTTTTTTTATGGAAAAAATAGTATATATAATTTTGTTTTTCAATGATGTATATCATCGTTGTGATACTACCGTTGTGCCCGTATCATTACTCGATACATAACGCATTATTATATAAATGATATTGATGTGTGAAATTAATTTATTGGGTAAAAAGAGAGATAAATGATGCTCATCGTTTGTTCGTTAGCGGTAGCCCTTCATATTTAGGGTGAGCTTAGTTTTATTTAGGGATAGGGTGTTGGGTTGGGATCCACTGTGGGTTTAAAGGTGGGTTACTCCCTCTATATTAGTTTTAGAGGGGGGATAAATCCCCCCATTGGGGTCACTCTTACCAGGTAAGAGCAACCCATAAATTTGTACCAGGCTTTGAGACTTGTGGAACCTTGAACTATTCCCTAAATATTGATACTCCTGAAAACAAGATGGAATTCCTAAGATGGCGAATAGGAATTCCAGCTTGCAGATAGGTCCATTAAATACCTTAAGGGAGTCATCGAAGACGTGTTAGTCAAGGTTGATAAGTTTTACTTCCCAGTTGACTTTGTGATTGTGGAAATGGAAGAAAGGTACTCAACACCCCTTATTCTTAGTCGTCCATTCCTAGCTACGGGAAGAACTATTATTGATGTTCAAAGAGGTGAGGTAGTTTTGAGAGTCAATGAGGATAAAGTCACTTTTAACATCTTCAAGGCAATGAAACATCCATACAATGCACGAGAATCATGTTCTTCCGTAGACACTTTGTCTTCTATTTGTGTGGAGCGTACTAACTTTCAGGTCTTTGCAGATAAGCTCGGGCAATGTTTGGCTTTATCAATCTATGAAGAAGATGAGAACGATGAAGAGATGCAAGAAGTGATTTTTTCACTTGGATGCCGGTGGTTCTTTTATGAAGCAACCATGGCACCGATATTTGGAGTTGGAACTAAATGGTCCCGTGTTGAGACCTTCGATGGAGGAGCCACCAAATTGAAACCCCGCCTGGGGGGGGGGGGGGGGGGGCACAACCTGACATATTTGTTTTCTGATTCTTCTAAGATTCTTTGTTTTCTGTTTAATTTCTTGGAGTGAGAATCTAAGAACTCTGCTTGGTGAATTTGTAGGTAGTGAGCCTTCTGCTGGCGTACACATCCATCAATGTCAATGTCATTAATAATCATCAGGAAACAGCAATGGACATAGCAGAGAAACTCCAATATGGAACATCTGCCTTGGAAATCAAGGAAGCTCTAATTGAAGCCGGTGCCAAGAATGCAAGGCACGTCGGGCAAGTCAATGAAGCAATGGAACTGAAAAGGGCTGTAAGTGACATCAAGCAATCGTATACATTTGGTCCGGTTATCCGTCCCAAAACCGGTGAACCGCCGGTTATCCGAACCGCTGGTCCGGTTCGCCGGTTGCGGTTACATTTGGTCAGCCCTAGTGGAACCTCGAACTATTCCCTAAAGATTGATACACTATGTGGACACCTTATGACATTGAACATTGCGATCCACGTCCACGCCTATGGGTATATTAATGTTGAGGTTCTTATTTTATCTATGCATCTCACTTTGACACTGATTTATGCAGCACTCTATACATTACTAGTAGAATGCAAACTATGGATGGCCTCTCTATAAAAGAAGTTTGAAAGACTGACTGAATACTGATAATACAACATGTTTCTTTCCATTGTCAATCATTTGCTGTTGTTTCACAAAAAAGAAAAAAATAACCAACATTCTTTGATCAGAGGAAACTCAGTCCAGCAAAATTTACTCAAGATACAATGTATGGACTTAAATCCTGGCTTCATATCAAGAAACAAGTTTCCAGATTTATGACACCAGAGGAAGTTGAGCATTCAATCAGACGAAATATACACCTCACATTCTTTAAATTCTACTACATATGATTAAGACTATTGCATCTGGGATTATTTTCCCAATATGGTACACAACTACACATATTGGCATGTTTATATGTAAATCTTTGACAAATTCCTTTTAGAAAGAAAAAAAAAAAGAGAGAGGAAATTGAGGCTCAGAACAACGATGAAACGGGGGGGAAAGAGAAGGAGACCAAGCCATGGCTGCAAGCAAAATAAGCAACCCCAGTTGCATTATGCAATAGAGACAGATACAGAGAGTGAGACAACAACAATCTCCCTCTTTCCTTTTATCACAAAAATGCCATCTAGGGGGCTTGCCACGCCAAGATACTAGGCCTAATCCTTCCCAATTCCTCAATCCCGTTTTGCTCAAAAAGAAATCCAATAAAAATCATCACAGCCCCTTTTGTTTATCTAATGCCGACTATTTCTATAGTGATTAGGGATTTGCATATATATATATATAGAGAGAGAGAGAGATACATGGTGAATGAAAGAAAACAAGAAGGAAATTGATGGCAAATGTTCAAAATCGCCGAAAAGGGTTGTTGGGGGTCAATCGATCTGGCATCATCGGCTAGCAGAGATGGGCCTGAAGAATTCCCAATTTCTCTGCTGCCTCAACCTTTCTTTTTGAGATGTGGATCCTTTTACACTTGCCTTTACCCTTTCATTCACCACAATGATTGAAAACTATACATCCGTCTCAAAATATAAATCCGTTTAATCTTTTTTTGTTTTGTTAGATAATATAAAACAATTTAAATAACCAAGAAAATATTTATACATTTTTCTATTTTTACCTCTTCATTTATTATCTACCTACACACTTTTCACTGCTCTGCATTAATAATAGTTAAAGATCATTTTAGATTTTTCCATCAAAATTAATGACTCATAATCAATTTAAACAACATTCTTAATCTGTGTGAAAAAACTTAAATGAATTTACATTTTAGGACGAAGGTAGTACTACATTTTTTTTTGTGTTAATCGATATTTTTTATTTGGAAAAGAATAATGATATGTGCACTACACTTTTGTGTAGTGCACACAAATCACTACATGTGTGGTAGTCATGGATTAAAGTGATCAATTATTTTTTGTGATGGGTCCCAACAGAATATGTGGTGTTGATTGTGTTGTGTAATATGTTGTGGTTGAAAGGATAGTGGATGTATCACTATTGTTTGGAAAATCATACTAACCGGTCTCAAAATATAAGTCATCTTAGAGGTTTTCACAGAGATTAAGAAAATAGTTGAATGTCATAAATTTGAAAGGTAATGTCTAAAATGTCTCTTGACTATCATTAATGCAATAGTTGTTAAGTAGTGAAAAGTGGTTGTATTGATAATAAATTAGGGGTAAGATAGAAAAATAGTAATAAATGTTGCATTGGTAATGTAGAATGATTTAGATTGTGAGACAAATTTAAAAGTATATGATGAATTATATTTTAGGACGGCGGTAGTATATATTTTTTAAATAGTATAGTACTCCCTCCGTTTTTATATATATGCCGCAGAGAGAAGAATCACACAAATTAAGGAAATAATTAATATGTGTATTGGAAATGTATTTTTTTATTGGAGATGTAAATGTTTTATTGGTAAAGGAGTTTTTTGTATTGAAATTGTGTTTTTTTTATTGGAGATGTAAATATTTTATTGGTAAAGGAGGAAAAAATAATAAATGCTGCATTGGAAATGTAAAATGACAGATAAATAAAAAAATTACAAAAACTGAAATGTGACAGATAAAAAAAACGGAAGGAGTAATAAAATAAGCATTAATTGGTGTGTCATAATCAAAAAAGTCTAAGATAAAATATTAGTTTATTTATCTCACAATATAATTCATCGTAAAGTTATCAATTGTAATGATACGTTTTAAAGACATGGAAAAAAAATATAAATTTATCGCTCCACACGTGCTCAACACAAAAAACAACATAACTCGCAAGTCTTATGTGACAATTCTATCATACATTAAGGAGGGGAAGAAATAAAAACAAAAGCATGGATATGGAGAAAGAACAATAAGTACAAATACTTTTTGTTTGGACATTACATTTTGTTTAGAAACTAATTACAATCACGGATATCAACACCATCCATGTTAATGCATCCCAAAATAAAAGTACAAACTTCAATCCACTTAAAAGGACTACAAGCCAACAACGAGTCTACTCACATGTGTTAAAGAAAGGAAAATTATTTCAAAATAATGTGAGTGTCAACATGAGGGCACAACTGATGCGAACTTTCCTAGGGTTCTAACCTAGCAAGCGATGTGCACGGCCAATCAGTAATAAGTATGGTGGTCAAGGTCGTCTCCCAAGAGAATGTGAGGTCAACCACCAATTAGTTGTTATTATCTTGATCTGAATCGCAGGTTTGATTAATAAACTAATGATTAACAATAAAAGTTGTTCAAATGATAAAAGAATCTAGCCAAGATGATTCATAGTTCAAGTTATTTCCCTTTAATTGCTTGGAAAACAAACTACCTACCTCCTTCCGATGGTGTTCTATTGTGTGAATGGTGCATTACTAAATGAGTGATTTCCCCTCCTACGAGTGAATGAAACCACACTTGTCTCCTCCTTGGTCTAAGTATCTTAAACCTAATAAATTGACAAGATAAACACTACATGCAATTTGCCCGGATAAGGAACCGAATTCCGCTAGGGTCGATTCTACCTTCCGTTCTTCTTACCCTCTTCTCACAACTAATGTCTCCATTCGGTGTCTACTAGTTGTGTAGGAGCATAAGTCGGTTAATTACTCCAACATACACAATGGCAATCGATGCAAGCAAGAAGACATTCAACACAACAGAAACTAAAAACATAATTAATCAATTCCAAGCAATCAAAGGGATTAACTATCACTACTAAATCATCTTAGCTAGTAGAGGAACTAGCCACTCATAGTTATGGCTACTAACATGTCAAAGCTAGTATTCATGATGATGATACGGAACCTGACACGGTCCCATTATCCCCGGTCAACTCGTCTGAGGACATAAGTCAAACTCTTTCCCTGAGCATAAGCGCGCGACGTCGCCAACTTGATGGCCATCCCGCCATCCTCATAAGCATAAGGGGGCCGCCCCGCAAAGATCGCGGGCCCATTCCTGTGAGAATATCGGTTAATGGAAAGTTCATAAGCTTAGATAGAATGCGAGGCCAACCGCCATCCGTCGGGCATCGGCGCCGCTAGCACGAGTAGTCTTTTACGGCTTTATCCTTTCCCTATAAATACCCCCACTGTGACATTAATGAACAGAGAGAGAAATATAGAACAACTTTTGCACATTTATTTCTATCAGCACTGTTCTCTCTCTCATATTTATTTCATATTACCACCGCGGACTCATCACCGACGTCGATAAACGCCACCGTCCGACGGCGATAACCTCACCGATCGGAGCACCACGAAGAGGCCGGATATCCCCGTCCAAGTCTTCCTTTCAAACTACCGACGGAAACGGATCACGTCAATTGGCTCCGTTACCGGGAACGTTTTCTTCAAAGGATTCAACACCTTCGTGGACTCCATAGTTGCTCGCTTTTACCGATCTCCGTCTCCCTTGTATAAAAGGTCCGTTATTCCGGTTTATCATCATCAAATCGGTTATCTTTGTCTTCACGGTCCGTTGAAAGATAGCTCATGTGTTTATGTAGACTATCCCAATCTTGCGTTTGAAGATTCACCACTATTGGGATAATCTTATATGAACCGCTAAGAAACGGCCGTGGTTAGCGTTTTTCCGATTTGTATGTTGATCGGGACGGTGTGAACGCCATAAAATTCGACTTGTAGCATCTCGTGTTGGGATCGTTGCTTGTAGGAGGGTAAAAGGTTCATCGTATGTTGCGTACATAAAATCTGACAGCAGATCACATCACATCACGTCACATCAACTACCTTTTGAAAAGAATACTAGAGTCGGCTTGTGTCAGAGGCAATAATCCCACTTGCTACCTTGGAAAGCTTGTTGTCAGACTGGCATCGGACCTCCCATCATGGCTAACCCTTCGCCTAACCCCGTCACACCCAACCCGGCAGAAAAGCAGATCGCCCCAACGAGGTCTTATGAGAGTGACCCCGCCCGTACAACCGTCGATTACCGCGAGTTCTTGGAGTTAAGAAAGAAAAACACTCAGTTAGAGGCAGAGCTCGCCCGAAGACAGATTAACACCGAGGGCCCAGACAAAGAGGCCCCCGCCCCGCCGGTTCTGGCGAGGCCGATCCGGCAAGAATGAAGAGTTATGGTGAATACGCGGCGAAAATGAAGGCGACCAACGAGATCTTAATCTCCGCCGGCCAGCCCGCGCTAGCAATTGATCCTCCCCCAACCGCAGAGGGCATGAACGCCGGACCTAACGTCATCGCCCCTCCGTGGAAAGGGCCAAACATGGGGGAAACAACGCGAGCTCGGCGTCACGAGCATCGAGGGAAAGCGTATCCTCCTCTCGGCACGGTGAACACGGCCAAACTAGAATATCGGCGCACGACCGCCGGGAAAACGTAGCTTTACCATCACCACCGAGGGATGAAGATAAAGGAACGCGAGGCAACGTCGGACGGAGACCGGGTCCCCTCGGTGAAAATCCCCGGAACATTATCCCGAGAAGAAGAGCACGGGCCGAAACAGAAGGCACAAAGCAGGTGACGAGGACGACGCCCACTCTCGGGGCGCACCTCGAGCCCGGACCAACCGGCGATTTGAAGATCCGAGGCCGATGGTTCCGGAAATGAAAAAGAACAAACGAGAAGAGGATAAGGAACCTAGCGCCGCTATGGACGCACTTTCGACTCGCTCATAGCGAGCCTCCTCGACGCCGAGTCTCCAACATCAACATAACGCAGATTATCGGTGGTAAGTCGGACCCATACGAATGGATAGCCTCGTTCGAGAGCAAAATGATGCTCGCTACGCGCCATAGCGCGGCCCGGTGCGTGGCTATGGTGGGTTGCATGAAAGATAGAGCTCTACATGGCTTCGCAAATTGCCGCCGGATCGGTTAACGGTTGGGAGGATATGCGGACAAAGTTCCCGACGTAATTCAAGACAGCGCAGACCTCGCAAGACCACAACCGATCCGTTTTTGATAAAGCGAGACACCTGGGAGTCCGCCCGGTCGTATTACGAGAAATTCGTCCAAGTTTACGATCAAACACGGGACGAGCCCGAACCCACGGTCATGATGGCATTCTTAATCGGGACCGGTGGGCGGCGAACTTAAGACACACTTAACGATGCACGCTCCGACCAACCGAGGGACATGTTGGAGCAGCCCGGAAGTTTACTACCGTCGAGGTCATCCCCGCCGAAACCGGGGCCTTCAATCGATCCCACGGCCCCGTCCAATAGTACTCGAGGCCGATCCCCAAAGAAAGGAGGAGGCCGTCAATCCGGCGAAAGAACGGACGACCGTGATTTCAAAAGGCCGCAAAAGTTCGACGTAAAAGATTACATTCCGCTGAATGCCCGACCGTCGGCGATCCTGAACGAAATTTCGGAACACATCCGGAAGCCCCGCGACAATCGTAGCGAAGACACCGTTCGTAAAGCGGACACAAGCAAATTTCCGTGAGTTTCATAATTATCACGGCCATAACACGGATGATTGTTTTTCCCCGATAAGGATCCTAGACAAAATGGCCCGGGAGGAAAGTTAGATCGATTCAAATTGGCGGGCGGTGCCAACCAGAGACTCGTCGCAGCCCGTATGAGCGCGAGCTTAATGTCATCCACGAAAGCCCGCCTAGCAAAGCGGATAAAAGAACGGATCAACTCGATCAAAGAATTTGGACGAGAGCGGCCTAGAACTCGCGGCCGGATGAAGAGGCCTTGACTTTCACAAAGAGCGAGCTTAGCTTTGTTACGGGAGCAATGGAGATGCCCCTCATAATCAAAATCGGGATCGGCAAGTGCGGGGTTAACGAGTCCCGGTGGATACGGGTGCCGCCGGGAGACATCATCTATCTTGACCGCCTCAAAGGTTTGAATTTCACCGAGGCCAATCCGAAACCGTACTCCGGGCTCGCTAGAGGGTTTTACCAACCATGAGGTAAAAGTTAAAGGAATGATTGACCCGGAGGTCCGCATCGGAGACTTCGAGCCCTTCCGGACCGAAAAAATAGAATTTCGGTGGTCGATCCGCCACTCGCTACCACATGATCCCCGGGCATACTGCGATGCGCAAATTTCGATAGTGTCTTCCATTCCGCATCGAGGGTCAAGTTTTATACGAGAAAATGGCGGGCAGATAGGCCGTGCGATTAGCCGACCACGGACTTATCTTGACCACTTGGCAAAATCAAAGGCGGGGGTTGAAAAGGGCACGGGAGCCCGAAGTCCAAGGTGTGCTAGGACAAGCTCATGCTACACCTCCCGTCGCACCGGCGGGGACTAACCCCATCACGAATTCAATAAATCTGTTGGGAGAAGCTCTGGTGATAATCGATACAGCTGAGATCCCAAGTACCGCCGGACGACTCAACCCCCGGATAGGTGAGTCCATGGCCGAGTTAGAGGCGAGCGCTAAGAAAAGAACGCTGGAAGCCCATATCGAGCGGGGACAAGACACGAACAGCCCTCCGCCGCTTAAGAAACAACAAAAGGAAATTGTATGCGACACATTGCAGATACGAGATGATCCAAGCATTGAAGCGAGAGGGGGAGCTCGTCGAGGTAATCATCAATGAGAGATACCCCGACCAAAAGATCAAAGTCGGGGCGCACCTCGGCCAAGGCCGATATGTCCGCGCCGATCAACGTACCGAAAGAGAACCGGAGGCCTTTGCTTGGGAGGTCACCGACATGCGAGGCGTCGACCCCGAGGTCGCACTCCACCGTCTCAACGTGAATCCCCACTTCAAGCCAATTCGGCGGCGGGCTCGTCAATTTTCAACCGCAAAGGAAGAGGGTCGTAAAAATTGAGATCGCCAAACTACTTGCGGCGGATATCATTGAAGAACTACAATATCCTACCGGCTAGCCAACGTCGTTATGGTTTTGAAGCACAACGGCAAGTGGCGAATGTGCGTAGATTTCACCGACTTGAACAAAGCCCGCCCCAAGGATCCCTATGAGCTACCCCGCATAGACGTAATGGTAGATCGGATAGCGGGTTTTGAAATCCTCGTTTCGTCGACGCCTATTCTGGATACCATCAGGTCCGTATGGCCGGGGACGAAGGACAACTTACTGCTTTCAGAGCTGGAGGCGGCATGTATTATTACAAAATGATGCCCTTCGGCCTGAAGAATGCGGGTTCAACATTCCAGAGGATGATCAACCGGGTCTTCCACACTCAAATCGGCCGCAACATGGAAGCTTACATAGATGACATGGTCATCAAATCCAGCGGATGCGACTTCATAGCAGATTTGAGGGAAACTTTCGCGAACGTACGAAAAAACAACATGAAGCTAAACCCAGTCAAATGAACGTTTGGGGTTAAAGCTGGAAAATTCTTAGGCTTCATGGTCACACAGCGCGGCATCGAAGCAAATCCTGAGAAAATCGAGCCATTCTCGGACATGGCACCTCCCACGACCGTGAAAGAGGTTCGAGGTTGAATGGAAGGATAACCGCTACGGGGCGTTTCATTTCGAAATCGGCGTACGATGCCTTCCTTTTTATAAAATTTTGAAAGGCGGCGCAAGGGTTTGAATGGACCGAAGAATGCACCGAAGCCTTTGAAGAGCTCAAGCAATACTCGGTCGCCCGCCTCTTTTAGTAAGTCCTATCATAGGCGACCAGCTTTATTTATATTTGGCGGCCTCAGATAGGGCTGTCGCCGCAGTTCTTGTAAAGGAAGAGGGGACTCCTGAGAAGCCCGTTCAAAAGCCCATTTACTATGTTTCGAAGGCTCTCAGTCCTGTGGAAGGTCGATATTTTAATACAGAGAAATTGGCTTACTCTCTTGTTATAGCAGCTAGAAAGCTCCGTGCATATTTTTCATCACATACGATCATTGTACTATCGGATAGTCCGCTGCGTCAGGTTTTACATAAGCCAGACCTCGCCGGTCGTCTCCAGAAATGGGCAATTGAGCTCACTGAATTCGACATCAAGTACGAGCCTCGAAGGGCAATCAAGGCACAGCCCGGCCGAGTTCATTCTTGAAGCAAGCTTCCGAGATCCCTCGACAACACAACCCACTTCCCCTTCGACCAACTCGCCCGACAAACCGGCTCCCAGCGGCCCTACGAGGCCCGGCCCACCGTTGGCGGTTGTTCGTTGACGGCGCTAAGTGGAATTGGAGCTTGCGGGGCCGGCATCGTCTTGCTCGAGCCGGGAACGTCCGAAGAAATTGAGAAAGCGCTTCGCTTCGATTTCACGGCGTCAAACAACCAAGCGAATATGAGGCGTCATCGCAGCCTTGAGCTCGCCCTCGCAATGAGAGTTGAGAACATACACGTCTTTTGCGACTCACAACTGGTTGTCAATCAAGTGAATGGAGGTTATAAGATTTATTGTTCGAAACTGCAGCAGTACATCGACCTGGTCAAAGATTATATTGAGCATGGAGTTTTGCCTTCAGACAAGATAGAGGCGAGAACCTTGGCTCGCCGAGAAAGCAAGATATGTCGTACAAAATGGGATACTTTACGGGCGCTCTTTCTCCAAACCTCGCTCGCTCCGCCGCGTCGGGCCGGAGCAAGTAGAAGGTATCCTCCATGAGCTTCATCAAGGAGTGTGCGGCGGGCATCCGCCTGTCGAACCCTCGCACAAAGGCGATCACCGCAGGATACTGCGGCCTACCTTGTTGAGGGATGCGGATATATTCGTTAGGGAATGCGACCCCTCGTCAAAGGTACGCGAGATATACCCGGGTTACCCTCCGTAGAGCGAGCATCGTCACCACTTCATGGCCTTTCGAAATGTGGGGCATCGACCTCGTCGGTCCAATGCCTAAAGGGCGCGGAGGATGTGAATACATAGTAGTAGCGGCGATTATTACACCAAATGGACAGAGGCGAAGCCCCTCGGAGAGATTGCCACCACCCGGTGTCATCTATTTTTTAATGGATCAAGTGTGGACTCGTTTCGGGGTACCTCGCATCATCATATCCGACCATGGACCACGGTTCGAACGGAATTCGACGAGTTTTGTAAAGAGCATGGCGTCATTCATGCGACGTCTTCGGTCGGCTATCCTCAAAGTAATGGTCGGGCGAGAGAACGCAAACAAACAAGTGCTCGAGGCACGAAACGCACTCTATGCGGAAAGAAAGGCGGTGTGGGTAGATGAGCCGCCCGCGATCTTATGGTCGCTCCGGACCGCCAAAAAGTCCACCACGGGAGAAACCCCATTCTCCCCGACTTATGGTTCGGAGGCGATGACACCGATGGAGATGTCTCTACCTAGCATCGAGTGTCGCATTTCAACGAGGACACCAACGAACGATCGCGTGAGTTTGAGCTCGACATGCTCGAAGAAAAAGGCGCAAGCGGCGACCCGTTTGGCTAACTTCAAGATGGCCGCTAAGCGACACCACGATAAGAAGGTACGCCACCATTTTTTCAAGGCGGAGACTTCGTATTAATTAAATGTGAAGCCGCCGGCCGCAAACCCAAAAAGTTAGACGAAGAATTGGGAGGGACCCCTTCGGATCTCTCGCGAGCTAAAGAAGGGGACATATTATCTCAAAGACATGAATGGCCGTGAATATGAGAATACTTGGCACGCCGACAACCTCAAGAGATATTACATGTAGTCCTCTCGTTTTTTGGAAGTTTTTGTTCCTTGTGTATATATTTTTCTTCCTTTTTGCCCAAAAAAAAAAAAGAAAAGAAAAAAAAGGGGGGAGTAGGGGGACTGTGCCCAGCGCCGCCCCGACCCCGCGCACAGGCGCCGCGTATTTTTGGGTTAGCAAAAACAAAAACAACTCAAAATACCAAAGCAAGAGAGCAAAGGCATAAAACGAAATGCCCTGCAGCGGCCCCAATGTGCACAGAAGGAAAAGGATCAAAGTTAACGGGGTGGCGAGCCCCACATCGCCCGGAAACAAAAGTTAATATTACAAACCAATAACAAAGTTTCGTCAATAACAAAAGGAGAATCAAACGCTTCCGGAATCAAGGCCGGCTTGCGAATCTCCCGGCCGCACCCCCTCCTCACCACCAGAGCCGCCCGATCTCCCTCTCGTATGGGCCCTATCCAAGATCGCCCGCACGAGTGATCGCATGTTCTCTTTTCTTTGCCCGCCGGAAATACCGCCGCCCGTAAACCATCAACCCTACATCGCTCGCGGTATTCCGCGATCTCCTCCTCGGAGTATGGAACCACGGGATGATATTGAATGAGCTCAAGACGCGAAGGAATTCTCCCGAGTCCACGCCGCCATATCATGTAAGTCGGGGACCCCTCGCCGGTGCATCGACCTACGGACACACCTCGCCATATGATAGCGCCTTGGTCATAATTGTCACCCGGATCCTTCCAATATTCGGCGCCGTCCTTATATTCGGCAAGGGCGGCCTCGATTTTGGCCCGGACATCCGAGGCAAGGTCCTCGGCCCTTTTGATAGCTTCCTCGGCTTTCCGACGGGCATCCTCGGTTTCCTTAGCGCACCGGCGATAGCATCCTCGCCGGTTTTCAACTTTTGCTCACGGGCACCCGGGCGGCTTCGACCTTCTTGCGATGATTCTTCTCGCGAGTAACTTGGCGCTCCAACTCCGCTATCTTGTCCGCCCGGTGTCTTTTCTTTAGCAAGTATATAGAGCCTTGGCGTCGCCAACTTTGGCCTCCGGGTCCTTCATCGTCCGCTCCAACTCCCCGGTTCTCCCGCGCCTTCTTCGCCGGCTCGTCGCTCGTTCGTCGTTCGCTCTCCACCAACTTCTCAACGATCTAAAGCGGCAAGCATGCAACGCGAGACCTAAAAAAGACACGGTAAGCACTTGGAAAATAAAAGGAAATTCGTGCGAGGAAACATATTTACCTTATGCGCCGACATCCCGTACTCGGCGAAGGCGGCCCCTCATAGCCTCGCGGGGATCAATAGAGCCGTTGCCGATGTTGGCGGGGAGCAATCCTTTTTATCGTCCGGTCCCCACGGATAGGCGAGCCTCGGCGCTCCATTTTCCGGTAAGTACGGGGAAGAGGGGGAACCGCTGACAGAGCTGACTCCATCATCACACCCCAGTCAGGCGATGATTGATCGGCGCAGAAAGCCTCGTCAAAATATAAAGGAATGTCAGCGCTCGCCGAAGCTTCTTGCCGTGCGCGTTCCTGCGGCACGAATTCATAAAGAGGTGCAAGGTTGAGAGGGGAAGAGTCAAGACCCCTACAGGTCGACAACCTCGGATGGCGCATCCACTCTTGGTCTTTTCCGGGAAAGGGGGACGTCTTCAAGAACATCTTCAAACTCTACCGGCCGCTACCGTGGCGGCGCTCGAGCCTTCGGTGGCGGGGGCGGACATCTTTCGTAATCGCTCCGGCGATCACAATACCGAGAGGAAGTCCCCGCCTCGGACGCCGTACCCGCCGCAAAGAACGGTCACTCCCACGATTGATCCCCACATGAACGGTCGGTATGATCAAGGGATCTACCCTCGCCAACGCTTCCTCCCGCGTCTTCCTCGCGGCATTAGCAGCGGCAACATTAGCGCTCCTGCGAAGACCGGATGCCGGCATCTCTGAAAAAAGAAAAAGAGAGGAAGCAATCAGAAATGTACAAGTCAAAAAAAAAAAAAAAAAAACGCCGCCCCGACCCCGCGCACAGGCGCCGCGTATTTTTGGGTTAGCAAAAACAAAAATAGAGAAGAAATGGTTTTACCCTGGCGGCTCGACCAATCGCCGCCACACTCTTCGCATTGCGTCGGAAAGTTCCTACCCAAGTGGCACTCGCCGACCCAGTCAGGATCACTAAACTCCACAGATGGCGGGGGAATGTTCACGACGGGCAAAATCCCCGACTCCAAACGACCCGGGATCCCCGCCATCCTCGCGCGCTACCCGCCTTTACGTTCGTCAACATCCGAACGCCGATCATGCGGACCGTGCGGATCCGTCCGCGAGCTTATCAAGGCCACAATCGCCTCTACTTCTTCGGGACTTGCGAGAGGAACCACTCGCCTTTGAGCCACTTGGAGTCTAGTCCCCGTGCGGCCCGACTCCCAAAATGCGGGAATGGCCATCCGACCCCGGATTGCACGCGCATCACTCTTTGGCTCCGGTTGTAGATTTTGTTGTCGGCGGGGTAAAAAGGGCGAGGCCTCCCCTCACGCGCCCTCACGCTCACCACGACCCGGAGTTTGGGTGCCGACGAAATCATGGAACTCCCTAAACGAGGCCCAAGGAGGGCTCAATTCCATTAAGGCGGCACGTCGCAATAAACGCCGCCGGGGCCCTAACAACATTAGGGTGAAAGTCCGCCGGCAAGGCTTCCAAAGCAAATACATCACCTCCACCAAAAAAGGATCGAAAGGGGGCCGAACCCCGGGGAAATTGTCGAAAGGAACATACAGGCGGTCCCCGGTAGAGCGTCCACAAGTATAATCATCTCGTCGTTGTCCATGCACGGACAAAAATGATAGTCGTCGGAAAGCCGGTATCGGGCGCGGATAGCGGTGTTAAAATCGGCGCCGCGGTCAACAAAGATCTCCATTCTACATCGACGGCGCGATGCATGGCCTTGACTTGCCACCCTCTTCCAAAGACTCCGCGAGTCTCCAAGCCGATCCGGATTTTCCCCCTCCGCGGGGCGGAGCTAGCGGGTTTGGGTGCCCCCACGGCGTCCCCCCTTCGCCTTTGCGGCTTTGGGGCGGACGCCGTCCGAATCCTTTCACCGGCGGTCTTAGGAATTCGCTCTCTCGGGAGCTAAGTGCGCAAGGATTCGAAAGCGGTGAGTGCCCCTCGTTATAAGTAGCCTTTGGGCCTCGCCGATCGCGGGACGCGAGTCCTCTTCGTCGAATGGGAAGATGAAACCTCGCCGCCGGCCATTTCCTCGGCCCCGCCGTCCCCATAACTAAATTCCTCTTTATCGCTGTCGTCCCCGCTGTGCGACATGCTGCAAAATGAAGAGAGGTGGATCAACACTTCGTTCAGGTCGACACCGCCCCCCCCCCCCCCATTTCCGTGCAAGCCAAACGGCACGGGGGCAACGGGGTCATAAAGAAATACTACACGGAAAAATTGAAAATTGCACCCACAATCCCCGAGGGCTTCAAATTCACAAAAGAAGGGTTTAGGCATACGGATTCTATCACCGGTTAGAAAACCTCAAGAATCCGAATATCTACGGGACAAAAAGCATACTTATGATCTATACAGGCCAAGAATCAACCACAAAAAGACGATCAACAAAGAAAAACCAGTGTTAGATCGGATAAAGATGGTACCTTTATGATCCGGATGGCGAGAAAATTGGGAAGACAAGGATGATCGCTCCGATCGGCGAAAAGGCTCACTCCGATGAAGTTCAAACACAGCCTCAGCCTCAGAATTCTGGAAACTTGGTTCTGAATCACCACAGAATGCTCTTGATTTCTGGCTTGATCAGCCTGGGAATTTTGGAGGAGGTTTTCGAAAAAGTGGCAAAAAGAGGGGCAACACCCCCTTAAATAGACAAGCATTCAACCAACCAGCGGCTGTGATTATCTACATCCAACGGTTCGGGTTTACGCGGGAAAGCGAAAAGTTTCAGAATCCGACACGACGCTTTGAAATTTGAAGTTTGCGTAAAAAACGAAAAGCCATCATCACCAGCCGTCACGTCCTGCGGCGAAACGTCACCTTGTCGGGCGAAAGGACGCCACATTTAATGATACGCGGCGTTCGCGAGCCCATTTATATTGCTCCACGTGGCACGCCACCCGTAATAGCTCGCTTGTACGGTTTTCGCTCTCGCCAACACAAATGACTTCGCCATCTCGCCCGGGATCGCGAGAAAATGATAACTCCCGAAACTCAACATGTCGACCTCGGTCGGACCAACGAGCACGGACGATTTCCATCGCAAGCTCTCAAGCCGCGATCGCGGCGACCGGCAACGACTCCTCGCGGCATATCCGGATCGCTCATGCGTGCACCTCAACATGTCGACCTCGGTCGGACCAACGAGCACGGACGATTTCCATCGCAAGCTCTCAAGCCGCGGTCGCGGCGACCGGAAACGCTCTCTCGCGGCATATCCGGATCGCTCTATGATGTGCACCTCAACATGTCGACCTCGGTCGGACCAATGAGCACGGACGATTTCCATCGCAAGCTCTCAAGCCGCGATCGCGGCGACCGAACGACTCCTCGCGGCATATCCGGATCGCTCATGCTTCGTGCACCTCAAATCGCGTCCGCGGTGTCGTCGCATCTCCCCCGCGTCCACAAACCGTCGGTATCCCCACGGATGGAACGGTTCAAAAGCCATCATTGGTGGTCTTCCCGAGTTTTAGCCGTGTTTAATAGGGCTACTTTGACTAGGGACTATCTTTGGACGAAAAATAGCCCATGATTACCCACCATAAATAACCGTCCCTTCGAATGCTCATAATGACGGTAAACCTCTCGGATAACCATCATTACGCCGGTCATTATGATTTGTCTCTCCAGATAGCCGTCGTTCGTCCGTCCACCATTATGGTAATCCAGGCCAAACACGCCACCTCCTCTATAAAAGCCGCCCATTTCACCGCCTCCTCCACGGATGCTTCTTCTCCCATTCGAATCACTCGTTTCTTCCTTACAAAATCCCGAAGAAAAACAAGAATGTCTCGGTCGGATAATGTTGAATACGAATTTACGGAGGATTACAAAGGCAACGAGCATACGGAATCCGGCTTGCACTTCCTCCATAACCCTTCGGGGGAAGGACAACCCCCAATTTCAATACCACGAGTGGAAATGGAACGAGAATCTTGATACCGCCGCCGCCTTCTTGCGCCCGAGATTGCGGAGTTAGAGCGTGAGGAGGAAGCCGAGATAAGTGAATCCGAGTCTGCGGGCTCACGGGAGGATCGAGGTATTCATCGGCGATCGGATCCACGGACCGCACAAAGCAAGTTTGTTCAAAAAGTTTGTGCGTCTAGTCCGGAATGGAAAGCGCCGGGGGGCCATGGTCGACGCCGTCCGGGAAGAATGGCAAAGCGTCTTTCACGAAATTGGGCCCCTTACAATCACCGAGTCCGCAAGCCGAGATCCAAGATGAGAGAGGATCGCTTCCATATGAGGGGAAGACGACCCGGTAGGCCGCCGGATGAGAGAAGATCGCTTCCTATATCCGAAAATGGGCGGCCTGGTAGGTCGGATCCCTTGTTGCTTGCGGACCGCGCGAACTACCGAGCGCGACGACGACTCCGGATCACCACTAACGTGTACTAGGAGGAGGAAACCCGCTTGTAGTGATTGGCAAGCCTTTCGTATAGCTTCAACTTCACGAAGCGCTCGCGGGATATGTTGCATCAACTTCATGTCGCAACCCCGCCTCGCCTCTGAAGGAGCGGTCTAGGGATTTCTGATACAAACAGAGAGTACTCTTTTCCCTTGCTTAAGATTTTTTCCCACTGGGTTTTTCTTAAGAAAGGTTTTGATGAGGATCTACGAGTTTGTATCCTTAATCCTGGGTCCGCTCAACTTTTGTCTTCCAAGAGTGTTCGACAACGGAGACTCCTCGACAGATATACTACTCTACGCCGCAACAAATTTCCGCCGCGAGTAGGGGCCATTGATGATACGGAACCCGACACGGTCCCATTATCCCCGGTCAACTCGTCCGAGGACATAAGTCAAACTCTTTCCCCGAGCATAAGCGCGCGACGTCGCCAACTTGATGGCCATCCCGCCATCCTCATAAGCATAAGGGGGCCGCCCCGCGGCTGCGCGGGCCCATTCCTAGCGAGAATATCGTTAATGGAAAGTTCATAAGCTTAGATAGAATGCGAGGCCAACCGCCATCCGTCGGGCATCGGCGCCGCTAGCACGAGTAGTCTTTTACAGCTTTATCCTTTCTCTATAAATACCCCCACTGTGACATTAATGAACAGAGAGAGAAATATAGAACAACTTTTGCACATTTATTTCTATCAGCACTGTTCTCTCTCTCATATTTATTTCATAGTACCACCGCGGACTCATCACCGACGTCGATAAACGCCACCGTCCGACGGCGATAACCTCACTGATCGGAGCACCACGAAGAGGCCAGATATCCCACGTCCAAGTCTTCCTTTCAAACTACCTGACGGAAACGGATCACGTCACATGACAACAAGAACAATTAAATCAAAGTAAAGATTTAGAATTTACCACTCACAAGCTTGAACTCGAAAATGGAGCTTTCATTCAACATCAAAAGACTTCAATGGAGTTAGATACACCAAAGTGTTGTTTTGCTCCAACCAAAGTAGTTTAAAACATCAAACTAAGAATTCTACAATGCTTTATGATGGAATTTAAGTGCTAAAATGAGGAATTTTTTGCTAGGGGAACCCTTAAGGTGGAGGTGCCTGCAAGAAGAAGAAGTTCGTCTTTTTTCTCTGATAATGTTGTTGAATCCCCTTTCGAAGAAAACTTCAAAACCAACTTAATTTGCAGTCATATTTAATTCGGCCTGCGCCATGAACATATCGGTGCACGCCGAAGATGTCTAGGTCCACGCCGAAGATGTCTCGATGTGCACCGCAATCTGACAAAGTAGTTGAGAAATGACTTCAGCATTTAATGCGCATGTAACCACTCTGATGTCTCGGTTTTGCGCCACTATCATGTCTCGGCCCACGCCGAAGATGCCTTGGTCCACGCCATGACATCAAATTACATTGCCAATCGGATGAAATAGCCCGTTTCGTCCTAAACTTCCTTAATTGCTCCAATGATGCCACGAAGCTCGATCTAGCTTTTATATTTTCACTCCACGCGTCCGCCATTGCTGCAAAATACCAATACAACATACGACGAGTAATTCCAACGATGGATTATAACTGATAAGCTCTAAAAATTGATAAAACGTTGGATATTGGTTGTGTCTGCACAAAATAAAAGTGATTCAATTTATTACAAAATTCACCATAATTGACGCAAAATATCACTATATACTAAAGAAATGGGGTAAAACATCTTGGAATTTTATCATCCTGTTGACATACATCAACAACCCAGAAAAATAACAAAGCACTGAAACATAAATAACAAAAACATCCTACAGACATGATTCCAAAATGCGTAATATTAAGAATCCTCTACAAGCTCCCTCAGTCTTCTATGGCTCAATGTATCTTCCTCTAAAATGGTTATGTAAGGCGTGACCTCAGCAACTAAGTAGAAAATAAAAATGGAACTATGAAGTTATTTTAGAATTACTACAGTAGTTCGCTCTCTATGCAATAATCATTGTTATCAAAACTGGACCGGACCGGTAAAACCGGTGACCCGGACACGGAACGGTCCGGTTCAGTCATTGGACCGGTTTAGGAGCCTGACGCTCAAAACCGTTAAAACCGTCAGTTGACCCGTTAAACTGTGACCCGGCCGGTTATCGGTCGAACCGGTTTTTATTTATTTTTCTTAAATTTTTGTTAATAATTTGGTGAGATATAACTTAAAAAAACAAAACAAATATTTTACCTTTGTATAATCAAAGCAAAACACAAAAGACTTAACTTCACTCATCAATTATTAACATTTTTATTCTTTCAAGCTTCGTCCATATTGGAATAAATCCCGTAAAAAATTCATTATTTCTCATTAAGATTTTTTATTTTATTTGTTCTTATTTCTTCTCTTTTGTTGGATTAATTATGAAAACTGATAAGTTTCAGTATATTTCAAAAAAAAATTATTATGAATTTGGTACTATTTTGAAAATTAAGGACTAATATGGTTGTTATTTTACAGTGTGCAAAATTTACAAACCATATATATTATTCGAAACTTTTTGTGGGTTTTCACTAGTATTATAGTGTATTTATAATTTACATATTCATTTGTATCTTGTTTGTGATCGATTTAGATGTTGGAGTATTTTGGAATTGATTTTGGACGTCATATTATAATCTTTTCTTATGTCTTGAATATATTATTATATATTAAATTATAGGAAATGACCTACCGGTTGAACCAATGACCCGTCGGTTGAACCGGTGACCCGGTGACTTTTCGATTCAATGTCCGGTCCGGTTATGATAACTATGGCAATAATACCTTAAAATTGATATAACAAGGATAACAACTGGAATGTTGTGAGACAATGAAAAAAAAATGGATGATTATATAAAAGATGAGACAATTATTGAAAAGGACGCATATTGGATTTAATTAGGCAAAAAGGACATTCAAAACAAACACTTAATTATAAGGACAAAAAATAGGTAGATAGACCCAAATACCCTTAATGAGGGGAAAAAAAAGGAAAAGAAAACGGGAACGGAAGTCATCCTGAATGTTATTTACTTTTTTTATTATTTAAATTAGATTAGAAACTCATGCTGTTGTGTTGTGCTTTTTTTTTTTTTTTTTTTTTTTAAATATATTTTCATTTTACTTCACCTGGACGCTGAAAGTTAGTTTGTTTGTTTGTTTTTTTTTTTTTTTTTTTTTGGGACAGTAAAAATTTATTTTTTCTTTTTTTTTCATTGACCACCGTAATGCATTGACTACCGCGATACACTGACAACTGCGATGCAGAGACGCCGCGATGAAATGACACCGCAATGCACTGACAACCGCGATGCATTGGACACCGCAATGCAGGGGCATCCCGATGCAGTGACCACCCCTAATGGAGAGACACCGCGATGCTGTGACCACCCCGATGCAGGGACACCGCGATGCACTAATAACCGCAATGCATTGACCACTGCGATGCATTGACATCGGCAATCATATATGCAGTGATATCAACAATCATATATGCAGTGACATCGGCAATCATATATGCGTGACATCAACAGTTTATGCAGTGACATCGGCAATCAGATATGCAGTGACATCAGCAATCATATATGAATGACATCAACAATTTATGTAGTGACATCGGCAATCATATATGCAGAGACATCGCGATGAAGTGACACCGCAATGTAGTTGCCACCCTCGATGCAGAGACACCGCGATGAAGTGATCACCGGGATGCAGTGACATTTGATGAAGCAACACCGTGATGACATTTGATATTTTTCCGACTTAATTTCATAAAATCGATTTCTTTTCTTCATAAAATCGATTTCAAATGTCTATATCTTTTGATATAAAACTACGATCAACATAAATCTTTCACCTTAATTCACATTTTTATGCAATGACATCGGCAATCATATATGCAGTGATATCAACAATTTATGCAGTGACATTGGCAATCATATATGCGTGACATCAACAATTTATGCAGTGACATCGACAATCAGATATGCAGTGACATCAACATTTATGCAGTGACATCAGCAATCATATATGAATGACATCAACAATTTATGTAGTGACATCGGCAATCATATATGCAGAGACATCACGATGAAGTGACACCGCGATGTAGTGGCCACCCCTGATGCAGAGACACCGTGATGAAGTGGCCACCCCCGATGCAGAGACACCGCGATGCAGAGACACCACGATGTAGTGATCACTGGGATGCAGTGACATTTGATGAAGCAACACCGTGATGACATTTTGATATTTTTCCGACTTAATTTCATAAAATCGATTTCTTTTCTTCATAAAATCGACTTCAAATAGCTATATCTTTTGATATAAAACTACGATTAACATAAATCTTTCACCTTAATTCATATTTTTATGCAGTGACATCGGCAATCATATATGCAGTGATATCAACATTTTATGCAGTGACATCGGCAATCATATATGCGTGACATCAACAATTTATGCAGTGACATCGGCAATCAAATATGCAGTGACATCAGCAATCGTATATGAATGACATCAACAATTTATGTAGTGATATCGGCAATCAAATAAGCAGTGACATCAACAATTTTGTTGAACTTTTTGTCCCGAAATTAGGAAGATTTTTCAGGGGAAATCGAGCTTATGAGCAACGTCGAGCTATATCGAGTACTTAGTCAGTCGAGTTTGATATTGCCTTTTTATGGCTCAATCGAGCCCGAACTTTTTTAGTCGATTCGAGCTCGAGCCTAGGGAGTATTGACTCGTCTCAGAGTGACCATCACGATGCCGTGACCATCACGATGCAGTGACATGTGAAAATGATGTGACATGTGACGATGCAGTAACATTTGACGATGTTATGACATTTGACGATGAAGTGACATGTGAATTGGGCTACTCGTGAGCTACTCATACTCGACTTGCAAGAGAGTTTGACTCATCAGTTTTTTCAAGTTCGAACTCGAGTCGATCTACTCGAATAATTAACCGAGGCGATCTAGAGTTTCAAAATATAGTAATCGAATATCTCGCGAGCTAATCGAGCTTCATTAAATAAATATTTAAATTTATAATAAAATATTGTTTTTTATAATTCAAAAAGTATTATTCGAGCCGAGTAGTAGACGAGTCGAGCTCGATCTTGTTACATTTTATTAAAAAAATAAATGAATTCTAAGAAAATAATCAAGTTTACAAGCCGATTCGAGATCTATCGAGTACTTAGCGATTCGAGTTCGATCTTGCCTTTTTCTGGTTCGATCGGCTACATTTATTTTACAAATTTACCAAATTTGTAATTGTAAATGTAGTGACATCAATAGCACAACATCAATTCTCCAATTGTAAATGCAGTGACATCAATGTCACTGCATCAATTTTATTCAAAATCATATACAAACCACCATTAAATTAATGTTACTGCACCAATTTTCTTCCAAATCAAACTCAAATTTATGATATATAGCATCCTTGTTAAACAACAACAAAAAAATGCTTGTTAAGCATATCAAACTGATTAAAATGCAAAGCCGAAAAACTCTTAGCATTCACAAGAAACACTTGTCCTCACTTTTAAAAGTAGTGAAAAAAAAAGCACACCTAAACCAATGTATATACAGTGACATCAATGTCACCGCATCCATTTTATTCCAAATCATATTCAAACACACCATCAAATTCATGTCACTGCACCAATTTTCTTCCAAATCAAATTCAAACCAACTGTCCAGAAAATCTTTCGCATTGAACCTGCACAAAAATATTTAGATGATAATAAACAATTAGTCTCAACCCTTTAACCTCTGGTCATATATGTGCACAAGTCTTACTACAGCATCAACCTTCTACTTATATGATCATAAAAATCAATACAATAATTAAACAATAAAAACAAGAACCAGTAGTTATAACTTATAACTAAACAATTAGGTGATTGCCAAAAAGAAATGTCAAGCCTTGTATATGTAAAACCACCAGTCATAGCAATTCAAACCTTTGATAAGCTCATTATCATGAACAACAGAGCAAAAGGTGATGAATATTGAAATAATGACTCTGTTATCCTCAAACTCCAAATAAGTAGAAATTCAAAGAGAACAAGTATCCAAATCAACTACCAAAAACAAAGAAACAGATAGCAGTGCTAAAGCAAAATAGTTGGCAGGTATAAAATAAATAAAAAAACACATAAAAGCACTAGTAGAATTTTCTGTTTTTCCGACGAGAGAATTCGTCGGTAGTTGGTCGGAAAAACATATTTCCGACGACTTTCCGACGAAATATGGGCTGTTGGAAAAAAGCCCGTTGGAAATCGTTTGTGACGAAATTTCCGACGAAATTTAGTGACGAAATTTCCGACGAATAATTCTGACAACTTTCCGACGAATTCACTGGCGAAGTTCGTCATTAACTTGTCAATACCATTTTAATTAAAGGATAAACATTCCGACGAAAACCGTCACTAATTCGTCGGAAAATTATGTTTTCCAGAACAAAAAAAAAATTCTAAAGCACTTACAAATAAACCACAATTTCCAAATCCAAATAAATTAAATTGCTAAACTCAACCCATAAAAACTACACATAATTATAACAAATACACTGCCCATGTAAATAAAGCTACACCAAAATTCACATTTAGTTACAAGGAAATGCAAACCACCAAAAAAAGAAACCATAATGTTATGTAGAGCTAGTGGAATGAAATAAAATGCCAATATAATATGTATTGTAATCAAATATTCCATGATCATCAATGCCGGGCACCATTTGAAGTAGGGAGTAAGTTTGTGACTAACCGTGCTATTTTTTCCCCACGTGACGGATTGTGTGGATGTAGACTTCTAACACTCTAACCATGCCTTCGTAAATGCGTTCATCTCTGAAAGCCCACACAAGCTATGAGGAAAATTACGATAAGATTCGCAATAACAGAACATACTTGTACGATATTCAGAAAAGCAAGAGCTGTCAAAAAGGACATTGCAATAGCAAGAGGCCTTTGGAGAAACGCCAGCCCTGCAATAATCTACCAGAACATACAAGAACGAGGTAATCAAAGGTGGATAAAAATGTAGCCCGTGTAAGTCAGTAGAAGCACTAAAAAGGAAGAAGCAAGAGTTAAGAAAGAGCAGGTAATGGCAACTTCCACGGCTCCAACACTCTATATATGTACACCTTTCTAAGTATCATGATCCATATCCCTCTGTGAGGCAAGGTACAAAGTTTTTTTTTCGCTTTCTAACACCGTTCTAAGAGGCAAAATAAATATTCAACTTTGACATTTCATACCATGCAGATTCGAACAACTTCTTAACGAGAACACTATTAAACATCGCATTTTGCAAATAACGGATAGGCAACATTTCGAGCAATAATCGGACTTACTTAAGCGACAAACGAGTGCAATTCAACGGATTAAGTAATTTGTCCAAATAGACCTATGCTAACATCCAAGGGCTCATATTCAACTCTTAAAACACAAACTCAAAGATAATTCATGACATATATTAGGCCAAAAGAAATCCTTCAGAACACAACTTGTAAAATCAAGTCTATGACCATGCAAAACGTTCTAACACTCAGAAAGACTCTGATTCAGAGCATAAAAACATATAGCTACCAAAAATAAGTCTCAGCTAGAAAACCATATCACCACATGTATAGGGCTTAGCAATAGTAGGGCAATCAAGTTTTACATTCCCATTATCATCTCTCACAACTCTATAAGAAACTTGCTTAGATTGCTCATCCACCCAGGACATCGTCCTCCCAACAAACCTCTTTACAGAAAAGAAAGTGTTTTCCGGATTAACCACCGCCTGCCTCTTTGCTATCTACCCAACTATTAATCCACGATCTTGGTGTCTCTGAACCCTTTTAAATGTCCAAAAGAATCAAACTTTGAAGCCACTAAAAGAGTTGCAGAGATTGATAAAGATTAGTAGTTATTTGAAAAGATCATTGAAGATTGTAAGGAATAATTTGCCCCCCCTTTAGGTACACTTTTGGTTTATATAAGCCACTCCTCCACTTCTTGTAAGCTGTCTCTCTTACACCATTCCTCATTTCAACATACACACTATCCATACCATTATCTCATTTCATCCATTGAACCACCTAAAAATGAGAGTGAAACAAAGACTGCAGGATGTAAACATTACAAAGCACAGTTAAAATCATTCTTAACCTGTGCCAACAAATTCAAACATCAAGGTTGGAACTTCAGGCAGATTTTTTCCATTAGCAAGGTTAATAGCTCGAACTTGAACTTCATCCAAGAGCTCTACCCGCGAAACCTTTGGAAAGTTATCATCATGCACGAAAAACAGCACAGAATAATTCATTGACCAATTAAACCAGTCTGAGGAATTACACTGGTAATAATCAAATAAGCTTCACAAACTACTATAACTTGTGCATCTCAGTGGAAGAAAGTGTTTTAATGCAGTTTGAATTGTCATAATGCAATTGAATACAATACATTTCGTATTTTTTATGTGCATTAACAGTTTCTTGTGAAAGCTCTATAAGCTCAAGATTGTTGTGTAATTGTCGTTGTATTGGAACATTATCATGAATTAAATATCCTCATTTACGGAAGAAAAAAATTGCTGCCAATGTACTAGAGGATCTTAACAGAGCGACTTTGCGTAAAGTTTAAAATAGAGTTAGAAAAGAAGTAAGAGAGAAGAAGAAGGGTTAAGATGGAGCCATGGATGAGAATAACTCAAATCACAAAAAGAACCATGGATGGAAAATGGTGGAACGTAAAGCTCAGGAAGTATTGTTAAGGGCATCGACTTTGCAGTTTTTGAGAGAAATCAATTGTAGGTTTTCCAGGGTAAGCGTGTCACGATTCTAGTTGATTCCCCTTTTTGGAAGTGTAAACTGAAATTCAAGGCAGGCGTAGAAGAAGAGCCTCAGGGTCAGTATTTAAAAACGGCAGGGAATTACTAAAAAGGACGTATTTTGGGCCAAATTTCGTTGTAGGAAGGTCGAACCAAAGACATCCATCATATCTTTCCATTTTACTCTCTTTCACATAGTAAGAGTGTACATGGTGAAAGAGAACAGAAATGGAGGATCTGATGCACCTCACTACAGCCTTCCTACAACGGTTGTACGATAAAACTTATCGTATTATTATAACAATCTAAAAATTAATGTATAAGTGTAACCTTGACCTTGCAAGTATCTTTTAGCACCTAAAGACAACAATGTCAGATACGACATAATTTCAATCACAAAGACACATACCTTCAAAAAGCATAGAAACAATTACAAACCTGTATACCATAGAGCATAGTGGTAATAGCAACATCAGCTGCATCTTTAATTGTAGGAAAATTGCACATTGCAACCTGCATTAAACAAATGTAGATATTCCATTTTGCCACTGTACAATAAATTGCATCGACCAAGGAAATGCCTGATGACATGCAAAAACTATAGTGGTGTATCACTCTTGCACGAGTTATAAAAGAAAACTTCAATACATCAAGCATTTGACATTTTTAACTCTTTTACATCAGTTGATAACTTGCACAATCAACCAACTGGACATACAACATCATTTCTAAGTGTAAGCAGGTGCTTCTGAGTTCATTTAAGCTAAAAATTGTACAATAGAAGATAAAATACAAATGGGGAAGAAGGCATTAGCAGGGTAAACTAATATAATACAATAGCTTCTTCATTACTGCTGTTTCACGCTTTTGGGAACACAAATTAATCGGACTGATAATATCAATCAATAAGTTACACCGTGAAATGTATACTGTCATAACACCACGGAAAAAAAAATCGCGTTTTTTTGCATCAAAAAAAGCACATAGCAACGTGAAACACAAAAAATCATCAAGTTAAAAAAAAAAAGAACACAAATTTCTATAGGGAAAATATGAGCTAGCTAATCCATGTATGCAGCAGTATAGCAGGATAGCATAAACTGAGCTTCAAAAACTGATGTGATCTGTATTCTGTAGTACACAAGAGAATACCACAAAGAATTTTTACTAATTTACCCTCCTCATCAGAGTCCACCATGATACACTGAATCGAGCTTAGCGAGTCGATGATACCGAATCGATTTCGTCTCAAGCTTTCTTGTACAACTCGAGCCTTTTTGCAGCCTGCACTCTCTTTTCCATCAATGCCGGATCTTCGTCTAATAATTCCGCTAGCTGCTTACCCTGAACCATCATCATCACACACACATCCACCATTAACGAGTGCACCGATTGTTCACAGACACAACAATATTACCTATTAGGTCAGGGTCATAAGTGTCTTAAAGTATAATAAGAATGTCTAGTAACGAATGAATCGTGTCATTACGAAATATAAGGGTTAGTTTTGAGACAGTAAGAAAAGATCGGGGACCAAAAGCCGAAAAAAAGAGTTCAGAAAATGTACCTCTTTCTTTCCAATTTGAACATAGAAGTAATTCAACAAAGATTGCTTAGCCTCTTTAACTTGGCAATAAACCGCTGCTTTAGGGATAGTGTGTCTAAGTGTATCTGACACCATGTTGATATACGAAGAACTACAAAGTCTTCTTCTTTAAATAAGAAATATATCAAGTCTTCGCCAAGACTCTGGATAGTAAAGGATCCCAAGCCATTTTGTCTTTGCGCAATTGATCCTGGAAGTGAGTTGGGTCTTCTTTTGAGAACTTGTTCACTTGGTGCAGCCTGCTTTGCGGTAGGAACTTTGAAAGATAATATTGTTTTTCTTAATGCCAATTTTATGTTTCTTTTGGAGAGTAAAATAAGCATATTCCTGGTTTTGCAGTATCTTCTTCTCTTATTTTCGGCCTTTTTAGGTCGATTTTTTCTATTATAGAGTAACAATAGCATGTGATTTTTCTTATGAAATTCAAGTTAAAGGGTTTGGCCAAAAAATCAATTATTTGTAAATGGTAACTTTGAAGAAACCTAGCTTTGATGCACCAGACAGACTCAGATTAATCAGAATAACCAGCAAACTGAAACATGAACAGACTCACCTAGATTTCAACTTTCTGCATCAAATTCTTGATCATAATTTGTCAAAGGAAGATGTGATTAAAAGTTATTCCACTCCATTTTGATGACCAGCATTTCATTATAAGATAAATTAGCATCAAACTCAATGTATGACCACAAATGGGTTGACGAAATGTTACTGACCATACCTCTAGATTTATGGAGAGGACCATGCCACTTGAGAATCGACTGGGCGTATTCTCCATACGCTGAATTTTATGCCTGCTTGGACGATTTGAGAAGAGATGAGAATGGGTTCGTCGGAGTAGTCGCCGGAGGTAGAGCGGTGTTTCTGCTCTTTAAACACAATAATCCAAACTCAGCCAAAATCGAGGATGTGTTGGGTTAATCGATTAAGCCCTATGAATGATCACATCGATTATGTATTTAAATGAATTTGGAAGAGAGATGGAGGCGGTGGTGATGAGATGGTGGTGAGGAGCGGCCAGGGTTCATGAGGATGGGTTTTGTTTTCGTTTATGTTTGCTGAAAGATAAAACAAATAAAAATAAGTACATACAAAATTTCTATAAAAAAAATTGAGTGGGAATTTTATGCCGCCAATTTTTTGGGTTTAACCCTTCCGACAAATTTGCTACGAGGAACGGTGTTCGTCGGAAATTCGTAGGAAACACCTAAGTGGGAGAATTTCGCGCCCTTAAACAATAGGCGGGAGACTTTCGCGCGCTAGGTTTCCGACAAATTACCGACGGGGAACTTTGTGACAATTGAAATCTGTCGGAAATTTGTTGGAAACATTTTTTTTTTCCTTTCTTAATTATTTTAGTCGTCGCAAAACCGTCGCAATTTCGTCGAAATTTTCCTACGACCATATTTCGTCGGAAATTCCCGTCGGAAAAACAGAAAATTCTAGTAGTGAAGGCAGACACCTGCAATCTGATAATCCAAAAAGGCTAATGGTTCCTTACAAGACGATGGCATAAGCACCTTTACTTTACCGATCGACATTATAGGAAGTTTAATTTATATTTAGCTGTGACCTCAAACCCGTTTTTGAAAATTTTATATTGAATGAACCGGCCACCGTGGCTAAGTACTGCCGCAATAATCTCTATGCCAACAACCGGATACTGTTGCTGAGCTGGTGCCTGGTGGAGCATACGTCGACGCCGCCTTTGTCATCACCGGTTCCGACGGCAGAGCTCCAGCATCCATTGCCATATTTTTTTCCATCGGCCAGAATTTTTAATTTTCTACAGCGGACGAAAAATATAATTGGTAACTGAGGGTAGTTTTGTCTAAGAAGTGTTATTTTGTCCTTATAATCAATGATCTTTTGAATGCGTCCTATATGCCTAATTAAGTCTCAAAACACGTCCTTATAAACAAATAACACATAAAATATAAAAGTATGTGTCACGTGGAAGATTGGAAATGGGGAACTTGCAGGGCCGTGGCCGTGACGGATACAAGTCCCTAGGCCGGTTTATCGAATTGAGGCTTTTTATATTGAGGTATATAGATTTTTCGAAAATTGGAAAAAACAAATATAAAAAGTACCTTGAGAGTAAAACCAATTCAAATTCAAAAGTTCCATTTTCGATTATACATGTACTATGAACAACAGTACTCATATCGTTAACTTAATTAAGTAGTCTACTATATGATATATAGATGAATGCTTTGATATCAGTCCCAACTCCTTCCACCAACTGTGATATATATATATATATATATATATATATATATATATATATATATATATATATATATATATATATATATATATATAATGATAATAACATATAATCAAGAAGTAAGCCAATTAATCATGTGAGCACTTGGTTTTGCAACATTTTTTTTGAAAAATTGGGAAAAGGGGAAGGGGAAATCAATAGAGATGCATGTGTATAACGTCATGGCCCCACTACAAAAAAAATTTCCTTTTCGTGACGAATTTATCGTCACCAAATGTACTGATTTTCGGTAAAAAAATCCTTTCCTGACGAATCACGACACGCATCGTCCCCTATGTGAAGGCGCCTCACTTTTTTTGTCACCAAAACCCCTATATATTGCCACCACCTCACCACCCTCCACCTCTACGTACAGTACTTCCCACTCACAGTTCCCACTTTTGCTGAATAACGTGCGTGTTATAGAATTGCACCACATGTGTATCAGTTTGCTAATCACCTTGTACATTTTTGTAAAGCGATTTAAATTCCTTTGCAAGGATTAATTAGCTAGGATATTGTTTTCAATGGTAAGTCTACTTAAGTTTGCGACTACAATCTATTTCTCTTGCTTTTTATAGTTTTACTCCGTTTCTTATAAGATATTTTACGGCTTCCTTTCTGAAATTAGAGTTTTTTGATAAATGTCTACCTATCAGGTCATTGAATGTGCCAGCTGCAGGCAGCAGTGCTATTAAATTATACCAGCTGCATTCTATTTGAGTTCCTTTTATTGGCAAATAGCTAGCAGCATTATGCTCTGCAATAGATGACTCCTGCAGACTCTAGGCACGTACTATACCAGTGTTGAATGGTTGTAAGGGTTAAATACGTAATTAGATGTTTGATTTCTTTCTGGCGAGAGCTTCAACGTTATACGATTGCTGATCGATGGTGCCTCCTGAAGGTGCTTTTCAGAAATCGTGAAGGAGGTTAAGATCGATACATTGTTTCATGCATGTTGAAGATGGAAAAGATCTAATATGTTTTGGTGATCCTTTTTTATGTGAAAGTTGTGTTTTGTTTTGTCCACATTGTTTCTGTGTAGTTATTTTTTCTTTTTTAGCAAATTGTTTACATGTTTAGGAGATTAAAAGGATTGATTAATTGTGTTATTGTACACACTAATTATGATATACTAAAAAATGATCCAACGTACGTAATTATCTATATACTTTTTTAACGGTAGAGATTAAAAAACTGGACCATTAGAGAACTGGACTGTAACCGCTCTCTAGCTTTGAAAACTTTTTTTTTTCTTAGCAATATTTTAGTCAATTAAATGGAGTAACGATGGTGATCGTTTTTCATCCCGTCGAATCCAAATTTCCGATGATGGACACCATGTCCGTCGATCGGAGCCCTCAAGAGATCGATCTCCTCCGTCGTTCGGTTGAACGGCAGAAAGAAGGAAGTTCAAACCCATCAGCGTCTGTCTGGCACAAGACGAGTGGTGTTGATGTCGTCACCGGCAGATTCTCCGATACCAGCATATACACCGGAGAAGAAGAAGAGGATGACATGACTGAATATCAAGATGTGGTGGACAATCTAATTGGTCCTGAATCCGATGAAGATGCTCTAATACTCAACCTGGAAGAGTGTCGTGAACTGTGGAGACCATGGAAGAAGGCACTTATTATCAAGCTTTTGGGTAAAACAATCACCTACAAATACCTCTGCCAACGATTATCGGATCTGTGGAAACACCGAGGTAGGATTGAAGTTACCGATCTTGAGCATGGTTTTTACGTGGTACGTTTTACCAGAAAGGAAGATTATGAGGTTGCTCTAGAAAATGGCCCGTGGGTGATTATGGGACACTATCTCGCTGTTCGAAAATGGAAGCCATTCTTTCAACCGGAGCAAGAGAAGATCACTACCACATTGGCCTGGGTGAGATTTAACAGTCTTTCTTTGGAAATCTTTCGAGAAAGCCTTTTACTAAGGCTGAGGAATTTGAAAGGCAAGGCTGTCAAGATTGATCCAAACGACCTCTGCCAATACTAGAGGGCGTTTTGCCATAGTGTGTGTGGAGTTGAACTTAGAAGAAAGATTAAAGTCATCGGTGGTCATTAATAGTCGAAGATACAAGATTGAGTACGAGGGGCTGCCGCAAATCTGTTACCATTGTGGGAAATTTGGTCATAGTAAGGAGACCTGCCCCAGCCTTCCCGCTGCACCGGAAGTGGCTAATGCTAGCTCTTCAGATACACAACCGGAACCTAAGCAAACAGGGCCGACGGTAGACAATCCTTACGGGCCATGGATGATAGCTGTACGGAGGAGGAAGTGGATCCCGTCTCAAAAGAAAATGGACGGTCATGCCGGCGAAGGATAGCAGACCCGAGGGGCCTGAACAGACTCCTACACTACAGGTTAGTGGGTCCAGATATGAAGCTCTGGCTGTGGAAGATAATGTTGTGGTCGAAAATGAGGGTAGGGCTGAAGTCCCTGTCGAAAAATTAAGCGATATTATGGATGATGCACCTGAAGTCGTAAGGGAGTTAAGAATTAATGTGGGGGAGGTGCAGTCACATGGAGGGAAGGCTGTTGTCAATGAAGCTCATAAATCTACTTCGCAAAGGACCAGCAGCAAGAATAGCTCGAAATATGTGGGGGGAGGTAATAAAGGAAAGCAAAATTCGAAGAGCACCAAGGGAGGAGGTACGCAACCTTTTTCAGCTCTTGACTTTACCAAAAAGAAGGAACAAAGTGTTGACTTGGGGGCACAAGAGCAGTCCATGAAACGCTCCTCTACTATAAAAAAGACCTTGGAAACACGATCCGTGCTGTCTGATATGTCAAACGAGAATAAACAATCTTCGGTTCCAGGAAACAAAGCTAGTCAGATCAAAACTCCGTCCTCTGCTGCAGCTGCACTACCCCATCCGTCTGGTGATCATGTTAAGGCACACCCGCCAGATTGTGACCTGTTGAGTGCGTCCGAGGTAAATGATAAATTAGAAGCTGGTTTGAACCCGCTATTTGAGGTGGGTGGGGAGACCCTAAACTCCCAACTACCCCATCCTGTTTAATTTAATGAAGATTTTATCGTGGAACTGCCGAGGAGCCTGTTCTAGCGGTTTCCTTAGGCACTTAAAATCGATTCTTGCCTCTTCGAAGCCGGATATTCTTTTTATTATGGAGCCTAGGTGAACTAGTGATAGGGCGGTTGATATTCTTAATACCACAGAGTTTTCGAACCTTTTTGCTGTGGAAGCACGGGAATAATCAGGGGGACTTTGGTGTTTTTGGAAATAAGATGAGGTTTCTCTGAAATACGTTACCTACTTGAATCAATCTATTACTATGGCCGTCCTTAAAGATGGTGCTATCGATTGGATCATGACTCTTGTCTATGCATCTCCAACTGCTAGCGCGCGTAATGAGTTTTAGGAATACCTGGCTAGACTCACGGCCATTCACTCCCTGCCTTGGCACCAGGTTGTCTTTCAGAGAGATAAGTCTGGAGGTAGGGTTGTAGGGGGCTTGGATAGAATAAAACTCTGGTCTTTGACCCAACAGTGTGGACTTTTCGAAATTCCCTTTCAGGGCCCTCGGTTTACGTGGGTTGGTCCTACTCATGGCAACCAGAAAATTTATCAGAGGCTGGATCAAGTCTGGGTAATGTTGCTTGGCTGGAGAAGTTTGAGCAGTATTTAGTAAAGCATCTTCCACGGGAACATTCTGACCACAACCTGATCCTCCTCGATACGGATTTTACGTTGACTAAGCACAGAAATACACGTACCTTCTTCTTCCAGAGAGCTTGGTTGGAGCATAGGGACTTCGAAGATTTTGTTACAGAGACTTGGGATGAGAAGGTTGATCTGTTTACCATGCCGCAAAATTTCGCCAAATCCGCAACAACCTGGAACCATCGAGTCTTTGGGAACATTTTCACTAGAAAAAAAGATTGCCTTGCCAGATTGGAAGGGGTTGAGCGGAGTCTTGAGAGAGCACCTTCCCTTTTCCTATCTAAACTGCACTCGGATTTAAATTTGGAACTCGACGAGATTTTGACGTATGAGGAAGTCTTTTGGCACCAGAGATCCCAACTTCAGTGGTTAACGGAAGGTGAACGAAATTCTCATTTTTATCACCTTGCTGCAGTCAGAAAGAAACAAAAAAAGAAGATTGCATGCCTCAAAGATGATCAAGGTAATTGGGTGTATGACATGGCTACTTTGGATCACATGGTGAGGGATTTCTATGAGCAGCTTTTCAGCCAGTCCTCGCAAAACCCGGTTGCTGCTTTTGATTTTCAATTACCAACCCTCTCCAACTCGGATATCCAATTTCTTAACAGAAGAGTTTCTGAAAAAGAAGTGGAAGATGCTATTTTCGATATGGGGGACTTTAAGGCTCCAGGACCGGATGGTATCCCTGCGGTGTTCTACAAAAAATGCTGGCCTATCACCTATAAGACTGTACTCCCATTTGTATTTCAAGCGTTTGAGGAAGGCTCTTTTGATCCCAAGCTCAATCAAACGGTCTTATCCCTCATTCCTAAGTTTAATCCCCCTGAACATGTTTCGCAGTTTCGTCCCATTGCGATGACTAACGTTTGTGTAAAAATTATCTCTAAAGTAATTGCCAATAGACTGCAAACTGTGATTGAGAAGCTTGTTAGCCAAACACAATCTGCTTTTATTCCAGGTAGAGGTAGTACGATCAACATTATCATTACGCAAGAAGTCATGCACTACTTCAGACATAAAACGGGAAGGAAAGGTGATATGATGCTCAAAATTGATCTTGAAAAGGCCTACGATAGGGTCAGTTGGGAATTTCTGGAACAGATTCTCTGTAGAGTGGGATTCTCGCAGAAGATGGTCCAGTTGATCATGTTTACCTTGTGATCCTCACAGATGCAGATTTTGTGGAATGGTAATATTCTTTTGCCGATTCAACCTAAGAGAGGTCTCAGGCAGGGAGACCCCCTATCTTTTTGACTTGTGCATGGAGTGTCTCGATCAGTCAGAAAATCGATACAGCTCTTCAAAATGGCACCTGGAATCCAGTGAAGGTTAGTAGACACGCCCTCACTCTGTCTCATATCTTCTTTGCTGATGATTTGATCTTATTTGGAGTAGCTACTGTTGAACAAGCACAAGTCATCAAACGAGTGCTTGAGGAGTTTTACGACATCTCGGGTCAGAAACTGAGTATTGGTAAGTCCAGATTTCATGTTTCGAGGAACACCCCCCAGCAGCTCCAAGTGTTGATCGGACATGAGTTGGGTATGAAACACTCGCCGACCTTGGACACTATCTTGGAGTGCCCCTCATCCACTCGCGGGTAATCAAGAAAAATTTCAGCTACATTTTGGATAAGATGCGTAGAAAGCTTGCAAACTGGAAAGTAAAGTGCCTCTCCAAGGCAGGACGCATGATCCTTACCAAAAGCTCTCTTCAATCGCACCCTTTCTATGCGATGCAGACTATGAAACTACCTCAGGCTTGCCTACAGGAGCTGGAAAAGATGTGTAGAAAATTTTTCTGGGGTGAAGACGACTCGGAGAGGAAGATGCACTATCTGTCCTAGGATAAGCTTTGCCAACCCAAGGAAAATGGTGGACTCGGTTTCAAGGACCTTCGCTCTATGAACATAGCCCTCTTAGGGAAGCTTGTTTGGCAAATTCTTACAGATGATCATACTCTTTGGGTCAGGATTTTGGTGCAAAAATACGGAAATCCCTTCTTGAAACCCAAGGTGACCAGCTCTTTTATTTGGAAAAATATATGTTATGCGGCTAACCTCTTGAAAGATGGTTTTGGAGTGGATGGCACCGACTATTGTGTGGCTAGATAGTAGCAGTAGGAAATATTCTGTGGCAGCCGGATATGATTTTCTCACCAAAGAGAGTAACACCCCAGTGGCACAAGTTTGGAAGGACGTCCGGAACCTCAAAGGCCCGGCGCGTCTAAACTTTTTGATGTGGCAAGCAGCCCATAAGGCTCTCCCCACCTTGTCCCTGCTGTTTAAGCGGCACGTCAGTGACTCTGCAGCTTGTAAATTGTGTCGAAACGATGAGGAATCTACTCTGCATGCTCTGTGAGACTGCACTCTACCGAAGAAGCTTTGGAAAAGTGCCCTCCCCAGACCGTCTTGGGGTGAGTTCTTCTCGCAAACTTCTGCACCTGACTGGATAAGTCGTAATATTGACATTCAGGGACGTAATAGAGAATAGGCCTATCAATTCAGGGAGATGGCCTCCTGCATCTGGATCTGGCGCAATAAAATCTTTCATGGAGTAGCGGAGAATCCCCCACCGATCAATGTTCTCCTCTCAATTGTGGAAACTCGAGCCAGAAATCTTAGGCTAGCTTGGAATTTAGCTTAATGATCCTTTGATGTATTTTGTTTAATTGTTTTCTCTGTACGTTGTGGACGTTCCACTTCTTGATTTATAATAAAAAGCTCGTTTTTCAAAACAAAAAAAATGGAGTAACGATTCTCGTGGGCATATATAAATTTTGCATTAATTTGGGACCATTAATTAAATATTTTGACTGTCATCAAGTTTCTTTGACAATGATTGTTATATACTCCCTCCATTCCAAGTTTCTTTGATAAATTGGAACGGAAGGAGTATATTCTACAACTAATATAACGGAGAAAGAGAGAGTTTGGGGAAGAGTTGTTTTTAAGAGAAAAATATATTCTAGCTACAATATTCATACATTTTGATGGGTTGTGTAAAGCTAGTTGATGATAGGTGGGCCCAGTGGGCCGGCCTACCCGTGGTTGGGCCAGACCCAAAGTTAGCCAGTCAAGATAATGGATTGGCATGACAGGACTACAAGTGCTGACCAGAATAATCAGAGGAGCAGGGCTCCATCATGCGCTGCGCAGAATTATATCTCTAGATAGAGCGTTCGGCTGCGCAGAAGTGTTTCTAGACAGAATGCTCGGCTGAGTGCAGCGAAGACCGAGTCAACAGCGGTTCAGCTACTTATAAACGTGGGTGGACCCCCACGATCAGCAACATACAGAGATAACCGGTGATAACTTCCCATCACGCCAGGAAGACAATCACGATCTACAGCTATATAAGGAACACCCTGAACTACGAGGGGAACTTGATTCCAGTTTATTACTTAAATTGGATACGTAAGCAGCTCTCTCAAGAGTTCAGTCCAAATTATACCCAAATATCTTTGTTTTTGTACGATTGTCCTAATTAGAATTACCCAATTACCCATTCGTAAGATTCTTGCAACATCACTAGTCATTGTATATGTTGCTCTTTTCCTAGAGGAAAATGATGACTCATTTTATCCTAGTAAAATATTTTGATTGCCTCGAAATCGTCTGTTAGGAGAGTGTATTTTACACGATTTGAGGTTTTTTTTTTTTTTTTTCTTTTTTATTGTGTTAACAAATTTTCCTACATCTAGAGGGATAGGTAATTCAACATGTAGACGTCACGGTTGCAAACTTCTCCAAACATCGATCCCTCCATTGCTGCTTCTTAATTTGCGTTTCTTTATTTTGACTTGATCAGTTTGCACTGCAGGTCGTTTTTTAATCTCAAGAACTTGAGATTTCATCAAAATTTAGCTAGCTATTCCATGTTAATATCTTGGAACATTTATTGTAATTATTTTGATTTAATTAAAATCAAACGTTTGATTTCAGGACTGACCGATTACATAAAATAAAGATTGCAAAAATTAATACAAAATGAAAGGAAATGATACGAGCCATCTAGCTATATCATTTTGTGTTTAAAAAATAAAAAAAGCCTTAAAATGATCTGAAACACACCTTTATTATTGAAAAATAATCTGTCTAAGTACTATATAATTGTCATCCCGTAAGACAACTACATTTTTTTTTATTAAAAAAAAAAAAACGGAAACAACTTCATCAATTTACGTAAACGGTGGTACCGGTGGTTTGCGTATCATGCTCACATCGTAACCTTCACCTCTGCCCCAATTAACAAGTTTTTTGTACAATTTATTGTCCATGGAAGTCGTCCTGCTAATTATCTGCACAACAGGTAACGCCATTTAATTAAAATATTCTTTCACCAACATTAATGAATAAAAATCCTATTTATTACCTAAAATATATATATCTCCGTTTAAAGTATTTCCATATATATATTGATTCTTTCTCTTAAAAAAAAAAAACTATAAAAAAACATTGTGATGAAAGTCTGGTTGAACATAAAAGAATACAGTACTACTAGTGATATTGTTTATCCACCTATTCAAATGTTTATTTCTAATACTGATTAATCGATTCAGGAATCTAATTTGCAACAGAAATATTATTGATATAGTAAGTCAAGTCTCTTTTGTAACACTGCGGATTTTGTTCCCAATATTTAATAAAAGTTCTCCTTCAAAAAATAAAATAAAAAATACACTACCATTATAATTTATAGATTGTTGCCAAAAGACACATTTAGGGCTAGAAGTACACAATGATTAATAAAGACAATTAATTTAGAGTTTCGATAATACTTCTATCTTATAATTATGCGTGTATATTTTTCCATAAACGGCGGTTACAACCAAAACATAAATAAAGGGAAATAAATCCTGAAAGAGTAATTATAGGAAATTGAATCTTCCCAAATCTTTTATCCAATTTTCAAAAAAATAAAAATTAGAAACAAAAAAACACAATCATTAGTAATCATTGTAAGTCATCCTAAATGTTTTCACACGGATTACGAAAGTGGTTGATTATCATTAAATGTCATTTGACTATTATTAATGCAATAGTTGTTAGTAATGAAAAGTTGTTGGATTGATAATAAATTTTTTTTGACCGAGATTGATAATAAATTAGGGGTAAGATAGAAAAAAAAAAGATAATAAATGTTGTTTTGGTAATGTAAAATGTCTTATATTGTGGGACAAATCTAAAAACGTAAGATGACTTATATTGGGACAGAGGTAGTATATATTACGAGTGAAGTAACAATGCAATAAAAATGATAGTTTCTAACATATAGTAAAAAATATGAGTGAATAAGAGTAAAACGTGAAATAACAATGCAATAAGAATAATAATTTCCAATATATAGTAAAAATTACGAGAGAAGTAATATTAACACGTGAAATAACAATGCAATAAGAATGATCATTTCCAACATAGAGTAACAATTAGGAATGACTACTTCTTTGTATATTGGTTGTATTGTATATGTTACTACATTTTTTTTTTAGTTTTACTACATGTTTAATGTGTAACTAATTTTTTTTTATTGTAACTATATTTTATTAATTGTTACTATTTCTTTTTACGTTGCTACATGTTTTTTTACTGTGAGTACATTTTTTATGTGTATTTACACTTTTTTGATGTGACTACGTCTTTTTTAATCAGTATATTACTATATTTTTGTTGTTGTACCTATTACATTATGATTGAGTAGTATAAGTCAAAGGCTTTAAATATGGGATTGTTGTCATGGAGTCATTTTCTGTTTTTTTTTAAGACTATTAATGTGTGGGAAGATTTTATAGACTTATTTTCTGATTTCCTGTTCATTTCAAACGGGTCAATAAATGTCATTTATGATTTCCTACTACTCCACGGCAGTTACTCCAAGATTTGCAACAATTTTTTTTTTATATATTTTGGTCCATCTATTATTAATATGTCCTTTTGAGGACTCAAAATGAAAGATGTCATGACATCCCCATTTTTTTTTTTTTTTTTTTTTGTTGTAAATTCTGCCTCTTTCCTCAATGATTTACTCTCAAATTTCTAAGGAATCACACGCTAGAAAGCTGTTTACCACATTCACACAGAAAAATATAGGTTTATAAAAACTGTTCACAAAAAATACCAAGAACATTGTTATATATACTGAATTTTATGCATATATATATATGAACAATCATATTGTTATTTATAAATTTTCAACACATGAGTAATATGTTTTTTAGGGTTTGAAAAGATATACATATGATCAACGGACATGGACGAATTGAATGATAAAATAAAATAAAATTCTCCTTCCTCTCTATATACATATATTTCGTGCTCGGATGAATTTGTTCAATATACTGAATCAAATTTCTGGATCTGTCATTTTCGAGATCCACGAGAGGTAAAAAAAAAAAAAAAAAAATGAAGGGAAAGGATACATACCATTAAGAAAGTCCTTGTAGGTTCTCCAATGACTGCAAATTGATAATTGTTATCAACAAACAAAATACAGTAATCTGAAACAGTAGGCTGAAAGGTAGTCCTAAATTTGAATATAGCTACATTGCTTGTAGGGTCAGCTTTGAATAAAAGCCCATCCTCCACAAAATATTTTCTGGAATTTTCCATGTATTTTTCATTGCCAACAAAAAGTGTACCATTAGGATTCAAAACATAGGTAACTTCAATATATATGGGAGCATTTGGTATGTCTATATATGATATTACATACCATCTCCCTGCGTATTTTGCCAAGTCTACGTTTTTCATCACTATTAGTTCGATTTTTTTATCATCAAGAAAGACGTTATTTTCTTGATCGGATACTTCTCTCGTGAAAATTGAGTTTGAAATGTTTAATAGAAGGGCTATCATGATGAAAAAAAGCATTAAAGGACGCATTTTTTAGGAGTTTTAAGAGAAAATTGCCCTAGGAGATTCAAGTCTCCCAGATGGGTCATTTTATAGTTTGGAGCTGGGCCTATAAACGGGTCAAACTAATTGTAAACGGCTTGTAATCGTTTCGAGTCAGATTTCGACTCGATTTGAAGATTAACGGAAATACCCTCCGGAATTTTGTTCAGGCGTACTTTTTCAATTAAAAAAACATTAAAAAATATGGACATAGAATGCAACATTCGGAAGTGCAAAGTTTTGGTGAGTGCATCTTTGCTCAAGAACCTAATGCGGCATTTTAGGCCTAAATAGGAATGGATGTTGTTGTTTGTTTGTTTTTTTTTTTTTCTTTGAAGGGAATTTCGGAAGGTAAATAAAGGAGAGAATGGTGGATAGTGTTCCGGTTTGTCTTAATTGGAAAGATGGATATACAATGTATACAACTCTATATAAAATTAGTACAATATGACATATATCAAATATTTAATTAAAACCCACTCAAAAAAATATTTAATTAAAACCGAATCAGAAACGGTCGGCTATGGCCAGAATAAAAATTAATAAGTGTTGAAAATTTTGTATACCTTTTTTTATAATATATATCCAAGATCTTTTTTTTGAAAAAAAAAAATTTAATAAGATTATATGTTTTACACACCAATATAAAAAATAAAGCTCCATTTGTTTTGGGTTTCGATTTTTTTTGGGTTGGTTTTATATCCTAGTGGATAATAAAATATAATAAAAAAGATTGAAGTAATGATTAGAAAGTTAAAATGTTTTTTGAATTTGTGTAGATAAAAAAATAATTAGTGAGAGAAATTGAAATAGAGTAGTATAATAAATAAAATAATCATAAAAAAGGTAATAAGGTACTCCCTCCATTCCTAATTATATATAGCAGTTGCCAAAATCAAAAATTCCTTTTTATATATCGTAGTTACATTTTCAATACATATTTTAATACTCTTTCCGTTTTTCAATACTACTTTTCAATTTTCTAGGCTCATTCAACCGATCAATCTTTCATATTCATTACACCACTACACTTTCCAATATTTTATTTTTAGAAAACTCATTTTCTTAATTTGTGTGTTTTCCTCAAATACGACATATAATTTGGAATGGATGGAGTACGTAGATAATGTGAAATGGTGAAAGTATATTTTTATTTGTAGTTGAAGGATTGATAAGAGAATTTTTAATACACATTATTTTTGTTTCCTCTTTTGCCTTTAAAAGTCTTTTTTTCCTCCACTCGTTGATTCTAACCGAATTTTAAAAGAATGTTGGAAACTTTTCTGTGTAAATATTAATCAGAAAGTCTTTCTGACCAATATTGAGTATGGAAAACAATTTTAAAATCTAACTAGATTTGGGTCTAAATAATCTTTATTTTCTGACTCAAATTGTTTCAGAATAATCTGATGTGTACGAAAATGTACCCATTAAAAACACGAAGCCTCATAACTGAAAATAACTACAGTACTAAAATCTTTATAAAATATTATTTGAAAGCATCACAAAAAAAAATAAAGACACCATGTACTACGATCCTTGTCTAGCTACTTATCATATATCAAAATCCCAAAGTCTTAAAAGATAACTCAGTAGTAGTAGGCGTGACAACTATACTCTGTCCACTCGATAACACTCATCTGAAAAACATGTAAAGTATAGAATGAAAACAAAAAGGAATGTATCAGAAAGGAACTAATGAAGTCACTAAGCAGACAATTAAGAGTTCAGTTTCAGGTTTAGTATCAAAATAATAACATGCATACATAATGAAGTGTTGGAAAGTAGCAACTGTATCGAAAACTGAAAATAAGATATGTTGCAAACAATATTTGTACTGAAATATAAAAGCTACAACTATACCGGTAGACTACCAAGAGAGAAGACCTGAAAAAAATGGCACGGCTTCACCCGGAACATGCCACGGAGAGAGGCACTAAACTGTAAATTTGCAGACCGGATTTTCTTCACCGGTCCTGGCATTAATAATAATACTTCCTATTTTAGCACATGGGTATGGACATTGACGGTGAATGCACTTGACAGTCAATTGCATTGGAGGGGAATTTTTTCCATCGATTTAGCCTGATGCTTAGAAATCTTGAGGACTCGTCACGCTAAAGCTATAACTCCCTATTAATTTCTTTTCGAGGTCGTTTTCAACATACTTTTAGCCCGATAACATTTTAACACCTTTTCACTTTTTAAGATTAATGTACAAAATCTAAAAAATGAGAGCAAGTCTTAATATAACCTGAAACATGTATTATACAAAAATCCTTAAGATACACCAAATTAATCCTGGAATGACGGTTCAACACCGTCCTTGGCCTCGAGGAGTGGTGAGCAGCACCGAACCTTAATCAATCAAATGGCAACGGCATAGTAATTTAGTGATGCACTCCACGATGACCAGTCACGTATTCACCATGTTCAAGATCCTATTATTGTTCGAGATGGGCCTATTACACGTTTTCAAGAGAAGAAGGCTCGAGAAGCTTATGCAAAGTCGGTCGAAGATGTTGGAAAGGAGAATGAGGCTTTAAGGATTGATGATCCGACTACCTTAAGCCTATTCATTGCCGATTGGGCTTGATGAGTGAAGCCCAAGTGTGGGACGCCTATGCTTATTAAATTCGGTTTGTTTTATGGACTTTTAATTATGTTATTTAGTTGGGCTTTATTTTTAATTAAGTTAGAATCATAATAAGGCTTTGTAGGCCCATGTTGGCGCCAATAGTATCTAGGGCGTGTCTTTTGTTCCTATTTATTGTGTGTTGGACGAATTGAGAAGACAGATTATTTTGGAATCATAAATTGAATTTTATTCGAAACTTCCGGTGATTGGGTTTCTTCAATTATTCGAGACGGAATAGTTGGGTGGTTCTCCGAGATAGGATTATCACGAGACGTTAATCGAGATTGGTTATCGTTGTTTATTCGTTTTGTGTGTTCCAAATAATCCTTGCAATCGCTCGTAGATAAACCCTAGCCCTAAAATTCGAATGAACCCTAGAAGTTGAGTGCTGAATCGTTGAAAGGTTGAAGCTTTAATCTAGATCCTGTAAATCGATTGATATCAAGTGGTATCAGAGAAAGGCGATTAAAGCTGCTGCGTTTTTCTGCTGATACGTTTTTAGGGTTGCACACCAAGAACCCTAACCGCAATTGAGTGATCATCAATTTGCTGCTGCGTTCCTGTTCAATCTGCTGCGTTATTAATTTGCTGCTGCCGAGTGATCATCAATTTAATGTTATTACTCGCCGCATATTACGGATTAATATCCATCTAACGCTTCGCATATTTTCGGTGCATAATTTTTCGGATCGTAAGTCTTGTTTTCTTTTCTCGCTACGATTTTTTCTTCTTTGCGTTTTCCTTTTTTTCGTTTGTTGTGTTGTAAAAATTTGAAACCCTAACTTGCCGAACCGCAAAAAAAAAAAAAAAAAAAAAAAAAAACGAAAAGAGAACAGAACGAAGCATAAATATACGGGATTTGATCAATACTGGTATCTTCCTCGTTCTTGATCGACATTCAAAAAAAAAAAACGTATCAAGAACCTCAAGAGTTATCAAGAATTTAAGGAAACCGGATTCTTGATATTCGATCGAAAGAGTAGTACTCCGATCGATCTTGACGAAGCACTTCCAGGGAATTTGATTGTCTCTACACACACCGCACGAGCTTCACGTTCTGTGATCCAAAAAAAAAAAAAAAAAAAAAAAAAAAAAAAAAAAATTTGATAGGCAAGATTTTTTTTGCGTTTTTGTGACCAGTACGGTGTCAGGAGTCCTGGAACAAAATTTGATTTTACCGGGAAAATTTTTGCTCAAAAACGTGTGAAATTTGGCGGGAAACAGCAATTTTGGACTATATTTCGGCAAAAAAAACAAAAAACAAAAAAAAAAAAAAAAACAAAAAACAAAAAAAAAAAAAAATTTGGTGTAGTTTGCATTGTGGAGTTTTGGACTATTTTGTGAGTGTAAACACGAGTGAATTGCGAGTTTTCATCCCCATAAGCCTCACGCTATGGCTGATGATGATTATGCCCTAATGGATGGTAAACTTGAATATCAACGGAAAGCTTTTGAAGCCCTACTTACTAAGGAACTCAAAAGTATACGCGAAGGTTTGGATGACGAGTTGGCTCGCGAACGTGATGAAAATGCCAAACAACGAGAGCCTTCGCTCGTCAATATGAGGGACTATTGAATGCCATCCAGGCCCTATCCTTGCAACGGGAGCAACGGCCACAAGAGGTAGTTCCCCCCCCACCTAATCCTGTTGTTGATTTGAATGCAGGCCGGAATCTTTTACCAGAGGCTCAAGGGGCGGCTCCGCGCCTCGGCATGACGATTCACGTAATGTGAAATATAAAATTCCATCATTTGATGGTAAGGGCCGATCCGGACGGGTATTTAGCATGGGAGATGAAAGTCTCTCAAATATTTTCTTGTACAAATTTTAGTGATGCTAAACAGTCCGGCTTGCTACGATGGAATTTACCGACATGGCTATGCATTGGTGGGACCAACTACAAGCTCAACGTCGCCGACGACGTGATGGTGAGATACAATCATGGGTCGTTCTTAAGGAAATCATGAAGCGCGAATGGGTCCCTAGCCATTACTATCGTGATCAACTACGCAAGTTACAAACTCTCCGTCAAGGAAACCGCACCGTCGAAGACTTTGATGACGATTTACGCCTCACACTCGCTTAAAGCTAATGTGGATGAGGACGATGAAGCTACAATGCGGCGCTTCCTATGTGGATTTGCGTCCCGATATTGCTTGCCACGTTGAATTACAAAATTATCGCACCAAAGCCGAGCTTCTACAAGGTGCAATCATGGTACAAAAGCGCTTGGTGAACGGGCCGCATATAAAGCTTCCTATGGTAACTCTCGCTCTACTTCTTCTTCCTTTGGACGAGGTACGACTTCTTCGTCTCCTAATGTTTCCAATCGGCCTACTACACGTCCTAAAAATGATTTCACACCACGTAAATTGAATTATCCTTATTCGATGCTAAAACGAAAGACATGCGTGAAAAGGGTACTCCTACCGTTGAACGTGCACGTGATATGGCTTGTTTTAGGTGTCGTGGTAGAGGTCATTATGCTCGTGATTGTCCTAATAAGCGTGTCTTAAGGTTGTTGGTGTTGAGTTAGCACCTCATGATTTTGAATCGATTCCGACAAGGATGATACTTACGCACCTAAAGTGATAGCGATGATGATAATTTCTTTGCATGTTAGTGCTACTTCTTCTTATGGTTCGGGTGTCTGTGGTGTTTTACAACGTGTTTTGGCTACACAACCTAAAATTGATGACAATATGCAGCGTGAAAACATTTTTCAATCAACGTGTGGTATTGGGGGTAGAACGTGTAACATGATTATTGATTCGGGTAGTTGCACTTAATGTGGTTAGTAGCCTACTTGTTGAAACCTTGCGTATCCCTACCTTACCACACCCCAAACCGTATCAGTTACAATGGCTAAATGATGAGGGTGAAACACACGTTAAGTCCCAAGCGTTAATTAATTTTCAAATTGGTAAATTTCATGATGAGGTACTTTGTGATGTTCTTCCTATGCACGTCACACACCTACTTTTAGGTCGTCCGTGGCAATTTGATAGACGTGTTTCTTATGATGGCTACTTAAACCGTTATTCACTGCCTTATAAAGGCAAGACCATCGTTTTGCACCCAATGACCCCTAAGGAAGCACATGATGAGCAGCTTAAGATGACGGCTTTCCGGTTGCGTCACCAAGCAACAGAAAATACTACTAAAGCCGTGGGTAAGGAAGGGGTTGTAGCTCGGGTGGATAAGGTTGAACCTGATCCACAAGTAATTAAACAAGGTAAAAACGCCACCTCTCACACTAGTAAGGCAAATCGGAACTTAATGATAAAGTCCGTAGGGCCGGAAATCCAGTTTATATTCTTGTACTTAAGAATTCGACTCCCCTACCCCTTGTTTACTTTTACGTATCCGACCTAACCAATTCTCTTCCTAGTGCAATTTATTCGTTTTGCGCAGAATTCAAGGATGTCTTTCCGGAGGAGGAACCAAAGGGGCTACCGCCATTACGAGGAGTGGAGCATCAAATCGACTTCGTACCCGGTTCCGTGCTACCAAACCGGCCAGCCTATAGGGCCAACCCCACGGAGATAATAGAGATACAAAAACAAGTTAAGGAGAGCTGTTGGAGAAGGGAAAAATTCGTGAGTCCATGAGCCCTTGTGCGATTCTCGTCATTGTGGTCCCCAAGAAGACGGGAGAATGGCGTATGTGCACGATTGTCGTGCAATCAACCGGATAACGGTAAAGTATCGATATCCTATCCCTAGACTTGATGACATGCTTGATAATTTACATGGTAGTCGTTTCTTTACAAAAATTGATTTGAAGAGTGGCTACTACCAAGTACGTATTAGGGAAGGTGATGAGTGGAAAACGGCTTTTAAAACCACTTTTGGCTTATACGAGTGGCTTGTAATGCCATTTGGTTTAACTAATGCACCTTCCACGTTTATGAGACTTATGAATGAAGTCCTTAGGGAATTTATAAATCGCTTTGTCGTTGTGTACTTCGATGATATACTTATCTATAGCAAGACATTTGCTTGATCATGTTGAACATTTGAAGATTGTTTTGCATACACTTAGAGAACATGAATTATATGCTAATCTCAAAAAGTGTAACTTTTGTTTGGAGAGTGTTGTCTTTCTTGGCTTTGTTATTAGTGCTAAAGGTGTGGAAGTGGACCAAGAAAAGATCAAGGCGATACAAGAGTGGCTCGAACCTTCCATTGCGCAAGTACGTAGTTTCCATGGCCTTGCAAGCTTCTACGGACGTTTTGTGAAGGGATTCGGCTCCATTGCGGCTCCCTCAATGAGCTTGTCAAAAAGAATGCACCGTTTGTGTGGGCACAACGTCACGGGGAAGCTTTTGAAACTCTTAAGTCTATGCTTATTTCGCACCTATTCTTGCATTACCTGATTTTAATAAAATGTTCCAACTTGAATGTGATGCATCGGGTGTGGGGATTGGTGGTGTTCTAATTCAAGAAAGTAGGCCTGTTGCGTACTTTAGTGAGAAACTAAAAGGGGCTGCACTTAATTATTCCACCTACGACAAAGAATTATATGCATTGGTTAGGTGCTTACAAACATGGCAACATTATCTCAGACCACGTGAATTCACCATCCACACTGATCACGAGTCTATCAAGTATTTAAAAGGACAAGGAAACCGAATAAGCGTCATATACGATGGGTTGAATTTATAGAGTCATTTCCTTATGTGATTAAGTATAAGAAGGGTAAGGATAACATAGTTGCTGATGCCTTGTCTAGGCGTTATTCCTTTATCACTTCTATGCAAACCAAGTTGTTAGGTTTTGAATCTATTAAGCATATGTATGAACATGACGTTGATTTTGGGGAAATATTTGCTGCGTGTCCTTCTCGCGATCGCCCTGAATATTCTATTTTCGATGGCTTTCTTTACAAGAATGATAAGTTATGTGTACCTCATTCGTTCTATGCGTGAATTGTTTGTCAAGGAAACCCGTGGGGGAGGTTTGATGGGACATTTCGGGGTAGATAAGACCTTAGACATGCTTAAGCAACATTTTTATTGGCCTAAGATGAAATCGATGTGGTTACTTATTGTTCTTCGTGTTTAGTTTGCAAGCATGCTAAGGCTAGGTCACAACCACATGGTTTATACACACCACTTCCTATTCCCACTTCACCTTGGTGATCTTTCCATGGACTTTGTCTTAGGTTTACCACGAACTAGGAACGGTCATGATTCGATTTTTGTGGTTGTTGATAGAATGTCTAAGATGGCACATTTCATTGCGTGTCATAAGACTAATGATGCTTCTGCTATTGCTGACTTGTTCTTTAAGGAGATAGTACGTTTGCATGGTGTGCCTAGATCCATTGTTAGTGATCGTGATGCCAAGTTCATTAGCCACTTTTGGAGAGTGTTATGGAAGAAACTAGGTACATCCTTGTTATTTTCCACTTCTTTTCACCCCCAAACTGATGGACAAACAGAGGTTACAAACCGTACTTTAGGACAGTTGCTTAGGACCGTGGTGGGTAAGAACCTTAGGACGTGGGAGAAGTGTCTTCCATTTGTTGAATTTGCTTATAATCGTGCTCCTCACTCAGCTACTAAGGCTGCACCATTTGAACTTGTTTATGGTTTTCTACCCTCTACTCCTTTCGATTTTGTTCCTCTTCCTGCAGGTACACATGTGAGCTTAGATGCGGAGGAAAAGGCGCGCTTGTTCGTGAATTGCATACTAAAGCTCGTTTGGAGGTTGAAAAAGCTACGGCGAGGTATCTTAAACGAGGCGAATAAAGGGCGCAAAGAGATGATCTTCAAGCCGGGAGATTGGGTGTGGTGTACTACGCAAGGAGCGTTTTCCACATCAACGCAAGAGCAAAAGTGAATTACCGCGGTGATGGACCATTTCAAGTCCTACGCAAGGTGAATGACAATGCATATGTCATTGATTTGCCACCGGATTGGACTATGTCTTCAACCATCAACGTTAAGGACTTGTCGCCATTTGATGATCCTCATTATGATCTGAGGTCAGATCCTTCCGAACCGGGAGGGAATGATGCACTCCACGATGACCGATCACGTATTCACCATGTTCAAGATCCTATTATTGTTCGAGATGGGCCTATTACACGTTTTCAAGAGAAGAAGGCTCGAGAAGCTTATGCAAAGTCGGTCGAAGATGTTGGAAAGGAGAATGAGGCTTTAAGGATTGATGATCCGACTACCTTAAGCCTATTCATTGCCGATTGGGCTTGATGAGCCGAAGCCCAAGTGTGGGACGCCTATGCTTATTAAATTCAGTTTGTTTTATGGACTTTTAATTATGTTATTTAGTTGGGCTTTATTTTTAATTAAGTTAGAATCATAATAAGGCTTTGTAGGCCCATGTTGGCGCCAATAGTATCTAGTGGCGTGTCTTTTGTTCCTATTTATTGTGTGTTGGACGAATTGAGAAGACAGATTATTTTGGAATCATAAATTGAATTTTATTCGAAACTTCCGGTGATTGGGTTTCTTCAATTATTCGAGACGGAATAGTTGGGTGGTTCTCTCCGAGATAGGATTATCACGAGACGTTAATCGAGATTGGTTATCGTTGTTTATTCGTTTTGTGTGTTCCAAATAATCCTTGCAATCGCTCGTAGATAAACCCTAGCCCTAAAATTCGAATGAACCCTAGAAGTTGAGTGCTGAATCGTTGAAAGGTTGAAGCTTTAATCTAGATCCTGTAAATCGATTGATATCATTTAGGGCACGGAACTTTCCTTTGTTACAAATCCACAGACAACCCTCTCGGTTACTTGCAAACCAAAGAAATGCAAGATGAGAAAGTTTATGAAGCGTCACTGACTCACTGCCTCAATTTGTAGTAGGCTTTCGAGACTTGTGGAACCTAGAGGTGACCAAATGAGTCAACCGCCCTAACCATAACCGGACCGCCGGTTTTTTTTTGCTTCCGGTTAATGCCGGATCTGCAACCGGCGGTTCACTGGTTCACACGGTTCAACGGTTCCTTTCCGGTTCAGATCATGATTCAGATCACGGTTATAAAAATTAATAATATTTTTTTACATATTCATAAATTACTTATTCGTATCAATTATAATAACAAATTACTATTAATTAAATTTGAATGTAATATAAAATAACCAAAGCGAATGTAATATATAGTTTTTTATAAATAGTTTTTCATTGGTTTGAAGTATAAGTTGATTATAGATGTTGTTTTATTAAAAATTACGTGAGATATAATATATAGTGTTTTTATTTATAAATTATGTAATTTTTTTAATCCTTGTACCCAAAAATCGGTTTCCTACGTATCTTTTATATTAAATCGTGTCGGAAACCGACATATAAAAAAATTAAAGCGAACGTAGTTCTATAGTTTTTGTTAATCTTTTATAGTTTTTTTAAATATGTTTTTAGAGTTTTTTTTTAATAGTTTTTTAGGTTTGTATAGTTTCTTATGGTTTTTTTATAGGTTTTTATAGTTCTTTTTTTTTTATATATTTTTTTATAGTTCCTTATAGTTTTTTTTATAGGTTTTAAGTATAAGTTGATTATAAATGTTTTTAATTAAAAATTACGTGACATACATTGTGTTTTTTTTTTATATGTAAATTATGTTAATTTTACGAATTATGTTATTTTTTAATGCTTGTACCGAAAAATCGGTTGCCTACATATGTTTTATATGTAATTGTGTCGGAGACACGACACATATAAAAAATGGAAAATTAGTGATAAGGACACAATCTGAAATATTTTTAAGTAACAGGACAACTACATATTTTTTATAGGGAGAAGGACAACTGTATAATTTTTATAGCGAGAAGGACAAACAAAGTGAATCCCGAAAATCGGTGAATCTCCCCGGTGAATCCCGAAAATCAGTGAATCTCCCCAGTGAATCCCGAAATCAGTGAATTTCGACAGTGAATCCCGAAAATTAGTGAATTTCGACGATGAATTTTGAAAATTAGTGAATTTCGACGGTGAATTTCGTCGGTGAATTTAAACAGTGAATTTCGAACACAAGTGAATTTCGACAGTGAATAAATAGTTTTGTCATTTATGCAAAAGTTTCAAAAAACTGTCCTTCTACTCAATTGATGAAATATTTCTGTCCTTCTCCCTCATTCCCCCTATAAAAAAATCAAAACGAACGCAGTTCTATTGTTTTTTAGTCTTTTATAGTTTTTTTTTATAGGTTTTTATAGTTTTTTTATTAGGTTTGCAAAGTTTTTTCTTATAGATTTTTATAGTTTATTATAGTTTTTTTATAGGTTTTTTATAGTTCCTTATAATTTTTCTATTCGGTTTTAAGTATAAGTTGATTATAAATGTTGTTATTAAAAAATACTTGAGAAATAATATATAGTGTTTTTATTTATAAATTATTTTATTTTTATAAATTGTGTAATTTTTTAAACGCTTGTACCGAAAAATCGGTTGCCTACGTCTCTTTTATATGTAATCGTGTCGGAGACACGACACATATTAAAAAAATCAAAACGAACGTAGTTCTATAGTTTTTGTTAGTATTTTATAGTTTTTATAGGTTTTTATAGTTTTTTTAGGTTTGTATAGTTTTTTTATGGTTTTCTATAGGTTTTTATAGTTCTTGATAGTTTTTATAGTTTTTATAGCTTTTTTTGTAGTCTTTTATATTTTTTTATAGCTTTTTAAATTTTAATTTTTAGAAACAAAATAGTTCTTATAGGTTTTTTTAGTTTCTTATAGTTTTTTTTATAGGTTTTTATACTTTTTTTTTTTATAGTTTTTATAGGTTTTTACTGTTCTTTATAGTCCCTTAAAGTTTTTATAAATTGTTAGAAGTATATAGGTAAGATATAAATTGCGTACCATTAATCGACAACATCTTCAAAATTATTGTTGTCGGTATTTCGAACGCTTGCTCCTCCTGAAGTTTTAGTGTCACCGTCTTCGAACTGTGACTCACCTGATGACTCAATGTCTTGCATCCTCTTCTCGTCTCTTCCCCAATCAAGACAACACATTTGTTTCTCTAAAGTGGTGGGATGAAGCGAACATCTATTATCTGTAAGCACATTTCCTGCCACATGCTGAAAGCTCGTTCAACTGTGACGGTCGAAACAGGGCTACTTAAAAACTCGACTACCATCAATGCCCATTGGAAAATCTTTAGCATGTCCTTTCCACCACTTCAATATGTCCAAGTCGAAATCATAGGTACCGGTTTGACATACTTCAAATGTTGTGTTTAAATATTTGGTTACTCTGAACAATGATCGGATGACATTGTCGCTCTCTTCTGTTGTTTCGAATTCATTTTATCCAAAAAATTTTGAATTCCCCGTAGGACACCTGTAGGGTTAGTAGAAGCAATTGCGGATGGATTGGGAACCGCGTCGTTTCTCATTCCATACATACTCTCATATTCAACATACAAAGTGTTTAATAATTTTTCAAGTCTATCTACTTCAACTGAATAATCTACCGGGGGCACATCATAATCATCATACAAAGCATCATAGTAAGCACTTAACATGGTAGATACACCTACTAGTCAGAAACGAGGGTCGAGAATAAACCAAATGAGATAAGTGTCAGGAATGCGCAACATGTACTTATTCCATTTCTCCTTCATCGGCCCTAAACATTGAAATAATACAGGGTCGTGTTCCATGGTTTGAAACTCATCAGTTATTTCTACACTAGCAGGCAAGACTAAATGTGATGTGGCTTGATAACATCTTGAAAACAATTCAGTAAATTTTTGAATACTTCAAAAACATCCATCAGTTTCTTGCATGCAGTCCAAGTATGGGGAAACAAACGATAATCGCTAGGACGGTGTTCATCTAAAAAAGCACAAAAAGTATTTTAATTTTTTTTTTCAAAGATCATAAGTGTGTTTCATCTATATGGTACATATTGCAGCAGTTTGACAGGGCGATGACCTTTGTCTTTACAATATTTATACCACTTATGAGTAAGACTATTTCTACTTAACACATGTGCAATCGAAGATTTTATCGAATTAATATTATGGTCAAAAAAATTTAGACCAACTTTTACACATAAATAAAAAATATGGCATAAACATCTAACATGAAAAAAATTACCATTACAAAGAGGTTCACAATTTTGGGATAACTCGAGAATAGAAGCAGTGTTGTTTGAAGCATTGCCAAACGAAATTAAAAAAACTTTATCTTTTAAATCGTATTCGTTAAAAATATCAACTAATAAAGAGGCAATGTTGGAAACATTGTGAGTTTCATTAAATAAACGAAAAGCAATTAATATTTTTTGAACAATCCAACTATTGTCAATCCAAGGACACGACACGTCCAAATAATAATTTTTGGTACTCTAATCCAACCAAATATCGGCACATATATATACTCGGAATTTATTTGTCAACCAACTTTCTTTTATAATATTTTTTTCGTTTAGTATATTTTTTGAGATCCCTAGTCAACGTTGCACGAGGGATACGAGTAAAAGCCGGTTGCATATGTATCTCGTGATAATATAATCTCCTCGTTTCTGCCCGTGGACTAGTCGGCATATTGCCGGAAACCACGTTAAATCCTGTGTTATTGTTTCTTGTGTGATTTATGCTTTCTCGTTTATTCTTGATTATTCGTTTGGATCCCTGACGGTCCTGTTATAACAAACTGGTATCAAAGCCAGGTTATCATCAGGGAATCCGAAATCTGTTCGAGTTAGGTTGATTGTCACCAAAGTCGTAATTGACGCTAGGTTCTGGGATCAACGTTAGCTTTCCGGAGAGATCAAGATGTCTGGGTTAGATGCAGAGATTGATAAATTCACAAGAAAAAACAATTTCAATATGTGGCAAATCAAGATGCGTGCTCTGTTGAAGAAACTAGGGCTCTGGGATCCATTGACAAAATCGGTGGATGCATGAAACGTTGAGATGGCCAATCTGGAGGAGAATGCACATTCAATGATTTTGTTGTGCTTGTCTGATGATGTTATCACTGAAGTTGCTGAAGAGGATTCGAAGACAGGTACGTATGGTGAAGCTTGAGAGTACGTATATGACAAAGTCGTTGACCAACAAGTTCTTGATGAAGCAACGTCTGTTCAGTTTAAAGATGCATGAAAGGATGCCTCTCAGAGATCATCTGGACAAGCTGAACACAATATTGCTTGATTTAAGGAGTATTGGTGTTAAGATCGAAGATGAGGATGCAGCTCTAATTTTGTTGGTATCATTACCAGCATCATATGAAAATTTTGTGCAGTCTTTTGTTGTTTGAAGAAACACAGTGTCATTGGAGGATGTTAGGGCATCTCTCCATAATTAAGAGCTAAGGCATAATGCAGCTGGCACATGTACAGACAATCAGGCTGCTGGTTTGGTTGCTAGTAGCTATTGCAAAATGAATGCAAATTTGGTCTGAATCTGAATTTGGAGTGTTGACAAGCAGATGGAGCTTCAGGTCCATAGTCGGCGAGTTTGCGAAACTCGCGAGAACGATCAACACTAATTTGGCACTAGGTTGTGCATCCGAACTGAAGAATCAAGAGCCGAATACGGTGGAACCAAAATGCGGGGTCGATTTGAGTGAAGGTCCGTCGATCTTGTACGCCCGGTGAGTGAAGTCGTCCCGAGTAGAGTGGAATGTTTAAGTCTGGGAAGTCAACTGATAAAAGTCAGTTGATTCCATCTGTCTGCAGAGTGCCATCTGCTGAATCTGTTGAACATGTCTGTGTTGGTTCTGCATTTGTGTCTGGAAGCCTCAGCTGAGTGAAGTCAGCTGAGTATCGGGTGAACACGTCTGAATTAGAGTCTCATATGATCTGGGAGATTCTTGCCTGAGGTGGAGTTCACATCTGGAGTTAAGTCTCATCTGGAGAAGTCTTACCTGGAGTTTGTTGTGTTCAGATCTGGTCAGCTCAGAATCTGAATCTGAATTTGCAATCTGTTTGGTTGAAGTTGAATTTGAAAAACTTAGCTGAGTGTACTCAACTGAGGTGATTACATCTGAATCTGATAATCACATCTTGTCTGGTGATCAAGTCTGAATCTATTGATCACATTTATTCTCAACTCTGAATTTGTTAGCAGGAGAGGATCTCATCTGAATTTGGGAGGCTCTCATCTGAAATTGGTTTCTCATTTGGAGTTAACTCTCATCTGAAGGAATCACACCTGAAGCTGTTAAGTCTGAAGAAAGAAGAGGAATCTAGTACAGTACATCTGGCATTGACGAATGCATCTGGTACAGTACATCTGGTTATACATCGTTTGAACGAGAGTTCAAGTCAAGGTGGAGATTGTTTGAAAAAGTGACTTGACCTCTCAGCAGGGCAAGTAAGCTGAGCAATGTCAGCAGGGTATGCCAGCAGGGTAATGTCAGCAGGGCAAGGCCAGCAGGGCAATGTCAACACGGTAAATGTCAACATGTTACGTCTGGTGGAGTCAATTGAGCTGAGTTCACATCTGGGGTATTTTAGTCAATCAGCCTGTATTTAGTTATGGCGGCTTGGTCTAGGGTTTGGTGACTATAAATACAAGTATGTTGTAACCTAGGACAATTGCAGAGGCAGTAGCCGCAAATCAGAGTCTGTAAAATCTTCAGTGATTATATAATCTCCTCGTTTCTGCCCGTGGACTAGTCGGCATATTGCCGGAAACCACGTTAAATCATATGTTATTGTTTCTTGTGTGATTTATGTTTTCTCGTTTATTCTTGATTATTACAATCCGTTTGGATCCTTGACGGTCCTGTTATAACATCTCGAATTGAGGAATTGAAATGTGACTACATGTGATAGGGTTTGTAAAATGTTGTAGCACGGGTCTATCAACATCATCCGATTCCGGCACAACCGTGTCAGCATGGAAAGTAACATTTCGATGGCCTTGTGATGGTGATTCACACCTTTTTGACATTTTACAAAATCTAAATAAAATTTAACGGTTATAAAAAAAAGTTGAAAAAACAAACCAATTTTATTTATACCGAATTGAAGTAAACGATTAAATCAGAACAACTTCAAATAGTCTAGTAAAGTAAATTTGATTGTTGTTTTTAACACATAAACAAATTTGATTATAAAATGGAACAATTTTTTTTTTACAATTATAAAAAAAAGTTGAAAAAAATACAAACCAAATTTACTTATAACTAAAATCACATTGAAGTAAACGATTAAATCATAACAACTTAAAAAATCGGTATCGTAAAGTAAATTTGATTGTTGTTTTTAACAACTAAACAAACTTGATTACAAACAAAGAAATGAGTTTGAGATTAGAGAAGTAGAAATGTAGAATTGAGAGAGGAGTGGATGAATTTATAGGATGAATTTGAAATGGTTGGAAAAAATAAAAGGAAAATTGGAAAATAATAGGGTATTTATATGATGAATTTGAAATGGTTGGAAAAAATAAAATAATAATAATAAAAGAAAAAAAAAACAGTTAATAGCAGTTGGAGCCGGTCCGGTTCCGGCCGGTTACAACCGGTTCTGGCGGGTCGGTTAAACCGCCGGTTGCCGGTCCGGTTCCGGTTACTTGAATTCCCGAACCGTCCCAAAACCGGTGAACCGCCGGTTATCCGAACCGCTGGTCCGGTTCGCCGGTTGGGGTTACATTTGGTCAGCCCTAGTGGAACCTCGAACTATTCCCAAAAGATGGATACACTATGTGGACACCTTATGATATTGAACATTGCGGAAATGGATCCACGTCCACGCCTATGGGTATATTAATGTTGAGGGTTTTTATTTATCTATGCATCTCACTTTGACACTGATTTATGCAGCACTCTATACATTACTAGTAGAATGCAAACTATGGATGGCCTCTCTATAAAAGAAGTTTGAAAGACTGACTGTATACTGATAATACAACATGTTTCTTTCCATTGTCAATCATTTGCTGTTGTTTCACAAAAAAGAAAAAAATAACCAACATTCTTTGATCAGAGGAAACTCAGTCCAGCAAAATTTACTCAAGCTGGACTTAAATCCTGACTTCATATCAAGAAACAAGTTTCCCGATTTATGACACCAGAGGAAGTTGAGCATTCAATCAGACGAAATATACACCTCACATTCTTTAAATTCTACTACATATGATCAAGACTATTGCATCTGGGATTATTTTCCCAATATGGTACACAACTACACATATTGGCATGTTTATATGTTTTAAAAAGAAAAAAAAAAAAAAGAGAGGAAATTGAGGCTCAGAATAACGATGAAACGGGAGGGGATGAGAAGGAGACCAAGCCATGGCTGCAAGCAAAATAAGCAACCCCAGTTGCATTATGCAATAGAGACAGATACAGAGAGAGAGACAACAACAATCTCCCTCTTTCCTTTTATCACAAAAATGCCATCTAGGGGGCTTGCCACGCCAAGATACTAGGCCTAATCCTTCCCAATTCCTCAATCCCGTTTTGCTCAAAAAGAAATCCAATAAACATCATCACAGCCCCTTTTGTTTATCTAATGCCGACTATTTCCATAGTGATTAGGGATTTGCATATATATATATATAGAGAGAGATACATGGTGAATGAAAGAAAACAAGAAGGAAATTGATGGCAAATGTTCAAAATCGCCGAAAAGGGTTGTTGGGGGTCAATCGATCTGGCATCATTGGCTAGCAGAGATGGGCAACTGACCCTTTGAAGAATTCCCAATTTCTCTGCTGCCTCAACCCTTCTTTTTGAGATGTGGATCCTTTTACACTTGCCTTTACCCTTTTCATTCACAACATCATATAAGGACTAGTTTGAATGTTTAATAGATATTTAGGACGTTTAGAAATCTTATTTGTTTATAATAATATAAAATTAGTAACTAAACAAAACTATCCTTAATTTTATTTTTCTTTTCTAAAAGCTAAAAAAGTTTTTTTTTTTTTTTTCCTTTTCTGGACGACTTAAAAAGTTTTTTTTTTTTTTTTTTTTATAATTTTTTTTTTCTTTTCTGGACGCTTAAGAGACAGCGTGATGCATCGAGGGTGGTCAATAAATCGCGGGTGTTAGTGCATCGCGGTGCCTCTACATCACGGTGTCTCTGCATTGGGGGTGGTCACTACATCGGAGTGGCCACTGCATCACGGTGGTCAATAGATCAGGGGTGGTCAATACATCGTGGTGGTCAATGCATCGTGATGGTCACTGCATCGGAGGTGGTCACTGCATCACGGTGGTCAATGCATCGCGGTGATCAATGAATTGCGGTGGTGAATACATCGCAGTGTCTCTGCATCGCGGCGTTTCTGCATCGCGGTGTCTCTGCATCGGGGGTGGTCACTGCATCGTGGTGGTCAATGGATCGGGGGTGGTCAATGCATCGCGATGGTTACTGCATCGCGGTGGTCAATGCATCGCGGTAGTCAATGAATCGCGATGGTGAATGCATTAGGGTGTCACTGAACTGCGATGGTCACTGCATCGAGGTGTCAATGCATCGGGGGTGGTCAATACATTGCAGTGTCACAGCATCGCGGTGTCTCCGCATCGAGTGTGTCTCTGCATCGCGGCGGTCAATGCATCGAGGTGGTCACCGGGAAAAAAACATTTTTTTGCGACCAGAAAAAAAAAAACTTTTTACGTCCAAAATTTAAAAAAAAATCGTCTAGAGAAAAAAACAAACAAAAAAAAAACCTTTTTTTCGTCTAGAAAAAAAAAAAAAAAAAAAACTTTTTAGCCTCCAGAAAAAAAAAACATTAAAAAAACAAAATTATGGTAGTTTGATATATGTATTAATTTTGTGTCATTATAATTAAATAAGATTTATTGGTGTCCTATTTGCCTAATTAAGTCTAATATGTGTCCTTTTGGACATTTGCCCCTTCTTTAAATAGTACTATCTCCGTTTTTTTATATGTCGCATAAAGAAAATCACACAGATTAAGAAAATAATTAATATGTCTAAAATATAGTATTGAAAATGTATTCTTTATTGGAAATGTAAATACTTTGTTGGTAAGGAGTTTTAAGAATTGGAAATGTATTTTTTAATTGGAGGTGTAAATACTTTATGAGTAAAAGAGGAAAAAGATAATAAATGATGCATTGGAAATGTAAAATGACAGATAAATAAAAACAGAACAAATTCTGAAATGTGACAGATAAAAAAAACGGAGGGAGTACTATAGTAATAAAATGAGTGTCAACATGGGGCACAACCCAGAAAAATAACAAAACACAAAACATAAATAACAAGAACATCCTATAGATATGATTTCAGAATGCAAAATATTATGAATCCTCTACAAGCTCTCTTAGTCTTCTCTTGTTCAATGTACTCTTCCTCTAATATGGTTATGTAAGGCATGACCTCAACAACTAAGTAGAAAATAAAAATGGAACTATAAAGGTATTTTAGAATTATTATCATAGTTCGCTCTTGATGGAATAATAACTTAAAATTGATATAACAAAGATAACAACTGGAATGTTTTGAGTCAGTGAAAAAAAATTGGATGACTATATAAAAGATAAAAGTACGTGTCATCAGGGGCGGATCCACGTGCCCCGGAGGGTCACGTGACCCCACTGAATTTTTAAATTTTTTTTTTTTTTTTAGTATTAAAATTATGTAGTTTTGTTGTTAAAAAGTGTTGTTTTGACGATAAAAATTGATGTTTTAGACTCTGGTGACCCCACTGAATTTTTTTTTAGATAAAAGATGTAGTTTTAGACTCCGGTGACACCACTGGAATAAATTCCTGGATCCGTCAGTGCGTGTCATGTGAGATATTGGGAATGAGAACTTGCAGGGGCCGGCCCTAACGGATACAAGTCCCTAAGCCGGTTTATCGGATTGAGCCGTTTTATGTTGAGGTATATATATTTTTCGAAAACTGGAAAAAAACAAATATAAAAAGTACCTGAGAGTAAAACTAATACAAATTCAAAAGTCCCATTTTCGATTATACATGTACTATATATGAACAACAATACTCATACTATCGTTAACTTAATACGTAGTCTTGAATTGATAGCTAATCACAAATTGTGTTCATTAGTATTTAAAATACAACACATAAATTGTTTTAAAAATTCTCTCCCAATTTCCTTTCTTACGGGCGGCAATGTTTAGTGGAAGAATAAACAAGATGTACTGTAATTCGATAAAGAACTCTCACCCCTTGGATGTTTGACAGAAGGTTATGCACCAATATTAATTTTATGCGTCAATTGTACCTTGATATTAATTTATTTTTATGTTAGGTAAATGTCAATTTCAAAATTATAGAAGACACTTAATTTTTTGTGAGGTGCCATTATTTTTAATTTGCAAGCAGTACATGCGGAGTCTAGCATAAGGCAAAGGCAGCTATTGTCCTGATTTTACACATGGTTTAATCAAGACACCGAATGAAAATCAAACAAAGTACTATTATCATTTTGTATTCATGTTCCTTTGTTTAGTGTATATCGCAAGTCGCAACCACTCACATGCTTGCGTAATCAGGGTCCTATTATACTTCTTTTAATTTCTATAAGGAAAAAAACGTTTTGCCTCATTGTGGTTTGACATATGAAACGTTTAACTCTCGTGTTTTTTTATCATACGATTTGCCTTCCATGTTTGTTACAAACTAAACATAATAATATTTATGTAAGAATATAATTTTTGGTAAGATATTTTAAATGAAATGGCACCTTACTCTCTTATAGTTTTCCATACGAAATATTTTACCCTTATGGTTTTTCATGTGAAATATTTTACTCGATCTGGTTACATTCAAATTTTGTTTTACTTGCAGAAAACCTTAGGAGCACAAACCATATAATAAAAACACATGATATGCTTTCTGAAATCGCATACCTATACAAGGGTTCAAGTTTTGATCGATATTCGTGGAGTTGATTATCCCTCTCGAAAACAAAGATTTGAAGTGGTCTATAATTTATTGAGTACTCGGTATAACTCACGCATTCGTGTACAAAACAGTGCAGACGAAGTAACACGAATATCTCCGATAGTCAGTCTATTTCCATTAGCCGACTGGTGGGAATGCAAAGTTAGGATATGTTTGGTGTTTCTTCCGTCAATCATCCGGATCTTACCGCATATCAATAGATTAAGGTTTCGAGAGTCATACATTACGAAGAGAGAAAGGCGTTTCTCTAAGTGGATGCGTGGAACCACAAAGGGTCATAGATGTCTTTTCCGTTTTCTTTAATAAACAAGATATTTCACCTTAGATGCCGCATGGAACAAAATGACCGACATCAAATGGAAGATTCGGTTGTGGGAAGGAAAAGAAAGAAAAAACACAGAAGTCGACGAAGATATTCTTACCATCGCAATCGGAAGTGGGCTTTGATTTTTTTTTTGACGAGGTAGATATTTTTTATCCAATGAAAAATATCTGACCTTAGCCAATGAAAAAATATTTTTTTTTAGAAGATCTCAGTTTACTTAACCGCTGACCTGGCGTATCTATTGGTTTTCCACGTGTAAAAGGCATCTCGACTTGGCATACATTTTTTTTTTTTTTTTTTCTTTTTCTTTTTTTCATCAATCCCCTATATAAAATTCTTCCATTTATTTTTTCTCTACAACTACTTAACATCTCTTAGAGATAGAGCTGCAGATTTCATTGTTAAATTCGACGATTCCTTACGGTTTTTTCTCTCTACAACACCCATAATATGGAAAATTCAAACGGTTCAGATGAAGGGTCACGAGTGGCTCGAAAAAATTTGCGTCTTTCCGAGTTGAATTGTGAAAACGATTCAACAAATTGCGTACAGCTTGTCCAGGTTTCGATTTCACCTTTGCCGGAAATTCTTTTTTTTTTTATTTTTTTTTTTTTTTAACCTCCATTTTAGTTGTGTTTATGTTAAAGTTCTAATTAAACAGTGCAAGCTGATCATCTACAAATGCAGCTGAGCAATCTACACATGAGGCATTTCATCAGTTTATGTGAACAGCACTAGTAGATTATCATCATTTATAGATTTATAATGTATTTGTTTAACTATAGAATTAGAAAATAATCAAGGAACGTTGAAAAAGCTGTATGAGATGTATCAAAGGAGTAACTGGTGTATAACAATCTAACTGTCAATAATATTATTTTCAAAGAGTTTTTGAAATTCAGTAAAGGTGTAGAACTGTAGATAGGAATAGGATACCCACTATCTTAGCGAAAATCGATATTCAACTAATTAATATTCTTACAGATCCAGCTTGTAGGGAATGTTATTGTTGTTAGTGTTGTTTCTCAGTAGTCTGAGCTAAACTGTCATATAAAGATTCTTGATTTAGGCTTTCACTTTGGGTGGGAAGGAGAGTGTTCATTAGATATGGAGCTGAAAGATCCTTAACGACACGCACCACATTGTTCTCCATCTCAAGCTTGTTGATTTTGTCTCAGGAATGCCAGGCAATAGAACACAAGTTCCCGAAATGGACTAATAAGAAGCACAGTTCGTACCTAAAGTCTTTGGAAACTTCATTTGTCAACCAGTTGTATGATTCCAAGGACAATCTGGGACGGCATCCCCCGAGAGAATGCGCATCAGAAAAGGACAATCTGGGACGGCATCCCCCGAGAGAATGCGCATCAGAAGATACAACATCTGAGCAAAAGCATTCTGTCATTGCTACTCCTTCTGGCCAGGTTTTGTTTCTATCTAGTTCTCGTACACTTCTCTTGCTGCCTTATTTTCTGACTCTTTGCGCTTATGCTGCCTTATCTTGATTTTTTGCTTTCGTGTTTTAGTACAAGGTTTTCCAATATGGTTCTTGGACTAGAATCAATTTTAGGAGAGAGAGACCTCAACCGAAGCAAGCATATGAATCTGGCAATCCTTGGATTCAGCATTACCGTCTTCTACCGTGCAATAAGGGAAGCACAATAACTGGCAAAACAATTATAGAGGGAAATGCAGGTAACTGACCAAACAATTGTCCACATTTTTAAACTTTTAAGCTTTTCTTAATGGGGGATTGTTGATTGTGTCTGCTATAGTTAAAGAACAGGGTATTATATTTTTCCAGGAGATTGCTTAGTTTGCTTGTGATTTCTTTTCTTGCAGAGGCAACAGATCAAAATTTTATTGAAGAAGAAAAAGAAGATAGAAAACGGGACATCAAATGCCGGAAATTTTGTGTAGCAGATGGTCTCAAACACGATCAAGTACATTTTTATACCAAAGTTTCAATAACTAAATGATAGATATGGATCAGGCCATTAACCCGATTACTGTTGTGCAATTCCATTGTGCAGGTTGTACTCAAGGGCATGGATCATTGAAAGAGTAGGTTCAGATGGCCACGATCACAGATTATCAACTGCTGCTAAATGCTATGTTATGTTATGGTTGATTCATCCACTTAAAGCTTTCTTAAAACACGCGTGTTGTAGGGCTTCGCTTCATAACCACTTAGTAGCCGTCTTTTGTTGTTCGTTTTTTCTGGGCTCCTTTGAAAGAGAACAAGTACTGAAGGTTCTGCATCTTCTTACAGGAGAGAGACTTGGAAGGTTGCTAACATGACATGATTCGCTAGTAGATTTCTAATTTTGTTATTTCAGGCAGGCTTCAATTAGGTTTTGAAAACATGAATTTTTGTTTTAGTTATTATTGAGTCATCTCAATTCAAACCTTCATGTAATCATCTACCTTGCTAATTAAAAGTGATTATGATGACTTGGAGGGTTGCTAACGAATTAGCACATTCACCAACTTGTCCAATATTTTCAAAAGCTTTTCGTCTGTTTTTGCACAAAGTGTTCAAACTCGAATCAATTGTAGTACATTCTTTTCTAGTTGGGCGGGGGAGGGGGAGGGGGAGGGGATGAATCAAAAGAGGAATTGAGGCTCAGAAAAACGAATGAAACAGGGGGGAAAAGAGAAGGAGACCAAAGCCATGGCTGCAAGCAAAATGACCAAACCCCAGTTGCATTATGCAATAATAAAGACAGATCCCAGAGAGAGACAAACAACAATCTCCTTCTGTCCTTTTATCACAAAAAAAAATGCCATCTAAGGGGGGGGCTTGCCATGCCAAGATACTAGGCCTAATCCTTCCCAATTCCCCAAAATCCCATTAAATCTCAAAAAGAAATCCAATAAATATCATCACAGCCCCTTTTCTTTATCTCGTGCCCTCCCCAATTCCATATTGGGTTTAGTGTAACACGAATAAAATTGATTACCAGGAAATCCGACCCAAACCCGTAATTGACCCGATCCAGACCCAGGAGATATAGATAGACAGATAGACAGACAGAGAGCGAGAGAGAGTATGAAGCTGATGGCAAACGCTCAAAATATCGCCAAAAGGGTTTGTTGGTGGGGTGGGGGGGATCCCATCTATCTGGTGCGGCATCATCGGCTAGCAGAGATGATGGGCAACTAACCCTTCCAAAAAAATTCCCAATTTCTCTGTCTGCTGCCTCAACCTTTCTTTTTGAGATGTGGATCCTGTCACTTGCCTTACCCTTTTTATTGACCACCTTGATTGAAAAGTATCCTTTTTTAATTTATTTATTGTTTTTAATCATAAATTTTTGGGGTGTGTATAAAGGACAAAGATTGGAAAAATATATATAGAAAAATCGGACGATAAGAACACATGTAATAAGAAAAATTTTGGGTCTTTGTTATCTGAATTCATTGTTCGTAACCCAGAAATTCACTATTTTTATCCTGAGATCCACTATCAAGTAGAGTGAAACACTGGAATCAACACCAAACTCCACTGTTCGTTAAGGTTAAACAGTGAAATAGACTTCATCCGTCATTTCATTATTTCGTTATTACATACATTGCACTAACAATTCTACTGTGTAAATGCAGTTTTTCATTATTTTTCCGAAAATGACATTGCAAAATTACGTCGGAAAAATATTAATGAAATATCAAAACAAAAAAAAAACGAAAAAAGATGGAATATGGTGAATTTTTTTTCAACTTATATCAACAAATATAGTTATTTTTATATGTGGTATGAGAGGGAATGTATGAATTTATATGGAATAAAAATTTGTCTTTTTTGTTGGTTTCTTCTTAAGAAAAACTAAGAGATATCGTCACTAGAGCATCTTTTTGTTATTTAGAGCACATGTGGTAGATACCGTAAAAATTTAAAAACTGTATTTTAGATATTTCAATATTCAAATTCAAGAAAAATAATACTGCCGCAGATCTTATTTTTTATTGTAAAATACAAATTCTGTAAAATTTCCTCTAAATGTAACACATTCATCTAGATTCTTTAAAAAAAATTATATTTATCGCATTATATAAAATAGAAAATCTAATTCATTTCATCTTCAATAGAGATTTTATAAACTAAAAAATATATGTTTAAAACTGTAAAATAAAGGCATTCAAAGGTAAGGTGGAAGAGCTCCTTCTTAGCTGCGTACTGAAGCGGATTAGCACAAATGTGATTCTATTCATTCTGCCCTGTAGGTGAGGGTCGATGTAATTGATAAAGTTGGAACATCAGTTGAAGAGAGTTTGAGAATGTGATAAACACAAGAGTAAACTTCAACTTAGTTTATTCATTGAGTAAAAAGATGTATAAATAGATACAATTGAGATAGAGAGACTAGCTAGCTAGCTTGGGCGGCCACTTGAGTATGTAGATGTGGGCGGCAAGCATGCAAAAGTAAAAAGTAAAAGTTATGTCTACATGACATAAAGTAAACTAGAGTTTGACATATTAATTGTTTATATGAATCACAATTAATATGTCTTTTACAATTAAATAAGGTGTACAAAATATTATGCACGAAATCACGAGGCTCGGCGAGTCCGTCGAGTAATATTTCCACACCCCCCCCTCAACCGGGTTGTATATGTTGATGCGACCAAGTTTGCTACTTAGTCCGCCGAACATAAGAGGTGGAATAGCCTTGGTAAGAATATCGCATTCGATTTGCCGAGGGAACATACCGGAGTTGAATAATCTTGGCATCAATCTTCTCTTTCGGAAAGTGTCGTCAATGTCCACATGCTTGGTTTTATCATGATGGATTGGATCTTCTCGCCATGCATAATTTGAATTATTATCACAACAGAGTGTGATAGGTTCGATACGGTTTCTTTGAAGTTCGTCGTACTTTTTAGCCATAGAGCTTCACAAATGCCAAGTACAAGTGCCCTTAGTTCGGCTTCAAAGATCGCTTCTTGACACACGAGGTTGTTTCTTGCTCCTCCAAGTAACCAGGTTCCCCCATATATATGAGCAATAGCCTGTGGTAGACCTCCGTCAATGTGACATCCGGCCCAATCAACATCGGTGTAGACCTTGATTGATCTATCGTAGACTTGGTGAAGTGCGGGCCTTGGCCGGGAGTGGATTTTAAATACCTCGCATCCTATTCACCGCATCCCAATGTTGCTCGTAGGGCAATGCATGAATTGACCGACGGACCGACCCCATATGCAATATCGGGTCTTGTGTGAGAAAGGTATATGAGTTTGCCTACAAGCCTTTGATATTGTTCTTTCCCGACAAAGCAATGTCACCATGCGAAGAGGTATGACCGGGGTCTACCTGGAGATACGACGAGTTTGCATCCCATCATGCCGTTTCCTTCGGTAGGTCCGGGACATACTTCCTTTGGGGAGGCGAAATGCCATTGGTGTTTCTAGCTACTTCCATACCAAGAAAGTACTTGAGGTAGCCCGGATCTTTAACTTGGAACACCTTTGCCGGTAGAGTCTTCAAGTTTCGGATCTCGGTAGAGTCATCTCCAAGAAGGATGATATCATCCACATATACAATTAGAATGGACCTCCTCTCGGTTGGTTGTCTTGACAAACATGGTGTGATCGAGTTGCATTGATGATATCCAGCGGCTTTAACCACGGTAGTGAGTTTTCCAAACCATGCCCTTGGTGATTGCTTCGAGCCATATAGAGATTTCCTCGTTGCACACCTTGCCTTGAGTATGAGGATTGATAAAACCCGGGGGTACAAATCATATAAACTCCTCGGTGAGGTCCCCATTTAGAAAGGCATTTTTGATGTCCAATTGGTGAAGAGGCCGGTCAAGTTGGACGGTAGGGAAATCGGTAGCACTCGACAAGTGTTGAGCTTTGCTACTCGGTGCAAAAGTTTCCTTATAGTCAATGCCATAAGTTTGAGTGAATCCCCTTGCTACCAATCCGGCTTTATACTTGTCGATTTTACCATCGCATTGTATTTGATAGTGAATAACCATCTGCGACTAAGCTTGTTTTCTTGCCTTTGGGAAGAGTTGTGAGGTCCCAAGTATGATTATCCAGGAGAGCAGTCATCTCTGTTTTAACAACAGCCTTCCACTTATCATTTTGAAGGGCCTCCTGAATATTTCTAGGGATAGAGTGAGAGTCCAGGTCCTGGGTAAACATGGCAAAGACAGGAGACAACTGATCATAAGATAAATAAGTATGAATAGAATGATCAGTGCATGATCTTTTCCCTTTCCTTAGAGCAATAGGTATGTCATCCACTTCGCAGACCGCCGAGAGTCGGTGAGCCGAGGTCCGGCGGACTACGGTTCGCAGGTTGCCGAGGTTCGGTTCGGCGAGGCTCGGGTCGGCAGGCTCGGGTCGGCGGAGATCCGGGTCGCGACCGCCGAGGGTCGATAATGTGAGTATCCGCGGGATGCCGAAGATTATGAGTCCGCCGAGGGTTAGGACTCGCCGAGGGTAAATGGTTTGCCGAGGGAACGGACTTAGTTCAATCTCAATCGGGTTTCCATCGTGATCGGCTCGCAGGTTTGTCGTAATATGGAGTCCTTTCAAAGAATTTCACATCCATAGAATTGTAAAATTTCTTTTCGGTAGGAGAGTAACACTTGTAACCTTTCTGTCCCGTGCATATCCAAGGAAAATGCACTTATGAGCTTTAGGATCAAGTTTACTTCGTGTTGAGCATGGATATAAACAAACACAAGTACAACCAAAGATCTTTGGAGGCAATTGGGTAATAAGATGAGAGCGAGGAGTGTGTGGTCGGCGGGGTTTGGAGAGGAGTTTTGAAACCTAACACTCTGTTGGGAAGTCTGTTGATTAAATATGTTGCGGTCAATATAGCTTCACCCCACATGTATTTAGGAACATGTGTAGTGAACATGATTGATCCGGCCATTTCCAATGCACGGATGCCTGTTCTTTCTTTCAAGAACCCCATTATGTTGAGGTGTTTCCACACAACTACCGATATGAACAATTCCTCTCGTTTGTCAAGAAGTTACCGAGGTTAGACTCATAGTATTCCGAGCATTATCGGTCTTTAAGATCTTGATCTTAGTATCAAATTGGGTGGAGACCATGTGATAAAATTCTTGGAAGATAGGTCCAACTTCGATTTGTCTTTCATTAAGAACGACCAAGTGTTTCGGTATGATCATCAATGAAGGTTACAAACCACCTTTTTCCTGTTATACTTTTCACTCTTGAGGGTCCCCATACATCACCTTGTGAATTAGGGTGAAAGGGGAAGAGGGAAGTGAGGTAACTTAGCATACACAGATTTGGTGAGTTTAGCAAATTGACAAATATCACATTGAAGATCATTAAGATTACATCCTTTAAACAATTCGGGGATTAAAGACTTTAAATAACCAAAACTTGGATGTCCTAGTCTATAATGCCATAACATGATATTGTCTAGGTTTTGAGTGCGAGTGCCGCCGAGGGCGGATTCTGTCTTCGATCTTCGTCTTCGCAGGTTGATCACAAACGATCCCGAGCGTGTGGTTTAGCTTGCCCAATCACTTCTCGAGAAGAAAGATCCTGGAATGTGCACCGATTCTTATTAAAAACAACGGTCCAATTCGGATCTTTAGTGAGTTTACCGACATATATAAGGTTACGATCTAACTTTGGAACAAACGGGACATTTCGTAGTATATATCGATTAGTAAGTTTAACCTTCCCAACACCTTTTGCATAAGAAACAGAACCATCAGCAGTCTTAATTCTGTGAATTTGGTTGCATGGCATATATTGGGTAATAAGGTTTTTATTACCAGTCATATGGGAAGAAGCCCCAGAATCAACAATCCAAGTCTCATTACTAAGAGGTGAGTAAAATATACCGTTTTAGCATGAGTGGCCATTTCAGTAGGGGAGCTACCTTCCTGATGCTGAGCAATAAAGGCTTTAAAGGCAGCAAACTGAGCATTCAGCTTACTGTCATTCTCCTCTTCACTGACAAGTTTGCCTTGACTTTCCCTGGTTGGTTTTGAGGTTTTAGAGGGGGTAGGTTTGCCATGTAGCTTCCAACAATTGTCCTTGGTGTGATTTGTGCGTTTGCAAAGTGATCACGAAACGGCTTTCCGGCTTTCTCGGCAGGCTTCCCGTAAGTCTCATTAACCTTCGACAGGCGTACCTTCGATAGGGTTGTCGGCGGGGAGTTCGCAAAGCATCACTTTCCTCCTCGCTTTCCTCATGTTTGACCTCGGCAAACATGGATTTGAGATTTGGAAGAGGTTTAGTAGCAAGAATTCTACCTCGACATCATCAAGAGTAGGATTCGATCCCGTAAGGAATTTGAATACTCTCTTTTTCTCGATAATGTCTTTAAAGAGTGCAAGCATCTTTAACATCATTCCGGGGTGAGTTTCCAACATATCTAGGTGTTGCCATGCCTTAGATAGTTGATTAAAGTATTGAGTTACGTACATATCCCCTTGTCCGCAATTTTGAATACGAGCTTCGAGTTCATAGACTTCGGATGTATTGTCCTTTTTTGAGTAAAGGTCTCGGCATTGTCCCGATTTCCTTAGCAGTGTCATACATCATGAAGTTCTCATCGATCTCTTTTGTCATAGACCTCGTGAGGATGGTCATGACTTGGTTATTTTCTCGTGTCCCATGCTTCAAACTTGGGGTCGGTTTCGAGCGAGGGCGGGTTTGGAACCGGACGGATATCCCATCTTGCCCCGGCCGGAGATATATATTTTCATAGACCTTGACCATAGCAAGTAATTGTTACCATCAAGTTAATGATTTGTAAAAGAAGAGTGTTCGGTTATCCCGTCCGCCGAGGCAAATTTGTGAGTCTACTAAAGAAGATGAAACTTCACGATAATGTTGACATTTTTTCGAAAAAGAAGCGAGTTTTGCGGCGGATTTTAGAACTCGGTAAGTCTCGATACCATGAAGAGAGTTTGAGAATGTGATAAACACAAGAGTAAACTTCAACTTAGTTTATTCATTGAGTAAAAAGATGTATAAATAGATACAATTGAGATAGAGAGACTAGCTAGCTAGCTTGGGCGGCCACTTGAGTATGTAGATGTGGGCGGCAAGCATGCAAAAGTAAAAAGTAAAAGTTATGTCTATGACATAAAGTAAACTAGAGTTTGACATATTAATTGTTTATATGAATCACAATTAATATGTCTTTTACAATTAAATAAGGTGTACAAAATATTATGCACGAAATCTCGAGGCTCGGCGAGTCCGCCGAGTAATATTTCCACATCGTAGATTACCCGGGCAGTGCTAGAGTTGGAATGGTCGATACCCGTAGAGTGACACGATAACCGGAATCTATCAATTCCCTTTCTAGTACCAATAGGAACATTAGCGGATTTGAGCTAAAGAATGAACTCTTTTGCCTCCCGTTCCGCGACCTCTTGCTTACACTTGGGGATTTGTTGTCAAAGAGCCAAGCACAGCGTGCTTTCCATAAAATAGTGATAGTGGTAGCTACTTTTTCAACCTCTTCTTTAGGTGGAGTACATACGAACTTTGTTCAACTGTGCCCACGGAAGTCAACGAAGGCTTTACCTTATCTAAAATAAGAATGGTTCGGATAGTACGTAATGTGGCCATTATGTCAAGCTTGTAGAGTCTGTCCGCCGGTCCCAGTTCTTCAACGCTATCATAAAATGAAGAAATCAGCCCTTCTATTCGGCAATTCATCAGGTGACTTCACGATCGCCAAAGAAGCCCCAAGAAGCATCAAACATTTCCAATGAGATCCATGGAGCAATTTTTAGATAGCAAGCACTAGCTCCTAGTGCAACTTCATAAAAAGCAATCAAAGATAAGATCGAAGAGAATGAAACGCACGTAGTGGTCATTATAGCGCTTCCTTCTGATCCTAGAAAACGTCCGAAAAAACCTGCTACTCCACTACCGAGCAGAGGCAAAAATACGATAAGTAGATACATAATTTCGAGTGTGATCAGAAAACCAAAAATCGGGCGCATGAGATCACACGAGACCACTTCGATTATTAGTCGGGGGATGCGAACATAGTGACCCTAAAATACCTAATGCGCTATCTTAATCTTAAAGGCGAAAAACTTCCATTTTGAGACCGCGACTCATCGCTCCGCACTTTCTCGCTAATTTAGTGAGATATGTTTTCAATTTTACTCCACTTCACTCTTGATGTTTTTTCAGGTACGAGAACATAATTGGAAGAAGGATCGAAGTTTAGACCGCTCACATTCTACCTATAGAAAGGAATCATCAGAGAGGACCATTTATGATTCTAGCCGAGAAGACTAGTCAAAAGAAGGATAAAGAATGTTATATATTTCAAGAGTTAGATTAGTTGCCGATAAACAAGTAAGAATTGCCTCAACCAAAATTGATGGAATTGGACCTAAAAAATTCTGATACAAAACCTATTATAAGAGAAAGAAATACAATATCATAGGGAGATGATCCTCCTTATCCTATATTTAGAAAGTAGCTAAAAGATCTCTGGCCAAATTTTGGACAATCACCAACTTTTGGTTGATAACAGTGCAGAAGCACGCTACCGGTCTCTTTAAAAAAAATGTTTCACAACTTCTTTCAATTGAAATATCCTCAAGTTTTGAGTATTTTCAAAGACAAAGCATTCTTTTTCTTTTCCCTTCATGTTTATACCTTCTGGTATCTCTATTTTAATTAATTGGTATGAATTAATGTAAAACTTAAGCATAATAAACATTAATTTTAACATTGACTATAACATATTGTAATAGAGGACAATGCATATTCTTAAAGTATCCTATCATCGTAATAGATATAGTTTGTTAAAGTAAAGAAATGATAGACTCTGTTTGATAGCATCCGATATATAGCATATACTTAGCAACAGAATAGTTGTAGCATGTAGCTAGGTTACAGCAAATGTGTGTGTGTGTGTGTGAGAGAGAGAACTTGGTATGGAATAAAAAATATAATTCACGTTCATATTTAATCTTATCATATTGCATAATGAGATACATCATATTAATTGATTAAAATGACATAACCTTGAATGTCTAGTTTATCAGAGATTTACAGTCCATTTTTTTAAAATAAACATGGTTGGTATTAAGATCAAACCCCACATTATGATATTGCAATGCTGTTAATCCAATCTTATCAATACCCTTAGTATTTGGTAGGAATGCCAAACAAAAGGCGTTTATTCCCGGTACCTCCCAAAACATTGGCTTTTTTATCCAGCGCTATGGTGTTATGTGGATCCAGCAATAGACTTATATGAGGAAAGGAGCTAACAAGTGTCGGCCCTTCATAACACAACGCTTCCTTTGGAAGATACGGGATCTGTACTTTTTTCCTCCCTTTCCACCTTTCGTGCATTTCTTGTTCTACACGATGGCTTATTTTTAAATATATTCATTTCTTGCTTGCATGTTTACTACGATGGCTTATTTTTAAATATATGTCCTTATAAGTTTTCATCATCACCCGGCGCAAGGTGATTGGAAAATGTTGACCCTTGTCTAGAATTGTCCCGATTTTTGATGGAGTATTTGCTGAATGCGTATGTGATCTTTTTTTTTGTCAAAACATCCTATGGCTGCTTCCACCTCCGTATTTGATGGAGTATTTGCAACGGTACTTTTTGTCACATCCACCACCAGATACTTTTCTACAGTATCTGTCTCCAGGAGAGCGGCATGTGGACGGGACATACGTATCTGATAAAGAGGGATCGTATTTTGGGTTATCTGTTTTATGCCCTTTACTTCCTTTGCATTGAACCCAAAGGATTGTGCTACCCGTATCAAGGACTACATACTGGCGAAGATGTTGCGTACCTATGTAAATTTCAGCATGAAACAAACCACCTTGAGTTCTCAACTTTCCAATTGCCTTTTGTGAATTAGACATTTGATTCATGGTGCCGTTTGAGTAATTCGTTGTAGTTAAATTGTTGTGTGATTAGATCGTCTAGGAACTCTATTGAGGGCCAAGTCGATCCGATCTAATGTGTAGAGTTTGGGGGATAGATCAAATCGCGGTGAATGAGTTTTAAAACAAATCCTTGTTTCTTTAAGACATGATTATTAGAAGAAGAATTTATAGATAGAGTATATGATAGACAATAAAATGGAGAACATTTTCTTTAGACGAATAGATAACAAGGAATTTCCCATGGTAATAGAGATCGTATTTGGTGAATCGTGTGTTTTACACTGAGAGCTAGCTTTTTTATAGTAAAAAGAATGGTCAACTTAAAATTTTAGTGATAGGGCTACAACAAATTTTGTTATAACATTTGTCAATACATATTTTTTTATCGACGATCATGATGTAGAACACATATATTGATATAAATACCATCATGATCATGATATAAAAGTGTAGTAGCACGTGAAATCACTCAATTTATCGTAACAAAATCTTTTTTTTTTAAATCTCAATTCTCATATGTTGAGATGCGTATTATGTCAACATTTTTTAGATTTTAAACAAAAAATTAGTCACAATTTTTCTTTTGGATACATGTCTAACTCCTACATGTTTATTATGTTATAAAATCAAAGATTAAAAATGATTGCATTATGCTCATCCGTAATTTATTTGATAGCATTACGAAGGGTTTTTTTCTTCATTTTTTTTTTTTTTTTTTTTTTGTGGGTGTGTAACGACCCGTTCTAAATATATACTGAAATCTTTATAAAATAATATTTGATAGCATCACAAAAACAAAAAAAAAAAAAAAAAAAAGTCATCATGTATAAAGGTCCATTTATATTTATATATTGATAGCATCACAAAAAAAAAAAAAAAAGAATCATCATGTCATCTAGATAAAGGATCATCCATTTCTACTCTTATCATATACCCAAAAAAATCCCAAACATGTCTTAAAACTCACCTAGAGTAGTAGGCTTCACCCACTCGCATGGACGGACCTATAGGGGCAGTGGCACAAGCCCCCACAAAATTATATGAAATAATTATTTTACCCTTTGCCCTATTTTTTTAATATTTAAAATGTATAAATAAGAAATAGATCGTCCGCTAGTAGAAACATGTCATCCAGCGGCGGAGTGGTTAAATGTTGTTTTTTATTCCTTTCAAACTATTACTTTTAGTCAAACTTTTGTTACATAACAAATATTTTTTTTAAGCTAACCTTAGTTACAATGAAATTTTTTTTTTTGAACACAGTTACAAAGGAATCTATTTTATTAATTACTCGCTTGACTAAAGTATTTGTTTTACATTTTCTTACAACACATGATAGGGGCGGACCCACATAGATCCAGGGGTTTATGTCCTCACTTAAATTTTTACACGAAATTACTAATATACCTCTATAATATTAAAAAACAATGTACATATATTATTTCCAACATTCTTTAATCAAATTATTTCTTTTTATCATTTGGTGTAATGTCTATCATTGACCTCATGGTCATATGATCAAAACTTGGCAATTATTTCTGCCACATTCTTTTTATTTATGTTTTACTTTCCCTTTCCGGTGTGTAATTTATGTTTTTCCCCTTTTCTTATTAACATAGTTTGATAAATTTTTTTATTTTTCTTTACTCATTTGTCATACACTCTCTATACAAAAATAAATAAATTATTACATCATTATATTTATTTATTTACTTTTAAACCAAGAATGATTTTCTTTTTAATTCATCATATTAAGTTGCAGCTTACATAATATGTTTATTAATTCATCATTCTAATATATCACAAACTTACATAATTAGTCTATTAGACCAACACACATGCATAAGGGTCATGGGATGTATGCGTCTAGTAAATTTTCGTATAAAGATATGCGTGTATGTAGTTAGTATTAAATAAAAATACCTAATAATTCTCCGAAAACTAAATTGACAAAAACCTTCTTATTTATATATTTGTGAAATTTTCAAAAAAAAATTCTTTACACTGAATCGAAATTCTAGGTCAGCCACGGACACATGATAACATATTGTTACAAAATAAACCTATTTTCATTTTTTTTTACAAAGGACTAAGTAGTTTCTTAATTTGCTACAAAATATGGTCAGATCAATTGATGAAGTGCTTGCTCAAAATTCAATCCTTAGTATCTTAACCCTTTTTTTAAAAAGTTTTTTTGAATCGTTAGTGACGATGCCGAATCTCGTCTATAATAATCTGGGCCAAGTTAATCTAGAGACGATTGAATAAGATCACAAAAAAGTAAAAGCAAATAAAACGGGGGGTGTTTTGTGATGAATTACACTGAGCTTGAGAATTCGTATTCTCAAATTGCCTACGTATCCTGAGAAGATTATTCAGGAATCAAGTCTGCCGTAGTTCTAAAGGTTGCTTATATAGGGAACACTTTTGCCCTAATCTGTCATTGCGCCGTGTCCTTCAAGGACTCTTGCTCATAACCGCTAGAGGCTTGATTTACGCCTCTATCCGTGATTTCAGGGATATCTTTGGCTATATCCGATAGTTTGAATCAGAGTCATAATGGCAGGGGATTCTTCCTTTATTTATTAAGCATATTTCCCACGTGGGAATAAGATCATAACTGACTCTATCCGACCTACATAGAGCTCCAAAGAACGCAAGTCCGAGCTGCGCCGCCCCGACCTTAACTCGTCCTGACCGACCTGCGGCGGGTTATGAGGTTTGCTCGGCAAACTAACTAGGCTCCCTCTTGGGAGCAAAAACCCATGCCATTGACCTTATCCAGGGCTCCTAGCCCTTAGTTATTCGGTCCATCTTTCATAATTTATTATTTTGGCCATTCACAGGATGACACGTGGACGAGGCCAATCCGACCTCCGTCAGTTAGCAAAATGGAAAAAGAAGTAAATAGTGTCGAACAAAATTAATTTGAATCACTGTAGGCTGTAGCTAACACGTAAACAACTCATTTCATTCCATATCGAAATGCGACAGCTCCTCTGAATTGCTGTGGCTACCTTACGATCTCTAATTAATTCAAATGTCCTGTAGAGAGTGTTGTGGGAAAAATGAAGTAATGAAGTCACAGAGCAACCAATAGTTGTGGAGGCTATGGCATATGTATTAACAATGCATATCTGTTTACATATACTAATACTACTACTAATTTAACAAAAATTAAGCAACCAATAGTTAATGTGTTTTAGTTCCAAAAATAAAATACTTAACATGATAATTTTTTTCCTCAATGAAATTCGGTTACACCTTGAGTAGAGTTAATTAAGATAAAGGATCATTAAAAGTCAAAAATAAAAAAGTTGAGTAATTAATATTATTAATAACTTATCAATCGTCTAACACCTCTTTTTTAAGAGTAAGTTTACCAGGTAAAATAAATACTGTTCTTCAATTAGCAATATCCACTTCTACAGTAATTAATGAGTATTAAAGTGTAAAATTTAATGTTGTAAAGAAGCTACTAAATAGTTATCAATTTTTTTAAAATGACTGCAATGTGATAGAAAATCAGCCTAACACATAATAATAGTAAATATTTATGAACAAGTACCTCTCTTCCAATACTACCCTGTAAATAAGTTGCCAAAAGCAGAGTTTTCAACACTTTATTAAAAACTGGCACCTGCTGTTCTTCTGCATTCTAGTATACATGAACAGGACACAAATTACAATGAAGAAACTACTGCTTTTCTCTTTCTTCTTCATCCATATAGCCACTTCAGCCTCCAACAAAAAATGGCATACTCTTAAAGGTAACATCATGATCATTAGCATATGTTCAACTCCATTTTATGAAGAAACTGGGATTATTTGACAAAAACACAATAAGAATCTTATATTTACCTGCAGGTTCTGAGCCTGTGGTTGTAGCACGTGGTGGATACTCTGGCATATGTCCAGAATCTACAGCTCCGGCATGTCAAGTAGCACAAGCAACAAGCATGTCTTCTGTAGTATTTCTCTGTGATCTACAGATTACGAAAGACGGAGTTGCATATTGCCATACTGATATAAACCTTCAAAATTCAACAACAATTACAGGTGTTTATCCAAACCAAGAGAAAACCTACAAGATTAATGGAATGGATCTTAAAGGCTGGTTTGGAGTGGATTATACAGGATCTGACCTATTAAAAAAGGTCATGGGTAAGTATGTGTGACAAAAAGAAATAATCTTTAAACATAAATGTATTGCTACACATAATTTTTCACTCTTTTTTTTTTTTTGTGCAGTTACACAAGGAATGCATTCAAGAACACATATTTTTGATGGAACATATAATATGCTCACACCTTTTGACATCGTGGGAGTCGAACATCGCCCAGGACTATGGATTAATGTTCAGGTCTGTCTTTTATCATAATACTAAAATGCTCATTGTCAATGATCAAGAGCTCTTTGTGCGTAACATCAACTTTTTATTGCAGTATCCAACGTTTTATGAACAAAGGAAACTGAATCCCACAAAGTTTATACAAGATACCGCAAAAGAATTAAAACCAGAGTACATTTCCTCCCCTGAGATTGGTTTCTTGAAGGGTTTAGGAGATAAAATTGACAAGTCAAAGACAAAGCTCATTTTCAAGTTTATGACAAAAGAAGAAATTGAGCCTTCTACCAAAGAAAAATACGATTCGTTGTTACAAAAACTGCCTATGATCAAGACATTTGCATCAGGGATTGTTGCTCCACGAGACTACATATGGCCGGTTGATAATAATAGAGTTCTACAGCCTGCCACGAATCTTGTTGACGATGCACATAAACTAGGTCTAGAAGTATTTGCTTCTGGTTTTGCAAATGACAATTACTTAAGCTACAACTATAGTTATGATCCAACTAAAGAATACCTGCAGTTTATTGACAATTCGCAGTTCTCGGTTGATGGAGTGATCACAGATTTCCCTTCAACTGCATCAGAGTCCATAGGTGACAAAAACATGAGCAATTACATATAAGACGCTTAAATACATTTTCTTTCACGTTATATCTATACAATGTCGACCCTAAAGTGATAGTTCTATTTGCAGCATGCTTAAGTAATAACCAGGAAGGTCGCAGGATATCAAAAAGTAAGATTCTTTGTTACTTTAAACTGAAAACATGTGTTTAGTGTTTTGTAATAATTTGTTTGTGTTTTTTTATGAAAGCTTTGATCATATCTCACGATGGAGCTAGTGGAGATTACCCGGGATCAAGCGATCTTGCATACCATAAGGCTATAGATGACGGTGCAGACATCATTGATTGTTCTGTTCAAATGTCAAAAAATGGAGTGGCTTTCTGCTTGCCTTCTGCTGATATTGCAGCATCAACTACCGCGGCAACTATATTCTTGAACCGAACCAAGAAAATACCCGAAATCCAAGAGAAAGGTGGAATCTTTTCGTTTGATTTCACATGGGATGAGATCCAATCACTACAACGTAAGCTACATAATAGTGTGCTAAAATCCACCGTAATGCCCAAATGATGTTTGATACTATCTTCTTCTTTTCATATATTTCAGCTCAAATATTAAGCCCATTTGATGCCCCTCTGGTTCGAAATCCTGCAAACAAGAACAAAGGAAAGTTTGTCACTCTCAACGAGTTCTTGAACCTTGCTAAAACAAGGGCAACAACAGGTGTTCTAATTAACATTGAAGTAAGAATCTGATTCTTGGACATTTTTGTTATGCTTTTTCATTACAATTACATCAATTCAACACGCTAAAACCATATCTTTTTTCCCAGAATGCAGCTTATTTAGCATCAAAAATAGGTCTTGACATAGTTAACGCAGTCACCACGGCCTTAAGCAACGCAACTTTTGACAAGCAATCTACTCAGAAAGTTCTAATACAATCCGATGACAGTTCAGTACTGTCAAAGTTCATGGACTTCAAGAACTACCAAAGGGTATTAGCAATCAAAAAAGATATAAGCGGAGCAAACAGTGAAGTAGCAGAAGAAGTTAAAAAGTATGCTGATGCACTACGCGTATTCAGAAACGCTGTTGTGCTAGATTATCCAGATCCTGTCTACATGACCTTAAATTTCAGCAATCTAGTTGAAGTTATGCATGCTGCTAATGTCTCGATCTACGTCGGTGTACTCAGAAATGAGTTCCAAAACTTTCTCTTTGATTACTTAGCAGATCCGTATTTGGAACTAGCAACTCTCACTCAGAAAGGAGTAGATGGCATTGTCACTGACTTCCCAGCCACTGCGGTTGCATACATGAGTAAGTACATTCTTTACAATTCGGTAAATAAATTCAAAGCGTATATACTGTAAAACAAGGTAACATTGCAAAATTGATATTCAAATCTTTCAATTCCACTAAAGACTGTCAACAGAATACGGTTACCGAATCTGTGGTGCTACCAAAGAGGTCTCTAACAAAAATGTCCAAGTTTTCCTGACATAAGAACTAGACTTCGTAACTATATCAACAAATTCATAGATGTATCTAGGATTTTAGTAGGTATATCACCGGATTTTGTAGGTATATCTATAAATTTGTAAATGTATCTACGAATTGAACATTTTTGGGAATTGAGGGCATGGAAGCAAGCAACATGATGGGAGCAAAATCCTACATATATATCTACGAATTTCATAGTTATATATCTACAAATTTTGTAGATATATCTCCGAAAGTCATAGATATTCCTCAAACATTGGTACATATGTCTACAATAGTTCAGATTTCTGTATGTCAGGAAAAGTGGGACAATTTTCATAAATACCCTTCTAACAAGATCACATTTTCCATTTTCTCTAGGAGATTCTCTAATCAGATAAGTAAAATGCATATCTTTGAATTCTACACTACATGCACCCTCACACAATATGAGTTCTCTGTTCGATGTATTCGTTGTAATATTCTAATGCATTTTACTGTGCAGCTTCTCCATGTGCTGATCCTAAAAGAGATGTTCCATACACAATACTGCCAATAAAACCAGGAGACGTTTATATGAATTTGGTTGAAGCAAAACCAGAACAAGGTGCTCCATTTGTACCTCAGCTCCAAGATCCAGACATTGTTGATCCTCCACTACCTCCGGTGACCAAGAACCCGGATTCCGGGTCATCAAGTTTTGAACGTTCAAGAAGTGTTATCCTCATTGCAGCTATGTGTATGCTTACCTTCCTGTGTGCACAATAACTGTTAGTATTACTCAATTAGTAGTGGACATGTATCTTTAAATGCTCTTGACTCAGGGAAATTAGATAATCAAATTTCACTATCTTTATCACATTTGTTGTCATTCTTGTAAAAATGCATTGTACGCATGTATGAATATTTTGCCTTTATGCTCCCATAAGAAGTTTCGCACACAGTAGCTTAGCAGAACTGACCAATTCAAGAAAAAAGATATCTAAAAATTGATGCTTTGCAAATATAAATTGCCAATTCATCTTCCAATGAACAGATTTTTGAGTAGCGGTTTCTTTAGAGGTAAATAAAATAGAACACATCAAAAAGTAGCCATGCAAATATGACAAAGTCCCACATAGAGAGCAGAGACATCTACAACTACAAGATGGTGTGTTTTACAGATATGTGAATGTCGTAGCCTTATTTATGTGTCTAAAACAAATTTTAGTCACCCCCTTTAATTTATGTGTTTTAAAAAATTAAAGAAAAAAAAAAGGAGGCTCAGATCTGTGATTAGGCAAGCAAAGAAGAGAAGCCATCGACCCGCCATGGCTGCAAACCACCAGTTGCTCATAAAACAGGGGAGGCATCAAAACACAACTCCCCATGTCACAAGCCATCTGGTATTGCCCTACCAAGATACGGGTCGGGTTTTCTCAATTGCTCCGGATCAAACAGCTCAGAAAGAATCTAAAGAAATATCATCACAGCCTCTTTCATCATCATCATCATCATCATAGTCGTCATCATCAACCCAATAAAAGTTCCCAATAAAAAAAGAAAGAGGAAAAGTAAAAGACATGACGACAAGATCAAATTTGTGCTATATAGTATAGAACGCTTTCTCGTCGTCTCAAGGGTTGTTGGTATTTTGTTTCCAAAAATGGAAGAAATCATTGGCAAACAGAGAGGGGGCAACAACCCTTAAAAATTCCCGGACAATCTCTCCATTGCCTCAATCTGTATTCCTTCTGTGTTGTCGATTTTTGATTAAAGCCCTAAACCTATATAATGCCTTTTGGCCCTAAACCTAATATAATGCCTTTTTTTTTGGAAAATTTATGAAAAAAAAAAAAAAAAGATCAAAAAAAGATACACATACTACTCCCTCTGAGAGCACCCCCCTCTGGGAGCAGAAAATTACCGAATGCAGCGTTTTGGTGCCATCGGCTGTAAGGGTATTTATGTCATTGGCAAATCCAGTTTTAAGCTAGCACACCAACATCCCCACAAAATCAACTCTTTTTTTATATATACCAGGAAAATAAACAATCGTGTTCCGCACGAGCGTTGCTCTAGTTTATGTATTTAATTAACTCTAATGTATTACGATTGCATGTTCGGCACGTGTTTGCTGATGAAATGAATATCCAACACATCTTCGACACCTCCCGACATCGTATGGATACTTTTCGACACTACTGAATTTTATTTTTTTTCAATTTCTACTTAAATCTATTTTAACCGAAAAAATAAAGTTATCTTCGACATTATCTGCAACAATACGTGTTCTACCAAAAACACGACACGACACGCTCCGATACATCCCGACGCCATATCCAAAAAGTGTCGGTTGATGAAATGAATATTAATTAAAAATTAATTAAAATCTAACACGCTCTCAATACTCCACGAAACAAAATCGACACATTTCGAAACTACTGAACCCTTTTTTGTATTCTCAGATCTAGCCTAATTTTAACGGCCAAGGTAAAATACATAATTCGAATTTCCATAGAAATTAAATCAACAATACACTATAGTTAGTTTAACAATATTTGTGGCCGAAATAAAAAAAAATTAGGATATTTAATATTTTATATAAACGATATGTTTTTTTACAAAAAAAAAAATTCATTTCAAGAATTTTAATATTTCATGTAATCGTCAAACCAAATATTTTTAAGCATGATATAAAGATCGTGTAAAAATACGTCGCGCCTTATATCTTGAAAATAATCATATCTCCGTGTACAAACGATATGTTTTTTTATGAAATGAATTTATTTTAAGAAATTTATAAGATTTCATGTAAACGTCAACACAATTTTTTGATATGATACAAAGATTGTGTCGGCAATAAGTCGTGGCCTTATATTTTGAAAATAGTTATACCTTTGCTACATATATTTTTATAATCACCGAAATGTGAAAATTAAAAGTGAATCAGCAAATGTAATAATCATAGAGGACTGAAATAATAAACCCGAGTAAACTATAAAAAGGTATACGTGTCCGACAACTAACACGACATGATACGCTCTGATACATTACGATGACATGTCCGGCATGTGTCGGTTGATGAAATGAATATCCGACACATCTTCGACACCTCCCGACATCGTATGGATACTTTTCGTTACTACTGAACAATTTTTTTTCAATTAATAATTAGATCTATTTTAACCGAAAAAATGAAACTATCTTCGACATTATTTGCAACAACACTTATTCTACCAAAAACACGACACGACACGCTTCGATACACCCCGACGCCATATCCAACAGGTGTCGGTTGATGAAATGAATTTTAATTAAAATTTTAATTAAAATCTAACACACTGTCAACACTCCACGACACAAAATCGACACCTTTCGACACTACCAAACCCTTTTTTTGTATTCTCAGATCTAGGCTAATTTTAACGGCCATGATAAAATACACAATTCGAATTTCCATAGAAATTAAATCAACAATACACTATAGCCAGTTTAACAATATTTGTGGCCGAAATAATATTTTTTTCAGGATATTTAATATTTTATATAAACGATATGTTTTTTTACGAAAAAAAAATCATTTCAAGAAATTTAATATTTCATATAATCGTCAAATCCAATTTTTTTTGGCATGATATAAAGATCGTGTAGGCTACATGTCGTGGCCTTATATTTTGAAATAAGTCATATCGCCGTGTACAGACGATATATTTTTTTATAAAATGAATTTATTTTAAGAAATTTATAATATTTCATGTAAACGTCAAACACAATTTTTTTGGCATGATACAAATATCGTGTCGGCAATAACACCTTTGCTACATATATCCGCACATTAAAAGGTGATACAATTGAGTCCCCAAAATGGAACAATTTAACTCAAACTCTTCTTCTAAAAAATAAAAATAAAAAATCTGGACTGGGCCGATGATAATGTTAAAATTAATATATATATATTGGCTTGGGCCTATAAACAGTAAAAAAAAAAAAACCAATGAAAAAATTACATGTGTCACCAATTGACACAAAACTTCTTCTTATTAATATAGAACGGATATACCCACAAAATCACCTATATTAGTGTTTTATTTGATGCATTCGTATTTTATCTACCGTTATTATTATTTTTTAGACAGTGGGTTAGAAGACAAGATAAAATTGAAAATGATGATATAGGACGGTTTCAAAAGTAAATGGTTGAAAATGACAACAAAAAATAGGTTGATGTATGAAAACATCCTCTTTTTTTTTTTTTTTTTTTTTAAACAAGAGCTGTGTACTACCATTTTTCCCACAAATCACGATCTTGAGATCAAGGGGAGTTGATTATTGCAATTGACTCTCATGGATTAACACAACGACAAATGTAGTAACGTATAATGTAGTAACTCAGTGAATCTACGACAAGTGTAGTTACGCAGAATGTAGTAACACAAAATGTAATAACTCGGTGAATCTACAACAAGTGTAGTTATGCAGAATGTAGTAAATCATAATGTAGTAACACAGTATTGTGTGTTACTACATTATGCATTATGCATTGTGGAGTGTGCCGGATTGATGTCACTGCATTGTGTCAATTCACTCCTTCCCTAATCAGATTGTGCTTAAATCGGTGTTACTTGTGCAAAATTGACATCGAAAGGGTGCAGAACCCTAGTTTCCTCGTCGCCCAAGATTCTTTTTTTTTTTCCTTTGTTGTTGATCGAATAGATGGGAAACAAAAAAAAAATCCTAAAATTTTCGTTTTCTCTGAATTTGATTATTAACAACAAGATTGATTGAAACGATTGGATTGCAGACATAATGCATTATCAAGGATCGATTTCCAGTGGTTTGAATAACTCCGGCTGGAGCTTGGTTTGACAAAGGGGAAAAATAGGATTCTTAGATAGCCATGTATCTCCGGCAGTTTTTCTAAATCGGATTCTGAAAGACCCTCATGTTTCAATGCCTTCTCCGTCAATCTCAATTCCCATTGATCTCAGCAACATGATTTACTTCTTCTTGGTCGGACGGTGATCAATTTGCTATTACGTTGTGAAATTTCATTCCAATCGTGAAGAACCCTAATTGTTCTCCGTCGGCCAGATTTTTTTTCTTATTTGGTGATCGAGAAGATTAGAACCAGGAGCGAACTACGCAGACGAATCGTGGAGCATGATCTACGCATAAGAATCAGACGGTTTCAGCAGAATTAAAATAGGAAAAGAGGAAAATATTAATAAATGGTATTATTGGATATTCATTATTTTTTGTCCTTTACAACCACTGTCTTTTTTTCATGTCTTTTTACCCAAATTAGATTGAAATTGGTCATCTACAACATTTTCTTATGTTTTTTGGTTGGTAAAGTCAAGTCATTCCATATAAATTATAGCAAATCTTAAGTAATTAGGAGTATCATATACACCCCTAATGAAATTTACCTCAAGTGGTTAACCGACGCCTCCTGACCTTGAGGTCTTGACTTATACGTTGGGGTCGTTCTATTGCAGGGACTCCTTAAGTAGGGACCGCATCTACGTGGCGGGATCGGACCGCACGTTTTCCTGAGGTGGAATACACAGTGTCCCGTGTGTGGAAATTGTGTGGTTCAGATGCTGCCACGTAGACAGTTCCCTAGTAAAGAGTTCCTATGATAGAATTTTCCTATACATTGAGTACTTCACTTCAAATCCCACCAAATGTGACGTGGGTTATTACGTTTACTTTATGTAGTAATTTCGTTTTTTTTATTTTATTTTATTTTTTTATAATTACTATTCTCTGTTTGCAAAAAAAAATTATACTCCTAAAATATAATCTTTTTAACTTTTTTTGCTTGCAGCACCGTTATATTCCAATTATAATGTCAAAAAAAAAAACATTGTTTTTTCTTCTCCATTTTACCTTTAATCCATACTTAGGATCAATTCATAATTTTCATTACTTTACGATTATATCATTAATAATAATCATAAGATATTTCAATTTGTTTTCATAATATAGAGGATATTATTCTTTTTTTTTTTCTTAAAGCCTCCGGTATCCGGAGCCCATTAGTCCGCCTAATCCGGAGTTCGACATTATTCCATTTTTTAACCGTAACTTACAAGAGATTTTTTTGGTACAACGGTTGTAGTAATGTTGTACTAAATGACATGTATTAGAGCCATTAATTTTTACTTTTTTCACACTTTACACTTTTATCGTGTGTGGGATGTTACAAATGAATGGTTGTAATGTATGCAACTTGGTATAACTTTCATACAACAGTTGTATTTCAAAATTTTCCGTAACTGAGAAGTGCATAACGATACGCAAGACAAAAGAACAAAAAATTTCTCTCGCTTCTCTCTAGAAAAATCCCCTACCCTCCTCAACTTTTGCCCCCTCTCTCAGGCGCAAGCCGCCGGTGCCGGATGTTTTCATTTCTCCTTCTGCGTTGTCTCTTTTATTTCTCTTAAAATCTATGTTCTTTTTGGCTGTTTTCCTCCGATTTCATTCCAGATCTGCAGCCGTTTTCCTCGATTTTCCGGTCGATTTGACGGCGATTTTGGCCGACTTTTGGCTTCCCTCAAATCTCGCTTCTATTATAAAAGATCTGAAGCAGAGTTTTCATGGGGTGCCTTTTTCCGGTGATGATTTGGATATGTTGGCTGTCGTTCCTTCTCTCTCGGTTTGGCTAATCTCCTGTTGAAGATTCAGATCCCGTTCGGAGGTGGTAATCAGAGAGTTGCATGGCGGCAAAGGATGATGCAAGTCGAGTTTGGGCTCAGGCTTCGCTTGCATGCCTTTGGATGGAGGCTGTTGGTCGACTCCCATGGTGTTGACTGGATGTCTATGGCGGTGTGTAGCTTTGCGGTTATTGCTGGAAGCTCCCTCGGGCCAAAGGCAATAGCTTTTTTGGTGTAAATAGTTTATTTGGTATTTCCGGTTGTAAATGGAACGTGTTGACTACTTTAATTACTACTGGTTTAGGGTGTTTTAGTATCTTTCATGTTATGGAAATCCGATTAAATACAAATGTTTTCCATTTGACTTGCTACCAAATCAAGTTCTCCATTGTGAGACAAAATTTGGACTTTGGAGGCCTTCCCCCATATCCTTTTCGTTTCGTTTAAACTGTTTAGTTATTTCCAGTAGTATGCTGGTAGTTGTCCGGAGTGTTTCCGGCGTGTGTCCGGCTGTAACTTTAGTTTTTCTTTCAAAGATATCCTTTCGTTTCGAGAAGAAAAAAAAGAAGAGGAGTGCATAACATTCAAGAACTATACACCCCACTAGAGAGAGAGAGATGCATTACAATAAAGTTTTTTTCATTTTGTTAAAAGTAGTAAGGCATTCACATTAGAATTTCTATTTTTTATCTCTAAAATATATAAAATAATACATATCTTACAACATCACAATTCAAAACACCCCACAACATTATCCCTATCCATATCTTTCTACCAAATACCAATTAAATAGGGATAGTGCTCCAAACATAAGGATACACTATTCATTGACCATAAAAATAAATAGGGATGAGGCTTTTGCTGTGGAGGTATTTGAGAAAAATTTCCAATTTTAACTTTATTTTAGGGTAGAGCACCATATATAGCTTTTGACGTGAATACCCTTACAATATAATCCAAAATAAGTTTATATGTTATCACCGTATGAAAGATTCACAACATATGTACTTCGGAAAAGTATATATGCACAGAAAATTACACAGAAAAATGTACATAAATATGATCTATTCCATCCATTAATGATTAAGAACAAAAATAAAAGAATAAAAAATGAATCATAGCCCCATGATTGAATTTCGGGGGATGGTTTATGTGCAATTGCCGGTGCCCCCATCACCCTTCATGTACTTCATATGTTTCCGCTACAACTATTTTTTTTTTCACTGACAACAATTCCTGGAATCTTACATCCTTCACTACAATAAACAATAGAGACATTGACTAACTTTTATTAAAAAATAGTAAAATAATATATCAACTGCACATATTGTGCAGTGAACATACACTACACACTTCTTATCTACATATCAAAGTATTTCAAATATGTGGATACGATGTGTGTAGTGTATATCCACGGAAAATTCTAAAGTGGAGACTCCTATATGGAGAGACGTCTATTTGGCTTCATTTAGACCACACAGTTTCATTGTGCAATGAAACTGTGTGGTCCAAATAAAGCCAATAGGTGACACATTATATGGGAGTCTCTACCTTAAAATTTCCCTATGGATGTATCAGCACCTTGGAGACCGCTCATTTGTTTATTGCCTTACATAAAACTAGAGGTGCACATGGTCCGGTTTTCCGATTTTTAACCGCCTTTTAAACCAAACTATTTTTTACGGTTTCAAAATTTACATACCAAAACTGAACCATAGCTAGGTAAAACCATTTTATCCGGTCCGGTTTGGATCGACTTGGTTACGGTTTTTACAGGTTTTTAGTCCTCTTTTTTTACAAATATTTCACTGAAAGGGCATTATCACGATTCAGCGAATTCATTTCATTATTAATACGACAATCATACAAGGTTCTCATTTTCCATATATCATACACCATAACTCGAATGTCACTTGGTCTCTCTCTCTATATATATGTGTGTGTATGTGTACAGAACATTATATTATCATATTTTCCTATACAGATGATCATATAAAACAATGTAAATTGTTTTATTTCATCATGTCATAAGTCCTATTAAGATGAGCATCAAACTACGTGTGTAAGGTAGTTGATTGAAGTATTAATAGATCATTGACATAAATATTAGTTATTTACATTTAGTGATTATTGAGGAGGACCGACGAAAAGTTTATTCACTTTGGTGATTAATTCTCACAATGTACTAGCGAAAAATCAGTTTAACTGTGGTACACAAATAGAGTGGTACACGAGTGGATTGGTGTGGTGCAAATAAAAGCTCCCTTAATTAATAGTATCGATATTCACGCGGTATACACACACACACACACACACACACAACATATATAATATATATATATATATATATATATATATATATATATATATATATATATATATATGTGTGTGTGTGTGTGTGTGTGTGTGTGTCTATATATATCCGGTTCCAGTTTGGTCCGATTTTTATTGTAAAAAACTAAAACCAAATTGTTTTTTACGGTTTATTTTTTTTGCAAGAAAATAAACAATCAAAAAACCATGGTTGGAACTGGAACCGGCAATCCGAAAATATGTAAACCAATCAAAAAACCATTGTTTGGTTCGACCGGATTGTTTGGTTTCAGGTTTTTTTGTTCACCCTTGCATAAAAAACTCATACACCGTGACTTCCGCAAATGAGATTGTTGTTGTGATTTGTGATGTCTTGGAAAAGAGTTACTTTAGCAACGGTAATTGGGAGTATATATCGTCCCCTCCGCCTAACTAGAGGTGGCCAAATGTAACCGGAACCGGCAGTTGGAACTGGAACCGGCGGTTTGTGTAACCGTAGGTTTGGATAACCGGCGGTTTGTGTAACCATCGGTTGGGCGCTTAGGGGTTTTGGGTAACCGGAACCGGACCGGAACCGACGGTTGGAACCAAACCGGCCGGAACCGGAACCAGTTGTAACCGTAACCGTAATCGTAACCGGAACCGGCGGTTGAACCGGCCCAACGGCTATTTTTATTTTTTTTTTTCCAAACATTTCAAAAAAATCCTATAAATACTACTACATTCCATTTTCAATTTCTTACACTACTCGCCTCTTAATTTTTACATCTTCTTCCCTCAAAAAAAAAAATTTCTAACATCTTCTACTCATTTCTTTGAGTATCAAGTTTGTTCAGTTATTAAAAACAACAATCAAATTTACTTTACGATACCTATTTTTGAAGTTGTTCTTACTTCAATAAGGTTTTAGTTATAAGTAAATTTAGTTTGTATTTTATTCAACTAATTTTTTTACGAGTGTAAAACAAATTCCATTTTATAATCAAATTTACTTTACTAGACCGATATTTGAAGTTGTTCTGATTGAATCGTTACTTCAATTCGGTTTTAGTTATAAATAAAATTGTTTAGGTTTTTTTTCAATATTTTTTTATAATCGTTAAATTTATTTTAGATTTTTTACAATGTTAAAAAGAGGTGAATCATCAAAAGGCAATCGAAATATTGGTTTTCGTGATGACACGGTTGTGCCGAAGTCGGATGATGTTGCTGGTGGCTATAGACCCGTGGTACCACATTTTACAAACCCTCTCACCGGTAGTCACATTTCAATTCCTCACTTCGAGACACCTTTAGATTCCAATCCTAATGATTTTGATACTCATTACGACAATATAATGTCTCAACCAGTAAATTTTAACATCAACCTTACGACTATTCCGATCAAGGGCCTGTCCGGTTGGGGCATTTGGACAAGTCTATACACAGGATACAAATATAACAACAAAACATATCTAGATGTTAACAGGTCAATTGTCAACTACAAGTTGTGGATGCTTCACTTCCTTTTACGAAGGTGATCTAAAGTGTAAACATCAACAACAAAATGATTATATGACAGAATAAACATATAATGTTTACTTTGTTTCTCAAGTCATGAGGGATAATATGTTGATTTCTTAACAGTTAGTGAATGTAAATTGCATCTTCCCCACCATCATTCAGTCGAGTTTATGCATTGCATTAACTTAGTCGCAGAATGCATATCGTAAAATTCAATCACCACTTCACAATTTCCTTAGCAAATTTTGTTGTAGAGATTTTCGTTTGGCTGGGAAAAACATAGGTGCGGTGGTGGTTTGGCCCTTCGGCTACGGAGAAATGTGTTGAATGAGCTATCTCAACTAACAACAACAACAACAACAACAACAACAAAAAAAAAAAAAAAAAAAAAAAAAACTTGCTGTGAAATAATATGAATATTGTTGAAAATCAAAATACTCATCTTAGCTTCTAATTTACAAATTTATATGATCGTAAAGAAAATTGTTTAAAAACATATTATATATTTAATTACGGATTAAAAAAACACCAAAAAAAAAAAAAAAAAGTTTTAAAAAAATTAGGAGGCTCAGATCTGTGACCAGGTAAGCAGAGAAGAGAAAATCATAGATCCGCCATGGCTGCAAACCTCCAGTTGCTCATGAAACAGGGAGACGCAGGTAACAAACCACATTTCCCGAATCACAAACCATCTGGTATTGCCCCGCCAAGATACGGGTCGGGTTTTCTCAATTGCTCGGATAAATCTCAGCTCAGAAGGAATCTAAAGATATATCATCACAGCCTCTCATCATCATCAACACCACCACCACCGTCAAGTTTCCCAGAAACATAAAGAAGAAGAAGAAGAAGAAGAAGATGGTTGGAACTTGGAATCATTGGGATAGTTAAATGATATGCCATGATCAACAAACAAACACACACACACTACAAGTACTCTATCTGTCTCTCATAATCTCAAGGGTTGTTGGTATTTTTTTTTCTTCCAAAAAATGGAAGAAATCATAGGCAAAGCAGAGAGGGGGCAACAACCCTTTAGAATTCCCGTATTCTCTCCACTGCCTCGTTCTTTTTTCCTTCTGAGCTGCGATGTCAATTTTTTTCTCTAAGCCCTAAGACTATATATATTATCCTCTGATTCTCTAAATCAACCCTCTGAGAGCAGCAATTTTACCGAATGCAGCTTTATTGATGCCATTGGCTGTAAGGATATTTATGTCAATTCCCTTTTTAATTAAACACGCAACGACATCGCAGTGCTGAAACACGCAACCAATGACAATATGACATTACTCAATTCACCGTTTTCTTTTTACCTCGGCCACTTAAATTACTTAAAATACACGCTTTTTAACAACATATTGAATTTTCCCAAACATTTTTATTAATCACTTTACATCTACTAACATTTTTATTACTCCTTCCGTTCCGAAATAATTACGACGGTTTTCAACAAGATTCGTTTCAAAATAACTGAGATAGTTTCATTTTCATTACAGTATTTATTGTGTTTTTCTTACATCTACATTTGTTTATTAAGAAGTGGGAGAATAACTACAACATTATACTAAGGTTTTTTTAATCATTTTAACATTCAAATGAAAACACTAACTCACATCTTTAATATGACTGTTTTTTACAACTGTCTCAGTTATTTCAGAACGAATGAAGTATCTACTACCTCCGTCTCAAAAGTGGTTGAATGCCATAAATTTGAAGGTTGAATGTCTAAAATGTCCATTAACTATCATTAATGTAGTAGTTGTTAAATAATAAAAAAATGTTAGATTGATAATAAATTAGCACTATGACGAGTTCTAGTACAATCAACGCGGGATTCAAAGAAACTACCTACACGAGATTGTGCATTGTTATCCCATGACCGAGGGTTTCGTGGTTATCCCACACAACTAATTGGTCATTAGGATGAGGCATTGCCCGAGTATGTGCGCGCTTACACGAGATGTCGAGGATGTAATGGTGGAGCGTTGACATGCCTTTGTTCACGCCTTACACGAGATGTTGTGGGGATATGGCAGCGGGAGCGTTGACGAGAGGACGAGGTATTGTTCCTAATCCGATTCGTCCGTAACCAAATCGATTATACTAGCATTATCGAAAATGCATCCTATCGATGAGCCGATTTCGATAATCTCTCGCGGGATCCATCTATATTATGACATAGTATCTTCAACGTTAGTTATTACAAACATAAGTATAGGAAATTTAGAAATACAAGTACGTAAAATTGCTAAACAATAATATGTTTATAGTTACCTAAGAAATAAAATTGAAGCAATGCACTACCGTTGGGGAACGGAGGAAGAGGATGGAGAATTGTACAAAATTTATTCATCCATCACTCGATACATATAAAGGAAAAAGAACCAACAAAAGCATAATAATTTATGTAAAGAAAGTGAAAGGAAAAGTATAATAATGTTTGCAAAGAAAGTGAAAGAAAAGCATGTTGAAATTTTGTCCAAGTTGAACCAAAACTTGTGGCCGAGAGGGTAATGGCCGACAGTTAAGTTTTGTCCAAGTTTTTTTTTTCTTTCTTTGGAATACAAATAATTTTTCATATTTATGTAACAAAGCGATCACCTTAAGTGTAGGACATGTTAAATACATTTTAAATCTCACGTAAAAGTAAGTAAAGCATGATATAAATCGTAGGATATAACTATCAAAATCAATAATAAATCAAATAAATATGTTTATTCGTTTCCTAAATTGAAAGGACACATTTTCTACAGTAACGATCAAACCTATGATGATTAAATGATTAAAAGCGAAAGAGGTTAAATGCGAAAACGATTAATGCAAACAATAACGGTTACAAATAATGTTTAACGTTTAACTCACAAATACAACAACCGGTACCCAAACAAAGAATAACGATTACGGATAAATGTTTGCAAATCAATGTTTAAGTCGCAAATAGTTTTATCCGAATACTCAAATAGACAAGATACACTTCTCATCATTGAAAATTCTCCATGACAAACCACAATCTTGTCCCGTGTGGCCGCAGTGCATGAACGCCTCACGCTGAACCGCGTTATCCCCATAAAAGTCTGTGGCTTTGAATATAATCTGATGAGGAATGTTTCCCTCATTGTCTTTAAGCTCCTCCATACCCTTGATCTCATCAAGAACACGACTCGTGACCACACATCTGATTGCCGCCTTTGCCTCACATTCGCGTTGGTGTATGCTAGCAATGCTCGATCTTTTATAGACGTGTCGTTGGCATTGCTAGAATGTGAACCATTCATCGATGAACGTGAGCCGCTCTTTCCCGATCGTGACCGTGAGTATGGCGACGAGGAAGCGCATGTATCAAAGCGCATGTGGCTTTTACCTTTACTCTTTACTTTGCCATAATTCTCACACGGTTGTGATGATGCTTCTCCATGGTGGAATTCCCTACGCAACGCTTCTTGTTCCCCATCGCTCGACAAAGGGGCATCGTTGAAGCTCGCGTGCAAATGCACCCGTCGCTTCCACCCCGATCCATAGCTCATTCATATCGTTGCATCGCGGCAAACCCTTCTTCAAGAACTTTTTGAAATTTTTACATTTTCAGCAAGTTGAGGTAAGAGTAATACATATTATGAGACTAATACAAAGTATACCTAAATTGCATATTTGCATTACGTTTTCAATCAATTTATAGAAAAGTATAAATCATGTAGATGACAAGCCGTAATCCCAAAAAAAGTCATCCATCTAGTTGAAATGAAATAATAGGCATCATAAGGGATTATTATTATTATTATTATTATTATTATTATTATTATTATTATTATTATTATTATTATTATTATTATTATTATTATTATGTGGGCATTTTCAGTAAAGAACAAGCTTTGGACATCACACATGGTTTTATTTATCTTTTAGGATTTCAACAAACAAGCAATATAGAACCGTGTCATATGTCCCGGTTTCATATGTGAAGCATTTTTGGATACATACCGGATGTGAAAATATAAGGACACTATTATATTTGTAATGCATATTTGGGAGAAATTAGCTTACCGAAAGATCATGAAATTTTTCCAAGAGAGACGTCAATGGTGTTTTCAACCGAGTTCCACCACGCCGTTGGTTCCGATAAGCGCTCGAACGCAAATCCAATCCGCCTTCATTCTTCTATGTTTTTCTTTCACTTGACACGTGGTGTATTTAGTATTTGACCGTGTCCTCATTTGATGAACAACATGGTTCAAGAAAATACTAGTAAGACACTTTGCCATCATACGGAGCGCCGACACCGCGTTTACATTCTAGCGAGAATGTCCAGGAAATGGTTAGTGTTAGTTTCCGACCATTTGCCTTCTTGAGGCGTTGACATCCGCAATAAAAAAAAGTCTTTCGTGAGTTGAAATTACAATGTTAACTATTTAGTAAACGGCACTCAAATCGCAATACAAAAAATAACGCTTACTTGACGATTGCGGGGTGGTTGTTGGATTCGAAGAAGATGATACCGGTGACCGTTATGTTAACGAGAGCAATGGTTGAGAGAAAAAAGCGGGGAAAAAGCGAGAAAGAACAATTTCAAACACAACACAAAAGAATTAATGAAAAAACATTTCAAAATGAACTCATGCCCGAATGGTGACTCTTCTCTTTGGGAGGGGCTCGTTTTGTGGAAGGTCTCTCCCTAGATTCCTTCATAAATTGCGCATTATAAAACACTCTCTTGGTAAGCAAGGCAATGATGCATAGTTAAACATAAAGTCATCAAAATCAATAATATCACCGAAAAGTCATCAAAATTACCAATGTTTAAACGAATAGCACATAATGCCTTAAAAGATTTCCTATCTTATACGCCGTTCATGACCAACACAAAGGTCCATCGTCTTTTAAATTCCAAAACATGCGTGCTCTCCTCAATGATCAATTCAAAATAGTGGTTCAGGAGAGTTGGAACAAGGTTGTTGAAGGAAGTGTACATGGAATGGTTGGTTTCATGTTCAAGTTGAAAAGGTCACAAGGTCCGAAGCGGAATAAGGACACTTTTGGAGATGTTCATGCTAATGTTAGGAAACATGTATGAAGATGTCCAACATTTGGAGACAATTTATGATAGCAATCCAAACAATACAAACATAACTATCATTAATGTAGTAGTTGTTAAATAATAAAAAAATGTTAGATTGATAATAAATTAGGGGTAAGATGAAGAAAAAAAAAATAAATTTTACATTGATAATGTAAAATGACTTATATTATGAAACAAATCTAAAAAGATATAATGATATATATTTTGGGACGGAGCTGGGTATATATTTATACCTACTAACATAAAAAACTGAGTCGCGATCCCCTATTGTGCGTGTGTTTGCTGTGCGGTGCTGTACACCCGAAACGGCGTTGTTTCGGGTCGAAGCGACGCCGTTTTGATTTTGTTTTTTTCTTTTTTTTAGATCGTAACCAAACGACGTTGTTTCGGACCGAAACGACGTGGTTTTGCGTCACAGCACGCCGCGTTGTGCACCTTTGTACCGTAGGGGATTGGGGGATTTTTTTTTTTTTGAAATGCTAAAAAACAAAGTATTTATCGTTTCGGTGCTTATCTCAAACTATTTCCTCCGAATGGGTCCACGTCAGCATTGTTTCAAGAAGCCGCTGGTTGAACCTTCGGCTTTACCCTTTTTTTTGAAAAATGCCAACCAGGGGCTTTGCCTGGGAAAAAACACGGGAACATCCTGTATTGGAATGAAATTGCACATAAGAAGAACCAGCGGCTTTAGCAGTTATATTAAAAAAAACACGCGATTTCACCCATTTTGCTGTTATTTCCAACCCTAAAATTTTTCCCCAAATTCGGCTGCGCTACTCCACATCGCCACCGGGTCAAATTACTCCATTTTGCATCAAGATTCTTGCTTTCTTTAACCAAATCAAAGGTTTCATCCATAGTTTATCATCCAAATTACTCCATTTTGCATCCAAATTCTCTCCCAACACATATCAAAGGTATGAGCGGCGGTTTTTTTCTGCGTTTTTTTTTTCGTTTTTTTGTTCCAATTGAAAGAATTCCTTGTTTGGGTAACGAATAAGTGTTGATATTCATCGATTTGTGATATGTGTAGAAGGTTGTTTGTTTAATTTTATTAGTTTTCGATTTTTATTGTGTATGTGGATTTGGTTTTAGGTTTTGCTTGATTTGAGATTTTTAAAGGGATGGAGATATATAATTATCCGTTGATTTGTTGGTGGAATGGTGAAATAGTAATTGACGGTGAAAATGTATAGTAATTGACGGTGAAAATGTTACTTACAAAGGTGGTTGTGAAACCTTTATTATTGTCAATAGTAACATTGGTATCAATGAGCTTAAGAATGAGATATATGATGCTATGGAGGTTGATAGTACTAGATTTGACCTAAACGTGAAGATGAAATTCACTTTAGTGTGCGAGGCTATAAAGTGTTAGCTTTAAGTAATGATCGTGGTTTAAAAGCTATGTGGGCAAGCGTGTGTCAATCGAAAGCCCCTCTATGGATTTATATATTGAATTGACACCCATTGAACAACCTAACATGTCATTCACCAACATGCTTGTTAGTCAAGTTGAGGATCCCAATTGGTTTGTGTCTTTGTCGACTAATAATGTTGATGAAGCATCACTAGATGGTAATATCGAAGGGGATGAGATTGAAGACGAGGATGATATGTTGTTGTTAAGTCAGGATGAAGATAGTGGGGTAGACCTAGTATCATTAAAGGATCATGATACCGAGTTTACTAAGCTTCATTCTATAGATGAAGAATATTTAAACGAGTTGGTATAACTACAGTGATTTTCAATATAAGAGCGGTGGTGAGTTTGGGGTGGGGCAAGAATTTGCCAACAAAAAAGCATTGGGGCAAATTGTGACAACATACAATGTCGAAAGGAACCAAGTCTATAAAACCACAGAATCGAAACCTCACACCGTCACATTCAAATGTGGAAGGAAACCAATTGCTTGTAGTTGGTATTTAAGAGCCTCTCAAAAGAATGTTGCATCGGATGTCTTCACTATCGTCACCTATAAAGGCCCCCACGAAAACTCTTGTGTGGTTCACAAACCATTCATGGATCACCCGAATTTAAAGCGAGAGTTTATCAGCAACGCTATAAAGCCTCTTGTGCAAGCAGATTGGGGGGGTGAAAGTTAGTGTACTAAAAGCCTTCATAACAAAAGAATTCAACTTCACGATCTCTTATGGTAAAGCATGGAGTGCAAAACAAAAGGCGATAGGTGCTCTTTATGGAGATTGGGAGGAGTCTTACCAATGTCTTCCTCGTTACATGGAAGCTTTGAAAGAAGCAAATCCGGGCACCGTGGTGCATTTTGTTAATAAGCCAACCCACGATCCTTACACTGAACAATTTCATTGTGTTTTTTGGGCATTTGGCCCCTCAATCAGAGGTTTCCAACATTGCAGGCATGTCATCACAATTGATGGAACTCATTTATACGGGAAGTATCGTGGCGTTATGTTGATTGCCATGGGAGTTGATGCGAATGAACAACTTTTTCCATTAGCATTTGCCATAGTTGAAAAAGAAGATCACGACAATTGGAGGTGGTTTTTGGCTTGCATAAGGTGTTTTGTCACAAAACGTCATGGACTTTGTGTCATCTCTGACCGGCATGCGGGTATCCTATCAGCATTGTCTACAGAGGGTAGTGGTTGGGAGGAGCCATATGCTTTTCATAGATTTTGTATCAGACATCATGCATCCAACATCCAAAAGACGTTCAAAAATACGGATTTGAAAAAAATGTTTACCAACACAACTATGGAACATCAAATTCGCATATTTGATAAAGGGATGCAAAAGATCGGTGCACTCAATCCTCGTGCTAAGAGTTTGTTAGAAGGCATTCCTTTAAGCAAGTGGTCTCTTGCTCACGACGGTGGGTTAAGATACGGTATCAAAACCTCTAATTTATGCGAATGCTTCAATGGTGTGTTAAAGGGGTTCGATTTACGCCTATTCAAGCCCTTGTGAAAGCTACTTTTACTCGAGTAAACAAATACTTTGTCGATCGACGTGAAGTAGCAAGGAATATGATGCGTAATGGTATGAAATGGTCGGAGAAGATAACGGTTCAACTCGAGAGAAATAGTGAAAGCTTGCCGCTCACCGTGAGGTTACTTGTTTCAATATACAAGAAGGTGTATATGGAGTAGTTACTAGACAAGGTAATCGTCATGGATGCATGGCTAATCGTAGTCACACGTTGAATCTTTCGAAGAGGACGTGTACATGTAACAAGTGGCAAAACCTACATTATCCATGTTCTCATCTTATAGTGGTTTGTCGCTCGCACTCCATAGACACGGATCAATATGTTGACCCTTTGTTCTCATGTGGGGAATACTTTGGTTCTTATCGTGCATGCTTTCTACTGTGTCGACGAGGATTATTGGAAGACAATGACGGGACCGGTACTAGTAGTCAACCCCGCATGGAAAAGAGGCAAGGGACGTCCGAAATCTAAAAGAATCCGTAATGAAATGGATGAGTTACCAAAGACAAATGTTACATGTAGTTTATGTAATTTACCCGGTCATAACAAGCGCTCTTGTCAATTGAAACAATCTAATTTGCCCGGTCCTTCACGGTAATGGTTTGTATTTCTTTTTTTTTTTTTTTGAAATTAAATATTTTCATTAATGTGTCTATTCTAGTATACCATGTTTATATTGTATTCATTTGTTATATAGTCACTAATGAATTGTGCTTTATTTATGTAGATCACATGGAGCCGGGACCAATTAATGGTAGCGTTCTAACACGTCAACATCAACAAAGAATAAAGATCATCATCGGGAAGGAGAGGTATAATCGTTAATGTTTGCTTTTTCGCAATAACAATTTGTTTCTTTATAAAAAATAGTAACATGTTTTTTTTTTGCAGGAGTGTAAGTCTCTCGTATGTCGGACGCATCTTATGTCAAAGGAACATTATCAGGTGCATGATTTGGTTGTTGATTTTTTGAGAGAGACACAGTTCTATGGGATCTATAGGTTGTCATTTGTCGCCATTAATGCCGATTTAATTACCGCATTAGTTGAGCGGTGGCGTCAAGAAACACACACATTTCATATGACAATTGGAGAGGTGGGCATAACGTTACAAGATGTTAACGTCTTATTAGGTCTTAAGGTTTGTGGCTTACCTATTACGGGGACAACTAATCATCGATGGGCCGATCTCTTAGAGCAAACATTGGGTATAAGGCCACCTGAAGACGCTTTTAAAGGTAATACCTTGAAATTATCGTGGTTAAAAGATAATTTTCAGGGTTACATGAGGATGAAACCGAAGAACAAATTCATAGGTATGTTAGAGCATATCTGTTATATTTGATAGGAGCCGTCCTCTTCCCGGATAAGAGTGGAAATAGGGTTCAACTAATCTATTATCCTCTAGTGGTTGATTTGCACCGACTTGGTGAATATAGGCTGGGGGAGTGGGGTACTCGCTTGTTTATACCGTAATTTGTGTGTGGCAAGCAAGAAAGGGGCAAGTGAAATCGGTGGATGTTTAGTCTTTACTGTTTGTGGTCATGGGAGCGTATCACCATTGGTCGACCTACACGGATTAAGTCACGAGTTACGGAAGAAGAGGGAGTAGACTATCCACTTGGGTCACAAATGCAAGCGGGAGTTGACCCTTTAGGATGTAAGTGGCTACGAGTTGAGCGGACGTATACCGATCATTTATCGGGGTTGGTAACCTATAGACATGCATTTGATACTATGACAGATGCAATGTTCACATGGCAACCATACACGTGGGACATCCTTAGCCATCTTCCGCCTATATGTTTTGAGGACACCGATGAGTGGATTGTAATTGCTCCACTCATTTTTTTTGACGTGGTGGAATTGCATTATCCGACGAGTAGTTCGACAATTCGGTTGGCATCCAACGGTGCCTAATGAATGTGACACAGGTGTCCATTTTCCCACGCTTGATAGGCGGGGAAACACAACGGATTATGCGCTTAAGCACGGGGATTATATTGAGTTGTGGGCCGATCGCAAATCATCGTTGGTTCCACGTGGTGTTCTTTACAACGGTTATCTTCAACACAATGATATGTATTTACGGTGGTACCGTCAGATCACCCGGCGCATTATTAGCCCTCAAAGTGCAAACGTTGTCGAAGACTATGAAACGCAACACAATTTCTATCCTACCGCGCCGATTATGAACAACTTGTAAGTATATTTTAAATTTTGTTTTCTAATTTCATACATAGAAATTTGTTCTATTTGTTTTGTGTTCGCAGACAGCAGGGAATGTTTACTGCTATCAAAATACGACTAAATTGCTTGCGAACATACCGGATGACATCCCGATGGCATAAGTGAGGCTTGTTCAACAAAATCGATGTCCCTTCAAGTGTTACAAAACACAAGACGGGGACATGTGAACCGAAGAGGTCGAACATCCTAGCCCGAAACTTCCGCGATACGACTTTAGGAACTTGGCAAGTGCTCAACCGACACCGATCGAGGAGGTAGACACACCAGCAGAATGTTCGTCTTCACGTAGAAGGACGAAGAAATGTTTTGGTTGTATTACAACCAAAACAAAAGAAATGTTTGATCATATCAACTTTTCGGGTACACTTGAGCTTCTACGCCAAGCGTATTGCTTGCCAAGTTCCTAAAGTCGTATCGCGGAAGTTCCGGGCTAGGATGTTCGACCTCTTCAGGTTCAGGTTGGATTAGATGTCCCTGTCTTATGTTTTGTAACACTTGAAGGGACATCGACTGCATTTGTTGAACAAGCCTCACTTGTGCCATCGGGATGTCATCCGGCATGTTCGCAAGCAACTTAGTCGTATTTTGATAGCAGTAAACATTCCCTGCTGTCTGCGAACACAAAACAAATAAAACAAATTTCTATGTATGAAATTAGAAAACAAAATTTAAAATATACTTACAAGTTGTTCATAGTCGGCAGCGGTAGGATAGAAATGTGTTGCGTTTCATAGTCTTCAACAACGTTTGCACTTTGAGGGCTAATAATGCGCCGGGTGATCTGACGGTACCACTGTAAGTACATATCATTGTGTTGAAGATAACCGTTGTAAGGAACACCACGTGGAACCAACGATGATTTGCGATCGGCCCACAACTCAATATAATCCCCGTGCTTAAGCGCATAATCCGTTGTGTTTCCCCGCCTATCAAGCGTGTGCAAATGGACACCGTGTCACATTCATTAGGCACCGTTGGATGCCAACCGAATTGTCGAAACTACTCGTCGGATAATGCCATTCCACCACGTCAAAACAAATGAGTGGAGCAATTACAATCCACTCATCGGTGTCCTCAAAACATATAGGCGGAAGATGGCTAAGGATGTCCCACGTGTATGGTTGCCATGTGAACATTGCATATGTCATAGTATCAAATGCATGTCTATAGGTTACCAACCCCGATAAATGATCGGTATACGTCCGCTCAACTCGTAGCCACTTACATCCTAAAGTGGTCAACTCCCGCTTGCATTTGTGACCCAAGTGGATAGTCTACTCCCTCTTCTTCCGTAACACGTGACTTAATCCGTGAGGTCGACCAATGGTGATACGCTCCCATGACCCACAAATTTCGTAATAAAGACTAAACATCCACCGATTTCACTTGCCCCTTTCTTGCTTGCCACACACAAATTACGGTATAAACAAGCGAGTACCCCACTCCCCCAACTATATTCACCAAGTCGGTGCAAATCAACCACTAGAGGATAATAGATTAGTTGAACCCTATTTCCACTCTTATCCGGGAAGAGGACGGCTCCTATCAAATATACGTATATGCTCTAACATACCTATGAATTTGTTCTTCGGTTTCATCCTCATGTAACCCTTGAAAATTATCTTTTAACCACGATAATTTCAAGGTATTACCTTTAAAAGCGCCTTCAGTGGCCTTATACCCAATGTTTGCTCTAAGAGATCGGCCCATCGATGATTAGTTGTCCCCGTAATAGTGTAAGCCACCGACCTTAAGACCTAATAAGACGTTAACATCTTGTAACGTTATGCCCACCTCTCCAATTGTCATATGAAATGTGTGTGTTTCTTGACGCCACCGCTCAACTAATGCGGTAATTAAATCGGCATTAATGGCGACAAATGACAACCTATGATCCCATAGAACCGTGTCTCTCTCAAAAAATCAACAACCTAATCATGCACCCGATAATGTTCCTTTGACATAAGATGCGTCCGACATACGAGACTTACACTCCCGCAAAAAAAAACATGTTACTATTTTTTATTAAAGAAACAAATTGTTATTGCGAAAAAGCAAACATTAACGATTATACCTCTCCTTCCAGATGATGTCGCTTCGTGTTGATGTTGACGTGTTAGAACGCTACCATTAATTGGTCCCGGCTCCATGTGATCTACATAAATAAAGCACAATTCATTAGTGACTATATAACAAATGAATACAATATAAACATGGTATACTAGAATAGACACATTAATGAAAATATTTAATTTCAAAAAAAAAAAAAGAAATACAAACCATTACCGTGAAGGACCGGGCAAATTAGATTGTTTCAATTGACAAGAGCGCTTGTTATGACCGGACAAATTACATAAACTACATGTAACATTTGTCTTTGGTAACTCTTCCATTTCATTACGGATTCTTTTAGATTTCGGACGTCCCTTGCCTCTTTTCCATGCGGGGTTGACTACTAGTACCGGTCCATTGTCTTCCAATAATCCTCGTCGTGCACATGTGTAGAAAGCATGCACGATAAGAACCAAAGTATTCCCCATACGAGAACAAAGTGGTCAACATATTGATCCGTGTCTATGGAGTGCGAGCGACAAACCGCTATAAGATGAGAACATGGATAATGTAGGTTTTGCCACTTGTTACATGTACACGTCCTCTTCGAAAGATTCAACGTGTGACTACGATTAGCCATGCATCCATGACGATTACCTTGTCTAGTAACCACTCCATATACACCTTCTTGTATATTGAAACAAATAACCTCACGGTGAGCGGCGCTTTCACTATTTCTCTCGAGTTGAACCGTTATCTTCTCCGACCATTTCATACCATTACGCATCATATTCCTTGCTATTTCACGTCGATCGACAAAGTATTTGTTTACTCGAGTAAAAGTAGCTTTCACAAGGGCTTGAATAGGCGTAAATCGAACCCCTTTAACACACCATTGAAGCATTCGCATAAATTAGAGGTTTTGATACCGTATCTTAACCCGCCGTCGTGAGCAAGAGACCACTTGCTTAAAGGAATGCCTTCTAACAAACTCTTAGCACGAGGATTGAGTGCACCGATCTTTTGCATCCCTTTATCAAATTTGCGAATTTGATGTTCCATAGCTGTGTTGGTAAACATTTTTTTCAAATCCGTATTTTTGAGCGTCTTTTGGATGTTGGATGCATGATGTCTGATACAAAATCTATGAAAAGCATATGGCTCCTCCCAACCACTACCCTCTGTAGACAATGCTGATAGGATACCCGCATGCCGGTCAGAGATGACACAAAGTCCATGACGTTTTGTGACAAAACACCTTATGCAAGCCAAAAACCACCTCCAATTGTCGTGATCTTCTTTTTCAACTATGGCAAATGCTAATGGAAAAAGTTGTTCATTCGCATCAACTCCCATGGCAATCAACATAACGCCACGATACTTCCCGTATAAATGAGTTCCATCAATTGTGATGACATGCCTACAATGTTGGAAACCTCTGATTGAGGGGCCAAATGCCTAAAAAACACAATGAAATTGTTCAGTGTAAGGATCGTGGGTTGGCTTATTAACAAAATGCACCACGGTGCCCGGATTTGCTTCTTTCAAAGCTTCCATGTAACGAGGAAGATATTGGTAAGACTCCTCCCAATCTCCATAAAGAGCACCTATCGTCTTTTGTTTTGCACTCCATGCTTTACCATAAGAGATCGTGAAGTTGAATTCTTTTGTTATGAAGGCTTTTAATACACTAACTTTCACCCCCCAATCTGCTTGCACAAGAGGCTTTATAGCGTTGCCGATAAACTCTCGCTTTAAATTCGGGTGATCCATGGATGGTTTGTGAACCACACAAGAGTTTTCGTGGGGCCTTTATAGGTGACGATAGTGAAGACATCCGATGCAACATTCTTTTGAGAGGCTCTTAAATACCAACTACAAGCAATTGGTTTCTTTCCACATTTGAATGTGACGGTGTGAGATTTCGATTTCGTGGTTTTATAGACTTGGTTCCTTTCGACATTGTATGTTGTCACAATTTGCCCCAATGCTTTTTTGTTGGCAAATTCTTGCCCCACCCCAAACTCACCACCGCTCTTATATTGAAAATCACTGTAGTTATACCAACTGTTTAAATATTCTTCATCTATAGAATGAAGCTTAGTAAACTCGGTATCATGATCCTTTAATGATACTAGGTCTACCCCACTATCTTCATCCTGACTTAACAACAACATATCATCCTCGTCTTCAATCTCATCCCTTTCGATATTACCATCTAAAGTGATGCTTCATCAACATTATTAGTCGACAAAGACACAAACCAATTGGGATCCTCAACTTGACTAACAAGCATGTTGGTGAATGACATGTTAGGTTTTTCAATGGGTGTCAATTCAATATATAAATCCATAGAGGGGGCTTTCGATTGACACACGCTTGCCCACATAGCTTTTGAACCACGATCATTACTTAAAGATAACACTTTATAGCCTCGCACACTAGAGAATTTCATCTTCACGTTTAGGTCAAATCTAGTACTATCAACCTCCATAGCATCATATATCTCATTCTTAAGCTCAATGATACCAATGTTACTATTGACAATAATAAAGGTTTCACAACCACCTTTGTAAGTAACATTTTCACCGTCAATTACTATTTCACCATTCCACCAACTAGTCAACGGATAATTATATATCTCCATCCCTTTAAAAATCTCAAATCAAGCAAAACCTAAAACCAAATCCACATACACAATAAAAATCGAAAACTAATAAAATTAAACAAACAACCTTCTACACATATCACAAATCGATGAATATCAACACTTATTCGTTACCCAAACAAGGAATTCAAACAATTGGAACAAAAAAACGAAAAAAAAAATGGAAAAAAACCGCCGCTCATACCTTTGATATGGGTTGGGAGAGAATTTGGATGCGAAATGGAGTAATTTGGATGATAAACTATGGACCCGATGCAAAATGGAGTAATTTGACCCGGTGGCGATGTGGAGTAGCGCACGAATTTGGGGAAAAATTTTAGGGTTGGAAATAACAAAGAAATGGGTGAAATCGCGTGTTTTTTTTAATATAATCGCTAAAGCCATTGGTTCAACCAAAATTTCTTCTTTCTTCTTATGTGCAATTTCATTCCAATACAGGATGTTTCCACCGTTGTTTTTTTTTTCCCTTGGTTGCAAAGCGGTTTTGGCATTTTTCAAAAAAAAAGGTAAAGCGAAGGTTCAACTACGGCTTTTTAAAACAACGCGACGCGACCCATTCGGAGGAAATAGTTTGAGATAAGCACCGAAACGATAAATACTTTGTTTTTTAGCATTTTAAAAAAAAAAAAATCTCAGTTATCACCGTGCCACTTTTTATGCAGAAGATCCATTTGTTTTCTAAGCAAATTTTCAAGCACCAACAAGCATGTATTTCCAGTCGACCCCCGTGAACATAAATATTTCCTTTCTTCCTTAAAAAAATTTATAACATTATTCAAGTGTTTTAATACTATAAATAAAAACAAAAGTCTTTTTATAAGAAAGAAAGAAAAAAAATAGTCAATTCTCAACAAACAAATAAATAAAAAAACCTTTCGAAGGGAAAAAAGTAAATAAATATTGAGGCTCAGATCTGCTGTTTCACAATAGGAACAAAGAATAAGTGTATCGCCATGGTTGCAAAATCCGGTTGCAAATAGGAAGAAAATATAGAAAAATCCTCAACTACTGCCATCCGGAATCGCCAGATCCAAGATACGATCCACATAAATTTCAATGTCCAATACTCAGAGATACAAATATGAATAGATCTATCATCTTCATAGCCTCGGTCGATCAGTTACATTATTTTGGAACGGAGGGAGTATATAATTATAACCAGAAAAGGAACTGAGATTCACGAACAGTACTCATAATTGCATGTTAATTAATTTCACCTGATTACTGAGATCAGAATTATCAGTTCACCAGTAATAAGTAGAGCTGTTGTTGTTGTTGTTGTTGTTGGTGTTGGTGTTGATGTTTGGGACTTTTGTCCGAAACTAAGAAATCATAGGCTTTGCTGAGAGGGGCAACAACTCCTTGGAAATCCCATTTTCTCTCTGCCGTAGCCTCATTCTTTATCTCTGAGTTTTGTAAAGCCAGCCTTCTTTCTCTTTAGGCCATTCCAGGGCTTTTATATGGGGAATTTAGAGGTCCTTCTTACTTTCTTGACCATCTTTCGTTACCTTATTTACCAATTTGCCACTTAGATGAGTACACAACATGCTACACAGTTAACTATTGGCTTTTATTAACCAAAAATAAAATTATAATAATAAATAATGAGTGCTGTTATTGGCATCACACATGTTTTACTCTTGACACCTAATCAGTTTTCAAAAAGTAACGATAGAGGCATAAAATCACAATCAATTAACACTCATCAAAATTAGACAAATTTTATAATACAACCGTTGTAGTAAGGTTGTACCAAGTGGTATACATTACAACCATTCATTTCTAACTTCTCACACACGATAAAAGTGTATTATGTGAAAGAGAGTAAAAATGAGAGGCTCTAATATATGCCACTTGATACAATCTTCTTACAACCGTTGCACTATAAAGTCTCTCTCAAAATTAAGGATGAGAAATCATATTGTGGCATTCGTTATGTATTTTTTGTTGTGCCTCTATCATTACTCGTTTTCAAAATAACAATCTATAGTGGCAGCACCCTTATTATTTTTGTCGTATATAGATCTACTTTAACACCACACCAATAAAATCATGTACTTCTAACTCAAGAATTGTTTAACGTTTTACAAATTTATTTTATTATACCTAAACCCCCCAAGTTTTTAAACATACACTTTCATCCCTCTAAGATCTGCAGAACAACCCTTCTTCTTTCTCATCCTCCCCGATCTTTTTAATGGCAACTACTCAAAGTCTCAAATAACGCGACCCCTCCTCGTTCCAGCACAGGTAGCATTAAATTATCACTACATGACGATGTATATTAGTAATATTACCAAGAGCCCCGTTGTTAATCTAAGCAGTCGGGTAGACGTTTACTTTGCTTCACACCGGCGGCCGGGTCGACATCTTCATTTGCTTCACCGCCGGCGGCCGTGTCATGCAGCGGGTTCACTCACCCCAAACATCTCCCCCCGGTCATGCCCTTAAGAAGACAGGTGAAGACATGGCCAACGAAACCTCTATGGACACCTCAATTGTCCAATTTCATTTCTAGTAGATCTTTAAAAAAAAACCCATATTTAATCATCCTCTCTTCATTCTTTTCAAGATTTTGCTCTTATTTTTCCTAAACCACAACTTCAATGCATCCTTCATCTCGTATGCCTTTTTATGGGCTTTGTATTTTAATTTTATTTTTTGGATACATTTTGAGGAAGAATCTCTTTTATATGTATGGTTGGATTTCATCTTATTTTTCCATGAAACGCTGAAAAATGGAAATTGGCTGGGCTGTGAAGAACACTTTGGGAATTGTGAAGACTGCCCGACAATGGCATGCAAACAACCTCCGGAAGTATTATGTTTAAGTGTTAGATCGACTAGCTCGTATTTACTTTGATCTTGTGAAGCTTGTAATCAGTCCAATGGACAATTCCAGAGTTATCATAATAAAACGTCTACTTTTGTGTTTATCGTGTTTTATTTAACTATAATATTCTAAGTCCAAAGGGACACGAAGTTGTAGTCGAGAATTCAAAAAATTGAGCAATCCGAAGTCGTAACTCGAGGCCAAGAATAAGAGCCAAGTTAGCCCGAGGAGGCGACGAGCAAAGGCGAGTCTAGAGACGCAAAGTCGGAACTCGAGGCCAAGCCGAAGTCAAGTTAGCCCAAGAGGCGACGGAGCTACGGCGAGTCAGATTCGCATGGTCGGGTCAATGTCCAAGTCGGAACCCAACGACACCTAGGGTCGAATAAGGCCAAGACAAAGGACGGTTCGCAATGTCGGGCCACCGTGTAAGTCGGAAGTCTATACCTACATATGGGGCAATACGACCGAGACAAGCACGAGTTCGCAAAGTCGGGCTAACCTACCCAAGTCGATACACTAATAAGCCGATTAAGCTCGAAAGGCCAAGGCAAAAGGGTCGATTGGGATTCAAATAAATCCCAAGCGTGTTAAGAACCAAAGGTCCAAAACAACACTTGGGGGGCATATACTCGGTAAAAGCAAGTAGCAAACGAGTCATAGACTCGACCGGCGAAAAGCAAACAATAAGTAAAAAGCTAAGGCAAAAGTAAATAACATGAATAAAGGAAAACAATAAAATTCCAAAAGCGGGGCCGGAGTCGATAAGACCAACCCACAAAGTATGTTAATTACAAAATGTCAATAAAGATCAAAGTTGCGAGATAAAATTACAATGGAAAGATGTAAAGAGCAAGAAAAACTAAGGAGCGAGCATCGAGACTAGAACCGCATTGCCGGAAGTCGAATCGGAGAGCGTAAGGAAACTCTTCTCCTTTCGGGGTCGACTAGCACGGACACCGCTCCGGCTCCTTCTTTGCTCGATGCCCCATCGACGTGTAGAATCCACTTGACTTCGTGGTTACGGTTTTTCCCCTGGTCGATTTGTATCTTGAAATACCTTCCGCTAAAAGTACGCCAAGGCACGAGCTTTAATTGCGGTTCGGGGAGTGAAGTCTATATAAATGTTGCGCCATTTCAATTACCCACTTCGCAAGTCGACCCGACGTATCCGGTTTCGCAAGTATTTGCTTAAGTGGTTGGTGCCGTGACTACCAAGATCGGATGGGCTTGGAAATAGGGTACGAGTTTCCTCGAGGCGTGTACCAAGGCTAGTGCGAGCTTTTCGACCGTGAGTACCGGACCTCGGGACCGTGTAATGCTTTGCTCACAAAGTATATGGGCACTGGCCCACTGTCCCCTCTCGGACCAAGACCGCACTCACCGCTTCTTCGCATACCGATAAGTAAACCAACAATCTTTCCCTCTCGGGGTGAGTGAGGGTAGGTAACTACGACAGATATGTTTTTAACTCTTCGAAGGCTGTCTGACATTCATTATCCCATTGGAAAGGACTGGCCTTTCGAAGAATCTTGAAAAAGGGCAATGCTCGCTGAGCTGATCGAGATAAGAATCGGTTTAGTGCCGCCATTCGACCTGTGAGTCTCTGTACTTCCCTTGTATTTCGAGGGGCTGGCATATTCTTTAATGTGTCAATCTTGTCCGGATTGGCCCGAATCCCGTCCCTCGATATCATGTATCCCAGAAATTTGCCTGACCGTACTCCGAAGGTGCACTTCTTAGGATTCAATTTCATTTGTGTATCTCTCAGCACCTCGAAAACCTCTCGTGCATCGATTAGAAGCGCTTCAATGACCGGCTTTTAATGAGCAAGTCATCCACGTATACCTCCATGTTTCTCGCCGATCCTTGTTTTGCAAAAATTTTATTGAGCGCCCTCTGGTATGTAGCCCTGACATTCTTAAGTCCGAATGGCATGGTTACATAACGTGAAGGTGCCAAACTCATGTGATGAACGCCGTCTTGTACGCATCTCGAGGATCCATCAAATACGGTGGTACCCCTTGTACGCATCTAAAAAGGCAAATACCTCGAAACCGATGGTCGAGTCCACTAACTTTGTCAATTTTGGGTAATGGGTAAGAGTCCTTTGGACAAGGCCTTATTTAAATCGGTGAAGTCACACACATGCGCCGGCTACCATCCGGTTTTTTCACCAATACTTTGGATTAGCCGGCCAATTGGGATATAACACCTCTTTTACTATGTTGGCCGCTAACGACTTACCGACTTCGGACTCGATGGCTTCAATCGGTCGACGCGAAATTTCTTTTCTTTCGATTTTGATGGCCTTTTGGCACTCCGGTCAACTTCGAGCTTGTGAATCGCGATATCCGTTGGAAGACCGGGCATATCAGAAGCTTTCCATGCAAAAACATCTCGGAATTCCGTCAACAAGTCGATCAATAATTGTTTTTCTGAGTCGGTATCCAAACCCCGACCTGGACATTTTGCTCTCTCGCTCCCCCCCAGCAGGTCAACATTTTCGATTTGCCTCGTTTGAAGCCCAGGATTTATCTTCCTCTTCCTCTCGGGATCGGTTCTTCGATAAGGACTTTGCCTTCGCCGCTTGATTTCCATTCATAATAATAGAATTGCAACTCGGCGACTTCAATATCCCGCTTTGACCTCGTGAGAACCATTTCGAGTTGGGAACTTCATACCGTTATGGTATGTCGAAATGATGGCTCGTAACTCGAAGAGGGCGGTGTCGCCACTAAGATTACATTGTATGCGGAGCGGGGCTTTCACGACCACATAGCTTAACTCAAACGTCCTCCCTCTCTCCCCCCCTCTCCTACCGTCGTCAATAGCTTTATGGATCCCAACGGGTGGATGCCCGCCCCGTGAACCCGAACAGAGTGGGAGAGGCTTTATAGGGATCAAGTCTTTATCTTTCAACTTCATTCCTTGGAAGGTGAGTAGTATAGGATGTTAACTCGCGCCGCCATTGTCGATTTTGGGAATTGTGAAGGAGTTTGTGTGATTATCTTGGTTTGTGGAGGATGCAAAAGATTTACAATGGAAGCTTATTGATGGTGAGGTGGGGAGGATGATAGTGTTGCATTCTTCTGCTCGACACAAAGGTAATTGGTTGAAGATAGGATGAAGATTGAAAGAGATTAAGAAGATGGAGAATGTTCTTAAAGGCAGGGACCTTTTTGTAATTATTTGTGTTAGATTGGATGTAGTCAAAAGTGTGGTGCAAGAAGTGAGAATGACAATTTTGTAATTACAAATGTGGTGCCAATAAAATTTTACTTATGTTTTAAGAAAATGTGGTGCCGAAATAGATTTGATTGAATTGGTGTGGTGCCACCTATTTTGGGTATCAAAATAAAGTGAATGTGGTGTCAATAATGTTACTCTAAATAATAACAAAATACATTTACATCCATAATCATGATTTTTTTTTTTTCCGAAAACGAAAACATAACACCACACACGCGGGGATCAAACCCTGGACTCTTATTGGTGATTTATGACTAATTGAACCATATATTGTATTATGTTTCTCAGAGAAAAAAGATAGTAGGTTATATTATGATAAGTTTATTGTCGTGGCACTGTTATATGGCCAATTGATCTAGTAACTTACTTTGTTGAAGTACATAAAACAAGAAAATGGTTAACAAAGTTACAAAATTTACTATGTCGTTTAATCTTATATAATGCTCCCTCTGTCCTATAATATAAGGGACTTTTAGAAATTTCACACAGATTAAGATAAGAAATGGTTGAATGTTATAAATTTCAAGAGTAAAATTTCTAGAGTAAAAGTCTAAAATATCATTTGACAAACATTAATGCAACAGTTGTATAATAATGAAAAAGTTGTTGGATTAATAATAAATAATGCATTGGTATTTTAAAAGGACTTACATATAAGATAAAAAGTTAAAATGTCATATATTACAGGACGGAGGACGGAGGGAGTAGTACTTTTTGTCACACTATTCCAATGTGGACATTACCCTCAACCTAGCGGCGCTACTAGAATCATGATGAATCAAGTAATTATTTGGGCTCGTCGTTTTTGTTTGACATAAAATGGTTACTTGAGTTAAGAAGTTAGTAACGTCTCAACCTTATATCTAATGCTTTTCTCCTAACTTTTCTAATCTAAGACATTACAAAGAAAGATATTATCGATCATTTATATTTTACGACATCTTCATTTTATTTTGGTTTCCACACTCAAATTGTAACTTTTTCCATATAAGAATAATATGTAGTGCATAGTTAAAATTTTATGCCTTCAGATTGCATCTAAGAGCAAGCCAACCAATGGTACCAAACTATATGTATCAAAATCAAATTTTGATACATTTGGACACTATTCACTTGAGTATCAAATATCCATCTCCACTGGAGATTCAAATTCATAGTATCAATTTTTTTTCCCACATTGTTCTTGTATTTTTTGATAAATGTTTTTGTCCACATTGTTGATTCTTTTTAGTTTATCTCGATTTCAGGATCGCTTCCGAATATTAATCTAGTTCGACAAAGAGCCTCGTCTTCTTCTACTTTCCAATCATCGGATCTTTGTTTCGGTGCCATTAATAATAATAATAATAATTTAGAAGATGTGAAGAAACTTGTGACAAATAAACTGAAAAATATATTTAATGAAGAAGGGATGTGATGAAGAAGAAAATTTGTATAATTTTTTTTTATTCAGCTATAGCCGTTGGAAAATATAACCGTCGGGTGATCTATTTATTCTTTTAGATGTGCATCATTTGCACATGTGTTTTTATTGTTTTTAATAGGTATATGCTTGAAAAAGTAGGAGGACCAGGGAGGATAGGAGCACATGGGGCCGCAAAGAACATTATTTTTTTGGTTTCTTCTCCCACTTGCGGCGCGTGAAGTGTTGGAGAATATTAGAGCAACTGTAGTGATAAAAGTGAATAGAGGACTTTTACTGACACTTTTTGCTTACGTGTCAATTGGTTGAATATTACAATAGAGTTTTATTTGAAAAGATGTTGTAATGGTGTTTCTCATCAATCCTTTCATTCAACCCTCCCCAACATCCTCACACGAATCTGTTTCAATTTGAAGAGGCAATACTTCTCCTGCAAATAGATAAGCAACACACCATATACATACAAGCTCACACTTGGAAAATTGTTTACAAACCCCACAAAGTTGGAGAATTGGTTAAAATCCCTTTGAAGAATCCGTCTTTTTCTCTTTCTCTTCAATGCGTTCTAATTTAATGAAAAGTTGTAACTTTTTTTATTCTCCGATGCTGTAATTGAAAATAAATGGTGCACATATTGCTTAGGTCGCCGGAGACCATGGATACACATCGGCAGTCATTGATGGCCGCGAGAAGTTGTTGGAGCAAAAGTTGATCTATGGGTAGATAACTTTACACGTCAGGTTTGATGAAATTGCCTCAGCCGTAGATCTAACCACTTGATGCCCATAATTGTTTTTGTCAGAGAATGACTCTCTCACTCGTTATCTAAAAATAGATAATGAGGTAGATAATATCTAAAATAATCTCTCCGTTTCATTTCCATTATTTTGCTTTAGGAAAATAGAAAATAGAAGTCTTCAATTCTGCTAAAAAGACAATAGAACTTGGCTATAGAGACTCCATTAGCTATAGGATAAAAAAAATGGTACCTCTCCTGCTATCACACCTGAGATTGATACCTATCAGTTTTATCCATTGGAGATGATAATACATTCCTATAGGTATCAAAAAATGGTTTTGATACCCACCATAGGACTTGCCCTAACATAACTTAATAATAAAGAAAAAATTGAAAATCAGACAATGCAAGGAACGACTTATCCAACAAAAAACGTTGAGTCCGTATTTGATCCAAGAATGACCTCACATAAGCCTTGCTTCAAGGTGGTGCCCAGAAATGTTTGTCAAATGTGGGGCAACATCTAGACGGGGAAGTTATTGTGTAGTATCTCTATTTACATCGAAATGACAGGTAAACAAATCTGGATCACATAATTTGAATTCAGTTTATAAATAAAATGCTCATATCGTGCCACATGAGTGCACTGCGCATAAGGCGCGTGCACCCAATAACTTCCCCATCAAGACTTATAGTTTTGCCTTTGAAGGTGTCTTTACCGATCTCATCCTTACTTTGAGCCATACCCACTACCTCATAAGTCTTGTTTGTATAGTCATGAAACCCTCGACCAGATGTCTATCATAGTTTGACTATTGTGTAAAGCAAGCTCTAAGTCTGCTAATGACTATTGGTTTTGATGGAAGCAACAATTCTATGAATAATTGTGTTGAGTAATGTATAAATTTGACCAATGTTGGAGAGGGTAAGTGTATTGTAAGAGTATCCACAGTGACAATATTTTTCTTCTCTCTAAATATTGTATAGGGAGGATATACAATTTTGAACTCCACAATGACACTTTTTATCTCCCTATCCTCAAATAAAGTTTAGATTCCCCCAAATATAGGAAAATGATATGTGTACTACATATTTGTGTAGTGCACAAACCACAACATGCTGTGTACCATTGATTAAAATGATAAATTATTTATAATGTGATGGGTCCAATAAAATATGTGATGTTAATTGTGTTGTGTAAGATATTGTGATAGAAGAAGTAATGGATGTATCACTACTCCCAAATATAAGGACTCTGCAAAAGTGAATAGTATCCAGCTTGGTTTATTTTATTTATTTTCTTTATTTTCCAACAGCACATTTTCAACAAAAAAAGAAAAGGAAACAACATATTCATTCCAACTTTTATTTTTATTTTTTATTAAAATGACACAATAAAATATTAAAACAAATTCATTATTATATTCATATGAATCAATAGATTTCATTATACGATCAATGATATAGAAATGTTTTGTGTATTTTGTTGTAAATATTTTTCGAAACTATTACTACTCAAAATTAAGACGTGAAAGGTTGGCGAAATATGTGGTGGAAAAAATATAGGGACTCCCTACGTAGAGAGTTGCTTACGTGACATAATCTGAACCACACAGTTTCATCTGCAAGGGGATTGGGTTACGTAGGCGAGGGTGGTATACTATTAAAAAACAATTAAAGAAAACCCACGTTGAAGAATCCCAATAGCACCGAATTATGTCTCGTTAAAGGTAACTTGTTTTGGTGAAAGATACATAGAGAAGCCATCTGAAAAAACACAACTTTATAAAATTAACAAGACAAAAAAAAAAAGAGTAGAAATTTACTCATTATTATTATTCATAAAAAAAACCAAACGAATCTGGCTTTTACCAGCACCACTTTTTCTGGCTAGGAAAGGGTTCCTCCATGTACTCATGCTGTCTTCTTCAACCATAATAAGATCAACATCATCTTGAACAAGCCTCATTTTTAATCCCCATGGTAGCTTATCATAGACCATACCACAATCTCCTAATTCCCCAAAGCTTCTTTCCACCTCTACCCACTCCTTCACTATCACAGCAATCTTATTCTTTTCTGTTTCACTTGTCAGAATGCTGTTTAGGCCTTTATTGAACAATTTTCGAGCTTCTTCAAGGCATCTTGATTCGACGCTTTTATCATCAGCATCTTCACGGCCGAGGCCACGTTTCTTCAAAATCTCTTGCACGCCATACGCCTCGAACTTGGCCAAGCTTATACAAACATTCAGATGATTCTTCTTGCTCAAGATCTTGTTATGAAGTTCCCTTGTAAGTTCTATTTCTCCAACTGATACCTCGAAATCTGTATAAGCCTTCCAAAGCAACTTTGAATTCTGCAATGCTGGTTGTGAAACCGCACGCTCAAAAATGAATCTTGCTCTCTCTGTTTCGTGAATGGAATTCTCAAACTGAGCACTTTGAATCCATTCTTCATGAGAATCATCCGGCGACCATTGCACGAGTTTCGTATAAAGCTTCCTACATTGCTGCACATTTCCTAAATGAAGCTCCATCTCCAAATACTTTTTAAGTATCTTTTTTTTGGGAACAATTCTAATTGCAGAATCAAGTATTTTCCTCATATTCTCTACTTGCAATTGCTTTATCTCAAACGTTGCAGCAAACAACCAAATCTTTGAAAACGAAAACTTGTCATGAGGAATCAGCCTAATGCAATCGATATAGGCTTGCCTAGCGCGATCAGTGTCCCCTGTATCAATCTCCTCAAAGAAAGCATAGAGAATCCATAAATAAACATACTGTTTCCAGTATGATTTTTCCTCAATTTTAGGTACATTCTCAAGGGCCCTGTTGTATAACAATCTAATAGAATTCTCATCTCCAGCTGTTTCTTCCAACATATGAATATAATCCCACCAAGCATCATAATTCAATGGATTGGCCTTGACCAACGATTCGAAATAATCCCTCCTACCTAATAAAACTCTCTTAACAAACCTGTTCATTTCACCATGCCTCTGTTCAAAACCAAGAATTTTCTTGTACAAATCTTTTGAGTTCTGGTTACAATTATCAAGAACCGACTTATACAATCGTGTGGCGTTTTCTAACTCGTTACATTGTTCTTCAAACTTTGCAAAGGCTAAAAGCAATGCCTCTAATCCTTCTTTGTCCTTCAAATTTGAAATCGCCCTTTGCCCACAAATTCTCACCCCTACCCTGCTTCCGTAATTGAACTCGAACTCTGCGTAATGAACCCAAGAACTTGGGTCGGGTCGGCGTTTTACGAGCGCTTCAAAGATTGCCCGTGCTTGATCCACATCACCATGACGCAATTCGAAGTAGATATAAGATAGCCATGTGGGTAGAGGGGGCAGAGTGTTGATCAAAATATTGAATGCTTTCCTGCAGAGATCAAGATTGCCCAACTTTTCTTGCGGGGCAATGTACTCGTCAAAGATCTCATGAATTTGAATTATGCGGTGTAGTGAATCTTCGTTATCTTCATCTTCATCTTCAACTGGGACTGGGAGGTTTTCTACAATGGTTGATGGATTCAGGGTTTTGGTTTTACTAGTTTCCGCCATGGCTAAGGGAGGAGAAAGCAAATCTTCAGCGTAAATAATCCTACTAGGGTTTTTTAATATATATATTTTTCAGTTAACAAGTCCATATTCGTCTTTTTTGCGGGGCAAATATGGAAAAATAAAAAATAAAACCCCACGTATCCATTTTATCACAACCCTACAAATATACCAAGAAAAAGAAAAAGAAACAGAAAAAAAAAAAGACAACCGACATCTAAAAAAAAAAGAGTTTACGGACTAATAACGGGCGAGAATAGCTAATTAAATGGTTTAATATATTTTGGCTATTTACCCTTAATGATATTTTATGTGGTTCACGACCAAATTTTACTGATATCATGTTTTTAGGAAGACAATACCGAAATTGTTCAAATATAAGACAGTTTGTGTTAGGAGATAACAAAAATATAAGACATTTCTCTCTCAAATTTTTTTTTAACGGGTACAATGATCTTCAGACATTTTCTCTCGCATGAAAAACAAATTTGCAGTTTTTTTATTTTTAAAAAGGACAAAAATGCATTTCTCAAAAGAAAAAAGGAAAAAAAATAATAATAAAAGAAAAAAAAGGAAGGCTACTGGAAAAATCTTATGAGGCTCAGATCTGCTGTGTTTTACAATTCAGACAAAGAACAAGTGTATCGCCATGGCTGCAAATCCGGTTGCAAATAGGAAGAAATTATAGAAAAATCCTCAACAACTGCCATCCGGAATCGCCAAATCCAAGATACGATCCACATAAATTCAAAGTCCGATACTCAGAGAAATGAATATGAATAGATCTATAATCTTCATAGCCTCGAGATCCGACATTTTGATGGACTTGTAATTGGAACGGAGGTAGTATATATATATATATGAAAGAACAGAAACGAGTGAAGATCAAGAAGCTGGCGAAGTAGTAGTAGTAGTAGTAGTACTGCTACTGTATTTCGCTGCTTAACTTCATCTGATTCCTGATCAGTAATAAGATCAAATTAATTTCCATGGATTTGGAGTTGAAGTTAAACAGACGAAGAAGGGCTGTTGGTCGTTTTGGTAATCTGTGGAAAATGAACAAGAATCATAGGCTTTGCTGAGAGAGGGCAACCGCCCTTTTGAAAATCCTATCACTCTCTGCCATAGCCTCATCTTTTCTCTGAGATTTTGTAAAAACAGCTTTGTTTTACCTTTAGGCCATTTCATCAGGGCTTTTAGAAGGGAATACGTACGTGTCGTGCTTACTTTCTTCGGCCCTGTTTCATTATCTATTTACCGCTTTGCCACCTATCACTCTAAGACTCTTTCAAATTTTATAGCGGTCCAGTTACGACCACAAATATGATTTGTTGGTTCTGAATCAATCATATATTTTAGTTTTTTTTTTTTTTTTTGGTTGGTCCCATGTGTTCATAGAAAACCAATCACTCAGAAAATTGTAATCGGTGAAGAAGTGATGACATATTTGTCTTTTAATTCATGATGTACTACCATGAATCGATATTCATCACTCGTTTTGAAAAGGAAAAAAAAATCCTTGTCATCGATCAACTATCGTGGTGAACAATAACTGTCAAACTCAATAAATATATGTCTCGATAAGGATGATTATATATACTTATGTGATAACTTCTCAATCAATAATCACCATAAATTTTTTTATCAACTTATATCGTTTTTTTCTTCAGAAACATGTGAAAAGAATACATTATATAAATTAGAAATTCAATCGAAAAAATTTCTAACATCTGGGAGAAATACATTTATCATATGATGTCATCTCGATCTTTTGACGTACTAGTCGGTTAGTAAGTCAGAAAAATATTCAGTTAGTGGGCTTGGCTGCTTTCGGTTAGTAAGCTGACCAGTGTTCTTTTCCGACTTTCGGGCTTGGTCTTTCAGGCAACAACAATAATAATAAAAAAGGACAGTTTTATCGGCATCATGTTGTTACTATCGGTATATTTTTTTAATTATTAATTTTCATTTACTTCAACACACCACAAAATCACTTAAGGCGCGACATAAATATTATTACATTCAAAACGTTACACTTTAGTCTACGATTAATTAACATATAAATTTTCTAACTGTAAATCAAACCCCTTCCCCGCTGCAATATCAGTTTGTCCCTCTCCCACCATGCTGCAAATCGCGTATCATCCTCCCTCCCCCACCTGTAAATCGCCGTCTTCTCCCCCCATATTTGGAAATCGACCCCCTTCTCCAGATTTGACAATCTTGACCGTGAATACAACTCTATATATAAAAATGGTGCCGCCTCTTCCTTATTGATACGCCCAACACGTAAAAAATCCTGCGGATCTACAGTCGGCCCGTCCGACGGCCCAAACCATAGATAGGGTCCTCGGCACAGTGAGTCCGCATTAACACAAGCCGGATGCGATCAAGATTCACTTAAAGCCTTCAGTCCGCCACATGCAACGTGAAGCGAAGCAAGGGTCAATCAGTCCGCCCCTCAGATCAACAAGTCCGCCATCAGACCGAGCCTGCTATACTAGGCAAACAAGCTACCACGCGACGATCATAAGACAAAGACTCAGCAAAAGGCCAAGTGTTGGGTCTGCCCCTCACCAGTCCGCCTCGACAACTGTCTTATCTGATTTGTTTCTCATCGCACTTTATTATGTCTTATCATCATTAGCTTGATGATACTTAGCAATCCGCCTATATATAGCGGTTCAATGTAACAGTAAAAGGATCCATAATTCAATACCAGCAGATACACTCTGCCAAATTGTCGACTAAATTCCTATCTCCATAGAGCTCTGAGTCCGACCACCACCTTTTCATAAACACCGCCATCACCTGCGAAATCACATATAAACATGCCGATATCCTTACTAAATAAACGTTACCGCCACCGTGATAATTTCGACGTGATCACCCATCAACCTGTAAATTGCGAAATGGATGGATGATTCTGAGTTGGTTTGATTTCAAATTCTGATTGATAAAAATAAAGCTCTCGGTTGGTTGGTGACGGGTGTAAATGGCGGTTTATCGGTGGTTTTCGACGGCGGGAGGTTGGTGAGTTTGATAGAGATGACGGAGATAGACATTGGTGTTAATGGGAAAAATAAATAAAGATGACAAGTTTATAATAGACTAGATAGTTTCTTAAAAAATTGTGGTATATAAAGTAATTTTGTTATTATTTTGTGGTGCTTGGAGTAAAAAATATTGTTGTGGTGCTGAGTACATCCTTCGGGGGTCGAGTATCTCAAGAAACAACACCAAGCGAAAGAGCACCTAATCGTACAAGAAAATGCGTTGGGGCATTTCCTATACATCAAACAAAGGAAAAACGGACAAATAAGAATTTTGTCGTCTCATAAAAACAGTCATGCAATAAACATCCAAATGCTGATAAGTCCTCCTCCCGATGAGACAAAACCATGAACACAAGGCAGTCAATCGCTTTCAACTATAGCCGCAGATTCCCCATGTGTTGTTTCTCTGCCAACGCTATCAGAATCACTCAAAATTCCAAGAGAACTACCTCAATATTTGGGTCCAAGCGAAATGACTACGACGCCAAATAGTTCCATGATGGTCACGAAAAATGACACCAACTTCTGACGCACTATCCATAGCTAGACATGGCCGGTTCCGTGCCGGACCGGTTTTTCTGGTTGGACCCGCCGGTTCCGGGTCCAAAAAGGAACCGGAACCGTCGGTTCCAATTACAAGCCGGTTCCGCCGGGTCTTGGGAACCGGCGGGTTTGGCGGTTCTCCGGGCCGGTTCTGGGTCTCGGCGGTTCCCGGGTCCAGACGGTTCAGATCATGGTTCCAAAATAATCCATATTTTTTTTAGAAAATTTGTATAACTTACGTTAAAATTAATAATAAATTACAATTGGTTATTAAACTATATGTAATATTTAATTTCATAACTATATTTTTTTTTAAAAACACACGGCTTAGAACTTATATTCTAAATAATTTGTAAGTAAATTAAAGCATAATGCGTAGTTTTCTAAATGTTTATTTTTTATGATTAATTTGTAAGTAAATTAAACGTATATTTAATATAGTGATTACGATGATTTATACTTATAATATTATATATATATAAGTTGATTTTATATCTTGATGAATCGAGACAAAATGTGTATAAAAGTTGTTTTATTAAGCAACACCATTACATAATTGAACAATACATCAAATCACTATCCGAAATATATTATAATGGTAGATAGTATTATGATAATATGAGACTTAGAAGAGAATTGTGAGTAAAAAATGATGAAATAGACGTGTATTTATAGTGTGATGAGTGTGTGATATTTTAAATTTAAAATAATTATTCAAAAATTTTGAAAAAATAGGCGTGTATTCAAAAAGTGCCAAAGGTTGGAGAAAAAAAAAACAAAAAAAAAAAAAAAACGCCGGTTCGGGTCCTTCGGGGGGTTCCGGCCGGCTTGACCGCCAGTTTCATGTCCGGTTCGACGAACCGCCGGTTCCGGGTCCGGTAAAACCTTAAACCGGGGCAGAACCTATTCTAGAGTTTTACTACTAAATTTAATCGCTTTAACCACTTTATTAAGAGAAATTTGGAAAAATATGCTCCAAAAAAATAATATCCTTGAAAATATGCTTCAAAAGTTAATATTGGAAAACTATGTCTGCGTCGGTTTTGCGTCGCTCATGCATCGCTACGTGGCTCATACGTAGTTCATGCGTCGATTCAATTATAGTTTTTCAATATTAACTTTTAAAGCATATTGTTATGAATATTATTCTTTTATAGTATAAATAGATCTATATCTTGAGACGGAGGTGGCTGGTGGCCCACTGAATGCATTTCAAAGCATTAAAAACAACTTACAGTTTATCCTCAAAAAGCAAAAAAAGAACAACTTACAATATTGTTTCATTTCGGAAATTTTATTATAGTCCTGGACCAAGTATTACTTGATGACCAAGACCAATAGAAAATTAATAAAACACATAAGGTCTCACCGTGTAAAAATATAAATATCATTAATTTACATTTTTACTCTTTTATAAAGATTTTTATTGGTGAATAAGCATGTCATGGTAATCCTGGAGCACCATAAAACACTGGTTTCACTTTATTGGCTTTCACGTTGAATTTTTGGTAAATGTCTGATGCATTCACATGGATAAAAATAAATAAATAAAAATGCAATCGCTACGTAACAATTACCTCGAATAACACCAAAAGAAGTCAAAATATAAACCAACTGTTTCCAATGCAATTGAGTTATTTAAATGATTTTCCCTTTTTAATCATCGACATAGCATTTACATTTTCCATTGGGAATAGACAATATAGGAAGGTTGAAGTAAAGATGATTTATGACTTCTTTTGTTTAACAAATTTAAATCTTTTGAGGAATAACAAATTTCCAGATTCTTGTTTTCATTTTTATTTTTTAAGGAGTGCAGCTATGGATAATTCTGTTTCTGCTGTAGAGACTCTCTATTAAAACGGATCGTCAGATAACTATCATTTATATAATGTTTTGTTTCTATACGTAATAGTAATCTGACAGTCCGTTTTAATGGAAAGTTCATACAACAGAACTTTCCTACAAACTTATAGAAGATCGTAACCATTGACGGTACTACCATTAACTGATTTTTGGATGAAATACTAGACTATATTTATATGATAGGTTTGGCTAGATTAAAATGAATAGGTATATTTAACTGAATTACATAGATTTTATAGCAAATTACTGAAATTTTTTGTGTCAATGGATGGTTCAAATCCACTTCTAAGGAGGCGAAGGATCCAAAGGATACTTAGCCGGATATCCCGAAGAAACTGCACCCACCTAAAATGGGGAGCGGATCGCCGACGGTACACACAGTGCGGTATAAAGTGTCGTGCATCATTTCTGTCGGAATTTTCGACGAAATTTTGACGGGAAAGAATGGAGGAAATTAAAATATATATATATATAATATATAATATATATATATATATAAATGGTGTTTCCGTCGAAATTTCGACGGATCCGTCAAAAATCACCATAACCAGCAAAATGCAATGATTTTTGTAGCTTTCAATATGAAAAGTGGCAATAATTCAAACTTTTTCATAGATTTTCGATTTCAAACATAACATGGAAAATCAGTTTTCTGAAGCAGAAATGCAAATTATTTGAGGCTCAGACATATTTTAGGCAAGGAAAGAGAGGAATCGCCATGGCTGCAACACCAGTTGCAGATGGGAAAAGAAAAGTGTTGACTTTCTTCTTCCGAACATCTGCCGTCTGAGCTACCCAACCAAGATACGAACCCACATCTTTTCACTGCCCGAAGCCCACAGAGATCAATAGATCATCGCCATCATCATAGCCTCTTATTATTATTATTACTATTGTTGATATTGCTGCTTTTTTTTTTTTTTTTTTTTTTGAAGAAATAAAGGAGTGTACGTGTAACTAGTGAACAAGAAAGACTAGAAGGTAAAGGTCCCAGTTCAATTTCCCGACGGAGAGGGCTGTTGGTTTTATCAGAAATCTGTGAAAGGATGAAATCATGTGCTTTGCAGAGAGAGGCAACAGCCCTCAACAAACTCCGTCTCTCCGCCATAGCTTCATTTCTTTATCTCTGTGAGCTTCTGAGTTTGGGATTGATTGATTGTCGTATTCCTTGTTTTTATTAGGTTAAATTGCACTTCCACCCCTCCAATAAACACTATAGTAAATAACCCCCTCCGCCCGGAATATTAAGCCACCCTGCATCTTCTTTCTTTTATATTACAATACTAGTGAACGTGAGCCGTGCAAGGCACGGCGACCAAACATAAATCGTTATCAATGATAATATCAAAGAGTAGATCTCCAACGTGAAATAAATCGCGTAAATTTAAACCGTAACAAATCCAAGGCACAAGACAAAGAGAGCAACAGAAACATATCACATTCTCTGCAAGAGGTAGCTCTTTCTTAGACATGTGAAGATTGTGAATCACTTCTCTTCCACCCCTATCAGAAGTTTCCACCTACAAAATAAACAATATGATGTATCGGAGAACAATGTCATAAAGTCGATCCCTTTAGCTTCGACTTTACGTAATGAAACATTATAGAAAAAAAAAAGCGGACCATAACTACACGGTCAAATCTCCCGGGACGTCTTAGCTTCCAGATCATTAATATGCTTGAAAATGTGTTTCACTCATTTTCTGTACGACATTTCTCTTTTTTATCATTAATAAATACGTCATTGATCTCGTGTTCATTAATTTGGTGAAAAAAAACACATGTCAAACGATCTGAATGATATAAAAAATGATTTGATATTCCAACGTCAATTTTAATGACGTTCGTACTGCAAACGGCCGTCGGTTCCACCGGGGTTATGTTGTTCAAAATAATAAAAACATTTAATATGGTGTCCACGTGGTCACATGTGGACACACCTTCTTGGCGCGGATATTTGTTTGCCCTTTTTTTTTTTTGTATTTTATAGCTAAACTCGACTAATCTTCCGTCGTACACTACAAAGTAAAACTTCAAATCTGTCGGTTTTTTTTTCTCTCCCTTTTCTACACAAACTACTAACGGTACACGTATGATAAAAAAAAGTACACGGTTTTATTCAATTGTTGTGCCGAAATCGAATCAGAAATTTTTGGTTGATTGAAATCGAATCAAAATCGAAAATTTTCGGTTGATTGAAATTTAAAAATAAATTCGCACTGTCTATTGGAGGTACTAAAAATGAACCGTATCGAAATATAAACTTTGTAGTGTATATTCAATTGTTGTGTCGAAATCGAATCAAGAAATCAAAAAATTTCGGTGAATGGAAATTTAAAACTGAATCTGCACTGTCTGTTGGAGGTACTAAAAATGAACCGTATCAAAATATACACTTTGTTGTGTATATTCAATTGTTGTGTCGAAATCGAATCGAGAAATCGAAAATTTCCGGTTGATTGAAATGTAAAACTGAATCCGCACTGTCCGGAGGCACTAAAAATGAACAGTATCGAAATATACACTTTTGTTCGATTGATGTAACGGAGAGTCGGGGAAAAAAAATCGGTTTATATATAACGACATAACCGATATCCCGGTTTTTACCGAAGGGTGAAAAAAATGACTCGTATCGAAATATACACTTTGTTGTGTATATTCAATTGGTGTGTTAAAATCGAATTGAGAAAGCAAAATTTTTTGGTTGATTGAAATGTAAAACTGAATCCGAACTGTCTGTTGGATGCACAAAAAATGAACCACTTTGGTTCGATTTATGTAACGGAGAGTCGGAAAAAAAAATCGGTTTATATATAACGAGATAACCGAAATCCCTGGTTTTTACCGAAGGAAAGAAAAATTGAACCGTATCGAAATATACATTTTGTTGTGTATATTCAATTGTTGTATCGAAATCGAAAATTTCCGGTTGATTGAAATGTAAAACTGAAGCTGCACTGTTTGTTGGAGGCACTAAAAATGAACAGTATCGAAATATACACTTTTGTTCGCTTTATGTAACGGAGAGTCAGAAACAAACCAGTTTATATATAACGAGATAACCGATATCCCGGTTTTTACTGAAGGGAAAAAGAAAATATATAAACAGTTTCGAAATATGTATTTGTTGTGTCGAAATCGAATCGAGAATTCAAAAAAATTTGGTTGATGGAAATGTAAAACTGAATCCGCACTGTCTGTTGGATGCACAAAAAATGAACCACTTTGGTTCGTTTTATGTAACGGAGAGTCGGAAAAAAAATCGGTTTATATATAACGAGATAACCGAAATCCCTAGTTTTTACCGAAGGGGAAAAAAACGAACTGTATCGAAATATACATTTTGTTGTGTATATTCAATTGTTGTGCCGAAATCGAATCGAGAAATCGAAAATTTTCGGTTGATTGAAATGTAAAACTGAACCCGCACTGTCTGGTGGAGGCACTAAAAATGACTCGTATCGAAATATACACTTTGGTTCGATTTATGTAACGGAGAGTCGACAAAAAGAAATCGATTTATATATATAACGAGATAACCGAAATCACGGTTTTTACTGAAGGAAAAAAAATATTAAAAAATAAAATAAAAATAGGTGCCACATGTCAGATCCACATGCTGCCACGTGGCCTTATGTGGAGAGAGTCCTTTAACTCTTAATAGATATAAGATAACTCGTTCGAGGTTATCAATAAATTATTTATTAATTTTTTTTACTCTTAATTTATTAATTCAATTAGTTTTTAATCATAACAATTTCATGAATGATAGTCAAAATGATATTTTAATCATTTCTATTTAAAAATTATGTCATTCAATAACATTTTTTAATTTGTGCATAAATATTCAAAATGACATATAATTTGGATGGGAGGGAGTACTTATTTAAGAATACAAGTCGCTTGTATTTTGTTATTGTAATTAGGGTTGGGTGGACAAAATTTTTCGAAATTCAATCCTACTCGACTTCCAATTAATATTTTTTCCCGAACTTTTTACATCTTGAATTAAAAATGACCAGATTTTCGGAAATTCTCACATACCGACCATACTTAAAAATAAAATTGGTTTCGAAATCTTGTGATACTAAACCCGTGCGATGCACGGAAAATGTAACATTGAAATAAGAAAATAAAGGAAAATGACATGTTAAAAAGATGTTGTGTGAAATTAATAAATAACATTTAGTTTGTTTGTATGAAACTACACCACATATAGCAGCATCCTTCCAAAATACAGCAACATAGTGCAACAAAACTGTATCAAATTACATGTTTCATTGTCATCTCAAATGGTGTGTTCTCTTCACCCACGACAAAGAAACAAAAGGTTAAAAATCATTCAAAGCCACCACAACCACAACTCCAAGCCTAAAATTTCAAGCTGTATCAGTAATCTACCGATGGATTTCATAGAAACAAACTATCCAATGTACAGAAAAGGGTAAAAAGTAAAACATCATTAGATAGAAGAAAATTATATATTTACACCAACAAAAAAATTACCATAAAAAACAACTAAACTTACCACTACTATCTTGATCTTGGAACAACCGTTGAAAGCAAGGAATAATAGCCTAATCAATTCATTGAGCATCAAAAGTTCATTCCAAGTATATCAACCTCGCCTAACGAAACGGCAAAATAATTTGTCCTACTTTCCGTTGAAACCACACGCATATAATATTAAAATTTAAAAGACATGAATACATATGTTTGAATGTTCTGTTCCAAATTAAAAATCAATTGCACAGCTGGAGTTGGAGCTGGAGCAGAGCACGATCACGAATCGACTAAGTCGTCATATTTATCAAATAGTAGAACTAATGCATCCAAATACTATCAGTTGACATCATGCTCAAGTGAATATCACTTGATACTATTACCCCGCGGTTCACAGAAACACCCGTCAAGCGAAGAAGAGATAGAAATCATTAAAAAAAAACATAACCAATAAATATGGCCAATTATATAGAAGTATAGCATACTAAGAGATATGAGCAAAATGTGACATGATTTACCTCAACATTGTATGGTAATCATCATAACGAAGTGGAAGTTGATCTCTTTTAATTAAAGCTTTTCGAAATGCATATACTGCCTCCTCTTCCTTCTCAACTCGCAAGTCTTCGGCAGAGAATGATGCAAATTGACAATGAGCTACCCTCTTACTATGTATCCTTAGCGAGCGTGTCAATTTTGCAGCCTTTCTTCTTAGAGATCTACTTAGAATTCTGCTCCTCTCATCTTCAGATGTCTCAATATCAGATCTTCTTACTCTGTCATATTCTTGAGTTAAGCTTACATCTGACAAAATATTTGAGAAAAAAATGAGCACATGACTAAGTCCACTGAACTTCTTCAAGAAAATTCACTTGACATATACAATTTCCAGATCTATGATCTGGAAATACTTGCTCAAATACCTGTCATTGTTGGTTAACTACAATACTATGTTCCCCAAAGTCTCAGAATCACCTTCATCATGAGAAATAAAAATACTCACAATCACACCAAAGCCATAAGATTATAAATTTATTCCAGAAATCAGGAAAATGAGAAGTATAATCCAAAACAGAAATATAAAAGTGATATATGAAGACTTAGAAGCATCTAACAATGTCAAAAAAATAATCAGTATAGATGTTCGAATTTTCGGAAATATTATTGAAAAAAAAGCAATCCTCAAGATCGGTAGATTCATGAACCACCAAAGGAACGGGTGTCATTACATCACCAACTACTTGACCATTGGTTTTGCTGATCAACTTTTGCATCTCACTGAAAGTCTGTCACCGTAAAAATATCATTGAGGACGTAGCAGATGATGTGACAAAATGGCAAAAAGTTGTGGTCTCACTGTCATGTTGTAGTGTGGCACTTGTAATGTCAAACTGGTGTAGAGCTAAATTACCCGAAGGGATTGATTAAATCATATTCGGGTTTTGATTAACTCAAATTGGGTTAGAGGCGTTATCGTTTTTTATTTCTCACAGCATAATGTCCATTTGCATTCAAGTCTATTGACTGACGGCCTAGCAAAATCAATAGGAATCTAAAAGCTAAAAACAAAGGGGAGAGGAACGAAGAAAGCATTACGCACTTTCAAATTGCTGTCAACTTCTGGAAATATAAAAGCATCGGTTGTAGCAGGACCTAATTCAAAGCAGCAGATCATTCCAAAAGATATCATATAGATTGCATATATGCAAAATGTCAAGAAAATGGAACATATGTCTAAAATGTCAAAAGAAATGCACAACAGAAAGGTGATGAGTAGATTAGGGGATGCAGTCTGCATTGAGTGAGATTTTTTTCTGTCCAGATCAGTGTATCCCTTTGATCCGATCCATGATTTCGGAATCGGTCAACATTAGAAGAAACCCTTTGCAGTTTATAATTAAATTAAGTCAAAACATGTGAACTCCAAGAAATAAAATACAAACATCCATCCAAACATAATACATATAAGAAGTCCAAACACAAAAGAAACTCATTGTGTGATGAAAAGCATATGAATTAATGAAAACCAATTAAGCAACCTAACTTTCATAGAACATAGGATAAAGAATAAGAGAAAAGTTGTACTAAAGACTTTCCTATTGCAACTTACATGTCAATATTCATTTGACTCTGAAGTGGCCACGGAGTATCATCAAATTCCTCATACAACATTTTGCACCCAGGATTAGAAATAAGCTGCTAGAGGAAATGGAAAGAGATTAGTAGTTTGTTTTTCTTCTTAAAATCCAGCCATCAATATTTTTTACTAAACACACATAAGTAGCTCCACCGAAAACTTAATTTTATGATGAAGCCACCATCCCGTCAAATGCATGTAAAAAACCTAAACAAATGTAAGTTCACATTGCCAAAATGCAAACAGAAAGATAAAAGAAATAATTTTGAAAAAGAAATATTAGCAAAGATGAATCGATTGTTTTACTTATGCCAAACAACAACAAAAACTACTTCAATGAATCAACCAAATTTGTTTCATTGTCAATGTACTTCAATGAATCAACTAACTTTGTTTCATGCTCAATGTGTTATATTTGCTCCTGATAGCTGAGATTATTGCAGTTGCAATCCAAGTAACCATCATTAAGATAAACTCATAAGTTTAGGAACATAATATCCTAAAAGAAAATAGTCCGATTGCTGAAGTTTGGGATTGTAATCACTGACTCGGTGAAAAGGTCATTTAGAAGCATTGTAGTCGATAATCATAATGTTTGACATAAGTATTGTAAGCATTTCTCAAACTCACAAACCTCAATATCCACAACATTGTTGAATGGATGTGGTTCTTCTCTTAGGCTGCAACTATAAAACATAGTGAAACATTTGTATTTCTTCTTGAGCAGCTTTTTTTTCATTGCGTTGAAACAATCACACAGAGACAATCCCAACCTGCAGTATTTGGACTAATCATTGTATGGTTATAAAGTATTTCTGAAAAGATTACAGATTTTCATACATGAACAATCTAATAAAAAATCCCTAAAGAAAGAGAATTGAATTTCTTAGATTGTAAATGGGATCACAAAAAAAATGTCCTTTCCTCTGACCTTTCAATAAAACCAAAAGGCAGCCATGTTTACTATTGACAAAGCCGATTCTAGCCGTTTTCCCGACTCCACATCATCGCTCTGCATCCTTACTTGAAAACAAATATTTGCATCAGCTGTGAAGCAAAATTCAAAATTGCAGAAATTAAAATCGCCTTTGTTACCTCAAAAAAAATATATCGCCTTTGAAGCAAAATATGGTTCAATAAAACCAAAAGGCAGCCATGTTTACTATTGACAAAGCCGATTGTAGCCGTTTTCCCGACTGCCCACATCATCACTCTGCATCCCTACTTGAAAACAAATATTTGCATCAGCTGTGAAGCAAAATTCGAAATTACAGAAATTAAAATCGCCTTTGTTACCTCAAACAAAAAATCGCCTTTGAAGCAAAATATGGTTCGTGCAAATAGAAAGGCAGTTCCCATGATTTCAAGACCCTGAACGTGGAGATGGGAAGTTTTTGTTCAGGTAATGGAAGTAGAATCATTGGATACGTGTAACTGGAAGAAGAGAATCGTGGGTTTATTGGAAGGAGGAGAATCGTGGGGCTGCCGGTTGGGAGAGAGCCGTGGCATTCCAGACTTCCAGTGGGTGAGTTTATGTTGGACGTGGGGGAGAAAATGGCAGGATGCGGCATGTTTTCGAGTGGGGGTGGGGGGGGTGGGGGGGAAGGAGGTGCAGTATGCGTACCTTTTGCAGTTGAATTTCCGGGTTACAGGCGGGTCAATTGGGCCAAACGGGTTAAATTGACGGTTTTTCGATTAAAAATATAATATAAGATACTTCCCCTGTTTTTTTTAAATGTCACTTTTCATAATTTACTTTGTTTTTATTCATATGTCATTTTATATTTTAAATGTAGCATTTATTTTATTTTTTTTACACATTTACCATTCAATTTAATTATTATATGTAACAAACTATTTGCATCTCCAATAAAAAAAAAACATTCAGAAAGTGCATCGGTCTAATGGTGAGTTAGACTATAACCCGGCATGGAGATCAGGGTTCGAGCCCCGTTAGGAACAAAATGTGTGTTAAAATCTTTCGTTTCCCGAAAAAAAAATACATTCACAATGCTAAAACTTCAAAAGTTAATTTGCCTCACTATTACCTATTCATATACACATCCCCATATTGCTCCAATTAACAATAGATAATCAATATTTATTGGATGTGTATATATTCAAAAAATTAAAGGACAACTTAGTTGTTTTCAATAGTTTTATGGTGGTTCTGGATCAAGTTTTTGGACCACCATGTCATCACTTTGAAAAAAATATGATTGGATGCTTGTTTTTATACATAGGGGTCCACCAGAAATCTTTGAAATCCTATTGGTTGGGCACACCAAGTAGGATTTGGTCCTGAACCATAATAAAATTTGAGAGTTGTTTTATACTATATTTCAGACACATTAATCACTTCAATTTCTTAATATGTGTAAATCTTCTCTATGACAGATATAAAAAAACAGAGGGAGTACCTACTTTATAATTTATCATGCTAATAAATGTTAATGTAATTTATCATGATGTGATGTTTATGTTAACCCCTCGTTCGGGGAAATTGTCTTTGATTTAAACATTTGATAAACATCAAGAATGATACGAAAACAAAAGGCAGTAGTAGTAAGTTGGTATAGAACAACAGCAAAACACAAAACAGAAGAAGAATGCCAGCCAAATAATGAAACGGTCATTACAACTGCAAAATGGAAGCAGAGCAATCACATTTGTATTTGAGATTTAAATCTTCAGATTTTACAATCCACTTCAGCTCCTTTGTTTCTAAACAAGTGCTAATAGCTGTAAAAACACGACTTAAACTGCTACTAACAACTTAATAGACAAAGTTAAGTTGCTTCCAACCACAACGAATCCAATTAAGTACATTTGCTGCAGTATCAGTATGTCTCAAGCACATCTACACATTCCCAGTCCCGAAAACTGTGATCCTTCAAAGCTTCTGCTGCTGCTGCAGTAAACTGACCTACTTTGACAAGCCACTGCGCAATGGTCTAACCCACTAGCCAAGCGACTCCGCGAGGAACACAACCCAAACTGGAAGAAAGAACAAATGCAAAAGAAGCAGAACAATGCTTCTAACAAATACCAAGTAACAATAAAACAAAACCTTGACTCTTAGGACCAGGATTACAAAGCTTATAACAATCAGGTGAATGGAGTGCTTAAATATCAACAGCCCAATTCAGCAAAATCTCCATATCAAAACATACTCCAAATATTGGTTGCAGGTACACTACTTTAGGTCCCATTATTCTTCTGCATGATAGATTAGCAAACAATGTCTTGCAGTAGGTATCAACAGTTGCAATTGCCAGAAAATAGCTGACAGCAACCTAGAACCAAAGGTTAATAAGATAAAGCACAATAATACAACAAATTGGGGAATTATTACATTATCATTTTCGACACAAACCGCCTTTAATTTATACTATGTTTTACAAAAATACACATTTGAGAGCATATCTGAGAGCATACTCATTATTTAATCAGAAAGATTCATATCATTCACAAATTGGGATTTATTTTTGTATATGAGCTCACGAACAATGACACACAACCTAACATGCAGTATCCACATTGTTGCTTCCGAGTCAAAGCAAAAAAGACCAACTTTCCTACTTTTTCAGAATTATAAATCTTCTGGGTGTGTATATTATTAGGGTCGGACTCGGACACAACACTCATGTCAATCGATAAAAAGCGAAAACAATGCTGGAAAAAGACAAGGTTTACAATTTGTTTTCAAACCACGAATTGAAGGAAAACATTGAAAAATGAGGCTCAGATCTGTGAATATAAAAGCAAAAGAGAACAAGACCCGCCATGGCTGCAATCACCCAGTTGCTCACGATGCAACAAGCTCACAAGCCATCTGGGTGGTTACCCCGCCAAGTTACGGGTCGGATATTCTCAATTGCCGGAAACCATCAGCTCAGAAACAAAATTAAATATCATCACAGCCTCGTTAGATTACCAATTCCACAAACCCACCGCCGCCGCCGCCGCAGCTCCTCAACTGTTGCACTGTCAATAACGACTAATTACCAAGATTCCAAACAAAAAAACAAAACAAAAACAAGAATGGAATGGATTCCATTAACACTGCTTTGAAGAATAGAAACCCAATCTCCCTAATCATTATGATTATCGTTTCCATGTTCTTTTTCATCTCAAGGGTTGTTAGTTTTCACAAGTAAAGTAATTAATCATTGGCAGAAAGAGAAGGGCAACAACCCTTCAAAGAAATCCCATTCTCTCTTTGCTGCCTCATTATTGGATTGTTTCTGAGCTGTGGTGTATTTTTTTTAGTTCAAGCACAAGGTTTATATAAGAAATCAGATCCAAAGAATACATGGGCTAAAAAGAACAAATCACGCCAGGCCCATATTCACATACACTTGAGTTTGATCCGAATAAATTAATGTTTTTTTTTTATTATTGCATTAAGTGTTTCAAATAAGATAGATATAATGTTGATTCATATCATATCTAAACACAGCTTAACGTTTGATGTTAAAAAACCTTGGTAAATCATTCAGAATTTTGTTAATTTATCAACATTGGCTTGGAATTCCAAGTGTCAGAAGTAAGAGTCAGACGCAACATACATTCCAGGTTTTTTTGGTCATGAACTCAAAGAGCTTACACGGTAAAAGGTAATAAATAAATGATTAATCAACGATGACTTGGATCGTAGTATATTTTTTAAGTATGCCTCGAACAAGTGAGCAAAAACTCCTATTTCTTCGACTATCGATGAAAAAAGATAGCCAACCGTGATATTGCAACCCCAGAGAAAATTAAACTCCACCAAGAAAAAATGTAAGATGTAATAGAACAGCAATGGAAACAGTCACATTTTTTTTTCTTCTTCTTTCAGAAGTGTAAAACTACAGATAACATTCTACTACAAAAACATGTGTTTCTGACAGAATACACAACTTAAACGCTACTAGCAACCTAACAGACAAATGTCGATTGCTTCAAACTAACATCATAGCTAGGTGTTTGTGATACGTCTCAATGAATCTAAAGTAAATACACCATCTGCAGTATGTCTCGGACTGATTCAACCGCAACGTCTGCACATTGCTTCCCAGACTGCTATACTGAGATGCTACAAATGGCTGCAAATGTAATCCTTCAAAGCTGTCTGCAAAAAATAACTTGCTTCTGACAAAGACAAAGATATTAGGATGGCATTACCCACAAGCCAAGCCACACAATGAGGATCACAACACAGACGAAAGAAACACATACAAAAGAAGCAGCACAATTCAGTACTTAGCAAGAAACACCAAGTAGAACACCAAATCATGACCCCATCAACCTTTACAAGATTCAATACTTATATCGGGACCAAAATTACAAGGATTTTAACAATTGGAAGAATGAAGCTTAATTAATCACACTGCAAATATCAAAATCCTAACAGCACACTGCATAAGCATTCTGCATCACAGCAACACACAAGTCCACGAGCTAATAATGATGACCACCACTACAACACCATTGTAAGGCAACAACAGCAAAATCTTCATATCAGAACACTCAAACATACTCAGAAGATACTTTATAGTATATCTATATTAATCCAGGTTATTTCATTCAGCAAATGGGATATTTTATATATTAATATGAAACCACAAACTATGCCACACAAACCAAACATGATGTAAGTTTTTTAGTTAAACCAAAAGAATGATTTTTTCTGTTTTCACAATGAAAATTTTCCAGTGGGATCTTCTCCTTTATGTGAAATTAGTCAGTTTAAGTTTGATCTCTACGCCTAATGCGTCCAAATGCATTTCTTCTTCTTCCTTTTTTTTTTTTTCCTGGGTCGAACCAACACTCATGTCATAGATACATATGAATTTGTGTAACATGAAATAGTGATTAGTGTGAAAAACATGATTTCAGAAAACCAAAACAACAAATTTACATAAATGAAAAAGCCAAACTAATGCTCTATACAGAAAAAAAAACATTACAAATTGTGTTATTAAGGAAATCAAACCGCCAATTGAAGGAAAACACTGAAAAATGAGGCTCAGATCTGTGAGTATACAAGCAAAAGAGAAGAAGACCCCGCCATGGCTGCAATAGCCCAGTTGCTCGGAATGCAAGAAGCACACAAACCATCTGGGTGGTTGCCCCGCCAAGTTACGGGTCGGATATTCTCAATTGCCGGAAACCATCAGCTCAGAAACAAAATCAAAATCAAATATCATCACAGCCTCTTTAGATTACCAATCCCACACCCGACCACCACCACCTCCGAGCATAATTAACTGCATCCATGGCAACCAAAATCCAGAGAAGAAAAAAGAAAAATCGGGTATGAAGAATAGCAACACCAAGGATCGAAACAATATCCCAAGGTACTATTATATCATTTCCATCTTCAATTCCACCTCAAAGGATTGTTAGTTTTCACAAAAAAATAAATCATTGGCAGAGAGATCAGAGATGGGCAACAACCCTTCAAAGAATTCCCACTTTTCTCTTCACTGCCTCATTATTGTTTCTGAGCTGCGGCATTCTTTTGACTTCAGTCCAATAACCCTTTAATGGGATGCAGGTTCTCACCCGCAATGTTAGAAATCAGATCTAGTGTATGCGTTGGAATAAAATAAAAATAAATCATCTTAGGGTCGTAAGGGGATGTAGCTCAAATGGTAGAGCGCTCGCTTTGCATGCGAGAGGCACGGGGTTCGATCCCCCGCATCTCCATAATTTTGTCAAATTTATAATATTCCAATATATTTGTCACATTAATCAACCTGAACAAATAAAAATAACAAGATAACGAATATATGTTGAAGGTTTTTTTTTTAATTTTATTTTAAAAACCACGAGAGATATCATAATATTCCAATATATTTGTCACATTAATCAACCTGAACAAATAAAAATAACAAGATAACGAATATATGTTGAAGGTTTTTTTTTTTTTTTTATTTTAAAAACCACGAGAGATATCATAAAAGCCGATATCATTTAGTACAACAAAACCCGATCTCCACTTCAAGTACTAAACCCCTTATTCTTATATTTTATTCCAACCTCTAAAAATCTACAAGCAGAAGCTTAAATCTTGGTTGCATTCATTATTTAAATTTCAAAATTCAATTTTTATCAAGATTTTGAAATTGCATCAAAAGGAAACGATATCAATTTATTAAAGAGATGCTGATGGGGCAAGAGTCCATATACCCTAGTGGTTACTACCCAGGCTCCGGTGGTTGGAGAGCCGGGTTCGATTCCACCCTCCTTTCGTTTCCGGGAAGGAAAAAAAAAAGAGACGTTGATGTTAGATCGACCCTCTAAGTAGTTTTGCATCCCACTCATTCATACAAGATTCCAAGGTATATATGTCCATGTCAGTGTATTATGGTTGAATTTGTTTTTTTTTTTTTTCCTCAGCTTTCATGTTAGGATTTGTTTCGAATTTGATTCTATTGAATTTTTTCATAAGTACAGGTTCGTAAGTACAGGGGGAACGAGTCAGGATCCTCTCAAGTAGCCTTAAGTGGTCTTTCAAATACAAATGATCTAATCAAACAGTCAAAATGAAAGAATGATGTAGTTGTAAATTATTATTATTATCAACAAAACTAAGTCGTTTTGTTGATAATGTCTAAAAACACTTGTATTTGAAAAACCACTCAACGCTAAAACTTGAGAAGATCAGATCCTTGCTCATTATATTTTTAAGATTTGGTTACAGATACAAACACCCTATTGTCCATTCAGAACAATGTCTTGAAATAATTAAGAATCAAGAAGAGTCTAGACGCATTGGCAATTGCCAGAAAATAGCCCAGCAGTAACCAAGAATCAAACATTATGCTATTGCACAAGAATGAAACCAATTTGGGGTATTATTACACTCATCTCCCACGAAATAACACCAATCATCTTACTTTACTTTGTTTATGTAATTAGAAAGATTCCCAACACGTTATTTCATTCACAATTCGAGATAATTTATATATATTTTTATAAAACATGATTTAAAACCAAAATTATTGCAGCTGAAAAAACTTCTGATTACACTGTACTTCAGCTTCTTTGCTTATATACAACAACACACAAGTGTTGTATAACTGAAGACACAACAACTCAAACACTAGTAACAACCTAAGCCGACAACTTTAGTTACTTCCAACTAGCTTTTTACCTAGGTCGGTGTTTGCAATGTCTCAATAAATCTAACCTAACTAAGTAAATACACCAGTAACACCACACTACACTCCAATGTTTTCCTGCTATGTTGTGAAAGTATGTATTGGATTGATTCAAGAACAACATTCCTTCCAAGCCTGTTAGGCTGATGCATTGTGACCATTGTGAATGACCATTGTGACCATAGTATCATCAGAGGTTTCGAATGAATCACAACCATTGTGAAACAAAGGACTACCACCCGTATCAAATACGATCATTAGCATCCCATCAACCCAGAAATTGTCATCCAACTCAAACTTTGACTTAGGTGAGAATTTGGTTGAACTATTATCCCCTATTACACCAGCTTCAATTCTCAAATCATTCGACAAACACACAGCTGAATCCTCACAGCTCTTGAGACCCCCATTGCCTTCTGTTTGCTCTCCTGCAATTAGTTCAGGTATTTTGTCGAACAGTTGGTGGTCAGCTTTTACGCTTCTCATTATCAACAAATGAGGCTGCCCCACCTCATTCCCAAGCAATTCACATCCATGTAGTGCTGTGCCCAAAGAGTAATCTTCATCTTTTTCTTCTGTTTGCTCCGGTAAATGTTTAGTTGGACTTTCGTCAAACAACTGATGTGCATCACCCACATCTTCCAACTTTGATGGAGGTGATTGCTCCTCCTCAAACAACCAAATTAGAGCCTCGAGAGCAGGAGAATAATGCATTGGATTTATTCAAGAACAACATTTCCTTCCAAGACTGTTAGGCTGATGCTACAAATGGCTGCAAATGTGATCTTCCATGGCTGCTGCTGCAAAATGACCTACTTTGACGAAGACAAAGCAATTACCATGTCAATACCCACTAGCCAAGCCAAGCCACTCCACAAGGATCACAACAAAAGAAGCAGCACAATTCAGAGCACAACAAGAAGCATCGAATAGCAAGTAGTACCAAACCATGACCCTAGCAGCCTCATATGATTTAATCATAGTGCAAAATATCAACAGCCCAACGGCACACTGCATAAATAGTCAGCATCACAGCAATACAGAAGCTAATGAGCACAACAGCACCACAAAACTACCCAAGTGCCGCCAACAACAGAAGAATCTCCATAGCAAAACAAACAAACTTACACTAAAGCTTTAGTTGCAGTCTTGCAGATACAGTTCTTTAGGTCCATTCTCCTGCATCACAGAAAAATGTCTTGCAAAAAAACTCACCAATCTAGGCACTTTAGCAATTGCAAGAAAATAGACCAGCAGCAAGGTTATGATAATGCACAAGAATAAAGCAATTTGAGTATTACACTATTTTTATTCAGCAAATTGCTGTATATTTAGCTAATCACACCATCTTATTTCATTCACAAATTGGGATATTTTTATACTTGTATGCGCTCACAATCTATGCCACAGAAACAACTAATGCAGTATGCCAGATTGTTGCATTTAAGTCAGCAAAAAGATGAGAATTTCTGTTTTCAGTATTTTTTTTATAAAAAAAATCTGGATCGGACCCAACACTAATGTCAGTATACAACAACAATCGGGTAATACTGTAGCTAGGAAAAAAATTGGTGTAAAAAAACATGATTCCAAAGTGAGGCTATTAAGATGAGGCTCAGATTTGTGATTATACAAGCAAAAGAGAAGAAGACCCGCCATGGCTGCAATCACCCAGTTGCTCGTGATGCAAGAATCACACAAACCATCTGGGTGTTGCCCCGCCAAGTTACGGGTCGGATATTCTCAATTGCCTGAAACCACCAGCTCAGAAACACAATCAAAATCAAATATCATCATAGCCTCCTTAGATTACCGATTCCACACCACCACCACCACCACCACCACCACCACCGTACATCCTCAGCTGCTGCTATGTTAATTACCAATATCCCATCAAAAAAAAAAAAAAAACAAATATTGAGTGAATTAATGAACACGGCTTTGAAGAATAGCAACACCAGGATCGAAACTCGTCTCCCTTTCGGTGACAAAGAATTTCCCAGAGTACTGTTATACCAATGCCCTCTTCTTTTTCACCTCAAGGGTTGTTAGTTTTCACGATAAGGAAATCATTGGCAGAAACAGAGGGCAACAACCCTTCAAAGAATTCCCAATTACTCATTTCTGCCTCATTATTGTTTCTGAGCTGCGGCATCTTTTTTACTTCATGTCCATGATTTATATAAGAGATGCAGACTCGCTCCCGTCAGGTAAGAAATCAGATCTAAGTCTATGGGCTTAAAAAATAACAAATACTGTAACGCTAGGCCCATATCTGTATGTAACATAATTACATAAACATAAACGGGCGGGTCTCATTGGACATGAAATAGGATTGAAATGTTAGTTTTGTATGAACTATCTGTCGAATCGAATAAAATATAGTGGTACGTTTGTTAGGACGGAATGATGTGTATGATTATGAGGGAATGAAATGAAATGAAATTTTATTCTAATAGAATGAAAAAAAATGTCCATTTTTATTCCTTCAAAAAATGGATGGAATGCGATGGAATAAAATGATAAATCGACAAAACACGTGAGTGACGGGTAAGAGTGGGTGGGTGGTAGGGTAGGTTAGGTAGGTAGGGCAGGGTAGGGTAGGGGTGTAGGGGGTAGAGTAAAGTATGTGGTGGGGTAAGGTAGGTAAGATGCGTAAGGTAGGATATGGTGAAATAGGGTAAGGTAGGATATGTTGGGGTGGTGGTAAGGTATATGGTGGGGTGGGGTGGTGGGTAGGGTAGAGATGGTTAATATAGGTTAGGGGTGGGTAAAGCCTGCCGGCCTGGTTGGGTGGGGTGGTGGGAAATATAGGGTAGGGTGGGTATGATAATATAGGGTAGGTTTGTAGGTAACGTAGGGCAGTGGTGGGTTGGGGGAGGGTGTGATGGGTTGGGTAGGGTGGTGGTGGTAGGGTAGGGGTATGGTAAGGTGGGCAGGGTAGGGTAAGGATAGGGGTAGGTAGCATAGATGGTGGGTAAGGTAAGTTGGAGTGGTGGTGAGTAAGGTAGTGTAGGGTAGGGTAGGGTGGGGTGGGATGGGGTAAAATAGGGGAGGGGTAAGGTAGGGTGGGTGGTAGGTAAGGTAGGGTAGGTAGGGTAGGGTAAGGTGGAAGGTAAGGTAGGGTAGGGTGTGGTGGTGGGTAGGATATGTGGAGTAGGGTGGGTAGGGTATGGGTTGGGTGATGGTGGAGTAAAGTAAATGGTGGGGTAAGGTAGGTAGGATGCGTAGAGTATGATAGGGTGATGATAGAGTAGGTAGGGTAGGGTGGGTAGGGTAGGTGAGTGGGTGGTAGGTGAGGTAGGGTGGGTAGAGAGATAAGGTGCAGTGGGGTGTGGGATAGGGCTACGCCACCCCACCCCACCACTTCCATCATATCCTATCTTTTATTCATTCTTTCACATTTCAAACGCAGTAATAGAATGAATTTATTTCATTCCATTCCAAACCTATTATTTTATTCCATTTCATTCCATTCCCGCGTAACAAACATGCCAGGTGATTTTTATTTTTTAAGAAGAGACCCTTTTATTAATTCAAATCAAGTTCACAAGCATTGAGTACATCAAATGGTGGAGCCACACCCTAATATAGTAAACCTACCACAGATAATCAACCACGTGCACAATATGGAGGTTTATTGCCTGACCGCCAAATAAAATATACTACCTCCGGTCCAAAATATAAGTCATCCTAGCTTTTTTCCTTTTGTCCTATAATATAAGTCATTCACAATACCAAGAGAGCATTAATGAACATTTTTCTTTATCTTACCCCTAATTTATATCAATCCAACCACTTTTATTTACTCCACAATTGTTGCATTTATGATAGTCAAGGGGTGTATTAGACATTTTATCCCTACATTAATTACATTTAACTACTTTCTTAATCAAAGTGAAAATTCTAGGATGACTTATATTTTAGACCGGAGGTAGTAAAAAACAAGACATGAAGATTCTAGCAAAAGTCAAACAATCCAACATCAAGCAACCAAAAGAAGAAAGGTTTTCACTTTTAGATTGAAGACGTTGGATGCAAGCTAGGGAATCAATCGGCACCACTAGGACAAGGATGTCATAAACAGTGCATGAAATATCCCGGTAAGCTCTAATCTCTGTACATTCAAGGTATCCTTAGTCCTCCGAGAGACCGACTGAGGAACACGCCCCTCATAATTGCAGAACATAAAAAATCACTTTATTCAAGATAATCAGTGTTTGATTCAAGTTAAGTCATAGATGGATTATATCATCGGTGATTAATTCATAAATTTATCAAGGACTATCAATTGACGTGGAATTCCTAAAGAGTTAGGGGCCATGCCCCAAGTTATCGAGTTAATGATTAAACTTTATGGATGGGGCCGAATTCGTGTTAGTCGGATCACATTGGTCTTGAACACCGGCAGTTCATGCAAATTGACATGAAATTTATTAATTAAACAACGATTCGGGAAAGACTTTTTCATATTGAAACAGTATGTCACGGACAAAAAAGAATGAGTGTTGTACGTTTAAAGAAATCAACACATTTGTTGTTTTGATCAAATAAGTGTCTGAGATTTAAATATCAATTTTCCTCAGTAGTTTAAATAACAATTTTTCCTTATGGAGAGTCGATGCATGTGGGAAAATTGATGCATACATTGCAAAAGGTTTGCCCTACCCGTAAAAATCATTATTGTTCCCTTTGGGGGTTCTAAAGACGAATCTTGTTGAGATTTCGTTTTTTCATTTACTTATTCGTAGAATTGATGATAATATAAAAATATAATAAACACTATATAAATTATTCATTAAAAATATGTTATGCTGTGACACAACCATTACATAGATTCGCACTTACCAATTGAGTACAACATTAACGATTCAATAAAAAAAAAAGAAAATCAAATGGAAAAAGTAGTACTCCTTCCGTTTTTTTTATCTGTCACATTTCACAATTTACTCCTTTTTTATTTATACATCGATATTTATTTTGATCATCATTTATTACTTTTCCTTCTTTAGCAATAAAATATTTACATCTCCAATAAGAAAAATACATTTTCAATACTAAAAACACATTAACCAACAAAGTATTTAAATCTCCAATAAAAAAATACATTTCCAACACTATATTTGAGACATATTAATTATTTTCTTAATCTGTGTGAATCTTCTCTCTGCGACATATATAAAAAAACGGAGGGAGTAATAAATATTAGTAGTACAAGATGAGGTTGGTGTCCATCGCAAATTTTATCCTGGTCCTAGACTAAGTATGATTTGATGATACAGAACCAATAGAATATTAGATAATGTCATGTGCCCCGTATTTTTTACATGTTATTTCCATATTTACATCTATTTTAGAAGATGTTATTGGAAAAACAAACGTGATATGACATACCTCGACCATCATGCATGTCAAACTACTCTAATTATAGTACTACTAACCAAAATCAATTAATTAAGGCGTCATTTTTGTGTTCTCCGATGCCTTGTGCTACTTCCCGCTAATATGAATGAGAATGTGTACTCTGGGAATTGTCAATTACGCCTAATCCTGTGTCCAATCTTCAACAAGCGTTTGAGATCGAGTTAAAGTAAGATTTTGACTCGACTCGATATAAATTAGTTGAATTAGAAATCAATACAATTCAACAATTAAACAAACAATATTCCACTCAAAAGAAAAAAACAAACAAACAGTATTTGAGTAGTTCAATATTCGATTGTTGAGACCTAAGTTTCAATACATATATTTTTTTTTATAATAAATACGTATATATATGTATGTTTATACTAACGTAATGTTATTATCCGTATGTATATGTATTTTTATACCGTCAATGTAATTATTATATTAAATATTGGATTTTTATTGATTTTATATCATTTGTATTTTATGACTGTAACGCCCCTGTCCCGAAAACCGAGTCCTTATCCGGACATGGGACGCACGGCACGTGACATTTAGAGTAAACCCTAAATCTCACGTAAGCCTCGTGTCATATCAGAGTATTTAAAGATTCGCACGGAAGGAAACAATCTGAAGACTCGAAAAATAGACCTTCGGGGTCTTCCAAAATAACCGTTAACGAGAGAACAACTGCTGTCAAACTAAATCATAAATAACTGAAAGCAAAACTATTATCCATTACGACTCACTTGTCTGAAAGAAGGAACAACTACAAAAGAAAACTAAAACATAACCGACTTCATTGCTCCACTCTTAAACTAACACTTCCAGCTCGTCAAGTACCTGCAACCTTCTTATTCCAAAAAAAAAAGGAGTGAGCACAGGCCGAATACTCAGTAAGGAGAAAGAAGATCAAAAGGGAGATTCATGGTTGTCAAATGTCAGGAGACACGACATGAATCCACTTTATCCACCAGTTTAGTGAACAATAATTGAAACATAAAGAAAACCACTTTAATGTACACATTTAATGCACAGAAAATATGCCTACTTACTGTATCATTTTATCTTGTACATACTTGTTAAGTTACGTTAATCACTTACTTAGCCTACTCGTGAACTTGCCATATTCTTGTCTTGTCACTTACTTAACATGAGGGCATGGCGCGACACGGGGAACATGACTAGTTATACGTCCAACGTGGGTCCGGGTCACGGTACCCCGTTCGGTACATCGTCTTGAAAACGACATGGGGAATACAACTAGTCACGTCCGACACGTGGGACTTAGAACACATGGTACTCCGTTCAATACATCGCAAAGTTACTAACTATAAACACATTAGAGCACATAAAGCACGTAATACCACATCAAGGTCCTTAAATAACCTACTAGAGTATTCAAAGACCATAACATCACCATACTCTCAACATATCTCCACTATTAACATGAGAAACCAAAACGCATAAAACATAAATGTAACAAGAAAGAGTAATAACTTTCTTAAAACAGTTTGGCAAATACCCGCCAACACATAATTATGTCCAGTTTCGTACAGTTTAATGTAAAACAATATTCAAACAACTTAACAACATAATTTTTAAACTAAGAAAGGAACATTTTAAATTAAAAACGGAACATTTTGATAGAAGAACTCCTTACCTCTTAACCTTCAAAGCTGAATCTACGAACAACTCCTATAAAACAATTAAATCTAACATTAATTCTATGTCAAAACTACGATTTCGCGATGATACGATAATGAACCCTAATTTTAACGGTAGGGCCGAACTGAACAGTTCAGACTAGGAAAATTACCTTGCTGTAAATCTCAGATTGTTTGCATAAAATTATTCGACTCGTTGTTGTGATCGTTTTGACTGTTTGTATCTATGAAACGGATCGACGGAACCGTTAAAAAACTATTTCTTTTCCTCCGTGCAAGTCGCCGACGGGAAAAACTTTGGTGCATAGCCTTTCTTTATCTTCTGACAATATGCGTACGGAGTAAAGCAAAAGCAAAAGCAACTATATATAGTTCATCGTTTTGCCCTTTTTTTTTTTTTTTCTTTTTCTTTTTCTTTTATTTTCTTTTTAAATAAAAGGTTTTAGGAAATCATTATTATTATTTACTTTCCTTGTATTTCCTTTTATTTTGAATTTAGAAAAATGCTGGAAAAAAAAAAACTTCGAAGCGACGAAAATACTCTTAAAAGAATTACGGGATTTTACAATGGCCTTTATTTTTTTGGGGGGGTTATTTTATCGCCTTTCAAATGCATAAAAAATGGTTGCATACACCCTAAAATACTTTTTTTTTTTGGCATCTTTAATAAAAAAAAAGTAATGCTAACAACTATTTGAAATAACATTTTTTGTTATTTATTTTCGAATTAAACTTTAAAACATATTGAGCTCGATAAATTTGATGTAAAACTAGAGCCCCGATCGAATTTTCAAAACTTTCTTCATTCTTAGCTTGAGTTTGAATTCAAAATACTTATTCTCGAACTTGGCTCGAAAATGTTATTTATTGTTCAACTTCATCTAAAACAATAATCAATTCGACTCAACTTGTTTACACTTGTAAATGTGACTCTGGTTTTCATCGGTTTTTAAATGTTATGACGGTGATAAATTGCCTTTTAAGCATTTTACACCCTCTTTTTTTAAATTATTACTTCTTCCGTTTTTTTTAACTGTCAATTTTCAAAATTTATTTTGTTTTTATTTATTTTTCATTTTTCATTTTACGATAACAACTCAATATTTATTATTTTTTCCATCTTCACCCTTCATTTTAAAGGAGGTCTATTTATATTTTACAACGCCACATTATACTTTACACAGTTCAGAGAGAGAAAAAAAAAGAATGAGGCTATGGCAGAGGGGGGAGTTTCTTGAGGGCGGTTGACCTCTCTGCAAAGCCTATGATTTATTTTTTTCTAAAAAAGAAAAATATAAAAAATCAACAGCCCTTCGCAGGAAAAAGGAAACCTGTATCTGAAATGGAAATGTTGTTGTTCATCAAAGTCCAAATTCAAAAAGCAGCTGCTTTTTCATACGCGTTCTTTCTTCTATCTGTCCATTCCTCAACAACAACAATTATAAGAAAACAGACACACACACACATACAAATACAAAGGCGATGATGATGATGATGGTAGATCTGTTGATTTTCTCTGAACAGTTGGCTTGGAAATTATGTCAGATCGTATCTTGGTTGGGCAACTCGGATGGCAGATGTGGAGAAATATTTCTATTTTTTCTTCACAGTTATGCAACCGGAATTGCAGCCATGGCGTTTCTGGGTTTTTCCTTTGCCTGAATAGTAGATCTGAGCCTCGGTTATTTAAATTTCTTTTTTATTTTATTTTTTGTTTCCAACTTTCATATATTATGTGTAATTCGAAAAATGAAAGAAATTGGGAGCATAGTCCAAGTTTCTCTTCCTGATATCCTTGTTTTTTTAAATAAATAAAAAAAAAATTTATTTTGCCATAATCTACTACTCCCACCGATCCGAGTTGAGGTACAATTTCTGTCTTTCTTTTAATTTATTTTTTTTATAAAAATTGGTTGAATTAATTAAATGCTAAAAAAATTGGAAAATATATACACTACACACTAGTAGTGGGCAATCATTACACAAATCTTATTCATTGATTAAAATATACTACTTCAAATAAATGGAGTGATCGTTCATTATATATACTATGAGTAGAGGGTATCTTCATCCATAAATTTTAGGCAAAAAATTTGCCCGGTTACACAATGGTTATATGCACCATTAATAATAATGATTTTAAATTGATAATGATGTAAACTAATTATGATCCAAGGTGTGTTGTGTTACGAGGATGGATCCTCTGTTGTATGTGCACATTACAGCATTGCTGTGATAATGAGAATTGGGGGATTAAAAGGTAATTTCAATATCTGAAGTTCACAAAAAAAAAAAAAAAAAAAAAACAATACTTTTACATGAACACAGCAGACAGCACAGCTTATTGGTACAACAGACGATCCGGAGTGGTTGTTGTTATGACATAACGGTCGTGTCTGGATTATTAATTTTTTTTAAAAAGATTATTGAAAGCTATTAAATGTAAAACACACTTACAAATTTTATATTCGTCCAATGTAAATTCTACTAGTTGTAAAAAACTAATAAGAATTCAATTTTTTAAAATGGATTCCTACCTATTAAAAAATTTCACCAATGTATTTCCTTCAAACGGCCTTAGTAATCCAATACTTGCACCTGGACTAATTTAAAATTAGTGAAACACACTAATCGACAGAGTGAGGGCAAGGGCGGACTTACATGTGGACTTTGGGTTGCCCCACCCGAATTTTTTTTTTTTTTTATTAGGTATATAGCAATAATAAATTCCAGCCCAGTAGCCCAACTAGTTCAGCCCACCTTAGGAAAAAAATAATAATAATAATACACATTAAAACTGATTTATGTTTAAAAAAAAAAAAAACAATTAACTTGTGTCCTCTTCAGTCTTCAGCGGCAGGAGCAGAGCAGGCTGAGCAGCTGCGGCAAAAGGACAGCCAAGTGAGCCAACAGCAGCGCTTTCTTCAACTGATGAACTGATTCTTCAATTCTGTGCCAAAAATTCAAGGTAATTGTTCAAGATAATCCTAAATTCTATTCTTCAATCTTCACCAAACTAATCTATTGACCTCAAATTCATTTTCTAGGGTTCAATTTATTGATGTTTTTTTTTTTGAGAAGAGTTTATTGATGTTTTAGTTGTGTCTAAGCTTTTATATATATATATATATATATATATATATATATATATATATATATATATATATATATATATATATATAAACTTTGAGTTAAAGGAGAGGTTTGATTCGTTTGAAATGCAGAGGGGGAGGCGTGAAGTTGTGAAGGTATTAGCCTATTTAGGTATAGTAAAAGGATTTATTATAATTTTGTTATGTTATGTATTTCAAAGGCTGTTGCAGAGTCTTTTCTCTTGGGCCTTGGGGTGGTGGCCTGGTGGGGTGTAGCAGAGGAGGGGAAGGGGAGAAGTTGTAGTTGATTTAAATAGTACATTTATGTGATGCTTCTGAATTTTTCTTTCATCGATGAATTATAGTGATTTAGTGACTTTAAATAGGTGTGGAGCTCGATTTTAGTGGCTCGTTTTTGTGGTGTTGGGTAGTAGTATTGTTTATGGTGTTGTTCATATTATGATGAGACATTGAATCAATTTTTTTTTATAGGGCATAAGATATAATGGCACAACAACATCAAGAACGAAAGAAAGAAAAAACGCTTTTCTCGTTCTTTAGAAAACCGACACATCAAAAAGAGACGCACCATCTCCTTCAGTTCCTATTGAAGAAAACCCTCCTTCTATTTCGAATCCCCCTCCTTCCAAGTTACAAAGAGTTGAAAATGATAGTATCCCCGTTGATCTGAATATTGTGAGGGATCCCGGATCACGTATTCCGATTTGGAAACATCCTATCAATAAACAAGATGAGATAAGGAGAGCTTATATCCAAATGGGTCCATATCAACCACATCTTTCACAATATCCCATGTCTAAGTATGGAAAACAAAATCGTAGTTTTCAATACAACTCTGGTTCAAAAAATTTCCATGGTTAGAGTACTCTCCTTCAAAAAATGCTGCGTTTTGCTTTCCATGCTTCATTTTCGATGTGAATCCGATGCATCATCGTGCATTTTCTGTTGATGGATTTTCAAATTGGAAAAGGGTCAATGATGGTGATAATTGTAGTTTCTTGAAACATGTGGGTGGTCCTAATTCACCACATAATAATTCTGTGGATTCGGTTCATGCGTTAATGAATGTACCTCGACATATTGACATGGTGATAAATAAAGCAAGTGAGGAGGATATTCAAAAAAACCGTCTACGGTTGGGAACAACGATTGAGGGTATTAATTGGCTTACTTTGCAAGGTTGTGCTTTAAGAGGACATGACGAGTCGTTGCATTCAAAAAATCAAGGCAACTTTACGGAGATGATAAAGTTTATGGGAAAGTTGAGATTAGATATTGGTGCCGTTGTCTTAGGAAACGCTCCCGCAAATGCAAAGTTCACATCACCCGGGATTCAAAAACAAAGTTCTACATATCCTTGCTAATAAAGTAAGAAGAAAGATTCATGACGAAATCAGGAACGCTAAGTTTTGTTGCTTGGTTGATGAATCCAAGGATTCATCTAACAAGGAACAAATGGCTATTGTTGTGAGATTTGTGGATGCTTGTGGTTTTGTGCAGGAGCGCTTTCTTGATATTATACATGTTACGGATACAACGGCGGCAAATCTTAAAAAAGAGATATGTGATGCTCTTATTCGATCCAATTTAGATGTTAATGACTTGCGAGGCGGGGCTACGATGGTGCTAGCAACATGCGTGGTGCATGGAATGGGTTACAAGCACTCTTTCTTAGAGATTGTCCATCTGCATATTATGTTCATTGTTTTGCACACCGTTTACAACTAGCATTAGTTGCTGCTGCTGAGAAGAACACTTCTATCTATTTATTCTTTTCTAAATTGACCACCATTGTGAATATCATTAAAGCTTCGCCCAAACGTCACAATGAGTTGCAATCAAATCAAGCTAATGAGATTGCAGATTCTATAGCTGCTGGTGAACGTGAGACTGGTAGAGGGGCCAACCAAATTGGTACATTGCACCGTGTTGGAGCGACTCGGTGGAGTTCGCATTTTGATTCTATTTGTGGTATGATAGATATGTACACATCTATTATTATGACACTTGGAACAATTATTGATGATGGGTCGTCTCGAGCCGTGCGTGTGGAGAAGCCGGCGGTGCTTTGATCACGATGAGATCATTTGATTTCATCTTTATCTTACATACTATGCACAAAATCATGGCAATAACCGAGTTACTTTCTAAAGCCTTGCGAGAGAAAAAATGTTGATATCTTGAGTGCCATGGATGTTGTCTCATCTACCAAGAAACTTCTTGGGCGGCTAAGAAATTTGAAGGTTTCGATACGTTGATGGAGGGTGTGATAAAAGTTTGCATAGAAAATAATTTTCCCATTCCAGACATGAGTTCTCGTCATGTAGATGCTACCGGTCGTTCATGTCAACAAAGAGGCAATATCACGGTTGAGCATTACTACCATTTTGACATATTTAACAATGCAATTGATTTTCAGCTGCAGGAGTTAAACGACAGATTTAGTGATGAAGCAGTTGAGCTCCTCAAACTAAGTGCATCTTTGGATCCAAAAGATGATTTCAAGTCCTTCAACATTGAGAATATATGCACCCTTGCAAAAGACTTTTATCCCAACGACTTCACTTGCCAAGATATGCATCAACTTAAATCGCAATTGGCACATTATGAGTATGATGTCATTCAACATCCAATGTTTCAAAGTTTGTCCACCATTTCAGATTTGTGTCAGAAATTAGTTGAGACAAACAAATCTCAAATATACTTTTTGATTGATAAGTTGATTCGTCTCATCTTAACTCTCCCGGTCTCAACGGCAACCACAGAGAGGGCATTTTCAGCTATGAAGTATGTTAAATCCATTCTCCGTAGTAAAATGGACGAAGAGTTCCTTGCGGATTCCATGACGGTTTATATTGAAAGAGACTTCTCTCAAAATCTTGATGTTGATTCCGTTATTGATGAATTCAATTCTCAGAAACATCGTAGGGTGCAATTGAAGTGATTCAGAGTATTTAGTATATAGTAATGTTGACATTTTAAATGAAAAACAAGTTTTTGAATGATGAATTGGGTAGTAGTAGACATGTTGTATCCAAATTCTATTTTATCGCCTTTTGTTCATAACTTTTATAAAATGTTATCTATTGGGTGTTTCTGTGTAATTTTTTGCTCAAGTGTACTTGAAAAAAAATCGGTACAAAACAACTATGATGAAAAAAAATTATTCTAGCCCCCCCGACATAGAATTCCTGGCTCCGCCCTTGAGTGAGGGTATGTGACTAATTTGCTTGGATTGGCACAGTGGTAAAAGCTTGAATATATAGTACGGTAGTAGAGGTTGAGGCTTCCATCAACAACCCTCGGAGGCGGGAAGTTATTGAGTGCATCCGCCATATGAGGAGTACACCTATGTGGTATGATATGAAACTTTTATTTCTAAAATGAATTCAAACTTTGTGGTTTAGATTTGTTTACTCATCACTTCATTATAAATGAAGATACTACACAATGGGAAATTCTTCTCTAGTGACTCCATTTGTGGAGTAAAGCATGTGGATGAATCTGGATCACACAGTTTTATCATGAATTCAAACTGTGTGGTCCAGATTCATCCACACGGTACAACTCCACAAACGGAGTAACCATGGAAGAATCACCCCTACACAATAATATGTGGTGTGTAGTTCGATCCGCGTGGCTCGGATTGTGCCACGTAGTATGTACACAATAACCTCTCCTCGAATGCTTGGACCTTGATTAGACATGAGTCAAGGTAAAAAGAAAACGTTCTGGTCCAACGGCTTCATGACACCACAAACTAGGCATCCATTGGCTTTGTAAAAGGCTGGAGAATGGAGATCGAGACCTCGTTCCACCTTAGATAAACATTTTCAACGCTAGACTTGATGCAATGTTTAGAGGGAAGTAGTTGTGTGGTGTCTCCACACGTGTGGAGACACCGTTGCTCCGTTTGTTTTGCCAAGATTTTTTTGGGAGTTTTTTTACATCACATCACCAATTATTTCTTACAATTCTCTCACCAATCAAATTTTCAACTACAAATAAAAAAATATTAAATCATCTCTCATCATTTCACTTTATCAACTTTATTACATTTTTTACCATTATTTTATTCATTATTTTACTTTATTTCATAAATCATTTCATAATTTACACAAATTTCAAAAAACATATTAACTTTCTAATCATTACTTCAATCACTTTATTTAAAAAAACTCTAAAAAAAAAACTCCAACCCAAAACAAACACAACCCGTGTGGTTATGAACCACACGATTTCATTTTAAATTTAAATTGTGTGTTTCCAATCGTTTTATCCGTCATTTCATCTCAAAATCTCTCTGCACATAAGTATTTCCCGGGAAGTTTTTGCGTAGTGTGTACCTACATAGGTACACACTACGTCGCACACTTCTGTCCACACGATTTCATTCTGCACTTAAACTGTGTGGTTCTGATCGTGCCACCTCAGATGTACCTACGTAGGTACGTATTACCTAAAATTTTTCCGTATTTCCCATGTTTAGTAGTGACTTGTGAATAGTCTATGAACGCTTATATGTACTCTATTATTTTTGTTATATATGGAGTTCCAATTGTCTAAAACATGACTTTTGTCTATAAAATGATATAATAATAGAACAAGAAAATAGACTAGCAAACTTATAAATATATTTATTCTTGTGTATCCATTTTCTCGTATAGCAACAAAGTACGAGGGTGAATCATCTTTATGAAACAAGTGTCACCTTATAATAATGATTTATATTTTGCTTGGTAAGTATAAGCCACATGTTGGCTATGATGAATACTCCATGTGTGTGTATGTAACGCCCCAGATCCCGGGTCTGACAGCACTAAATGAGTCATAAATAGTCTGATCAATTGCGTCTGAGTCTGATAGCGCTAAATGAGTCATAAATGGTTCGGCCAACTGCTTAGACCATCATTCTCGCTTGGTCTAAAACGACTAACCCGAGTTGACAAGACTTTTATGTCTCACTTATATGGGATTAGCAAAACTTTATTTTACCGATGTGGGATTTTACATTCTCCCCCCGCCTTATAAGGGACGGGCGTCCTCGCCAGGACGGCCAAGATTTGTCCCAGTGGACTTGTCCCAGTTCGTCCCTACCATAGGATTCTAGAGGTGGCCCCCACGGCCTCTCACGGTGTGGCACTTAGTTCCGAATGGCAGTCGGCTCTGATACCATTCTGTAACACCTCCAGACCTCGGGCCTGACAGCGCTAAATGGGTCCTAAATGGTCCGGTCAACTGTTTAAACCGCCGTCCTCGCTTGGTCTAAAAGGACTAATCCGAGTTGACAAAATATTTATGTCTCACACTTATATGGGATGAGCAGGATTTTATTTTACCGATGTGGGATTTTACAATGTCATCTTGCATGTCATACCAAGTGTCCAGAAGATGGGCATCCGCATAATATACATAACAATTTTCTAACATATCACGTTCATACGACTAAATGACATTTTTGTTATGGAAATGCTCCTCACCAATCACCATTTCTACATGTATATAAACTATAGTTATCCATTTGGGGGTATGCACGATTTTAATTTTCTCATCAACTATCAGTCTATTACTACTTTCCTACCCTCGGTCCACTCATCATAACCACCCTGCATGGCTACATGTACCACCTAAATCTAGCATCTTACTTTATATTAATTTTTTTTTAAAGACCAAATTTCATTAAGAATTAAACATCTGCTAATAAAGCAGAGATGACAGATTGTGGGGGTTGGGTACCCCAGTTACAATAGCCGGAAAGAAAATTAGGGATCGAAAATCCCAATTTAGCAAGCTTATCTGCCGGAGTATTACAATTTCGTTTAACAAAATTAAAAAGACACTTGTTAAAAAGTCTCCTCATCTTCTTAATTCTTTGCACCAAAACACCCAGGGACGTATAGTCTTCCTCATCCGCATTGATTCTGGCAACAACCAAGGAAGAATCCGATTCAACAATCACTTCTCCACTCCATAATCGTGCCGTTTCCTTGACTCCCAGAAGAATAGCAGTAAGTTCAGCAAATTCCACTGATGCACCAGACCGAGATCTATTGAGATTGCCATAACTATTTCATCATCGTGATTTTTTGCTATTATTCCAGCGGTTCCATGATTTTGCCGTACCCCTGCATCAACATTCACTTTCAAGGTGCCATCTTTGGGCTTAATTCATCGATTCGGCGGGATCCCATCACACAATGAGATTGAATCGGTACAGGAGGCTTTCTTAAATTCTTCAAGGAGACTTTCAGCCTGCTGAGGAATACAAACCATTGACGGTGGACTATTCTTGAAGATTGTATCATTTCACCCCAACCATATGAACCAAAGCATCATAAAGAAGAGATCTGCATTAGGAATCGGTTGGTTGATCAAAGATTAGCAGAGGTCCAAAAGGTTGTCAAACTCTATGGTCACAAGACATTGAAAAGAAGGGTAAGCATTCCATATTTTATTAACTCCTTTGCATTCCATATTTTATTAACTCCTTTGCATTCCAAAAAACAGTGATTCCAGGATTCAATTGCATCTCTGCAGATCATACACATGCCATCAGAGATTCGTCTGCGCAGGAGATTGGCACCAATAGGGAGAGAGCCTGTAGCGATTCTCCATAAAAAAAGATTTGACCTTTGGCGGAATTCGAAGTGCCCACAGGTAACTCTAAGACCTCGCATTTGCTTTTGAAGTTGTCCCATCTCCATTGTTCAGTGCATAGTTGTGAATGCTCTGTGCAAGTCTGTATCCAAATTTCACGGTATAAACTCCCTTTTTTTCATTATGCCAGATGAGTCTGTCAGAATTAGATTGCATGCTAATCGGGATAGATTTGATTGCTTCAACTTCATGTGGTAGGAATATCTGTGAGATGAGAGCTTGATTCCATGTTCCATTATTAATAAGCTGACCAACAGTTTGTAAGTTACTATGAACTCCATAAGTTGAGATTGCAAATTTGGGTTCCAAAGGCACCCACGGTTGGCTCCATATGTTAACAGTTTTTCCATCTCCAATAGACCACCTAACACCATTGGCTAGCAGCTCTCTACCATTAAGTAAACTCCTCCAAAGAAAGGAAGGCCTGGACCTCAATTTGGCCGATAAGAAGGTAGTTGTCCTGTGGTACTTGAATTGCATGATCTGACTCACAAGGGAGTGAGGATTACTCACTACCCGCCATCATTGTTTAGCCAAAAAAGCTTGGTTGAACAGCTCTTGATTTTTGAAACCCAAACCTCTCTGTGACTTAGGTTTACAAAGGTTATCCCAAGAAATCCAGGCCATACTATTGCCATCATTAGTGCTCTTTCCCCACCAGAATCTCCTGATCATGCCTATAATCTCCTTTAGTAACTTTTTTGGCAGAAGAAAGCATTGCATCACATAGATTGGCATGGCTTGTAGGACCGCCTTAATCAATACCTCATTACCAGCAGTAGTTAGGTAAGTTGCTTGCCATCCATTCAGTTTCTTCCAAATTCTGTCTTTTAGGTATTTGAACACATCATATCTTGACCTCCCAATCATGAAAGGCAAACCAAGATACTTGCCATTAGAGATGCCAATAGGAATTCCAAGCACTTGAATGATAGGAAGTTTTGTTGCATCATCCAGGTACTTACTGAAGTAGATATTAGATTTAGCTAAGTTCACCTTTTGCCCAGAAACCTCCTAATAAGTCTTCAAGATATCCATAAGAGTAGCATCATTTCTCTCATCTGCCTTAGCAAAGAGAATACTATCATCAGCAAATAAGAGGTGGGATAGACAAGGTCCATCCTTCCCAAATCTAACGGGAGTGAGACAACCAGTAAGTATAGAGTGCTTTATTAATGCAGAGAACCCTTCTAAGCAGATAATGAAAAGAAAAGGGGATAGTGGATCCCCTTGTCTTATACCCCTTGTTGGCCAGAACCTAGAAGTAGGCTGTCCATTGACAATCACCTGAAAGGAAGCTGATGAAACACATCTCATTATTAAGTTGATGAACTTCAAGGGAAAATCCATATGTCTAACACACTCTAAGTAATTCCATTCCACTCTGTCAAAAGCCTTCATCATGTCCAATTTGATGGCCATCTGCTGCTTCTCATAGGCTCTATTTCCACTTAGAGTGTGGAATGCTTCAAAGGCTGCTATGGCATTATCAGTTACCAGCCTTCCTTTTTGAAAAGCACTCTGTGCTGGATGAATAATGGTCTCCAATGTCTTCTTTAGTCTATTAGCCAACACTTTAGAGATGATTTTGTAAATAGTGTTGTTAAGACTAATGGGCTTGAAGTACTTTAGAAATGAAGCCTACTGAACTTTAGGAATTAGTGCTATTAGAGTATTATTAACATCAGAGAAATCCATTTCATTATTAAGAACATTTAGGAGAAAAGGAAGCAACTCAGTTCTGTAAAGATGCCAGTGCTTGTGCAAGAAAATAGCCTGCATTCCATCAGGACCTGGACTCTTTTTTCCAGGCAGGTGTTTTAGAGCTTTTATAATTTGTTCCTCAGTATAGGGCTCAGTAAGAAAGCATTTGTGCTCAGTAGAGATCGTATTGAATGGCAGCTTTCTTAAAAACTCATGAAAAAAGCTCCTATCATGGGTACCTGCACAAGTAGTAAAGAGTTGTTCATAATAAGCTTTGGCATAATTTTTTAAATCCTCTTGCTCCTCAATAATAGCTCCCTCTTCTGTAATTAGAGTGTCAATCTTGTTTTTGGTAAATCTTCTAGAAGCCTTCATATGAAAGAAAGAGGTGTTCCTATCTCCAGATTCCAGCCAGTTACATCTTCCTCTTTGCTTCCAAAAGTCCTCCTCCATGTTCAATAAAAGACCAAGTTCCTGCATAATGGCTTTCTCTTTGCTAACATCATAGTCTTCTTCTTGCTGCAATCTATGAAGATTGTCTTTCAGCATGCTGATTTTCTTCCCTATATTACCATATTTACATGAGCTCCAGCCTCTAAGTGTATCCCTGACATTCTTGATACCCCTAGATACATCAACAACATGGGGATAATGTGACTGCAGCCATGCAGTTTTGGAAACCTCTAAGCATTCAGCGTCCGGCAACCAAAAGGGATCAAATCTGTAGATGAGTTTCTTTGTGTTTCTTTTCCTCATGGTAAAAGGGCCATCGGAGATGAGGATGGGAATATGGTCACTCTAGATGTTGTGAGATGGCCAACAGTAAAGCTTGGAAAAAGGTTAATCCAAGAGCTATTAGCCACAGCTCTATCAAGTCTTGCTTTAACATTCCCTTTAGGTCTGCCGTTGTTCCAAGTAAATCTAGCACCAGAGTAACCAATATCCTGAAGTTCACACTCATTTAGAGCATTTCTAAAATTTTCAATTAGATACTGTTAGAAAATATGACTTGACCTCTTATTTAGAGCTGAGTACTAAACTGAGTTTAGTACTAAGCCGAGCAGTCGATTGAGTAAAGTCAGCTGAGTAATGTCAGCTGAGCAAAAGTGAGCTTTGAGCAGAAGTGAGCGTTGGGCAGAAGTCGGTTTTGCCAGAAGATCAGCTTTACCAGAAGTCGGCTTTGAAAAGTCAGCTTTAGCAGAAGTCAGCATTGGGAAAGTCAGTTTTAGGCAAATCTCAGTTTGGACAAATGTCAGCATGGTTACATTTTGGTGGATAACAGCTGGAGCTGGGGTCCACATCTGGGGTATTTTAGTCATTCTGCTAATATGTCTTTATGGCGGCTAGGTCTAGCTTTTGTGGCTATAAATACACATCTGTTGTAATCTAGAACATTTGCAGTAGAAACATAAGTAGAAGCAGAGTCTGTAAAATCTCCAGTGATAATATATTTCCTCTTCCGCCCGTGGAGTAGTCGGCATTTGCCGGAAACCACGTTAAATCCTGTGTTATTGTTCTTGTGTGATTTATGATTTCTTGTTTGCATCTTGATTATTGCAACCCGTTTTGATCCCTGAGGGTCCTAATTTCTATCAAATTGGTATCAGAGCGTTCAGGTTATCATCAGGGAGTCTGAGATTCTGTTTTGGAATCATCTGTTTGACAAAATTTTATCTTCACCGGTGCTCGGATTTTGTGATAAAAGTTCTGTTCTTTGGCAAGATCAAGATGTCTGGGTTAAATGTAGAGATTGATAAATTCATAGGAAGGAACAATTTCAATCTGTGGCAAATCAAGATGCGTGCTCTGTTGAAGAAACTGGGGCTCTGGGCTCCGTTGTCAAAGACAATGGCTGCCGGAAACGCTGAGATGGCCGATCTGGAGGAGAAAGCACATTCAATGATTTTGTTGTGCTTGTCTGATGATGTTATCACTGAAGTTGATGAAGAGGATTCAGCAGCAGGGTTGTGGCTGAAGCTTGAGAGTCTGTATATGACAAAGTCGTTGACCAACAAGTTGCTTATGAAGCAACGTCTGTTCAGTTTAAAGATGCATGAAGGAATGCCTCTCAGAGATCACCTTGAAAAGCTGAACACAATATTGCTTGATTTAAGGAGTATTGGTGTTAAGATCGAAGATGAGGATGCAACTCTAATTTTTTTGGTATCACTGCCAGCATCATATGAGAATTTTGTGCAGTCTTTTGTTGTTGGGAGAGACACAGTGTCATTGGAGGATGTTAGAGCATCTCTCCATAATCAAGAGCTGAGGCATAATTCAGCTGGCACAGGGACAGACAATCGGGCTATTGGTTTAATTGCTAGTAGTAGTTGCAAAGGGAATGGAAGTCCTGGAAAGAAGACATTCAAGAAGGGTGATTCCAAAGACCCTAATGCAAATCTAGTGTGAATCTGAATCTGGAGTGTTGACAAGCAGGTGGAGCTTCAGGTCCACACTCAGCTGAGTTTGCAGAACTCAGCTGAGAACAGTCGACACTATCTGGCACTTAATTGTGCATCTGAACCTGAAGAATCAAGAGCTGAATCTGAGTGGAACCAAAATCTGGGATTGGTTGAGTAAGGCTCAGCTGATCTAGTACAAGCCGAGTGAAAGACAGTTTTGTAGAGTGGAGTGTTCAAATCTGGGAAGTAAGCTGAATAAAGAGTCAGCCGAGTCCATCTGTCAGTGGAGTGGCGTCTGCTGAGTCTGTTGAACAAGTATGCGCTGGTTCTGCATCTGTGTCTAGAAGCCTCCACTGAGTGAAGTCAGTGTAGTACAAGTTTGATATGTTTGGCTGAGTGAAGTCAGCTAAGCATCTGGTGAACACGTCCGGGGTGGAGTTCTCATCTGGAGTTAAGTCTCGTCTGGAGAAGTCTAACTTGGAGTCAGTTGTGTTCACATCTGGTCACTCAAGCATACGGCGAATCGCAATCTGTTTGATTGAAGTTGAATCTGAAGTTTTCAGCTGAGTGTGCTCAACTGAGGTGATTACATCTGAATATGGTAGTCACATCTTGTCTGGTGATCAAGTTGATCACATCTGTTCTCAACTCAATCAAGTCTGAAGAAGAGGAGGAATATGGTACAGTACATCTGGCATTGAAGAATGCATCTGGTACAGTACATCTGGTTATACATCTGTTTGAACGAGAGTTCAAGTCAAGGTGGAGATTTGTTAGGAAATGTGATTTGACCTCTTATTTAGAGCTGGGTACTAAACTGAGTTTAGTACTAAGCTAAGCAAAGTCAGTTGAGTAATGTCAGCTGAGCAAAAGTGAGCTTTGAGCAAAAGTCAGCTTTCGGGCAGAAGTCAGTTTTGCCAGAAGATCAACTTTACCAGAAGTCAGCTTTAACAGAAGTCAGCATTGAGAAAGTCAGTTTTGGGCAAATCTCAGTTTGGACAAATGTCAGCATGGTTACATTCTGGTGGATAACAGTCCACATCTGGGGTATTTTAGTCATTCTGCTAGTATGTCTTTATGGCGGATAGGTCTAGCTTTTGTGGCTATAAATACACATCTGTTGTAACCTAGAACATTTGCAGTAGAAACAGAAGTAGAAGCAGAGCAATTGCCTTAGGCAACTGCAGAGTCTGTAAAATCTCCAGTGATAATATATTCTCCTCTTTCTGCCGTGGAAGTAGTCGGCATTTGCCGGAAACCACGTTAAATCCTGTGTTATTGTTCTTGTGTGGTTTATGATTTCTTGTTTGCATCTTGATTATTGCAACCCGTTTTGATCCTTGAAGGTCCCAAATTCTAACAGATACCTTGGCCTAAAAACTTCACCAGTTTTCTCATAAGAGTGAAGAATCTCATTAAAGTCACCAGCACAAATCCAAGGTAGTGCTGGGACTGAATGAAGTCTTTTAAGAAGATCCTACGAGAATCGCCTTAGAGCATGGTCTGGGTTCCCATAGAAACCAGTAAAATGGAAGACTTTGTTGTTGTAACTGATTATAGAGTCAATATGACCCCGATAGCTAGTCTTGATTTGGACTGAAGTGGAGTCGTTCCATAACAGAGAGAGTCCTTCCCTAGTTCCATCACTACTTACGTGATAACCAGAGGCAAACCCTAATTTTATTCTTATTAAATTCATAGTAGTGGCGAACAATTTTGTTTCAGAAAGAAAGATGAGGAAGGGAGAAGAGTCTTTTATCAGGCTTTTGAGGCTAGGAACTGCGTTGGGGTTGCCTAGGCCCCTACAGTTCCAACAGAGGAGATTCATGGCTCCTGGTGGAGCTGCTTAGCAGCCTCCACCAGGTCAACAGTGATAGCTTTCCTTGTTTTCTTTGGTGATGCATCTTCTTCATCTTCATGCTTTCTTTTTCCTAAGCAAGGTTCCCAATTAGAAATGTCTCTAAGAGGTCTTTCTGCTTCTTGTTTGTACCTCTTAAAGGTTTTTTTGGATGGTGTTGGTTCCACTTGGGGATGTTGGACTTGGGCTTGGGGTGTGGTTTGACTGATTGTTTTTTGCTGACAAAAATAGGGTTGTTTGGCTTGTTCAAGGTTCTCTGGTTTATTGAGGTTGTTGGTTGCGTTGCTGGTTGTGGAAGAAAGGGCAGTTTGGGTAGTTTGGCTTTTTAAGTCAAAAGCAGGGTTTTGGTTTTCAAAACGTGAAACAAGTATAATAATTTTGCTGGTGTTGCTTTCTGTAGATCTTAGCTGGTTCGGTTGGGTGTCTGCTTAGTTTGCAGCTATTTTGGCAGTAATTGGTTTGAAAGTGACGAGGCTTTTTTGGTCTGAAAAGCTGTTTTCGTCTTTTGTGATTTTTGTTTGACTTCGGGGGTTGTGGGTACTAGGTATTGGGATAGGAGAGGCATCTTTTGACAGTGGGGGCAGACTTTTGATTTGAACAAATGTTGACTTGGTAGTTGGGGGCTCGGGTTCCAAGGTTGGACAGTCAATTTTGTCGTGTACCTTTCCTACCTGGGGATTTTCAGCAAGAAGATGAAGAGCATTGCTTTGCATTTCCATGTCCAACATCCGAATTTCCTTAATCAATCTTGATTTATATTTTTTTGCTTTGAGCCATACTCCATATCTGAATTGCTTTTCATCCTCAGCGTTGAATTCTTCAGTTACATCTAGGCAGTTCCTTGACACATGGCCCATAAGTCCACAGTAATAACAAAAGGAAGGAAGCCTCTCATATTGGAATAATGCTTCCATAACCTCTTGTTTTCCATCCTCAATTTGAAGTAGCAAAATCTGTGGCAATGGATTCTCAACATCAATATCAGGTTTGAATCTGAATAAAGGTTGGTTTGTTCCAATGTCCTCCCTAATTTGAACAAAGGTGCATTCCTGAAGATCTTGTGCTATCTTTTTCCCACCTCTTATGTGTGAATGTGAGTTGGTAGACCACAAACTTGGATCCAGAATGAAGCTACTTGAAAGGCGTCACTGTCTTGATTTAGTTCCGGTTCCCATGGTTTCAGCACCAACAGAGTATTGTCGAAACACCATGGTCCATCAAACCGTACCCGATTTAGATCTTCCTGTACCTTAAAAAGGAATTGATAAAAATTCCTACCCTTCCTGATACACTTGAACTTTTTGGTTGCCCAAGATTTCTCCATAGCAGGTAAGAGATTATTTGCTTGATTATCTCTGGTAGATATGAACTTTCCTACCAGACTGTTAGAGCTTTGAGTGACTCCAGTTTGGACATCTTGCTTCTTGATACTTGTTATTTTGGTGCTCTTTTCAAACAGGGAAAGCTTTTTCATCAGGGTGCGGAAATCTTCTTCCTCCATAGCCAAAGAGGCTAGAAAAAACTCAAGGAGTTAGAAGACCTCAAGAAAAGAGGAGAGAGAGCTCTCAACTAGAGAGAGAAATGTTAACTTCAACTAGAGAGAGAAATGTTAGCTTCACTTTATATTACTTTAGTTACTTAACTTAACTACCCTACACTTATCCTCAATATTTTACCGGGAGGTTTTTAGGTGGTGTCTCCACACGGTGTGGAGACACGTGTGACATCACAGGGACCATCTGTTTTTAAACTGGATCTAAACTGTGTGGTCTAGATCATTCTTCCCGTCACTTCAGTGCATATGGAGATACCAGGCAAAAACTTCCCCTCTTTACCACCCAACCATCCTATCTTGCTGTCACTGCTAGCACCTTACAACCACCCCACGACCCTAACCCCTAACCACTAACCCATCCCGCATCATGCACATTAATCACCATACCTCTATTATTGCCCCCTAATCACCCGACCTCACAACTTTCATCTTACCCTTACCCTATATCCATAACACTCTTTACAACTCCTTGATCACACCACCCAACATCCACACTCACCTTGCTTTACCTCACCATACCGTCACTACACTCATATAATGCTTCATGATTTCTATCATTAATCACGTAACGTACCACCTATAATGAATATTTGTACTTTTCATACCACCGTGTTTCAAACACAATGATTAAAGACCTCAATCACATTGCATTTTCTTTACTTACATTCCATTAAATCATACAACTTTAAACAGATGTGGCATGAGGGTATGAATTTTTTTTTTGTCATAAAATTTAAATTACCCTTAACATTTTATTTCTAATACTTTACGATTGGAGCGTTAAAACTACATTTGTTAAGTATTAACATAAAAATAAAATTAATAAAAGGATAAAAAGTAAATGACCGTAAATCTGTTTATAAAAAAACCCAAAAAGTTATCTGTGTAGAATAGCGTGAATAAAAATCATGCAAAATGCATATGGTAAGCTGGGAAAAATGTATGCAACCAAAAGCAATGGGTGGGTTGGGTTTTAAAGTTCTGATTTGATTCAACCTACCAATGCTTGCTAAATTCCTTGGGAGAGTGCTAACAGCCCCAAATCTCCTAGTATCCAAAACTCTTAAAGGTAAATATTTACTAGTACTTCCTTACTTCAAGCGAAACCAAAAGGAGGTTCATCTTGTGTATGGTCAAGTTTACTAGCAGCTCTTCCGGTTCTTAAAAAAGGCCTGAGGTTCAAAGTAGGAGAAGGCAGAAGTGTGGACATTTGGGATGATCTTTGGGTGCCTAATGGTCCAGCCTTTAAAACCATCACACCAAAACCATCTCCCTGCAATATCTCGGTCGTTAACCAACTGATACATCAAGGAAAGTGGAACATTAGCCTTATGGAGGAGATCCTTTTACCTGTTGACGTGGAGAATATCATAACAATTCCAATCACTGCACAGGAAGAGCAGATAAAAGAATTTGGCATTTCACTACTCATGAGCCTACACTGTAAAATCCGGGTATCAAGTTGCACTCCAGTTGCTGCAGGAGGAGAAAGCGAGAAGGTCACATAATACTTCAACCTCAACTACCTTGTCTCCGCGCAAAGAATTTAACGCTCTATGGAAGGTTCACCAAACTCCAAAGGTAAATATCTTTTTTTGGAAATGTTTAGTCAATGGACTGCACACAGCTTCTGTACTCGCTAGAAGAATCCCAGGTAATGACCTTGTTTGTAAATCATGTGGTCAAGAAGAAGAAACCCTTGAACATTTGCTTATTCATTGCCAGAGAAGCCAAGAAGTTTGGCGTTTAGCCTCAGTTTCTTGGAATGACTTCACCAACCAAAATTTCAAGATTGCATATTGGTGGAATTCTGTCTCCCACCTTACAGCAGCAGATCGATGTTTGGAAAGGATTGGTATCACTCTTGCTCTTTTCTGGCAGATTTGGAAAACAAGGAATAAATGGATCTTCCAACAACAATTTGATTCAAGTACAGAAATTGCTAATCAGGCCTCTTTGGATTGGCAAGCTTTTTTGGATGCTCAAAACCCCCAGAAAGAGCTGTTGTTACATGCGAGCCAATCTACTCCTTCCCCAAATCGACCCAACTCCATGACAATTGCTGAAACCCTCTGTTTTATGGATGCCACATGGTCTTCAACCTCGGGTGCTGGAGGTATCGGACAAATCACCATCAGAAATGGATTGATGTCGGAAGCATGTGGGTCTCGATTAGACAAAGTCCAATCTGCAGGTGCAACTGAAGCTTTAGCAATTAGAGAAACTCTCAGACGGTTGATGGATAAAAATACGAGGAATGTATCTTGTCAGATTGTGCAGGTCTAATTCAGAAAATAAATGATGGTGGACCAGCTGATGTAGACTTGGGAATTATTTTGAATGATATTTGGGCTTTAGCTGAAGGATTTTCCGGGTTATCTTTTAAACATGTTCCTAGAGAAAAAAAATCTAGCTAGTCATGACATGACTCGATTTGCTAGTAAATTGAAAGGGGAGGTCATTTGGACCGTCTCTTTTCTTTCGTGGCTTCTTGAAGCCGTTGTAAATGATGTTTCTTGATTTGGTATCAATGAACGTTTCTTTCTTCGTTAAATAAAAAAACCATGCAAAATGAAAAATTAGTCATATAACTTAGCTCAGTTGGTATTTTAGTCATGTTTTTTTTTTTTTAAATTTGTAATATTATTAGGCGGCTTCTAATAGAAGCTACGTTTTTGCTTTAATTGACATTCTTACTTTAGGCACTTTTAAAATTATTGTTGTCATCATCATAATATTTTTATTTCTGTGCAGCCTAACGTTTGTGTCACTGACGTTTTTTTTCGGTACGGACGTCACTGGCAATGATGTTGGTTTTCAGTACCAACGTCAGTAGCACTGATATTATAGTTATAAATATATCATTAGTGAAAAAGTTAGTCTCACTGACGTTACTAGCGAAAAAAATATCAATGGCTCTGACGCGCGTACCATGATGCCGAAAAACAATTTGGGATGGTGCTGAAGTAAATAAAAAATAATTAAAAAAATATCAATAGTAAATTGGTGGTGCCGAGAGAAGCAATATACAATTATTAGTCCTTTAAGTTGAGTAGTGTACAACCATGTGAGATAAGTGGTAAAGTAGTAAATAAGGTGGTGACATATAGTCAAGAAAGTAAGCACAACCTCCAAATTCCCCTTTTAAGAAGCCCTGAAATGGCCTCCAACTAAAACAATGCTGTTTTTTAACAAAAAAACTCAGAGAAAATAACGAGGCTATGGCAGAGGGGTGGGATTTTCAAAAGGGCGGTTGCTCCCTCTCTGCAAAGCTTATGATTTTTTTTTTTCTAAATTTAGACCCAAACGAGCAACAGGCAACAGCCCTTGTTCGTCTGTTTAACTGCGTACCTTTACTCAGAAATCAGATGAAATTTAACAGGGAAAATGTGATATATACTAACCTCCAGTTTTTTTCCTGTCTTCTTTATGATTCTGTACTAGTACTACCTCCGTTCCAATTATAAGTCCAAAAAAATTGTCGGATCGAGGCTATGAAGATGGTAGATCTATTCATATTCATTTCTCTGAGTATTGGACATTGAAATTTATGTGGATCGTATCTTGGATCTGGCGATTCCGGATGGCAGTAGTTGAGGATTTTTCAATATTTTCTTCCTATTTGCAACCGGATTTTGCAACCATGGCGATACACTTATTCTTTGTTCCTATTGTGAAACAGCAGATCTGAGCCTCATTTTTTATCCCGTGACATTACTATTACTTTTTTGTTTTGTTTATGGATATCGTTTTTTTTTTTTTTTTTTTTTTTTTTTTTAAGGGAATGAAGGAGAAATACAGAAATATTTCATCAATTGAATAGAATGACAGTCTTTTGAAACATTTACATAAAGAACAAAACTATTTATTTACTGTCGAAATTCATTTGTGTTCGAAATTCTCTGTTTAAATTCACTGCTGAAATTCATTACTTTTCAAAATTCATTGATTTTCGGGATTCACCGTTAAAATTCACTGATTTCGGGATTCACTGAGTTTCTGGATTCACTGTTTGTCCTTCTTGCTATAAAAATTAAAATAAAATAAAAAAGAGTTTAAAATAAAATAAAAAAGACTTTAAAATAAAATAAAAAAGAGTGGCAAGATTTATCGGATTTACATTAAACATTATAAAATTTACCTTAGAGAATGTACAAATTTTAGGTTGGTCATGGATCAAATCTCCTAGTTGGTGTGTTGTAGAAACATGGTAGAAAAAATCTATCAATGAATTTATGTTTCAAAACTTGCACATGAACCGCCCTAAAATTTGTGGAATGAATTTTGTTAAAAGATTGTCCTATTTTTTTATAAAAGAGGCTCTCTATCCAATTCCTCCTAAAAGGAAAGGAACAAGCACTAAAGAGAGCCACCATCATACACATTCTCTTTGCCCACTGCATCCCACATAGAATAGCAATCATCTCTAAAGCCTCTACATGATATAAGCCGTTGATGCACTGAGACGGCATGAAGTACTTGACCATCATGATTCTGAAAGACCACACCAATCGCCTGGTGGTCACCAAGAATAGATGAATCAACATTACATTCAACCCTAGCATATGGTAGGGCCATTCGAACCGAAGGATCTAATCTGAACTCCTCGGCTTCAGCTTGGGTGTATGATCAAAGACCCGATTATATTAAGAACCAGACCATATGCCCAAAAGGATTATACGAATACTGTAATCATACCACCAAAGAGGAATGGAAATAATTGGTCTATTGTACTATAAGAGATCTTCAACAAACGTCTCACCAATCATCATAGACAAAGCAATGTAAATGATTCAGACCGATGACCAGGCCCAAGTGGCGTAACGCCATTACATAATTTTCGACGAATACAAGCTTTTTGTAAATCTAATTTTACTCCACCTGCAAAACCTTCCTAAATATGATAACCCCAAGCAAAATAGATACAAAAGCAAGCAAAGCACCCTGCCTAGAAAGGGCAAATTCTGTCCAAGTTAAGGGACTAGTGAGATGGACCAATACCTTCTCAAAGTTTTCATTCAACTCTTCAAATGATCCTGTGTTATCGATCACGATATCTGCCATTGTCTTCTTCATATCCAATGACATCTGAGCGTTTATCTTATTTCGGGCTTCCTCTTCTGATGATCCATCTCTTGCCATGAGCCGCTGGAGCTGTGTCTCGGGATCAACCCAAACAACAATGATGGGCTTAGTCCACTTGTCCATCTTCGCTTCAAACAACAATGGCACATCCAGCACGATCCTGTTACATCCTTTCATCCATAGTTTCAATACTTCCATGAATATACCTGATGAAATATACGGTGCTAACAACCTGCATAGACGGATACATACACATTACTCCTGTCCTGATACACATGGTTTGATGAGGAACTGAACAAACTCAGATGATGCCAACCCGATAAATCTTAGCCAAGTATTTACATCCCAAAGAGAAATAAAATACCAGTTAAGACAAGTGGAGGTTAACTTTTCTTGCCGTACTAAAAAAATATAATTATTTCAATCGTCTTGAATTAGCAGTCGTACATAAGGAAGAAAGATTGCACAAAGTTACATGAATTATGTATATAATTAACAACTAAACACACCTTATGGCACTAATAATGCATCTCCAGACTCCAAACTTCAGCGCTTAATTAAGGAAAACAGACTAAATTATTCTCACACTATATGAGCACTGTAACTGGTAAATACATAATAGAGGCACTTACGATTTTAGATAAGCTAAAAAACGGCTAGAACATCATTTGATCTAGATAGGCTCGATGCAATTTTCTTTTAACCCAGAGTAACTTGTCTTCATCACTAGGTTTCTTTCTTACTTGACCATAATTTTTCTTATGCTGAAAATACTTCAGGACCTTAACCAAGACAAAAAAAAATGAGATTTTCTTGTGTCTTTTCTTGTTCTACACACAAATGATCTCAACTTCTAGTTCGATCCATCATATTGTTGTTTTAATTGTATCCCACGTGAAACAATTTGTTTCCTAACCTAGAATTTCTTTCCTCTGACACCTTCTGAGTAGAGATCAAACAAATAAAAAAGTGAAAATTTCCTACTCAATCCCCAAAGCTGCTAGCTTACCAGAAAAGTCGTCCTAAAATAATCCCAATCGCTTGACATACATATTACATATATATTAAATAAGTATAATCTGCTAAATGAAGGTGAAACAAAAAAGCAGGGTTAGCACATGATAACCTGCTCTAACCTGCATAAAAGATTCAACATAGCTACAGACATAACGAGGTCATGTAAACAGAGGTCACACTAATATGAACTCACGAGATGTAACCCATGTACCAGCATAGCTCTTCAAAAAAGGCAAACTGTCTTTTTATTTACCCCTCCAAATTAAGTACACATAGAAGACGTCTCCGATAATCTGATAGAATGCAGCCACCTAATATTAAATATTTATCAGCCTCTGCTGCCTTGGATCAGATAGCTTACTTATACCTCTGCCCAATATGTGTTCTTAACTTCTTGAATACAACATCTAAGCATAGTCAAAGACAAAGTCTAAGCAGTTAGGCCAATTAGTTTGTGTCTTTAACGGACATACCTGTTAAGAAGCTGGCGCTTTCCTGGATCAGAGAACACCAGTCGGCCGAGTTTAGGCCGATCAACTTCTCCATCTGGCTGCAAAATTTCGTCACCAAATGCATTCACAACCTTCTTCCAACCACCACTGCCTTTCTTCAAAACATCCTTCAAAAGAACCAAAGGATTATCTTGTTTCATGTTCTTCTTCGTTCATACATTTAAGGAAACTAACATACACTATCTTGATTTTTCAACAAAGTTACTGGTAAAAGATTACTTAACTAAAAATAAAATACTTTATCGCATTAGAATACTTGCTTCAGTAAAGCAAAAGTAGAGGAGTGTTAAAGAGAAGGAAATAGAAGCAACTTCTAGAGCAATGATAACAAGTGGTTGAAATAAAAGCCTCAAGTAAAATAACAGGTGTAATTGGAGAGATTACCCGAGCAACGACATCAGCATCAACCACTGGTATGCCATGAGCCTTGAAAAGGTTAGATACAGTACTCTTCCCAGATCCGATCCCTCCAGTTAATCCAATGATTCTCATCCGAATTCCTATTTGCTTGGCCTGCCAATCCTAACTTCCAATGTCCCCAAACTAGTCCTGAAAAAATGATCACTTACTGTGACATTTGCTTCATAGAACGCGATAAAAAACTACAAATACAAATCTCCAACCGGTAAGCCCAGTATTGCAAATGAAGATGGATTGAACTGATTTTCACAGTTCAACAAAGGACATATATCCAATTAGGAGTAGAAGCTATAGTAAATCGAATAATGATTACTTTGAGCAAGCAGGAACTACATATGATTGAACATCATTTAAATCAATCCACTCTAGGGTACAGAAAATGTGAACTCAAAGATAAAGTACGAGAACCCCAAATGATGTTACAGATGCCAACTACCAAGTGTAATGAAGTCATGACACATAACAATTTCACTCGATGCATTTACAAGCCTCAAACCCAACCATAACGAACAGCATCGCGTAATTATCTTCTGAATTAAGAATTTATAACAAACAAACAGAAGTACTTATGAACTAGGAAGAATCACATGGTATTTTGCAGGAAACAATGGCGAGCTAGAACGTATAGATAGGATCGAAGACATAAACAGGAAATACCTCGACCACAAGAAGACTTCTGAAAGGCTTACAAGTACATAAACCGGACTTGTAACCGTCTAATTCTGCTAATTAACTGTAAAGAGACGTGATCCGGGGAGCCAGATCGAACAGTCGATTCAACGGGCGAACCAAGCAAGTTCACTGCTCGTGTATAAGCTTCAGAAGGTGCTAAGCAGAAGAATGATCAATAAATTGAGGGCGGTGCAGCCTCGTAAATAAGTTGCAGCTTCTTTGATCCCTCGCCGCCGCTCGCCTGCTCATTTACAATTTCAAGCTTCAAAATCAATTAAGCAAAACAGTAAAATCGGATATTATGCCGGAGAAGCAAAAGAGAAGAAAACGACAAAATTTACACTTTAAAGAATAAGCATGGCGGAGCTGAAGAGAACGGAAAATTGAAAACGCTGCCGGTGATGACTGGAAATTGGGACCACTGACAATTTTTTCGAGGCGACCCGATTCGCATCCCACCCGCTTATAAAACAAAGTTGAGACGCCTAGCCATAGACATAAATATAGTGTTGTTGTTACAATTTTATCTTTATAAAATTTCTATTTTTCATTCTTTTTTTTTTTTTTTTTTTTTTTTTTGAGGGGTTGTTTTCATTCTTTTTGATACAAGTATTTTATCATGAGTTAGAGTTGTGATCGTTAAATAGCCTATATTGATTATAGATAAAAGTTAAAACCTTTCAAAAAAAAAAAAAAATTTAAAAAGGACAAGATAGAAATAAAAATAAGCACTAAGTCCAGTGGAATATTTTCTATGACAAAAATTACATTATTAACTGAATCTTACATTAAACGTCAAAATATCGTAATTCTCTTATCATGTTTTCCTTTTTCATTCTCTATATTTTGATATCTAATTTATTTTTCTGATGTCTTTTTTGGGGCCATTCTTGTAATAACACTGAAACAACGAAATAGTAGATTTGAGATTCTGTTACATCGTAAAACCTTGTAGTGAATAGTAAATTTGGTTTAACGAATAATGGATTTGGCCTTATCTTTCGATTTTAAATTCCAATGTTCTGGTTCACATTTTTATCCTATTTTTTTCCTTTATTCCCATTCCCTTATGGATTATTTATTCCTTTGTCGGGGTGTACACCTTCTTCTTTCCGGTGGCAGGTAGGAGTAGCTATGACCATGGCATACTTATACTGTCGAGTAAGCTTTGGGATCGGTTTACCGCACCAGGAGGGCAATCGTCCGTGGCTGTTGGTGATCTCCATTACTATTACTGTTTTCTGAAAGTGTCCAGGTTGGATTTTTTAGATCAAATAGGACTCGTTGGGTAGATAGAGGCCGTTAAGGTTGAATGAACGGTAGGCCATTTGTGTGTGCATGATCAGGGGTGGGACCTTTCCTCGTGAATTGCCTTCTTCGAGGCATGATCAGGGGCGGGATTTCCCTCTTCAATGTATAAGATCAGCACGGTTTCGTACACGGATTTGAAGGCACGAATAGTTTTTGTAAATTGGCTTACTAAAGTATTACTTTGATTTTGTACATTATTCATGACATTCTAAGGACAGGTCAATGGAGGTACTTTGATTAAAAAAATCGAGAAGCAAACAGATTGTCCAGTCTAGATATTTTTGGACGATGTAATAGAAATTCGATCATTTACCCAGCCCACTTTTCTGTAGGTTATATATTCACTTATGCGGTTTTCTTAATTGCCTCTACATCGGGTAAATTTGGTTAATTTTTGAATTTGTTGGACCCTCGAAAAGATCATTTCTTTCGATGTAGAGGGATCCCGCCTTCTTATATTTTTATATTTCTACATCTAGGATTCGACTTGTATCAGGAATGCTAATAGGAACTGAACCATTATGGCGAGGAAATGGTTGATTCAGCGGGAGAAAAAGAGACGAAAATTGGAACATAAATATCATTTGATCCGTCACTCCTTAAAAAATGAAATAAGAAAAGTTACGTCATTGAGTGACAAATGGGTGAACCTCGTTTCATTTCAAAGACAAGTTTATTATATGTTTATATATGTTTTATCATTGACCATAGATGAACGCATGTATATTTACGGAGTAATTCTATATGAATAATCATTGTGAGACACAACGGATGACACGACTTAATTTTCAATCTTTGATAATGATGGTAGCACATCATTATCAAATATAGAAAATAATGATGTCGCACAATAGTTGTGCATGTATCATTACTCCTAATTAATGAGGCAACGGTTCCACTCAACCCGAAAAAATCAATATTATATAGATATATTATGTATTTTATTTGCACTTATAAATTTATTTACCCGGATTACTAATGTCTTAACCGACACTATGACCCAAGGCCCACCCACTATACATTTTTAGCATAATGTCATCACATGTTCATTATAAATGTATTTTTAAGTTGTAAGATATGATATCTTTTATTGTATAATTGATGAATAAAAACATGCAATTCATCTTGAGTAATGAACTGATGATAAGGTTGATGGGCAAGTCTATAGGGATATCCGACAAATTTTATCTTGTTGTAATCTCTGTTTTTTTTTTTTCTTGAAAAACCTAGAGCAAAGGGAAATTTTGTTTATAAGTGTATGATGTTTTTTTTTTTTTTTTTTTTTTTTTTTTTTTTTTTTTTTTGGCGAAAATATGAAGTATACAAACTTTAACTATTTATGTAAACCACTTAAAACTAATTTGTCATTTAAACTTAAGTTATTCTTTAAATTATGTTAAATTGTATAAGGAAATATAGTAGCACATTTACTACCATCAATTGGTTTTAATAGAATGACAAGCGCTTGATCTTAACATGGTATCAAAACGGAAGATCTTGGATTCAAACCCCGCTGCAAACATTAATTTCTCCCATTTATAATGAGCAAGTGTTGGGCTGGCCTAGATGGCCTTTGTGAGTCTAGTTGACTCAGGCTTATTGTGTGCCTAGTTTGCATAGCCTTGATATGAGTCAACACTGAGGGGGGGTGTTGGGCTGACCTAGTTGGCGTTTGTGAGCCTAATTGACTCAGACTTGTTATGTGCCTAGTTTGCATAACCTTGATATGAGCCTATACTTGAGGGGGCGTTGAAATGTATAAAGAAATATAGTAGCACCTTACTACCACAAATTGGTTTTAATACAACGGTAAGCGCTTAATCCTTAACAATTTATTTCGGGTTGTATATTAAATAAAATGAATGGTTTGTAATGTGACAAAAAAAGGACGAAATATTAAATTCACCGGATAAAATTGATTTTTTTCTTTGAAGGAATATATATATATATATTTTTCAGATTGGGGTCACTGAGTGACTAAGAGCACTTGCATCAGATACTCTTTACGAATACTCTATTATACAGTTTTAAATACATGTTTTTCTAGTTTATAGAATCTTTATTTGAGAAGAAATGCATCAGACTCTTTATTTTACATAATGCGGAAGATATAAATGAAATTTACACAATCTGGATGAATGCGGTAGATGTAAAGAAAATTTTACAAAATCTGTAGTTTACAGTAAAAAATAGAATATATCTGTTGCAGTGTTATTTTTCCTATTAAAATCTCTACAATAGAGATTGTAAATGATTTAGGGTATCTACTGCAAGTGTTCTAAAGGAGTCTCCAAACATCCCAATAATTCTCCTTTAGAATTTTTTTAACATTTAAAATTTTGTGAACAAATAGAAAATTATTTTTTTAGTGGAATAATCTTTCTTTTTCAAAATAAAACTTACATATTAACGATTAATAAAGGTAATAATTAATCCATTGTTACTAAAATAATCTGTATTTATTATTTGAAAATATGCTACACATTCTATATATTCTTTTTAAGGTAGGAATGAGGATTCAATCTCTGGTCATAATAAAAAAATGCAATGATCTTTACCATTTGATCAAGTTTAATCCATGTCTACACGTACTAAATATCTCTGTAACTATTTAAAAGAAATTTTATAATGATCATTGACAACTAAAGTTAAATATATATATATACAAGTCAAAACATATGAAATAAGTGTGTATATATCTTCCCCTAAAAAAAGGTGTGTATATATCTTATCCACAACTATTATGATTGAGCTTTTCAAGGAAAAAAAAACTAATACTCTATCCGTTTCAATATATTTGAGGCAGTTGTCAAAAACACATTTATTAAAAAAATGGTTTAATGTTATGACTCTTCGCATGCAATGACTAAAAAGTCCGTATGATACAATTAATGCAGTTTTTTTTTTACCTTCCAAGTATTAAATAAGGATAAAATTGGAAAATTAGTAATAAATGTTGTTTTATAAAATGTTCTGCCTGAGTTATTTTGAAATAAAACTTATTGACAATTGCCTCAATTATTTTGAAACGAAAGGAGTATGATTGAGTATAACGGTCAATGGTCAACTTAAATTTGCCAATAATATATGTTGAATTACTTTCTCCTCATGGTACGGAATTATGAAAGAAGTGTCGGTGAATATGCTAAAAACAATTAATCATACCTGGATCGAAATTAACGAAAATGTACATATAAACATAATAATAACAATATGAATATTATTTTTGTATGAATGAATAATATCCCCAATAATATCAAAATCCACTTGCCTAATAAAAGAAATTAATGAATGTATTGGATAATATCAAAAAATTGAGTAGGAGGCCCCTACTAGTGATGGGTTGAGATCATCTGTCTAATTTGAGTGTCTAATTTCGATGTCTAAGTAAAAACTATGTAGTTTTATGTGTATCTTTTTTTTGGACGAAAATTTATGAAAAACAAAAAAAAAAGATCCAAAAAAATATACACATGAAACTACGTAGTTTTTACGTAGACATCAAAATTAGACACCCAAATTGGACAGGTGATCTCAACCCACTAGTGATTGCATGCACCTCCATTAATGTGGGACAATGCTTTTAGGTGTAAACAATCTTGGTCGTTCCTCGGTAAGGCATGGACATGCATTGCGTCTCGGAGAATAATCGAATCGATGATTTTTTGCGTATTTTTAAATTACCTACCACTTGAGCTAAGCTATTTGATTACAAATAAAGCAATTTTAATATAAAAATAAATTTATTTTTCCTTTCTATAACTATTATCTTACATGTACAAACCAAATAATCCTACATTATCTTAATCACAAAAAATCAAAGGCTACCATTATTGCTAAGACAATTTTTGGTATTGCCAAGGCAAAAATAGTGTGTTGAACAAATGGTGCATGTGTAATGTGTCTTTACTATACCAATTTTAGCCTTGGCAATACTAATGGCCAAAATCAAATTCAAGTGTATTAAGAGCATTTGCAGTAGATTGTAAGAGATGGTAAATTTATATTTTACAGATTCTATCAGTTAACATGATATATATATATATATATATATATTTTTTTTTTTTATATTTTTTTTTGAAGGAATATCGATCTTTCTTTCTTCTTTTTTTTTTGTATAATAACGGGCACACCAACTTTTTGTTTACTTACACCCCTCAAAACCGATGCATTACCTAAACCAACTTTCTTTTTACATACAATTTACTATCATCTTCAGGAATCATGAATGAAGGAAGCCACCTCGAAACTCTCTGCATGTGTTATAACTTGCCTTGTCTGCATTGCCTGATCAGTGATCAGTGATCAGTAGTAACCTCCATGTTTGGCATGTCTCTGCTTCTTATATGCAGATCTGGTAAATAAAAGGCAAGCAGCTACCAATCCAACCCCTACAATTCCTCCCAGTACTATTGCCACCAACTTCTGTGCATTTAGCCTTGTTCCTGATGATGAAGAAGACACTGATTTAGAGGGAATCCCATTAGGATAATAACTGTAGCTAATATAGCACATCTGCAAGTAAATCTGAGCAGAAATGGATTCACCACAAACACTTTTCACACTTTGTGATGCGTTTTTCACACAGTTCACACAGTCCCCATTCCCTAAATCACCTTCACACTGTCCCAATACATAAACCGATTGATACTCTCCTAGATAAAACCCATTTCCACCAACCACACCTTTAGCTATTTCTCCCATAGCAGCACCCAATCTATCACCAAAGCCCGACCCGCTCACTTGATCCGACCCACAAATCTTGAACAACAACTCAGTAGCTCCAACCTGTCTAAACCCAGCTATTTCGTACCTTAAATAGCATCCTTCTAGCTGGACTCTTGCCGCAATCGTTTTGCCGCATAGTTTATCGGACATTTTAGGGATTCTTTTGACGCAATTGTGGCAATCGGAGTTGGATAAGTCTCCTCTACATTGGAATAAGCCATTGATTGCTGATAGACCTTGACCGCTTGTTGTGTTGTAGAATTTTGAAGAAGAAGACTGTGCTGTTAATGAATCAAAGAGATTGCTGAGTGATTGGGAGTAAATCCCATTTGGGTCTTGGAAAAATTGATTTGCACAGCCTTTGTAAACGAAGTTTGTGTAATCTGAGGAGACTAAATTTAGTAGGAGATTGAAAAAGAGAAGAAATTGTTTGAGATTTTGAAATGGGCCCATCTGGAAGATCTTGAATCTTCCTCAGGAGCATGTTTTATTTATATATATATATATATATATATATATATATATATATATATATATATATACCGAAACGAAAGGATTTTATTAAAAAACAACAAACAAGTTACACCGGACCAACACCGGAAAATAGCCAGACTAAATCCGGATCATCACCAGCCTAAAGCCGGACCCAACGCTACAAGCAACGAAAAGACACAGGACTTGGGAAACCAAGTCAACCAAATTCTACCTCACAAGAGAGAATTGATTTGGTACCATAATACTATAATCAACTTTTTTTCATAGCTTAAACAGACATAAAGACGAATCTAAAGCCTAAATAACAATCCGGAAAGACCGACTATTACCGACCCGATCCAAAATACAAAAACACACGAACATAAGAACAACTAGCAACACAAAAGGACATAGGCCGTCTAGATCTACCACCAAGCTTCTACATGAATAATTCCTCCCGTAAACACTCTGCTGGACAAAGATTCAAGAAGAGCAAAGAAGATGTGCATGCAACCACCATCCATCGAGAAAACATTGACCAGCAAACCGGTGGACCAAAAAAAAAATCCGGCGAAGACCAAACATTGACCAGCAGAGCCGGAAACCAAAAAACCAGATCCTCCGCCGGATAAATCGCTCCCCTTCAACCGCCATTCATAAGGACCGAAAGCGAAAGCAACTAGGATGAATAGAGAGCCACCATTAACAACACCGCCAACCGGTCCTAGAAAACGGAGGAAAATAACGTTGAGATCTAAACTTGTAAAAGGCGGGGTAAGGATAAAGAGATGGAGATTTAGACAAGAAACGCAAACTAAAAAGAAAAAAGAAAGAAGAAACAGGAAAAGCAACCGGCACCGGCACCTTTCGGCGGCCGGTGCCGGAAAGAGGGTGTTTTTGCTGAAGGAGGAAAGGGATAGTTTAAGAGAGAAGGAAGAGGAAAATTCTAGAGAGGGATTATTTTTCTCTACAACAATTGACAACCAACATGATCCATATTCAACTGATTCTAGACATCATACTCTATATCTACCGCAATCTGAAAGAATTTACATATTCATGTTTTTACTATTTTCAAACATTTTTGGAATATATACATATATATCCTTAGAGTGACAAAAATTTGTTCTTGACAAATATTTCATTGTATGGATCTTCTATATATTTAGATATAGAAAATCCATACAAAATAATATTTGTCTAATATAAATATTTATCATTGTAAGAATAGACAATAATCTTTTTTATTATATATATATATATATATATATATATATATATATATGTGTGTGTGTGTGTGTGTTTGTTTTTCATAATATGTCTTATTTTTTATGGTTTGTAGTTATTTTAATGTTGTACTGTAGAAATTTTAATGCAATTGACCATATGTAGATATTCTGTAAAGTAGATAAAAATAATGTTCGAGTATATAAGATAGAGAATCTGTTAATATACATTGATACGAGTGCTCTAAGTATTGTATATAATAGTCGTATATTAGAAGAAAAATATCTTGTAGAATTCCCCGCCAACAATTATATAAAAAGAAAAATGGAGAATTCCCGCCAAAACGGATGCTATAATGTGCTCCAATTGACTGGATCATAAACCTAATTTCAGATTCTCTCAACTCTCGACTACACCCCTTTCATCTATCAACATCGGCGTCGACGGAGACGGCGATAGTCTCACTGAGCCTGTTTTCTTTCATTCACTGGATCGTCATTTACCCCATATGCAAATGGAGCACCAGCTCAACTCTCTTACCAAAAATATGCAAAACAAGTTTAAAGGGATGCTGAATAAAACTTGGCAAGGAAGAAAATACTCTTGTTGCATCAACTACGCTGAAATGTTGACTCGCAGGTGTATTCCCACCTTGTTCATTTCTTTTTTCAAAACATAACTCAATTCACCAGTTTCAGCAAAAGAATAAATGTACAGAACTGTAGCAACTAAAGGAACACATAAGAACAAATTCCTGGAATGCTCCAACCTTCACATCCCTTGTTCACTCAATGGCCTAGATATTCACAGACAGGTAACATTCATAAGCAGTTTCAAAAATTAATTAGGCTCAGACACGTGATTGTCAAAAAGAGGCAAGCGAGAAGGGGAAACTGCCATGACTGCATTAAAAACTCAGTTGCTATGAAAGGCTATCAAGGTTGCCCAGCCAAAATACAAGTCCAGCTAAATAATCATCATAGCCTGCCATAGACAATACAATTGTGTGATGCTGTTGATGACGATGATAATCCGGCACTTAGTTCTTTTCCTTGATTTATCTGAATACATAATAGGCAAAGGCAAAGGAGAGGGGCAACCACCCTTTCAAACCCCTCACCTCTCCCTGTTTCCTACTGCCTCACTTACTTCTCAAGGGGAAGGGGAAAGCTTTATCAGCTCATATCATCTACTATCCAATTTAATCTAAGGACCTCTGCTAAAATAACAAGATAAATTATCATCTAAACAATAGTTTAAAAGTTTAGATGTTGGAGAATACATGCAGCACTTAGAAAGTCAGGAATGATGGGGACAGTAATCTACACAAGGAAAATGTTTGCATCACAGGTGATCATGAATCTAGAAATGGTGGCAAGAAGTGTAATAATGAATGCTCGTTGTGAAGATAATAACTTATAAGCCTCATTCTGTCATTCAATGGTTACAAGTGGTCTACACAAGTGTGTAGTGCAACAGTATTGTTGCACATATAGTGGCATTTAACATTATCCCGGCAACAGGGATGTAAATATAATTTCCCAACACACAAGTGGGCACAGATCTATATAGTAATCAAGCAAAGAGCATAAGTCATCAAGGTTGCATATGAAGAGGAAAAAGGCATTAAACCAAATTCAACGCACAAGTCACAAGGTAAGCTTGATTAAGCAACAATGCCAATAAAAAAACTACTCATCCCAGCCTGAAACAGATCAAAAGCAAAAACCTTGGTTGACATACATCAGCAGCAGCAACAGAGTAGGAGTCACAAGGGTCTGATATCATGCCCTAACGGCCTAACAGCCGGAATATTGAATATTAGTGCAACTCTCAACCCTAAACCCCAAATCCATAATTGCTAGCATTATCAAGTTATCGGTTTTGTTCTCTGTTTTGCAAAGGGCGGTTACATAATTTGGATTTAGTATATAGAAGAAATCATACCAATTGCATAGATGGGAAACCGCCCTTTAAGAACTCCTAATTCACTGCATACCCTCATTCATCATTCAACATTGTATGTGTGTCAAAGACAGAGAAAACAGGTTCAGACTTCAGAGCTTTCAGATTGGAAGGCAAAAGAAAAGCCACACTCGCCATGGCTGCAAAGAATGGAATAACTCACAAAAGGAAACATCATTCTAGACTTGCTCAGATCAGTCAAGATACGAGTAAGGAACTCGCAGTGTCCACTTAAACTAAGTCATTTGCTTTGCCATTGTCATCACAGCCTTGAAAATAGTTGGAAAGATCAGGACAAAGAGTATTGCTGCCTATATGCACGGAATATTTGACTGATATTGTGTCCCGTATCGAATACATGTTCGCCGCTCATACAGTCTACTAAGGATACACACTTGGGGCGAAAAATTGTGATTTTCTAAAGTTTGATACGGGATACGTATATACATATCAATAACTCCAATACGTGAAATGAAGAACTATATTGAAAAATGAGTAAATACTGCCAAATAATGAATGAAAAGTTATCAAAAATGATGAATAACTACCAAGATTACAGGGAACCACAATAAATTGTTTTATTTTGTGTTCTATTTATTATTTGGTCCTGATAATTTTTTATATACAGTTCGGTCCATGTATTTTTAGTATGTACACATATGCCCTTGTACTTGAATCCAGTATATTTTTTTAAATTTTCTCACCTGTGTATCAGTACCCCTGCAGTCTAGATGGCTAGATCACACCATGAACATTTACCATTAATCATAAGGCTACCATACTTGAATAGTTCTTATCTACACGAAGGGAAACACTCAAATGAGGCACATGTTTACTATTAATCATACTGCTACTATACTTGAGTAGTTCTTGTCAAGCATTTGGCTGAGATCAAGAGGCTTAGATCAATAATTTAATCTAGCAAAGAGTGGTAGACACAGCCATAGAACCTGATATCATGTAAGACGAAGAAAGAATTACAGCATCATTCATCCCACAGGCCATCCAGGTTTGCCCTGCCAAGAGACAAGTCATATTGCTTTTTGCCTGATTAAGCAACGAATGCCAAAGAAAACTTACTCATCACAGCCTTTAACACACAGCAGTAGCAAGAATCAGAGTGCACTGCCAGCAACAGTAGCAATCATAAGGGCACTGATTTTTTTTTTTTAATTTTAATATTTTACATAGAGCTTCCATGACGGGAGAATAAAGGGTTAAATACATCTACTCCCCTGTGGCTACACGATTTCTACTGAATATAATACTTCCGTCTTTAAATTTATTTATGTATTTATCTTTGTAAAGGGCTGTTGATTATCTTTAGTTGGTGTGAAATCGTAGGCAAAACACAGATAGGCAACCACCCTTTAAGAATCCAAGGTATCTGCATTGCCTCATTCATCATTCGGCCTTGTGCGACTTTGGGTTTGATGGAGATGGAGATGGAGATGGAGGTGGAGGAAGAGAAAGAGAGAGAGAGAGAGTTAACAGGTTCAGATCTGTGATTTTTAATGGCAAAACGAGAAGCAGACATTCGCCATGGCTGCAAAGAAAGAACATGAACCCTAGAAGAAAGGTTTGTGGGTCTAGATTGGCCCAGCCAAGATACGAGTCGGGAAATCTCAGTTGCCCTAAGAAAACAAGAGAATAGAAGTATGGTTCTCCAACAAATGGTTCCCCAAGTTGACGTTTTATCTGTAATTAAAGAGATTGAAAAGCTGACTAGATTTTTCGTTAGTTGTCAATTTTGTTTTCTTAGTAAAGAGTCAATGTTGTAGCTCATTGCTAGATTTGCTGCTACTCAATTAAGCATCCTGTCTTTTGCTCTTATCACCTGCTGTTTGGTGCTTATATGCTTTAATGCAAGAAGATATTGTACGTTCTTATGTATCTTCAAAACTCTATGTGTAGAGATTCAGCCTGTTTTTTATGTTATTCTTTGTCTTTATAATAATAAGGGCAGTATAGTCTATTCCAGTATTTTAAAGTATTTAGGGTTGACTGGCGGCTGTCTTGTATTGTGGTTGTTTGTCCAAGGAGTCTTTTTATGGGAAGTTATATTAGGAAGGAGTCTAGCTCTTCCTACTATAAAAATAAGGGAGTCTGTAATCAAATAATTCAATTCAATCAATAAAGTATTTCCTCCTTTTTTCTTACATGGTATCGGAGCATGGTCTTATGATAAATACATATCCATGTATCTCCGCGCAGCCATGACTGGGAGCGCTTCATCGGGCACAACGTCCAATACCCCAACCTGGATCATCCATATCAAGGGATGATCAATCCACTTGGAAATGATTCCGCAACTCTTTTTCTTCAATTTCGCTAACAACGCAAAGGCTCAATGGAAAGAACTATCTAGAATGGTCACAAACCATACAATTGGCCATTGATGGTAGAGGAAAGTTAGGATTTTTGAATGGAGAAAGCGTCAAACTGCAGCGGGAGATCCCAAATCGCAACATGGAGATCCGAGGACTCCATGGTGAAAACATGGTTGATTAACTCCATGGATCCCTTTGTGGCAAGGCCTCACATGTTTTTGTCCACAAAAGACATACGGAAGGTCGTTAAAGATATGTATTCTGATCTGGAGAATACATCCCAAATCTATGAACTTAAGACCAGAATCTGGTCCTGCAAGCAAGACAAGAGAGAAGTCACCCTCTATTACAATGAGTTGCAGGGATTGTGGCAGGAACTAGACCTGTCCTATGACAACTCTTGGGACTGCCCTGGAGATGGAGTAAAAGCCCAGAAAAGAGAAGAAAATGAAAGGATATATACTTTCTTGGCAGGCCTAGATCTGGAATTGGATGAGGTTAGGGGAAGGATACTGGGAAAATCTCCCCTGCCCTCACTTGGAGAAGTTTTTTCTGAAGTTAGGAGAGAAGAATCCAGAAGAAAAGTGATGCACAAAGGATCTTCATATGAAAACTCAGTTGGAACAGAAAGTTCAGCCTTGGTGGTTAATAGAGGTGATCAAAAGGGGAGGAAGCAGAAAACATGGTGTGATCATTGCAAGAAACAAGGTCACACCGGGGATAATTCTTCGGGTTATCCATGGCAAGCTCCGCAAACCTGAAACCTAGGGCGGTGGATATGGGAACTCAGAAGGAAGGCAGGCTCACCAGGCCTCATCTGATCAAGGCACAGCCTCAAATGGACAGCAGCTTTTCTCCCAAGAACAACTGGAGCAGTTGACCAAACTAATCCAAGCCCAAACCATCCAGACTAAAGGTGATCCTTCTTGTTCCTTAGTTGAAACAGGTAATCTCCATTCTTTGTCCTTCCTTGGTATAAATCAGTCCCTCTTCTGGGTCATTGACTCAGGAGCCACAGACCACATGACCAGTTATTCACACCTGTTTTCATCATACAAATCCTGTGCTGGAAATCAGAAAGTAAAGATAGCAGATGGTTCCTTCTCTGCTATAGCAGGAAAAGGATCCATTACTATCTCCCCTACCCTAACTCTCAAAAATGTCCTACATGTACCATCTCTTTCCTGCAATCTGTTATCAGTCAGTAAACTTACTTCAGATACTAATTGTAAAGCTATATTTTTCGTTGATCTTTGTAAATTTCGGGATATTCACAAGGGGAGGGTGATTGGCGGTGCTAGGATGATGGGTGGTCTATATCTCTTTGAGGAGGAAGGAGATTCTTGGAATAAAGAAAGTTCGGGAAATGTTTGTCTTCGATCGCCTATGTTGATAGGAATAATATAATGATGTGGCATTATAGACTTGGCCACCCTAGTTTTTATTACTTGAAGAAATTGTTTCCAAATTTGTTCATCAATAAAAATCCTTCTTTATTTAAATGTGAAATCTGTGAATTGTCTAAACATACTAGATCATCCTTCCCACCTCAACCTTACAAGCCAACAAAACCATTCACTATGATCCATAGTGATATTTGGGGGCCTGCTAGGAAGAGCACACCACAAGGGAAAAGATGGTTTGTTACTTTCATTGATGATCACACTAGAGTCTCTTGGGTGTATTTGTTAAAACACAAAGCTGAGACCAAACATGTCTTTGAAGATTTCTATGAAATGGTTTTAACTCAGTTTCACTCAAAAATAGAGGTCTTTAGAAGTGATAATGGGACAGAATACTTTAATTCTATCCTTGGCACCTTTTTCCTCAAACATGGCATAGTTCACCAGAGTTCTTGCCCTGACACACCTCAACAAAATGGGGTGGCAGAGAGGAAAAACAGACACATTCTGGAGATAGTTAGGGCTCTCATGATCACCTCTAACTGCCCTAAATATCTATGGGGGGAGGCAGTGTTAACTGCAATTTACCTAATCAACAGGGTCCCCTCAAGGATCTTAAACTATCAGACTCCTATAAATCAGCTAAAGGTTTTTTACCCCAACACTAGCTGATTCAGGATCTGCCTCTCAAAGTTTTTGGATGCACTGCATTCACACATGCTCATCACCAAGGGAAGTTAGATCCCAGGGCTAGAAAATGTGTGTTTGTAGGATATTCCCCAACTCAAAAAGGGTATAAATGTTTTGATCCCCACACACAGAAAGTGTATGTCAGCAGTGATGTCTCTTTTTTTGAAAATCAAATGTTTTTCAAAACTCATGTTCAGGGGGAGATCTCTAGGGAGCATGAACATGAGGTTTTTTCACAACAAGATGATTTTTCACAATTTTTGCTCCAACATGAGACTGATAGTTCCTTGCTTCAATATGATGATAGGGAAATAGGTGAGACCCCTGATGTCCCTACTGAGGTGAATGCACCTGAACAAGGGAATACATCAGATAGTCCTAGCTCCAGTCCCAGTCCCAGAACCAGAATACAAAAATTTCCAGGAAAGACATATTCAAGGAAAGGCCTACTTCTCAAAGAGAAAGATCCTCATACCAGCACTGAGCAACAATCCTCCTTGAATGAAACTCCTGAAGAAACTCCAGAAACAGGTAATATAACTGAACAACAGGTATCTGAGTTTGATTCTGACAGGTACAGTCAATCTGATTCACCATCCAAAAATGAGTCTAAATCTATGGATCACTCAAACCAGCCTGATGAACTCCTGGATGTTCCTATTGCCATCAGAAAACCTACAAGAGAATGCACCAAGCATCCTCTCTACCCTCTTAGCAAGTATATTTCCTATGACAAACTGTCACCCCAGTACCAAGCCTTTGCTTCTAGCCTATCTAATATCCACATTCCCAAAACCATACATGAAGCCTTATCTTATCCTGAGTGGAAAGCTGCTGTGTATGAAGAGATAGGTGCACTTGAAAAGAATGGGACCTGGGAAGTTGTTAGTCTACCTGCTGGGAAGACCACAGTAGGATGCAGATGGATCTTTAATGTAAAATACAACTCAGATGGTTCCATACAAAGGTACAAAGCAAGGTTGGTGGCAAAAGGGTATACTCAGACTTATGGGATAGATTATTCAGAAACCTTCTCACCTGTAGCAAAGCTCAACACTGTGAGAATAATTTTGTCCATAGCTGTGAACTTGGACTGGCCCCTGGAACAGCTGGATGTTAAAAATGCGTTCCTACATGGCTATTTAAAGGAAGAAGTATACATGGATATGCCTCCTGGGTTCTCTGGCAGAAAAGATGGGGAAGTATGCAAACTGAAAAGGGCTCTATATGGACTCAAACAAAGTCCAAGAGCATGGTTTGAAAGATTTATGAAGTTCCTGAAGAAGGAGGGGTTCAAGCAGGGCCAATCTGATCATACTTTGTTCACAAAAAGGTCAGAAAATGGCAAGATGACAGTCCTGGTTGTATATGTTGATGACATCATTCTAACAGGTGATGACATTTGTGGGATCAATCAGACTAAGAAGAGCCTGGCCAGGGAGTTTGAGATAAAGGAGCTGGGAAGCCTTAGATACTTCCTAGGCATGGAGGTTGCAAGATCAGATAAAGGACTGGTAGTATGTCAGAGGAAATATGTACTAGATCTTCTTGAAGAGACAGGGATGAGTGATTGCAAGCCTGCCAGCACCCCCATGGAAGCCAACCTAAAACTGTGGGAGAAGAAAGATCAAGTCCCTGTGGACAAAGGAAAGTACCAAAGCGGTAGGAAAACTTATATATTTAGCTCATACAAGGCCGGACATATCCTATCTTTGTAGGGTCGTCGGTCCGACATGCATGCCCCTTGTGAGCCCCATATGGAGGCAGTGTTCAGAATACTGAAGTATTTAAAAGGGACTATTGGAGAAGGATTGTGGTTCAAAAGAAATTCTAGCAGATGTATTGAAGTATATACAGATGCAGATTGGGCTGGATCTGCTGAGAGAAGGTCCACCACTGGATATTGCAGCTTTGTATGGGGAAATCTAGTAACTTGGAGAAGCAAAAAACAAGGAGTGGTGTCCAGAAGTACTGCTGAATCGAGTACAGGGCCATGGCCCTAGGAGTATGTGAAGAATTATGGATAAAAAGAGTTCTAGAAGACTTACTACTACCTGTGAAACTACCTATGAAGTTGTACTGTGATAATAAAGCAGCAATTGATATTGCCAATGATCCTGTACAGCATGACAGGACCAAACACATAGAAATCGACAGACACTTCATTAGAGAAAAGTTGGATGATGGGGTAATCTGCATGCCATTCTTGCCTTCAGCACAGCAGGTTGCAGATGGGTTAACAAAAGCCCTGCTGAAGCCTGGATTTGAGAAGTTTATGAGCAAGTTAAACATGTTGAATATCCATGTTTAACTTGTGGGGGAGTGTAGAGATTCAAACTGTTTTTTATGTTATTCTTTGTCTTTATAATAATAAGGCGGTATAGTCTATTCCAGTATTTTAAAGTATTTAGGGTTGATCGGCGGTTGTCTTGTATTGTGGTTGTTTGTCCAAGGAGTCTTTTTATGGGAAGTTATATTAGGAAGGAGTCTAGCTCTTCCTACTATAAAAATAAGGGAGTCCGTAATCAAATAATTCAATTCAATCTATGTATTGTACATAAAGGTTGTGCAATAAAATAATCCCATTTTCTGGTCAAAAAACTTAATAATAATAATAAATCGAAGTGGTAACTAAGAATTTATGTAATTCTAATCATTTATCAGATACCACCTATGTGTGGAGCCAATTCATAATTCGGGAGAAACTAAACCATAATAATACTCATTCTCTAGGCCATGAAAAAAAAAAAATCAAGGACTTTGATCTCTCTAATCATATTGGGTTGTATATAACTGGATGAACTTAACTAATACTATATGAAACACAACAGTGATACCTTAAAACAGATAATGCTACAAGGATACTTCCAATCTGTCGTTCCTATTAAAGAAATGAGAAATCTTTATAAGTAATGTCAATTCAGCAGGGTAACTCTGCTGAATTGAAGCTTACCGAGTAAGTTGTGAAATGTACCCTACTGAAGCATGTCAAATCAAATGATTAACACTGTATTAAGACTTTATTACAGCTGTCATATAATGTTGTATAAAGTGGTTAATTCTAACCATTCTATATTTATGTCCTAATTACCCAACTACCCTTTTATTAGCCAACATTGCATTTAAGTCCTTGTCTGCTCCAACTTGTAATTGCCCCTTTATATACTCAGCTTCACTGCTCATTTGTAATAAGAAGAATATCATTCTCTTTCTTATTTCTCTCTTTTATCTTCTTAATTTCTACAATCTTGAAACTAAAATGGACCCTCCTCATGTTTCCATCTATTTTATAGTAGCTTCCAACCATAAGCTGCAAAAACACAGAGCCATCAGCGAGACCGTAACAACTTCATCTGATTTCAAATCAATCCACTACCCAAGTCAAAATAAGATTAATGCCAAAGCACTCAGAGCATCATCATGATAAATTGAAGTACAAAAAATTCAAATTTCAAAAGGGTTTTGAACTGCCATCACTTTCTCTCTAGAACTCAGTCTCCAAGTGCATCATAAGAAAACAAATAGAGCCACTACTCAAATGGAGCACCAGCTCAACTCTCTTACCTAAAATATGCAGAACAAGTTAAGAGGGATGCTGAAGTTTGAATCCAAAACCAGATTAGGAATAAAACTTAACTTGGCATGGAAGAAAATTGTCTCAACTCTCAAGCATACTAGACTAGGGCAAAGATGAAAGGAAAAAAAGGGCTCAGATCCATATTAGACCAGGCATTTAACTTACAGACACCGCCATGGCTGCAAATCAGTGAAATTTCAAAGAAGTTTGCCAAGCCAAGATACGGATCCGTTTAAGACTGCAAATGCCTAGTTTCTAGGCCAGAGTACAAAAGAAATCATCATAGCCCATAACCTTTTTCACTCTTATAATGGCATGTTTGTTTCGCAGGAATGGAATGGAATGGGATGATCCATTCTAATGTTTGGGTAATAATACTACTATGGGTGCTGCTGCTGCTGCTGCTGATGATGATGATGGTGTTAATAATAATAATAATAATAACAAGAACAACGATTAGAGAATCACCCTTTTTCTTCTCACAGTAAACAAGGGTGGGTTAAGGCCTCCAAACGGCTCCATCCATCACATCACTTGTTCACTCAATATTGGCCTAGATATTCACAGAGCTATTTCTGGAATCAATCAGGCTCAGACATGTGATTGTTAAAACAAGGCAAAAAGCATAAAAGGGAAACCGCCATGGCTGCATAAAAAACCCAATTGCCGTGAAAGGCCATCGGGGTTGCCCAGCCAAGTTACAGGTCCGGTTAGCTCCATGCCTTTATTCAGAAATCAAGCTAAAACAGTCATCATAGCCCGACACAGTCAATAAGTGACGGTGATAGTTGGTAAGCGCCAAGAATTGCAGAGGAGATGGTGGTGATGGTGATGATGATCTTGCACTTATGTTTGCGTGTTGCATACTTGATTACCTGAAGGATTGTTTTCCTTTATTTAGCTAAAGAAATCACGGACAGGGGCAACCACCTTCTCAAACCCCTCACTTCTCCTTGTTTCCAGTTGCCATATTTACTTCTAGAGTCCTATTACGGGTAAGGGGGAAAAGCCTTACTGGCTCATAGCATCTACTATTCAGTTTAATTTCAGGACCTCTGCTCTACTAACATGATAAATTACCATCTCAACTTAAGTTTAAAGGTTTAAGCTGATGGAGAATACATGCAACACTTAGAAAGTTGGGAATCTAGAAAGTTAGAAATCTAGAATTTTTTGTGCTACAGGCTGAATCTAGAAATGGTGGTAAAAAAAAGTAGCATGCTCATAGTGAAGATAATAACCTAATTGACTTTTTTATTGGTCTACAAGTGCTCTATACAAGTGTGTAGTACAACAGCATTGTTGCACATGTAGTGGCAGTAACATGGGTAACTAAGCAGAGAGCTTGACAAACCACCATGGCTGCAGAACCGGTTGCTTATGAGGGGAATAAGGCATTTAAACCAAAATTTCAACACACTATGCATCCAGATTTCCGCACCAAGATACGGATCAGATTAGCTCACGGATTGATTAAGCAACAATGCCAATAAAATCTACTCATCCCAGCCTGAAAAAAGATATCAAAAGCCAAAAAACGATGGCGGACATATAGAAGCAGCAGAGTACTAATCACAAGAGTCTGATATCATGCCCTAAGGGCCCTACTAGCCAGAAAATTGACTATGCAACCCCCAACACCAATCTCCAAATCCATAGTTGTTAACACTATCAAGATCGTTGATCAGTTCATGTTTTTCAAAGGGCTGTTATTTTGGATTTATTACATGGATGAAATCATACAGAATGCAGAGATAGGCAACCACCCTTTAAGAACTCCCCAGTTCACTGCATACCCTCATCAATCGCTCAGCATTGTAGTATGTGTGTTAAATATAGACTGAACAGGCTCAGATATTTGAATTTGGAGGGCAAAAGAGAAGCCACGTTCGCCATGGCTGCAAAGAATGAAAGGACTCACAAAAAAGGTCCATTCTAGACGTGCCCAGCCAAGATACGAGCAAGTGATTCTCAATGCCCAATTAAACTCAAAAGTCATTTGCTTTGTCACAGTCTTCACAGCCTAGAAAAGATCATGTTGAAGAGTAGCTGCTACCCCACTTCAGTAGTACCTGTCCATACGACGGGAGGTGCACAAATGAGCACTTTTTCTACAACAAAATTTCTATTGCTCAGAAAAAGAATAAATAAATAAAGGAACATATTTGAATGCATGCAGGCGTAGTTCTTATTCTCTAAGAGAAGCTTTTGGATGAGGTGATAATTTATCTATCAATAAGTGCATCGGAGATAAACAGGCTCAGATCAATACTTCAATCTAGCAAAAAGTGTTAGACCATGGCTGCAGAACCTGATTGCATGCAAGAAGAATAAGGAATTTCAGCATCAGTCATCCCACAATCCTTCCAGGTTTGCCCCGCCAAGATACAGGTCATATAGCTATTTGCTTGACTTAGGATAAAAGGCGAACAGAAAATTGCTCATCACAGCCAATAATGAAGGTGAAAAGCTAGCAGCAACAACAGCAACAGCAGCAATCGTAAGGGCCTGAAATCCAACCCTAAGGTGCTGTTTGTTTTTTTGTACATGAGAATAATGGATGAAGTCACTGCCCTGTGGTTACAGATATCTACTGCATATACTCCCTCCGTATTTTTTATTTTTATTTTTATTTTTTTGGTGTGAAGGGCTATTAATTATTTTGTTGGTGTGAAATCATAGGCAAAACACAGATCGGCAACCACCCTTTAAGAATCCCAGATATCTGCATTGCCTCATTCATCGTTCGGCCTTCTGCGTCTTTGTGTTTTGATAAAGGCGGTGGTGGAGGAAGAGGAAGAGGAAGCGGAAGAGGAAGAGAAAGAGAGATAGTACGCTGAGATCTGTGAAATTGAAGGCAAAACGAGAATCACCAATCGCCATGGCTGCAAAAAAAGAACACGAACCCTAAAAGAAAGGTTAGTGGATCTAGGTTTGCCCAGCCAAGATACGAGTCATAAAAATTCAGTTGCCATAAAACGAACTCGAGAATCAATTTGATTATCATAATCGTCATAGCCTTGAGAGAACTGCATCTGCATCTATCTGTATACAATTTGGTTAGTGTATGTTCTTGCCAGGGAAACAAAAAGAGTTAGCCAACACAGAATGACTGTGATGCTAACAAGCAATGAAAAAAGGGCTGTTAGGGTTTTGAGAAATCATCGGCGAAATTTGCAGAGAGGAGGCAGCCCATTCAACAGAATTCCAATCCTCTCCACTGTCTGCCTCAATCCACGGAGAACTCGAGGAATTCCAATCCTCTCCGACGTCGAGGCAACGGAAACGAACTATGTATGCTTTCCTCTACAATTGGCTTGTAAATATAATTTCCTAACATTGGTAATCAAGCAGAGAGCTTGACAAACCACCATGGCTGCAAAACCAGTTGTATATGAGAGGAATAAGGTATTTAAACCAAATTTCAACACACAATGCATCCAGATTTCGGCACCAAGATACGGATCAGATTAGCTCACGGCTTGATTAAGCAACAATGCCAATAAAATCTACTCATCCCAGCCTGAAAAAGATATCAAAAGCAAAAAACGATGACATACAGAAGCAGCAGAGTACTAATCACAAGAGTCTGATATGATGCCCTAAGGGCCCTACTAGCCGGAAAATTGACTATCTATGCATCCACTAACCCCAATCTCCAAATTCATACTTGTTAACACTATCAAGATCGTTGATCAGTTCATAGTTTTTCAAAGGGCTGTTGTTTTGGATTTATTATATGGATGAAATCATACAGAATGCAGAGATGGGCAACCACCCTTTTAGAACTCCCCAGTTCACTGCATACCCTCATTCATCACTCAGCATTGTAGTATGTATGTTAGACATAGACAGAACAGGCTCAGATCTTTGGAATTTTAGGGCAAAAGAGAAGCCGCATTCGCCATGGCTGCAAAGAATGAAAGGACTGACAAAAAAGGTCCATTCTGGACATGCCCAGCCAAGATACGAGCAAGTAATTCTCAATGCCCAATTAAACTCAAAAGTCATTTGCTTTGTCACTGTCTTCACATCCTAGAAAAGATCATGATGAAGGGTAGTATCATTGCATGACCGTATACTACTAACCATGATGAAGAGTAGCTGCTACTCCACTTCAGTAGTACCTGTCCATACGATGGGAAGTGCACAAACGAGGAACACTTTTTCTACAATAAAATTTCAATTGTTCAGTAAAAGAATAAATAAATTAAGGAACATATTTGAATGCATGCGGGCGTAGTTCTTATTCTCTAAGAGAATAAGCTTTTGGATGAGGTGATAATTTATCTATCAATAAGTGCATCGGAGATAAACAGGCTCAGATCAATACTTCAATCTGGCAAAAAGTGTTAGACACAGCCATGGCTGCAGAACCTGATTGCATGCAAGAAGAATAAGGAATTTCAGCATCATTCATCCCACAGGCCGTCCAGGTTCGCCCCGCCAAGATACAGGTCATATAGCTATTTGCTTGATTAAGCAACGAAGGCAAAAAGAAAATTGCTCATCACAGCCGTCAGCCAATAATGAAGGTGAAAAGTTTGTAACAACAACAGCAACAGCAGCAATCATAAGGGCCTGAAATCAAACCCTAAGGTGGTGTTTGTTGTTTGTACAGATATCTACTGCATATACTCCCTCCGTCTTTTTTGGTTTTTTTTTGTTTTTTTTCTTTTTTGAAAAGGGCTGTTGATTATTTTGTTGGAGTGAAATCATAGGCAAAACACAGATCGGCAACCACCCTTTAAGAATACCAGATATCTGCATTGCCTCATTCATCATTCGGCCTTCTGCGTCTTTGTGTTTGATGGAGGTGGAGGTGGAGGTGGAGGTGGAGATAGAGAAAGAGAGATAATAGGCTCAGATCTGTGAAATTGAAGGCAAAAGGAGAATAGACAATCGCCATGGCTGCAAAGAAAGAACAAGAACCCTAAAAGAAAGGTTAGTGAATCTAGGTTTGCCCAGCCAAGATACGAGTGATAAAATCTCAGTTGCCCTCAAAAGAACTCGAGAATCAATTTCATCATCATCGTCGTCATAGCCTTAGGGAAACTTGAAAATGCATGCCAAGAAGAACTGCATCTGTATCTATGTGTGTATGTATATATATATATATGGGAGAATGTATATATGTTCTTGCCAGGAAACAGAAAGAGTTAGCCAACACAGAATCCCTGTGATGCTAACAAGCTATGAAAAAAGGGCTGTTAGGGTTTTGTGAAATCATCGGCCGGAAATTGGAGAGAGGAGGCAACAACCCTTCCAACAGAATTCCAATCCTCTCTACGGCCTCATTCTTCGAGTTCTCCGACGTAGAGTAAATTCTACAGCCACTGGATTATTGTTCAGCGAAACGGAAAGGAAGTATTTATGCTATTCTCGGATTAGTGGGCCGGTTCGATAATGACGCCATACACATACAGATCTGTTTTTCATAACCCACGGCCTCTGCATTGGTTGGGCTTAAAAGAGATTAAAGAAAAAGAAAAAAAAAAAGGGGGCCCACGGTCTCTGCATTGGGTGGGCTTAAAAGAAATTAAAGAAAAAAATGGTAGTAGGGCTAAAGGACATGATAAAAGGTAAAAAAAATGAAAAAAAAAAAAAAAAACTTTAGCTAGGAGAGTTAAACTTGTTTCAGTAACATGTCTATGCTTTCTCTCCAATCTTCCATTTTTCTCATGAGTGTGAGGACAAGGGTGAGTAAATTTGATTCCATTATCAACCAGGAAGGAGGAGAAGGTTCTAAAGTCTCCTCCCCAGTCAGAATGAACATGTTTAATCGTGGTGTTAAATTGGTTTTCCACTAGTTTTTTGAATTGAACAAAAACAGAGTAAGCATCTTATTTGAGTTTTAAAGGATAGATCCAGCTAAAACGATTAAAATCATCAACAAACAAGATGTAATAATATATATCCATTAACGGATCTAACAGATAAGGGTCCCCACAAGTCTGTGTGGAATAATTCAAGAAGATTTGAGGCAGAACGAGTAGAAGCATGAAAGGAAAAGGCATGATGTTTCCCATACTGACAAGCTTGACAAAAATCCAATGAAACATAAGTTTTTCATTAAGCTGAACATTACAATTTTTCAAAAGAGAATTCAAAACCTTCAAAGAATGATGTCCTAATCGTCTATGCCACATGTTAACATCATTTTTAGTGGCTTTTGATTGAAGAACATTAACATAACAAGAACTAGACTCAGATTTGGAAAATCTTGTTTGGGGAAGGCTTGAGGATTGATGACTCATGGACTGAAGAGAGCTCAAGGATTGAGTGAAAGCAGATAAGGGCTGATCAACTTGGTATAGGCCATCTTTAAGGGTTCCCTCCAGCAGCACTTGTTTGGTTACCTTGTCCTTAACATAGCATTTAGTTGGAAAGAATTCAAGAAAAACAGAGCTGTCAGAAGCAAGTTTAAAAACGCTAAGCAAGTTCTTAGCCATAGTGTGAACACGAAGAACATTAAGAAGTTTTAAAGGTGTGTGTGTGCAGTGTAAAGAGAAAGATGACCTATGTGAGAAACGCTAAGTTTATCACCATTACCTATGACCAGGGCATCAGAAACTCCATACTCAGAACTCAAGTGCAGGCTGTTAAGGTCCGAAGTAACGTGATTGGATGCTCCACTGTCCAGGTACCAACTATGATCACCCGTATTTTCAGAAGAAGCAAGATAAGTATATACCTATTTGGCATTAGAATTGGACTGATAATTGGAGTTCTGGCCATAGGAATCATCATACCGATAGTAGCGGCAGCAGCCGCAATGTGTCCTACCCTTTGGCATATCTGGCAGGTGGGTTTGTTGCTTCCATTCTCCCTGTGGATTGGATCCTCACTGAGTTCGACCACCTCTGCCACCACCACGAAAACGGCCGCCTCTTCCACGTCCACGTCCATGATTGTTTTGTCCTTGATAACCCGACCTCAGCCGTAATTAGGGTTATTAGACCTTGCAACAACAGAATTTGCAGAGGCAGCAGATAAATCTATAGTAGTAGTAGGGTGAAAACGAGCAACCAATCGTTAATGTGTGAGAAGTTGGGCTTGTACCTGTTGAAATAGTGTCCTAAACCCAATCGGGTTGGACCGGATCCGACCGGGTCGGATCATTTCTAGTATTTCTTTATGATTATATACATATATAATAAATGGCTTTTCTATTGTCATATATTTGTTCTTTTAAAGAACCAATTATGAATTGTTATATGATAACGTCCTTAGTATTAAACTGTGGTAGAGAAACCATGATAGGCGATTATGGTTGATGAAATCTCTAATCACTTTAATAAGTTTGATACTTAAATGTCTCTAGGCTGATGTACTATTAAACAGGGCATTAATAGTACGTACATGCTAGCACGTACTAGATGTCTTCTGTCTTTAAGGGCAGGGATAGATCTCGTCTATCGAAGTGTAGAGATACTTGGGATGTACGTGGTGTATTAGAGAATGCGTACGTTAGACTGACTCACTTACATTGTTAAGTGTCACACTATGTGACGGTTGTGTAATTATCCTTATGACCGGAGTCTACATGGCATCACGGTATGGATTGTCATGCTTTGACACTATTGAGGTTTCCCCTAACCATGGGGCCATCATGCGATAGTGATTGGGTGTGATACTGAAGCATGCGGAGTATACATGTCAGGTCGTCTGGGAATCGCGTACCCTAAGAGTAAGGGTGAATATCCGAAAGGGCCTTCTTATAAGGAATGTCTTACTCTCGTGAGTCTTTGCAAAGTGGAAGTAAATGAGTTACTTCGAGAGAGCATGATATCCATATTATAAGATACGGTCATCAATGTTTGACACTCGACGTACGACCATATGGATATTATTACAGCGATAGGATTCTATTTACACGCTAACCGAGCACATGAAAGGTAGTAGTCATTGCATATTGACTCTTCCGATGATTGGGGGTCACGGACGTGTTGCTAGACGCTATCCGTGATCGTTAGAGGTGAAGGGCATTTTTGTAATTGCGCCTTATGTTACGGCCAACATATTCGGAAGCCTATCGGGTCACACACATATGAACATCGAGTCGGATTAAAATGTGGTTATAGTTGATAACCAAATAAGGAAAGTTTTATCTCAATACTATAAATGTTATAGTGATAAATTAATATGGTGGTATTTATTTATTATGAATAAATATAATACAAGATATTTATTATGTTGATTAATTAAATATGTATAGTGATACATATATTTCGAAATATGTATATATATGACATACATGTATTTTGCTAATTAATTAATCATAGTATCATATTAATTAAGAATATTCCGGAAGCCAATTAAAGGCTATTTGGGGAGCCATTCATTAGTGTATAAGATACACTTGGATTGTGCAATTTAATTAATAAGATTACCATAATATTAATATTGGATATTAATTTATTTTGAAAAAAATAGATTTATGGTAATAATATAAATATAGTCAATATAAGATATTGACAAAATATTGGAAATATTTAATATAAGATATTGAATATTAATGAGATAAATCAATCAAAGATATTTTCCTTATTTTATTAGGAAAAATGTTTTCTTTCTCCTTACTCTACTCAAGACTTGTTCCCCAAGGATTTTGAGATGACTTGGGGCCCCACCTACTCTATATAAAGGAGGGGTTGGTTAGCTCTTTCGTACACCATTATTCCAAGAGCTAATTGTTCTTGAGAAAATAGAGATCTTCTTAGAGAGAGTATTGAGAGAGAGAAAAGGTCGACCTAGCAGTCGAGTTTTTCTAGTAGCAATCCTTGGCGGGATTCTGGCGAGGTGCTCGTGTGGATAACTGGTAGAGGCCGAACGCTTGGATGGCTCGCGCACATCTACTCCTACCGGACGGTCAAAGCGTCGATCTTTTAGATCAACCAGGGTGATATTACCGTCCCATCTCTTATATGTTTATTTTTTAAACAAAGACGATCCTGGATCGGGAAATCAAATTTTAATTTTCCGCTGCGCTACTCGTTTGATTTCCTAACAGTACCTCCGGCCTTGTCAAGGATCCGACCCTCGAAGTAATGTTGACGATGACCGCTTTATATTCATTCGGTAAACCCCCAAGCGTTGCAAGAATAAGTTCAGACGGAGTTGTTGGATATCATGCCATCGCTAAACCATCAGAGAAACCTTTCATCTGTGCTAAGTAATCGGCCATGCTCCGATTTCCTTTGGTGGTTTTGGTCAGGGCCTCCTTATATTCAAGAATGCGAGATTCTGCCTGACTGTTATAGAGAATCTCAAGGGTGGACCAAACCTGAGCTGATGTGTTGCAACCGAAGACTTATAGGAGGATCTGCTCAGTCATGGATCCAAGGAGCCAACCGAGAAATAGTTGATCCATGAAGAGCCAACCGAGAAATAGTGGATCCAATCGCTAGGACATTGATGAATTCCGGCGGTGGTGGTTTGGTGCCGAGCAGATAACCATCCAATTTGTGACCGCGGATGACTGGAAGAACGGTGTACCGTCATAAGAGATAGTTGTTACGATCGAGTTTCACAGTACATGCTTGGCTGTGATTAGAACCAAACAGTGCGTTTCCACCGGAGGAGTTCACAAGAGGAAAGATGGGTGGCGGCGGTCTTGTAAACGGAGAAAACAAAGGCGCATATGTGATATTTGTGGGTATGGTGGTGAAATTTGTGGTGAACGATGAAAGAGGAGTTGTGGAGTGGATGGACGGTGGTGTTTCTATGGTGGAAGCCTGAACGCCGCCAGTAATCGGCGATGATGAAATGGGGTGGTCATTGTTTCCACCTAGGCTCCGATACCAAGAAGGAAACTAGGATTTCATTAATTGTGTGAATAATTCATTCAGTTACATTAATGGTTCAGTACACAGAATATATCAAGTTGTACTATAACAAACTCCTTGCAGCTTTACACATGACAGCACACCATTGGTGCATCTTAACACAGGTACAATTCTGGAATATTACAAAGCACTATTAGGTAGATTTCTCAACATGCCAAGACAAAAATAATGCTTTGAACAAATGGTGCATGTGTGCCTTGGCTATACCAATTTTAGCTTTGGCAATACTAATGGCTAAAATCAAATTTAAATGTAGTAGTACGGTCGTCCGGCTGTGCATCAAAACGACACCGCATCGACCTGAAACGACGTCGTTTGGTTCCGGCCTAAAAAAACAAAAAATCGAAACGGCATCGCTTCGATCCGAAACGACGTCGTTTCGGATATACAGCTCGATACAGCAGGGGCTGTACCGTCGGGGATTTTTTCCCTCTGCATTGGTTGGGCTTAAAAGAGATTAAATAAAAAAATGGTATTAAAAAAAGACACAGGAATAAAAATTACATGAACAAAGGACAATTTAGACGTAACTTGACGAAAACGCCTCTACTAAGTGGATTTCAAGACAGTTATCAGCCGGAAAATTCACACTACAATAGGCTGAAAAGGAACTACAACACAATAAGAAAGTTCTTCTCATTGTGACTTTTCCTCACAAAATTTTCCTTTGTGTCCACATTGACTAATTCATTATCTCATTGTGTCCTATTTTTTACACAGGGACGAAAGCATGGCCTAATGGCCTTATTTATTGGGGGAGGGGATTCGAACCTAGGACATTCCCACTGGAGGCCCAGGTAAATCCAGTGGCTAACCACTGGGATGAGCTACTTGCTCATCTCATTGTGTCCTATAATAACAAAAAAGAAACACCTAATTTTTTTTATTCAGAAACACCATTTTTTTTCTATAACATTTTTTCCCTCTTTCTTCGTATAAAAAAATTCCATATTTTTTTTCCTAACATAAAAAAATTCCTCTCTATCTCAACAACCATCCATATAATTTTACAATCAAATATATATATAAAAGCTGAATATATCGATAAGGCACTCTAAAATTCTCAAAATATTACTAAAAAGATAATTCAATGAAGTTTTTCCCTGACCAAATCGATTAATCAACGTCTCCCTTTCTTTTGTAAAAGAAATTCTTCAAAATTCAGACAAAAATTTGTCAAGGAATTTCTGCAATTTTGAACTCCATTCTCAAATGCACCGTACCTTACAAATTTCGCCTCTGCTAATTTCACCCAGAAAATTTAGATCTGCTAATTTGTGAGAGAAGCGCTGATGTTTGATGTTTATGGGGTGAAGAATTTGAGGGTTACTATTCTTCGGGGTAAACCTCAAATCAGAATTTGAGGTTTACCATTCTCTTGCAATAGACTTTCTTTCTTTCTTGTTTAATTTTTTAATAATTCTTTTCTTCTCTTATATTCTAGCAAACATCAATTTTGAAAAACAAAGCCCCATCAACTAAAAAGAACGAAGCTCTTTTTTTTCCAGCAGAAAAAATATATATTATTAAAGGCAAAAAAAAAAGAAGAAAAGAAACAAGGATTTCAATGTGAAAAAGATTTCCCTAAAAAAGAAAAATATTGAAACAAGAACAATTGAACCAATTCATCAAAACTTTTATATAAGATGAAGAAGGAAAAAATCACAACAGCAAGAAGAGAAAAAATCAACAAAACCAATATTAAACAATGAAAGAAAGGAGCAGCTCGCCGGAGTGTGGTGGAGCAGCTCGCCGGAGACTGGTGGAGCACTTCCACATCGCCGGTAACACAAGCAGACCATACGCAATTAATCAGATCTAATGCTCTTTCAACATGAAGAAATAACAAGAATTAGTTGATCCAAAATTATTTTCTATTTTGGTTTTGTAGGAATTATTAAAAAGGAGAGAGAGTATTATATTGTGGAAGAGAACGTGGGAAGAACCACAACCCTATCCCCAACCAAAACAATCACATAGTGAAACTTAAAGCTATTGTATACTTTTTCTTTTGAGTCACCATGGGAATAGTGGAAAAAGTGTCTTTCACAATGTGTTATTTGAACCTATTGTACATGCTCTTAGGGTTTCAAATCGAATGATCATTGGGAATTACGAGTAGAGGAAGAAACGGATCGAGTGAATAAACGAATTTACTGTTGAATGCAACAATTCAGTTGACACCGAATCCACTGATGTGTAAATGTACAAGTCATCAAGATTTGAGCTTCATTTGAATTCCACTGATATATTAATTATTAATTACACAATGTTCATAGAAGACACTGAACAAAACCTTTAACTTTCAGTGGAATATTGTAGTGTATCGCGTACATGCCAAATTTCACTTATATTCAACTATTCATCATATAACAAACATGTGGTAACCTTTACTATTTGTGATTGAAACCCATTTCACTTTTCATTTGTAAGCCGTTGCAAGTTGCAACATTCCACTATAAAACAATAATTTGCAGACGAATTGATTTCCATACCGGTCATGAACAAATGAAAACAAAAACAATAATTTATGAACCTGAAAAAGATTGATCAAAGTAGGGAACTCGATCACGTCGCTCGATTTGATCGGAATTGATACGCAGTAAAAATGAGAAACCGAAATTCATGGTTATATTTCCTCAAAAAAGTTATATTCCACAATTGATTTCACTGCCCCCCCCCCCCCCCCCCCCCCTATTATATTACGCAGAAATTTACGAAGCAAATCAAAATCGAGATTGCTAGAGGAACAGGACGTGATAACGAGAAATTAGACATACCAAATACACATTCAAGTTTTTTTTTTTTTTGCCTAAAGCCCCCGGTATCTGGACTCACTGATCCAACTAATCCGGAGTTCACCGGATCGCGTCGTTGCACTACGACTAACTTACTCAGGGTAAAGTCTAGCCAAATACACATTCAAGTTTGTTTTAATTGCATACATGGTGAAACAAATCCAACAAATCAAGCATCCTTAACTTCAACAGTTACATTCGTGATAACGAGAAATTAAACATACAATACACATTCAAGTTTGTTTTAATTGCATATATGGTGAAACAAATCCAACAAATCAAGCATCCTTAACTTTAGCAGTTACGTCCGTGATAATTTGAAAGAAATCAAGCCATCCGACTCGGCTTTGGAGAGCCCTTTCCTGTTTTGTACTCCCTCAGTCCCATATTACAGATCATTTTGGATTTTCATACAGATTAAGAAAAATCATAAATAAATTATTTTTTAATATTTCAAGGCAAAATATTGTATTGTTTTTTGAAGTGACTTATAATATTATATTGTTTAATATGAAAGTGAAAACAATGCATTAATCTTGTATTGAAATGTGAGGACTTGTATTTTGGGACACGAAAAAAAGTTAAAAAAGGACTTATATTGCTGGCAGGAGGGAGTAGTTATGGGTTTCTTTGTCTTCTACCACCCCAAAGGCATAGGTTTTCTTATTATCATTTCTGTTTGGATCGAGAAGAGTCTGCATTGGAGAACCCTTTCCTACATTATTTAGTTTATGGGTTTCTATGTCTTCTTCTCACCGCCTATGCATGCCTATCCTTTTGTTTCTCCTGCGCATCAGGACTCGGTATCTGTCGGTTTATGCAATCATCATATCCTTTCACTTCATTCTCTTTCACCATAAACACAATTAACATGTGAAAGAAAACAAAAATAAAATAATACGATTCATGTCGCCTGCAACAATTTTTTCTGTAATGGTAGTTTAATAATATAATTCAAAATCTAATCTGCCAAAACTAAAAAAGATATCACAGACAATAAAAAAATAAGACAAACCACCATCCACAGACACTTCCTTCATTCACCCTGATCTTGATCACACACCTTGGCTACTTGTAAACTCTGTTGTTATGGTGCCATCAGAGAGGCGGTAACAGCGCAACTTCATTCTAGTTTCAAATCATTCCAATACCACAAGTCGAATTAATAATAAATTAATAAATGCCAGGTCAACAACAAACACAGCAATTTTGAGCATCATGATAACGACGGAGTTTCAACAGTTATCTCATATGAAAATGGAGCACTAGCTGATTTCACCTACCAAAAATATGCAAACAAGTTTAATGGGATTATGAAGTGAATCCAAAACCAGAGAAGGAAGGGATTAGATCAGACTTGGCAGGGATGAAAACTGTTTCAAGTATTATTCTCACCAACAATACCTGTATCTCTTGTATGAACTACGATGAAATTTGAACTCACAGCTGTATCTCCACCAGTTTAAGCAAAAGGATAGGTGCTAAAGACAGAAGGGTAGCACTCAAGGGAAACACATGAGAACAAATTGTTGCAACTACAATAGAAAATGAAGGCCCGGGAGCTCATAAAAACAAACGATCAATCTTAAATTTAATGATAGAAAAAAGGGCTCAGATCCAATATTAGACCAAGCATTTAATTTAGAGACACCGCCATGGATGCAAATCATTGAAATTTCAAACAAGATTGCCAAGCCAAGATACGGATCTCATTTAAGACTATAAATGCCTGGTTTCTAGGCCAGAATACAAAAGAAGTCGTCATAGCCCATAACCTTTTTCGCTCTTATATTCCATCTCTATACCATGCCTGTTCTGCAAGAATAGTAATTAATAATAATGATGATGATGATGATGATGATGATGATGAAAACAACAACAACAACAATTAAAGGTCACCCTTTCTCTTCTCACAGTAAACAAAGGTGGGTAAAAGCCTCCAAGCAGCTCATCCTCCGCATCCTTGTTTACTCAATCTTGGCCTAGATTTTCCCAGATAGGTCCATTAACACAACAAAAACCATATTCCCATAGCTGAAATCAATTAGGCTCAGACTTGGGATCATCAAGAGGCAAAAGAGAAAGCGAAACTGCCATGGCTGCATAATAACCCAGTTGCCCCTTAAGGCCATCAGGGTTGCCTAGCCAAGGTATAGGTCCGGTTAGCTCCATGCCTCGATTCAGGAACTTTTAAAATTTCATCATAGCCTGTAATAGTCAATAAGTGGCGGTGATAGTGGTTGGTAAGAGCCAAGAAAAGAAAAGAAGATGGTGATGAAGATGAAGATAATTTTCCACTTACGTTCGTGTGTTGTATGCTTCAAGGGTTGTTTTCTGTAGAAGATTGAAGCAATAGAGAGAGAAGGGAAGAATACAATGTATTATTTCCAGAATAATTGCTTAAGTTATTACAAAGATGCAAGGATGTTTATATACCCATAAACAATCCTTCTAAGAGAGAGAAACAGGAAACTAGCCGTTGGTGAACAGTTCCAACGGCTAGTAGGACTCCAACTAGTCCTAAACACTCTAGTAAAGGACTTATAATATGTCCAAAAAAGATACAACCTTAAGACTAATTAGTCCCAGATAAAAAAGACCATTAGACTAAAAACTAATTAGTCTTTAATTAAGCATAATTAGGAGTTAATCATACTTAACTAAAGAAGCAGATTCTAACACTACCCCTTAAGCTGGTTGATGTAGATCTAACATGCCCAGCTTACTAACTTCTTCTTGAAAGACTTTTCCAGGAAGTCCCTTTGTAAAAAGGTCAGCCAGTTGTTCTGTTGAAGTGACAAACTCTGTAGAAATGAGCCCTGCTTCCAGTTTTTCCTTAATGAAGTGTCTGTCCACTTCAATGTGTTTTGTTCTATCATGTTGGACCGGATTGTGAGCAATCTCAATAGCAGATTTATTGTCACTTATTAGCCTCATTGGCCCTTCCCATTTTATCCTTAAATCGGTGAGTAGGATCTTCAACCATAGTAGTTCACATAGACCAAGCGCCATGCTTCGAATTACGCCTCGCACTTGATCTAGCCACCACTTGTTGTTTCTTACTTCTCCATATGATTAGGTTATCCCCAAGGAAGATACAATGGCACGAAGTTGATCTCACATCATCATGGCTCCGGCGCATAGTCGGCATCGGTAAAGGCCTTTAGATCCGGCTTTCCACTCCTTTGGAATAGAATCCCTTTTCCGGGGCACCCCTTAAGATATTCCGGTATTCTTTCGAAATTTGCCTTTTGATGGCGGACTTTAGGACTTTGCATAAAACTTGCTCACCACAACGACGACAAAAGCTATGTCAGGTCTAGTATGAGATAGGTAGATCAATTTACCTACAAGTCTTTGAAAAGAATGTTTATCAACAGGTAGGTCTTCGGGTGATTCACATAGACCATGATTGAACTCCATAGGTGTATTCAACTTGGTTTACATCCCGGTTGCCGAGTTAGAGCCAACGGGTCAAGGATATATTTTTGTTGAGATATAAATATTCCTTGATACGTATAATCCACTTGATACCAAGAAAGTATTTCAACTTCCCTAGGACTTTAATATCAAATTCTCTTTCCATATCTTCCCTCAACTTGTGATTTTCATAGTCATCATCCCCAGAGTGACAATTATGTCATCAACATAGACAAGTAAGATGGATTTTTTGCCATTTTGAGAGTGTTTAGTAAACAAGGTGTGATCACCACGACTAGGTTTGTACCCCTTGTGTAGCATAAATTTTGTAAATCTCCCAAACCAGGCCACTGAGGGAATTTGTTTTAGGCCATAAAGAGCCTTGTTTAGTTTGCACACTCTGTTTTCAGAGGAATTGAAACCTGGAGGAACATCCATATAAATGGTTTCCTCCAAATTGCCTTGCAGAAAGGCATTCTTCACATCATATTCTTTGAAGTGACCAATTATAATGGACGACAAGGGCAAGTAACACCCTTACAGTGTTCATTTTTGCCACAGGAGCAAATGTCTCAAAATAATCTAAGCCATGGGTTTGAGTGTACCCTTTTGCCACAAGTCTTGCCTTGTATCTTTCAATGGACCCATCAGATTTGTATTTTGTGGTAAAGACCCACTTGCAACCTACAGTCCTTTCACCCTTAGGTAATTGGACTAGGTCCCAAGTTTTGTTCTTTTCAAGGGCTTTCATTTCCTCCCTCATAGCTTGTACCCATTTGTCATCAGCCATTGCCTCTTTTAGATTCTTAGGAGTGCCATCCTTTTGAATCTTTTCAAGAAACTTTTTGTGTGCCTTAGAGCACTGTTTGTAAGTCAAAAAGGTTCTGATAGGGTGTTTAGTACACTCCCTTTCCCCTTTTCTTAAGGCAATTGGCCGATCATCAGATGGACTATGAGTGTTCTCAGAATCTACACTTTTGTAGTCATCTGATGTTGACCCAGATTTGCTACTGATGTTTTCAGGATCATCACTTTCCTGAGAACAATCAGTAGTGTTTTCATACACAACATCTTTGTTACTTTCACGTGGGGACATGTTAGTAACGGGTTTAGGAGCTTTCCTCCTTGTATAGACAATAGGAGTTTTCTCTGCACATTCCCGGGTTCCTCGTTTTCGGGGAGGCTGGACTTGTTACATATGTCATTCCTCTCATCACCCTTTTCAGTGGTGATAGGGTTATTAACAGTTCTTGATATTTCAAGAAATCCAGTGTTAGTATCCAAAAACTCAGGAGTAGACCCCCCCTGAACTGTGAAATAGGTTGTTCCCTCATGAAATGAAACATCTTTTGAAATAAACACCCTCTTGGTAGGAGGGTGATAGCATTTATACCCTTTTTGGGTATTAGAGTATCTATAAAGACACATCTTTGTGCTTTAGGATCCAACTTCCCCCTATGAGGATGGTAAATGTGAACAAATACTTCACAACCAAAAATTCTTGGCTCCAAATCCCCAGATTTGAACATATCAGGGAATTTGTGGGTCAATATGTCAATAGGAGTCTGTTTTTCGAACTTTTGTAGGCGGCTTTGTTTATCAAATGAGATCTTGTCAAAACGACCTCTCCCAGAGTAGTTTTTAGGCTTTTGCATTTGAAACATGATAGCCACTAGCTACCTCCATTAAGTGCCGGTTCTTTCTCTCGGCCAATCCATTACGTTACGGTGTATGAACACATGATGATTCATGTACAATCCCCTTTTCAACAAGAAATGGATCCGAAATTGACTAAAATATTCCCTTGCATTGTCGGATCTCAATCTTTTGATTTTTGAATCAAATTGAGTACGGATATATTTGTAGAATGCGGGAAATATAGTCAATAAGTCGATTTTGTTTCATCAAATAAATCCAAGTAGCTCTACAGTGCAATCATCAATAAATGAAACAAACCGAAGCTACCATTTATATTAGAAACGAGGGCGAGGTCCCCAAATATCACTATGAATAATAGAGAAAGGTTCATTACATCTTATATTTAAAACGGGATAGGAACTTCTTCTATGCTTGGCCATTTCACAAACATTACAATGAAGCTTAGTACTATCACGGTTTTGAAATAAGCTAGGAAACATTTGCTTTACAATGCCAAAAGGTGGATGCCCACAATCTATAGTGATACACCCATAGTTTATCAAGACTAGCTTGGGACATAAAAGATGTAGAAGATTCTTGATTAACCCCCTTGTTTTGCGGGAAATACGACCCATCCTTAGCTTTAGCAACCCCGATTTTCTCCCCCTTCCAGCGATCTGTATCAAACATTGATTAGAAGAGAAAATAGCAACACAATCGAATCCTTTGTTAATTTATTAACGAGAGATCGAGATTGTTAGAAAGGTTAGGAACATGTAAAACATTTTTCAAAGTGATGTTTTTGCCAAGAGTGACATCTCCGATTCCGAAACACTGGATAGGAGCACCATTGCAAGCGTATGTGATTTTAAGTCTATCACATGGTTTATAAGATCTCGGATTATCCTTGGAATACACCGTATGGTGCATGTTGCACCGAGTCAACAATCCACTTCTTAGAACCCTTATTAACAAAATTGGAAACGAAATACGAAAAAGCTAAGGAAGATGATGATTTGCCAATAGACTCGGCAAACCTCTTTAGTTTTTCAATTTACGATGGTTCAAGATATGGAATTTGGCTTTGATTTGTAGATCTTTGAGTTTCTTCAATCCTCGATTTTGCTCATTCCCGTGTGCCATGTTGACGGACTTTCTGTTGTTACCATCACCCCCGGGTTTCCCATTTAACTTCCGGCAATTCTCTACAGTGTGCCTCGCTTTTCTTGCAAAAAGTACACACTTAAAGAGTCCTTTTCATCATTTGTTGTAGCCTTTCGTTTCGATTTGCATTTGTTTGTGAAGGTGGATTCTTGGTATTCGAATCATAAGGCGAGACTTCTATTTGAGCGGGAACACTATCATCATTACCCCTCTCTACCTTCCTCGGCTCTTATGATGGCAATGGTCTCATTTAGACTAGGCACATCACCTTTTCCCGAATTTGGACCACGACGACATCGTATTCCATGTTTAGCCCGGCTAAAAAGGAGAATATTCTATCCTTTTCAAATACTCTTTTCGGGATTTTTGTATCTTGGCATTTTGCATCGAATGCACCGATGATAATCAAGTTCTTGCCACATACTTTGCATGAGACTTGAATATTCGTGTGATTTTATACCTTGTTTAGTCTTTGGAAATCTTGGTCTTGATTTCATAAATTTGAGCGACATCATTGACTTTAGAATAAGTCTCCTTCACATGATCCCAGATTTCCTTTGCATTGGCCATGAACATGCATGTATCACGATTTCGGGGATCATGGAGTTCCATAACCAAGACATCACCATGGAGTCTTGCTCATCCCATCTTGTAAACTTAGGATCTTCTTGAGTTGGTCTGTCCCATTTAGATGGTGAGCTTGCTTCTTCCTTTTAGAAAGGTTCGAACAAGCGGGACCACTTCAAGTAATTCTTTCCATTGAGTTTAAGAGCGAATTTGGATGTTTTGAAGATCACCATTATTGGTGAAAGGATGATCAGAAAGAGGAGTAGCTGCATTAGTATTACTAGTAGCAGTAGATTCAGCAGCCATGATGATTTAAAATTTCCCAGAAAATTTGAATTTTTTGAACCAACGGCTCCGATACCATGTAGAAGATTGAAGCAATAGAGAGAGAAGGGAAGAATACAATGTATTATTTCCAGAATAATTGCTTAAGTTATTACAAAGATGCAAGGATGTTTATATACCCATAAACAATCCTTCTAAGAGAGAGAAACAGGAAACTAGCCGTTGGTGAACAGTTCCAACGGCTAGTAGGACTCCAACTAGTCCTAAACACTCTAGTAAAGGACTTATAATATGTCCAAAAAAGATACAACCTTAAGACTAATTAGTCCCAGATAAAAAAGACCATTAGACTAAAAACTAATTAGTCTTTAATTAAGCATAATTAGGAGTTAATCATACTTAACTAAAGAAGCAGATTCTAACATTTTCCGATATTTAGTTAAAGAAATCATAGGCAAAGGCAAGGAGAGGAGCAACCACCCTCTCAAACCCCTCACCTCTCCCTGTTTCCAGTTGCCTCATTCACTTCTCGAGTCCTATATCAAGGGGAAAGCCGTACCGGCTCAAAGCATCTGCCTGCATGGATACTTCTATCCCGTATCCAACACAGATACACACCGGATACTTGGTATACACTTATAGGGATGAATTTGTAATATTCAAAAAGTTAGATACGGGATTCATGTATGCATATCCATAACTCGATATGTGAAATGAAGAACCAAGTTGATAATTGAGTAATACCGCACATAATGAATGAATAGCTGTCCAAAATGATGAAAAACAACCATGCAGTGGCCTTAACATTATCCTCCGCAATATGGTTGTATATATAATTTCGTAACACATGACTGGGCTCAGACTTGTAAGGTAATCAAGCAATAAGCGTAACAAACCGCCATGGCTGCAGAACCTGGATGCATATGAGAGGAATAAGGCATGTCAAGCAAATCCAACACATAAGGCATCCAACTTGCCCTACCAAGATACGGATCAGATTAGCTCAAAGCTTGATTAAGCAAAAATGCCAATAAAAGCTACTCATCACAGCCTGAAACAGATATCAAAACCAAAAACCTCGGTTGACATGCAGCAGCAGCAGGAATCACAAAGGTCCAATATCATGCCCTAATCGCCCACCAGCCGAAACAATGAATATTAGTGCAACCCTCAACCCCAAATCCATAAGTGCTAGCATTATCAAAATATTGGTTTTGGTCTCTGTTTTGCAAAGGGCTGTTACTTTTGGATTTATTATATGGAAGAATCACACAGAGTGAGAGATGGGGGCAACCACCCTTTAAGAACTCCCCACTTCACTGCATACCCTCATTCATCACTCAGCAATGAACGTGTGAAAGATAGAGAAAACAGGCTCAGAACTTTGAAATTGGAGAGCAAAAGAGAAGCCGCATTCGCCATGGCTGCAAGGAATGAAAGAACTCACAAAAGGGTCCATGACTTAGACTTGCCCAGCCAAGATACGAGTGAGGGATTCTCGATACCCAATAAAACTCAATATCAGTTGCTTTGCTACTGTTTTCACAGCCTTGAGTAGTATCACTGCATGGCCAACTAAGCATGCTGCTACTCCACTTCAGTAGTACCTATCCATACGATGGGAAGAACACAGAAGAGGAACATGTTTTCGACCATAAAATTCCCATCTTTTCCATAAAAATAATAAATAAATAAATAAATAGAGCAGCATATTTAAATACATGCAAGCATAGTTCTCGTTCTCTCACAGCTTAAGGTTTTGGATGAGATGATAACTTAAATCAGTGCGTCAGAGGTAAACAGGCTTAGATCAATATTTCAATCTAGCAAAGAGTAGTAGACACATCCATGGCTGCAGAACCAGATTGCATGCTCTGAGGAGGAATTTCAGCATCAATCCCACAAGCCATCCAGGTTTGCCCCGCCAAGATACAGGTCATGTAGCTTTTTGCTTGATTAAGCAACAAAGGCAAAAACAAAATTACTCTACACAGCCTTTAACATAAGCCCTGGCAATAATCAAGGTGAAAGCTAGCAATATCAGCAATCACAAGGGTCTAAAATCAAACACTAAGGTACTGTTTGTTTGTTTTCACTACATAGAACTTCACGACAGGAGAATAATTGGTTAAATACATCACTCCCCTGTGGCTACAGATATTACTTGAGAGATCAGTTCAGACCGGTACTTGAGAGGATCCTTGAACCAAATGCACATACTCCCTCCGTCCTTGTTTTTTAAAAATAAAAAAATTTTGAGTGCGGCTGTTAATTATTATTATTTTGGTGTGAAATCATAGGCAAAATACAGATCGGCAACAACCCTTTAAGAATCCCAGGTGTCTGCATTTCCTTATTCATCATTAGGCCTAGTGCGTCTTGGTATTTGGTGGAGGTAGAGAAAGACAGAGACATAAAGGCTCAGATCTGTGGAAATAAAAGGCAAAGGAGAAGCGACAATCGCCATGGCTGCAAAGAAAGAACATGAACCCTAAAAGAAAGGTTAGTGGATCTAGGTTTGCCCAGCCAAGATACAAGTCATAAAATCTCAGTTGCCCAAAAAAGAGCTCGAGAATCAATTTGATCATCATCGTCGTCATAGCCTTGAGAGAAGCAACAGCTTAGACTAGGGAAACTTGAAAATGCATGCCATGGAAAAAAGTTCTACAGGACCTGATTTCATATTTTCTCCATGAAGAACTGCAGCTGTATCTATGTGTGTGTGTGTCTATATATATGTGTGTGTGTGTGTGTTCTTGCCAGGGAAACAAAAAGAGTTAGCCAACACAAAATCACTGCAATGCTAACATGATATGAAAAAGGGCAGCTAGGGTTTGTGAAATCATCGGCAGAATTTGCAGAGAGGAGGCAACAACCCTTCAACAGAAATCCAACCCTCTCTACAGCCTCATTCATTCCTCGAGTTCTCCGTAGAGTAAGGCAGCTGGTAATGCCAGGGAAAAATAATTAATGCCAGGGCAACTTCCCAAATAATAAATTCGAATTGACCAAAACGCCCTCACAGTCTTCTCCTAAAATTTGCTGCCAGAGCATTTTTGGTAATTCCATAGCAAATCTTTGTATTTCATGGACGGGGCGAAGAGAAGGAGAGAGATGGAGAGTGAGATAATAGGCTCAGATCTGTGAAATAAAAGGCAAAACGAGAAGCGACAGTCGCCATGGCTGCAAAGAAAGAACACAAACCCTAAAAGAAAGGTTAGTGGATCTAGGTTTGCCCAGCCAAGATACAGGCCTTATAAATCTCAGTTGCCCTAAAAAGCACTCGAGAATCAACTCGATTATCATCATCGTCATAGCCTTGAGAGAAGCAACAGTTTAGAATAGGGAAACTTGAGAATCCATGCCCAATAGACCAGAATCTGTAATATATCTATATATATATATATATATATATATATATATATATGTTCTCGTTAGAGAGAACAAACGAGTTAGCAAACACAGAATCCCTATGATGCTAACAAGCAATGAGAAAAGGGCTGTAAGGGTTTTGAGAAATCATCGGCCGGAAATTGGAGAGAGGAGGCAACAACCCTTTCAACAGAAATCAAATCGAATCCTCTCTATGGCCTCGTCCCACGAGTTCTTCGACGTCGAAACATAGTATGTCCTGCAGTTGCTATTTTTAGATGTTCCTGTCATCACTACAACTCTGATTGAGGAGTAGGTGCTCTAACCTGGATTCTCAGTAAAGTTCTAAACCTGAGGAGCATCTATTAAAGAGCTATTTTTTTTGTATGTGTGTGTGTGCTCGCATTACTACGGTGTTTGATTGATAGTAGTTATCTTATAACAATTGAGATTATGAAGAAATGAACAGAAGCATAAACTTGGCATTATGGAATTAAAGTTACTTAGTTGGAGGATGTTTCCTATGGTGCTTGCATTAACGTGAAAATAGTGAAATTAAATCATAATGAGGAAAGCATAAATCACATAGTAAATCTCATATTCCCTTGGTCATGTAAAAGGTTTTTCATAAACATTCATCCTTTAAACACAAGCATTATAAAGGAAAGCATAAAACATGGCTTTAATTAACAAAATTGTGCAATCCGCAACACGATCAACTTCACAACAGCGATGATACCTTAAAACAGATACTAATACAAGGATACTTCTAATACGTCGTTAGTGTTAGAAATGAAAAATCTTAAGACTAAAAAGACGACAAACCAACCGTCACATAAAAACTTCCATCAATCACTATGAACGTAATCATATGTTTCCATCTATTTCATAGTGTCTTCTTCCATCATAAGCTGCAAAAAACTAGTGCCAGTAACTACACAAGTCAAAATAAGATCAAGAACCACAATTAGAGCATTAACTCGCAAGTGTATCGCCACCTTGTTCCTTTCTTTTTTAAAATAACATAATTCACAAGTCTAAGAAAAAGAAAAATTGAACAGAAATGCAGCAACTCAAAGAACGCACAAGAACAAATCGTTCTACTACAAAAGAAACTGAAGATCGGGAGCTCATAACAAGGAACAATAAATCTTAAGTTCAATGACTAGACTAGGGCAAAGATGAAAGGAAAAAAAGGGGCTCAGATCCATATTAGACCAGGCATTTAACTAACAGACGCCGCCATGGCTGCAAATCAGTGAAATTTCAAAGAATTTTGCCAAGCCAAGATACGGATCCATTAAGACTGTAAATGCCTAGTTTCTAGGCCAGAGTACAAAAGAAGTCATCATAGCCCATAACATTTTCACTCTTATTATGGCATGTTTGTTTTGCAGGAATGGAATGATCCATTCCAATGTTTGGATGATAATAATACTTGTGTGCTGCTGCTGCTGCTGCTGCCGCCGCTGATGATGATGATAATAATAATAATAAGAAGAACAACGATTAGAGAATCACCCTTTCTCTTCTCACAGTAAACAAGGGTGGGTAAAAGCCTCCAAACGGCTCCTTCCATCACATCACTTGTTCACTCAATATTGGCCTAGATATTCCCAGATAGTACAGGAGCAAAAACCATATTCACAGAGCTAATTCTGGAATAAATCAGGCTCAGACATGTGATTGTCAAAAACGAGGCAAAAGAGAAAGGGAAACCGCCATGGCTGCATAAAAAACCCAATTGCCGCGAAAGGCCATCAGGTTTGCCCAGCCAAGGTACAGGTCCAGTTAGCTCCATGCCTTTATTCAGAACTCAAGAATTTAAAACAGTCATCATAGCCTGTCATAGTCAATAAGGTGCGGTGACAGTTGTTGGTAAGCACCAAGAATTGCAGAGGAGATGGTGGTGACTGTGATGGTGATGAAGATAATTTTGCACTTATGTTTGTGTGTTGTATACATGAAGGGTTGTTTTCCTTTATTTAGCTAAAGAAATCATAGGCAAAGGCAAGGAGAGGGGCAACCACCCTTTCAAATCCCTCACTTCTCCTTGTTTCCAGTTTCCACATTTACTTCTTCAGTCCTATTACAGGTTAAGGGGAAAGCCTTACCAGCTCGTAGCATCTACCTATTCGATTTAATTTCAGGAACTCTGCTCTAATAACACGATAAATTACCATTGCAACTTAAGTTTATAGGTTTAGCTGATGGAGAATACACGTAACACTTAGAAAGTTAGGAATGAGAGGAACTAAGGGACATTTACACATGGAAATGTTTGCGCTACAGGGTGAATCTAGAAATGGTGGTAAAAAGAGTAGCATGCTCGTAGTGAAGATAATAACCTAAATGACTTATTTATTGGTCTACAAGTGGCCTATATGAGTGTGTAGTACAACAGTACTGTCGCACGAGTAGTGGGGCAGTAACAATATCCTCTGCAAATGGCTTGTAAATATAATTTACTAACATTGATAATCAAGCAAAGAGCTTAACAAACCACCATGGCTGCAGAACCTGGTTGCATATGAGAGGAATAAGTCGTCTAAACCATGTTTCAACACACAATCCATCCAGATTGCCCCACCAAGATACGAGTCAGATTAGCTCACAGCTTGATTAAGCAATAATGCCAATAAAAGCTACACATCCCAGCCTGAGACGGCTATTAAAAGCAAAAAACAATGGTGACCATACAGAAGCAGCAGAGTACTAATCACAAGAGTCTGATATCATGCCCCAAGGGCCCTACTAGCCGGGAAATTAACGATTAATGCAATCCTCAACCCCAAACTCCAAATCCAAAGTTCTTAACACTATCAAGATCGTTGATCTGTTCACTGTTATTCAAGATTAGCATACAAGCTTTCCCTAATTAAATAGTAAATCTATTTATTTATTTTTAGTCAATTACTATGGTAATCTTATTTCAAGGAATTATTATTCAGTAATTAGTTGCTTTTTAATTTCATTATTACTATAGTATAATTAAAGTAAGGAACTCCGGATAGCCTGCCCATTGGCGTCCCTAGTTCCCTTTTGATATTTTATTCTTTACGGGGCTTTCGAGCTCACTCTTTATTTTATGTTTAATTTCTTTCAGATGATCAAGTTAGTCCCGACCACGGAAACAGTAATATCCTGTCATTCAGGCAAGGGAGCTTGTGTAGACATTATAAATTGAGGATGAATAATTATTTGGGACTTACACTTATTTTGTTGTGTTTTGTAATAACGGGTTAGCCCTTTCAGACCAAGCGAGGACGACGGTCTAAGCAGTTGACTGAATTATTTATGACTCAATTAGCGCTATATTATATGGATGGATATGCAGAGAAGGGCAACCACCCTTTAAGAATTCCAGTTCACTGCATACCCTCATTCATCACTCAGCATTATATGCGTGTTAAAGATAGAGAAAACAGGCTCAGATCTTTGAAATTTTGAGAGCAAAAGAGAAGTCACGTTCGGCATGGCTGCAAAGAATGAAAGAACTCACAAAAGGGTCCATCATTTAAACATGCCCAGCCAAGATACGAGTGATAAATTCTCAGTGCCCAATTGAACTCAAAAGTCATTGGCTTTGTCACTGTCTTCACAGCCTAGAAAAGATACTACTAATCATGCTGCTACTCCACTTCGGTAGCACGAATGAAGAACACGTTTTATACATATAATTCTATAGTTCCGTAAAACAATAAATACATAGAGGAACATATTTGAATGCATGCAGGCGTTGTTCTTATTCTCTCACAGCTTAAGCTTTTGGATGGGGTGATAATTTATCATCAATAAATGCGTCAGAGATAAACAGGCTCAGATCAATACTTCAATCTAGCAAAAAGTGTTAGACACAGCCATGGCTGCAGAACCTGATTGCATGCAAGAAGAATAAGGAATTTCAGCATCATTCATCCCACAATCCTTCCAGGTTTGCCCCGCCAGGATACAGGTCATATAGCTATTTGCTTGACTTAGGAACGAAGGCGAACAGAAATTTGCTCATCACAGCCAATAATGAAGGTGAAAAGCTAGCAGCAACAGCAACAGCAACAGCAGCAATTATAAGGGCCTGAAATCCAAACCTAAGATGCTGTTTGTTTGTACATGAGAATAATGGATGAAGCCACTGCCCTGTGGTTACAGATATCTACCCTCCGTATTTTTTGTTTTTTTTTTTTTTTATTGGTGTGAAGGGCTGTTAATTATTTCGTTGGTGTGAAATCATAGGCAAAACACAGATCGGCAACCGCCCTTTAAGAATCCCAGATATCTGCATAGCCTCATTCATCGATCGGCCTTCTGCGTCTTTGTGTTTTGATAAAGGCGGTGGTGAAGAGGAAGAGGAAGAGAAAGAGAGATAGTAGGCTCAGGTCTGTGAAATTGAAGGCAAAACGAGAATCAACAATCGCCATGGCTGCAAAAAAAGAACACGAACCTTAAAAGAAAGGTTAGTGGATCTAGGTTTGCCCAGCCAAGATACGAGTCATAAAAACTCAGTTGCCCTAAAACGAACTCGAGAATCAATTTGATTATCATAATCGTCATAGCCTTGAGAGAACTGCATCTGCATCTATCTGTATACAATTTGGTTAGTGTATGTTCTTGCCAGGGAAACAAAAAGGGTTAGCCAACACAGAATGACTGTGATGCTAACAAGCAATGAAAAAACGGCTTTTAGGGTTTTGAGAAATCATCGGCGAAATTTGCAGAGAGGAGGCAACAACCCTTTCAACAGAATTCCAATCCTCTCCACTGCCTCAATCTACGGAGAACTCGAGGAATTCCAATCCTCTACGACGTCGAAGAAACGGAAACGAACTATTTATGCTTTTCTAGGCTCAGTGGGCCGGTTGGATAATGGCGCCATACAATATAGGTCTGTTTTTCACAACCCAGCCTCTACATTGGTTGGGCTTAATATATATAAATTTAAAAAACAAACATACTATATTGACACCATATTTTTACTTTCGACGCCACGATCATTTTAAATATTCAAAAAAAAAAAAAAATTTACTTCATGTGCATCATGATTGTTTTCCATGTAAATAACATCACTAACGTTAATGTTGATGACACTAACGTTATAGTTACAACAGTGTCATGGATGAGTAAACGTTAAAGTAACTTCAGTGCCTTCACGTTGATAGTGCCGGAAGGTCAAAAGAATTATTGTAGAAGTGTGATGCCAATGGAAACCGACTAAAATATGTAGAACCAACCTGCAAACAAATTGTTGCTTCTAACGCCATTTACCATCACAATATTGTAGTGGACACCACGATTACTTCAAGCATCACATGTTTTAAGGATTTTTATTCCACACGAGAGAGTCATTTTGAAGTAAGGTTTCTTATGTATTAGGAAAATCAGTGGTAATAACGCTTCTATCAACATTTTTTCACGGGAAGAAAAATCACTGGTACTGAATTTTCCTTACCTATTGTAGACACATGAATATCAATACCCATGGAGTTCCTATCAACCCAATGGGACTTTCCTTACTTTATAGACAAATCAATACCTACAGAGTTCGTATCCACGCCAACAGAAGTAACGCTCCTAACGTATGAGGTGCTGAAATGCTGAATAAATTTTATGGCGACACGCAAAAGAAAAATCACAAAAAATAGTTTCCGAAATAATCTTGTGAAGTAGATAGAACCCGTAAAAATCCGGTCTGTAAATAGAAGTGCGTCAAGTCAGTACTCGTTTGGGTAATTTTTTTTGTACTCGTTCAAGTTATCTTCTCTTTCCTTTTCTCTTCAAATAACCCCTTGTTCTGTCGGCCCACCCCGCAAAAGAATTTCTTATTTTTATTTCTCTTTGGGTTGAGAAGACTCAGCTTTGGGGGCCCTCAGCTCTTTTGTAGTAGTTATGGGTCTTCATCTATCCACCTATGCAAAGGAAGCTGAAATAAAATAATATGACGCATGTCACTTGCTACCGGGTTGCTTAATAAAATAAATCTGAACCTAATCTGCCGTTGATAATAAAGAAATCACAGACAATAAAAAAAAGAAGAAGAAAAACCACCCTGTTCATAGACACTTCGATCATTCACTCTGATCTTGATCACACACCTTGGCTACTTGTAAACTGTTGTGCTGTTGAATATACCACCATAAGCTCTGCTGTTATGGTGCCATCAAAGAGACCGTAACAAAATTCCAAATAATAAGATGATACCAAATGCCACGTCAACAACAAACACTGCAATTTTAAGCAGCATGATAACAACGGAGTTTCGACAGTTATCTCGTATGAAAATGGAGCACTAGCTGATCTCTCCTACAAAACCATACAAGGGATTAGAACTGACTTGGCATGGAAGAAAACTGTTTCAAGTATACCCGTATCTCTTGCATGAACTACAATGAAATTCAAACTCGCAGGTGTATCACCACCCTGTTCCTTCTTTTTTTAAATTAAAGCATTACTCACCAGTTTAAGCAAAAGGATAGGTGCTAAAGACACATGGGTAGCACTCAAGGGAAACACACACGAGAACAAATTGTTGCAACTACAAGAAAATGAAGACCAGGAGCTCATAAAATCAAACGATCAATCTTAAATTTAATGATAGAAAAAAGGGCTCAGATCCAATATTAGACCAAGCATTTAATTTAGAGACACCGCCATGGCTGCAAATCATTGAAATTTCAAACAAGATTGCCAAGCCAAGATACGGATCTCATTTAAAACTATAAATGCCTGGTATCTAGGCCAGAATACAAAAGAAGTCGTCATAGCCCATAATCATTTTCACTCTTATATTCCATCTATATACCATGCCTGTTCTGCCAGAATAGTAATTAATAATAATGATAATGATGATGATGATGATGATGAGGAGGAAAACAACAACAACAACAATTAAAGGTCACCCTTTCTCTTCTCACAGTAAACAAAGGTGGGTAAAAGCCTCCAAGCAGCTCATCCTCCGCATCCCTTGTTTACTCAATCTTGGCCTAGATTTTCCCAGATCGGTCCATTAAGAACACAGCAAAACCCATATTCCCATAGCTGAAATCAATTAGGCTCAGAATTGTGATCATCAAGAGGCAAAAGAGAAAGGGAAACTGCTGTGGCTGCATAATAACCCAGTTGCCCCTTAAGGCCATCAGGGTTGCCTAGCCAAGGTACAGGTCCGGTTAGCTCCATGCCTCGATTCAGGAATTTAAATAATCATCATAGCCTGTAATAGTCAATAAGTAGCGGTGATAGTGGTTGGCAAGAGCCAAGAAAAGAAAAGAAGAAGGTGATGAAGATGAAGATAATTTTGCACTTACGTTCATGTGCTGTATGCTTCAAGGGTTGTTTTCCTATATTTAGTTAAAGAAATCATAGGCAAAGGCAAGGAGAGGAGGCGTGTAAACCAAATCCAACACACAAGGCATCCATCTTGCCCTACCAAGATATGGATCAGATTAGCTCAAAGCTTGATTAAGCAACAATGCCAATAAAAGCTACTCATCACAGCCTGAAACAGATATCAAAACCAAAAAGCTCGGGTGACATGCAGGAGCAGCAGCAGCAGCAGCAGCAACAGGAATCACAAAGGTCCAATATCATGCCCTAATCGCCCACCAGCCAAAATAACTAATATTAATCCAACCCTCAACACCAGATCCATAAGTGCTAGCATTATCAAAATATTGGTTTTCTTTTCTGTTTTGCAAAGGGCTGTTACTTTTTAATTTATTATATGGAAGAATCATACAGAATGCAGAGATGGGGGCAACCACCCTTTAAGAACTCCCCACTTCACTGCACACCCTCATTCATCACTCAACAATGAACGTGTGAAAGATAGAGAAAACAGGCTCAGATCTTTGAAATTGGAGAGCAAAAGAGAAGCCACATTCGCCATGGCTGCAAGGAATGAAAGTACTCACAAAAGAGTCCATGACTTCAGACTTGCCCAGCCAAGATACGAGTGAGGGATTCTCGATACCCAATAAAACTCAAGAGTCAGTTGCTTTGCTACTGTTTTCACAGCCTTGAAGAGTAGTATCACTGCATGGCCGAGTAAGCATGCTGCTACTCCACTTCAGCAGTACCACACAGAAGAGGAACATGTTTTCGACCATAAAATTCCTATCTTTTCCGTAAAAATAAATAAATAAATAAATAGAGCAGCATATTTAAATACATGCAACTATGCAAGCATAGTTCTCATTCTCTCTCAGCTAAAGGTTTTGGATGAGATGATAATTTAACACTTACAAATAAGTCGTCAGAGGTAAACAGGCTTAGATCAATATTTCAATATAGCAAAGAGTAGTAGACACAGCCATGGCTGCAGAACCTGATTGCATGCAAGAAGAAGGAGGAATTTCAGCATCAATCTCTCACAAGTCATCCAGGTTTGCCCCGCCAAGATACAGGTCATATAGCTTTTTGCTTGTTTAAGCAACAAAGGCCGAAACAAAATTACTCTACACAGCCTTTAACATAAGCCCTGGCAATAATCAAGGTGAAAGCTAGCAATAGTAGCAATCAAAAGGGTCTAAAATCAAACCCTAAGGTACTGTTTGTTTGTTTTCATTCTACATAGAACTTCACAGCAGGAGAATAATTGGTTAAATACATCACTCCCTTGTGGCTACAGATATTACTTGAGAGATCAATTAAGGTCAAGTAAGGTTAATACTTAAGAGGATCCTTGCATCAACAGCAAGTACTCTCCCGTCCTTGTTTTGTTTTTGTTTTTTTTTTCCTGTAAAGGGCTGTGGCTGTTAATTATTATTTTTTTGGTGTGAAATCATAGGCAAAATACAGATCGCCAACCACCCTTTAAGAATCCCAGGTCTCTGCATTTCCTCATTCATCATTAAGCCTAGCACGTCTTGGTGTTTGGTGTGGAGAAAGAGAGAGACATTATAGGCTCAGATCTGTGAAATCAAAGGCTAAAGGAGAAGCCACAATCGCCATGGCTGCAAAGAAAGAACACGAACCCTATAAGAAAGGTTAGTGGATCTAGGTTTGCCCAGCCAAGATACGAGTCATAAAATCTCAGTTGCCGTAAAAAGAACTCGAGGATCAATTTGATCATCATCATCGTCATAGCCTTGAGAGAAGCAACAGTTTAGAATAGGGAAACTTGAAAATGCATGCCATGAAGAACTGCATCTGTATCTATGTGTCTGTGTCTATATCTATATCCATCTATCTATCTATCTACCTATCTATCTATATATATATATATATATATATATATATATATATATATATATATATATATATATATATATATATATATATATATATATATATATATATATATATATATATATATATATGGCGAGCAACAAAAATAGTTAGCCAACACAGAATCACTGCGATGCTAACAAGCTATGAAAAAAGGGATGTTAGGGTTTGTGAAATCATTGGCGGAATTTGCAGAGGGGAGGCAACAACCCTTTCAAGACAATTCCAATCCTCTCTACTGCCTCATTCAATCCTGGAGTTCTCCAACGTAGAGTAAGGCAGATGGTAATGCCAGGGCAGCTTCTCAATAATAAATTCAAATAGACCAAGACGCCCTCACAGTCTCCTTAAAAAATCAGCTGCCAGAGCAGTTTTGCTAATTCCAGAGCAAATCTTTGTATTTGATGGAGGGGGGAAGAGAAAGAGAGAGCGATGGAGAGTGAGATAATAGGCTCAGATCTGTGAAATAAAAAGCAAAAGGAGAATCGACAATCGCCATGGCGGCAAAGAAAGAACACAAACCCTAAAAGAAAGATTTGATGGAGGGGGAAGAGAAAGAGAGAGAGATGGAGAGTGAGATAATCATAATAGGCTCAGATCTGTGAAATAAAAAGCAAAAGGAGAATCGACAATCGCCATGGCGGCAAAGAAAGAACACAAACCCTAAAAGAAAGGTTAGGGGATCAAGGTTTGCCAAGCCAATATACCGGTCGGGAAATCACCAGATAATGAATGAATAGCTGTCCAAAATAGTGAAAAACTATCAAGCATTGGCAATAACATTATCCTCTGCAATATGGTTGTAAGTATAATTTCTTGACACATGAGGGAGCTCAGATCTATATGGTAATCAAGAAAAGAGCGTAAAAAAGCCGTCATGGCTGCAGAACCTGGTTGCATATGAGATGAATGAGGCATTTATTATGCTAAATCCAAGCACAAGGCATCCAGGTTGCCCTACCAAGATACGGATTAGATTAGCTCACAGCTTGATTAAGCAACAATGTCAATGAAAGCTACTCATCCCAGCCTGAAAAAGGAATCAAAAGCAAAAACCACAGAGCAGAAGTGTAATCACAAGGGTCTGTTAACATAACTTTCAGCCGTAAACCCCAAATCCATAATTGCCTACCAGTATCTTCTTTCAAGTTCTTGTCTCGCAAAGGGCTGTTACTTTTTTATTATATGGATGAAATCATACAAACACAGAGATGGGCAACCACCCTTTAAGAACTCCCCAGTTCTCTGCATATCCTCATACTTTATTGAATGTGTGTTGAAGATACAGAAAATAGGCTCAGAGCTTGAAGTTAGAGGGCAAAAGAGAAGCCACATTCGCCATGACTGCAAAGGAAGAAAGAGTCCTTCTAGACAGATAGGAATAACAAATCGTCGGTGCCCAATTAAACTAAAGAGTCATTTGCTTTGTCAATGTCTTCACAGCCTAGAAAAAAGAGAGATCATGATTAAGAGTGGTATCACAGCATGACCGTATACTATAAATAATCATGCTGCTACTCCAATTCAGTTAAATGAGGATCAAGTTTGAATGCATGCATGAATAATCGACATTCCCTCACAAGTCACAGCTTAAACTTATGAATGAGATGATAATTTAAACTTTGCAAATAAGTGCGTCAGAGATAATCAGGCTCAGATCAGTAGTTTAATCTAGTAAAAAGTGTTAACACAGCCATGGCTGCAGAACCTGATTGCATGCAAGAAGAAGAAGAAATTTCAGCATCAATCATCTCACAGGCCACCCAGGTTTGCCCTGCCAAGATACAGGTCATATAGCTATTTGCATGATTAAGCGCAACTGAGGCAAAAACAAAAGTACTCATCACAGCCTTTAACTTATAGCCCTGGCAATAATCAAGGTGAAAAGCTAGCAACAGCAGCAATCACAAGGGTCTGAAGGCAAACCAATCCAACCTAACCCAAAACCAAACAGAGCCTAAGGTATTGCTTGCATAGAACTTACATGAAATACATCACTCCGAGATATCTACTGCAACTACTACTACCTCCGTCCCGTATTATTATAATTATTATTATTTTTCTTTTCTAAAGGGCTGTTAATTATTTTATTTCTGTTGGTGTGAAATCATAGGCAAAACACAGATCGGCAACCACCCTTTTAAAATCCAATGTATCTGCATTGCCTCATTCATCATTCAGCCTTGTGGATCTTTGTGTTTGAAGGAGGTGGAGGTGAAAAAGAGAGATGATAGGCTCAGATCTGTGAAATTAAAGGCTAAACGAGAACCGACAGTCGCCATGGCTGCAAAGAAAGAACACAAACCCTAAAAGAAAGGTTAGTGGATCTAGGTTTGCCCAGCCAAGATACGGGTCGGGTAATCTCAGTTGCCCTAAGAAGAACTCGAGAATCAACTTGATTATCATCATCGTCATAGCCTTTAGAGAAGCAACAGCTTAGAATAGTGAAACTTGAGAATCCATGCCCACTAGACCAGCATCTGTATGTATGTCTGTATATATATATATATATATTCTCGTGAGAGAGAAACAACGAGTTAGCCAACACAGAATCCCTGTGATGCTAACAAGCTATGAGAAAAGGGCTGTTAGAGTTTTTCGAAATCATCGGCCGGAAATTGCAGGGAGGAGGCAACAACCCTTTCAACAGAATTCCAATCCTCTGTACGGCCTCATTCATCGAGTTCTCCGACGTCGAAGAAACGGAAACGAACCATTTATGCAGTTCTAGGCTTAGTTAGTGGGCCGGTTGGATAATGGCGCCATATTCCGTTATCATAACCTAAGAGCAACCCCAGTAACCTCCCCTAATTACACCCTCCAAATATATCGTTTTCCGTTTTAGTTATATTTTTTCAACACCTAATTTTTTTTTTGGAAAATTAGGGATAAGGAAACAATCTGGAATGTTTTTAAGTAACAGGACAACTACATATTTTTTATAGGGAGAAGGACAACTGCATAATTTTTATAGCGAGAAGGACAACAGTGAATCCCGAAAATCAGTGAATCCCGAAATCAGTGAATTTCGACAGTGAATCCCGAAAATTAGTGAATTTCGATAATGAATTTTGAAAATTAGTGAATTTCGACAGTGAATTTCGTCAGTGAATTTAAACAGTGAATTTCGAACACAAGTGAATTTCGACAGTGAATAAATAGTTTTGTCCTTTATGCAAAAGTTTCAAAAGACTGTCCTTCTACTCAATTGATGAAATATTTTTGTCCTTCTCCCTCATTCCCCCATTTTTTTTCCACTCCAATAAGCAACCTCTATACAATCCCTTAAAACAACTTTTCTATCTCAAATCAACTAACAAAATTAACTGTCATTATATATTTTCTCTCTCTATTATATTTTCTTATCATAACTGAAATAAAAATGCTTATATTACAAATGGAATAAATATTTAAACTGAAAAATTAAAAAAATTAATATACGGTGTGTTTTCGTAACCAAAAAAAAATCACAAAACATATCTTTAATGAACACCTTGTATCAATTAGAGTAAATACATATTCCATATAAATACTTGATTTATAATAATAATTAAAATAATAAAAAAACAATTGATTTGTACTATCATAAATTGCAGGAGAGAGAAATTGTATGCTGAAAAAGTCCCCCCCAGCACCCACCGGATTTGTCGAGGCTGTGCTAGATAATTTTAGGAGTTGGGGGTATTGTCACGGCCCACTGTTGTATTAAGGAACTTTAAATGAATTTTCAGGGGTATTATTGGGTGTCCATTGTGGACACCCTAAGCCTCTACATTGGTGGGCTTAAAATGGATCAAAATATGTGGATCCACTCAAGAAACAAAATGTGGTTCGAGTCAAGACTTATTCAAACACTCATACTTGACTCGATTCACGAAATTACATGTGAAATTCAATTCAAACAAGATTATGTGCGAGTAATAAAAATTCCTGAAATTACGATACTACCTGACTCTCAACCCACCATTATCCTGAACTTTTCAAGAATTTTCTAATCCTAACTATACTGGATAAATATTCGGGCATAAATTGTACACCCTCCGTTTTTTTATATATGTCGCAGAGAGAAGATCCACACAAATTAAGAAAGTAGATAATATGCCTCAAATATAGTGTTGGAAATTTATTCTTTTTATTGGAGATGTGAATACTTTGTTGGTAAATGTGTTTTTAGTATTGGAAATGTATTTTTCTATTGGAGATATAAATGTTTTATTGATAAATGAGGAAAAAGTAATAAATGATACATTGAAAATGTACAATAACAGATAAATAAAAAAAGAGTAAATTATGAAATGTGACATATAAAAAAAACAGATGGAGTATAGACTTTATTTACTAGTATTTATGTCATCCATTAGCATTTATAACATGGATAAAAATATCTAAATTAGTATTTATAACATTTTATTTTACAACTAGCATTTTAAAACACTTGAGCATATGAAGCAAAAAAAAAAAAAAAAAAAAACACTTGAACATAAACAAATCGAAAGAAAAACATGAAGGAAGAAAAAAATGTTGTTTCCATCATAACTACCATAACCAGAATAGATTACATGAAAAATGTTATTTGCCTCACTGTTATTTGGCCAACATTGGCTTTTGCATTTCAACAACAACTTGACAGATTCTTGACCAGACTCCTCTATTGCGCACAACCTTAAGGCCATTCATTGTGCTCTCAGGTATATCAATAAATGTCCTGAGAAGTGCTCTCAGGTATTGTTGGGAAAAACGCCACGGTAACAAGAAAATTATCGCAAACACCCACAAATATTTTCCCACTAGTAAGCGCAACGGAATAGAAATACTAGTAGAAAGTCACGTAGTGAAATAAAGCGGAATAAAATAACACCAGAATTTTAACGTGGAAAACCCCTCTCAATGTGAGAGAGTAAAAACCACGAGGCCGGAGCCCACAAAATCTCCACTAGTCAGTAAATAAGAGATACAAGTGTTTCACGTACAACAACTCAAACTACTCCAAAGTACCAATAAAAATACAAGAGTATAAGAGTTGTGGAAAGATATCACCAAAATAATAACAGCCCAATCTGTGAAGAACCGTGTACAATTTGCCACTCCGGTGTACGAACCAACCAACCAGATTGAAGTAGAAGGAGCGTCGAACAAGTACCGAAAAATAGCACTCACTGTTGGACAATAATTTGACACACTTTTCACTCTATTTTACACACTGACTAATTTCACAAACTCTTGTTTCTGCCTTTCTCTCTTTTGCAGGAAACTTGGAGTTTGTCTTTTATATCTTTTCATTGCCTCGTTCACCCTCTATTTATAAGAAGAGGAGTGGGTAATATTTAATATAAATACTATTTGTGAATAGAAGCATGACTATTCTCCCTTTCTATTTTCAACAAAAGGAGCAGCATGCTTTCAACAAAAAACAGCAGCATGCATTCCTTTCCATGTATAGCCCAACTATTCATGTAGTCAATAGTTGACTACAAACAGTGATATCCAACAAATCTCCCCCTCACTGTTTTGTAGAGGAATTTGCCATTCCCGCAATAGAATGACATATCTCAAGTTTCAGTAGCTTACAATCCAACACATCACGAATCCAATGATAACGAACATCAATGTGCTTGGACCTCGAATGAAAGGTCGCATTCTTGCCAAGATGAATAGCACTCTGGTTATCACAAAGCAATACGTACCGATCTTGCTTCAAACCAAGTTCTCGGAGAAACTTCTTCATCCACAACAACTCTTTGCATGCTTCAGTTGCTGCAATAAACTCGGCTTCTGTAGTTGAAAGAGCAACACATTTTTGCAATCTTGATTGCCATGACACAGCTCCCCCTGCAAATTTAATCAAATATCCTGAAGTAGACTTGCGAGAATCAACATCTCCTGCCATATCAGAATCAGTGAAACCAACCAACACAGGTTTTTCACCACCAAAAGTAAGACATAAATCAGTAGTACCCCTGAGGTATCTCATAATCCATTTCACAGAGATTCCAATGCTCTCTACCAGGATTAGAGAGAAAACGACTGACCTTACCAACTGCATAAGCTATGTCTGGTCTAGTACAAACCATGGCATACATCAAACTTCCAACTGCTGAAGCATAAGGAACCTTTCTCATTCCTTCCTTTTCGTCATTTGTAGACGGACAATGCTTGATATATATACTTAACTTGAAATGAGATGCAAGTGGACTAGTGACCGGTTTGACATCAGTCATGCCAAATCTCTGAAGCACCTTCTTGATGTACTTCTCCTGCGACAAATAAATTTTCCCGGCCGCTCTGTCACGAGTAATTTGCATCCCCAAAATCTTCTTTGCATGGCCTAAGTCTTTCATAGCAAAAGACTTACTTAATTGCTGCTTCAACCTGTCAATTCTTGAAGCATTCCTGCCAACAATCAAGATATCATCAACATAGAGTAAAAGAATGATAAAATCATTATCTGAAAATCTGCTAATAAACACGCAGTGATCAGAAGTAGTCTTCCGGTAGCCTTGCTCCCCCATGACAGACTCAAACTTTTTGTACCATTGTCTAGGCGCTTGCTTCAACCCATAAATACTCTTCTTCAACTTGCACACAAGATTTTCCTTTCCTTTTACTTGAAACCCTCTGGTTGTTCCATGTAGATATCTTCTTCAAGGTCACCATGAAGAAAAGTTGTTTTAACATCCATCTGCTCAATCTCTAAATTAAGACTAGCTGCCAAGCCAAGAACAGTCCGGATAGAGGACATCTTCACAACCGGAGAGAAAATATCACCAAAATCAATGCCTTTTCTCTGACCAAAACCTTTGACCACTAATATTGCTTTATACCAAGGTGTAGAATTACTGTCTTCGTTCTTAATTCTGAAGACCCACTTATTCTTCAAAGATTTCTTCCCTTTTGGCAGTCTCACCAACTCAAAGGTGTGATTATCATGCAAAGACTTCATCTCATCTTTCATAGCATCAAGCCACTTATCTTTATGTTCATCATCCAAGGCTTCATCAAAGCTCTCAGGCTCTCCACTATCTGTGAGCAACACATACTCGCTCACGGGGTATCTAGTGGAAGAACGCCTCTCTCTATCAGACCTTCTGGGAATAACTGGTTGCTCCTCCTCTGGTAGTGGTTCATCAACCAACTCATCATAAACATGATCAAGATCAACTGCATCGGGCTCACCCTGATGATTATCCTGTACATCAACTGCATCATGTTCCTCTAGTGGTGTAGGAGGAACTATCTTTGACGTAGATGGAACATCATTAGCTCGAGGTGTTGAACTCTTCTTGTCAATATCCTGCAAAGTCTCATTCTCTGCAAACACAACATCTCGACTTCTGATTATTTTCTTATCAACAGGATCATATAGTTTGTAGCCAAACTCATCTTGACCATAACCCGAGAAAAATACACTGCTTAGTCTTAGCATCAAGCTTAGACCTCTCATATTTAGGAATATGAACATAAGCTTTACAACCAAAAACTCGCAAATAGTGGTAAGATACATCTTTACCTGACCATACCTTCTGAGGAACCTCATTCTTCAAAGGAACACATGGAGAAAAATTAAGTACATGCACCACTGTACTCAAGGCTTCACCCTAAAAGGATTTAGGTAATCCAGCTTGTGAAAGCAAACATCTGACTCTCTCCATTAGTGTTCTGTTCATTCTCTCAGCCAATCCATTCAACTGTGGAGTTTTAGGCGGAGTCCTTTCATGTCTGATACCATGTTGCTTGCAGTAAACATGAAACGGACCAGTGTATTCACCGCCATTGTCTGTTCGAATGCACTTCAACTTCTTTCCAGTTTCTCTCTCAACCGAGACTTGAAACTGCTTAAAAACGTCCAACACTTGATCTTTTGTCTTCAAAGTGTAGACCCAAATTTTCCTCGAATGATCATCAATAAAAGTCACAAAATACCGGGAACCACCAAGCGTCCTTCTTTTCATAGGACCACAAACATCAGAATGTACCAACTCAAGTACTTCTGACTTTCTTGAAGGTGGGTGAGTTTTAAAAGAAACTCTATTCTGCTTCCCCGCAAGACAATGTGCACACTTCTCCAAATGCAAATTGTTAGAACAAGATAATAGATTTTTCTTGGACAAGACAGTCATACATTTCAGGCTCATATGACATAATCTTTTATGCCACAACTCGGTCTCATCGGGTGACTCCACTGCATTAGCCATATCAATAATAACTTTTGCTTGAGTCGAGAAAAGTGTAGAGGACTTTATACCTCTAGCAACAACTGAAGACCCTTTTGTGAGCTTCCACGTATCACGTGTAAATAAACTGTCGTAACCATCATCACATAGTCTGCCAACCGAAATCAGATTCAACCGGATATCTGGAATATGCTTAACTTTTCTGAGAATTAGTCTGGTACCGTTAGACGTCTCCAAACCAATATCTCCAACACCTACACACTTTATAACAGAATCATGTGCCATCCTCACATCACCAAAATCACCTACAGTGTAAGATGTGAAGAATTCTCTTCTCGAAGTAGCATGGACTGACGCACCACTATCAACGACCCAACTGGTCACATCATCTACAAGATTGACATCATCAACTTCCTGAAAATAAGAAAATCACCAGAAGCAGTATTAATATTGTCTTCTTGCTTTTCATCATTTTTCTTATCAGTGTTGTCATTATTTTTGTTTTTCCTTTTCAATTTCCAACAATATCTCTGGATGTGTCCTTTCTTTCCGCAATGATTGCATTCAAGGTCTTTGTATTTTCCTTTGGATTTGCTTCTACTCTGACCTCAATGCTTGGGTGCTCTACTATGACTTCTCCCCCTCGACTCGGTAACCAGAACATCTGACTGTGCAGAAATGCCATGTGCTTTCCTTCTGGTTTCCTCTTCCAGAGCATTCGTCTTAGCAAGATCAATGGTCATCATACCATCCGGAGTTGAGTTAGAGAGAGAACTTCTAAAAGTTTCCCACGACTCCGGTAAAGAGCCGAGAAACATCCATCCCTGCACTTCAGTATCAAACTTGATACGCATAGTAATAAGTTGATTTTGAATACCAACAAAATTATTCAAATGATCAGCCATAGGAGTTCCTTCCTGATATCTTAAATTCATCAACTTATAAATCAAAAGCATCTTATTATTTCCAGTTTTCCGGGCATATAAATCTTCCAGTTTTTGCCATAAAGTTTTAGCATTTTTATCGCCACTTATATGGTTCAAAACATTATCATCAACCCATTGTCTTATATAACCACATACTTGCCGATGTAACAAATCCCATTCAACATCAGTTTTATCTTCGGGTTTTTCTGTATCAAACACAGGCTTGTAGTAATTTTTCACATATAACAAGTCCTCCATTTTATCTTTCCATAAAACATAATTGGACCCATTTAAAGTGATCATCCTGTTTAGATTTGCTTCCATTTTAAACAAATCAAATACACCAAAAATTACTTTATCCGACAACACTACTAACCGGTCTCTGATACCACTTGTTGGGAAAAACGCCGCGGTAACAAGAAAATTATCGCAAACACCCACAAATATTTTCCCACTAGTAAGCGCAACGGAATAGAAATACTAGTAGAAAGCCACGTAGTGAAATAAAGCGGAATAAAATAACACCAGAATTTTAACGTGGAAAACCCCTCTCAATGTGAGAGAGTAAAAACCACGAGGCCGGAGCCCACAAAATCTCCACTAGTCAGTAAATAAGAGATACAAGTTGATGTTGCGTGGAACACCAGATTTGCGGTAACAGTGTTTATCTTGAGGATATAAGGCTGATATGAATGATTTCTCCGGTGTGGTTAGGGTGGCGAGTAAGAACAAGGCTGCCGGATCAGTTTATAAGATGAACAAGTTAATCAGTCGACAAGTTGGCAGAGTTTCTGCTTGTATTAGATTTATAGTTAAAGCTTGAGAGAGAATCCTCCTTTTTATTACAATGTGATCCTATATATATATAGGCTAAAAAGTAAGTCGGTTTACTGTTTATCGACAAGACAAGCGAGAGTATATAGCTAAGTTAAGCATGCATGCAATACAAGTGTCCTAGCCATTTGTAAAGTGTTGCCAGTTTGGATTGGCCATTTGGATAAGCTTGACGAGCGAGCGAGTAGCGAGAAGTATGGTCGAGCGGCGGACTCGTTTGTGCCTTAAGTATATAGGTAGGAATCACATGGAGAGAATGGGTCCGGCTTACTGTTGGCGGACATGATCCGGCCCTCGTTGGCGGATAGGCCCCGGTTTGTAGCTAGCGGCTAGAAGAAGCTTGGTGGCAGCGGCCAGCGGAGGTAGAAGCCCATTATCTGTGTTGATGGGCCAAGATTGTAGGCCCAATATGGTTGAACAGGGCCCCATTCCAATCCGGGTATATCAATGGCCCCCTACTCTGTGCCTGGCGTGTCCGCCAAGGCGGAGAGTAGAATTTGAAGAACCTTTGGTGGAGCTCCTTCGTAGTCGCTTGTGATAGAGGCTTTTGACACTGTTTTATCGAGCTTGAACCGGTGTTGGTGAAAACCGCTAGTGATATGCTGTGCATTTGTAGCGAACAGGCTTGATCGCCGATAATGTTCTATCGGGCTTGAACCAGTGTTGGTGAAAACCACTAGCTATATGCTGTACATTTGTAGCGAACAAAGCTTGATCGCCGATAATGTTCTATCGGGCTTGAACCAGTGTTGGTGAAAACCACTAGCTATATGCTGTACATTTGTAGCGAACGAGGCTTGATCGCCGATAATGTTCTATCGGGCTTGAACCAGTGTTAATATCGCGTAGCGAATTACCGATTGATCGTCGACAACGCTCCGTCGGGCTTATTTAAATGATAATGCTCGTAAAAGGTGTTTTGTTGTGTAAGCCAAAGTGGGCATAGACTGATGCTGGCTGTTTGAAATAATGTTGGGAGATAGTAATACGCTGAAGTCGCTTATACCGCGTGATGTGATGCTCGTCAGAAGAAATTTGAACGGTTAGAAAATGTAAACGGATGTATCGGTACACGAAACGTCACGTCAGCCACGTGCTCTGACACGGCGGTTGGAGCTGAACCGTCCCTTGCTCTGATTGGTGGAGAGAAATCGGTAACCGTTCCTGCCATCATTACGTTTGAATTTTGAAAATTCCAAACGTCGTTTCCCCTCTCTTTTCCTCCTATAAATAGAGGAGTTCCCCCCAACACTTACGCTTTTCTCCTCTTTCACTTCTAATAAATCCCTCCGGCGATAAAGCAAGGAAATTCCGGCGATTGCAAGCAGATTCCGACGAGTGCTCTTTTCGGTCAAAGCTCAACACTTTATCACCTTCATTATCAATCAAAGTGCGAAATTTCACTCTTTTATTGTTTGTCGATTCGATTATGCTTTTTATTTCTCCCATTCTTCTTACAAAATTCATGAATCTTGTGATTCTTGCCCTCGCAATTTTACCTCTTTCGATGAATGCCATGAGCCCAAACCGTTTATGTTTTTCTCGCAATTTATGGCTCTTTCTCTCGAAGAACCATCGTATGTGCGTGCTTTGATTATGGTTTCTTGCCATTTGTTCAAGTATTTGTGTCTATGCTTTTGAATATGCATTTTAGGGTTTATCTCGGTTTTGAATTTAGGGTATTTTTGAGAACTTGGGGGTTTTCTCGGCGGATGTTTGGGGTTTTTTGGGAATTTTGTATCTCGTTTAAGGAAGATGGAAGGGCGAGGTGTCGGGGTGTGATTGCTCTCACCTCGACCCGATTTCCATGTCCGGGTGATAAACCGATCCACCTTGCCCTTTTTCTTTTCCGGAATGTCATCGAGCACACACAATCGACGAAGAGGCTAGGGCCGCGGCGGGTTATGGGTCGAGGAGGTGAGCATGGAGGAAGCTAGCTCTAGCGGTGACGAGGAGGAGATGGAAGAAAATCCAAACCCCGGATCCATTAACATAGAATCGACCCGAGAGGTCGCAGTTATTGGTGAAGGCGCCGCGGAGGGCGAGGTCGAAGATGACGACCAAACGGTACTAAGCAATCTCCTCACCGGGATGGAGAGAGTTTTAAAACCTGGAGCCGCTAAAAGTAGCGGCAAGATCAAGGAAGCCGTGGAAACCGTTGTGGTATCGGAGAAGCCCAAAAAGTCTCCAAAGATTGTTGTACGGAAGAAAACCGCCGCTGAGGAGCCCGCAAAAAAGAAGAGGGCGCCCAAAAGAAGGTCCGCTGCGGTCGAAAATGAGCTCGCAGAGCAAAAACGGGCGGATAGTGAACTTGTAGCCCGATGGAGGGAGTTTAAGGATCGAGAAGATTATACTTCGGCGTTAGCGACGTACGATATCTCGGCGGACTATCGTTTTGTTAGTATGGGCGCGACCAACATGCCATGGACCGTGGCCGAGACCAAGAAGACTATCCGTGGCTGCATTATGATCATCCGGCGCCGGACTCGACCTCCCTTTGACCCATTCTTTGTTACTTTTATGGAAGAGTCGAAGGTGATGCCTTGCGACCCGAGTTTGGGAGTTGTTCGCGTGGTCATGTCCTTTATCATAATCGTAGGTTGAGCGGGCGCGAACCGTCGATGCCGGTGCTCTTATATTTTTATAGTTTCTCCCGGAAGGGCGGCGCCGGCCAAATCCAACCGCGTAGTCGATCGAGTCATGGTAGACCCCGCTTGTTATTTGATCTTCCCGACAAGGTGGCGGATTGGGACAAAAGATGTATGAAGGTAGAGTCCCGGGTAGGCTGGCCGTTTGAGAAGCTAGCGAAGAATTCGGTCAAGACCGATCACTTGAATAAGATAAAAACCCAATTTGACGATGATGAGTTTATCTCCGAGCTGAAAGACGATCTGGGCTATACCCGTAAAAATGAACCTCAGGCTAGGGCATTTAACTGGAGGTTGTTGCTTGACGTCGCTCGGCCCTATCTTATACAAGCCGGACTTCCGGGAGCCGGTGTCGGCGAACCTTTAGTTGTAGTCGACTTGTTGCCGACCCATCCCGATTGGTACGGCGAGTGCCACCATGGGAGGTTCATGCCTTCTCGGTGTGAAATGCGGCGGTTATCCTAATATGCGAGCACCGAGTAGGATTTTTACTTGCATTCTTCTTGCTTCTTTTCATAATATGTCTCTTTTCATATGTTCTCGGTCGCTAATATATATTTGTTCCCCGCGCAGTACCATGGATAGATTAGTTCGTCGCGCCCAATTGTCCAAGCAAAAGACCGTCGGTGAGGTGAAAAGGGCCGCTGAACTAAAAGGGATTAAGACAGCCCTTCCCATGGTCGATTTGCAGACGTCGGCGGCCGGAGCCTCTGGAGCTAAGGTCGCAAAATCATCCCAGCCGCCAGTAATAGAGAAAACCGTGGCGGGCAAGACTATGAAGCAGACCACTCTTACAAAGCCGCCTGCTGGCGATAAGAAGAAGAGGGCTGCTGTTGAAGAGCTTGAGCCCGCGGGAGATGAAAGTGGCTTGCGGGAGGTCCCTCCCCTTAAAAATTCCGTAACCGATAAGGGTAAGGAAAAATCGTAGATTTCGATAAAACTTGTTTTATATTTATTTTACCGGAACACCCCAAGTATAAGGATCGTAGTATGTGGTGTTACCGAGTCGTCCTAAGGGAATCGTACAATTATCGGATTAAAATATAGCCGTTATAAATAATGTCACAACTTATCAACTAAAATTAAATTTTATACTAATTATGATCTAAAAGTCAATGAACAAAGTAACGATGAACAAGTAACGATGAATAGTAACGATGAATAGTAAATTTGCGTAAAATTAACAATTAACTAGAATTTAAAACAACTAACTTAGCAATCAACGATTTATACTAATGATTCGATTTATCAAGTAATTAAAACAACGGCAAGGCAACGGGAATCCACCGATCAATCAACCCAACCCCAACTAGACGGCAAGTTAAAGATATGATTTTTAGTAATGATCTATCACGAATTCGATTAAATTTCTCTAAACGAATTCTAGGGTTTCGTTTTCTTTTTCAAATAAAACAAAACGACATGCAAAACAAGATCACGAGATTATTTCTAATACTCTTACTCAATTAACTATAAACGATCTCTCGAATTATAATTAATCGCATCAATTAAAAGATCACAACTTGAACAATATTTTCATATAAATTCAAAGCATAAAAGATGGTTTCATCGATCTCTCGATTCAAATAAAACGTAAACGATAAATAACAAATTCTAATTGATGAAAAACGATAACTTTACTCACTAAAAGTACGGCTAAAAATCTCTCTAGTTGGTGTTGATGTTGATCGGTTTCATCCGTTGTCCCACCGCGATGTGCTTAGCCAACAACCATGATGTTGATCATGATCATTTGGGTGGAAGAAATCATCTTCTTTTTAGGATAAAGTGCGGCGGCTTTTCTTTGGAAAATTCGTGTGTATGGAATGGTTATGCGTTAGTGGTTCCCCGCTGCATGCTTATATAGAGATGAAAGGCGGCTGCTTATTAATTGGAATATGTCGGCTGAATTAAAAGTCTCTTGAGTCGGTTGAAGCAATTCTTTTGTAATTAGGTCGGCTGAAACTTCTAAAATTCATATCTTGAGTTGTAGACCTCCAAAAATTATGATCCGAATGTCATAATTAAGCTCTCGGAAAACTCTACAACTTTCATTAAGGACTCTTCTTCAGAAAACGCCTTTTTGACTAGCCCGTCGTATCCCGAGTCGTTTACGGGATTTTCCACTTACCGAAATTGATTACCCA